>CM057449.1:7550000-8804000 GCA_016271365.2 Neoceratodus forsteri
GGGAAATGGAGGAATAGAAGGTCACAGTGGTGAGTCAGAAGGGGAGAGTTAGAGGCAAATCTGCAAAAGGCATAGTACAGGACATCAAGTTTGGAGAGAGAGGTTGAAGGAGCAGCACTGAAAACAACGTCACATAGTCAAAGGTAGGGAGGATGCATTTAACTAGTAGGTCATGTCTAACTAGGAGGGGAAGGCTAGCTTTTTATTGGTATAGTAACCCAAGTTTTGGTTGCAGTTTGGAATGGAGGGTGTTGAAGTGGGCAGAGAAGTCTAGTTATGGATTAAGCCAGACTCCAAGGTATCTGTCTGTGAGGATATTTTTGAGGTGAGTGGACACACCAGAGAGAAAGAGGGTAGGGAGCAGAGCTTAGATAGTTTTCACTTTGTACCATGTGTCACAGCAACTGTTTTTTTTTTTATATTTAGGTTTAGGCAATTAATGTTAAACTATGACATAACTGCTGAGAAGTCCTGTTCTGTCATGTTTGGATGGCAGAAACATATGGGCCAGAAATGAAGAGGATAGTGTCATCGACATACTGTACATATGTATCTTGGCATGGGAACATACTGAGGGGTGGTTGTTAATAAACAGAGAAATAAGAACAGGCCCAAGGACTGAGCCTTGGGGCACACCAGCCAAAATTGAAAGGGGAGAGGATAGGGCATTGCTAACTTTTACATATTGTAAGTGGCCTGTGAGGTAGGATCTAAACCAGGACTCAGATGATGGAAAGAGGCCCAGGACACTAAATTTATCTAGGAGGAGAGCATGGAACATGGAGTTGAAGGCCTTCACAAGGTTGAAGAAAATGGCTGATGTGAACAGACCCTGAACCATGGCAGAGTGGATGACATCAGTAAAGTGTAGAAGGGAGGTAGTAGTGGAGTAATGCTTTCTGAATCCAGACTGGACAGGATATAGAATATTTGAGGTAAGGAGGAAGTCATTTAGCCTAGACAGGATAAAGGACTCTTGCACCTTGGCCAATATATGGAGAAATGATATGGGGAAGTAATTGCCAAGGAAGGCAGCATCACCCCCCTTAAAGAAAGGTAGGACCATGGTGAACTTCTAGACAGAAGGAACAGTAGAGGAGGAGATAGACAGACTGAGATTATAAGGTGCTTAGGGTGCAAACCATCAGGGCTAGACTTGGATGGGTTGAGTGAGACAAGAGCTTACAGAACTTTAGAGGTGGATATCGGTGGTAACTGGAATACAGGGGACAATGGGGGAGAGGGAGGGGAGTTGGATGCAGAAAAAGGCTGTTTGTGTGGTACCGCAGAGGTTGTGAAGAATTTGTTTAGGAATTCTTCCACAGGGGAAGGATCAGAAATGTGAACCCGCTTTACTGAGAGTGGGTGTTGGTGGAGCACTGGATGGGTGGAGGAGAGATCGGATGTCATCCAGAAGGTGGATGGAGTGCTGCCAAGGGCTTGCAGATGAGTTTTGAAAAATTCAGTCACGTGCACTTGGTGCAGCTATTATTGAGGGTATGATAGGTTTGCAGGTCAGCAGGATCAAGCAAGGTCTTAAAATGAGCCCAAAAGCAATAATGGGATTTGCAAATAGCCTGGATGTCCAGGGTGATCCATTGATGGTGAGGGAGCCTAAATCTGATTAATTTTAAGGGGACATGGGTATCCCAAACATCTAGAAGGATGGAAGTAAAGTGTCAAAGTACGGCATCAACAGAAAAGGAGGAGAAAACAGGTGACCAGTTGGCTTAATCTAGGTCTTGAAGCAGTATGTTCAAATCAAGTGATCTGAGTGGTTGGTACCAAATATATTTAGGTGGTTCTGAGGGATTGTGGATCTTCCTGATGTAGACATGGGGCAGTGGTCACTGAGTGCATTGGGTGATATGCCGGTAAGGCGGATGCAGTGGAGATGAGATGTAAACACCCAATCATGCAGGGAATGAGACTGGGAGTGAGAAATGGGTGTGTGGGTTCTTTTATTAGTTGGGACAAGTTTGGGGCTTCAATCTGTTGATGGAAATTGAGTGATGGGGGGAATCCCAGTCTAAATTAAAGTTACCAAGAAGGATGAGCTCACCTGATGGGGAAAGGGAGGAGGCTGCAGAGACACAGAAAACAAAAGAGGATGGTGGAAGCTTCGGGGAAGCTCAAAGGACACCCACCTAAATGGGTGATGAAGGAAAATGGTGAGAGGCTAATAGGAGTTCATGGGGAAAAACGGATCACTTCCTTATGGCAAATAGTGCAAATTAGGGAGCTGCAGAAGTAGTTAGCTACTCCTCCTCCTCCTCATTTACTGCAGTCTTGCTGTAGGAGGTTAAAATCAAGAAGGGCCAGCTGTATATCTGGAATGTGGGCTGACAGCCATGTTTCAAAGATACATAGTATGTCAGGGGAGTGCTGAGTGACCCACACTTTTAAGTCATCCAGCTTTGGAATTAGGCTTCTAATATTAATGTGGAATATTCTCAGGCCTTTGGGTATGCTGTAGGGGAAGTGGGGGGGTTGGAGTTAGGGGACCAGGGTTTAGTTCAACGTCATCTGCCAATATTAGAAGGAGCACCAGAAGGTGAAGGCAAGGGGCATGATATTTATTTTTGAGTTGATAGGCTTGTGAAGGGGACTGTGACATGGAAGTAGAGGGATATAGACAGCAAATGGCTTCAAAATTTAAGAGTGAGGTGCTGAGAAGACCTGGGTGAAACAGAACTTTGTGACAGGAGATGCTTAAGAGATAGGGATGGTGAGGGGAGGTGGGGGAAAGGGTAGTAGTGCTGCATAGAGGGCAGAAATTAGCAGGGGGTAAAATGGAGTGGGGCAGAGAGGAGCCTAAGGGGTAGAGGTAAGGAGAAGAAGTAGGGACAGTAAGGTGAAGGGGAGGGCACCAAGTGGGACCATGGGGTGTATATAGAGCTTTAGGTAAACAACTGTGGTCACATGCTACCAAGAGTGTGCAAATGTTGTAGATAAAGGAGGCAGGAGGGAGAAAGGCAAGACAATGCTGGATAACACAAACTTGAGCTGATTTATTTGTGAACTGGATTTTAGGGGGAGATAGTATGCCACAGGGTATTAGTGTTTGATTACAGCAGTGTGCATATGCTGAAAGTCCCTCTAGCGGTAAGAGAATATAAGGAACCAATGGGAAAGTGGGCTGTTGGTGATTAAGCATGATTGGTTCTCTTACTGTTAGTGATTAAGCATGATTGGTTCCCTTACTTTATAAATCTTGTTGCTCAGATTGGGCTGGAGGGTGAGGGTTGGGTGGGGAGAAATCGCATAGTGACATTGTAAAGAAGCTGAAGGCACACTTAGTAATTATTATAGCAAGCCTTAATTAATTCATTGTGATTAAGCTTTACTTATTTTCTAGTAAATCTTGCTTTTTATTTTTTTCAAGCGTAAATGAAAAACCAAAAAGATTGATTATAAACAGCAGTTGCCAGACTAATTTAAAGCAAAACAGCAGCTGCCAACTGGCATGGAGAATGCAGGACACGCATGAGGTTCCGACTGCAGAAATTTAGTAGAGTGAGTAAAAAAAGTGAAATTGCTACTGGTTGCCAGAATTTAGTTGTAGTTAGGCAAATACCGCAGTAGTAGAAAGGGGAACAGTGAAGTCTCTTTTTACTCCAGGGTGGATAGCCAGGATAAAGTTGCATTGTACTAGGCGCAACTTTAAAATGCTGCCAAAGTTGAAAAAAAGAAGAAAGCAGCAGAGGCAGATTACTTCAGCCGGTTGTCTATACGTTGAGTATTCGGTGAGTGAATCCCAGAGTGCAGATCCATGGGGACGGGTGGCCCAGAGGGAGGGAGGCCTGCTTGGGACAGAGGAAAGGGTGATTAAATACTCAGAATGACATTTTATTGGAGGAGACAGCAAAGGATTAGGTTGTAGAGACAATGGATTCAGTCATGTTAGGGAGGAGGGAGATACAGTCAAGAGAGGAGGGGGTGGAGCAGAGCAGGACTGGGAGAGAAGAGCTGAAAGGAAGGCAAAGTAAGGGTGGAGGAGCACAAGTTGCAGAAAATAAAGTATTAGTAGAGCACAGAAGAGCTTTGCAAAGAAGAAAAATGAAAAAGAAATCTAGTACACTAGCAGTCAGTTTACTCTTCTCAGCAGGTTTACAGTGAAAAAAAGGAAAAGTTTATTTTTACAGCAAAATAACAGCTATAGGCTATTTGAGAGAAAAGCAACCAACATTAGAAAAAGCACATGTGCTGTAGAAGCAGTTAAGCTGTACAGAAGGCACACCCAGTAATTGTTATAGCAAGCCTTAATATAGAGGATAATGTATGGTCCTCTATCGTTAACCGGTCAGTTAACAGTCGAGAGGTTGCCAGGGTGACCATGTAAACCTCGAGAGCGAAGCTCGAGAGGTTTCGCCGCCATGGCAACCTCGACGTTAAAATGACCGGTTGCCGATAGAGGGACTATATTATTTTTATAGTGTATGGTCCCACCATCAAAAAAAAAAGGCTTACGTTTTTAAAAGTCACCGCCCGCGGCCTTCAGGTCCTTCCCGTCGGTTTCCCTTCAAGTCGGTTTCCGTGTCGAAAAAAAGCGCGCATAGCAGAACCACTCGCTGTTGTTAACTTCGATGTGCGTGGATCTATAGGTTAACAACATATCTACGTCACATCGATAGGTTAACAACCTTAGGAAATGATGATTTCCTAAGGTTAACAGCGTTCTAACATACATTATTAATTAATTAATTGTGATTAAACCTTACTTAATTTCTATTAAATCTTGCCATTTTTAAGCCTAAATGAAAAGCCAAAAGGTTTGAATATAAACAGCAGTTACTGGACTAATTTGAAGCCAAATTGCAACTGCTGACCGGCATGGCAAATGCAGGACACGCATGAGGTTCTGACTGCAGAAATTTAACAGATTGAGTAAAAAAAAAGAAATTGCTAGTGGTTGCCTAAATTTAGTTGTAGTCAGGCAAGTAGTAGAAAGGAGAACAGTGAAGTCCATTTTTACCCCAGGCTGGATAGTGAGGATAAAGTTGTAGTGTCCTAGGTGTTACATTAAAATGGCGCCCACATTAAAAAAAAGAAGAAAGCAGCAGAGGCAGACCACTTCAGCTGGTGGTCTGTACCTTGAGTATTCAGTGAGTGAATCCTGGAGTGCAGCTCTGTGGGGGTGGGTGGCCCTGAGTGAGGGAGGCTGGCTTGAGTATTCAGTGAGCAAATCTAGGAGTGTAGGAAGTCAGTGCACTGAATTCTAAAATAAATCTTCCTACTGGTAGTTTTTCGCTGAAACTCAGTTTTGTCTTCAACCTGTGATACTGCTTGTGTGACAAGGGGAGTTTCTTCCTTTATTATATTCTTTTTTATGTATTTTTCCTTTTTTTTTTCTTTTTAGAAAATACCTGCAGGTTTTATTTTACCTCACTGCACACTGTATATCTGCACTAATATTATTAGGGAGCTGCATTTTCTATTTATGTTATTTTACTTCCATGTTCTGCGATTAGTAACACCTGCTTAACTCTGGCCTTTTGATACCTAGCCAGGTCTTTTGCTGGATGCTGCTGGCTAAGAAAGGGATTATAGAAGTGCAGGAAGAGTTTGTGGAATTGGGGAGGGGTCTTAGTTAAGTAGCACACATGGTAACCTTCTCGGAGGTGCTTCACATCTATGGCGTAGGAGAGGCTAGGGTGTTCTGCACCATTGGATTCAATCAGTGGTTGAAAAACCAGTGTAGAGCACAGGGATTTGGCTTCACTGGGGACTGGGGGTCCACCTGGAGTGATGCAAGTCTATACTGGCATGATGGGTTGCATCTGTCCAGGAGAGGAACCAGGATCCTAGGTGATAGGTTTAAATGCTTCGTAGGCAAGCATTTAAACTGGTGACCCTTCCCTCCCTTACTTTGAACAGCCCCTCTGTACCCATCTTGTTTATTCCTTTCATGTATTTAAAGGTTTCAATCATGTCACCCCGTCTCTCCTCTCCTCCAGTGAGTACATGTTCAACTCCTTCAACCTCCTCTCGTATGATAAGTCCCCCAGCCCCTTGATCATCTTTATCGCCCTGTGCTGCACCCCTTCCAGTAACTTAATGTCCCTCTTCAGATACGGACGCCAGTACTGCACGCAGTACTCCAGGTGTGGTCTAACTAATGACCTATACAGTGGCAGAATCACCTCCTCCCTCCTCAAGGATATACCCCTTGCAATACAACCAAGCATTTTGTTGGCCTTTGCAGCTGCCTTCCTACATTGTGCCGAGTTGTTCATTGACCCTGTAATGAGCACACCCAGATCCTTCTCCTCCTCCTCTGTCTGGGCTAGCTGCACTCCCCCTAGCTGGTAACTCCTCCTTGGGTTCTTCATCCCAAAATGCAGCACCTTGCACTTTTTGGCATTAAAGACCAGTTTCCAGGTGTCTGACCAGGTTTCAAGCTTTGCCAGATCATCCTGCAACCCTGCCATCCCCTAGGTCATCCACCACTGCGCCTACCTTGGTATCATCAGCAAACAGACTGATCTTGCTCCTGATGTCCCATGATATGTCTGCAATGAATATCCCAAACAACACTGGTCCCAACACTGAGCCCTGTGGAACACCGCTCATCACTGCCCTTGGGTGTGAGAGCTCCCCACCCACCACCACCCTCTGTTGCCTTCCCTGCAGCCAGCTTCCTACCCATCTCACCAGCTTTGCACCCATCCCTGTGCCTATTAATTTCCTTCACAGCCTTCCATGTGGCACTGAGTTGAATGCCTTACTGAAGTCCAGATACAGGGCATCCACTGCATAGCCCCTGTCCAGTTGACTAGTTGCCCAGTCATAGAACTTGACCAGGTTGGTTTGGCAGGATCTGCCATGTATGAAGCCATGCTGTCTGCTGTCCTGTAGTCCTTTGGCCTCTAGGAGGGCTACCAGCCTCTCCATCAGGATAGTCTCCATTAGCTTACCTACGATGGATGTGAGGCTCACTGG
Source organism: Neoceratodus forsteri (assembly GCA_016271365.2). Taxonomy (NCBI): domain Eukaryota; kingdom Metazoa; phylum Chordata; order Ceratodontiformes; family Ceratodontidae; genus Neoceratodus; species Neoceratodus forsteri. The sequence continues at coordinate 7,556,943 of CM057449.1, forward strand.
TCTGTAGTTTCCCGGTTCATCCTTGGGGCCACTCTTGTGGAATGGCACCACAGGAGCCATCCTCCAGTCCTGAGGTACACACCCTGAATGTAGTGAGGCATTAAATAGGTCTGCCAAAGGTCCTGCAAAGACCTCTGCCAGCTCCTTCAGTACCCTGGGGTGGATGCTATCTGGGCCTGGCACCTTGTCCACCCTCAGTGCCTTCAAACCCTCTCGAACTCTGCTCTTCATGATTTCCCCATCTGTCACCACTTCCCCCCCTGCATTTCTGCCATTTCTCCCACCTTGGGTGTCACCCCCCTCTTCTCTTTAGTAAATACTGAGCAGAAGTACTCATTTAGTACTTCCACCTTATTACACCCTGCTTCCACCCAACCCCCCTCCTTCCTAATCCTTACTATGTGGTCCTTACAGCTCCTTTCTCCCTGATGTACTTAAAGAAGTCCTTCTCCCCCTTAATGCCTTGTGCCAACTTGAGTTCCATAGCTGCTTTGGCTCCCCTAACTGCCCTTGTCACCTCCTTCAATTCTGTCAAGTACTCCTCCCTGTCCTCCCCAGCCCTGTTTTCTTGTACTTCCTAAAGGCAGCTCTTTTCCTCCTTACCTTTTCCATCACCTCCTTGCTCAACCAGATCAGTTTCTTAGCCCTAGCCTTCTTGCTCTGGGCTTTGCAGTAGGTTTTGGTTGCCTCCACTATCCCCAGCTTTATGAGCTCCCACCCTGGTTAGTGTCCATACTAGATTGAATTCTGGCCAGGTACCCTTTTACCACTTCCCCCATCCTCCCAAAGTTGGCCCTCCTGAAGTCCAGCACTATTGTGCCAGATTCCACTCCTTCCTAGCCCATATTCAATGTGAGCCATACTCAGCGGGTGTTCACTCCCTGACAGCGGTTCTTCCACTGTAAGTTCTCACACAAAGTCCCCATTTTCCAGCACAAGGTCAAGGGTATTTCCTAACCTGGTTGGTTCACTGACCATTTGCAGCAGGAAGCTGTCCTGGAAGGCATCCAGCAGCACCTGCTCCCTTCTGTTCCTGGTTGTTGGGGTGCTCCATTCCACTCCTGGCATGTTGAAGTCCCCCACAATCACCACACTACCCTTCTCACAGGTCCTCCTGATCTGTCCCGCTAGTTCCTGTCTAACTCCTCCATCTGAGATGGTGGCCTGTACACCACTCCCATTCTAAGAATTCTATTCTTGGAATCCTGGATTTGCATCCAAAGTGACTCCGTACTACCCTCCTCCCCTTCCTCCCTTACACACTTCAGTCCTTCCTTCACATATAGTGCCACCCCCCTCCTTTCTCAATCACCTTGTCCCTACGAAATAATCTGTACCCTGGTACAGACAGGTCCCAGTCATTGTATTGGGTGGCCCATGTTTCTGTGATGACTGCAATGTCCACCTCTCCCTCACCATGAGAACCTGAAACTCTGCAGTTTTCCTCCCAAGGCTCCTAGCATTAAGGGTAACCACCTTCCACCCTTCCCCCCTCCCATCCTGCCCTCCTTTCCTAGCATCACCAACAGTACTTGCCATTTGTCCTTTGTCACTGTTATGGGGGGTAAGCTCATATGGTTTCCCAACCTGTGGTCTCTGCATATCTCTTCCCCAACTGCCACCCCCCACTCCTAGTTTAAATTCCCAACTTCCTCTATGTACTCCTCCATCCTCTGTTTCAACACTTTCTTTCCCTCCTTACTCAAGTGTAGTCTGTCCTTGGCATAGAGACTACTGTCCTCCCAGGTCCCTCCCCACCCCAACAGCCCATACCCTTTAGCACAACACCAGGTTCTTAGCCATTCAGTAAATTCCTCTATTCTCAGCTTTCTTATTGTGCTTGCCTTTGGCATGGGAAGTATCTCTGAGAAAGTTACTGATCTTCCTGCCCTCTCACATAATTGTGCTAGTTCCTCAAACCTCCTCTGGACTGTATCTACTGTCTTGTAAGCCAGATCATTTGTCCCAAGATGTATAATTAAATGAGGCTTGTCCCTACCCCTTCTAGCATATTTCAGAACAGACTGTCCCACCCTTTCCGCTGTTATTCCTGGCATGGCCTCCACCCAAATGCGACTATGCCTCTCCCCCTTGCTACCCCACCTGACTCCTCTTAGTATTGAGTCCCCCAGCACTAAGATTCCACCCCTCTTACTCCCTGCTTGCTTCCATTCATCTCCCTCTCTCATTTCCAGCTCCTCTTTCCTCCTGCACATTATTTCCCTTTACCCTGTTGCATTCTCCCAGCAGAACTGCCCCCCACTCCAGTTTGGTCCAGGCATTTATCAATTACTCCTCTAATTTCATCATTTCCCTCCTCCACCTTCTTCCTCTCTAGCAGTGCAAAACTATTTTCTGAAGATCCTTCACAAATGCCCGCTCCCTCTCTCTTCATAGTAACCTGTTCTCTCCTTTCCACTCCATGACTTTTGCCACTTCTTCACCTCCCCTCACAAGTCCCTATCTCCTCCTTCCACTTGTATTTTGTCTCCTGACCTGGTTTCCCCAGCAATTGTTCTTCCTGGCCTGGGCCCCATTGTCTCTGCTTCCCTTCTTCTGAGCCTCTCCTCACCACTGTTGGCTTAAATTGGCCTCCCTCATCTCCCCTTCTTCCTCCCTCCAGTACTGGGCTAAACCCACCCCCAATCTGCCTTGCCTGTCTTAGTTCTTCCTGCAGACCCTCAATCTCCTTTCTAAGTTTCTCTATGTGGTTGCACACTAAACATCCTCCCACACTCCAGGCAATTTTTAGAAAGATTGGTGCACTGCAGTTGTTGCAGCATACCACCCTACCCATTGCTGTCATTGCCCATCAGCAACCCCCACCCTTCCAGATGCAGGATACCAAATACCAGACTGTATGTATGTCTGAGGCAACCTTCATACCAGCTTTTCACTCATTTTTTGTACTTGCTTGAGCAGGCGATATGACTGTACCCGACCTGTGTGTATGCAAGCTGTACCTGCATCTAGAAGAATGCCTTTTTTATTGGAAGTAAGTCTATATTAGTGATAATTACAATTATACTTTGGAACTGGTATAACTTAGCACAATATGAAAAGGCTGTTGAGTAGTAATAATTTTAAATCCCGGTATTAATGCTAAGCAGGTTCAGGAATATACATGTCCTTTTGTTAAGTGTCATAGTGCTTGGTTTATTAATTTTTAGCTTTAATATTTCTTTATTTTTTTACTTTCTTTTTTTTTTTTTGCTTATTATTCCCTTAGATAACACTGTCTAGTGAAGTCTTAAAGGACACAGCTTTCTCCTTGGTTTCTATACTGGCTGATGTGTCTGGTACAAGGAATTTAAAGTTACAGATAAGCTTAAAAAATGTAAAAGACTTTAGAGCTCTAAAAGCTAAGAAGAACTACAGACATCATGGGAAGTATTCCTTGGATGAGAAACTTAAGAATACAACCAAGGGACTTATTTTGAACTTATCCTGATTTTCTGGGATACAGCCAGATTTGCTGAACCTGAGCCTTTGCAACTTCTGTCATCCTCTTGGGGAGTATTTAAGCACCTTATAAGATGGGGTCTTGGACATTCTCACAAATACCTCTGTTTTTAAAGGTGCACTTAAAATTATTAAAACTGTGGATCTTAAAATTTCTATTTTTCCTTGCAGCATTGTGGTATATACATTTTTACTGCAGTATTTGTGGTATATGTGATAAAGATTTAAAAGCAATTTATTTCTTAGCACATACACACTTTCTAAGTTGTGAGGAAATTTGAATTTCTGTTAAACCATACTAATTCTGTTATAAGAGATACAAGGTGTTTGTACTGTGGTTAGTACCAGGCTACAAAGACTTACTAATAGTAAATCTTCTCTGCTGTTGAAATTCACTTTAAAATCAAAAGGGGTCAGCAGCAAACAAACAAAAATAACTGATCATATGCTCCCTTGTTGTAACAAGACTTATACTCCTAGAATGGGGATGTTATCACCCACCATTAATTCTATTACAGTTACTATACCAGAATATGGACCACTACAGACCCAACAAATGTCACTCTGTATAGAGCTATTTAGTGAGCACGGTGGGGAGAATAACAACGATATCATTGACGCTAAGATTAGAACTGGTGAAATGAACATATCTTCAAAATTGGTACAACTGATGCAACAGATAGACAGGGGTTCTGCACATGTTAGTAATATAGAACAGTCACTGAAATTATGGTTTTCGAGTGAGATAACCAATAATTCTGACAGTGAGGCTACAGACTCTGAGGAAAAAAACAGAAAATGAACTAGTTGTAGTGGAGCTACAGCACACAATAGATGGCATAAAATGGCTGGAGGAACATGCCCATTATCCAAAATATTACAGTTGCTGTGATGCTAAGCAAGGTAGTAATTTAGGACAGAAGAAATGGGATGTGGAAAATTGTAAACCCAGTTGTTTAAGTGAGGAACTTGTTTCAACTCTTTTAAGAGATCCTTTTAATACAGGCATAATCATGATGGAACAATTGGTAATCAATAAAAACCTAACAGAATGTATACTGGTGATATTGCCGCCAATAGGGCAAAGATAGATCAGGTGCTTAATGGGTTCAATAATGTAACATCATATGCTGATTGTGAGGTTGATGAATCATACTGGTAATCATACTGGTATATAAACAGAAGGAGGTGATTTGCCCATCTAGTCTGTCTACATGTAGAGATGGGTCAAGGGTTCCCATTACAGAGTATGTGTTTATCGAATTTAGTTTTAAATATCTTTCTATTTGTATTTGTTACTATCTCAGCTGGTAGTGTGTTCCAAGTCCTTCCTACCCTCTGTGTATATGTATTTAATCTCTTATTGTTTTTACATTGATCAAGTTTAATCTGGCATTCATGACATCTTAGTCCTGTGGGTTTCCTTTGTAGTTCTAAGCCCATTTCTGATTGTAATTCTGCATCATTTGCTGTTCTATACATCATTAGAAGATCACCTCTCTTGCATTTGTTTTATAGACTGTACAGCCCTAATTCAGTTAGTCTTTCTTTGTAAGGTTTATTTTTTACTTCTTGTATTAACTTTGTGGCCCTGCGCTGCACCTTCTTTAACTCTGCCACATTCTTCCTCAGACAAGGACTCCACAGCTGGGTTCCACAGTCCATATGGGGCCTTATAAATGCTCTATAAACTAAGATACAGTCTTTACTACCAGAGTTGAATGATCTTTTAATGTTGTTTATTAAGTGGTTAGTTTTCTTATCTAGTTTTGCACAGTATTTACTAAAGGTTAATTCAATATCAATAAATATTCCAAAATCTTTCCCAATTATCTTATTATTCAGTTTATACTCTGTGATAGGGTGAACCCTGTCTTAGGTTTAACCTCCTCCTCCCCGGAAAAAGGAAGAGAACTAGGTAAAGTGCTTTTTAAAACTTAGGAGCCTCTGAACTTAGAAAGCGTCTTCCCAGAGAGAGTGCAGGAGAGTTAGTTGTTGTGTGAGAGAACATGAAAAAGATAATAATCACATAAAATGGGACAAAATAAAAAATAGTAGAGTATGTTCAGTATTCTGCCGTTACTGAGTTAGTAGGAGAAGGGAGAAGAGGAGCGTGCCCTCATTCTTTCATTCCCTTGCTATTCCAGAAACTGCAGCAGGGCTACTCAATGCTGATTTATATATATATATATATATATATATATATATATATATATATATATATACATACATATATATATATATATATATATATATATATATATATATATATGTATATTTATACAACACGTGTTTTGGGGTAAATTTGGAGATAAAAAGTGATATCTCAGCTAGGCAGTGAAGATATCACTGATATCTCCATGTTCCTATACGTCACTGTGATATCTCCACACTCCTATACGTCATACTGAAACTGAAACTATCATTCTCACAGTCACAACTTTCACTTTTGTTCCCCAGTGTAGCATGACAGAACATATAGCAACAGCTATAGCTATAGCAACAAATACTCATGCTACCTTCTGCTGCTCAGAAGCTCGTGACTCACTCTCTCTATTCTCAGTACAGTCGGCAGCTTTTCTGGAGAAATTCAATAAAAATTACCAGAACTCCACATTTTTTTCTAACTTAGCTCATGGACACTGCTTTTACTACGAAGGTCTGGGAGCAAGTTATGGGAGTGTTTTACTAGCGCCCGGCCATGCTACATTTCTGGGAGAAAGTGAAAGTCCTCGTATGCTTGCTGAAGTGCAATGTAGCAGGATCAACCAGATAAGTGTTTAAAATCAATATTTAGCTAAACAAATACGGCAGGATCAACTTAAATTTTTTAATGCAACATGTCTTCAGTTCTGTTGAAGGGGAATAATTCAGGAAAACAGTAAAATTACCAATATGGCTACTAGTGGGCTAACAAAACTTACAGGAACAGAATCAACCAGTCACATTTTAAATCCTTATTTAAATGATTATTTATGTAAAAATAATGGCAGGATCAACCAGATAAATGTCTTTAAAACTACAAAAATCCACCAAATATTTTTTTTTCTCCAAAACACATACTGTAGCTCATCTTTTGTGTTGGAGCCTCTTGGAGGGGGGTATTGAGAATTGTGCTTAAAGACATTCTATCACATGTGGCCCAAAACACATATTGTATAAACAGAATATGACATGGCCCGACTGAAGATATCAAATTTATCTTCACTCGAGGCCAATGACATCAAGATATCTCACCATGGCTTCGCCACTCGTGAGATATCATGATATCATTACCTCTAAGATAAATATGATATCTTCAGTTGGGCCGTATTATATCCCCATATATATATATATATATATATATATATATATATATGTACACGCATATATATATATATATTTTAGAGGCAAAAAACTCAGTTTAATTAGGGTTGTTCCACAGTGACAAAAGTGAGGACATTTGCTGTCAGGGTGAAAACCTTAACTCCAAATTCACCCCCCCCAGCACCAGACACATACATGCACACACATGAAAGTATGGGGGAGGACCAAGCCAACACAACCAATGACAGACATCCAGCAGCAGGTGACAGAAATTACAAACAATTGTCTAAATGTACTATGAGACATCCCCACCCACCTGACCAGGTACTGCATGCTCAGTGGAGATCAACAGCAAAACTAAGGCCATGTACACCAAACATACACATTCCTGATTGCAGCTGCACACAACATACCACACTTAGTAGTTGCATGGCCTTACCTACCAATGCCCCACACCACACCACAACTGGTACTGTGCTGTTAGTCAATATAAATGCTGAAGGTGCATGATGACAGTTGTAGAAAGATTTTAACACTAGTGAGTATACATTAATTAAGAGAAGTACATAAATTAACTAAAAGACACTAGCATGCTCAAGATAAAAGTAATGTTACATTTAGTATGTGATTTACATAGTAGCACATTTACTGCAACTGTTTACTCAAGATAGAGAGGCTGATGTAAACGTACGGAAAAACATTGCCTGTTCAACTCTGTGAAATTCGTACTGCCAGTATCAGATGCATTCTTACTGATGAAGGTGTACTGCTGATGTACATACATAGACCTTCAGTGTGTTTCAATACTAAAGATGCAGTAAGTATTCTTTGTAAGAAACAGTGTAATTGCATGGATCAGGCCAAGCAACTTCTAAATATCATAGCACTACTGAGTCAACAATGATGTACTTGTATCGGAGATGTCTACAGGATAGATCTTCCTGTAGGCACTTACTGACTATGTTGTACCTGAGAAAGACAATCTCATTGCATCTGTGATGACTAACTTATTCAAATAGTGATACATTTACTATCATTGCAATGAGTGATCTATGCCACTTATGGACGCAGTGTAACTTTTTTAACAGTTGTTTCATACTCAGGCTGTACGCCTAGTGTTTGGGATTGCCACACTTCTGTCACTGATGCTATCAAAGTGATAACTATGTTAATTGTGGTACAACAGGAATCAAGTAGGTATAGTGTAGATATAAACAGAATGTATTTTAGTATTGATTTAACTCACAATGGGATAAGTGTACTAGGACAGCAGGGTTATTCTCATCACTGACTCTGTCAGTTATAATCACACTAAGGTTTCATGACTGTAATGATCAGTTACACTGTTCATCTCATGAGTTCATATTCACAGCCATTCTCCAGTAACTAGACAGTGTATGGTGTAACTAGGTGGGACACTGTGTTGCAAAGCTGCTGCAGTGCCTAGCAGAGGGAGAGTATCTACTCATAAAGACAATTAAGCAATAAGGCATGACCAACAGTTATGTTAAATGGTCTGTTAATCACCCTGTAGGGGTTTAATGTTGAATGAGGCATAGCTGAGTGCCACAAGTCACTAGACAGTGATAAACTGACCATTAACATAATACCTGGAAGTGGCTTATTGCTATCATATTAAAACTGTTTTTTTAAACAACATTAAACCTTGTTCATCGTATGGTTAGGCTCTACATGTATGTTAATAAAAACTAAACATAAGGCTGTTACAATGTTTACAGTCAATTAGAAAGCTGCATTTCTCAAACCCTTGTTATAATCAGAGATATTATACCTGTACAACTCCTTGGTTTTGCTCAACTCTATTGCTCAGATGGCCCACCACAAGTGGTGTAGTCTGATGTGGGGCATCGGTAGGTAAGGCCATGCCACTACTAAGTGTGGTATGTTGTGTGCAGCTGCAATCAGGGATGTGTACGTTTGGTGTACATGGCCTCAGTTTTACTGTTGATCTCCACTGACCATGCAGTACCTGGTCAGGTGGGTGGGGATGTCTCATAGTACATTTAGACAATTGTTTGTTATTTCTGTCACCTGCTGCTGGATGTCTGTCATTGGCTGTGTTGACTTGGTCCTCCCCCATACTTGTGTGTGTGTGTGTGTGTGTGTGTGTGGTGCTGGGGGGGGTGAATTCAGAGTTAGGGTTTTCAACCCTAACAGCAAATTTCCTCACTTTTGTTGCTGTGGAACAACCCTAACTAATGCATTAAACAGAGTTTTTTGCCTCTAATTTAATTCTTTTTGAGAATGATGATGAGAAATAGTGAATGTAATGCAGTGGCATGGCATAGAAACAGTAACAGCAATGCAAACAGAAGCACTAACAGTGGCACACATGGTAACGCAAGCGCGAATGAGAACAGAAAGGGTAACGCACACGGTGGCGTAGATGGGAATGGACTGCCACGTGATGTGTTGTCACATAGTAACATGGTGCCTACAAATGGAAATGTCCATAGGCATGGTGATGCAAAGTGAAACAGAAAGAGAAACAGTACTGTAGACACAAATAGCAAAAAATAACAGAAACACAAGCGCAAATGAAAATGCAAAGGATAACACACATGGTGACGTAGACGTCACCGGTAAGTGAAACGGGCATGGAACTGCAAGCGGAAAGGGCAACGGTAACAGTAAAGTAAGTGCACAGGCTGGTTTTCCTCAAAAGCTGCATAGAGAAAGACAGTGAGTACAAAGAATGTATGAATAATAATGGGTATCGGAGCAGAAAATGAGGACTTGGAATACTAAATAGGTTATATCTCAGGAACCGTACGACGTAGAAATTTTTTTTTTAAAGTAATATGAGTTATGACTGTCCTAGCTAGTTTTGTATTTAGCCCCCATTGGGGGTAATCATTTTTCTGACAAAGTCCATATCTTGCACCGTTTCCAAGATACGGGCCCTGAAAAGCACGGCGAATGCCGTAATGTTATCCTATGGGAAAAAAAGAGACATTCAGAGTGCCATGACTTTGCCTCCCTGTAATATTTTTTCACCAAACCACCGAAAGACACATCTGTGGGCTGTTGGCTGTCTTCTCTCCAAAATTCAGTAAAAAAGACCAAACCATTATTTTGCAGCAGGGTGCCAAAGGATTCCTTCAGTGCGTCTGGCACCGTATTGTTATCCTATGGGAAAAACTGTCAACTTTGGAGTGTCGTAACTTTGCCACCATGTAATATTTTTTCAATACGCACTGAAAGTCACATTTGTGAGATGTTGGCTGCGTTCCCTGCAAATTTCAGCCCAAAACTCCCAACCGATCTTTTGCAGTGCAGTGCCAAAGAATTGCTGTCATTTTCCCACAGACTAGAAAACTACTGTCACAATTTGCGAAAGCTTTCACAAAAATTTGGGACACTTTCATGAGCACAAAAGTATTTTGTGAAAGTACTTTTTCCAGAAATTTGAAAAACATATTTCTGGGGTGTTTTACCCCATAGTAAAGACTTGACTAGCATCCTCAGGGTCCGACTAGGTGAATACAAAAAGAATTAGGTTGCTAGAGGGTCCCAAATTTAAATGCCAAGCATTTTTCTGATCACCAACTGAAAACAAAATGGCTGATTTGTGAAAGTAACAGGCCCACTTACGAAAGTAAAAATGCATTTGCGAAAGTGTTGAACTTTTTGTTTACTTTTCCCATTGACTTATAATGGGAAATTGTTTCTTGAATAACTTTTGAACAGTTTAATATTTTTTCACCAAATCTTTGAAAGGCACACTGGGGACCCCGGCCGCATGTTCCCTGAAGATTTTGGGCTGGTCACACAAACCGTGCAACCTGTAGGTGAGACCGTAGAATTCCAGAAAAAGCATAAACGTGTGCACAGATCATGCTTAATAACTCCGCAGCCGTGTATTTGACCAGTATGAAACTTGGCAGATGCCAAGGCCTATGATTCTTGATTGTGTATTCCAAAATTTCAGACAAATCTGTCAAACAGTTGCAAATTTATTACGGTGCAAACTTTTGGGGTTTGACATAGAAATGGCTCCTCTGCCATAATATATATATATATATATATATATATATATATTAGAGGCAAAAAACTCAGGTTTAATGCATTAGTTAGGGTTGTTCCACAGTGACAAAAGAGAGGAAATTTGCTGTTAGGGTTGAAAATCCTAACTGCGATTTCACCCCCCCAGCACCACACACACACAGACACACACGTTCACACGCATGCAAGTATGGGGGAGGACCAAGTCAACACAACCAAAGACAGATATCCAGCAGCAGATGACAGAAATAACAAACAATTGTCTAAATGTACTACGAGACATCCCCACCCACCTGACCAGGAACTGCATGCTCAGTGGAGATCAACAGCAAAACTGAGGCCATGTACACCAAACGTATACATCCCTGATTGCAGCTACACACAACATACCACACTTAGTAGTTGCATGGCCTTACCTACCGATGCCCCACATCAGACCACACCACTTGTGGTGGGCCATCTGAGCAATAGAGTTGAGCAAAACCAAGGAGTTGTACAGGTATAATATCTCTGATTATAACAAGGGTTTGAGAAATGCAGCTTTCTAATTGACTGTAAACATTGTAACAGCCTTATGTTTAGTTTTTATTAACATACATGTAGAGCCTAACCATACGATGAACAAGGTTTAATGTTGTTTAAAAAAACAGTTTTAATATGATAGCAATAAGCCACTTCCAGGTATTATGTTAATGGTCAGTTTATCACTGTCTAGTGACTTGTGGCACTCAGCTATGCCTCATTCAACATTAAACCCCTACAGGGTGATTAACAGACCATTTAGCATAACTGTTGGCCATGCCTTATTGCTTAATTGTCTTTATGAGTAGATACTCTCCCTCTGCTAGGCAATGCAGCAACTTTGCAACACAGTATCCCACCTAGTTACACCATACACTGTCTAGTTACTGGAGAATGGCTGTGAATATGAAGTCATGAAGATGAACAGTGTAACTTGATCATTACAGTCATCAAAACCTTAGTGTGATTATAACTGACAGAGTCAGTGATAGAGAATAACCCCTGCTGTCCTAGTACACTTACCTCATTGTGAGTTAAATCAATACTAAAAGACATTCTGTTTATATCTACACTTTACCTACTTGATTCCTGTTGTACCACAATTAACATACACTACCGGTCAAAAGTTTTAGAACACCCCCATTTTTCCAGTTTTTATTGAAATTTATGCAGGTTAATGTCTCAATGTACTCTGAAATTAAAGCATAGAGCAAATAAACAATTGGAGATAAAAAAGAAAACATAGAATCATTTTGTTTAACAAAATTTAATCTAAATTTTTGACTCATCAAAGTAGCCACCTTTTGCAGATATACTGTAACTGCCGAACACACTCGTGGCATTCTTCCTACAATGGACATCAAATATTGTTCGGGAAGTTCTTCCCAACACTGTTGCAGAAGTTCCCACAAATGTGTTGCACTTGTAGGTTGCTTTGCTTTCACCCTTCTGTCCAGTTCATCCCAAACCAGCACGATGGAGTTTTTTGCCTCTGATTTCCCTTCTTTTTGAGAATGATGTTAAGAAATAGTGAATGTAATGCGGCGGTGGAAGGGCCCCTCGCTCCCGCCACATGATGTCTTGTGGCATAGTAACAGGAAGAGCAACGCAAACAGAAGTGCTAACAGTGGCGCACATGGTAATGCAAGTGCAAATGACAACAGAAAGGGCAACGCACATGGTGGCATAGATGGGAATGGTCTGCCACGTGATGTGTTGTCACATAGTAACATGGTGCTTGCAAATGGAAATGTCAATGGGCATGGTGACACAAAGTGAAACAGAAAGAGAAACAGTACTGTAGACACAAATGGCAAAAAATAGCAGAAATGCAAGTGCAAATGAAATCGCAAAGGATAACGCACATAGGGCCCCACACTCCCGGCATGTAATGCAGCAGCGGGAGCATGGGTCCCAAAGAGCCCCGCACTCCCACCACATGATGTCTTGTGGCACAGTAACAGGAACAGCAATGCAAACAGAAGCGCTAACAGTGGCGCACAAGGTAACGCAGATGCAAATGACAACAGAAAGGGTAATGAACACGGTGGGGTAGATGGGAACGGTGTGCCACGTGATGTCTTGTCACATAGTAACATGGTGCCTGCAAACGGAAATGTCAATGGGCATGGTGACGCAAAGTGAAACAGAAAGAGAAACAGTATGGTAGACACAAATGGCAAAAAATAACAGAAACGCAAGTGCAAATGAAAATGCAAAGGATGACACACCTGGTGGTGTAGTCGTCAATGGTAAGTGAAACAGGCATGGAACCGCATCGTTAGGTAAGGCCATGCAACTACTAAGTGCGGTACGTTGTGAGCAGCTGCAATCAGGGATGTGTACGTTTGGTGTACATGGCCTCAGTTTTGCTGTTGATCTCCACTGAGCATGCAGTACTTAGTCAGGTGGGTGGGAATGTCTCGTAGTACGTTTAGACAATTGCTTGTTATTTCTATCACCTGCTGCTGGATGTCTGTCATTGGCTGTGTTGACTTGGTCCTCCCCCATACTTGTATATGTGTGTGTGTGTGTGTCTCTGTGTGTGTGTGTGGTGCTGGGGGGGTGAATTTGGAGTTAGGGTTTTCAACCCTAACATCGAATTTCCTCACTTTTGTTGCTGTGGAACAACCCTAACTGATGCATTAAACAAAGTTTTTTGCCATGAATATCCTGTCTTTTTCAGAACTATTACTCACTATAGTACATGATTGATAGTTGCAAGAATACTGCACATACATACCAAAAATGTTCCAATATCAGGAATACTTCGAGTCTTGTAGTAGTATTTACTGTTGTTTACAGTAACAGTACTTCACTGTGAATCATATTGTTTTTATATAACTCTATTCATTGTAATTTGTCATTGTTATTCCATTTTGTATTTTTATGTAACAGTGTCTTACTCTTTTTCTTAGTGAGCACATATGTAAAGAAAAAGATATACACAAGTAAAAGAGTATATGACATGAGATGGACACCATTAGTTCATCTACTGAACAAATGGATATGTTACTGTTGTAACTTGTCATTTTATAGACACTGGGTTTACAACCAACTGAGGTGGTAGCACCAATCATGTGAAGAGAGGTGGAAGAGGCTTGCTGGTACTCAATACATAACTTTGCTGTGAGTACACCAACACAGACATTTCACTGTTGTACTAGCAGGCACATACTCATCTTCATCATGATACACATACACACATTCTGTAGCACTAGGTGTATGAAACAACAATAGTGTGCCACAAATAGTGTGAGGTAGCATTGTCACACATCTCAGTTACTTCTATGGAGAATCACAACTGTAATACCACAATAGTGTGGTATGATCTTTCAGCAAATGAGAAAATAACAGTTGTGTAATTCTTGTTTGAAACTATTTTCAATAAACATCCCCATTACACAATAATACACCAAACACAAGAGAGTAAGAATTCATTATTTTTTTACTATAAAAATATTTAAGATGTTTAAAATGAAACACAAACAAAAATATATTTCTTTTTATAAAACCATAGAAAATATATATATTTACAAATATTATATTAAGACAAATCAAAAAATACTTATAAAAGTGTGTATTGCTTCATATACAAAAAATTTTTTATAAAAATAAAGTTTTTTGTACACAGATAACAACAACAAAATAAAATTCTTAAAAGTCCTTTCTTAACTAAATGCAAGTGTTTGGTCAAGACTTGAGAGAGGTGTATGCACTGCTTGAGGCAATCCAAGGTGGAAACTGGATTCGCAAAGGAAGTGGAAGCTGTTGCGCCCTCCAGAGGAGATACCAGACTACTGTGAAGGGTGGTCAGTTTGGCCCAGGGAAGCTGTGGGAACAGGTGGTGCTGGTGGAGGTGAAGCACTGGTACTGGCCACAGTGCCATCAGCCACTGGTACGACAGGCTCGAGCACGAGGTTGACAGTCCGCTGTTGTGCCTCCAAGAAGGACAGCATTCTGCACTGCCCTTCAAGGAGTGCAACATTTTGTTTCCACAGACTGGCAACCTTGTGCATGAGCTGTCTATAGCAGCGGCAGTGGCCAGTACATCTTCTCGATCGCCGGCACCCTACAAAGATTCAAAAAAAAAATGATGAATACACAAGACAAATAAAACAGTTATGACTTTCAAATATTTAACTTCAAATATTTCCTAGGTACTGCAATATCATAAATGCATTAATTTCAAACTTATGATAATATTTTGAAGTGTGATGCTAAACTATTTTATGTTATTTGTGTCTCTATTGTACTTTATTAACTATATAATGTAATGAGCTGACAGCATCAAAAACCTTATAGTTGCATGTGGTTTACAATGCTATTCTTCTATTTTTTTCACTAGACATAAATATTCTGTATGTACATACTTTTGCATAATCAACAGTATAGTACCATACAATTGAAATAGATCCTCATTAAGTGTGAGAATTCTTACTTCACCATGTCTAGTCATCTCTGCAATAAAAAACGAAACTACCTTGACATGAACACTATCATAATATACTTTAAATGTGTACATAATCATTATCACTTTGATGATTGTTTGAAAAGAAAGAGCTTTTGAGATGTATTTCAGCCCCTCAACACACATTAATGTTTTAAATAATTAAGTCACTGATATTATATGCATTCAGCAGAACACCATTAACAAGCTGTCATGTAGAATAATCATAGACTTACATTCTGGCAATTGTCTACAACAGGAAAATCATAATATTTATGTCTTGCAAAGCACACCCTATGTGTACACTCAGTAACCTACATATTTACATATCAACAGCAAAAATGCACTCCACAAACATGCAGAGATCTTCAAGTACATAAAGAACATAAATAACAGATTTTTAGGTTGCATAACTACAAGAAATTCAGACAACTAACCTAAAACTTAAACTAGAGTATGGGACAATCTAGTCGAAATAAACAGATTTAATTCACTGGTGCAGTGTTGGATGCCCGTAATGTGCAGATCACTGTGATGTTGCACTGACACAGGGTAAGATTCTTCAAGACAATGTGGCGCAGCAGTAATAAGGTTCTTTAATGTACCATCTGACATTATGAAATAAACAATTATCAATGGAAATTGTTGCTTTCCTATCATTAACATTGATAGTGTAATAGTCAGAATGTTTCTAACTGATGGCAAAGCACTCACACCCTGCAGAGGAGGACAGGCATTAGCGGGTCCCTCTGGCTGTTAGATATTGCAGGGCAGGAAAACATGTTGGTCACGGTGTAACAAAAAACAGCTGTACAGTACATTAGGAGGTGAAAAATAAATTACAGTGTTCAAAATTTGGTATATAAATACACAACATTTTCAAACCTACTACAGTGCATGGGACATATCCAATACCTGATTGCAATGATAGAATGTAATGCTTATCTGACAACAAATGTTTAAAATAGCCATATTAGCACCTTTGCTCACATGCAGTCTCACTGTGATTTCTTCACACTGTACCAAGAAGTGATTTCACGCAGCACCCACACCATCAAACAGTGAAAGTGCTAGAACACAGTTTGACAATACGGGTGAACATTCAGTGTACCACTGTCTGGTACAACGCCGTGCAGTGTTGAACAATTTGGAAATGTGATCTGTCTAGCCCATTATTTTACAGAATTTTGCTACTCAACAACTCATTTTAATAGCACCCCACCCACTCACAGCCAGTGTATAATGTACTGGAACTTGCACCACTGCAAGTGGTTAGACTACTGCAGTTTACATGTGGTGAGACAACCTATACAGTGTCATGTAAAAATGTGCAATATTCATAGTGAGACATGCCAATATTCCCATAATTCACTGCATTATACATGTTATCAACATTCCATCACTTCATTGTCACCTTTGAAAAATCCAAACATGTCACAGTGCACTGTACATGTAAGTATGAGGTTGGGAAGGGTGAAGAGTGACAGACTGCACAGCAATCGGGTTCAACTGGGAAGAGGGGTCATCAAGACTAGAACGCAAATTTTGAACTTTTACACTGCGGAAAAAACTGAAAGCATCATTGGACACTTTTTGTGTTGCATACCGTTTAGCTCACTATTATATCCTCCCACCATGGTGTCTGTTTTTGGGGCTTGCATATCTGTAGTGATCAATGTATTGGCACCCTTGTAACCTGACAGCACAAATAAAGTTAAAAATGGCTACAGGGATTACACCCCCCCAGCAAACAAAGATACTGGTAGTGTGTTGCTACCCAAGGGGTATTGGGCACACCTCTTACAATTCAACATTTGGAATGAGTATGCCAACAGGCAGTGGACTCCGCCTGTCATCACACTAAAACAGCAAGGTGTAGTTATCAACAGAAGGATTGAGCACCACCAATGTTGACAACCGTAGGCTAGTTGCCAAGCATGCAGATAACAGCAGCAAGCACATAACCAAATGCTGTCCTGAGTATCATAAGCTTTGCTGAAATTGAAGTAGAGCTTCGCTTACAAATGCAGGGTTATTGCATAATACAGTATGCAGCTACTGATGTGTAACCTGCATTGACCCAAGAGCACTACAGCCCCAAATCAGCATACTGCTAACATGTTGCCGTGCAGCTGCAGCAAGCCAATATAAAAAAAGTTTAGAGTACTGTAAAATCACATGATTAATTACACAACTGGTCAACTTAGCCTCAATAATAATAACATACATTCTCAGTTCACAGTACTTTGGGACTGCATCTTGCTTGGAAACATTTTCAGATTTCACTTAAGTGGTGGGCTGGCGCCGGCTTCCTGCTTCCTGCTTCACCTCCACTGGTTTTACATCAGCAGCTTCCCCAGGCTCTATAAAAGCAAACAAGTGAAAAAATGATCACATTAACAGACAAATATCAAGGTAAAACTCTTTTTCTTCAAAACGTCAATTTCTAATACTGCATCATTGTTAACAACTATCATATGAACACATGTCTGTTTACTAAGACAGCTGTCTATTCAGCTAGATGTATGTTCTTAACTCACTATTAGAAACATAGAAACATAGACTTTGATGGCAGATAAGGACCGCTAGGCCCATCTAGTCTGCCCATTTCCCTACCTACAGGATAGGCCACAGATCCTAGTTAACCAACAGCCTATTTCTTCCTACCCCCCACAAGAATTGTCTTATGTCTGTCCCATGCATTCTTGAATTCTCCCACAGTTTTTGACCCCACAACCTCCTCAGGAAGGCTGTTCCATGCATCCACTGCCCTCTTTGTGAAATAGTACTTCCTCACATTGCCCCTGAACCGCCCTCCTTCTATCTTTAAATTGTGTCCCCTTGTTCTTGCAAGTCTCTTTTTCTGAAAGATGCTACCCTCTTGGACTTTATTGATTTCACTGAGGTACTTAAAAGTTTCTATCATGTCCATCCTCTCCCTTCTTTCCTCTAGGGTATACATATTAAGCTCCTTTAGTCTCTCCTCATATGGCTTCTCTTGCAGACTCTGCACCATTTTAGTTGCCCTCCTCTGGACTACCTCTATCCTGTCTATGTCCTTGCAGAGATGGGGTCTCCAGAACTGGACACAGTACTCCAGATGGGGTCTCACCAACTGTCTGTACAGAGGGATAACAACTTCCTGTTTTCTGCAGCTGATGCCTCTCTCTATACAACCCAGTATGCCCCCAGCCCTCCCTACTGCCTTCTCACATTGCTTGCTAACCTTAAGGTCATCTGATATGATTACCCCCAGGTCCCTTTCCTTTTTTGTTGTTGTTACTACCTCCCACCCATTGTGTATTCTTCCCGGGTTCTTGTTTCAGGTGCATTATTTGCACTTCTTTACATTGAACTTAGCTGCCATACTTCTGACCATTCCTCCAATCTTGCCAAGTCCCTTTTCATCCTTTCCACACCTCCTTGTGTATCAACCCTGTTGCAGATCTTTGTGTCATCTGCAAAAGGCATACTTTCCTTCCAGTCCCTCTGCAATGTCACTGACGAAGACATTAAAAGGACTGGACCCAATACTGAACCCTCCGGTACCCCACTAGTAACCCCTCTTCTTCAGAGTGGACTCCATTTACAATTACCTTCCATGTCCTGTTGTGCAGCCAATGTTTTACCCAGGCTACCACCCTGAGACCCACTCCAAGGCTGGTTAATTTGACTATTAATTTTTTGTGTAGGACTATGTCAAATGCCTTGCTAAAGTCTAGGTAGGCCATGTCCACAGCCCCTCCCTAGTCTACTACTTTGGTCACCCAGTCAAAGAAATCTATTAGATTCGTCTGACATGACCTTCCAACTGTGAACCTATGCTGCCTTGGGTCCTGTGCTCCACTGGCCTCTATGTACTCAACTATTCTTTCCTTCAGAAGTGACTCCATCACTTTCCCTACTACAGAGGTCAGGACTGACAGGTCTGTAGTTTCCTGCCTCTGTCTTGGTCCCACTTTTGTGAAGGGGAATCACATCTGCCTTCCTCCAGTCCTCAGGTACCACACCATCCTCCCATGATTTATTAAAAAGAGTAGCCAGTGGTTTTCCTAGTTCCTCCCTTAATTCTTTTAGAATTCTGGGATGAATTCCATCAGGACCCATTGCTTTGTCCACCTTCAGTTTTAGGAGTTCATGCAGAACCCTTTCTTCTGTGAAAGGACTGGGATTGACCCCCCTATCAAGAGTGCTTCTGTTAATTAGATTAGGCACTTTCCCCTCCTCTTTTGTGTATACTGAGCAGAAATATTCGTTCAGTATCCCTGCTTTTTCACTGTCCCCCTCTTCCCACCCACCGTTCATTCTATTCAGCCTCACTATCCCTCCCTTTGTCTTTCTATGCTTGCTGATGTACCTATAAAAGGTTTTATCCCTTCTTAACTGAGTTGGCTATCTTTTCCTCAGTTTGGGCCTTTGCTGTTCTGACTTCCCTCCTGCTTCCTTCTGCCTTAACTGGTACAGCTGTCTGTCCTGCTCCTTCTGTGTTTCCTTATACTTCCAGAATGCTATCTTTTTCTTCCTGACTTTCCCAGCCACCTCTTTGAGAACCATAGTGGCTTTTTCTTTCATTTTGATTTGTTTATTTGCTTCACACAAAGGCTTGTTGCCTCTGTGATGGCAGTTTTGATGATTCCCCATTGTTGCTCCACACCTCCTTCTAGCCTGTTTGCTAGTGGCTTTTCTGAGGCACTCTCCCATCTTGCCAAAGTCAGCCCTCCTAAAGTCCAGTACCCTCACTTTTGTATGGCATGACTCTGTAGCTGAGTTTAATGTGAACCACACTGTTTGATGGTCACTTGTCCCCAGATGGCAACCAACTTCTAGGTCTGAGATCCTATCACTTCCCCCGCTTGAGAGTATGAGGTCTAAGATTTCTCCCTCATGAGTGGGTTCTGAAACTAGCTGTCTAATGCCTGCCACCTGTATGGCATCAAGAATGGCCCTGCTCCTGGATGTGGCTGCAGCAAATGTGCTCCAGTTAACATCTGGCATATTCGGATCTCCCATCAACAGTATCTCCCCTTTCTCTGCCATTCTAAGAATGCCTTCTAGCATATCCTTGTCCATTCCCTCCCCTGACATGGGGGTCTGTACACAACCCCTGTGTAGATTGTGGTGCCCTTTCCAGTCTACAAGGTGACCCACAGTGCCTCCTCTCCTCCCTGTTTACTCTTTTGTTCAGTTGCTTTTATCCCTTCCTTTACATAGAGAGCTACTCTTCCCCCTCTTCTCCCCTGCCTGTCTCTCCTGTAGGTTATGTACCCTGGTTTGTTAGCATCCCAGTCATGGTTCTCTGTGTACTATGTTTCTGTGACTGCTATGATATCCAGGCATCCCTCTTCCATCAAGGCCACCAGCTCAGGGAGCTTGTTGCCCAGACTATGGGCATTGGTACTCATTACCCTCCATTTCCTGATGGCCTTACTCCCTTTTGCCCCATCCCTGTCCTTCATGCCTTTGTCACTTTCTCCATATACCCCTGCCCTTCTCCCTATCGACACCTCTTTGTTGGTGTTTGCTGCACTTACTACCATGATTGTTTTTGGGGGGCTAGGATTTCCCTGCCTCTTTCCAGTGCCTCCTCCCTTGGCTAGTTTAAAAGCTTGCTAATGAAGCATTTAAACCTATCATCTAGGATCCTGGTTCCCCTCCCGGACAGATGCAGCCCATCATGCCAGTATAGGGTTGCATCATTCCAGGTGGACCCCCAGTCCCCAATGAAGCCAAATCCCTGAGCTCCACACCAGTTTTTCAACCACTGATTGAATCCCATAGTGCAGAACACCCTAGCCTCTCCTATGCCATAGATGGGCAGCACCTCCAAGAAGGTTACCGTGCGTGCTACTTGACTAAGGCCCCTCTCCAATTCCACAAACTCTTCCTGCACTTCTCGAATCCCTTTCTTAGACAGGTCATTTGTCCCTAGGTGGGCAATGACATCTAGCTCCCTCCCCTGTGCAGCTGCTCCAGCAATCCTGAGGATTCACTCCCTGTCCATACAAGCCAAGGCACCAGGAAGGCACACAACTCTTCTCATCTGCAAAAAGCCACACAAAGTTGAAATAATGAGACCATGTGTATGTCTTCTTCCAAGACAAATGTCCATCCAATCCTGAACAGACTTAATATAAGAAATCCAGATTTTTCTGGTGCTTTCCTAACAATGTTTGTCCAATTACATTTTCACAGAAAGAAAACACAGAAATCTATTATTGATATCATACTGTGCAGAACAAGCAGTGCCTACCCATTGATGGCAATAGTCAAAACACTGTGATAATGCATATTTCTTTCTGTAAAACATCCTAAGAACCTTATGTGTATCTTAAATTTACATAATTTACATACATGTAGACATAACCATATGATGACCTACTTTTTGAACAGTTTGACAAAATGTGGTATTATTATAGCAAGAATGAAAACATATGTGTCATGTAACTCTTCACTTAATCACCCTCAACCTGAATATGGCAGTTGTTTATGTGTTATTAAACATACTACCCCTACAGGGCTATCAACACACATTAACAAAGATGTAGACATTGTCCATAGTGTCCATTAACATTTTTTTCAATAATAGAAATGAAACATTGCCAGCAGCAATAAAAATAATAAGTTAGTAAGCATGTAGGAGCATGCAGTAATCAGAAACAGATAATTATACAGCACACTAGTGAATACCAGTGAGACACCAGCAACATTACAATTGGTAATCAATTACTCATTGTACATGAAACTCCACCACCAAAAGTAGCAGAGGACAGGAGATCCCCCCCAGAACACCATATGGACATATGGACTGACAAGTACCCCTATGGACATACATCCATTGTCACATACATGAAAAATTGTATCCCACTCACATGTACAGTAACAACACTGTCTCATGCTGGTGCGAGATCTTGTTACATGCTGCCACTGCACATTCGCTAAAGTTGGTTACCACCTTTTAAAACTATTTTGCATCAGAAGAACCCCTTGTTACTTATTTGTAAACAGCATTAAAGATTTGGAATAACATTCTCTTATGCATTAACAGCTTTTGACAATGCCAATGTTAAAAATATGTGGCTCAGAACAGCGCTCCCCATAAATGTATGTCCTTACTATGGAAATGCTCACAGGGCATGGAGCTTTTAAGGCAGTACACCAGCAATGGGAATAGTTTGTTAATTATGAAATTTGGTAACCTAATCACTTGTTCTTTTATTTGGATGCATTCCACAGTCACCTCTTTACAATTTTGTAGTTGTAGAATGTCAGATGGGAATTTAGCATGAACCGAGCGGCAAAACTACAGTTCACCTTTAGGTATTCTCTTTTGCCAGATGAGAAACTGCCTCTTTCTTCCTTGTACAGAATGTTTTAAAAAAAAATTTCAACCCAATTAACAACTAAACAGAATACATACATAATTCAAATAATACTTATTCAGTAAAGACCTTTTTTTTAAAAATACAGCCTTAACTTCTGCAGCTAACACATAACATTATTTCCTAACACAGGCCAATGACATAGTACAATTATTTATATCACAGTCTTACCATCGGACTCAATAACAATGACACTTTCTGTGTCCGACTGACCACCCTCCACAGCTTGACACTGTGCCGGTACTACCTTATGAGAAGCCAGGGGCACCTCTGGTGTTCTGGCATGAAACAGAAAAAATATATATGTAAGTGTTTGATGTGAATAACATACCATTTTTCAAATACTTGAAATGACAGCAAGTCAGGCACCAGATAGATAACATTACTTCTGATTATACAGAACTCAAGAATTGTGCCCACATATTACAATAACAATTACAATTGATCTAAAATATTTTTTTATGCGACTACAGCAGTGCTGTAAATGAACATTGTTGTTTTAAACACAACCATCTCACTGTTATAAATTGGTCCCCAACAATAGTTTTACACATTGACATGTATGTTTGCAGTGGAACTGTAACAACACATTCTACCCAAGTTCTGAACAATGACAACTGTACTGTTCATAAAGAACTGTGAAAACATTTAGTAGTGCTAATCTGTACTGAAAACATAATAAAGTACTGAAGTTCGAACCATGCGTAGAAAGTCCACAATGTTCAGTCATAAGAGATATGCAGAAAACAACAAAAATTAACTATCACATTATACAGATAATTACACAATAAGGCATGACCAAGGGTTATGTTAATGGTCTGCTAATCACCTTCTAGGGGTGTACTGTGGCATGAGGTGTAGCCGAGTGCCACATGCCCCTAGAGGGTGATTAACTGACCATTAACATAATCCCTAGGAATGCCGTATTGCTATTATAATAAAAAATTGTTTTTAAACTGTGTTAAACCTTGTTCAGCATATGATTATGCTCTACAGGTATGTTAATAAAAGATTAACATAAGGCTGTTAGAATGTTTGCAGCCAATCAGAAAGCTCCATTTCTCAGACCCTTTTTATAATAAACATTATCTCACTTCATGATTACTTTTCAAAAGAGCAAACGTGTTTCTGTTCCAGCAAACATAATCATGCCAAAATTCAGATGTAACTATGGCATGACATGAGTAATTTCTGCGAAAAAAAAGGTGAGGTGGACTGCTAAGGACAACAGGAGAGGGTACCAGTAATGTCTCTTCCAGTCTGCAGTAATGAGAATGTATCACCCACTGACCTAAGTATGGGAAGATAGCTATCGTTTCCACTGTTAGAGAAGCAAGTAGTATTACTGCCAGCCATTTTGTGAACACCCTTGGAGCACATCTAGACCAAACTGCATTGCCTGAATTAGTAATGACCTGAGGCCACCTCAAACATGGCCTATTTTCAATGGAACCTTGCTATGATAATATATAAATACCCAGTCTGTACTATGTGTGGCTGAGGGCACATAAGACAGTGGAATCAACAGCACATTGGCCACCTGCCACCAGCTATATGATAAATTGTCATGCTGATGTAGGCACCCACTGTAGCATGTGGATTTTTGTGGGGGGGTCCCATCACAGCATTGTATACATAGTATGTGATTGGTAGGGCACCACACACTATTGATATGTACATCTCTGCATGTCTGTGTCTGTCTGTGTGCATAGCACACAGGACACATTACCAGTCAATATTGTATATTGCTCACTGAAAAAACTTCCCCCTTTTAACTGTACAGCAATGCATTTTGGACTTGTCATAGACAGCTGCAGTGCACATACAAAACTGCAAACACACCTGCAAATGCAGTACCTGAATTTGAACAGGTGTGCAACAACAATGAAGTGTCATATGCTGCCACTATGTTTGTTGCACATGTGTGCAAATGTAATTTAAATACATACACAGTATTACACAGCTACAATTTTCATAACACTACATTACAGTGAATAAACAGTTACATATTGTTCTCTACCAACATACCGTAATAAGATGTGCATATATGTATGGATGTACTATTTCTGGTATGCCTATGTCACTAAGGTGTGGCTTGTGACTGAACAACAGATAGTAAATAAATACAACAATTAATCTATATATTTTCATAGTACATCCTTATATATATAGCATTAAGTATTATAAAAAGTGCATGACAAATAGAGCATTCTGATTGGTTACAAACATTCTATTAGTCATATGTTAATCTTTGATTAACATACATGTAGACACTAATCAGATGCTAAACTAAGTTGAACACAATTTACAAAACGTTTTTATAATAATACCAATAAGGCAGTCTCAGGGTTTATATTAATGATCACTTAATCACTGTCTAGGGACATGTAGCACTTGGCCATGCCTCATGCCACATTACACCACTACAGGCTGATTAACAGACCATTGACATAACCCCTACTCATATCTTATTGCTTAATGATACTGTCTACAATTATTGTCACAAATTCTTAATACATGCACATCCATTATCAAAAGTTATGCTGATTTACTTATGGTGAGTGAGGCATTCCCCCACAGCTGGCTTGTCAGCAGCTTCCCATAACTCATATGAGAGGTAGTACCAGCACGTATCATTGTCCGGTATCTCCTCATGCTTTTTTAAGATGTAAAAATGCTGGCACAACAGCTTCCACTTCCGCTTCAACTGCACGATTGTTTTGTTCTTAACTTTTAAAACAACATGCAGGAAGCTGTTTATGTGCCTCCACATTGAATCCAGTTTCCTGTTCATACTCCTCATCAGAATGCAAGCATTTCCTCTGGCCTGGACTGCCTCAAGCAGTGCACACACCTCTCAAAAAGTCCACTGCCTCATTGTCTTTTTGCAAAAGTTATTTAGTTCTGAAATACAAACAGAAAAAAAATCCACATTAGTATCATCTAACAATATAAATAATTAGTTCAACTAATTCCATGTAATATTTATTAAATTAAAGAGCACATCTCTTTCAGCATGGCAGAAAGACATCTAACTAGCAGTATGCAACCCCAAGAAGGTATGTGACAACCTCACCACTCACAACAGCTACTGCCACGCTGTGGTGTCCCACCAGCACACCACCCACTGCTCTCAGGGGGGGCTACTGCATCAAACATCAGACTGCCCACACCATCACCTATGCATGTCTACTACACTGAGGTGTTCACACAGCATGAGCTGTACAACTCTGTTTTGCAATCTTGCACCACAGGTATTGAGCTGTTCCACACCACCCTCACCTAAACTGTGTATAACAGACTGCATCACATAGTATGCATCTATGTGTCTGTGTACAGGTAAGTACCAGACTTGAACATGTGCTATCATACTACTGTCCATAACACCATAACTACATCCTTCAGCCATACACCACAGCATTGTAAACTGATGTAAAACACAGATGAATCGCACTTTGCAGAACTGTACACACACCTACAAATACATTTTATAAATGTGAAAATGGCTAACAAACCTGATCAAAGTAAAATGATATCATTTTTCTGTTGTGCATTCATGGTAGGATACATACAAATTACTACACATATGTGTTACATTCAAAATAACTCTATTTCCAGACATACCACTAAAGAAACCTATACATTAAACAGCACCACTGTGTTTCACTGTTGTTGCGCTCATACCATACTGTTACAACTACAATACTGTAAGACCATAGTGACTGCTACATTCACTTAACATACTCAAACTATATAAAAATGTTTACACATAACAACATCATAATATTGTAGACTAACAGCAACAGGGTAAATTGGTATTGCTGTCTCCCCACCATTCTAACATAGCATCACACAATATTAATTTAACAAACCCATATATGTGCCATGTGTTTAAGTGATGCATGCAGTTGAACTATTTTTGACCACATTTATATGATTCTGAGAAGAACCTTTGTGTATAGTGTAATATTTGCTCAAACAGTCTGACAATCTTAAAGAACTTTGAGGATTCCATCTCGAAGGTCTCCCAGAAAATGGCAATTGCCAGCATGCGAGAAATGTACACCGTCTGGTAGGAATAGCCAATCATTACAGTATTTTATTTCGGGGTGACTTATAGTATACATTCCATGCATGCGTAGAAAAGCAGTTATCTGTACATTAACTTTTCTGCGAGCTCTGTCAATCAGATACATATGATGTTCTGCTTGCCAGACCCTACGCTCTGTAATATCTGAAAACATGATAATACAGGCAGGCAACATAGACATGATAGAAGCAAGGTCCAATTTTGCCTCTGTAACTAAATCTACCCAGCATTTTGAGCCCAAATCATTGCCTCCAAGATGTATTAGCAGTATGTCAGGAGCAGAGTGAGTTCTCAAAAGTCTGTGCATGGTTGGCATAAGATGTTCCCCATCTTATGCCACCATCACCAAACCATCTTACACACAGGAATTGGGGAGCTGCAGGTCCCTCCCTAAATTACTATGAACTGCAAACTCAGCTGCTCATCTTATGTAACTGCTTCCAACTATCCACAAAATCCTTTTGCTATTTTCTACCAATCTAAGCTTCAAAACTCAGAACTGTACAGAGAGCTACAAAGAAAGTCAGTGTTCACCCTGCAGTGACCAGACAGTACTGAAAATAAAACTGATATTTTTCCTCCTTATTTCAAGCTAGCTTCAGTGGGCTCAGACATAACACACAAATAAAAAAACACATTCCCTGCTGCTCTGGCTTCATTAACCAATCTAAGTGATGCAGTCAGTATTACTAGACTTATGTTCCAGCAAAAATCTGCAAACACTGATAACTGGGAAAAATACATCCTTTTCATATGCAGTTTTAAACAATGACAACACCAGAAACAAGTCTGATTGGTTCCATTTTCTCATAGAGCTCCACATGCACCTTCCTATCTCCCTCCATTTGCAGCTGTATCTGTACAAGTTAGTACAAAAATGCTATCTCACTTTAAAGTATTTTCTCTTAATAATACAGCATGTTAGATAATAACAAGTTACATAATGAGATTCAGCATATAAAAATGTTTTGATTAATAATATTTACATGTTGTTATCAGTTTTTTAATAGTATAAAAATAATTTTAAGATAGACTGTACTTACAGTTCTAAACTGCTCTCTCTCAGCAATATCTAAAATAGCTTCTGTTGACTTCTTCTTCAGTGTTGTCTGTCTCTGATTGGTTCTCAGACATGGCCTGAAAAATCTTAAATCACATTGGTAGAGCCAGCTGTCAGTCAAACACACTGAATTCTGATTCGATAATGAATGTATTTGTCAATCCCAAGTGCTAGATTCCGCTTACTGTCGAATGCACTGAAGTAATTTGCGACACTTTTGCAAGCACTAAAGTAACATTTTCGAAAGTGTCACACTTCGACAGTATTCCTGGCCATACTGTCGAATGCACGAAAGTAACATTTTCGACACTTTCACAAGCACGACAGTAAAATTTGCGAAAGTTTCGCAGTTCGATAGTATTCCTGGTCATACTGTCGAATACATGAAAGTAACATTTGTGACACTTTGCAAACACGAAAGTATTTTGGCAACTACATTTCTCGCGATACTGACTAGTAGTTTTCCAAGACTGTTTATTTATTGCCACAATTTCAGATTTTATGGCTAAATAACTCAATTTTCAATAATAAACACATTATATGCTGCATAGCTGCTTCAAACTCACTGCGCTTCAGACATTAAACATTTGCAAGGTTCTGAGTGTGCATAACAACTGCACAATGCAGAGTTGTAAAACTGTTATTTGTCGTGATTTTTGAACCCAAATGTAAACATAGCCATTTTAAGACCTCTGCTCATGAACAGTGTCACTCT
The DNA here is from genome assembly GCA_016271365.2 of Neoceratodus forsteri. Classification (NCBI taxonomy): domain Eukaryota; kingdom Metazoa; phylum Chordata; order Ceratodontiformes; family Ceratodontidae; genus Neoceratodus; species Neoceratodus forsteri. The sequence goes on from CM057449.1 coordinate 7,585,452, forward strand.
GATTTTATACATTTGTACCATATAGTCATTTCGCACATCGACTCATCCAAAATGCAGTACGTAAACGAAAACACATTTTTGGCAAGATGTGAGAAATGAAATCAGTACTATGTACTGTTGTGTGTTAAAAACAAAAAGATGACAATCTGAACTGAAAACTATGACAATACACAAACTTACAAGTGTACATATGAAGTGCACTGCGCAAGCTTGTAAATCAGAAATTCTTGGAAATTCTGACACCAATTTTTCTACATACTCATTTTAAGTCATCTGCACATGAACAGTGGCACTGTCATTTTGTTACTGTGCCCCATACAGTGATTTCATTAACCAACTGCAGCATTGCACGCTACATGTGTGGAAATACAATTTAGCAAGCTGTTAAAAATAACAGCTGCAATGGTCATAAACAGCTGTACTAAAAACACAATGTTGAGAATATGCAGTAACTATATTTACATTTCATTAACATACAAGCATACATAGCAACTGCGCTACACACACTCACACAACAGTAATAGTACCATGTTTTCCATCTAATTGTAAACATAGTAATTGTAACAGATTTGGTGATGAACAGTATCACTCTCAAGTTTTTTTTGTCTACCATATAGTGAATTCACATACTGACTGCACCGTGACGTGCTACATGCTCAAAAACACATTTTCATGTAGATGTAAAAAATTACACCTATACTAATCATAACTAGATATGGTAAAAAAAATCTTTAAAATGTGGACTAGAAATATTGATAATGCACAAACGTCTGATATTACGTAGCAGCTGCGCAATGCACATTCATAAAAACTACTGTTCAGTTATTTATTCACAAAACTGTAAACATACTTAAGTTACAATTGTCTCAATCCACACTGTTATAAGCAATTTACTGAAGCATATTCTAACACTGTTATTCTCTGTCTCTCATACAGGTGCTTGATACTTCTCTAAGATTGCTTACTGGCACTGTGAACCATAATAGCAAAACATGCCAACTAAATACAGATGTAGATGTGTTTCAAAATGAGAGAGGTATAATAGTACTACACTGTTGTATAAGGGCAACAAACAAAACAGTAAAGTCACACCACAAAATGAATATGGACAGACCTTTACTGCAACAGTGACCCCTATAGCAAGTCACTGAACACACAAACAAAATTCTTTAACAGAAAAGAAAAAAGGTATACCGTCACAAATGTTGTGTAGATCTCTGAGACAAAACACTACTATTTTGAGTTTAACCATCAAGAAACATTCAAAACAACGCCGTAAACTCACAACTGCTGATTTACAACTCAGAAAGAGAAAGTATTTCCAATCACTAGCAAGTAAAGCTAAGATCAAAAGACTTATCGCTGCTGTGCTGAGACACACCCGTAAAAAGAGCAAGAGTCACCTGTCTCTGATGAAGTTACATCTCAAAGTGTGAACTTTCATCAACAGAGCAGTGTTTGTACTACAGCGCTTGTGGCGTAAGATGTGTCATGTGCTTGAACAATTCAGGAAACTTGTATATGCCATTAAAAAAGGCTTCAACAGTATCCTTGTTTGACTGTTGACAACTTCTGCCATGTCTTCACAGGACAGTGGATGCTCAGAGGCATATTTTTGGGAAGAGTCTTACCATTCCTAACAGAGGAACACACGTTCACCATTGATGACTCCGGCAAACTAGTAAATGTCCTCAGTATCTCTGACGACAATCAATTGCATACTGATGATGACTGTGATCCAACCACAGTCTTCAATAAACGGCAATGTCTGGCATGGTCATGTGATGCTACCTGCAACCGTAGACAATCGTCATTTGAAAAAGTAGAACAGTTTGTCAACCTATTTGTAATAACAGATCGCAAAGACAGACATAAACGGTTTACAAAAATTGACCATTGTGAAACCGCCACATACTGGACTCATGGGTCACTCACTTGCTGTGTCTCGATAGTGGTGTTTGTGATAGTATTTTTCACAACATGTGGATGCTTGGAGTGCATAAAACAGGCATGCAAAACTTTGTCTACAGAGTATATGAAGTACAGCGAGCTGTACCTCAGTACACTTGTTTAAATGACCTATTGCAATCAGGTGACATGCAGGGTGCCATCACTTTCCTAAAAAAACTACAACACATTACTTCTGTACCAGAAACAATAATTTTCCAGTGTAACACTTCTGCAGAAAAATCTGTTTCAGTGTTAGAAACAGACATTCTGAGACAGTACAGCAAAGAAATTGTTAAGTTTGAGGTTGCAAAGTCTCAGAAGTTTGACTCTGTATGTGTGTCATGCAACCATTTATGCTACACAAAACAAACAGTCACAGTCAACCTAGAAACCTTGTCACCATACAATGACATGTGGTTCCGTCTCACAGCATTCTTGCTGCTGAAATCTGACTTTCACTTACAAGACACCATTGTGCTATGCAAATACTGTTTTTCAAAACTGAAGTGTAATACTTTGCCAGTAAGGTCAATGCTGAATAACATGGAAACAGATGTTACACCAAGTGAGATTTCAACATTGAATATGTTTGAACACATTCTAATTCAGACAATGAAACCATTCCAAATGATTCTACGTCTGAACACAAAGACACGGAACATTCCACAGAAAGAGCTTGTTAGATCTCTAAAGGGTTACGTGATGTATCTACCACTTCCACTACAGGAAAATGTTCAAGCAATCTCAACTGAAAATAGCTTGATGATTCTTGTAAATGGTGTGCCAACAAAGGCCAAGGTCATCTGGCAAGATGTTGTCAATGTGCAAAAGGTAAAGCTTGCTCTTACTTATTTAAAGAGTAACAATCCCTTTTATACAGACCTTGACATAGATTAGATGGCCAGTCTCTCTGTGCAACATGATCTATTAGAAAAAAGTAAGCCAATCATTGAGAAGGTCAGTGTACAGACAAATCACAATGTGTATGAACCAGTACACATTCACCCTACACAGGAGAGATCCATTAGAACAACATTGATCTCTATCAAATGAAGCAGGTTGAAGGTGAGCCTGTCAGCATTTGAAGGCAACACTAGCTATCGCTTGTTCTCAGACCTATTTCAGTGTGGTCAGGTGGATGCCTAGATGAAAGAAAGTATGTGTACAGGGCTGAGTACCGCACTAGCCGTGTCCTCAGCAAAGATGGCAAATTCAGATGTAACATACAGTACCTGTTCCATCTCCTCTGGGAGAGTGAACTTAGCATTCTGTCTGCATCTATAGCATATACCATTCATCTAACAAGTCCACTAGATGGAATAACAGCAAAGATGAAAATGTGCAAGTGAATCTGTCTTCCATACTTTCAAGTCTTCATGGCACCAAAGAATATTGGTATTGCAGACACTCTGAAGTGATGACAATGCTGCGAGAGTATGGTGCAGCCATGTGGTTTGTCACAGTTAGTTGTGCTGAATATGCCTGGGATGAGCTCATTGAACTGTTGAAGTGGGCAAATTCTGATGTCGAAGGCATCTCATCAATGACTGTAGGAGAAATGTGTTCACTTGATCCTGTGTCTGTCACAAGACATTTTCACAAGCTGTTCTATGACATTCTTACTTTCATCTTGTCAAAGGACAATCCTCCTCTAGGTACTGTGGAACATTACTTTTGGAGGACAGAATATCAAGCACAAGGTGCCCCTCATATCCATATATTATTGTGGATCAAGGATGCTCCACACATTGGTGAACATGAAGCAGCAGAAGTGCTATCATTCATCAAAAAATATATCACTTGTCACATTCCGAGACAAGTATGACAGTCTTACACTATGGAAGTTGGTGTAAAGTTCCAGCGACATATTTGCACACAAATTATTGCCAGGTAGTAGAGAAAAATCTGCCTTGGTACACATTATGTAAGCTTTGGATTTCTAGCTGAGTTTGTCGGGATGGTGCCATGAATGACCTTTTCTCAGCAATGCAACACCATGAAGGCAAAATCAACCAAGAGGTATTATGATACCTAGAGATGAAAAAGAGTGTACATCAATGACTACAACCTTCCTCTCCTAATGTGGCAAGCAAACATAGATGTTCAGTTTGTGACTGATAACTCACTGGCCCTGGTCTGTTAAGTCGCCTGTACATAACCAAACATGAACAGACTAGCTTGCAAGATCTTTGGCAAGATATTGCCACTTCAAGGAAAAGCGACATCTCAGCTGTGGTCATTGGGTTTGAAGACTCTTTCACGCCAGAAATGTGGAACTTACAGAAGTAGTGACCGGTAAATGGGTACCACATCCTTGAGGAAGTATGATGCTGTACGTTTTTCAGTGTAAACTACACAAAGAAACAGAAAGCGTGTATTGATTCCTCATGCTGAAATTGAGAGCTCATTGCCAATACACATTCTTCAAGCGTATCTTAAAGAATAACCACAATGAACATACTACCCACATAGACACAATGACAGCATGAATGATATGTGTGTCTCTTTGAATAAGCTAAAGTGGTATGACTACAAGACAGGTGCCAGCACCCTGACTCAAAGCATCAAATTACAAGTCAATGGGTAGATGGCTGTCTCATGAACGAAGAGACACAGAAAGCCATGTTGATAGATCCTCAAAACTACATCTAGTTCATCATAGAGCACAGAACATTACTATTTTGCTCTCCTATTCCTATTTAGACCCTGAAGGACTGAGTCTGAATTAAAGGTGACTGTGACACATTCAAAGAACAGTTCAATCTCACTTTGATGAGATTTCCAAACTGAATACTCATAGACATATATACAAAGATTAGAAGCTGAAAAGAACAGCTTGAGAAAGCAGAGAAGAAGCCATGAAGACACTGTTAGTTCACAAGATAATCTGATCCAGAAGCGATACAGTTCTAGGTGACCCTCGTCTAAATGCCCTAGAAGTTTAATGTCAGAAGTTAGCGGCCATGGAGCATACCTCATTGTCAACCAAGCTGACTTGAGAAAAGACTAACTCAGCTGCAGCACAGTTCACTATCAAGTAGTTGAAGCTGTCCAACATGGGTATACATGGAAAAAAACAATATGCTTGACTACAAGCCACTACTAATGTTTGCAGTTCAGCTGGTACAGGAAAAGAGCTCTTGAAGCCATCACTGCAGAAGTATGGAGTGTGATAGGTTCTTCAGTGTCTGTTGCTGTAACTGCCCTATGGGACTAGCTGCATACAACATTGGTGGAGTAACATTACACATCTCTTTATGCTGCCAGTGGAACATGGAGAAGTGGAGTATCATAAACTGTCATTTAAGGTTGCATCTCGTCTCCATTCCATTCTACAAAGATGAAGTTACTCATTGATGAAATCAGCATGGTCTCCAATGTCTGCTGGCTCTATTCATCTATGTCTACAGCAAATCTTAGGTACTGATGATGGAGCCATTTGGTGGCAAAAGAGCTTTTGTTGGGGATCTTTAGCTTGCAAGTCTATGCAGAGAATGTATTACAACTCTAACACATAGTAATAAAATATCATAGTTTACATTGTGAAGCCTATAACAAATAGAATTATTTACCTATATTGGGTTGTCTGAGAACATACCAAAGTGGTGATCTAGCTTACAAATCACTTTAGATGAAGCTCTTGCAGGTTCTCTATCACCAGAACATGTTGTATGTTTAATGTTGACAATCACGGTAGGTAGTGCGTCATAGAACAGCATGTAATGTCTTCAGTAATATATACTCTACTGAAGACACATAGTGTCTTATGCCAATTCACAAGGAAATGCACTGAATTATAATCTAATGCAGAGAGAAAACCAAGATTCTAACCTGCATGCAGTTGATACAGTTGATAGTGTTATTCTTAGCTGAAAGCTAGTAGCAAAGATGACTGAATGATAAGTGAACTGAAGTCGATGTTTCACGAACAGTTGGGCTAAACTGTTCTCACAGTTTGGAAGAATGCACGTATCATGCTGTGATGTAATCAGATGTAGACAAGGTATGGTAAATGTTATGGGAACATCACTGACTTTGTCTACAATGTCCAGAAGACATATTGAGACGCTTAGTACTTTAACAACATGGAACACTCTGTACACATAGATGAACTCGTGTAATTTACAGGTTTTATGATGTCTATGTAAACGGAACAGTTTCCATTATGTTTGCTATACATCTCCATTCACAAATCTCAAGGATTAGGTTGGATTCAGCAATGGAAGACATAGGTACAGACATTTTCAAGGATGGCATGTGCTACATCACACTGCGACAGACTAGCTTGCAGATCTTGGCAGATATTGCCACTTCAAACAAAAACCTACATCAGCTGTGGTCATTGTTTGAACTCTTTCACATGAAAATGTGGAACTTATCAAGCCAGTGACCGAAATGGGTACACATCTGTAAGGAAGTATGATGCTCATTTTCTCGTGTAACTACAAAAGAAACAGAATTGATTCCTCATGCTGAAATTGGAGCTCATGCCAATAAACATTCTTCAAAACGTATCTTAAAGACAACCACATAGACACATACTACCCACATAGACACAATGACATGATATAAAAATTCACAGGTGGCAATGGTATGACTACAAGACAGGTGCAGCACCTGACCCAAAACACCCAATTACAAGTCAATGGAGTAGATGGTGTCTCATGAAGAGACACAAGCCATGGCTGATAATCTGTAAACTACATCTAGGCTCATAGGCACAGAACATTACTACTTTGCTCTCTATTCCTATTTAGACCCTGAAGGACTGAGTCTGAATTAAGGTGACATGACACATTCAAAGAACAGTTCAATCTCATACAAATTCCAAACTGAATAATCATAGACATATATAAAAGATTAGAGCTGAGAAAGAACAACGAGAAAGAGAAGCAGCTCATGAAGACACCCAATTAGTTCAAGACAATCCCAGTCCAGAAGGACAAGGTGTTCCTGGTGACCTCCGCATAAATGCCCCAGAAGTGTTAATGTCAAATTGAGACAGCCATGGAACATGGCACACACTCCATTGTCAACCAAGCTGACTTGAGAGAAAACTAAATCAGCTGCATACAGTTCACTATCAAGTAGTTGAAGCTGTCCAACATGGGATACTACAGAAACAAAACAATATGACTGCAATGACTACAAGCCACTACTAATGTTTGTTAGCAGTTCAGCTGGCACAGAAAGAGCTCTGACTGAAGCCATCACTGCAGAAGCATAGATGTGACAGGTCTTCAGTGTCTGTTGCTGCTGCTCCCACAGGACTAGCTGCACACAACATTGGTGGAGTAACACCACCATCTCTTTATGTTGCCAGTGGAACATGGGAGAAGTGGAGAACAAACTGTCATTTAAGGTTGCATCTCAGTTCCGCTCCATGTTCACAAAGATGAAGTTACCATCATGGTAAAATCAACATGGGTCCAATGTCATCTTGCCTGTATTCATCGCCTACAGCAAATCTTAGGTAATGATGATGGAGTGCCATTTGCGGCAAAGTATACTGGTGTTGGAGACCTTACAGCTTGCAATCTATGAAGAATGTATTACAACTCTAACTGCCAAACAAGCTAAGAATATCCTTATTGCATTGTAGGCTATAACAAATTGGAATTATTTACCTATGTTGAGTTGTCTGAGAACATGCACCAAAGTGGTGATCTAGCTTACAAATCACTTTTAGATGAAGCTCATACAGGTTCTCTATCACCAGAACATGTTTGTATGTTAAATGATTGGACAATCACGGTAGATAGTGCATGCATAGAAACAGCATGTAATGTCTTCAGCAATATATACTCTACCGGAAGACACATAGTGTGTCTTATGCCACGACTAAAGAAATGCACTGAATTCACAATCTAATGCTGCAGAGAGAAAACCAAGAGATTCTAACTCTGCATGCAGTTGATACAGTTGATGGTGTTATTCTTAGCTGAAAGCTAGTAGCAAAGATGACTGAATGACTAAGTGAACTGAAGTCAGATGTTTCACGAACAGCTGGGCTAGAAGCTGTTCTCACAGTTTGGAAGAATGCACGTATCATGCTGTGATGTAATCTAGATGTAGAACAAGGTATGGTAAATGGTGCCATGGGAAACATCACTGACTTTGTCTACAATGTCCAGAAGACATATATTGAGACGCTTGTAGTGCACTTTAACAACATGGAACACTCTGTACACATAGATCGAACCTGCGTAAAATTACAGGTTTTTAAGGATGTCTATGTAAACAGGAAACAGTTTCCATTATGTGTTGCATATGCTGTCTCCATTCACAAATCTCAGGGATTGAGTTTGGATTCAGCAATGGAAGACATAGGTACAGACATTTTCAAGGATGGCATGTGCTACATCACACTTTCACGTGTACGCAGCCTTTCTGGGTTGCACATTATTACTATGGCAGCTCAGAAAATATGAGCTGACAAGTGATGTATTCTTGAGTACAACAGGTTACGTACTCTACATCAGCCACAAATGTCTTTAATACCACTGCCTACGTATCTGTCTGTCTCACACAATTCAGTCACAGCTAGAGGCATCAACAAACAGCAGCAAGCTTCCAAAACTGATTCAACAAAAAAGAGTTCAACAAAGGCCACAACTTCAAGTAAACATTCACAACCAGCAATTCATCAAAAATCAGTTAGTGTAGCTGTTGTACCAGTCTTTGACAACAGCAGTAGAGTAAACTGCTATGCTAACTTAGCTATGCATATTTTCTACACATGCCACAGTTTGTGCAGGCAATATCTGCTTCACAAGACAATCCCCTATCAAACTCTTTGAAGCAGATTATCAACATGACTTCTGACCAGTCTAACAATGTACAGTCACTAACACCACTATGACAGGTGTTAGCTACATATGCTGGATGTAGTACGTTTGCTGCAGACATACAGCAAGACACTACTGAGTTTATGATGGCTGTCATGAACAACCTGGATGAAGACGGCACCCCAATGCGGCAGTACTTCACAGTAGCATATGTAACAAAATATGCATGTGTTTCATGTGACAATTCACAGCATGAAACCACACAAGACATGCTGTGGATTACTCTCTTTGTCCCTCAAACCAAAAGTGCCACATTTTTGACAGCTATGCACCAATGCTGAATGTAGTCATGCCTGTGGAAGGTGTGGAGGCAGATGCACTCAGTCCATATGTCTCAGGAGTTCATCTCAATATCTGTTGCTTATGTTGCACAGATTTGACCCCAATGGGCTCAGAGTTGATACTCCTATCACAGATTACAAAGCTGGTAGAATAGTCTTCAACCAAAAAGTGTTTGACACTCACAGTATAATTGATCACCATGGTCAATCCATGCATTCTGGCCATTACACCTGTTTACTAAGGTACAGAAGTGGATGGGTAGAGTGTGATGACTCTACAAGCAGTTTTAAACAGAGACTGCCACGACACTTAAAAAATGCATATCTTCTAATATTGAAGAATTATGATAACCTTCATATTTCAGAAGAATAGGACAAAACATGTTGCATTTAAAAAATGACTACTTTGTCCAAAAAACATTCATACCTCATTACAATGTTGTGCAATGTACGACTCTAAATAAACAGTACAATTTCAACAAAATGCTATTCTGACAGAGACATTCCATACACTGTAACATGTAAGATCTTGGGTGGATCAGTGACTACATGAAAATTGTTGTAGTGGCTTCAATCGGCACCAACAATATTCACAGTCACTAGAGAAACCATGATTACATGTCTATCAAAGATTGTACATCTAAAAACAGAGGCCTTACTGCTCTCCTCCTCTGTACATATCTTTAATTATCCATGTATCAACTCATACATAACAACTAATTGATATAAGTTATAAAGTGTTACTCTTTGCAAACAAAGAGAAGTTCTCAGTTATCATCGTAAATAACTGAGTAACACTTCTAACATTCACCAAACATTCCACTCTGTCACAAGTTGTCTATCAACACTTCAATTTGTCTATTGACTCTTGACATATAGACAACATCATTCGCTCACCATGCAACAGTGTTGAACTACCCTGTCTTCATGTGTAATACTAGTACTGTACATATGTAAAAATAACTACCTTTATTGATAATTCAAGAAGCTGAATTACACAACTGTAAATAAGAACTGATTACAGAATATCATTTACTAAGTTTTACATGTATTTGCAATTACTTGGACATACTATAAAGATTTGTATTCAGGTGTACATTGTTAATAACTACTTTGATACTTGTACTAAAAATACTAGTCTAACACTAAAGTACAACTGAATGTTTAACATATTATTCAGCACTATACTAACTACATCTAATTAACCATAAGTTTGTTAAAAAATGCATATATTGCACAGTCTTTCTATTTACAAGTTAAGAATTTATATAGAAGATAGTGTGAGAATTGAAACAATGTCATTTGTTCATGTAAGAATATTCTATTTTCGCAACTTGTCACATTAGTAATTCTAACGTATATAAAAAATATTGACAATTGTAAATCAGACACTGTTACTGATCACAGCACACTGCATACCTGTTCCTGACAATATTTATGATAGCCTCAATTGAGGGGTTGGGTGGGAATTTTCCATTTGCACCTATTCAGTCACATATAATTAAATAACACCAATCAAATGTCACAAAACTAACATTTTTGTATATTGTATTACTTAGACAGTCAGCATATGGTTTATCACCCATCCCAGGAACATCCGCATTAGCAGTCACACAATATCAACAAAACACTTGTGTATCATATGTGTAATCACACTTTACAATCTACTGACATTGCCTTATTAACATACCACACAAGTAATGCACTACATTTAATTACAACATACAACCATTTTAGAAAAAGTAACATTTTTTTACAAACTCTATTCACATTCAAAAGTAAATATATAATGAAGCGCCACAGCTTCAGCCTGACTATTAGAATTCCAGGAATGTCAGAAACTACTTCCTCACATAAAGAATAGTGAGTAGTGAAACATGACTAGAAACACACAACACCTGTTTAGTTTCCTATAATATCACATACTTACTCCAATCCATATTATACAGTTCTTATTATTCTTACACATTTACATATAACGAGCAATGATTGCAAACATACAAAGATTGTACTGCGAGACTGCTTCTGTTAACTAAATTTCAGTCTTGATTGGCCCTTTTCTCCATTTGACAAATTAGCAATAATTTTTTTAAAACCATAACCACCTGTGTTGACTCTTTACTATAAATACCATTATGACATGTAAATAAGTGTGTCTGACTTAAGCATACAAATCAATGTTAACTAATACTGCTACAACTATACCTCCATCAATTTGTTTGGTGCCTATGACATACAGTCAGTATCACAGCATATGCAATGATGTGGCACATTGCATGTCACATTTGACATAATTCCGAACAGTGTAAAAAACTCAGCAATGTACTTACTTTTCCTGTGCCTATGCAGTCATTATTACTATACCAAGGTGCCGCACATCAGCACCCAACAGTACACAGTTGTGACTATACATGTACCATGCAGTCACTACTATGTGTACTTCAGAGTCTGAGCAATGGAGCTTTCTAATTGGCTGCAAACATCCTAACAACCTAATGTAAATCTTGTATTACCATACATGAAGAGGTTAACGATATACTGAACAAGGTTTAAAACTGTTTAAAAACATGTTTCATTATAATAGGAATAAGTCACTCCCAAGAATTGTGTTAATGGTCAGTTAATCACCCTGTAGAGACATGTGGCACTCGGCCACACCTCATGCCACAGTACACCCCTAGAACATGATTAACAGACCATTAACATAACCCCTTGTCATGCCTTATTAATTAATTATTAAAAAGGGTCTCAGAAACTGAGCTTTCTCATCGACTGCAAACATTCTAACAGCCTTATGTAAATCTTTTATTGACATACATAAAGAGGCTAATCATTTCCTGAACAAGCTTTTAAACAGTTAAAAAACATTTTTAGTATAATAGCAATAAGGCATTACTAACGGTAATCATAATAGTCAGTTAATCACCCTATGGGGCATATGCCACTCGGCTACACCTCATGATACAGTACACCCCTTGAAGGTGACTAACAGACCATTAACATAACCCTGCATCATACATTATTGCTGAATTTAATTTTGATAACCGGGTAGACCCACAGGTCCCTGGACATCCCATTTTCAGGGGTGACCCGGGAAGCAAACAGTAGATGAAATAGAACACAATGGTACATATACAAGCTGACAGTATACAGTATGCTTCAGTTGACAAATACATCTGTGTTGTCATCTGCATCTACAATTACAATATACAACCTAATTTTGTCTGCCATTGGGTGCTCCACTGCCTACCTGACCCTGCTGGTGATGTATTGTGTCATAGTAACACCAACAGCAATGCAAACTGAAACGTTAACAGTGGCACATATAGTAACACAAGCGAAAATGAGAGCATAAATAGTAACGCACACAGTGACGCAGACGGCAATGGTCTGCCACGTGATGTATTAAATGGAGGTTTGTAATTCCCTGCAGACATCCTAACAGCCTTATGTTAATCTTTTATTGACATACATGAAGAGGATAACCATTTCCTGAACAAGATTTAACACCGGGATGCACATTGGTTGTCGTTGGCCCTAACTCTCACCCCATCACACGTGTAAAGCAGCAGAAGTATAGAAGAATGGAGTGAGAGTTAGGACCAATGACCCTGATGCACACCCCAATGCTGTTTGGGATGGTGACCAGGGGGTCCAAGAGGGGTTTTCAACCCTAACACAGAATTTCCACACTTTTGTCACTGTGGGACAACCCTAACTAATGCATTAAACAGAGTTTTTTGCCTCTAATTTACCTTCTTTTTAAGAATGATAATGGGAAAAAGTGAAAGTAAGGCAGCGACAACAGTACAGGGCTCTGGGCCCCACACTCCTGCCATATAATGCAGCGGCAGGAGCGCGGGGCCCTTTGGGCCCTGTGGTCCTGCCACATTATGTCTTGTGGCATAGTAACAAGAACACCAATGCAAACAGAATCACTAACAGTGGCACACATGGTAATGCAAGCGCAAATGAGAACAGAAAGGGTAACACACACACAGTGGCGTAGACGGGAACTGTCTGGCACATGATGTGTTGTCACATAGTAACATGGTGCCTGCAAACAGAAATTTCAATGGGCATGGTGAGGCTAAGTAAAACAGAAAGAGAAACAGTACTGTAGACACAAATGGCAAAAAAAAATGGAAACACAAGCACAAATGAAAACGCAAAGGATAACGCACACGGTGGCACAGATGTCAATGGTAAGTGAAACGGCTACAGAACCGCAAGCAGAACGGGCAACAGTAACAGTAATGTAAGCGCATAGAGAAAGACAGTGAGTACAAATAATGTATGCATAATAATGAGTATCGTAGCAGAAAATGAGAACTTGGAATACTAAATAGGTTATATCTCAGGAACTGTACGACGTAGAAAAAAATGAAAAAGCCATATTATTTACAACTGTCCTGGCTAATTTTGTATTTAGGCCCCAATAAAGGGGATAAGAAATTTTCTGATGAAAACTCCGTATCTCGCACCATTTCTGAGATACGGGCCCTGAAAGGTATGGCGAACACCATAATTTTTTATTTATTTTTGTTGTTTAACCAGGTATAGCACACTAAGCTGAAAGCTTTTTTACAGGAGTGACCTGGAAGCACAAGGAGGTTAAGTGACTTGCTCAGGGTCACACAGTATGCAAGTGGAAGCTGTGGGATTCAAACCCAGGTCTGGTCTGCTGGATGTCATCAGATTTTCAGCTCAGAGCCTTAGACCGCTGAGCTATACTGCCTCCCCGAATGTTATCCTATGGGAAAAAAAGAGAAGTTCAGAGTGCCATAACTTTGCCTCCCTGTAATATTTTTTCATCAAACCACTGAAATGCACATCTGTGGGCTGTTGGCTGTCTTTCCTCCAAATTTCAGGAAAAAAGACCAAACCATTATTTTGCAGCAGGAATCCAAAGGATTTCTGTAATGCGTTGGGTGCCTTAATGTTATCCTAAGGGAAAAAATGTCAGCTTTGGAGTACTGTAACTTTACCGCCATAAAATATTTTTTCAATACAACATTGAAAGGCACATCTATGAGATGTCGGCTGCGTTCCCTCCAAATTTCAGCCCAAAACTCCCAACGGTTATTTTGCAGTGCAGTGCCAAAGAATTGCTGTCATTTTCCCACAGATGGAAAACTACTGTCACAGTTTGCAAAAGCTTTTGCAAAAAAGTTTGACACTTTCATGAGCACGAAAGTAATTTGCGAAAGCACTTTTTCCAGAATTTGAAAAACATATTTCTCGGGTGCTTTACCACAAAGTAAAGACATGGCAAGCATCCTCATCATCCGACTAGGTGAATACAAAAAGAATTAGGTTGCTAGAGGGTCCCAAATTTAAATGCCAACCATTTTTCTGATCACCAACTGAAAACAAAATGGCTGATTTGCGAAAGTAACAGGCCCATTTGCGAAAGTAAAAATGCATTTGTGACACTGTCGAACTTGTTAACTTTTCCCATTGACTTACAATATAATGGGAAATTGTTTTTTGAATAACTTTTGAACCGTTTAATATTTTTTCACCAAATCTTTGAAAGACACATCTGGGACCATGGCCGCACATTCTCTGAAGATTTTGGGCTGGGCGTGCAAACCGTGCGACCTGTATGCAGGACCATAGAATTCCAGAAAAAGCATAGACGTGTGTGCAAATCATGTTTAATAACTCCTCAGCTGTGTATCCGACTGGTACAAAACTTTGCAGATGAAAAGGCCTATGGTTCTTGATTGTGTATGCCAAATTTCAGCCAAATCTGTCATATGGTTGCAGTTATTAAGGTGCAAAGTTTTGGGGTTTAACATAGAAATGGCTCCTCAACCCTAACTATGGTAGCACTACCGTGCAACCATAATATATATATATATATATATATATATTAGAGGCAAAAAACTCCATTTAATGCATTAGTTAAGGTTGTTCCAAAGTGACAAAATTGAGGAAATTCACTGTTAGGGTTAAAAACCCTAACTCCGAATTCACCCCCCCAGCACCACACACACACACAGACACACACATATGCAAGTATGGGGGAGGACCAAGTCAACACAACCAATGACAGACATCCAGCAGCAGGTGACAGAAATAACAAACAATTGTCTAAATGTACTACGAGACATCCCCACCCACCTCACCAGGTACTGCATGCTCAGTGGAGATCAACAGCAAAACTGAGGCCATGTACACCAAATGTACCCATCCCTGATTGCAGCTGCACACAACGTACCACACTTAGTAGTTGCATGGCCTTACCTACCGATGCCCCACACCAGACCACACCACATGTGGTGGGCCACCTGAGCAATAGAGTTGAGCAAAACCAAGGAGTTGTACAGGTATAATATCTCTGATTATAACAAGGGTTTGAGAAATACAACTTTCTAATTGACTGTAAACATTGTAACAGCCTTATGTTTAGTTTTTATTAACATACATGTAGAGCCTAACCATATGATGAAAATGGTTTAATGTTGTTTAAAAAACAGTTTTATTATGATAGCAATAAGCCACTCCCAGGAGTTTTTTGCCTCTAATTTCCCTTCTTTTTGAGAATGATAATGAGAAATAGTGAATGTAATGCGGCGGCAGGAGCGTGGGGCCCACAGCAATGCAAACAGAAGCGATAACAGTGGCGCACATGGTAATGCAAGCACAAATGGCAACAGAAAGGGCAATGCACATGGTGGCATAGATGGGAACGGTCTGCCATGTGATGTGTTGTCACATAGTAACATAGTGCCTGCAAATGGAAATGTCAATGGGCATGGTGATGCAAAATGAAACAGAAAGAGAAACAGTACTGTAGACACAAATTGCAAAAAATAACAGAAATGCAAGTGCAAATGAAAATGCAAAGGATAACATATAGAGGGCCCCGCGCTCCTGGAATGTAATGGGGCAGCGGGAGCGCGGGGCCCAAAGGGCCCCACCCTCCCACCACATGATGTCTTGTGGCATAGTAACAGGAACAGCAATGCAAACAGAAGCGCTAACAGTGGCACACAATGTAAAGCATGCGTGAATGAGAACAGAAAGGGTAACGAACACAGTGGCATTGACGGGAACGGTGTGCCACGTGATGTCTCGTCACATAGTAACATGGTGCCTGCAAATGGAAATTTCAATGGGCATGGTGACGCAAAGTGAAACAGAAAGAGAAACATTACGGTAGACACAAATGGCAAAAACTAACAGAAACGCAAGCACAAATGAAAATGCAAAGGACCATACTCATGGCCAAAAATGTCCCTTTTAAGTTGCTAAATGAACATTGGGATCCTGAAGGCCGGTTTATATTTTTACAGGCACAATTGGCCTCGCAACCAATACTATTGGGCTCGGTTTATGGCCCCAATGGTGACTCCCCCCTTTTCTATGTAAAGTTATTACGATGGGCAATCTCGGGTTCACACCAACCGACAATTATTGGAGGGGACTGGAATCTTGTACTCCAAAATGACCTAGATAGGACATTCAACAGACGAGGGGCCTATCCCTGCACAGAGAGCCTTGAAGGGTTTCATGGAGAGTACAGCACTAATCGATATCTGGCGTATACTCAATCCAGGATCACGCCAATATTCTTTCTACTCTCCGGTACATAAGTCTTATTCGAGAATAGACTATATTTTAGTTAGTGCCCTATTGATCCCTGACATAGTACAGGCGGATATCTCAGCTAGGGTTATCTCAGATCATGCCCCGGTAAGTGTTTTGTGCAGGTCCCCGTCCATTTCCCAACGATCACCACAATGGAGGTTAAATTGTCAATTATTGAAAGAGCAGTCATATATACAAACAATTAGAGATCATATTGAGTGGTTTCTTCAGTGTAATCAATACTCAGTGATTCAAAGGGATTTGGTCTGGGCTGCATTAAAATGTACTGTAAGAGGAGAATTAATTAAGATCTCTTCTAAGAAAAACTATACTCAGAGAGAGATGATGAACTCCTTATTGACCCAGATTAAGCAAACCGAGTTTAGTATATCCCATCGCTCATCTGATTCTGAGAGGATTAGACTGCATAAGTTGCAGGCGCAATACTCCGAGCTGGTGCAACAAAAGCTGAGCTTGCACTATTACATGCAAAACTTCAATACTTAGATACAGGGGAGAGGGCTGGAAAGCTCCTGGCTATGCGTATAAGGCAGTTGGACCTGGCACATCATATTGCAGGAATTCGTATTTCTCAGGGAGGTCAAATTTGTACGGATTCGGTTGATATGGCAGAGGCCTTTAGAGCCTTCTTTCAAAAAATTTACTCCCGGGACTCATGGTGCGATCCCTCAGAATCGGAAATCAATAATTTTCTAGAGTCTGCATGTCTCCCAAAAATTTCAGCAGATGAAGCCATTAATTTAGGTGCTCCCATAACACTCTTGGAGGTATGCCAAGCTATCCAACAGATGCCCCCAGACAAGTCCCCGGGACCTGACAGGTATCCCAATAATTTTTTTAAGGTCTTTTCATCCCAAATAGCCCCAATCTTGTTGGAGGTTTTTGATTATTGGTACAATCATGGTATCTCTGACCCAAGCTTTTTCGAGGCAACAATTTCTCTAATCCTGAAACCTGGTAAAGACCCATCTGATCCTAATAGTTACCGTCTGATATCTTTGTTAAATACGGATGTTAAAATCTTAGCGAAGATTTTAGCAGGCAGATTGTCTAAAGTAATGGACAAACTGATCTGCAGGGAGCAGGTCAGTTTTATGAAGGGGAGGGTGCCCCAGGATCACCTTAGGAAACTATTGCATCTCATGGCATAGGCTAGAGAATTGGATATTCCTGCAGTGCTCCTCTCACTTGACGCTGAAAAGGCCTTTGATAGAGTTTCCTGGAACTACCTGTTTTTTACCATGTCGGCTTTTGGTTTGCCGGATGCCTTTATAAAATGGGTCAAAATCCTATACTACTTGCCCTCTGTCAGAGTGAAATGCAATGGGGTGCTGTCACAGATTATTAGATTAGAAAGGGGTACCAGACAGGGATGTCCATTATCCCCTTTATTATTTAATATATACATTGAGCCGTTCTTACATAGGTTACTGGGAAACCCGCATATCAAGGGGATCAAAGTAGGTAGTAATGCCTATATTTGCTCAGCTTATGCAGACGATGTATTATTGCATGTTGTACAGCCAAATACTTCGTTAGTAGCGATACTTGAAGAAATTGATTGTTTCTCCAAGATATCGGGTTACAAACTAAATCATTCTAAGACTAAGATTTTCCCTTTAAATAATAGAGTGATCAGGGCAGAATTGCAATTCTTAGGATTGGGTTGGGAAACTAACTCGTTACCGTATTTGGGCATCAATATCAACACAAATCTCTCATTGATGATTAAGGAGAATCTGAATACTCTTATTCAGTCTATAGCAGATGATTCAACTAGGTGGCGGTCGGTTGCTTTGACTCTTTGGGGTAAGATAAACCTCTTGAAAATGGATGTCCTGCCCAGACTTTTGTATCCTTTGGGGATGCCCGGGGTTTACCTCCCAAAAAAGTGGTTTACCAGGTTACAAAAAATGTTTAACTCCTTTATAGGGCAAGGAAAGCGTATCCGTAGGTCTTATAGTAATTTGACAGCCCCAAAAAGTAGGGTAGGATTGGCTGCTCCCTCTATGTTTACTTATTATCTGGCTCAACATGTTTGTAAACTTGGTTGGTGGACCAGAGATTATCAGCCCATGGAATACAGGCCTCTTTGGTATGATATAGAGAGCGATCTAGCAAAAGGAATAAAGTGTTCCTTGCGAGCTCTATTATTTCTCTCCCCTTCAAATATCAAGCTCCTAAAGAATAATCCCATGGGGTGGTCACTAAGAGCTTTCTCCAGTTGCAACAACACCTAGGTTTTAAGTGGTGGACTTTGGATGCCCAACCTATTTTTGAAAATGTGCATTTCAAGATTGGTGGGGTGCCGATATCTCCATCCTTCTGGCCTCAGATCAGCCATAAAACAGTAGCGGATTTTTTGGACCAGAATAAACCACGGTCTTTTGATTATATGAGAAGGTGCTTTGGTATTGCAGATAATTGTTTCTTCAAATGGTTGCAACTTAAGAATGCTGTATTTCAGGGGGCTGCTCCTCCTTCTACCCTACTCAGTCAGTCTGCAAATATGGATTGTCTGTTCAAGGTTGCGACACAGCCCCATGCCATCTCCAAAGTCTATAGTAAGATTCTAGAATGGGATAGTAAACTCCCATCCGGGGTTTGTTATTATTGGGTCGGGGAACTGGGTATCAGAGACTCCTTGGAGTTCTGGAGGAACCTATGGAACTCCATTTATAAATATGTTAAGCAAGACAGGCTCAGGTTGGTGCAATTTAATATCATGCATCATCTTTACTTAACTCCCACATATCTCTATCGATGGAAGGCATGCAGTTCCCCATTATGTTGGCGCTGTAGACTGGAGGAGGGCTCTTTATTACATATGCTTTGGGAGTGTCTGAAAATTCATATTCTTTGGGAGGCCATTAGTAGGCTTGTATGCCCTATCCTTGGCTCTTATAGTATGAACACTCCTGAAATCTGTCTATTGCAAATCTTCCCCTGAAGTGACCTCTAAATTTTGGAGGGCTCATGTGTCACTCATTGCTGCTGTTATGAAGTTAATAATTTTAAGGCACTGGTCATCTGAGAGCTCTCCCTCTCTTTTAGAGTGGCACTGGGAGTGTATGCTAGCTTTACAATTGGAAAAGCATATAGCTTACATGCGTGGCAAAATGAATGCCTTCATGTCATTATGGGGTCACTTAGATTCAATGCTGAAAACTTGGAAATTGTAAACCTGAATGAAGTCTGGCAGCCTAATGTCCTCTTTTCTTTTCCTTTCTTGGAGTGCTTGTGCATTATGTATCTGATTGTAACCTTGGGGGGTGGGGGAGGGTGAAGGTGTATTGGTATAGATTGTTTATTTTTGTATTGGTTGGGGGGAGTTTTTTATTATTTATATTGTGTCATATGTTTGCTGAAATCTCTTTTTATGTTGGTAGCAATTATTATGAGGTCCGCTTATGTGTATTTGTGAAATTGATTAAAGTGGCGTGTAAAACTAATAAAATTTAAATTATGAAAAACGCAAAGGATGAGCCACGTGGTGGCGTAGACATCAACGGTAAGTGAAACGGGCATGGAACCACAAGGAGAAAGGGCAATAGTAACAGTAAAGTAAGCGCACAGGCTGGTTTTCCCCAAAAGCTGAATAGAGAAAGACAGTGAGTACAAAGAATGTATGCATAATAATGGGTATCGGAGAAAAAAATGAGGACTTGGAATACTAAATAGGATATATCTCAGGAACCGTAGGATGGAGAAAAAAAAATTAAAAGTCGTATGATTTATGACTGCCCTGGCTAGTTTTGTGCTAAGAATTTTTCCAACAAAAAGTCCTTATCTTGCACCATTTCCGAGATACGGACCCTGACAGGCATGGCAAACGCTGTAATGTTATCCTATGGGGAAAAAAAGAGAAGTTCGGAGCACCATAACTTTGCCTTCCTGTAATATTTTTGTACCAAACTACTGAAAGGCACATCTGTGGGCTGTTGGCTGTCTTCCCTCCAAATTTCAGGAAAAAAGACCAAACCGTTAATTTGCAGCAGGGTGCCAAAGGATTCCTGTAATGCATCAGGCGCCGTAATGTTGGGCAAAACTGTCAAATTTGGAGTGCTGTAACTTTGCTGCCATGTAATATTTTTTCAGTACAACACTGAAAGGCACATATGTGAGATGTCAGCTGCATTCCCTCCAAATTTCAGCCCAAAACTCCTAACCATTCTTTTGCAGTGCAGTGCCAAAGAATTGCTGTCATTTTCCCACAGACTAGAAAATTACTGTCGCAATTTGCGAAAGCTTTCGAAAACATTTGTGACACTTTCATGAGCATGAAAGTACTTTGCAAAAGTACTTTTCCCAGAAAACTGAAAAACATATTTCTGGGGTGTTTTACCCCAAAATATAGACATGGTTATATCCTCAGGGTCCAACTAGGTGAATACAAAAAGAATTAGGTTGTGAGAGGGTCCCAAATTTAAATGCCAAGCATTTTTCTAATCACCAACTGAAAACAAAATGCCCAATTTGCCAAAGTAACAGGCCCATTTGCAAAAGTAAAAATGCATTTGTGAAAGTGTTGAACTTTTTGTTAACTTTTCCCATTGACTTATAATGGGAAATTGTTTTTTGAATAACTTTTGAACCGTTTAATATTTTTTCACCAAATCTTCAAAAGGCACATTGGGGATCCCAGCCGCATATTCCCTGAAGATTTTGGGCCAGTAATGAAAACCGTGCGACCTATACGCGCGACCATAGAATTCCAGAAAAAGCGTTAATGTGCACACAAATCATGCTTAATAACTCCGCAGCTGTGTATCCGACTGGTACAAAACTTGGCAGATGCCAAGGCCTATGGTTCTTGATCAAGTGTTCCAAATTTCAGCCACATCTGTCAAACAGTTGCAAAGTTATTAAGGTGCAAAGTTTGGGGGTTTAACATAGAAATGGCTCCTCAACCCTAACTATGGTAGGACTACAGTGCTACCATAATATATATATATATATATATATATACACACACACACATAGATATATATATATATATATATATATATATATATATATATATATGGTAGCATGGTAGTGCTACCATAGTTAGGGTTGAGGAGCCATTTTTAGGTTAAAGGGTCAAACTGTGCACCTTAATAACTTTTCCACCATTCAATGGATTTGCCAGAAATTTGGTATGCACAATTGGGCATAGCAGATCTTGGGATCTGCCAAGTCTGGTTCCAGTCAGTTATATGGCTGTGGAGTTATTAAGAACCAACAAAATGTGCATTTACACTTTATTGAGAATTCTTTGCTCTTGCCTGCAGGTCGCACAGTTAGTGCGACTGGTCTGAAAACTCCAGGGAACATGTGGCCAGGGTCCCCAATGTGCCTTTTGAAGATTTCGTGAAAAAATATTAAACGGTTCAAAAGTCATTAAAAAACAAGTTCCCATTATAAGTCAATGGGCAAAGTTAACAAAAAGTGTGAAAGTGTTGTACATGCAGTTTTTAGTGTCGCAAATGACCCCAGTAGTGTCGTAAGTCAGCCATATTGTTTTCAGTTAGTGATCATGGAAATGCTTGGCATTTAAATTTGGGACTGTCTAGGGACATCATTATTTTTGTGTTCACCTAGTCGGACCCTGAGGATGCTAGCCATGTCTTTATTTTGGGGTTAAACACCCCAGAAATATGTTTTTCAAATTTCTGGAAAAAGTAGTGTCGCAAAGTAGGTCATACTCATGACGCTTTCGCAACATTTGTGAAAGGTGTCGCAACTTGCTACACTACTTTTCCAGGCTATGGCCAAAATGACAACACTTCTTTGCCACCCTGCTGCAAAAGAATGGTTTGGTCTTTTGAGCTGAAATTTGGAGGGAAGG
The DNA here is from genome assembly GCA_016271365.2 of Neoceratodus forsteri. Lineage (NCBI taxonomy): Eukaryota > Metazoa > Chordata > Ceratodontiformes > Ceratodontidae > Neoceratodus > Neoceratodus forsteri. Next base: position 7,607,981 of record CM057449.1, read on the forward strand.
CAGCCAATATCTCACAGATGTGCCTTTTGGTGGTTTGGTGAAATAATATTGCATGGCTCCCAAGTTATGGGTCTCCGAGGTTATGTAATTCAAAATGGTAGCCAGGAAAATAATAATTTCTGTGAAATATAAAAATGTTTTCTACATTGTATGGTTGCTGAGATATTTGCAATTAAGTACTTCCAATGCTCGTTTTAAGCTTCTATTCCCATTACAATGCTCATATTCTTTATGCAACACTTTGTTTCTCTATGCAGTTGTCAAGCAAAAACAGGGTATGCAGTTCCGTTACTGTTACACTTACTGTTTCAACTTGGGTTTCTGTCCCCATTTGCATTACCGTTCCCATGTATGCCACCATGTGCTTTACCCTTTGCATTGTCATTTGAGCTCGCATTTTCCTTGCTGTTACCATTTCTGTTTCCACCTTGTGTTTGTATTGCTGTTCCTGTTACTATGTCACAAGACATCACATGGAGGGAGCGCGGCGCCCAGCCGCTGCATTAAATTCACTATTTCTCATCATCATTCTCAAAAAGAAGGGAAATTAGGGCAAAAAACTCCATTTAATGCATTAGTTAGGGTTGTTCCATAGCACCAAAGTGAAGAAATTCAGTGCTAAGGCTGAAAGCCCCCCTTGAACCCCCAATACACCTCTCCAACAGGCATTGGGGTGTGCATTGGGGTTGTTGGTCCTAACTCTCACCCTACTCTCCTATACCTTTGCTTCTTCACACTTGTGATGGGGTGAGAGTTAGGGCAGATGGCCCCAATGTGCACCTCTGATGCCAGTTGGGGGGTGGACTGGGGGTGCCCTAGGGGGGCTTTCAACCCTAACACCAAATTTCCTCCATTTTGCCACAGTAGAACAATCTTAACTAATGCATTAAACAGAGTTTTTTGCCTCTGATATATATATATATATATATTTACCATAGTTAGGGTTGAGTAGCACTTTCAAGGTTAAAGGGTCAAATTTTACACCTTAATAACTTTACCACTGTTCAATGGATTTGCCTGAAATTTGGTATGCATGATGGGGCATGGTAGATCTTGGGATCTGCAATGTTTTGTACTGGTCAGGTATACTGCTGCAGAGTTACTAAGCGACAACCAATTGCACAATTGCACTTTTTTGATATTTCTTTGCTCTCACCTACAGGTCACACGGTTTGCATGACAGGTCTGAAAACTTCAGTGAACATTCGGTTGGGGTCCCCAATGTGCCTTTTGAAGATTACATGAAAAAATATTGAACGGTTCAAAAGTTATTCAAAAAACAAGTTCCCATTATAAGTCAATGGGAAAAGTTAAAATATTCAACACTTTCGCAAATGTACTTTTTAGTGTCACAAATGGCCCTAGTAGTGTAGCAAATCCAACATTTTTTTTAGTTGGTAATCACAAAAATGCTTGTCATTTAAATTCAGGACCCTCTAGGGACACAATTCTTTTTGTGTTCACCTAGTCAGTCCCTGAGGAAGCAAGCCATGTCTTTATTGTGGGGTAAAACACCCTAGAAATATGTTTTTCAAATTTCTGGAAAAAGTAGTGCCACAAAGTAGTGTCGCAGGCACAACACTTTCACAACATTTTGTGAAAATTTCCATGAACTGTGACAGTACTTTGTCAGACTTGGCCAAAATGACAGGAATTCTTTGCCACCCTGCTGCAAAAGAACGGTTTGGTCTTTTGAGCTGAAATATGGGGAGAAGGCAGTCAACATCTCACAGACATGCCTTGTGGTGGTTTGGTGAAAAAATATTGCATGGCTGCCAAGTAAAGGTACTCCAAAGTTGGCATTTTTCCCATAAACTAACATGGTGGAGTCCTCCACGTCTTTTGGGGCTAGTAGAGTATCTCGAAAACGGTGCGAGATACAGAATTTATGTTGCATGTTACATAGCCCTGAGGGCCATGTTAATAGCAAACATCTAGCCAGGAAAATCAAGATTTTTGTGAAATGTAATTTTTTTCTATGTCATGCAGTTGCTGAGATATTACCAATTAAGTACTTCCAATGCTCGTGTTAAGCTTCAATCCCCATTACATTGCATACATTCTTTGTACACATTGTGTTTCTGTATGCACCTGTTTGGAAAACACGGGTTATGCACTTCTGTTACTGTTACAGTTACTGTTTCCACTTGCGTTTATGTCCCTGTTTGCGTTACCTTTCCCGTGTACACTACCGTGTGTGTGTTACCATTCGCGTTGTCATTTGCAAGTGCATTTTCATTACTGTTACCGTTTGCATTTCCACTACTGTTTCTATTTGCATTTTTGTTTGCGTCACCATGCACATTGCCATTTGCATTTACGGCAGCCCTTTCATTTCTGTTTCCATTTCTCTTTCATTTTGCGTCTTTCTTGCTGTACTGTTACCATTTGTGTTTGCAATGTGTTACTGTGCCATGCGCATTACGGTTTGTGTTTCCATATGCACTTGCATTTCCTTTTGCACTTCTGTTTGCTTTGCTATTGTTGCATTTACCATTACCATTTCCATTTACAATTGTGGTACTGTGCCTGTGCGCAATTTGGTTTGCATTTCTGTATGCGCTTCTGTTTCCATTTCCATTTCTCTTTCCTTTAGCATTATTCTTCATGTTAGCTTTACCATTTGCATTTACAATTGTTGTACCATGCCTGTGCACATTACGGTTTGCATTTACGTGTGCACTTGCATTCGAGTTTCTGTTTCTCTTCCCTTTCTCATTCTTTATGCTGTGACACTTAACATTTCCATTTAAAATATCACTGCCATCACTGTTCATGTTACCAGTTGTGTTTTTGTACGTGCTTCAATGTCCATTTGCATCACTGTTTGCTTCAGCGTCACTTTGCTCTTGCATGTCTATTAACATTTCCTTTACCATTTACATTTGCCTTACCATGTTTGCCACTGTTTGCAATTCTGTTTGCATTGCTGTTCCTGTTCCTATGTCACAACACATCATGTGGCAGGAGTACAGGCCTGAAGGGCCCTGAACTCCCACCACTGCATTACATTCACTATTTCTCATCATCATTCTCAAAAAGAAGGGAAACTAGAGGCAACAAAACTCTGTTTAATGCATTAGTTAGAGTTGTTCCACAGCGACAAAAGCAAATTTGGTGTTAGGGTTGAAAGTCCCTCTTGAACCCCCCAGCTCTCCCCCCAACCGGCATCGGGGTGCGTGTTGGGGTTGTCAGTCCTAACTGTCACCCCATTCTCATATACCTCTGCTTCTTCACACATGTGATGGGGTGAGAGTTAGGGCTGATGACTCCAATGCATGCCCTGATGCCGGTTGGGGGGCTGGGATATCCAAAGGGGGCTTTCAGCCCTAACACCGAATTTCCTCACTTTTGTCACTGTGAAACAATCCTAACTAATGCATTAAATGGAGTTTTTTGCCTCTAATATATATATATATATATATATATATATATATATATATATTTATCTATATATATATATATATATATATATATATATATATATATATATATACACACACACACACATATGGACATTTGTGGACTCTGCTGTTTCAAGGCGAAGCCTCCTGTGGAACAGAGCCCTATAGGCAGCAGCGACCCCTAGTGTAGAAATTTATTGCGATCTGAAGATGTGAGGTCACTGTCTAAGGGAGGGGCTTAACCCTTTTATGAGGACACAGATCCTAATTAAGAAGTTAGCAAGCTTCTGAGTAATATATGTCTAGAGAATGGTATACGTCATGATGTAGTCTGTTAGCCCACAGCAGATAGCAGATTGTAAAGGAACTTTAGTTAAATATAAAAGAGGAAATTACAGGGAGACAGACAATTACAATTACATGATCACCTGATGGTGATGTCACACTTAGAAATGTATTTTTGCCTGCCACTAAGGGCCAGTTTTTTTTTTAGATAAGGGAGTCAGTTGGAGCTGACTGCCAAAGGTGGTGGATCTCTGGAGATCACATGACTATGTGAAACAGGTGAGGAAATAGCCTAGTGGCACTGCTAAGCAGAGCAGTGGCTCTCTCTGAGCATATTTCACCTGATTATTTGGTTTCATTATTTTTAAAGTGAATGAACTAACCTTATTTTCCTGATTTCTGTGAAACCTGACTTCAAAATTTTTCTAAGAAAATGATATGATAAGTGCCTTGCCGGTGCTTTTTATGTGCCTCTTGATTTGTCTGCCTGTTTATATTATTTGTTGTCAGTCCTTCCCAAGTATACTATGGAGCATTTTTCTATGTTAAATGCCATTTTATTTTGTGTAGCCCAATTTTCTACCTTTTGTAAGTTGTTTTTTCAGGTATATTTTGTCCTCATCACTACCAACTCCTAATCTGATGTTGTCTGTGAATTTGATAAACCATCCATCAGCATCCTTATGTATATCACTAATAAATAATGAGAAAAGTATTGGTTCTAAAATGGCCCCATGCGGCACCCTTCTAGTGACTGACCCCCCCTCTGAGTGAACGTCCTTCAGCCCAACTCTCTGTTTCCTTTTCTACAGTCGGTTGTTAATCCATTCCACTACCTTTTGCTCTATATTTAAGGAATGTAGCTTCTGTACTAGTATAAAATGAGGGACTTTGTCAAATGCCTTTTGAAAGACCAGGTAGATCACACACATTTATTAACTCTCTCATAAAAATGTAACTGGTTAGCAGTGCATGATCTGTTTTTCCTAAAATCATGCTGGTTATTGTCCTGGAAGCCTATGTTATCAAATATTACTTCAAATCTGTTTTTAATGAGTGTTTCCATTATTTTGCATGGGACAGATGTTAAACAGATGTGACGATAGTTTTTTATATCTGTATTGTCCACTTCTTAAAGATTAGTACAACTGTTGCTGATAGGTAATCAGTTGGAACTGTTCCTGTATTAAAATAGTTGATGTATAATGTGCAAGGAGTACTGCAATAAACTTTTTAATTGCTTTCAAAACTCTTGGATGTAGATTGTCTGGTCCTGATAATTTATTAGCTTGTAATTTGTCTAACAGCCCTAAGACCTCTTTGTCTATGCAGAGTAAGTGTACTTCCTGCATTTCCTCTAATGTTGAGATGTTTTCTAAACTAGCCCCAGTGTTGAATATACATATGAACTTCTTTTTCTTCCTCTCTGTAAAGAGTATTATCTGTATTGCCTTGTAAATACCTTTGTTGACCTGTATATACAATTATTCATGCTCCACCCAGGTCCATCTTGCAAATGAACTTCTGCTCAACGATGAACGCCTGGTTAAATAAATAAATAAATAAATACTTGATTGAAGACACTACAGAAATAATCATTAAAGGTTTCTGCTATTACACCAAGGTTTTTTGCTTCCCCCCCCCTCCATTTTAATAGAAAGGGTTAATAATAATGTAGCTAATACAGACACAAGTGCACATTCGAACCTAAGGACAGATTTTAGTGTGATCAAAATCCCTGACTCACCCCCATTTAAAACTAATCAACTTGGGTTGGAAGCTAGAAAAAAGAGAAAGAACAGAAGAAAAACAAATCATCCAAAGGTAAGGCAGCGGAACCTAAAAATCTTGAGGAGGGTCTTAAGCCATAAAAGGAGGATAGTGCTAAAACAATAATTGGTGATGGGCTGAATTGAGAAATATGCCCCCTATTATGCCCAGTCAAAGTACCCACATTGATTTCTTGACTCAGTTGGATATGTTGGAACAAGAAATTACAAAATGTAATAAGCAACTGGGGAAAACAATGGCCTTTATTCAACAGAGCCCTCCAATTGAATTACCCAGTGACCTCAAAATGAAGCAAAGAGGTGAGGTGAGACTTTAAGAGTGTAGGACATTTGAGAACTACTTGAATAAAGAAAACATTGGGGTGGAAACATTTCCACCAATTAGGCTTTATGGACCCATGAATTGGGGTAACTTTAATTCAGTCAATTTTGAGTTCCAGGTATTAGATTAGTTAAACAAAGAACTGAATACTAAATTGAAAGAGGAGGTTGTAGTAGATATTACAACTATTCCTTTTACTTCAGCAACCCATATTTATATATTATTTATCTTGACCAGAACAGCAAATTATGTCTGGGTCAACAGTTGGTTAATACAGGATAAAGACTGTATACTTACATATCTGAATTTAGCCCAATGTAACAAAATAAATGGGAAACAGAAAAGACCAAATAAGCAGAAAACACTAGCCTTACTTAGTATGAGCTCATTTAATCAAAATAATGATTCTAAGTTAACACATGCAATAAAGGATCTCTTAACAAACTTTCTATCTATACCAGTTGAGGGCATGGGCTTTATTTCAGCTAATAGAGTGCATACTGATAGCCAAATTGATATAACAGTCTCAAGTGTGAAATTGGCAGAATTTATTTTAGAAAAGTCAGTCAAATTGAACTATTTAGGTCTAAATCTGGTAGACTCAAATATTTTTCAGGATGTTGTTGCTCCTGCATTGATACATCAACATGAAGGAAAATCCAAGGTGTTACCCTTGTCAAACAGATTAATGTTGTGAGCCAGTTATAATGATGAATGACTATTTGCTAATGATGAGTGTGCTGAAAGCCTGGTAACACAAACCACTAAAGGGTTTATGTACATCACTTGGAATATAGCTGGTTGGCATAAAAAGATTGTTGACAATGAGTGTAAAAGTGTTTTTTATTAGGGTTTGATGTAATCTGTCTAGAGAAATCTTGACATATCCCAAATGATAATATCCTGTTAAATAGTTTATGATTTTTTTTCAGATGCCCAGAGTTAGAATGACAGGGTTCAGCAGACGCTGTGGTGGTTTAATTACTTTTGTCAAGGTTGGCAACTTTTACAAAATTGGTGGCTGGAAAATCCATAGTAACTGTAGTGTTTTTTCTTAAAGAAGGAACAAAAGAGATAGTTATTGTACATTGCTATATACCCCTTGAGAATTCTAACTTTTATTCCATCTTAATATGGAACAACCTTACTGACCTCATAATGGAAATCTTTCTGGGATTTCCATCAGTGAATTTATTGTTAGTGGGAGATTGTAACGCCCGTATTAATGAATATGATGGTATCTAGGATAATTCAATGTTTGTGTATTCTTATCCAACTGAGTACTTCCTCCAAGAAAAACAAAGGTCACTAACATATATAACTCTGGGAAATTATTAATACAATTTTTAAAGGAATGCAACTTATAATCCCTGAATGAAAGATTAAAGGGGGACATGGAGTGTGACCATACCTTTGTATGTGTTAGGGGTGCCTCCCTCGTAGATTATGCTTTCTGGACAGAGACTCCCAATTATTGGTACAATTTATTCATCCCTTTAAGAGAAGAGAGTGATCATTTTCTGGTTGTTTTAGAATCTAAAAATGTAGGGAAACTCAGCAAAGTAGAGATGCAGATATTCTCTTATTTACTGAAATAAGAGCCTGTAAAAGAATTAAATGGAAGCAGGACACACATGATGACATACTTAACAATATTTTCAAACTCTATTCTATCGTAACCAGTACATCTTCTGATTACTTTGGATCTGCAAACTCTACTACAATTTAATAATCTATTGTTCACTGAGTTTAACCTTAAATTAGAATAACCAGTTAATTCTAGACAGGATGCTCACACAAATTCTTGGTCTGATAATGATTGTAAGAAGTTGAAATGCAATAACAGAAAACCGTATAAAACCTTCACAAAGTCTGGATGCAAACAGACATGTATAGACCTTAACAAAGAAGGAAGAGCCTATAAAAATCTACTGTGTGAAAAAAGCAGAACTGTTATGCAAAGTAGCGTCACTTGATGCTGACCACTGTTAAGAATAAAGATAGCAAACTGTTCTGGACACTTGTGGTCAAAGGGACTGATAAATACAAATCAGACATTGACTTTTATATTTCTGAAAAAAGATGGTTGGAATATTTTATGGGAATCTTTTGTGATCCCACAAAAAATGGTAGTTCTACTCATTGACCCCCAATTAACAAATAATTTCAGCCATTAATGCTGGTCAAGCTATATGTTGCTATATATTTATTAAAAAAACAGAAAGCAGCTGGAACAGATGGGAACCCAGCAGAAGTATTTCTGTCTGCTACATCACTATGGTGCAGATTTTTTACCATTTTTTATAATCAATACATCTTTGCTAATAGTTACCCTGAAACATGGAGAGGTGCAAATGTGGTACCGATACATCAAAAAGGAAGTCTTTCAGATGTATAGATGTATAGGCATCTATGAGATGTATAGATGTATAGGCGTCTATCAGATACTGCGATGTATAGGCCTATTAACCTTTTAGATGTAAATCTGAAAATTTTTCTAAAGTAATTCTAGAAAGTTTAAAGAAAGAAGTTGAAAAAACTAAAGGAATATCACCCTACCAAGCATGTTTTAGATCCAGTTATTCTACAATTGATGATATTTTTGTTCTAAAACATCTTACTGAAAAATACATTATAGTCAGCAGCCAAAAGCTGTATGCAGTATTCATTGATTATTCTTCTGCCTTTGACAATATTTCGTGAGGGATCATCTGGAGAATCCTTATGGATAGAAGTACTGACTAAAATTTAGTTGCAATAATAGCCAACTTCTATATTGATACATAGAAACATAGAAACATAGATGTTGACAGCAGATAAGGACCGCAAGGCCCATCCAGTCTGCCCATTTCTTTTTCTACCTTATAAATGTGCCATCGTCAATGGTCTATCTATTCATATTCATCTATATTGCTCCCTTATTCCTATCCCATGCCTGTTTGAAGCCCTGCACTGTATTCATATCCACCACTTCCTGAGGTCAGCCACTCCATGCATCCATCACCCTTTCTGTGAAAAAGAACTTCCTCACATTACCCCTTAATCGGCCTCCCTCTAATCTCATGCTGTGTCCTCTTGTCCTGCTATTTTTTTATATTGAAACATGTTAGACTCTTTCACCTTGTCAATGCCCTTAAGGTGTTTGAATGTTTCAATCATATCACCTCTCTCTTGCTTTGCTCTAGGGTATATCGATTGAGCTCCGTTAATCTGTCCTCATATGTTTTCTGATGCAGTCACTGCACCATTTTGGTCACCGTTCTCTGGACTGCCTCAGTTTCGTTAATGTCCTTGTGAAGGTATGGCCTCCAGCACTGCATGCAGTACTCCAGATAGAGCCTAACCAGTGTCTTGTAAAGAGGGATTATTACCTCCCTCTTTTGACTTGTGATACCTCTACTAATACACCCCAACATCCCCCTAGCCTTACCTACTGCTTTAGTGGTCTGCTTGGATGATTTCAGGTCATCGGTGATGATGATGCCCAAGTCTCTTTCTTCCCTTGTGACTTCCAGCAACTCCCCTCCCAGGCTATAGGTGGCTTCAGGGTTTCTCTTCCCTATGTGCATGATCTTGCACTTCTTTGCATTAAACCCCAGTTGTCACTCTTCCAACCATTTGGCTAGTTTATCCAGATCTCTTCTCATTCTGCCCACCCCATCTGGATCATCTACTCTGTTGAAGATCTTGGTGTCATCTGCAAACAGACATACCTTACCCTCCAGTCCATCTGCAATGTCACTGATGAAGATATTGAAGAGGACTGGCCCCAGGACTGATCCCTGAGGTACCCCACTTGTGACTTGCATCTCTTCTGACTGCAAACCATTTACCGCCACTCTCTGTTTTCTGCCTGTCAACCAGTTTGCCGCCCAGTTGACCAACTTCTGACCCACCCCAAGCCTACCCAGCTTATTAATCAATCTTCTATGTGGAACAGTATTGAAAGCTTTGCTGAAGTCAAGGTAAGTGACATCAACTGCACCCCCTTGGTCCACCACTCTGGTTACCCAGTCAAAGAAATCTATGAGATTAGATTAACAAGACCTTCCTTTTGTAAACCCATACTGTCTTAGATCATGTGCTTCTATGGATTCCAGGTGTTGCATTACCCTTTCCTTAAGGAATGTCTCCATGATCTTGCCCACTACTGAGCTAAGACTGACTACTCTGCAGTTTCTTACCTCCTCCTTGCTACCACCTGGGCCAAAATTAGACTGGGGTGCAAGAGACATTTGTCAAACTCCTACAAAAGTAATAGGGGTGTGAGGCAGTGCTGTGTGCACAACCTTCTCCTTTTTTCTCTATTTAGAGAAGATGTTGATGGACTTTGTTCTTTATTAGTATATGCCAGTGACTTTGTTATTTTTTACTTACTAAAAAGGGATTTCAGATTAAATTAAACTTCATTCATGAAAAGTCGAAGGAGTTAAAATTAAAGATTAACATGAATAAATCTAAGAATCTCATATTTTGGGGAAAGAAAACAGATGGCAACTGGTAGATTGGTAACAATAAACTTGAAGTTGTATCAAGATATACATATATATATATATATATATATATATATATATATAAATATATATATAACAACATATGTCGCTTTGTGTTCTCGGCCCCCCGACTTACCCATCGATGTGAGCTCTACTCCCATCTTGATTGGCTCCCCCCTGATAAATTCTGGACATACTCCTTGGGCAACTTCATCGACAACATTATCCATACTTCAGCCCCGCCTCACTCGCCCTCACCCTGAAACATGCCTCCTCCATCTACCACCTTAGGTCCTGTATGTCCCAGACCCACCTGGTCCCTAGGACCTGCACCCTCACTGGTGACAGGGCATTTGCCTCTCATGCACCCAAGCTGTGGAACTCCCCCCCCCCAGATCTGAGCCTCCCCCTCCCACTCCTACTTCAAAACCTCCCTCTGGCACTTCTTGAAGCCTGCTGCTACCTGCCTGTGCACGGCCTAATTTGCCCTGCCCCATGACCTCTTCTGCCATGTATTCCCCATCCTAGCTCTCCCCCCCTTGCTGCTGGCTCAGGGCAGTACTCTACTGGTTCAGTTTGCCGCTTACTGTCTTTCACCCTGGAGGGGGTGTCTCTCACCACCCTGTAGCCCCTGGGTCAGTATGTTTTGTACCCTGTGGTTGTCTACATACAATTCCACTGCTTCTCCTCATTCTGTACCGCAACGCACCTGACAAAATGTTTTTGCTCCTGAATACAATACTGTCTGTGTATCTATTTGTAATCTGCAATTTATTCTGTACCATGTGCATCTGACAAAATGTTATCTCTGTAACTACTACTCTGTCTTATTGTTGAAGTATGCCCGCTCCTCATTGTAATTGTCTCCAATGCTCCTGATTGTAATTGTTGTCCGTGTATCCTCTCCCTTGTAATTATCCTGTTATTCACCTGGGTCACACCTGAAAATAGGCACTGGCTGTCTAGTGTGCTTACCCGGTTACCAAAAGCAAATAAATAAATAAATATATATATTTAGATGTAGTAGTCCAAGAAAACTGTTTCTGGACTTTGTATATGAACATGTTATTAGAAAGATTGAAAAAGACAATAGCAGGACTGACTAGATTTAACTTTAAATATGGAGGAATGACAATAAAACCTTTGATTCAAGTAGTAAAAGTAAAATTTGAAGCACAGCTCCGATATGGCTCTGCTATATGGGAATTAAAAAAACACAAATAGACTAATAGCGCCATTGTATAAAACTCTTCAAGTTATATGAAGAGTAGGCCACTCATGCCCAGCAGCCTATCTGAGATCTGAATTGGGACTAAAAAATATCAATGCCACAACTGAAAGCAGCAAAAGCTACTGGAATGAGTGTACAAGACTGGAGGGCTGCATGCTAACTAAACAATTGTTAAAGGAAAAAGAACTCTGGCATAACCTGGGATGTAAGACTAGGTATTGGTTAAATACCATAAGTTCCTTACTAGTAAAGCATAAATTAACAAACCTCAAATGGACAGTTGGGCAAGGTATATCATTAAGTTTAAAATATAAAAAATGTGTCAAAGTGACAAGGTTTTGGAATAGACTGGACTTGGATTCTATTGCTGACTCACATTATTCCTACTGCTTCTCACAAAACAACTATTACCATGGTCATAAACCATATCTGGATATTAGAACAGACCCAATGCTTAGACTCATCTTTGTGAGCTAAAAATTTGAGCAATTTCACAGTAATGTCCTAGAGTTTTGATACAAAAAACAGGTATGCAGTCAGGTTATTGTGACTGTGGTTCTGGGGAAAAGGAAGATCTAATGCGTATCTGTGGAACTGCAGATAGTACTCAAAGCAAAGGTTATACTGGTTAGGTTCCTTTATAGACAATATACCTGTATATTAAGCAGACACAAAAATACTTACAAATATTCTATTGCATAATGAAGATGCTGGACATTAGACAGAATAGTCAAGTTTGTTCATGCCATTATTTAAATAAAGAAAAGAATAATAGTGGTATGACAATTGCAAAGATGGGATGTGTCCTGTATATTCACTTCATAACATGCATACAAGCTGCTATCCTTCTATGTATCATGCACTCCTGTTGGCTATGAGAAGTACTGAATTGCATGATTATATTTATTCAATAATATTGTTTTTAAAGATGTCAGTATTGTGATGTTATTGTATAAATGTTTTGTGAAGACTATTTAGCCATACAATAAACTTGGAATTGAAATGGTAAATAACTATTTATTTTCTTTAAAAAAAATTGTCAAACTAAAGCAAAAATCCTACTCCAGCCACCCTTCAAATACCCAACTATATATCACTTCTCTTGAGTACAGTCAGCTATCACTGCAGCAGGCATTGCACTTGCTACCGTGCAATCTGAACAGCAGACTCTGCCCCCACCCCCCAACAGTGCACCACACAGTCAGACGTACAAGCCAGTGAGAAGGGTATACAAAACACCAGCCTGAATATGCATGTGTCTACCACACAGCAGTCACTTACACAGACCATCCATGCCAGGGAATGCAGCTGATACCCAGGACTCACTAGAGGGTCCCTCAAGGCCAAACATTGACACAGGATGTATACCAGGCCATGATTGCTTTATCTGCATGTACCCTGAACTGAGACAGTTGAAGCAGGGAGGGTAAGGCTCAGCAGGACAACTGCATGAAATACAGGGCACATACAGTGACATCACATCACATAGACTTAGCATACAGCAAGGGTTCAACAACATGTGTGAGACGTTGGACAATGGTATGACCATACTGTAACTGTCACTGCTATACAGCAGGAGGATATTTCCTATTCATATCCAGTACATGGCAACCAACCCTCAAATCCCCATATGTCATATACTGGAACCACAACACCATCAAGCACTCTGGCACAACCCACAGATGACAGCAAACTTGCAGTGGTGCACAGCCAACTGTAACAGATGATGACCTAATGCCAAACATATCCCAAGGCATGTACAGAGCCCAGTCATGTGGTAAGGGCAGGGGCAATGCCAGTAGTGGGCTCATCCCACCCTAAACAGCCACTCAGAAGTCATCCCAGACACCAAAGCCAAACAATAATGACCTAATGCCTCATCTGAATTCAGCACAGGTGTTAATGCTGAAGAACTGCCATCCATCATTGGATGCATGTGAACTTCACTTCATGGGTTCCATGCTCGCTTACAGTGGGGGGGGGGTTGGAATCTGGAAGCAAGAGGCAAGCTGAGGGGAAAAAAAGATCACTCTAGTCACTGGACACAGCCAAGCTCCTCACTGTCCAATAAGACCGTTCAATACAAACAAAATTATTACTACGAAACAGCACATTTACCTCACTGCTCCTTTTATAATAAAGCCAGGCTGGTTATTAATTCATATTGTTTTATTTGCACTGACTGCCTAACTCACTCGGTCCAGGACAAGTCCCAACTCCAGGCTTGAGAGAATTAATTCCTCGTAGCCTCACACGGTGTGAAAAGTCAGCTGCTCCCCACTCTAACTCTGCATAGTACCACCAACACCTCCAGTCACACAGGGGCAGCTAGCTACTCGCTGGGTTAAAGGATTTCTGCAGGACATTCCCAAGATTGCAAATCTCTCTTTCACATGAACAGAAAGTACCAACCAAGACAAGAACAAAGCTATCACTGCCAGGTTATTAAGTTACTAATCCTTCTTGGAGAAGACATTTAAACATGCAGTACTGCTTTGCCACATTAAATAAGTTAATTAAATAAATAAGTGCACTATTCTGCTGTATCCTGGAAAAGTACATTGCAAAAGCTGGACCCCACTGACAATAAGAAATTGTCTCTCACTTGGGCTATCCTGGGTAAATGGATTATAAAAACTGGGTAAAAGGAGGACACTGCTGAAAAAAAAGAGAACTTGCAACTCCGCTGTACTATCCTGGTTAAATACAGTGTAAAAACTGGATAAAACAGAACCGCACTGCAAACAAGCTATCACAACTCATCTGGGGTACCCTGTGTAACTATACTGTAAAACTGTAAAAGCAGACCCTACTGAAAAGTGAATGTTGCATGTAAGCTGATCTCTCTGGAAAAATACATTGTAACAGCACCCAGATCACCCATCGTGTAGCTGTCTGGTATGTTCTTGGTGGTCTAGTGATCCCTCCAACAAGGACATCTGACCCCTTCCCAACCCACTCTCTCAGGCACCTCATCAGCCCTGATTACATAATGTAAACTACAGCAATAGTGATAACTGGGTCGTGCGCTAGGTGCCAGAGAGTATGGTTGCATAACTGACACTGGGAACAAACCACGGCTTTTAAATCCATTAAAATTGCTTAAAACCACTGACGATCTGTTAATTAAGCATTCAGCATACACCCAAATATCTGTAGAATGTACTGAGCAAATTTTTAAAAGAAATGCTTATCAAGGAAGAGTACATTTTCTCTCAATACCTTATACTGTATAAAATGATTCATTATGCCTCTGGGGGCACATTCAGTCAGGCCAGACCTCTCAGAACAGGGGGTGGGTCCAGCTACTGTTGGGAGTCCACAAAATATGGATTTATCTGCTATATGCTGGAAAACAATTCTTTGGGGCAGTCTGACATGAGGCATGACATTGCTAATCTAAAATCAGTGGTGGATACTATAAAAACTAATTCAGACAAAATTACAGAAATAATTGTTGAAGCTGAGACCAGGGTGGCAGCTCTAGAGGAATCTGTATCTAATTTTGAAGAGGATTCTATTTTCATGCAAAACCAATTTAAATTGATCTGGCAAAAAATAGATAACCTAGTAAACTGAGGTAGCAGGAATAATCTATGGATTGTTGGGTGCCAGAGGGAACTGAAGGCTCCACTATGGTCTCTTTGTTTACAATAATTTCCCCATAATTTGCTGTCTCACAATAGGAGGTGGTCACTAGAGACTGAACAGGCGCATAGAACCCTGGCCCCCAAACCTAAACCTGGCTCCCCTCCCAGACCTATTGTGGCATATTTCCTTAGATTTTCAATCAAGGAGGAACTTTTAAGATTATCCCGAGAGAAAAGATCTTTCTTTTGGAAGGGAAATAGGATTTCCCTCTTTCAAGATTATTCTGCTGAGGTAGTGGCACAAAGGAAAGCTTATACTGAGATCAGAGGGCTACTAAGACAGTACAATATCCCTTATTGAATTAACTATCCAGCAGTTCTTATTTTAACTTTTAATGGGGCCTCTTACATCTTAAAAATGGCTGCTGATGCTTGGAATTTTATTGAAAATAAAATCAGGCCCAAACACAATGGTTCTTCATGATTTGAATTGCCACAGAACTCAGCACAACACTTGTCATGAGCTGCAGTGCCCGAGGCCCTTCTAGAACCCTGGTCAAAACAAAATTCTGCTTCCTCTGAAAGCTCCAAGCCCAGAGCTAATCTCATGGAACTCACATCGAAGAGAGTGGCAGTCCATACACAGAAAATGCAAGGGACTTACAAGAGGCAGGCAGACATCTTCAATCTTCTCCCCGGAAGGTGCTGCTGAAAAGAAATCCATGGGGCTCATGTTAAGCAACAGATTCTCAGGGCTAAAGCACATGGAGCTCTCCCCAGTGGAGGAAACTACTGAAGAACAGCCAATCGGATTCTTCCTTTTTAATGACCAATCAGAACCCTCATTCTGAATGTAAAGGCAGGTGTCCCAGAAGTCCCATGTGTTTCCCCAGCATCCTCTGCTGATGGCTCCAAATCACACAGTTTCAGTCCGATTTGAAACTTTCTTACGCCATTATTCTAATGTTCATCAAAGTTTGTTTCCCTCCTATTCTTCACAATACATGATATTCAGTAAAGAGACACGGGGGACTTAGGCCGTTCATCTACTGGTAAGCTAGCCTGCCAACCTGAAGATTTGTTCAAGGCTGCTGCTCCCTAATTAATACTTCTTTTGGCGCATCTCAGAGAACATAAACTCTATTCACAAACACAATAACAGTATTATTGTAATTGTTAAGATGCTTGCTTGCTGGGTACATGTGTGGGGGTGTGAAACTTTAGTCTCAAGTAGGCTCTCATAGATAAGGACTAGTTTTATGACTGCAAACATTGAATGAGAGGAAAAATAATACTTTTCTTTTTATTCTGATTGGAGGCATTTACTGTTTTATATATGAAGGGGGGAAGGAGCGGGACAATTTTACCGTACTCAAAGTCTTTTATTAAAATAAAGGTGGTTCAGCCCTAAAGGTTAGAGTTACATGATTTTGAGTGTGTGCGCTTGCCCCTAATTCCTTTTTGGGTAGTAATCTTAAAGGTTATGTTTCTTACAAACACCCTTCAGATAATATTTGTATTCTTTATGGTGGATGTGGGAATGGTTGCTACTTCCCCTATTGTATTCCTTTTCCCTCTGAGTTCCTACTCCCCCCACTACCTCAACTGCTGATGTTATTTCCCACCTGTCATAACATTCCTTTTCTCTCTGTTGGGCTGTGCTACTTATTCCATTTTTTTTACTGCTTTACTGTGGCATCACCAGAGGTATAAAGTTGGGGGGGGCTAATGCCCCACAGTCAAAATTCTAACAAAGCTAGGGGGGTCCGGGGGCATGCTCTCCCAGAAAAGTCTGAGATTGTTACTACCTTCCAATGGTGGCTTTCCCTGCATTTTATTGATGAAATATGTGTTTGAGAAGCCTGGTTATTATGACATCTATTAAATGGTGCATGTGCAAAAATTTGTTACTGGACCAGTGAGAAAAATGGAAAGAGAGACACCATTATCCCAGCAGTTATGCTGGAAAGGTTACAGTCCCCCACAGCAATTAAGAGACCATTCATACACCATAAGCCCAGCAGACATGCTGGGAAGGTTACAGAACCACAGAGCAAGTAAGAGACCAGGACCCCACAGCAATTAAGAGACCATTCAGACACCATTATCCCAGCAGATCTGCTGGGAAGGTTACAGAACCCCAGAGCAAGTAAAATACCTGCCAGCAGACACCATTATCCCTGCACATCTGCTGGGAAGGTTACAGGACCCCAGAGCAAATAAGAGACCAGTCAGCAGACACCATTATCCCAGCAGATCTGCTGAGAATGTTACAGGACCCCAGAGCAAACAGACACCACTTCCACACTGCATCATTCTGAACAAGTCACTTAAAATGCCTGCCCTTAATCTCTCTGCATGTCCTCTCTCTCTCATCAATTTCTGTAGTCTTTGGATCTCCCTGTGTGCTGCAAACTATTCCTTCCCTCTCCCTCTTCATGTATTCTAAGGAGTTTGGGGATGACCTGTATGATTGTGTCTATGTAGGTTGCTATATAAAAAGGCAGCAACATTCTCTCCCTCCCTCTTTGGACTGTAAAGCACTCAGGAATACAGTCTGTATGAAATGTGCTATATAAATCAAGATTTCTTTTCACACAAGCCACAGGCACAGATCTTCCTTCTCTAAACTGCCAAACAACTGTGTAAAGATGCGTGCTGCACAGCCTTTTAGATGTGTACCACATCTGTGCTTGTCTGAAAAATATACCTGCTGTGCAAGCAATGCTGTCTGTGTTGGCACGGCAATTACTAAAAGGTGGTCACCAATCCCAATTTATGTCAATCGCTCCCAGTCCTGTCCAGGTTTCCCCTCCCAAAAGGCAAGGCATGCCAAACCTCTCATACTTCTGCACCCACTGAGCAAAGTCCAAGAGACTAGAGGAGACAGAGCGCATTTGTTGAAACCTCCGATCAGATTGGAATCCAACTAACATGGGAGTGATGATGACAAATCCCTGCCCGAAGCTCTGAGAACTACCATGGTGATGTCCTGACTCCTGTCCCAATATTCTGTCCTTCAACAGTGCAGTACACAGCAGCCAGCCACCAGTGCACTCCGTTCATGAGACTTTTGTCCAGCAGACTTGTGAGCGGGCTATTGTAGTGCTCCAAAGTTTTTGCCAGACAAGCAGACCAAAGAGGACTCAGGGAGGGAAAGGGTTAACTCCCCACCCACCCCATGCATAGCCAGCTGGCTTATTGACCAAACTGGGTGGCTGACCATTTCATGTCTCTATCCTCCTCCCCCCCTTCCCTCCTGGAGCCTTCTGGCACTGGATCCTTTGTCTTGACCAGGCCAGGTCTTCAGCCAGTGCCTAAAGAGGCCATAAATTAGTCAAATGGGCTGTTCTTAGACCCAGAAACCCAATCATCTGTTCAAAAGCCATGTACACCTCTAGGCTAGAAATGGTCTTTGCTGCTAGCCAGTGGCAGTTCTGGACTGGGTGACAGACAGAGTAGAGAGCACAGGTGTATGGATGCCTGGAGGCTTACCTGAAGCTTGGGTTCATAGCTTCTGGGTGGCTGCTCCTCTATGAGCAGTGGTCCTCGGGGATCTCCAGCAGCAGTCACACCTTAGCTCCCAAAAAGGACCAGCAGTCCTTCTGATGCCCAGCATCAGCCAGTTCCATAGGGTGAGTTCCCTTTAGTTGTCTGCTCTCTCGGTTTGCAGTTTTGGTATTGGCTTTTTTCTGGCCTGTCGATGCTGGGAGCCTAGTAGTGCATGTAGCATAAGCATCACATTTTGGATGCAAAGTGACAAGGGTAATGCTCACCCAGGTTCTGTTTTGTTTGAATAAAAATATGGCTTGGCAAGTCTGTTAGTTTGCTTCCTGCTATTTTGCAGAATAAATATGGCATGGTTTGTGTTTTTTTGGGGCTGCCATTGCAGTTCCCCTGTCTCCCCTCTCCAGTATGCTGGCTATTTTTTCTGACATTAACATTGGGTGTTGCCACACATGGGGTTGCCATTGCAGTCCCCTGTCCTTCCCCCCTTTGTTTTCTGCCTCTAGTGCCACTTGATGGTTTGTTGCCCTGCCCAGCTTTACTGGAGTGGTTATTTTTTCTCTTCTTTGTTTTGTTAAATTTCTTTCTTTTCCCCTTTGTGGAGGCTCCAGGTTGCTTCACATTCCTTTGCCTGGCCTTCTGTGCTGGTTGCAGGGTGTGGTGCCCTTTTGGGAGGGGTGCTCTTTATTTTCTGCCTACAGTTTTGCCATTTTTGTGTTTTTATTTTTATCTGTTTTGTGGACTTCTCAAACCCCTTTCTTGCTCCAGTCCCCAGAGATGACCCCTGACTGTGGTCCTTCTCCTGTAGCCCCCCTGAATGAAGCGACAGCATCCATTTTGGTGGTTGGTGGTGGTGGATTTCTCCTGCTTAGCTCTCTTCCCCACCTCCCTTCCACAGTAAATTAGTGCCACTGCAGTCACAGACCTGGATGCTCAGCTGATCACGGTCCATGCGGCATTCACCAAGAGGGTTCAAGTTTGGGCAGATGGACCATGAGGTGCAGCAGCAAAGTGTGCCTGGGTGGAAACCAGCCCCTGGACCACTAAAATTCTGCACTGCTACTGTTCAGGAGCAACCAAAGCATTAAGTGGGGGCAGAGCTCCCCCGACCTCCACCACTAGCACCACCAACAATTGCAGCAGGCTCTGGAGGACCCAGGCCAGGCAAAGGAAAAGGAAATGTGCTCCATGTGGTAGAGCTATAAAGTCAAGGTGCTGCGTCAGCATGTGGTCTAAAAGCAAAACAAAATGGTTATATTAAATGCACACTGAAAATAGAAAATAGAGTTAAAAATCTACGTTTTGACCTTAGGTCTTCTTCAGGAAATATCTAAAAGAGAAAAAAAACAAGTTAGTGTAGAGGAGAGGTAAAATGAGAGAGATATATATGTGGAGAAAGAAGAAGGGGGGAGGCTAAGGGAGAAGAAGTGATAAATGGTAAGATTAAGAGAGAATCTGTGAAACAAAAAGGTGATGATGGGAAAGATAAAACATAATGGGAGAGAAAGAGCTGGGGAAGTTCCCAGGTAGAGACTGATTAACAGGGCCTTGTAAGAAGGCTGAAAGGTGACAAATGTGTGAGAAGGAGACAGAAATGGAGACATATGGTGAAAATGAAAAATAAATCAGTACAAAACAAATTGACTTTAGGGAAAAAGGGAGGCTGAAAGATGTTAGTGGAAAATAAGTCTATCATTTAAACCAGAGGGCTGCTGGGAGCCAAGGCGGATGATCAGCTTGGCTTCCATGTTTTTTCTATGGTTGGGATCCCGGAAGCCCTGCTGAAGGACACAAACAGAAAGGTCATTGACATTGTGGTCCCTGGAGATAAAGTGGGATACAATGGGTTGAGCAGTTTCACCATTCCTGACCGCTCTGTAATGTTCCCTGAAAAGGTCAGCAAGACGCCTACCAGTTTCTCCGATGTAAACAGCTGAACACCTCCTGCAAAGAATACAGTACACTACATTAGTGGAGGTGCATGAGAACTCCTTGGTGATGTGAAAAACACCTGTAGGCCCCTGAATCTCAGCTATAAAGTGCTGACTCTAAACATGTTTTTTTTGTCTCAGCAAGCAGTGAAGCTGTAAGTCTTTACATTTTTCAAGGAAACTGATTGGGGGGCTTAAGCTTACATTGGGGGGCTTCAGCGTCCCCCAAAACAGCCTGGTGATGCCACTGCTGCTTTATAACTAATGGAAGGTGCCTTATCTGCACTATGTTGCTATACTGGTATGTCATTGTCTTAGAGTCGGTTAACAGGGAGTGTGAGTTATCACACAGAGATTAGGGAACTGCATACTTTACAACTAATCCTATTATCGTTACAATGCTGGGGATCCTGGTTCTGCTTATTGCAGTTCCACAGATGCCCAGTACTTAGGATGTGATGAGAGTTTATTTTCTGTTATAAGATGCGATCCTACTCCTACGGCTCAGCTGTACTGGTGGAATAGGTCTCACTTCACTCATATGATGATCCAGGAGCTATGCAAGGTGCAAGGCAATTTTCTGTCAATATCTTATGCTAACTCATCCCCCCCCTTAATTTTAATAAAATATTTGTCCCCTCTCTTTGATGTCTGGGCTCTCTTATTTTTCAACCATTTTCCTCTTAATCTATATTCTTCCCACCCCTCCTCATGGAATCTTTTGTATGTTATGAATGCTGAAATAAAGGATTAGTTATGTACTGTGTTTATTTGTCTAGTCCATAGCTGTTGAAAGTTGTCAGGGGTTCAAACCCCTCATTGCCAGGCTCTACCTCTTCTGGGATTATACTCGGTTGAGTAGTGGGACTGATCTCTGAACCAGGGCAACTGTTTTTACTGGGCTACATGGGTCATGCTGAATGTTTATTTAGTCATTTAGGTTTTTCTGTTTATTTTTTTATTATGTTGGTTGTTTTTACAGCCAATACTCAGCAAAATGTGTCACATACTATATATAGTTTCATGACGTTATTAAGAATTGTTAGTCTGGGTATGGTTATATTGCATATTTTAAGTTGTAATAAGATGAGTTATGACTATAGTTGTTTGCATTTTTTTCTGGGCCACTAGGTCTTATAAGGAGATCTCCTTATTTAGATTTAGCCTCTATGTAAGAGTCTATAAAGAGGCTCTTACTTTAGGTAGAATGTTGAATTCTCATTTTCTGTTATTAACATCTTCTGCTATAGGTTACCCCTTAAAGATTATGAGTTTCTGTTTCTACAGGTTAGCACTTTATCTTTTGTGGTTAAGGGGGTTAACACAGTTACTGCCTTTCTTGGAGGAGCCCATGAGATGGTGGATTCACCCTTATTTAATTATGGACCTGGTTGAAGAGACTGCTGACTCCCTCCTGATTTCTCTGTGAATTATTAATTCTACTTATTTGGACGATTGGGTGGTGAGAGGACCCTGCATCCATACACTTAATTTTGTTTAGTTGGATTTTATAACTGTTTTCTTTGGTAGTGTGGAAAACTATAATTTTCTCTCTCCTCGGTTGTGAGAGGACTGAGGGGGGAGTTTATAGTTTCCTTTTTTTGTAATAATTCTGTTATCTTTATATTCATCGGTTTATTTTAATTGTTCAGCAGTGAGAGTGTTTTCCCTCTCTCTCCAGAGGTGAGAGGACTTGGTGGGGAAGGGAATTCATTATTTACTGTATTTTGCTGTATTATGTGTTTGGGTTTGGGGGGGTGAGAGTCCCTAAACTCTGCTTTGCTGTGTATTTGTTTAGTGGGTTATTTTGTGTTAAAGGGGGGCTGTCAGGGGCTCTAAATTTCAGAGTCTAAATTGATGTTAAGTTAACTTGGGTGTTGGATGGGGTTTTAAATTATTTTAAGTGAGTATTATTAGTTAGTTTTATTTTCTTTTATGGTTTTGTTTGTTTTATATTTAGTTAGTAATATAGTTTATTGCATGTGTTGGTCTTTTTTTATAATTGTGCTAGGTTAAGTTAATAGTTTGAGTTGTAGCTAAATTATTGTTTTATTGTAGAACTTTGTATTTATTTAAACTTTAGAGGTGGGTTAATTTTTGGATTGTTTATTATGTGTTGAGAAAATATTAGGACAGTCGGGTATTATTCCCCCTCCAGGCTCAGGGATCTTCGCCCCTTTTCTTGTCTCCCCATCCCCTGAGGTCTATAGACATTGCAGGCCTTGGGGATTGTGGTGAGGAGGAGGAGGATGGGGGCAGGGTCTGGAGGGGGAATGGAAAGGAGTGGGCAGATTGGGACAGTGAGGACAAGGAGACACCCTGGTGAGAAATGGTCCCAGGAAAGGGGGACCTCCTTGTCTGGTGCCCATACCCAAGGGTTCTGACTATAGTCAGCAGGTAGCATGGTCATCCTCGGAGGCTCATCCTACTCAGACGGTGTTATGTAATGCCAGGTCTATTAAAAACAAGATGGCTATTATAGCTGGTTTTGTTGAGTCATCTGACCTGACGTGCATCACCGAGACCTGGCTGGATGAAAATGCTGGATCAGTTTTGGCGGCAGCAGTTCCAGCCAGTTACTCAGTGATACACCGCCCGAGGCTGAATTGTAGGGGCCGGGGTGTTGCTATTTGTTTTAAAACAGAACTGGGCCTAGTGGAGGTGCCAGTGGGAGTTACCAAATCCTTTGAATGTATTTTAGGTGAGGTTGTGGAGTGCAGGATACTTCTCATATACCGTCCACCAGGTGATGGGAATGTTTTCCTGCAGGAAGTCGCAGACTTCATTGTCGACCTAACACTGGGATCCCCCAGATGGTTGGTTCTGGGGGACTTCAATGCTTGGGTCAATGATGAACTCTCACACTTTGGTCAAGACTTCCTCCAGTTAATGATTTCACTGGGCTTCACACAGGTAATTTCCTCCCCAACCCATGTTGGTGGTCATCCATTGGATTTGGTGTTCCTCCTGGGGATGGAGATATCTGACCTGATGGTGTAACCGGTCGGATGGTCGGACCATCACTCCATTGGGTTCCATTTTGAAGCCACCCCTAGTAGGTCAGCTCCTATGGAAATGGTCCGGTACTGACCATTAAGGGGTGTTTCCCCAGATGACCTGATAGCAGTGCTGGATCTATTGGGCTTTCTGAGAGATTGCATGGATCCAGGAGAACTGGTATGTGCCTATAATGAGGTGGTAGCCAGGGCCCTGTATTCCATTGCTCCTGTTCATGTTCGTCCTCTCACTCTTCACCCCAGGTCTCCTTGGTTTGATGAGACCCTGAGGGAGTTGAGAAGAGTTGGACGAAGGTTGGAGAGGTGTTGGCGGAGGTCGGGTCTGGATGGTGAAAGACTTATTTTGATGGACCATTATTCGGTCTATCAATCCGCAATCTCTCATAAGAAGGCAGAATTCCTGTCCAGGGAGATTGGGACTGCACAGAATAGACCAGCTCAGCTCTTCTGGACTGTGGACAGACTGTGCAATCCAGTCTGTCTTCAGCCTGGAAGAGCTTTTTCTCAAGAACAATGTGAAGAGTTTGCTCTGTTCTTTGCAGATAAGATTGCCAAAATCAGATCTGAGATCCATTTGACCCTCGCAAATGGGAGTTGCGATGGTCAACAGAAGATGACGGACACCCAGTTTGTGTGGTCTGACTTTAGCCTCCCCACAGTCAGTGACGTTGTGATGGTAATCCAATCACTGCATCTGACCAACTGTGATTTGGTCCCGGGCCTCACATGTCTCTTAGTGGATTGTGTGGATAAAATTGTCCCAGCCCTTGCTGAGATAGTCTCTGAGGTCCTTGGAGAAGGGGAATTTTCCAGATTCTCTTAAGGAGGCTGTGGTTAAGCCCCTTCTTAAGAAGTCCTCCTTGGACCCAGACTGTCTGGCTAATTACAGGCTTGTCTCTAATTTACCCTTTGTGGGTAAAGTTATTGAGAAGGTAGTTGCTTCACAGTTCGATGATCATTTGACCAACAACAATGTCTATGCTTCTCTCCAGTCTGGATTTAGGAAAAGGCATAGTACCGAGACAGCACTTGTATGGGTACTAAATGACCTCCTGATAGCGAGAGATCAAAGGACCTGTTGCATCTTGGTCCTTCTTGATCTCTCTGCAGTGTTTGACACTGTGGACCATGGTGTGCTATTGGATCATTTGTGATCTATCTGTGGACTGTCTGGTACAGTCCTAGGGTGGTTTTGATTGTACCTTGAGGGTAGGACTCAGAGGGTGGTGTCAGGAATTTTTTCCTCGGCATCAGTCTCCCTATCCTGCAGGGTACTACAGGGTTCCATTCTAGTGCCCATGTTGTTTGCAGTGTACATGCTGCCATTAGGGGTGATTATTAGGCAATATGGCTTGGGTTTTCATTGCTATGCAGATGATACCCAGCTGTACATGTCCTTTGTGCCCGGCCCGGATGCTGCCTTTTCAGTCTTTAACAGCTGCCTTGCCGAAACCCAAGACTGGACAAATGTGAGTTGGCTGCGGTTGAACCTTGAAAAAATGGAGGTGTTGGTAGTGGACCAGGGTTGCTGTGAGGTGGGCATGTTAGCTGGATCATCCTCAGGCTTATGGCTTGAGGAAGTCCAGCTGATTGTCTCAGACTGGGTGCGGAACCTGGACGTTGTATTTGATGACTGTCTGACCTTTAAGTCTCAGGTGTCAGCAGTTATCAAAACCTCTTTTTATCATCTGAGGAACATCACCAGGGTGAAGCACCTGGTTCCTCCAGAGGATCTTCCAACTTTGGTCCATGCCTTCATTACCTCCCACCTGGACTATTGCAATGTTCTGTACCTAGGGCTTACGGGGGCTGAACTTCACCACCTGCAGCTAGTGCAGAATGCGGCAGCTAGGCTTTTGACTGGTTCTTCTAGCTCCAGTCATATAACACCTGTGCTCCATGGACTGCACTGGCTGCCAATTTGTTGGTGAAGCACCTTCAAGGTTGGCTTGCTGACCTATAAGGCCCTACATGATCAGGAACCTGCTTACCTGAAAGATCTCCTGTGTCCCTACTGTCCCTCCCACCCACTCTAATCCACTGATGAGGGATTGCTAGAGATCCCCAGGGTCAGTTTAAAAACTTCAGGTGCAAGATCTTTCAGTTTTATGGTTCTGACCCTGTGGAATTCTTTATCTTGTCAGGTATAAAATTGCCCAACTGTCCAGAACTTTAGAGTAGCTCTGAAAACCTGCCTTTTTAACAAAGCTTTTAATGATTGTTAATTATTTAATTTTAATCTTGTTTAAATCCTGTTTTTAAATATTTATTGTTTTATGTCATTTGTAAAGGTGCCTTGGTTTGAGGAAGGCACCTCAAATAAATAAAAATTGATTGATTGATTGATTGATGTCTTTTCATTTAAAAACTGATGGTTGTAAGGTATACAGGACTGATCCAGGGTGCTACTTTTTTGACCGATTCACAATAAGATTAATAAAATATTTATATTATTAGCAAGTTATAACAGGTCGATAATGTTACTATCAAATGTATTCCTTGGAATGTGAAAAGGTTAGGAACACCTGTTAAAAGGAAAAAGTTTTAACACAGTGGCAAATATTAAAGGCAGACATAGCTTTGTTACGAGAAACTCATCTGCTAAATTATGAAGCTAAAAAGTTATAGAGAATATGGGTAGGGGAAATATTTCACAATTCAGTTAGCTAAAACCAAAAGGGTCTAGCCATACCTATTAGAAAATATCTTAATTTCTCAATGACCACTCATAAGGTGGGCTCTACAGGCAGATGGCAAATTCCGGGAGGTCAGATAGTTGGTGCTGAGATTACTATTTGCAATATTTATGCTCTAAACTCAGAATTTTATTCCTTCTTCTTATAATTATTGATGTAATTAGCCAAATCTCAAATAGGAATCTTGTGATAGGGGAGGATTTTAATACTGTTTTAGACCAGTGGATTGATAGAAGTAATCCAAGAGGTACTAAAATAAATGATAAAGCTAGTAAGGTCATTAGAGACAGAATGGAGGATTTGGGATTATCAGATGCATGGAGGTTGATGTACCCCTCTCAAAAGGATGACTCTTTTTTTTCCTCCAGGCATGGCACTTACAGTAGAACTGACATGTTTCTATTATCCAGTGGTCCATTGAATAATATAACTAAAGTGGATAATGAAACAATTATAATACCTGACCATGCTCCTGTTTCAGTTATTCTAAACCTGGATTTCGGTGCCACAAAGCCTTTACTTTGGAAGTTTAACTGCTCCTTTTAACTTATGCTAATTTTAGACCCTGGGTTATTAAAGAGACACAGCAATTGTTTCTTATAAATGACAATGGGGAAACCTCACAAGCACTGTTATGTGAAGCTTAAAATGCTTTCACTTGGGGCAGAATTTTTAGTTATACTGCCTTTAAGAAAAAAGCGAAGGAAAAATCTCTAGTTTAGAAGGAAAAGGATCTCCAAGAGCTGGAAAAGGCTCATAAAACAAGTAACAACTAGTTATGGAAAATAATTCTATTAAGATATTAAATCAATAAATGAGATACAGGGAAAGCTGCATTTGCTCTGCATAAGACTCAGCAAAACTACTGGGAGTCTGGAAGAGAAGACCGGAAAGTTGTTGACTTATAGGCTAAAACAAATACAGAATAGGAATAGTATATCTAGCATTAGGGACACATCTAAGAGAATCCTTAACAAAGCTAAGGACATTAATGATGTATTTTCAGAGTTCTATAAAGAATTACACACAAGCAAAACAAACAATAATAAAGAATTTATAAACCAATTTTTGTCTAGAGGCAAATTACCTAAAATCTCAGAGATACAGCAACTATTGCTAGACAAAAATATCTCTATTCAAGAGATTAAGGAGGTAATAGGTGGTTTGTCTAGTGCTAGTGCTAACACCTGGGTTCTGATGGCTTACCAGCGGAATTGTATGGAATGCTGAGTGATGAGGTTGCCCCTATTCTTCAACATATTTATGCAGAGTCTTAAATAAATTAAGGTTTACCTCCAGCTATGTCTGAGGCAGTCATTACTATCCTTTAAAAAAAAGATGAAGGCCCCCTAGACCCCACCAGTTACCATCCAATATCCCTTTTGAATATTGATTATAAGATTTGGGCCAAGCTTCAAGCTAACAGATTACAACACATTCTTGGTAATCTTATTCATAGGGATCAAGTGGGTTTTATTAGGGGGGAAGGATTTGAGATCATTCAGGAGAGTTCTATCCACAATATGGATGGCATCCAGAAAACAAGACACATCTGTCCTATTGTCACTAGATGCACACAAGGCATTTGATTCTGTTGAGTAGTGTTATCTGGGTGAATTACTAAGAGGTTTTGGGATGGGAGATAATATTATTTCAAGAGTTAAAACAATGTATAATACCCCTACAGCTAGAATATGCACAAATAGGATAGTGTCTGAAAAGTTCATTTTAGAGAGAGGAACTAGGAGGGATCCACGTTATACCCTTTATTATTCATACTGGCCTTAGAACCCATTCTACATATGATTAGAATTAGTAAGGACATTACAGGGATTATGTTTCACAAAACGGAACATAAGGGTATCGCTTACATGGATGACCTCCTTCTGTTTCTTTCTAATCCTCACAAGTCAATAAAATCAACTATGGAGTTACTTAAAGAATTTAGATCTATTTCAGATTTGTCTGTTAACTGGTCTAAATCTGAAATGCTCCCCCTTCATGGTAATAAGGAATTATTTAAAACTTTATGTTTAAGTAATAGTCTAAAATGAAAAGGGGATTACATTTCTTATCTGGATATAATAATATCAAATAATCTTAGTAGCATATTATCTTTAAACATTAAACCCATGGTAGATGAAATGAAATTGTCTTTAGATAAATGGGCTAAACTTAATTTATCCCTGTGGTAGAAAGTCAGCGCTTTAAAGATGATGTTAACTCCAAACATTTTATACTTTTTGAACATAGCACTTATGCATATCAGCCTCCGGTGGTTTAAGAAAATTGACAGTCTGTTAAGGTCATTCCTTTGAGAGGGGAAGAAAGCAAGGCTCAGCCTTGATAAGCTCAAGAAACATTGGCAGCAAGGGGGTATGGGTCTCCATGATTTTAAAAAGTACTATCAAGCTTTTTTATTTAAACAAACCTGTCAGTAGTTACTATCAAAGGACAATATTCCAATATGGATTAAATATGAACAAGATAGCATTTTTCCCCATTTGCTCCATCATTTAATCTTGGGAGCATACCTGAAAGTAGGTAAGACACACCCCTTTCTAAAGAATTCTGCCAATTCTGTATCCTTTTTGGTAAAACAAATGGATTCAGGTTCTATAACATGCCAGTATTTTCCAATATGGAGAAACCCAAATATCAAATGGGAAGGGGAAATGCTAACTAATTCATTTTGGGAAAATACTAACATACTAACATACTATTTGCCAGCAGATTAGGCCTTACGGTCTATCGAGTCTGCTCGAACCTAGATCCTTAGTTGGGTGCCGAGACCCTCCCATCCCTTGTGCTCCAGAAACTCCTATCATCCATCCCCACCCCCCTGGGACAGGCCATCATCTGATACATCCACTTTCTGCGTCTGTCCCACCCTCTCTTAAAGCCCTCCACTGTGGATCTCCAAACCAGCTCACCAGGCAGTGCATTCCAAGGGTCCACCACCCTCTCAGTGAAAAACCTCCTCCTTTTCCCCTCATCCTTCCTCCTTCCAACTTCCAACCATGCCCTCTGGTGATACCTCCTGCTTTAGTCTAAAGATCCCTCCATGTTTACTCCTATTTATTCTCTTTGAGGTACTTGAAGACCTCAATCATGTCCCCCTGTCTCTCCTCTCTCCAATGAAAACAGGTGAGCTCCTCAAGTCTGTCCTCATAAGTCAAACTCTCAGCCCTCATATCATCTTTTGTTGCCCTCCTCTGCACCTCTCCAGGAGCTGTATGTCCTCTTCAGTGTGGTCTCCAGTACTGTACACAGTACTCAAGGTGTGGTCTAACCAGTCCATTGTACAGCGGCAGAATCACTTCCTTGCTCCTAGAGGTGATCCCCTTACGGTGCATCCCAACATCCTGTTTGCCTTGCTAGCGGCTCTTCTGCACTGCTCAGAGTTATTCACATGTATCCACCATGACCCCTAGGTCTTTTTCCCTATTGAGGCCTCCAGCGCCCTCCCAGGGTGTACCTGTGTTTAGGAGTTTTGACCAAGATGCAACACCTTGCACTTGGTGATATTGAAATTTAATTTCATGTGTGAGCCCAACTTTCCAGGGTGTCCAGGTCCTTGCAGGGCCAACCTCCCCTCTTCCTCAACTACTGCTCCCATCTTGGAGTCATCCGTGAATAGACTAATTTCACACCCTATACCCTCCCTGATGTCCGATATGTATGCATTAAACAGGATCGGCCCCAGGACCGAGCCCTGTGGTACCCCACTAACTACCTCTCTAGGGTTAGAGAGAGCTCCCCAGACCCCTACTCTCTGAGTCCATCCAGCTAGCCAGTTTTCAATCCCATCTGACCATCAAAGGCCTACTCCTAACCCCATCAGTTTCTCCACCAGACCATTGTGGGGACAGAGTCAAACGCCTTGCTGAAGTCCAAGAATAATACATCCACAGGCTTACCCTGGTCCAGTTCTGATGTTACCCATTCATAGAACTCCACAAGGTTGGTTTGACATGATCTACCTGGCACAAACCCATGTTGCCGACTATCCAGACCTCCCATCTCCTCCAATTACACCCAATCGTTCCTTTAGTATACTTCTCCATTAATTTTCCCACCACCGAGGTCAAACTGATGGGTCTATAGTTCCCCTGGTACTTCCCTCGACCCCCCTTTATGGATTGGTACCACATGTGCCTCTCGCCAATCCCTAGGTACCCTCCCTGTCTCAAGTGACCTGCTGAAAAGCTCCGCCAGGGGTGCAGCCATTATATCCGCCAATTCCCATTGTACTCTCAGATGAATGCCATCCGGCCCAGGAGATTTGTCTTTCTTTAGGGCCTTGAGGGCTAACCACACCCTTTTGGTGGAGATAGCATCATCAGTCCCCTCCACCTTACTGGTCTTTTTATCCTTATCCAGATGTGACACCCCTGGGGTACCTTTCCCTTCCTCTTGCTCCATTTCTGTTGCTCCCCTGATCCCACTCCCTGCCACTTCTATCCCCTTCATGCCTTGCTTTGTAGATATCCCATCCTCCCTAGTGAACACAGAGGCAAAGTACTGCAAGAATACCTCTGCCTGGTCCCCGCCTCTTCCACCCACCCTCCTTCTGATCTCAATCTGCTGAGGTGGCTCTAGTTTTCTCCGCCTCCCCAATGTACCGAAGAACCCCTTTCCTCCATGTATCC
This sequence comes from Neoceratodus forsteri, assembly GCA_016271365.2. Classification (NCBI taxonomy): domain Eukaryota; kingdom Metazoa; phylum Chordata; order Ceratodontiformes; family Ceratodontidae; genus Neoceratodus; species Neoceratodus forsteri. The sequence continues at coordinate 7,638,899 of CM057449.1, forward strand.
CCTGTGCCAGCCATGCCTTTACTGACTTTGCTCCTCACCATATGGGTGACTTTTCTAGATGCAAGCTGGTACATTTCCTTATTCCTATCCCTCTTGTTGTTTTGTATTTTGTAGGCCGCCTCTTTACTCTGACTGCTACCTGTACCTCACTGGACCACCAGCATGGTTTATGTGACCTTGCTCCCTTACGCTTCAATCTTAGCGCAGGATCCTGACTGCCTCATGAAGTCCCCTGCTTTATGACCTCCCATCTCCTTTCCACATTTGTCATTGAGGTAATCCTCTGTGATCCTTGAGAATATTTCCCATGCCCATAAAGTCTTCCCTGAGGTCCACTGCCAGTGTCCTAGATCTCACCCCACTCCCCCATGCTTATTTGAAACCAGACAGTATTGTGGTCACTCCCAGTCAGGGGGTCCTGTACAACCATGTCCCTACCAGATCCCCATCTGCCAGAACCACATCCAGGACATGGCCTCCTTGTGGGCTCCATCACATGCTGTGTTAAGAACACATCCTGGAAGCCATCCAGCAGCCTCTGCTCCTTGGCCACCTTAGAGGACATGGTTCCCCAGTTTGTACCTGGCATATTAGGTCCCCATCAACACTACTCCTTCCCTTTGGACCACACTGGGAAATGATGTTGTCCAGCAAACCATCCTCTAGAACATCACTCATCCAGGGGCCTATATGCTACTCCCAGCTTGACCTTATCTCCTGCTGGGGATCGTAAGGTGACCCATAAGGCCTCCACGTTTCCCTCTGCCTCTTCTACCATAGCAATTTCTATGTCATCTCTAATGAACATAGCCACTCCACCCCCTCTGCCCTCCTTTCTATCCTTCCTAAGCATAGTGTACCCCCGTACATTTAGGTCCCAGTCATGGTTTTTGTTGGCCCACGTCTCCGTGACTGCCGCCACATCCACCACCCTCGAACAGCATGGCCTGGAACTCTGGCAACTTGTTTCCCAAGCTCCTGGCATTTACTAACACCAACCCCCACCCCTTATCCCTGATCCTCTTTGTCGAACCCCACCCAGATTCCTTATACTTCCATCCTCCCCCTGCTCCTCCTGAAACATCCACCTCCAGTCTGTTTCCCCCCTTCCCCGCTTGGGCTTGAAGGCTACTCCCCTCATCTGGAGGAGAGGGCTTCTGATCAGCCCCTCCCTTATCCCTTCCCCCCCTTACAAGTTTAAACCCCACCTTCCTTGTATGTAGTCAGCCATCCCCTGTTTAAGGACTTCTTCCCTAATGGGGCAAGATGAAACCTGTCCTTGGCATATAGTCCCTTATCCTCCCAAACTCCATTCCAGTTCCCTAACACCCCAACCCATTCTCTTCACCCACTTCCTGAGCCAGTCATTAACCTCTGTGAGCTTCATTTTTTCTCCACTGAGGCCTTTGGTACTGGCATTATCTCTGAAAAGGAAATGTTGCATCCATTATCCGACAGACTCTGGCAAGTTCTTGGAACCTTGCTTGGATTTCCAAAACGCTATTTCCTCTAGATCATTAGTCTCCAAATGCACCAGGAATCCGTTTCCTCCACAATCCCTAACCATTTCATACACTATGAACTTTGCTCTGTGCACTGTCAGCCCAGAGATACTCACTACCTTCACCTGGCTATGGCATCCACCCCCCTGTCCCTCCCAATAGATACCCTTAATCATCGAGTCTCCCAGTAACAGAACCTTAACACTGCCATCATCCTTATGGTTACCTCCACTGTGCCCTCTCAGACCCCCTTCCCCCCCTTTATTCATGATCTCAATTTCGTGGGAGTCTTCCTGCCTTATTAGAGACCCCCTTGTCACCCTCCCCTTTCTGCCTCCCTTGCTATTTTGCCCACTTAACTCAAACCCCCTCTGAATAGGTGTCCCCTTTAACCCTCTCTTATCTGAACCATTTATCCTGGCCCTGATGGTTTCCCCTTCCCCCACACCACCATCCTCCTCCCTTGTAATAGTACCCCTGCCTCCAGAGGCTCTCTGTGGGTCCCCTTTAGCTAGGGACCCATCCTTGGTACTGACCTCCCTGCTGCAGGGGGCCTCTCCTCCTCCTTGCCTCCCAGTTTCTCTCCAATCATGCTCTCCTCCCTCATGTCTGGAATATGTTGCATCTCCCATTTGCTTAACATATATGTTTCCCTTCTCCTCTGGGACTATGTCTATCCTTTCCACAGCTGGTCTGTGATGCCCTATCGTATCTGACTCCCTCCCCCCCAGCCTCTGTATAAGTTTCCTCATTTCCACCAACCCCTTCCTCCCCTCTAGGTTGCTTAGTAGCTCAAATTTATTGTGACACTGTATGTCAGCCTCCATCAAGTAACCTGAGTTTCCTGACTGCATCTCTAAACTGACCTCTTCTTCTTCTCTTGCACTATTCACCTTAGGAGCTCCCTTCCCACAGTCTGTTGATTTAGGCTTCTGCACAGCAGCCCTCCTGACTCTTCCCCTCAGTCTCTTTGTATTCAGAATGTTCACCCAGATGCTTTCCCTTAGCATTAACTTCCTATCTAAGGGTCCTCTGTCCCTAATATCCCCTCCTGCTTGCTGTAACATAACATCCTGTAATTTCAGAGTGTTGCCCTGCCTCCCCTCAGCCCCGCCCTTCTGCTGCCCATATCCACACCCCTTATCCTGGACACCCCCCCAGCCCCCACAGCTTACTCCTTAACCAATATACCTCACTCCTAATACAATATAGCTGTCTACAGAGTGGGCAGCCTCCCTCTCTCCATGCCCAATTTAGAATTATTGCCATCCCACAGCCTGAGCAGCCACAACCCTTCCGAAGATGCCTGCCATGGTGGAATATGGCCACCCTGATTATCCCCCTCTGTTTATAATAGCACAACCCCTTTTCTCAGTCCCTTTCACCTGGAGTACAGTTTCTCTCTATACTGACTGTAGTTATTTACAAACCCAATTTCAACCCCACCAATAAAGTTCCCAAGTCTCACAAACACATACAGTCGAGTGTGTGTTCGGTCCCACTAACAGTGTGTGTAGGCAGACATCAGGTACCATAGAGGATGTCACTGGGCCCACCAGCTCCTGTTGCTCAAATTTCAGTCCCAAACAGAAATACTCAGCCCTTCAATCCCAACCCCCAGTGGCTTTTCAGTATTTAAGAAAGCATACAAAACAGGGAGGGTTCTTACCAAACACCAGGCAAACACATTTAAATTTCCCCTCTAATTATCCCTGCCAAACAACTATCTCCAAAGTTACACTATCACAGCCCAAGTAACAGTTCTAATTCAAAGTAATAATTTTTAACACACAGAACTAATTTCACTTACAAACTATTCAAATATTTCAGTTAAAACAGAATATAACTGCAGCCCCCTTTCCTACCAGCTTGCTGTTTAAGCTCCCAAGTCTAAAATAAAGGGATTCATCTGATAGGTGATATTGTAAATCCTTGTACTGGGGTTCTATGGTCCTTGTCAGACCTAAGAGTGAGATATGGTTTAGCTTTTACACAATTTTACTCCTACCTACAGATAAATTAATTACATAGCACACCAGGGGCTAGATTAGTTATTCCAGCCTCTACAGATTTGGATGGTTTAATAACAATAGCGAATACTAAGGGAGGATGGGGGAAACCATATCAATTAGTAAACAAGACAGGCTGTGACTTAACAAGTAACTACAGAAAATTATGGGAAGCATGTATGCTGGAATCTTATGTGGAGAAATGCTTACAAATCCAGTATGGACTTACAAGGTCATTTAGTACAGTTTAAGATATTACACAACTGGTATTTCCTGCCTAATAAGATACATACATGGGGTCTTTCCACTGATAGCAAATGTTACAGATGTGGTAACAGCAATGCCAATCGTCTTCATATGATGTGGAGTTGTTCCACATTAATCTCAGGATGGGTAGTGATTTGGGAAGCTTGCAAAGATATTCTGCCAACCAATTTCCCTTTTGACCCTGGGATCTTTATTTTAGGGAAAACTGAGAATCTATACTCCTTATCAGGCCCTGAAAAGAGATGGCTTATGGTAGCTTCTTTATGTTTTAAGTGGCTTATATTGTATCACTGGAAGGACATCACCCTCCTATCCTGAATGAGTGGATTAAATCTATAGCTAAAGTAGCTATTAATGAGCAAATCAGCCACCTTAATAGTAACATCATGTATAATTATGGGTGGCCTTTCTTCACTGGTTGGAAGATGTTTGAGTTATCTACTTTTATCTTATACGGTAGTATCTTATGCTTATCTTTCTCTTAATCTCCAGTGTATTCAGATGCTAACTATTAATCTATGCCTGGGATAGACATAAAGGAATTCTAGAGGTCAGGGGTAAAGGGAAACAGACTTCTAGGAAAACAAACTGAACTTACAAGCTCAAATGGGCAGACTGGGTGGGCCATAGGCCCTTATCTGCCGACACTGTCTATGTATCCATGTATCTATGTATCTATGCCCTGTTAACTGATACCTGAAACGTTTGATAGCCACTAGAATGTAACTTATGTAAAATATGCTGTTATATATTACTATGTACACACATTTTCGTGTATGATTTTGAAATTCAATACAATTCCTTGTATGTATTTATTATAACAGAATAAAAATAAAAATTTGGGGGGAAAAAAGCAATAGTGATAACTGGTACGGCCCTCTGCTCACCATCTCAACTGGTTTCCATCTGACTGTCTCTGAGCAATCGCAAGTATTGTACAAACAACTGCTTCTGCTGTACTCATGATCATTCACTGACAATCAGACTGTGGCAGGCCAAGGTGGTGAGCAGAAGGCTGTGCAGGCCACTGTCACTATTTCTGTACTTCAGCTTAGGTGACATGAGTAGGGGGCTGTGGGGAGGAGGGTCTTGAGTAGGCAGGTTGACAGAAGATCAAATGTCTTTCTGGGAGTTTGGAGACCAGGGGATTACCAGGAATATTCAAGACATCTACACGGCGGTTGATTGAGAGTGCAGGAACCACTACACCACCAGGAATATTTGAGACAGCTACAGGACAGGTGACCAGTAGGTAGGGGACAACTAGACTACCAAGAATATTCAAGACAGCTGCAGGATGCAGGCCCAGTGGTGCTGAGGGTTGAGGCACTGGACACCACACCTCATGCCATGCCAGTGACCAGGGTTCGGGAATGAGCATGGGCAGCTGGGGGTCGGCAGGAGGAGGAGAAGATTGAGTGTCCAGAGGACTACTCTTTTCTCCTGGGGTGGATTCAGGGGTACTCCTCGCTCAGTGGCGGCACCTAGTGGAGGCTGAGGGTACTCACCCAGTAGCAAGGAACAAGCAGCTGGGAGTGGTGATTGCAGGCTGTCTGTGGGAGGTCCTACACTGATGCCATTGTATGCTGCACCAGGGGGCATAACTTAAGAAAAATCCCTGGAATACTGAGGAGGTGACGAGGGGCTTAGGGACTAACCCTCACTTCCTCAACACCAGAATACCACTTCAAGTGATCCCCATGTGTCACCCGTGAAGAGATGGACTGTCTAATTACACAAAGATGCCACCAAGGCAGGACTGGTGGGCCCTCCACTTGGGGTGATCTTGGGGGGCTGGAAAATCTCTCCATGGGAGGGGATTGCTGGGAGGTGTCACAGTGGGGAGTAGCAAGGGCAGTGTTGAGTAGGCACCTCTGAGAGATGCCTCAATGCAATGAAACACAAAAATAGTTAAAAACAAGACAGCTACAGGACAGCCAATCAGGGTGTACAGGCAGGACTGGTATTATGCACATGCAAAAGATGTGGCCTATTGGGGTGCCAGCACAGACAGGGCAAATGAGCCTGTGGTTCCCCAGTCCCCTGAATGTGTCTGTGTTCATTTTCCCCCTTATGGACCAAGTGAAACTTATCTTTTGGAGGGATGATGATTGCTGCACATCTGCCACCCCAGGTCTATATTAACCCATACATTCTGTCACCATGCCCCTCCACTGGCCCCAGAGTTTGCTGCTTCTTGAGGAATGGAGGGAAGCATGGCCCCTTTAAGGGCACAGCAGGCAGGCAGTGAATGGCATTTTCATGGGGGGGTGGTATATGGAGACAGAGCGAGTGGGAAAATGGCAATAGTTTACATGACATTGGCAGCAGCAAGTCTGCAGTTTTATGGCTGGCAAGGTCTGTGAGCACAGATCAAGCTGGTGGTGGTGGGGCTCTCCTGCTCAAGATGGAATAGCTGCCTGCCTGTCTCCTATTACTTGGTGCAAGAAGTACTAAAGAAGCATGGCACACATGTCCCTGGTCCCCTCTGCCAGGATCAGAGACCAGGAGGGAATGAAGAATACAGTGGCACAGGTTAGGACTTCATGTTTGTAATGTGGAAAGATCTTGCTTTAAAAATATCTACCTGAGTTACTGTATGTCAGAAGCCAGCTAGAGGTGGTGTTGACTGGTTGTTCCTACTGTTAATTGAATTGTTGGGCTGTTGAGAATTGCTCACTACAGTATATTGTTTTTACACATAACTGTGGCATCTAAGATAATCTAGATTTAAGGCAAATTGTGATGATGACAGGGACACTGGTTTACCGTGATTGAAAAGGAGCAAATTCCATTTTGCACATTGGAAAAACCGGTATTGTCACCGGTGTCTGCCAGTCCAAAATCCATTTTTACCGGTGTTTTGTTTTGGGTACTTTATTTAACAAATTTTTGCTCTGCTACCATGCATATTAGCAATTTTTACATCAACTATTGTACATACATCCATCCTTGCACCAATTTTGTTATTTTGATAGGTACAAGATGTGATGGCAGCAGCAGCACAGTTGCACCCAACCCTCAAGTGCGATGGCAGTGTCAACAGCACTATGGCCATGCTCTATCCCTCAGATACTGCACTGTAGCCCCGCCTTCATTGCATTGTTCAGAAGGATATTTTCCCAAAGCCCCCAACCAGACTTGTGCCCTCTATGACATTGGTACCATGACTTTATACTTTGGTCTATGCGCTATACTGCATGAACCTTTGCTCTGCATATCTTGTCATATCACTAATTCAGAAATGAATAAAATTAAATACAGAGAACAGCTGCATTAAATAAAATAGCGTTATAAAATGTGCAGAAAGGAGTAAATAGAAATACAGAAACATCCATACAGTAAAATATGCAAAAGTATTAAAAAGCATAAAAGGTGCGGGTGTAATACAAGAAACCAAATTCTATACAATCTATACAAAACTGTTATAAAATGGTACACTGAAAGTGTAGAAACAGTGGAGAACAGACATTTGAATGGAAACCCATATAATGGTAAAATATGCAAATGTGGAACATACAAGTACAGCAATTAAACTAAAGCTCTATCAAAGAAAATGTAAAACCTGACTATAACTACAGTGAAAAGCAAGTGAACTAAAACCTACAGTATATAAACATATGGTATCTAACCAACTATAAATACATTAAATGTGCAAAGGCATATATGAAATGTGGAAACTGCAATAGTATAAAAGGTGTTCCTCACATCATGTGTATTAATGGGGTAGCATATGGTGTCCTGGAGAACCAAGACATGTATGCACAGGATAGGTTGCACCAGAGTTTGTAGAGCGAGGGATTCCAAAGAAAATCTGGGACAGTTAATTATGGAAAAGTATAACTTAAAGCAGGCAGGTGATTGTGTGGTGTGGGCAGTAAGCCGCGCCACCATGCAGAGGTGTCCATCAGTCTCCAACCCCCCCAATAGACAGGCAGAAGGAGGGAGCAATCAAATCTCTATTCGGCAAAGAAGGGGAAGGGAAAGGAAGACTGTTAAGGAGGGTGGATACAGCATGGGTCAGACCAGGTGCAAGTACTAAACAAGTACTGCTGTTTAGTGTTTACCAGTGATGGTGGGGGACAGGGGTCCAACTTTGGGTGACTAATTATCCTGGGGAAGGGTGACAGACAGGGCACATGAGGAGAAAGAGGAGCTCAACATGTACAACCTAGAAGATAGAAAGGAATGGGACATGAGTGAGACCTCTAGTACCTAGAGGCCAAAAGAGGGAAGGACAACAGGGCTACAGTCTGAAGTTAGAGGGAGGAGCCAGCCCATTATTTCATGGCAATGGTGGCACTGGTGACTGGCTTGAATACGCTAATAATAGAAGTATAAAAATTGGCATCAAACATTAAGGAAACCATGCAAAAATATATAATCCAGCTACTTGTTGTAGATGAGCTGGGATAGCAGTTTCATATTTTCTACCAGCAGGTTGCTTCTTTGATCTGTGTGGATCTGTCCATATACAGAGAAGGATCTCTCCACATCTGCACTTGACACAGGTATCCAGATAGCTTGTAGAGCAGCTCTGGAGAGTACAGTTAGTTGAGACTGCCTTGAGCCAGTACTGCCCAACATCCAACTCCAATATGCTTGGAAGTTCCTTATATCCTCCCTAGCATATACATCCCAGTCATTTGCAGTTCTGTTTGGTTGTGCAGTCTAACAGAGGAATGTCACTGGCATGCGTGTCAAACCTATTCAGTTTTGGTAAATTTCTGGGGTCCAAAATACGGCAAGCTTTTAAAGAATTCAACTGATGGGTTTGTGTCCATATGCTTAGAAAGCTTGTTTAAAGCAACACCAAATGCTCCTTGGAAAGGGCAACATTTTCCTGCTTGGACCCATGGGGCCCTCATAGCCTGCAAGTACCGCCAGTTCTGTCACCAAATCGTTCTGTCTTCAACACTCCTGCTTCAAACCGCATTTTGATTTTGCTGATAGTGTCATACAGCAAAACAGCCAAGGGCTTTTCCTTGCTTTGCAAAAGCTCAATTGCATCAATAAGGTCAGTGCAGTTTTCAGCAATGAATGCAGTTTGAACCTGCAGCTCTGTGAACCATTCTTCAAATAGTTTTTTTAAGGACCTAATGGAGTTGGCATCACTGGTTTCATCCTTGAAGAACTCGCGCAGGTGTTCCAGATATGCAGAGTGGTATTTTACTGTTTCGAACCAGGTGTTCCAACGGGTCAAGACAGGAACAGGAGGCAATATTTTTTTTTTCCGCACCCTCTGCTCCAGGAATGCAATGTACTCGCTATGTTTCGTGATTGTTGAAAGGCATATTTTATAAGTGCCATGTTTATTCACTTGCTCAAAGTGGTCAATCCAGGTATCACCCACCAATGATAAAACGTGTGCCCAACAACCCACATGGACTACATGGTCACCAATTAGGCCATGTAATACATCATTAAAGCACTTTGTCATGTAACGTGCATTGTCACTAACAAATGCTACCACTTGTTCCATCTCCACACCATATTTATGCAAGGTCTTTAAAACACTTTGGGCAACAGTGGAGTGGTTTACCGCTGTTAGCTCTATGGTGTCTGCTATTATAGATTTTGCACCCTCCATTACAAAAATAATGTTCATTACACAGCGGGAGTCTGCATCAGTTGTTTCATCACACATTACGAGTGTCTTGCCTCTTACCAGCTGGCTAATTCCTCCTCCATTTCCCTATTTAGTCGGGCAAGTAATTCTGTCATAAAGTGTCTGCCTTTGGAAGTGCTCCAATTCCTTTGATGTACTTCCATCCAGTCTCTCAAGCAGGGCTGATCCAGATTTTCAATTGGTATATTGGCACCACACCAAGCCCTCAATGTGTCCAAAATGGTTTCTTCCCTTGCAGCAGCTGCAGCTGTTGTGGCATTAAAACTAGTGTGCAGGGTCACCTGTCTGCTGTTACTCTTCTGGCTTGTGTTCTTGGTGTGTTTTTTGCTTTTACAGTGATCCACCACTGTGTCCTTCCTGATGTGGTCAACAGGGTGATCACAGAAGCGACAGAACATCTTCCCTCCATCTTCATACATGCCATAGGACTTGAATTGCAACGCTACGGTCTTTAGCGGTAACAGATGCAATTTTGGCCATTTTGCTTGATGGTGGTGTTGCCATTGCTACGTGTAGTGTGGATGACTTAACAACTAAAATTGAAACAATTGGGAGATATAGAAAATATATTTACAACTGTGCAGCACAACTATTAAAATTTCACAACTAATTACTCAATCTCTCAAATCAAGACAAAAATAAGAGACTACATCAGCATTAGAATCTCACTGGTCATTCATGGCCGTAGATGAGGATGAAGGATGATGGTCATGAGGAGCAGCTACAGAAATCATGCTGCCCTCTGAAGTTAACAGTCCAGTCTAGAAATATTTATAGTAAGAAACAAGCATCCAAATCTCTCTGCTAATGTAAGACCATGTCTACGAGAGTGGGGAGGAGCAGCTACCGATTTTACGCTGACCTCGGCCACTTAAATTCCAGACTACAATATCCCAATTTATCTATATCTATCCCATTCTCAGCCATTCTCAGCCAGTTCCTGGCCACCGTTTCACAGTTAGGAGTAGCTGACAAAATCATCACGCCAACCTCAGAATGTCACAGTACAATAGCAAGAGTACAAGATCGGCATTTGAAATATATCTCCGCTAATAATTCTTGTCCAGGTTTGAAAGTGTGGAGGAACAGCTACAGAAATCACGCTGCCCTTCAAAGTTTACAGTCCAGACTAGAAATATCTATAGTAAGAAACAAGCATCCAAATCTCTTCGCTAATGTAAGACCATGTCTACAAGAGTGGGGAGGAGCAGCTACAGATTTTACGCTGACCTCGGCCACTTAAATTCCAGACTACGATATCCCTATTTATCTATATCTATCCCATTATCAGCCAATTCCTGGCCACCATTTCAGAGTTACTTACATACATGTGGCCCACAGAAAAATGTACACATAACTTAAAAAGATCATCATCATCATCATCATCATCATCCTCATCATCATCCTCATCATCATCTTCATCCCCATCAATGCATTATCCAATCACAGCTTGCCACCAACACCCACACCTACTTACTTGAAGAGTGGTGCAAAGGGACAAGCATGAGGAGCTGGTAGCAGTGCTGGCAGGTGGTTCAACATCAGAAGGAATCTGCAGCAGCGCAAAGGCATGATGTTCATGAAGACTTCACCTTCCGACTCCCAGCAAGATGGGTGGCAACAGCAGGTTCATCGATTCTCCAGGATAGACAGCAGCAGCAAGTGCAGTTCCACCCCTCAGGATTGACGGCAGCAAGTGCAGCACTGCAGCCCCCACCCCTCAGGAGTGACGACAGCAAGTGCAACCCCCACCCCTCAGGAGTGACGGCAGCAAGTGCAGCCCCCACCCCTCAGGAGTGACGGCAGCAAGTGCAGCCCCCACCCCTCAGGAGTGACGGCAGCAAGTGCAGCCCCACCCCTCAGGAGTGACGGCAGAAAGTGCAGCCCCCACCCCTCAAGAGTGACAGCAGCAAGTGCAGTCCCCACCCCTCAGGAGTGACGGCAGCAAGTGCAGCCCCCACCCCTCAGGAGTGATGGCAGCAAGTGCAGCCCCCACCCCTCAGGAGTGACGGCAGCAAGTGCAGCCCCCACCCCTCAGGAGTGATGACAGCAAGTGCAGCCCCCAACCCTCAGGAGTGATGGCAGCAGAGGTAGAATGACAGTACTCATCTAGTGCCATGTACCAAAGCTTGACAGAGCTCAGACGTGAATTCGCTGAACCACCAGACGCCAAGGGGACTCACGGTTCAGTCCTAACATCTAGCTGCCTGGTTTGGTTTATTTATATGTAAGCAAAGTGCATCCAATTAAAACAAAAATCAACAATGATGATTAATGAGGATTGGGATTGAGGATGCTAATGGAGAGATCAAGCAATCTGTACTGAAGAATAAACCAATCAGGAAATGCATCAACAGTAAACGGGCACTTTCTAACTTAGTCCTCATGAAAATGGAGCCTCTTAGTTTTCAGGTCAGAGCTCAACTGATGAAAGGTGTTCTACCGGCAGAGGTAAAGCCATAACCACTGTGCAGCTCGTAGCTTCATCTCTCCTATCCCCCCTGCAGTTAACAGAAATAAATCTATCTTTGCACTCAATCACCAATTTGAGTGATCACTGAGGTGCAAAGACTATTTTTTAATATAGTGCCTGCGGGGGGGGAGGAGGTGAAGCCCCAATCTGCACAGTGGTCAGGGCTTCACCTCTGCCAGTAATTCACCTTTAAGAACTTATCAATTCTCTGTAATTCCCTCAACACTTCCAACAATATTCCATTAGACATTCCATTCCCAAAAGCCAAACTGAAAGGTGGTAAGATTACTATTAACATGCAGCTAGACAGTTTAAATCGATTTTTCTTGTTTACCCTCTAGGTAAATCAAGGAGGAAAATCCAAAGTTTCGACAGTGGTTTCGGACATGGTTTATTCAGTTTGCTGTGGCTTAGTAATTTATTATTATTAATAATAACAAGTTATTTTCTGACTGTGTCTCCTTTTATCATCATTATTTTCATTCTCACGTGCTCACAGACAGAGGCACACACACACCACGGACACACACACAACAAACCAATGGAGCGTGCACGGACCCGGCAGACTGGCGACATGCTGGAAAAATGTTTCTGTGCCACTCTGCCAGGCCGCCTCTCCTCCCAGGCCAGAACCATTTTCCCCAGCATGAGAACCAGTCCGCCCAGCCTGTCCATCTGCCAGCCATCAAACAACAAACCAATGGAGCGTGGCACGGACCCGGCAGACTGGCGTACATGCTGGAAAAAATGTTTCTGTGCCACTCTGCCAGGCCGCCCCTCCCTCCCAGGCCAGAACCATTTTCCCCCAGCATGAGAACCAGTCCGCCCAGCCTGTCCATCTGCCAGCCATCAAACAACAAACCAATGGAGCGGTGCACGACCCGCAGACTGGCGTACATGCTGGAAAAAATGTTTCTGTGCCACTCTGCCAGGCCGCCCCTTCCTCCCAGGCCAGAACCATTTTCCCCCAGCATGTGAACCATGTGTGACATTTTCAAAAACATTATTCACTTGTTTGTTTACATTAAGTATACATTTCATGCACATACAACCCCCTACACCCTCCATCTTGCTCCCCCAAAACAACAAAAAAAACTTACCAGGCACATAGAAAGGTAGTCTCATGACAGCAAATAGCATGGTCAGCAGAAATTGCAGTTAGCAGCACAAAACTGACAAGGAATTCAGCACAGACACCTTGGACAGACCAGTACACCCACTCTCTCCACCCCAACTCTGCCACGACCAGTGTCCCCATACCACCAAGATTGGCCAGTATACCCACCATGCACCAACTTTACATTGCCAGAACCCCCCCACCATACCTCTCAACTGCTTAACTGCTATGAATTTTGCATAGCGCTCTGATATTTCACACTCACATTTATCCTGGTTTGGAGCCTGGATGTTCCCAGCCATGCTATACACCTAGGCTATACTGGCACCTAGCCAGTCATTAGCTGGTCTTGGTGTGACAGCTATTCTGCTCCCCAACACACACAGATAGCAGCCGCCCCCAAAGACAGTCCCCCTGTCCCAGAGGCCAGAACCAATGTTTTCCAGCATGTGAGCCAGTCCGCCCAGCCCCGTCCCTCAGCCGACCATCAACAAAAGAGCACCAGAGCATGGCACGGACCTGGCCGGCTGACATACATGCTGGGAAAAATAGTTCTGCGCCACTCTGCCCACCCGCCCCTCCCTCAGAGGCCAGAACCAATGTTTTCCAGCACGTGAGCCAGTCCGCCCAGCCCCGTCCCTCAGCCGACCATCAACAAAAGAGCACCAGAGCATGGCACGGACCTGGTCGCTGACATACATGCTGGGAAAATGGTTCTGCACCACTCAGCCCGCCCCTCCCTCAGAGGCCAGAACCAATGTTTTCCAGCACGTGAGCCAGTCCGCCCAGCCCGCCCCTCAGCTGACCATCAACAAAAGAGCACTTAGTGTGACGGACCTGGCCGGGTTGACATACATGCTGGGAAAATGGTTCTGCGCACCTGCCCGCCCCCCAGAGGCCAGAACCAATGTTTTCCAGCACGTGAGCCAGTCCGCCCAGCCCCGTCCCTCAGCCGACCATCAACAAAAGAGCACCAGAGCGTGGCACGGACCTGGCCAGCTGACATACATGCTGGGAAAAATGGTTCTGTGCCACTCTGCCCGCCCTCGAGGCCAGAACCAATGTTTTCCCGCACGTGAGCCAGTCCGCCCAGCCCGGTCCCTCAGCCGACCATCAACAAAAGAGCACCAGGCGTGGCACGGACCTGGCGGCTGACATACATGCTGGGAAAAATGGTTCTGCGCCACTCTGCCCGCCCCCCCTCCCTCAGAGGCCAGAACCAATGTTTTCCAGCATGTGAGCCAGTCCGCCCAGCCCCGTCCCTCAGCCGACCATCAACAAAAGAGCACCAGAGCGTGGCATGGACCTGGCCGGCTGACATACATGCTGGGAAAAATGGTTCTGCGCCACTCTGCCCGCCCCTCCCTCAGAGGCCAGAAACAATGTTTTCCAGCATGTGAGCCAGTCCGCCCAGCCCCGTCCCTCAGCCGACCATCAACAAAAGAGCACCAGAGGCATGAGACGGACCTGGCCAGCTGAATACATGCTGGGAAAATGGTTCTGTCGCCACTTGCCCACCCCCACTCCTCAGAGGCCAGAACCAATGTTTTCCAGCACATGAGCCAGTCCGCCCAGCCCTCCCTCAGCCGACCATCAGAGACCCCTACCAATCCTAATGATCCTCCCAACCTGTGAGAATTTCTGGCAGACACCACCGTAGAGTACAACATGGAAGTCTAACTGCAATAAGGGCTCTTCTGAAAGGGATCACTGACCTGCACACTCTTCCCAACCCAACAGACCTGCCCAGCCAGTCTTCCCCACCAGCACAGCTACTCTGCCCACCCCAAGGACCTGCATGGACAGTCCGCCCAACAGACCTGCCCGCCACTCTGCCCATCCCGATGCACCAGCACAGCCACTCTCCCACCCCAGTGCACCGCCCAGCCACTCTGCCCACTCTGCCCACCCCATTGACCTGGTCAGACACTCTCCCCACCTCAGTTCACCAGCACAGTTACTCTCCCCATCCCGATGCATCAGCCGAACCACTCTGCCCACCCCAACAGACCTGCCCGGCCACTCTCCCCACTCTGCCCACCCCAACATACCAGCACAGCCACTCAGCACTTCTTTAGAAGCTCCAATCCAAATCAATGTTGGTGGATTTTAATTATTAGCTCTCTTCTCCATACCTCTCAACCTCTCAACCTCCTGCCTCATAAATCAGGGACAAGGCTTAAAAAAATCTGGGACAAATGACCAAAATCAGGGACACATCTTCAGAAGTAAAGATATCCACCTAGAAAGCTGGTATAATGTGGAGCTCAGTGCAGCAGCAAAATGCATTTTCTAAAGAAGAAAAGTCTGTAACTTTAATGCTTGATATTGTTTTGTGCCTTACATTACCCACTGTTTAGCCACAAAAACACAAATTTTCAGAGGAACTAAGTAAAATTTTGAGGCAAAATCAGTGACGTCCCCACAACTAACCGGAGAGCCCTTTGAGACCAAAATTAATCGACTGTGGCTCTGATTCCTGTCTCTCTCTCGCTCTCCTCTCCTCGGAAGCCTAGGTCCTTTGGCTTCACCCCCCGAAGTGACAAAAAATACCCCCACAACACAGGCTGCAGCAAACTTACCGGGAAAGTGAAGATGGAATGGAGAGTGTGGAGCACAGATTCTTGTGGCACGAAGACAGTAGGAAAACCGACGAAAGCGGAGTGCAGAGTAAAAATGAAACACGCTGCACCCGCAATTTATAGTGCTCTGTTCTCACAGTCAATGAGAACAAACGCTACTTCCGTTTTTGGTGCCGTTTGCCGTGGACCAATCTGATTTCCACATTCCCGTTCGCGTCACTGCAAATGCAGTAAACCATTGTCCCTGATGATGATATACTGTATACTTCCTATTCTTTCTTAGAGATGGGAGAACTGTCTGGGAAATGCAACACACCCCTCAAACTGGCAGTCAGGAGTGGATCCATGATTCTGGTATGGGGAGACCACTGACTGCTGGAAGGTGAAGGTTAAAAATAACAGTGGGAATTGTAGGATAGGAATGTGCTGGAATGCAGCTCTGATATTAGAATAAAAAGCCTCAGTCTGTTCTAGGAAAAACCTAAGAATGGATTATTGTTGTGTAGGCAGAAAAAAAACAGAAAATGTAATGAATGTTAAAGAAAATATAGCCCTCTGTTGCATAAACCTACTCTAAATATGATGTAAAAAGGCAAGCTATTATTTATTCTGCTTTTGTTAACCAGGTAAGCACGCTAGACAGTGAAGTGCCTATTTTCAAGTGTGACCTGGGAGAATTACAAAGTACAGGCAGTGACAGAACAGTCAATATACAGCAATCAACAGGTACAATCAGTAACAACATAGTGTGACCTCAATAAACCGCTAGTGATTTTTAAATGTAATTTCTTTAGCTAGGATAGCTAAGCTGAGATACAATATCTCATTTTCAGTGTGGTCCCAGATTTCACTATTGTTATAGCTTAGTGAACTGAAGCACTGGGAGGTTAAGTGACTTGCTCAGGGTCACACAGCAAGTAAGTAGTTCTGGTACAATTTCAACTGTGGTCTCCTTGTCCTAAAACTTGTGTTCTGTATTTTATTTTCTGCACAAAGGTTCAGGGCCCTGTGGGGATTTTTTCACCATTCCCAACACTGAATAAACATTGATAGCAATAGTGTTTCACCTCTAGGTCACTCGTTTAAAACTGATCCAGGATGTGACAACAATGCATAATGGATAACAAGTGCTTTAAATTGCACTGCTCCACTTCACTATGGCACACTGAAAGAGGCAGAAAGAAATCGAGGGTGTATGAAGTCTGCCTGTCACATTGTTTTTATGCATAATGCATTAAATCATACTACATTGCAGGATAAATGCTAATTCAGCTTTCATGTTTGTTTTTTTATTTCTGTTTCGTCTAGGCCTCAATAATTTTACAGGTCATTTTCTATACAGGGCACAGCTCTAGCAGGACTTCATTATACCCAATCCCTACAAGGACTTTGATACTGATTCATACTTAAAAATGTTGAATTAGTGATAACCTGGTGGCACTTTTTTGTCAAAACTGTGATTTTCAGTAAACACTGTTCCTGAGTTGCACTGCGAGTTACTCGTCGTTCTCTGACTTGACCAATCAAATCAATCTGTGCATAGCCTTGTGCTATATTTTAGCCACTGGGTTAATAGAGGCATATTCAATTAAGGAATTTGATCAGCTTGTCATTTCAGAGTGTGTAGTAGTACTGTAATTGTTCATGTTTACTGACAAGACAAGAGACTGAGGGCATGAGCCACAATGGGTAAGTAGGCCAGGGTTGGGTTGGGTGGTGCTGCCCATGTCCAAACTACAAAGGGAATATGGCTAAGCAAATTAATTCATGGTCTCCATGTGTGTATATTTATTCAAATACTATATATTCAAATACTGATTTCTATTGTTCAGAAATCTGTCTCTGTGTGTGTCTGGAGGAGACATCTGGGAACAAATACCTCCCTGCAACAGGGAGAAAGTGATTGGGCAGCTCTGGGTGATCAGTGCAATGAACAGCAGTTCAGCCCAGTAGGAGCAAGAAGACAATGGTCCTGGCAATAAAAACAGAGCATTCTGCTATGAATGATGCAGAGGGGGAGGGCTGACAATTCTTGTGAGGGGAGCTAGGGTGCAGCTTGTTGCACTTTGGTAGGGCTGGGGGCCATGTACTGGAGCAGGTGGCTAGGCTATGGGAAGGGTGGTTTGGGCAACATACTGGAATGTGTAGACTCTGGGGAGGAGGCTAGAGTGCAACTTACTGGCCATGGGGAGGGGGTAACAAGGTCGAAAATTCAGTTTCAAATGACCTCAAAATGCACCAAAAAAGCACCAGTATGCACCAAATTTAAAACATTTTTTGTGGGCCTAGATGCCCCAGCCTATAGTTTAAATATTTAATCCTTTTATAACCCCCCATATACATTACTACTGGGGGCACCACAAGTTTTATTGCTTGGGGTGCTATCAAGACTAACCCCTGCCCTGGGTACAGGAATTAATGCACCACCAGGAATATCTGAGACAACTAAAGGACAGGTGAATAGTAGGGCAGGGGGACCATTAGACCAAAAGAAATATGTCAGACAGCTACAGAATGAGGGAGGCATGCACACATTAATGGGCCATACTGGGCATGCAAAATGGGCCATAACGTCTCCCATGCCCAAAGGCATTATTAGCATGTTAGGACTAAATATGGCCCAAAGAAGCCCTGACACTGTCCCATTTGATCTGTGCTACCTTCATTGCACTCCTGTCAACCATATTCAGTTTGGGCCTCTGTTAGCATAGTGAATAATCACTATGCACTTTACTAACATGGCCCCATATTTATACAGTTTGCATGCTCCAGTTGCTATGAGCTAATTGAATGTTGTTCCCCAGGCAGGATGTGCACAAACTAGCACAGACCACACATGGGCAGCTCTGAATAATGGGGCCTATACTCCTTAGCCCAGTGGAACCCAAAGTCCATAAAACAGGGGCTCACAAGGGTACGAAAGACCTGCCTATAGCCTCAATATACTGTTGTTCTAACCTGTAACAGCATGAAAGCAAACATGTTTGGCACTGACTTATGCTTGTTTGTTTGGGCAGAAAAACATACATACATTACCATGTCAGACAAATGTTTCATTTAATACAAACACAAAAAAAAAATCACACAAGTTGCTGTATAGGTGGCAATATGACAAGTCAAAGCAGAGCAGTGCATTCAACTCCAGGGTCTGTGCTATCACAAGTGCATAATTAGGCTCATAGGGCAGGTATCAGCATTAGTGTAATCTCAGTTTAATGTCATAGTTACTCTATCTCATGGTCTACATGTTTATTTATAGTACTAAATAGAGGAAACTTTGGCTAAAAGAAAACCAAGCTTAAGCCTTACCCCTCCCTCCACCCCTTACCCACCAGCAGCTTTGGAGTGTACGGCACCTTGCAAGTCAAAGAGGGAAGATAGCCATCAGACACAGGCACACATAAAACTGTCACTTTATAATCAATCAAGTGGTATTTCCAAATAAACTGCTTACAAATGGAAATTATGTGTAACCACCCATCTTTCCACAGGATTGTCAATACAAAAACTGGACAGAGGGTTACAGGATCTTTACTTACCTTAATAGGGAAAGTAACTTTAACTTAACAAACTAACAGAGTTATTAAAAAAAAGGAGACTGCCTGCCTGTTACTGAGACCTGGCTAGATGGAAATGCTGCCCCTATTTTAGAGGCAGCTGTTCCCGCCAGGTACTCGGTTTTACATCGCCCAAGATTGGACCATGGGGGGGGCGTCACGGTCTGTTTTAAGATGGAATTGGGCCTAACTAATGTTCCAGTTGAGAAGGCTAGGTCATTTGAGTGTACTGTGGTAGCTGGTGTGGGGTGCAGGATAGCTCTCATCTACCGTCCACCAGGCAATGAGAAGCTGTTTCTGCAACTAGTAATAGACTTCATTGCTGACATGGCGTTGGAGTTGCCCAGATTGATGGTTCTGGGTGACTTCAATGCCTTGGTTGATGACAAAATGTTTTTTTTTGGTCAGCACTTCCTCCAGTCGATGATATCTCTGGGCTTCACACAGGTTGTTTCCGCAGCTACTCACAAGGGTGGTCACTCTCTTGATCTGGTCTTCCTCCTGGGGATTGAAGCCTCTGACTTGGTGGTGGAACCAGTCAGTTAGTCAGATCACTACTCTGTTGGGTTCAATTTTTCGGCCCTCCTGGGTAGGTCATTCCCTGTGGAGATGGTCAGTTACTGCCCCTTTGCAGGCAGTGGTCCCTGATGACCTGATGGCGGTAATTGACCTCTTGTTATTGGATGAAGCTAGCACAGATCCTGAGTGGTTGGTTATGGCCTGTAACAAGGCCATGTCTACAGCTCTCGATCTGATTGCTCCTGATCATGTTCGCCCCTTTCCACGCCTCCCTGGGCCCCTTGGTTTGATGAGACTCTAAGGGAGTTGCAGAAACAGGGGCATAGGTTGGGAGCGTCGCTGGCGGAGGACAGCCTTAGATACCAACCATCTTATTTTGTTAGAGCATTATAAAGTCTATCAAGCAGAAATTTCCCATAAGAAGGCAGAATTCCTGTCCAGGGAAATAGCTGTCGCATGGAACTGACTGGCTCAACTCTTCAGGACTGTTGACAGACTGTGCAACCCAGCTTGTCAGCAGTTCCATTGAGTTTTTTCACAAAAGAATTGTGATGAGATCGCTGGCTTCTTTGCGAATAAGATGGCTGACATCAAGCATGAATGCCTCCAACTTCACTCTGTGGGTGTTGCTGTCGATCAATGCAATGTCACGGACTCTGGAGTTTCCTGGAGTACCTTTGACCTACCGGAGTTCGTGGATATTATGAAGATTGTCCAGGCGATGCGTCCTACCTGCTGTAGTTTAGACCCTGGCCCTACTTCTCTAATTTTGGGTTGTATTGATATCTTTTGCCCGGTCTTAGCTCAGATTGTCCACTGCTCTCTGGACTTTGGTGAGTTTCCTAGCTCCCTGAAAACTGAGGTGGTGAAACACCACCTGAAGAAAAATTCTTTAGACCCGGATAACCTAGCCAACTACAGGCCTATGTCTAACCTCCCTTTTGTGGGGAAGGTTATTCAGAAAGTTGTGGCAGCTCAGCTGGATAGCCATTTTTACCATATATTTAACCATAAATCCATAATTTATATGAACCTCTCCAATCAGGTTTTCATTAGAGACATAGTACTAAGACTGCTCTGGTTCAGGTGCTCGATGATCTCCTGATGGTGAGAGATTGGCAATACCATTCCATCTTGGTTCTCCTTGATTTATTATCAGCTTTTGATACTGTGGATCATGGGGTTCTGCTCAAACATCTGAGGTGCATCTGTGGGCTGTCTGGTACAGTTCTTAGATGGTTTATATCTTTCCTCATTAGTAGAATGCAGAGAATTGTCTTGGGTATTTTTTCTTCCATGGCTTACTCTCTGCCTTGTGGGGTACCCCAGGGTTTAGTGCTGTCCCCCATGTTATTCACAGTACATATGCTGCCCCTCAGAGTCATTGTAAGATGGCATGGGCTAAGGTTTCACTGCTATGTGGATGATATCCAGCTCTACCTGTCTTTTGCTCCCTACCAGGTTAGTGCTATCTCAGTACTGAACAGCTGTCTCGAAGAAATCCAAGACTGGATGAGCACCGGTGGTTTAAAGTAGAACCCAGGAAAGACTGAGGTTCTGGTTGTGGAACCAGGTCACAGGACATAGGGGTTGGGGACTGGGCAACTCTCCAGTTTAATCTTGGGTGGGACCCAGATTCTCACCTCTGAATGGGTGTGTAGCCTAGGAGTGGTGCTTGATGATGGTCTGACCCTTCGTTCTCAGGTGTCGGCAGTCATCAAGCTGGCCTTCTACCATCTTAGGAACATTGTTAGGATTAGGCACCTTGTGTCATCTGGTGACCTTCCTGTTTTGGTCCATGCCTTTGTGACATTGCATTGCGTCTTGATTACTGTAACTCCCTTTACTTAGGGCTTCCTGGGGTTGATATCTGCCACCTGCAGCAAATGCAGAACGCGGCAGCAAGTTTGTTCACTGGGGTATCAAGAAGAACTCATATTGCCCCTATCCTGCATGGTCTGCACTGGCTGCCTCTCCAGTGGTGGATCACCTTTAAGGTAGGTCTATTGACTTACAAAGCATACATGGACAGGGTTCTGATTACTTGAAAGAGCTTCTTGTTCCCTACACCCTTCTGCGACAGCTCCGCTCGGCTGATGAGGGGTCGCTAGGGATTCTGAGGGTGAGTTTAAAATCATCAGGTGCATGTGCTTTTGGATTTGTGGCACCTACCCTCTGAAATTTTCTGCCACGTCAGCTTTGGGAGTGTGGGACGGTGGTGTGTTTCAAGTGGGCTTTTAAGACTTTTCTGTGGGGGAAAGCCTATTCTGTATTTTCCTGATTTTATTGTATTTATTGTATTCTGTTTTTATCTTGATTGTACAGTGCTTTGAAATATGAAAGGCGCTATAACAAATAAATGTTATTATTATTTGTTATTATTATTTTATTTAATTGGAGAATCATCACAATCTCTGTCTGCCTGTCCCAGCTCACTGCCCCCATTGCCATATGCTGAAACCTGATCTGAAAACTGTGTAACTCTCCCCTGCCCTCTTCATACCACTGCTGCCCCCTGCCCTCCCCAGTGTCAGGAAGTAAACTTGTTTTTGTCCCCCAATTTGTACCTTACCAGTGTATAGTCTCTATTTTGGGAACCTTATATAATGTCTGACTCAAGATGGTTCTCCCTCCTATTGACTGTCTGTAATTTCACTGTATTGTCACTTGTTTAACTGTGTATATATATATATACCCTGACATGAAACCTATTTATAAGCTTGTTCTCAAAGGTGTTAATCCGAGATCACAATAAATAAGCAAAATAAATAAATAAATCACACTGTGCTCCAACAAAGTCTGTGAAGCAATTTAGCAGAGAAGCGATAGAACAAAGTTCCTTTACACCTCTGCTTCAAAGACTGTTTAATTTCTGATTTAAGACTGCTACCTGGAGAACTATATAAAAAAAATATAGCCTTGCAAACAGGGCATTGTTTAGATAAAAATATGTAAAAAGTGGGTTTAGAAAATGGGCAAAGTACATTCTGTATCCTGACTGGCTAAAAGTGCCAATCAGTTGGGTGGGTATGAGACAACAGAGACCTGGAAATAACCAGTCCCCTTCTCTGTTGCCTCTTTTAGTTCTGTTACTAATGGGCCAGTAGAACACTGAAAACGGCAACTGCCGCCATGTTGGTTGCCTCGCTAATGGAGCCCTGAACTGTCCACCGATCTCCCATGGACTCCCTTGCAAGAGCTTTAGTTTATATCCAAACTGTGAAAACATGCACACACATGCAGCTAAAATACATTTTGGCTGTAAAATCCCACAAGTTCAGCCACACTATAAGTGCAGTCTCAGTAAACTCACTGTCCTGACTGCGATTGTGCCATAAAGTTAGATAGCACAAAAAACAACTGATACAAACAAACAAAAAGAAAACTACTGAGCATGTGAATATTAAAAAATACTGCCAGGTTATTTAAATTTTGTTTTGTGAATGAGAGCTTTAATTCACTTCTCCCCTCCACCACTCATGGGAAGTAAGTGCACTAAATGGCAGTCATCAAACAGCAGGCAAAGTATGTACTGGGCGAAAAAAGAAAAAAACACTGACTGGGAACACTCTCAGAAACTCCGGGGTAGGGAGGAGAAGACAACTGACAGAAAGCAGGTACATTGTTTTCAAACTTCCTGTCCTTTTGAAATCGCAATCCCAATAAAGTGGGGGGGGGGGGGATGAAAGCAACTCTGGGGTAAGTACTCGGTAGTGGTAAGCAAAAGCCCTAAAATACAGCATCCTTTTTTATTCTTCAGTCTTTCTGTGTGTGTGTATATTGTTAACTGGTAGAAGACTAAAATAACTTCATGCCACAACGGTCACTGGCGCCCACTTCTGATGTCCTGTTCACTGTCAAGTACACACACATTCACCACTGGCCACTGCCGATTCATGTTTTCAGCCACTGACAGTCATCCCTTCCAGTGCAGACCCTGCCATCCCTCCCAACAGTTATACAAAACTGACCTAGTTATTCATTTTTATGTTGGTGCACTTACGCAGCCAACTTCTTGTGGTAGTGCAGATTTAGAGGTGACTTTGGGGGTGCCCAATATCCCTGCTAGGTTGCTGTGGCCCCAATGTATGTGCTGACAGGGGATCCCACTCCCCGTCAGCATAAAGTACTCCCCCCCATTTGTTATATGCTGAGGGGGTGCCCAAACCCCCTTGGCTCTTGCCCCTCCCTATTTTCCTTGTGTGCCCGATGGGGTGCCCAGTCCCCCATAGGCACATATTCAACCTCTTTGAGTGTACTGATGAGGGTGCCCAATCCCCGTCAGCTGCAGCACCCCCAAACAGTTAGGTGGCACACTGGGAGCCCACCCCAACGTGTTAAATCCCTGAGGAAAAAAGTGTCCCACAATGTTTTTTTTACCCCATAACACAAAAATGGTCCTCGTAGTCTCCTCCCACAAACTGCACCCACCCTCCCACACCCTCCTCACCCCATACTTACCTGCTGAGTCTGGCGTCATGATCTTTAGTGAACCGGGAACACGTCTGCGCTCTTCAAAGCTGACCGTGAACTAAGAAAATGTCAGTAAGCTGTATAATGGAATAAATAGGTTTTTTTCAACTTTGCTGCATATCTCAGGCATTGTTTGGAATTTTGGCACCATATTTTCAACATGGAGTTTTTAGGACCCCTCCTCATGAATTCTTGCACTGTCATGGCTTTATTTGGTCCCAAAAGTTGATTTTGCAGTCACTGCATGGAATCACCTTTCTGGAGTGAGAAGTGAAACAACAGTGCCAGTATGCATGAGGGGTGGGGCTTTTTAAAAAAGCCTATGTTGCAAATTTGGTGGGAAAAATAAAAAAATTACTGTTTTATGAGTGTGCGTTGTGCAGTTGCTATGCACACTCAGAACTTAGTGAATTTGCAACAAGTTCATGCCACATGTTCAGCATTGGTATTTCTCCACACCTTCTTGTGAATCGTACAACTGCCATTTTTCACATCCTGCCTGAAATGTGTTTTCACACTTCCAGCGCAGAATAACATGGTCGATGTGAGAAATCAGTATTCAGGACAAATTATGAAAATGACAGTTACACTGTGCATGAGCAGAAGTCCTAAAATGCCTATGCTGAAAATTTGGTGACAATATTCCATAACATAATTGTGTTAAGAGTGTGTGCGTTGCGCAGTTTCCACACACACTCGTAAGTTCATGAATTAATAATATTTTCACTCCATATTGTCAACATTGCCATTGTTCTGCACCTCCTTATGAGCAGTACAGCTGTCATTTTTCACATCCTGACTAAAATGTGTTTTCACAGTTCCGGCGCAGAATAGCATGGTTGCTGTGAAAAGTCCATGTTCGAGACAACTTATGAAAATGACAATGACACTGTTCATTAACAGAGGTCCTAAAATGCCTATGTTGAAAATTTGGGGCCAAAAGTCCATAAAATTAGAGTTTTATGAGCATGCATTGTGCAGTTTGCACACACGCACGTGACTTTGTGCATTTGTAATATTTTCACTCCAGATGTTCAAAATTGACATTTTTCCACACCTCCTTATGAACAGTACAGCTGTCATTTTATATATCCTGGCCAAAATGTGTTTTTGCATGTCCGGCGCAGAATTGTACGGTCACTGTGCGAAACCAGTTTTCGGGACAGTTTGAGGAAATGATGATGACACTGTTCATGAGCAGAGGTCCTAAAATGCCTATGTTGAAAATTTGGTGCCGAAAGTCCATAAAATGACTGTGCTGCAAGAGTGTGTTGCACAGTTCCCATGCAACCTTGTAACTTCGTAAATTTGCAATATTTCCATGCCAGATTTTCACCACTAGCATTCATGCACACCTCCTTATCAACAATACAGCTGACATTTTTCACAGCCTGCCCAAAATGCATTTCCACAACTGTGGCACACAATGGCATGCTAGCTGTGGGAAATCACCTTTTGGAACACATTAACAAAATCACAGCAACACTGTTCATGAGGGGAAGTCCCAAAATAACTGTGTTGAAAATGTGCCTGAAAAACTCCCACAAATAATTGGGTTGCAGACATCTGTTGCGCAGTTTGTATGCATGTTCATTGCTTCACCAATATTTCATATTGCCACTCCAGATTTTTAATGTTGCCATTTTTTATACCTCCTCATGAATGATACAATTGTCATTCAATACATCCTGCCCCAAACTGTGTTTTCATCCCTCTGTCACTAAATGGCACAGCTGCTGAGCAAAACCACGTTTCAGCTAACAGAGTGATTGTGCCACTTTTCATGAGGTGGCCTGACATGCAGCCCATGTTGACAATGTGGAGTGAAACTACCACTACAAGCCTACCGTGTTAGGGTTTCTAACTGAAGTACCCCACCCAGTACGGACTGACAGGCATCAGGGCTGTGACTTGGGATCATCGGATGTAATGCTCACGCCATTCCATCCCCCCCTTGCCCACCCTGCAGCCACTGACAGGCATCGTGGTGTGTCTTGCACTGTTCGGCCACAAATCTCACCCCACGCTCCTATACTGCACCCACATCAGCATATTTTCTTATGTCATGGGGTAAGTATAATGCCCAAACATCCCAAAGCACACCACAAAGCTTGTCAGTGTCTACAGGGTAGGGTGAGGTACAATGGCATGAGCATTATAGCTGACGACCCAAAGGCACACCCCAATGCCTGTCACTCTCTACAGGGTGGGGGTGGGGTTGGCGTCACTTCAATACTTCACTGTCATTCATCTTATGCGTTTCTAGCTCCACCACTGCCAATGTCAGCACAACAACATTCAGCACTGACAAATGCTTGTTTAATGTTGCATTTTCCTGAGACAGTGCTAGGGAGGGTGGCTGTCAGGGATGCTATGTGGGTGGTGGTGGGGTGGGCTGAATTGAATTTGGCATTAAACATTTGACTGGCAGGTAAGTGGACTGGATGAACAGTTAAGAGAAAATGAAACCACAATGTTGAAATAAGCAGTTTAAGTGTTAAGGCCAAAACAAAACATGCAGGATCTTAAGAATGACCTGAGTATGTTCCACGGATGGTAGAAGGGTGGTGGTGAAGATTAGTGGAACAGAATGTCTCTGGGCCCTCTATGTGTGTTGGGGCTGGGGGGGCAACAGAAGATGCAACAGCACACAAATGGAGGACTACTTTACCAAAACAAACTTTTTTTTTCTTTTCTTTGTATTACATTTTAAAGTGATTTCCTTTTTATTTGATTACTTCAGAAAATTTCCACACATGTCTATTTTGTAAGCGTAATGATACCCTCCAGGGTGGGTATTATTGGGCTATACCGGACCTTCCAGGGGCTAGAAGGCTGTCTGCCTGTGGCTTCGAGCCTCATTACACCCCTGGACAGTCCGGTATAAACAAATACCGTCCACCCTATCGGGTATTATTACTTACTTAGATGTCCTTTAAAGAGCTGGTGACATGTTCAGGTGAACTTTAACAAAACATAATATTTAGACACAGTCCAGCTTATGTTTACCATTAGTTCTGTATTTCTCCTCCCCTTTAGGTCTTCAGTAGAGTCCCAAAGCAGTGTGACCTCCAGGAATCAAACCCTGTACTTTCCACACTGCAGTCCTGCATCCTGCCACTAAGCCACAGTAACTGCTACATTTATAGCTGTTATGATGCCTCCCTTATACATACTGCAGGCTCCTGTCTCTTTAGTTCTCCTTCCTTGGTCACCCCCCGTCATAGTTCTAGACTCCTTCTGATTGCACTATTTCTGCTCCTTGGTCCTTTTAGCCAACCACTCCAAGACCCCTTCAATGCACAACCTGCCCCCCATTCAATCCTTGATGTCGCCAACCCTACCGATGCTGGCTAACCACCCCCGTCCCCATCCATGCATCTCCCCACGGTCTCCTATCTTCACCTACCTCCGTGTCAGGTCACTTTCCTATCCTATCCCTCACTCATTGTGCTGGCAATTCCCTGCTCTACCTACATGATAACAAGGCAACAGCACATCAGGACACTCAGACAGTGATCCTTTGTCCTACTCAGAGTCATTGCCTTTCTCCTTCTCATCTCGGGGAATGTTCATTCTAACCCAGGCCCCACTATGCCCAGTCCTAGCTTCTCACACAATGGGCTTAGAGTAGCTTCAATGAATATCTGCAGCCTGCCCAAAAAAATGGTAGGCCTCTGCTGCTGGTTACTACATCAACCGGATGTTCTGGCCCTTACAGAAACTTGGCTCTCAAAAAAATACCCGACTCGATGGTCGCCTTCCAAGGCTTTACCATCCACTGACCCGATCGAGTAGGTAAGCGTGGAGGGGTGTGTGCGGTGTACATCCATGACTCCATCATTTGTCCTGCACTTCTGATACCTTTGCTAGATCACAATGCCCAGGCCCTTTCATTAAAGATTACTCTGGATCCCTCTAAGGCCTCCCTAACCTTGACAGTAGCATACATTCCCCTGAGAAACCAAGCTCAGACAACACAGTCTATCACTAACTACATCTCCAGCTTCCCACCCAAAACAGAGCATGTTATAGTCAGTGACTTGAATGTTAACAGGCTTTCTGGCTCTACCTCGCAGATCAAAGACACGTTCGCTGCTCTTGATCTCACCCAGCTGGTCAACCATCCCACAAGGGTGAACTCCACTAATAGCTCTAGCACCCTACTGAACCTGCTACTCACAAACTGTCCTAGCAAAATCACTAATCTTATTGTCCTCCCTGACACGCTACGTGATCATTCCCCCATTATATTCTCTTGGTCATGCTTACAGCAGAAACCCAAACCGCACAGAATATCCCGACGCCACTTCAGACCTGGTGGCCTCATCAAACTTAGATGATACCTAACCAGCTAGGACTGGTCCCTGATCTCTCGAGCACCTACCATAGATGAAGCGCTTGACTACTTTACCCGCTCATTTAATCAAGCCTGTGACATTTACGCCCCTTTCTATTTTCTACAGGCCAAGAAGCGTAATGCAGCCTAGGTCTCTACTGAACTGTTCTATTAGCTCAAATGCAGAGATGACCTCTGGAGGAAAGTAGTCTCCTCTGGTTTACAGGCTGATAAGAAAACCTATAAGGCAGCCTGTAAACAAATGCACCTGGGCAATAAAGCAGGCAAAATCAGAATACTACAAAGCAACCATAGCCTCCTCCTGGGGGAACTCACAGCTGTTTTGGGATAACATCAAGGAACTGAATGGTAAAACCCAGCTTCCCCCCATTCCTACTTACCATAAACAACATCTGAAACATTGATCTGCAGGCCATAGCTGACAGTCTTAATGCATCTTTGTCCAACCTCAGTGCTGTGCTTCCTCTCAACTTCTTTGATCCTGTTTTGGTGACCCAGCCTCCTAATTTACAGTTTTCCTCAACCTGGAAGATGGCGATTGTCACCCCAATACTTAAAAGTAGAGACCATACTCTCCTCAACAACTATCAGACCATCTCCATCCTCCTCCCCCTCTACAAAGCCCTTGAAAAGATTATATCCACCCAACTTACTGAGTATCTTCTCACTAACAATCTGCTGTGTAGAAAGCAACATGACTTCCGGTCAGGCCACAGTACCACCACGGCACTAATTGAGTTCTCCAATTACATACATTCTCCCTGGATAAAAAACACATTGCAGAAGCTATCTTCATCGACCTGTCAAAGGTCTTTGACACTGTTTCCCATCCCTTACGCACATTCCAACACCTAGGCCTACCCACTGGACCTCTAGCCTGGCTCACTAGCTACCTCAAAGACCGGGCACAATGTGTCAAAATACACACCACCCAGTCCTTCACCTTGCCAGTCCGCTCTGGGGTTCCCCACAGCTCAGTTCCTGGCCCACTGCTGTTCAGCATCTACCTGAACGCCCTGCCCAAGTTGTTCTCTGGTAATCTGCTGCTGTATGCAGATGACACAGTTCTCTTTGCATCACACCAAGATCTGAGGTCGCTGCAACCATCCCTACAACATGCGTTTAACCAGATTGAGAACTGGTTCCTAGACTAAAGGCTCATAGTTAATGTGTAAAAAACTAAAGCCATGCTCTTCCCCACCATCTGAATAAAGCCAAGAATCTGCAACTATCAATCCTCTCCCACTTCCTCCTTCCTCTTAAACAGGTACACACGCATAAATACCTAGGCATAACTTTTGACTCCCATATCTCCTTCCACTCACACATAAACAACTTGTCGTCAGCCATCAATGCCCACATAGGACTACTTTTCAGGCACAAAAGCTGTTTACCCCCTGAAGCCCTTAACCTGGCTGTCAGCACCTCAGTCCTCTCTCTCTTGTCAACCACGGGCTCACCATCTATTCAGCTGCTGATCATACAGCACTGAACAAAATCCACCTGGCCATAAATAAATCTTGCAGACTCTTGTCAGGGGCAGACAAGTGTACGCACCTGTAGCCTGTATTTCCTGACAAACCTCCTAGACCTGGAGGAGATAATTCATTACCAAACTTGTCTCCTTACAAAAAGAATTCACCTGGGGCTCTCCCCACTGGGGGGTATCTACCACACTCCAGTCCTCCCACACCATGGTAAATACCCGCACCACCAGCAAACAAGTATGGTTGACCCTGAGGGTCAGGACCTCATTAACACAATGGTCCCTCTCCTTCAGAGCACCAACCTGGTACAATGAACTCACCTCTGATATTGCTTCCCTCTCCAACCTAGGTCCCTTCCAAGCTGCGCTCAAAGAACATACAATCGCCTCTCAGTGGGGCTTATGTACCCTCTAGTTAGGCAGTACCTTGTTGAGACCTCACTGTCAAACCCTGGACAAGGCCGTTGTTGGCTGCTTGCTTATGTTAACTAAGCTAGTCTTCCACTCTACTGGTGTAACAGTCATAGCTAGCCAGTGCCTAACATATTAAGATATACCAGCTTGTGATAGTATCATAGCTATGAACTCTAAATACTTAAACTGTTTCTTGAATCATGGTGGTATATAACATTAATCATGTACCCTTGTTGTTATAATTTATTTGTGTATAACCTGTTTTCAACCATACTGCTACCATGTATTCTGTATATTTGTCTTTACTCTGATACAGAGCCTTTGTAAATGAGTCCCTGACTCAAAGGTTACAATCCTAAAGTATGATAAATAAATAAGTTAGGGAAAGGGAGCATTGCTTAACCAGGAGTAACACACTAAGTCTAAACTTTTTTCCAGATGTGACCTGGGAACACAAGGAAGTTAAGTGACTTGCTCAGAATCACACAGTATGCACCTAAGAGGCTGTGAGATTCAAACCTAGGTCTCCAGATCTGCAGCTCAGCACCTTAACCCATTGCACCATACTGCCTCCATTATATATTACTGAGGTAGACTCTATGAAAACAGGATTTCTGCTTCTGAAGAGTTCAACTATTTCTGCTGCTTTCTTGCTACCTGAAATCATAGAGCACTGCTTGTGACCACACTATTTCTCCCATGGCAACAGACTATGATGTCACAACAGAGGATTATGACTTGGAGTAGGGAGTAAGCTATAGAGGCAGATGAGCTCAAAATAAACTTAAAGAGACAACGATCATATGTGCTTACACATTTCCTTATTAATAAATGATTTGGAAGAGAAATATATAAAATATTAATGGAATGCAGGCAGAACTGTACATAATTATGTTTTTTCAAGTTAATTTTTTTTGAGGTGTCAGTAGCTCTTTTAAGACTAAAAGCTGTCTGTGCTTTTTACACTGTGCATATCCACAAATTGCAATCTGAACTGGCATGAAGATGCTGCATGTAGGAAAGGAACTCCCCCCCAGGTAGTGATTTCTGGTAGTGGAAGGATCATGATTTATATCCAACATGTGCTTCGGTGGCAGCGTGAAGTGCCCTTTTTTCCCCAAGTAATAGTAAGACATCTGCAGGGCTCTACCAACTGCAGCCATAAAACGAGCCTTCACAGGGATATTTTACATATATTTTCAATGCTGGGACTATGAAAACATGTTTCTGTCTGTAACTATGTGTTCATTTGTCAACATTATTTGTGAATATTTAACTCCCACTTTTTAAACATGTTCATTCTGCAACTAGTGTACATTAGCTAATATTGTTTATCAGTATTTAAACTGTAACCTGAAACAGGACAAGCTTGTAAATAGGCCTTTAGGGCCCCAATTGTGTCAATATACTCATATATACCTGTATTAATCAATCAATCAATCAATCAAAATCTTTATTTATTCAGGCGAACATCATTGAGCATAGCTCATTTACAATATTTTACTTCTAAGTATCAGAGCCCCCATTTTTAAAGGAGATGCACTCGCACATCCTGGCAGAAAATGGAGATGTGCCATGCATCCCAAACAATGAGCCACAGTGCTAGATTAAAAGGGGGGTGATGCG
The DNA here is from genome assembly GCA_016271365.2 of Neoceratodus forsteri. NCBI lineage: Eukaryota > Metazoa > Chordata > Ceratodontiformes > Ceratodontidae > Neoceratodus > Neoceratodus forsteri. The sequence goes on from CM057449.1 coordinate 7,670,913, forward strand.
CTCCTCAAAGGAGAATGGGCCATGTCCCACAAATAATGCATGGAGGGCATGAAGGGGGGTGTTCCCATGAATGTGCCACTCATGGGCAAATTCATTGGGAATAAGCCTCGTAAGTGCCAGAACTGTGCCGTGCAAAGATAGGCCATAAAAAAGCAGACCTAACTCAGCTGGCCACCCACAGGCAGGCTGCAGAAGTGCAGCCAGGAGCACAGCAGCCTGTTAGCCCTGGTAGACTAGAGGTCCCCCCATCCACCATCCCCAATTATGATGAAGACCATGCCCTCTTCCATGTACCATAGTATAGTGGTAACCCCCACCCAGCACCCATCCCCGTTAATTGTATAAAGTGGCCCCAACTCAGCCCCATTCCCCATCCATAGCACAATCCTGATCCAAACCCTTTCCATTGTGTAGTGTCCCCAGCCCCAGAACCCCATCCATAGCACAATCCTGATCAGACTTTGTTCGTAGTGTAGTAACCCCCATCCCTGCCCCAAACCCCGATGACCAAATGAACAGACAGCCTCACCCAAAATTTCCATTGTATAGTGGTCCCCCATCCCCACCTTGCCAGTACCAGACCCTCCAACCCCACTACCTCCTATCCAACTGGAGCCTACAACTGACTCAGCCCTCAACACACCACCATGGCAAGCCACCGATTGAACTGTCACAGCAGTGTACTGTACATAGAATATGCTGTTGCACATACTACATACAGTACGCTGCTGTGACAGTTCAGTTGGTGGCTTGCCATGGTGGTATGTGGCTGGCTGAGCCAAATTCTGGCTCTGGTTGGTTTGGGGGGAGCAGGGTTGGGGGGTCCAGTCCTGATGGGGTAGGGAGCCACTACACTATAGAAATACTGGGAGATGCTGTCTGTTAATTTGGTCATTGGGATTCAGGGCTGAGAAGGGGCTTACTACACTAAGGAATGTGGTTCAGATCAGGATTGTGCTACAGCCAGAGACTGGGGCTGGGTCATGGCCACGTTTAGACACCATGAATGTGGCTGGGTGCTGTGTGGGGGGTACTACCACACTATGGAACAAGGGAGAGGGCACTGTATTCATCATGATTGGGGATAGAGGATGAGAGAGAGGATGCTACACTATGGACACAGGTTCAGGTCTGGATTCTGGAGTGATCAGGGACCAGGGCTGGTGGGAGTCCACTAGACTACTGGGCAGACAGGGGATGTTGTCTGCCATTCCATGGGACTGAGGCTGGAAGAGGGCACTGTATTCATCATGATTGGGGATAGAGGATGGGAGAGAGGATGCTACACTATGGACACAGGTTCAGGTCTGGATTCTGGAGTGATCAGGGACCAGGGCTGGTGGGAGTCCACTAGACTACTGGGGCAGACAGGGGATGTTGTCTGCCATTCCATGGGACTGAGGCTGGGAGGGGGCATGCCCAGTACATGTTGCCCGGTGAGCCATGCTAATGAGCTCATAATGAGCATGCAAGGGGCACGGTTGCACCATATGAGCCCAAGGAGCTCATTTGCATGTTTTGGCTGAATATCACCCTTGGGAGAATGTCACACCCGGGTATGCACCATGCATTTCCCCACTGCTGGTGTTCAGCCATGACTCCGGATGTGCTGCACCCACTACGGCAGCCGCATACTTTCTGCTGTGCATCCAGGATCCCATATTAATACAGGATTTGCAATCTGTACTGATCATGCATTCTGTTTAAATATTGCAACAGTGCCAGCCAGTGCATCTGATCGGCGTGACACTCCAGTATGCACATGCAACCTACTGGCACTGAATATGTCCCCCAGGTCTGCATATGTGAAACAAAAGTCCAGGGAATCACCACCCACCACTTGAAAACAAACCTATAAATCCACATTTAAATAAAATAAATAGAACCATTTTATATTTAAGCATGTTAGAACCATTTGAAACAAATAACTGTCCATGTGTTGTAGTTGAAACCAGGTTGAAAAATAACAGGAGCACTTTAACTATTGTAGTGGGACATGAAACGGATGTCTACATTCATGCCATCCTGCACCATATTCAAAAGGAAAATCAAGTTACAGCTCCCATGCCTGTCTCTGTTGTGTGCTTTCAAAATAGCCTGTCACACTCATGTGTAAAAAAAATTTTTTCCCTCTGGGTTTTAAAAAGTGAGTTTACTTAAAGATCTGCAATTTTTTCAGAAGAAGACATCTGTTTGAGGTTGAAAGCTTAGTATTTTTCTGTAATCTCTGCTGGTCCCAGTAAAATGTATCAAACTACCTAATTTTTGCATAGGGTTGCAGGGTGTTTCATAAGGTTCCAGGCAGTCAGGGCACAGCATTGTAGCACCAGCAATGATAGCTCCAGCATAAAGGCATTCATAAGCTCAACACTGCAGCAACAGTGTGCAGGGGAGCAGGGGCACCCACTGACAGCAGTGTTGGCAAGTAATGCCCACCACAGCACCCTGCAGACCCCCCCACCAAACACCATTAGGGACACAGGAATCATGGCAACAACAGATAGCACCACAGACAAGAGTGTGAGTGGCACACATCCCCTGCAGACACAATGCATGATGAAACAGGGCACCAGGGAAGGCAGACACGGTACTCACACTATGACACAGGTCTGGTGCCACTGTGCAACATGCCTCCTAACAACCAAGGCCACCAACAGTGTACCCACCCCACTCCTCCAACATAGCTCACATGGACATCAGACATACTTGTAGCGTGACCCCCCCACCATACCCAAACTTGCTGTCACCAGGTGGAGGGGCAGATGCACCATGAATGGCAACAGCCAGCACCACTGATCCACAATAGTGGTACACACCACTAGGGGAACACCACAGTCCATAGTACACCATCAGCTGGTGGCCTGGGGCTGCTGTCCCATCTGTGTTGTTGTTTCAAGTCTGGGGACAGTGCAGTGCTGTCTGGCAGCATGTGTACCATCACCATGGTGACGGGCATTGCCATGTGTGCGACCACAATGGGCATGCCTCTCTGGCCCAGCACTCATGTCACCTGTGATGCTGTATTCCACATCCCCCAGGGTGCACTGTTTCACTGGCGCCCTGATTGCAGGTTCTCTCATACCATTTTCACTGTATTGGTGCTGCTTTTATTTTTATTTTTTTTATAATTCATATTTTATTAACAAATGTTCACATTACAGGGGACAGAAAGTTACAACATACTCTGCATATATTCAAAGTGTTACAAAGGCTGTCCCCATCCCCACTTCCTGCCACCACATACAGCAGCAAAGTCCATACAGAAATAAGATAAAGTATTATGTAGTATCACAAATCAAGGATCATTGATTACAGTAACTCGTATACCTGATCTGGTCATGATTAGCGTGTGAAGGGGATCCCAAGTATTCTTGTACCACTGCAACTTATTATGGAGGCTCGCTATCACTTTCTCTGTACGTAGGTTAGCTAGAATTTCATTAACCCATTCCTGATATGATGGGCTTACTGCATCCCTCCAATGCGGAAGTACAATTTTTTTAACAGATAGTGCAATCATGGAGATATGAAATCTCCTGAGTCTCACCTTGATAGAGGATAGATCTCCCAACAAACATACTTCTAGGGTGAAGCAATCTTGTAAACTTAATATAGGATCTAGGTTGGTCTGTATGGCTACCCACAATGACCTTATCTTGGGGCACGACCAAAAGATGTGAAGAAGTGTACCATCCTCTTGACATCCTCTGGAACAAGCCCCCGAACTTATAAGACCCCATTTCCTCAGATTCACAGGAGTATAATACATGTTATGCATAATGTGGTATTGCATAAGGTGGAGTCTATCCTGAGAAACGTATTTATGACAGAACTTCCATAAAACAGACCAGTTGGGAGTGTATTGGGGAAAAAAGGAAACCCAGAGCCTGGTGGGGCCTTCGTGTCTCCCATATTTCCAATAAAATAGAACATGGTATATTTTGGAAATAGCACCTAGTGACCCCAATAAGGAGGAGAGATCAGATACAAATAGAAAGGCAGGTGGGCGAGGAGGAATGTTACCAAATACTGTAGAGAGCAGATGCTTTAATTGGACCACTCTAAAGTGAAAAGCTAACAGAACGTCAAAGTTACGAATTATATTGGAACTGAGAGCCATTCCGCTGTGTCATCCAGAAAAGTAGAGATTATCCCATCTCCAATTTGGGGAAACCATTTACGAGAAATCATCCTTTTGCTTATTGTGAAAGACAGGGAATTCCAAATAGACTGAGACAAGTCCAAGTGTGGGGAGTACCGCAAAAATGAACAAATCTTCACATGAACTTTGAGGGATGTTCAAATACTGGGAGAACTGCAGGTGTTAGGAAGGGACGGCATTTTAACATAGAGCATAGTTTGAGGGTTTATGTTCTCGGACTGAGTGAAATCTAACTCAATTTTGAGTCAGACCGGTCTTAAGTGTTACGGACCCGGATTCACCCAACGCATATACTTTGCAATTTGACTAGCCCAGTAATACATTGCCAGATGGGGAATCCACAGCCCCCCATCTGTTTTCTGAGTGTCCAGCTTATAATATGCTAACCTGGCTTGTTTATTGGGCCAGCTAAAATTTGTGAAAATTCTGTGAATTTTCTGAACTTGATAATGGAGTGAAAGAGTTAAGGAGTGAGAGGGGAAAAAATAAGCGAGGAAAAAACATTCATTTTAATTATATTAATGCGACCCCAGAGAGAGAGACAGGAAGTTTAGACCATCTATTGAGGTCTTGAACTATCACTTGGGAAAGGGGCTCCAAGTTTTCTTTGAATCAGGAAGAAGGGTTACATGTCAAATTAATACCAAGATATCTGAGAACATGAGGAGACCAGCAGAGAACAAAAGGGGACACATTGCTTTTGAAAACCTCATGGTTAAGAGGGAAAATGGCAGATTTATCAATATTCAGTTTATAGTTTGAGAAAGTACTGAACTCAGCAATTTCTCCTAACATGACGGGGATAGATGTTTTTGGATGAGGTAAATGGAGGAGGAGATCGTCAGCATAAGCCGTGATCTTCAACACATTATTACCTACCGGGACACCTTGTATCTCCGAATTATGGAGAATATTTCGGATAAGAGGCTGTAAGTATAAATTAAATAAAAGAGGGGGGGAGAGAGGACATCTCTGCCTGGTACCGGAAGACAAGAAAAAGGGTTTGGAGACTGCTTCATTGCTGGAGACTCTGGCAGAGGGAGTTTGATATAAGGCCTGAATCCAATCTATAAACCTGGCCGGGAAACCAAATACTATAAGGACCTGAAACAGGAAATTCCAGTTCACACGATCAAACACCTTTCAAAAAAGAGAGAACAGGGGTCAGCAAAACAAGGCTATAAAAATACCTTTAATACAAGGATTAGAAAGAAAAAAGCCAACAACCACATAAAAAGCGAGAACGGAAGACGCCAGGTGCTGCGACTACACCGCACCGAAATCGGGTGGTAAACAATACACATGGACAAAAGCAATAAAGCAAAAATAACATGCCACTCCGATACAAAGTGCTGTAATATATTGAATCCAAAGATTAAACAATAAGCCATCCAGCACCACGAGTGAAACCCGGAAGAGACAGGCAGACCAGCGTCACTGCGTCAAACTCATGTTTACGTATCGACTATCGCGTCTTCTTCAGAACGTGAGTTGGCTCGTACTCTGTCCACTTAAATACAAGGATCAATTAGAAAAATAAAACAAATTAAAGACATACAAACATATTATCGAATACCAACAAAAAAATAATTATAAAAAGAAACATTAATTAAAGCAAGGGGAAAAGAGCTGGACAAGTCATAATCCCCAATCAACCCGACTGGAGCATGAACAAGTCATAGCCAGGTATACTATATAAGTGCCACCTTATTAAAACCAAAACAAAAGAGTGCAATAAATTTTAATATTACTAAAAATCATGACAATAATGAAGAAAAGTGTAAAAATAAACACCAAAAAGGGGAGCAGAGCCGGAAAAGTCATGTCCCCAGTGTATGGACAGAGCACGACACAGGCCATGTCCACACATACTAACATTAACTATAAAAACTATAAAGGGGAAGTTCATCATTCAAACCATGGTGTGCCATAGTGTTGAGTTCAAAGATCCAGAAAGCTTCTCTTTGTAAAATCCTTAAGTTCAGGTCACCACCACGAAAGCCCACTTCCACTTTCTCCAAACCGACAAATCTCAATTTTGCTGGAGATCCATGTTTAGCTTCATGGTAATGATGTGCTATCGCATATTCCATATTAGCATTCCTAATGGCTCCTTTATGTTCACCTATCCTCAACTTTAAAATTCTTTTGGTTTGACCTACATAACTTAACCCACAAGGGCAAGTCAACATATATATGACCCCTTGAGTATAACAATTAATGAAAGATTGTATCTCATAGCTTTTTCCAGAACGTGGATGATGGAAGGTCTTTACATCTGATGTGTTAGAACAATGTACACATCGTCCACATCGATAGTTACCTTTAGGGAATGAAGGTAGCCAATTTAGTTGTTGCTTATCATTTACACAGGGAATATACTAATTAACTAACAAATCTTTTAGATTTTGTCCCTTTTTATATGAAATTAAAGGACGAATTTGACCAATGTGTCTCGTTTTCCCATCTGAATTGATAACACCCCAGTGTTTGTGTATAATATGCCCTATTTTAGCTGCCAGATGATTAAATTCTGTAGTAAAAATAAGTCTATCCCTTTCCTTTTGTTCATGTACTTTGTGGGTTAATAGCGTCTCTCTCTCCATTTTATTAACTGAATGTAAGCTCTTTAACAAAACTCTAGGTTCATAGCCTCTATTAATAAATCTGTCAGTAATGTCCTTTCTCACTTCACAAAAAAGACATATTATCAGAGCAAATACGCTTAGCTCTGATATATTGACCCTTAGGAACATTGTTGATTACAGATTTAGGGTGACAGCTCTCAAAGCGTAACAAGGTATTTCTGGACATGGGTTTTCTATATAATTTAGTAGAAAGGAAGCCATCCTTCTTTTCTAACAGCATATCCAGGAAAGAAATTCTGTCTCTGCTTTTAACATAGGTGAACTTAAGGTGTGAAATGGTGTGATTTATGTATTCAATAAAATGTTCAAGTTCAACCTCAGAGCCCTTCCAAATCATTAGACAATTGTCTATGTATCTCTTCCACAGCTTGATGTGCTTCCAAAAAGTATTGTTAGATGAATTATATATGTGCATTTCCTCCCATTCGCCCATATATAAGTTCGCCAAACTCGGAGCAAAGGTCGTACCCATTGCAATCCCCTTTTATCTGAATGTAAAATGAGCCATTGAACCAAAAATAGTTTTGTTCTAACACAAATCTCGCCAGTTCCAATATAAAATTTGAACTAGGTTTCTTTTTTTCCCTTAAGCTCAAATGTTTAGATAAAGACTGCAAACCTCCCTCATGAGGTATATTAGAATAAAGGCTTACCATGTCTATAGTCACTAGTAGATCAGACTCAGATATAGATACATTCCGAAGCATCAATAAAGCGTTGTTCGTAGGACTGCAGATTAGGCACAAACTTTTGTGCAAAAAAGTCAACAAACTTAGACATATTTTCAGTTATAGACTCATTAGCTGAGACAATTGGACGACCCGTAACAGGAAAAATATTTTTGTGTACCTTAGGTAGAAGATAAAACACAGGCTTCTTGGGGTTTGATGTCTTCAAAAATTCAGCTTCCTTTGGTAATATCTCCTGCTAGAAAGCCAGAATCGATAAGATTATCTGCTCTCTGTTTAATCAAGGTCACAGGGTCTCTTTCAATCTTTTTATAAAACTCTTGATTATTTAGCTGTCTCATGGCTTCCTTAATATAGGCTTCAGTTCCCCACACAACTACTGCACCACCTTTGCCCGCTTGTTTTATCACTATTGAATCTAAATTTCTTAATTCCTGTATAGCATGTCGCTCAGAACTGGTGACATTTTGTGCACAATATTCACTCTTGTTATTAGCAATTAATTTATGCACATCATTGGATACCAAATTACAGAACGTATTAATTGTATGGTTCAAATGGGGAGGGTTAAAGGTCGAGGGCTTCTTAAAAGGAGTATCTTCTCTTATAGTTTCGAGGGTTGGGGGCTTATCCATATTTGAATTGTAAAAATCCTTCAAGTGTAACTTCCTAAAAAATCTAAATAAATCCAATTCAATTTGAAAGGGATTGACTTTAGTAGTAGGTACAAAGCTTAGACCTTTAGATAGCACCTGTACCTGTATTGGAGTTAACACTATATCTGAAAGATTTATGACTTCCAATTCAGATTCCTTGGTCTCGGAGACCTCCTCACCCCCCCCAATTCTGTCTCCCTCTGTAATTCTGTCACCCTCTATTGCCTCTCATACCTTTCCCTCTTTCTCCTCCCCTTTCCTCTTCATATTCTGTATGGTCTAACAAACCCAAATCTTGGCTGTTGTCTAAAAAATGTTTATTTTCATTCGATCTCTGATGGTCTTCGAGATCGCTATCTGGTCCTGAAGAGATATTAATTTCATCTCCATTTGAAGATACTAAATAGGGATTTGTGGGAAAAGCTTTCTTTTTATTTTCCTGCCAATTATATACATTTCCTGTTTTGTAATCATTTTCATCCCTAACATATTTCTTCTGTTTGTACTGCACCAAGTCCGTCTGAAATTTGACTATAGACATATTAGCTTTGCCAGAGAGAGATTCAGATGGGAAAACGAGACACATTGGTCAAAATCTTCCTTTAATTTCATATAAAAAGGGACAAAATCTAAAAGATCTGTTAGTTAATTCATATATTCCTGTGTGAATGATAAGCAACAACTAAATTGGCTACCTTCATTCCCTAAAGGTAACTATCGATGTGGACGATGTGTACATTGTTCTAACACGTCAGATGTAAAGACCTTCCATCATCCACGTTCTGGAAAAAGCTATGAGATACAATCTTTCATTAATTGTAATACTCAAGGGGTCATATATATGTTGACTTGCCCTTGTGGGTTAAGTTATGTAGCTCAAACCAAAAGAAATTTAAAGTTGAGGATAGGTGAACATAAAGGAGCCATTAGGAACGTTAATATGGAATATGCGATAGCACATCATTACCATGAAGCTAAACATGGATCTCCAGCAACATTGAGATTTGTCGGTTTGGAGAAAGTGGAAGTGGGCTTTCTTGGTGGTGACCTGAACTTAAGGATTTTACAAAGAGATGCTTTCTGGATCTTTGAACTCAACACTATGGCACACCATGGTTTGAATGATGAACTTCCCCTTTATAGTTTTTTATAGTTAATGTTAGTATGTGTGGACATGACCTGTGTCGTGCTCTGTCCATACAATGGGGACATGACTTTTCCGGCTCTGCTCCCCTTTTTGGTGTTTATTTTTACACTTTTCTTCATTATTGTCATGATTTTTAGTAATATTAACATTTATTGCATTCTTTTGTTTTGGTTTTAATAAGGTGGCACTTATATAGTATACCTGGCTATGACTTGTTCGTGCTCTAGTCGGGTTGATTGGGGATTATGACTTGTCCAGCTCTTTTCCCCTTGCTTTAATTCATGTTTCTTTTTATAATTAATTTTTTGTGGGTATTCGATAGTACGTTTGTATGTCTTTAATTTGTTTTATTTTTCTAATTGATCCTTGTATTTAAGTGGACAGAGTACGAGCCAACTCACGTTCTGAAGAAGAAGCGATAGTCGATACATAAACGTGAGTGTGACGCGGTGACGCTGGTCCACCTGTCTCTTCCGGGTTTCACTCGTGGTGCTGGATGGCTTATTGTTTAATCTTTGGATTCGATATATTACAGCACTTTGTATCGGAGTAGTATGTTATTTTTGCTTTATTGCTTTTGTCCATGTGTATTTTTTACCACCCGATTTCGGTGCGGTGTAGTCGCAGCACCTGGCGTCTCCCGTTCTCGCTTTTTATGTGGTTGTTGGCTTTTTTCTTTCTAATCCTTGTATTAAAGGTATTTTTATAGCCTCATTTTGCTGACCCCTGTTCTCTTTTTTGAATGGTGTTATATTTTACAACTCCTGGGGTATTGTGCATTACTCTGTATTTGTGAGCCTCCACGGTCTTTGAGATTTTTTCTTAGACTCTGTGTTTTTTGATGATCAAACACCTTGTCAATGTCCAAGGAGATCAATCCCATGGGAAAGGCAGCATCTCTGGACACTGAGACAATGTGTGACAGGGTGCGTAAATGGTCAGCTGATGAACGTCCCTTCATAAACCCCACCAGAGACATACTAATCAGGTCTGGAAGGACCCGTGTTATTCTATTGGCCAATATCTTCAAGAGAACTTTAACATCTTGATTCAACAAAGAAATTGACCTGTAGCTTTGCACTAATTTTGGATCTTTATCAGGCTTAGGAAGGAGAACAATCAGGGCTTCAAACAGATGAGTCTCTATTCTTGCACCAGAAAGAATATGACAGTACAACTAGTGAAGAACCGGTAATAACTGAGATTGAAAAGTTTTATAGAATAAAGCAGAAAAAATGTCTGGTCCTGGGACCTTGTCTGAGGGCAAAGCCCCGATGACCGCTGATATTTCCTCCAGAGATATTGGGGAGGATAGGAACTTCCTCTGTGGTTCAGATAAAGAGGGTAGAGAAGAATCCCTCAGATATGTCTCAAGTGCTTCCAATCAAGGAGGGGTTATCCATGTCCCTGTATAAATGCTCATAGTATGAGGCAAACTCCTGCACAACCTCAGAAGTGGACACCTTCAAGGATCCATCTGCGCGTGCCCTAATTGGAGGTATGAACCAACTAGATTCCTGCTGTTTTAACCTTAAGGCTAGTAAGCAACCTGCTTTTTCCCCCCTGATCAGTATAGCTTGCTTTGGTGCAAATAATAGATAACTCTGCTTTCTCCCTCAACAAATCTATATATTTATCTTTAGCTACCGAAAGCCTCCTCATATCCTCTTCCGAGGTATTAGAGGATAACTTGGTTTCCAGAGACCTAATGAGAGATAAAGAAGCTAATAATTCCACCTCTCAAATCCTTTTCCTCTTTGTTGTTAAACATTTTATTATTGACAATAAGGCAGATCATACACACAAGGCAGAGTGTACATAAAGAGAATCATACATGACATACAGTTGGGGTTGATCCGTAATATCCTTTTCCTCTTTGTGGCTAAGCTAATATTAATCCCTCTCATGTAAGCCTTGAAAGCACCCCACAAAATATCAGGTGCCATGACCTCAGAGGAATTAGTAGAGAAAAAGAAATCAATCTGTTCTCTTATTAGGTTACAGTATTTGGTATATTTGAGCAGTTGCCCATTTAATTTCCATTGGGTTTCTTTATGGGGAATGTTAAGAAAACCAGATTGGAAGTCACCAGAGAGTGATCTGACACAGGACCTGACTGAATCAAGGCAGTTAAGACCACCGGTAAGAGGGCCTGATAAAGGAAGAGATAGTCGATGCGAGACTGGGTTCTGTGCACAGGCGAGTTAAAAGTATACTCTCTGTCCTTAGGGTGTAGTACACTCCACACATCACACAGTCTGCAGTGATCCAGAAAGTCCCTGAGGGCCCTTTGCCCGGGCAACAAACTCCTCAACCCACTACCAGACCTATCCACTTCAGGATCAAGAACCAGATTGAAGTCCCCGTCCGTAATTATACCAATGGGAAGCATGGGAAGGAGTAATGAGATAAGCTTCATAAAAAAGCCCAGATCATCTGCATTTGGCCCATATATGCTACCAAGTAAAATTGGCATAGACTAAATATTCCCCTGGACCAGGACATATCTACCATCGGGGTCCCTGAGAACCTGTTTACAGATAAAGGGAATGCCTCTGTTGATCAGAATCATAACCCCACAGCTGTTAGTGTAACCCGAGGCAGTAAATACCTGCCCTATTTGTTGCCTCCTAAGTTGCAGAGATTCACTTTCCAGTAAATGAGATTCTTGCAAGAATGTGATCTGAGAAGACAATAAGCTTAAATGTTTTAACACTTGGTATTGCTTGACTCTTTTCCTTATCCCCTTCACACTCCATGTAGCCAGAGTTATACTACTAGCTATCTAAATAAAAGAAAAAAAAGAGTCTCTTATGTAACATCTAGGGATTACAACAATCGGCATTAAGTGACCAGAACCCATATTTGCAGCTGTATTTCCCTCCCCACCCAACATCAGCTTCCCTCACACCCACCTCCCCAGCCCCCCCAAAATATTCCAAACCCACCCAACGAACAAATAAAATGAAAACCATGGACACAATATCATCTCCCTCTCCCCCTTCCACTCCAACTGTCAGGAGCAACGTTCAGCACAATACCGTTTTCCTTCCTCCCCCACCAACCTCCCAAACATGTGCTCACAAACCCTGCCCTCATATGCAAACCTTCTTATAAAAACAGTGATCAGTAATATCAAAAGGAAGGTAGAGATAATATAAGTGATAATCGACCACTGCTGGACTCCTGATATCCAGAAAAACAGAGAGAGAGAATGTGAAAGGGAAGAGAGAGCATTCCTCACTTGAGAGCAGTCCAGAGAACCCGAATACCTGAGAAATAAATGAGCAACACAAAGTGTGATAGCAGAATACGTTATCCTAACTGCTGCCACTAGCAAGACTGAAAATTTTCCCAGTAACGTTTGTTAGCAAAATAACTAAATGCTTCCAAGTAGCAGATCTCCACCTGTTCCCAAGTCCCCACTGTTATATTCAACTGGAGAAAATAAATTCCCTAGACAAATAATGGGATTGATTCACAAAATATACTGCAAGATCACCCTCTGGTGATATTATCTCAAAAATGCATGTCCAGCTAAAGCTGATACCAGAAGGTCGCTCTCTTGAGTAATGCCTTAGCAATCAAAAACACCAAATCAGAGGGCTTTCAATATAATAACTACATCATGAGAAATAAATTGGTGTCCTTGTAAAAGAAAAACAGGAAAATGTGATCTACGTGAAAAAAGGGACCATCTTCCCAGACCAGACACAACCCCCTAGAAACAAACTCTTGGGATATGGAATTGCTCCAAAACATAGAGCGCTAAGATGGAAAGTGTAAGAGAGCAGGATTCCAATGAGAATAGCCCCCTCTGCCGTGGCATTCAGGAACCTTCGAGACCAGACAGATATTTATTCCTCATATTGCATAATAGTACGAGAAAAAACTTCTCCGTTCCATCGCAGGATAGGATGAAACCAACCAAACAGATCAAGTGTCCCAAAACAGATCAGGCAAAGCAGCCTTAAGACCCAAAAGAGTAGCTTCTGGATTCTCATATGTTGACCAGGTACCAGCCACTAGTACCTGTAATCTAGCTGGATAACCCATTTTAAAGAAAAGGCCTGCTGCAATGACTTTTGATACAATAGTGTGGAAAGCAGTGTGCTTCGCTCTGACCGACCCTGGTAAATCTTGGACAATTCTGAGCTTGGTATTTTCCCATTTCACTTCTTACAACTCTCTCACTTTAGTCAGAAAATGTTGTCACTCCAGGTAATTTAAAAAGTGACAAATAATGGGATGTGGCATTGCACCTGGAGATGGCTTGGGTCACAGGGACCTATGCGCCCTTTCAATGGTGTACTTGGCCCCGAAAGGAGAGGGACCAGTGATCTTTTCCATCAGCTTCTGCACAAATACAAGTGTATTCTGGCCTTTCTCTCCTTCAGGGAGGCCCAAGATAATTATATTATTTCTTCGGCTGCAGCCCTCTAAATCTTCCAGCTTGGCTTCCAGACTAGAAATCCTTTGCCGCATAGCCACGAGACCAGGATCGATTTTTTCCACTTGCTTCTCAAGAGAGGAGATTTGAGCTGCATTATCTGAAGTTTTCATCGAGACCTCTTCGAGTTTTTTAGAGAGGGATTGAATTTCAGCTGAGATTTCTTTAACTTCTTCCCAGAATGGCTTAAAGTCTTCCAAAAATCTGCTCAAAGTTAGGGGTTCTTGCTCAGCGATCAGATTTTGAAGCTCTGGCTTATCCACTGCACTCGAGGCCCTTGATTTTTTTGGGGCCTTCTCGGGAGTGACCTGGCAGTGTGTGCTTCTGTGGAGGCTTCTTCATGTAGACCTCCATAATGACAAGAACAAGCTAGCAGGTGCCCAGGGTATTAAGAAGGTGGTAATCAGCAATTTTTCTTGTGTTTAGGGAGAAATAATGGCAAAAATAGTGATATTTTGCACTTAGGAGGCCGGAGCTATGCAGAGGAGCTTCTACCTGGTACCCTGCATCACGTGATCCACTGTATTGGTGCTGCTTTTGCTGCACCATGATGAGAGCACCCTGACCACCCAGAACCATTTCATGAATCAACTGATGTCCCTTTTCTGTAGAGAGAAGCTCACCTCAGTAAATGTCTTATGCTTGTCAATAATTTCCACTGAGAAATCATGAAAGAGAGATAATCTATCCCCCTCCATGACAGAACCCTCCTCTACCTTGCTAGAGTAAGTTCAATAATTTTCCTTCATATAGTAGTTTAAAAAATAGGCAATAACAGGCTGGGGCTTGTCACTTTTATGAGGCTTAGGGGCAAATGAGCAGTGCATCTGCTCTGTGTCTAGTGGCCACTACCTCTGCTATGGAAAGAGCTCAGTAAAGAGTCATTGAAGAAACCAGATCATGTTATTTCCCTCCACCCCCTCTGATGTCCAATTTTTCTAACATTGTTTCTCCTCCCCAGTTCTCAAGATCATCTAATGTGTCCAGAATATATGCTAGTTGCCTGTTATGGTATTCTGATGTATCTTGCAGTGGTAACATTGGTAACATTGGTATTATAGAGCTCTATAAAGACTAATGCCCATTTGGCTCACTTAAACTTTCAATTTAATATCCCGCTGTATTATTGCCCCCCCAAAATTATCCAAAGATTTTTTGAAGGATGTCATATTCTGACTAGCCACCACTTCAATCGGTAAGTCATTCCAAACTCTTACCACCCTATTTGAGAACCAAAACAAACACAATTTTGTCCTACATCTACTCACCCTCAACTATAAGGGGTGGGCATGAGTGTTATATGACTGAACCATAAGATGCAGATCCAATTGCTCCCATAGCTGATTATCTTATAATACCTGAAAAACTAGGCACATGTCCCCTCTCATTCTGCAATATTCCAGGGGATATAAATCCAGCTTCTTCAACCTGTCCTTTTTTATCATCTCCTTAACTTCAGATATTTTTCTAGTAGCCCTTCGCTGCACCCTCTCTAGGGCTCTACTATCCCCTTTATAGCCAGGTGCCCAAAACTGCGCACAATATTCTGTATGCGGCCTCACAAGAGAGGTATACAAAGGGAGCAACACCTCTCTCTTTCTGCTTCTAATATGTCTATGCATGCATCCCAAAATTATGTTTGTCTTCCTGACCACTAAATTGTACTGTGTGTGGAACTTGAGGTCATTGGTGACCCTTATACCCAAGTCCATTTCCTCATGTACCACTTTAAGGATATTACCACCTAAACTATAATTTATTTCCAGATTATTTTTACCAAAGTGCATAACCATACACTTTTCCATGTTAAAGGTAGCCCCATTTATCTTTGCCCATAAATCCAGTTCTCCAAGTGCTAACTGTAAATTTGAATCATCAGATGTGTTATTAACTGGATGGCCTATACATGTATTGTCAGCAAATTTGGAAATCCAAATGTTAGCTGTTACCTGCATAGTTGACATGTAAAGGTTAAACAGACATGGTCCCAATACAGATCCCTGTGGGACCCCACTAGTGACTGCTGCCCAGTCAGACATTTCTCCAAGGACACATACTCTCTGTTTCCTAGCAGACAGCCAATCTCCCACCCAGTTTACTATTTTGGGATGTATACCTAAATCATAAATAGTTTTAATCAATTTTTCATGAGGGACCTTATCTAATGCCTTTGTTAGGTTTAAGAATATCACATCCACAGGATAGTCTTCATCAAAAGATCTACTACAGGTAACTTTACTGTAGAGTTCCAATAAATTAGTTTGACATGAACGTCCCTTAGCAAATCTATTTGGGACTTATCCTGTTTCCCTTGTAGCTCCAATTAATCCATAATATAGTACTTGATAATACCTTCCAGTATTTTTCCAAGTGCTGATGTCAAGCTAATTGGCCTGTAATTGCCCACTACATTCTTCTGTACCTTTTTGAGGATAGGGTGAACCGTTGCCAATCTCCACATCTGCATAGTTTGCCCTGATTCCAGTGACTGTTGAAATATTTCTGTGATTGGCCCTGCCAAATAATTTGCCAATTCCTTTAGCAATCTGGGATGCAGGCCATCTGGTCCACTAGCTTTATTATGGTACAAATTACTAAGCCTTGATCTCACATCCTCTAACTCAATTTTGAAATCAAGAGCTCCATCTGCAATGCAATCCATTAGGCTGTATTGTTTGTCTAAATTAAACACAGAGGAAAAGTATGTGTTAAACCTATCAGCCATTTGCTTATTGTCAGATATAATATTATCAGCATTATCTTTCAGTGGTCCAATTTGTTTACCCTTTCCCCCCTCTATTATTTACATACGTGTAAAAATTCTTGTAATTATCCCGAGTTTTTGTTACTAGTTTTAGTTCATACCTCCTCTTTGCCTTGCCAAAAGCCATTTTAACCCCTTTTAACTGAAGTTTATAAGATGCCCATGCCTTAGATTCCCTGCAGCTTTTGGCCCTAATGAAAGCCTTATTCTTATTTTTTATCAACTTTTTTAATGTAGTTGTCATCCAAGGGGGCACAATTTTCCTGGAGCTATTGTATTTTTTATGAATAGTGACATGTTTTAAGATCAGCTCATTTAATTTGTTAGTAAATGTGTCCCACATTTCCTGAACTGGGAGGTTAGTTAACTCCTGCTGCCAATTCCAGGTGTCTAATTCATATTTAAAAAATCATAATTGACCCTATTGAAGTAGTGCAGTACTGTACTTCCACTTATAATATAATAACCTCTATCAATTTGGAAACTGACCATAGAGTGGTCACTGTTTCCAAGCGTGGCCTCGACCTTACAGTTTGTAATATTATCAACCATATTAGTTAAGACTAAATCAAGAATATGGTTCCCCCTTGTATTCTCTTGAACTAATTGTTCCATTCCTGCAGTTAATAATTCTTCCAAGAAACTGACTTCGACCTTTGTATTTCCCTGTAATAGGTCCCATTTTATACCAGGGAGATTAAAATCTCCTAGTATAATAACATTGTTCTCATGGGCTATACATTTGATAAAATTTAATAATTGACTATCTTGTTTAGGTACCCTAGTTGGTGGTCTATACACAACTGCTATATTAATCTTTGGTGCTCTAGGTGGAATAATCTTTACCCACAAGATTTCTTCCTGTATCCATGCTGTACAGTCCTTGATCTCAGATGTGATGTTATTTTGAATGTATACTGCCACTCCACCCCCTCTATTATACTGCCTATCCTTGTTATATAGTGTGCATCCCAGGATTTGCTTATCCCGTGTATCATCTGCCCATCACCATGTTTCTGTATTAGCATAAACTTTAATTTCATCATTATCTAGTTTGAGTTTTAGTTCATCCATTTTATTATTGAGACTTCTGGCATTTAACACAAGGCAGTTCCACACAGTGTTATACTTATGAGTCATGTCTGTATTTATGGCCCTTAATCCCCCCATTATTTAGTTTAAATGTAGTCCTATACTGTTTTAATTTGGAAGATAATATCCTGTTCCCCTGTTTGTTCAGATGTTGACCATCATATGAGAAGTTATGATATGCCTTGAAATCCTCCCAATGATCCAAGTATCTATATCCCTTTCTGTGGCACCATCTTTTTAGTCACTCATTTAACCTTATTATATTCTCCATCTGTTGTTTACTTGCCCGAGGGACTGGTAAAATACCAGAAATAATCAGACCACATCCCCTCCTGTTTAATTCCACCCCCACACTCTCAAAATCCATTTGTATCTCCGTGAGATTACTTTTTCCTGTATCATTCACTCCCACATGTAAAACAGTTAATGGGGTTTGTTTGTTCTCTAATAACACAGGTAACAACTGACGTATATCATTAATGCCATCCCCTGGCAAAACTGACACTGTTGTGAAATCATTACAATTTTTACAGATAATCTGATCAGAATATTTTAAAATTGAATCTCCTATTATGAGGACATCCCTTGGTATTTTAGAACCATGTCCAGAGGTGTTGGGGTAAAGGAATTTATATCACAATTATTTAAACAGTGTGGAACAGGCTCCTGTGATGTATCCAATTCTGGATCTCCATCGAGGGCTTGAAATCTGTTCAGGATAAATAGGTCTGGGGTAATATTTAATGTTTTCTGTTCCTGTAACCCTTTTTGATCATGTTCTCTATCCAAAGCATAAAAGGTTTTTGGGGTAAGCTGGTTGGTAGAACCTCCTATATTTCTCCTACCCCTTTTCACTCCTCTTGATCTATGTACAGTACACAATTCAGATATCCTCATCATCATTTGGTGTAATATTTGTGGAGGCTTTAAGTAAACATGATCTAAAAAGATCAGTTTCAACTGTGTCTATGTATTATTCCAACATATAAATCTCGGCCTGTGTTTTGACCCTCTGTTGTAAAGAAATAATCTCAACATGAAGCTCACCAATTAATATGCAGTTATCACAGATAAACCCCAGCTCTTCCTCTCCCTTTACATACATATCACACTTACTACATCGTTTTATATTAATTTTCATTTCTGAGTAGACTTCCAACTTATTTTGAGTCCCAGATCCCATTGTCACAATGGACACAGCTGAAACGCACCGATGCGTGTGTCTCCATGTGCTGCAATGCATGCCCTGCTTGCGGCAGTGATGCTAGTTAAAGGGGAAGTACCCCAGAAGTAACCTCCAAAGGTAATGTTCATGAGGGCTTGCAACAAAGTAAAATAATCACCAAAACAATCTCCCTGTGCATCTGCCTCTCATGCAAGGCACAGGCAGCAAGTATAATTGTCCCAGTATTTTAAAATAGCACAAATAACAGTATCAGCATTTTTATACTAACATGCTGTCTTCCTGTTTACTGTTGCTAAGTAACAGGGCTCAAAGTAGGTAGCTCAATTTTAAAATAGTCTTCATTAAAAGAAATGGTACAGGGTTCAAGAATACTAGTGTCCCCAACCCAAATACACACTCAGTGCTCTTATATGGCAGTGTTTAAACATGCTAAGCTTCCAAGGCCACCCCAGTCACTGCAGAGGTGCTAGTTAAAGGGGGAAGTACCGTGCAAGTAACCGCCAAAGGTCATGTTCATGAGAGCGTGTAACAAAATTAAATAATCACCAAGACAATCTCCTCATGCGTCTGCCTCTCATGCGAGGCACAGGCAGCAAGTATAATTGTCCCAGTATTTTAAAATAGCACAAATAACAGTATCAGCTGTGTCAGCATGTCGGTTGTGTCTGTTGTGACACTGGGATCCAGGCCTGTACTGGCATGATGGTCTGCATCTGTCCAGGAGAGGAACCAGGATCTTAGGTGATAGGTTTAAATACTTCATTGACAAGTATTTAAACTAGCCAAAGGGGACACACTGGAAAGGAGCAGGGAAATCCTAGCCTCCCCCAAAATATCAGGGTACTAAATGAGGTAGACACCAACATAGAGATGTCAATAGGGAGAAGCACTGGGGTAAGTGGAGAAAATGACAAATGCAATAAGGACAGGGATGAGGCAAAAAGGGATAAGGCCATCAAGAATTGGAGGGTAATGAGTACTAACACCCCTAGTCTGGGCAACAAGCTCCCCGAACTGGTGGCCTTGATGGAAGAGGGATGCCTGGATATTGTAGCAGTCACAGAAACATGGTACACAGAGAACCATGACTGGGATGTTAACTTACCAGGGTACACAACCTATAAGGGAGACAGGGAGGGCAGAAGAGGGGGGAGTAGCTGTCTATGTAAGGGAAGAGATAAAAGGAACTGAACAAATGAGTAAACAGGGAGGAGAGGAGGCACTGTGGTTCACCTTAGACACTGGAAATGGCATCACAATACACACAGGGGTTGTATATAGACCCCCATGTCAGTGGGAGGGAATGGACAAGGATATGATAGAAGGCATACTAAGGATGGAAGAGAAAGGGGAGATACTGTTGATGGGGGACCTTAAAATGCCAGATGTTAACTGGAGCACCTTTGTGGCAGCCACATCCAAAAGCAGGGCCATTCTTGATGACCTTCAGGTGGCATGCCTCAAACAGCTAGTTTTGGAACCCACTCATGAGGGAGCAATCTTAGACCTCGTACTCTCAAATGGGGACAGTGAGAGGATCTCAGATCTAGAAGTGGGTAGCCATTTGGGAACAAGTGACCACCAAACAGTGCAGTTCACAATAAACTCTGCTACAGAGTTAAGCCATAAAAAAGTGAGGGTTCTGGACTTCAGGAGGGCTGACTTTGGCAAGATGGGAGAGTGCCTTAGAAAAACACTAGCAAACAGGCTAGAAGGAGGGGTGGATCAACAATGGGCAAATATCAAAACTGCTATCACAGAGGCAACAAGCCTTAGTGTGAAGCAAATAAACAAATCAAAATGAAAGAAAAAGCCATTATGGTTCTCAAAAGAGGTGGCAGTGAAGGTTAGGGAGAAAAGATAGCATTTAGGAAGTATAAGGAAACACAGAAGGAGCAGGACAGAGAACTGTACCAGTTAAGGCAGAAGGAAGTAAGGGAGGGTAGTCAGAATAGCAAAGGCTCAAACAGAGGAAAAGATAGCTAACTCGGTTAAGAAGGGGGATAAAACCTTTTATAGGTATATCAGGGAGCATAGAAAGACAAAGGAAGGGATAGTGAGGCTGAATAGAATGGATGGTGGGTGGGCAGAGAGTGACAGTGATAAATCAGGGATACTGAATGAATACTTCTGTTCAGTATTCACAAAAGAGGAAGTGGGGGAGGTGCCTAATCCAATTAACAGAAGCACTCTGGAGAGGGGGGTTGATACCAGTCCTTTCACAGAAGAAAGGGTTCTAAAAGAACTCCTAAAACTGAAGGTGGACAAAGCAATGGGGCCAGATGGAATTCACCCCAGAATTCTAAAAGTATTAAGCAGAGAACTAGTGACACCACTGACTACACTTTTTAACAAATCATGGGAGGATGGTGTTGTACCTGAGGACTAGAAGAAGGCAGATGTGATGCCCCTTCACAAAAGTGGGACCAAGACGGAGGCAGGAAGCTACAGACCTGTGAGTTTGACCTCTGTAGTAGGGCAAGTGATGGAATCACTTCTGAAGGAAGTACCTAGAGGCCAGTGGGGCATAGGACCCAAGGCAGCATGGGTTCACAGCGGGAAGGTCATGTCAGATGAATCTAATTGATTTCTTTGACTGGGTGACCAAAGTAGTAGACCAGGGAGGGGCTGTGGACATGGCCTACCTAGACTTTTGCAAGGCATTTGACACAGTCCCACACAAAAGATTAGTAGTCAAATTAACCAGCCTTGGAGTGGGTCTGAAGGTGGTAGCCTGGGTAAAACATTGGCTGAACAACAGGTCACAGAATGTAATTGTAAATGGAGTCCACTCTGAAGAAAGAGAGATTACTAGTGGGTTACCACAGGGTTCAGTACTGGGTCCGGTCCTTTTTAATGTCTTTATAAGTAAAATTGCAGAGGGACTGGAAGGAACAGTATGCCTCTTTGCAGATGACACAAAGATCTGCAACAGGGTTGATACACAAGGAGGCATGGAAAGGATGAGAAGGGACTTGGAAAGGTTGGAGGAATGGTCAGAAGTATGGCAGCTAGGATTCAATGCAAAGAAGTGCAGAGTAATACACCTGGGAAACAAAAACCCAGGGGAAGATTACACAATGGGGGGAGGTAGTAACAACAACAAAAATGGAAAGAGACCTAGGGGTAATCATATCAGATGACCTCAAGGCTGGCAAGCAATGCGAGAAGGCAGTAGGGAGGGCTGGGGGGATACTGGGATGTATAGGGAAAGGTATAACCAGCAGAAAACAGGAAGTTGTTATCCCCCTGTACAGACAGTTGGTGAGACCCCATCTGAAGTACTGCATCCAGTTCTGGAGACCCCATCTCTGCAAGGACATAGACAGGATGGAGGCAGTTCAGAGGAGGGCAACTAAAATGGTGCAGGGTCTGCAAGAGAAGTCATATGAGGAGAGACTAAAGGAGCTTAATATGTGTACCCTTGAGAAAAGGAGGGAGAGGGGGGACATGAAAGAAACATTTAAGTACCTCAGTGGAATCAGCAAAGTCCAAGAGGGTAGCATCTTTCAGAAAAAGAGATGTGCAGGAACAAGGGACACAATTTGAAGATAGAGGAGGATGGCTCAGGGACAATGTGAGGAAGTATTTTTTCACAGAGAGGGTGGTGGATGCATGGAACAGCCTTCCTGAGGAGGTTGTGGGGTCCAAAACTGTTGGAGAATTCAAGAATGCATGGGACAGACATAAGACAATTTTTGTTGGGGGGTAGGAAGAAATAGGCTGTTGGTTAACTAGGATCGGTGGCCTATCCTGTAGGTAGGGAAATGGGCAGACTAGGTGGGCCAAGCGGTCCTTATCTGCCGTCAAAGTCTATGTTTCTATTTTTCTATGTTTCTATCAGTGTTTTTATACTAACATGCTCTCTTCCTGTTTACTATTGCTATGTAACTGGGCTCAAAGTAGGTAGCTCAATTTAAAAATAGTGGAATAACATTTTTCTCAACAACACACATGCACTTTTCTGTTAGCTCACATCATTGTCTAGTATCCACCAATTCCCAATGTAGTTTTGCCATGGACTCTATAAGGTCAATGATGCCCAATTTAAGATCTTCTAGCCTTTGTCTAATGGTTACCAATTCTGATAATTTCTGCTGCTGATTATTATTCTCCTTTAGTGAAAGTATCCTGTTAAGTTGTGGTGTTGGGCCATCTACTTTGGCTCCCACTTGTGACATTCCATCATATTATGAGAGAAAAAAAGCTGTTTAACTAGAAAAAATCATAAGGCGTCGTCAGATTTTCATGAAATCACAGGATTTATTTGGTTGCTATCTAGCTATCCTGTTTCAGGTATGTCACCAGCGGGGTCCCCCAGGGGTTGGTGCTGGGGCTGGTGTTGTTCAATGTCTTCATAAACAATATCAGGAAAGACATAAAGGGTAATATGTTCCTCTTTGTGATGGCACCAAACTCTTTGGGAGGATGGACACAGTTGAATCAATACAGAACCTATGGGATAGCCTCAGAAAACTGGAGAGGTGGTCAGGGATGTGACAACTTGGCTTCAATGTCAAAAAATGCAAAGTGATGCATCTTGGAACAAGAAATCCTAGGACTGTGTATTACCAGGAGGGGGTGTCTGGATAGCAGCATCTAAGGAATAAAAGGATCTGGAGGTGGTGATCTCCAGTGACATGAAACACTCCTCACAATGTGAAAAGGCTGCAGTGAAGGTGAACAAGATGTTGGAGCGTATAGCCAGGAGGTTCAGCAGTAGGAGGAGTGAGGTCATAGAGCCCTTGTGCAGGTCACTGGTGAGACCACATTTAGAATGTGGGGTAAGACACTGGAATCCATATCATAAGAAAGACATCAGCTTGGTGTCCAAATGGGGCAACCAAAACAATCAGGGAACAGCATAGGAAGTCTTACAAAGAGAGGTTGGTAGCCTTGATAATGTACTCTCAAGAAGAGAGGAGTGAGAAGGGGGTATATGACAGATAACTTTAAGCACTTGAAGGGGATAAAGAGAATGGATAGGGAACGTCTTTTCAAACTAAGTGACAACAGAAACATGATTGGAAACAGTATGAAATTGGGAGTTAGGAAGGATGTTAGGAGACATTTTGTTTTACAGAGTGGGCAGTGAACCAGTAAATGCAATGTCAGAGGAAGTGGTCTCAGTGAAAATAGTTTAAGAGAGCTTGGGATAGGCGTAAAGGAAAGTCATGGAACCATGGGGGAGCAGTTAGGAAGGAGGGGTTGACAGGGGATGGGCGGAGGTCAATTGCGTGAGCCAGAGACACTGCATTACTAACGAGAAGACTTGGTAGACCAATTTGCCCTTCTTCTGCTGGCACTTTCACATGTTCATATGCTATACCAATGAATAAAGCTAAGATAGCATTCATTTAGATGAAATGTAAGTATGTGCTTTGAAGAATTTAAAAAGCGTGCTGGTCAGGAGCTTGTCAATTAGGCATCCATCATTGTCAGCACTGCAAGTACTGAATGCTTCAGGGTTTGAGAGAAAGTCAGAAAAGTAGGTAAATGTGGCATTAAGGTTTCCAGCCCTAAATCTCCATCCCTACGCCCCAAGCAGCAAAAGGAAACACAATTGGGTTTTAAATCTCCAGAGTTTTATTTAATTAGTCATGGGGTCTTGCTTGTATTGTAAACTCTAATACTCATCCCCCCCAGCCCATAGCCTCCTGTCTGAAGCACGAGGTACAGCACCAAGACAGTGCCTTATAGTGGTAACTCTTCAAAGGTAGAGAAGTATATCTCACTATGAGTCACAACAAAATCTGTTGTAATGATCTTTACTCAGGGCCTGAAGAAAAGAGAACACACGTTGCCTAGTTTGCTTAGGGAGGGGGGTGGGCATTAGGGATGACCCCACCACTAATTTGCCAAGACTGTGGAGATGCAAAATCCAATTTTTGTGTTTTCATTTTTGTAGCTTTGAGAGTTAGAGTTGGAAACCCTAATGCCATGCTTTGCTACTTTAGGGGCATTAACTTGAACCCTAATTGGTGCATTAATGCAGGTTTTTTTTAAAGAATTTTCTTTCATTTTGAGACAGTGGAATAATATCAGTCATGCAGGTTCCTTTGGGAGCTACATGAACATATGAAGATCTGCAGAGCCATCTAGGCCCTGAGCCAGGATACAAAATATTTACTGTAAATAAAAATACGAAAAGAAGAGGAGGCATGTCTATATACAGTATATAAGAGACACATAAATAAGAGGCTTATGAAATTCACCCTAGGATGGAAAGTAGTGACAGAGTTGAACAAGTATGGATTTATTTGCTACAGCCAGGAAATAAGAAAATAACTACAGCAGTCTGCTACGGGGCACCAGGTTTAAAAATGGAGGAAAACAGTAAATTCCTAAGGGCTGTGGAAAGTATGGAACTTAGTGAGGGTATTGCCATATTAGGGGAGCTTAACTTGCTGACTATAAAATGGAAAGAGCAAACCAGGACAATAGCATTTGAAAGGAACGTCATTCATCTAGTTACAAGCAGTAACCTGAAACAATATGTGGGCTGAACACAAGAGGGCAAAATATTTTGGATGACATCTTGAGTAATATGAATGATGATATAATAAATGGAGAGGTCAGAGACCCATTAGTAGACAGTGACCATAACCTGGTAGAGATTAAAATCATTTGTGATTAGACCATAGGCAGAGGAAAAACAAAATTAAATATTGGAGTAGAGAAAACTACAGGGTGATGAAGGAATACTTGGGTAAGTGGGACTGGGAAAATGAACTAGGAGAACAAGGGGTACAAGAAATATGGCACAACATAAAAAATAAAATAGAGTTCTGTATATATAGCAGAAACAATACAAAATACAATAGCAAGGGGAAAATCCCAGTATGGCTGACTAAAAGATCACTAGATACATAAAGAAAACAAAAGAGCATACAACAGGTATAAAGAAAAAACCCTCACTTTGCAAATGGCACAAATTCAAAGAGATAGCAAAGAAATGTAAATCAGAAATCAACAGCCACCCCCCCAAAAAAAAAAACGAGGAGGAGAAAATGCAACAATGACAAAAGACAACAAAGAAAAACATTCTTTAACTATATAAATGGTCAAAAAATGGAACAACAAAGACAGGGCCTGTACATGTTGACAGCACAGTAACACAGGAAGAACAAACAATGGCTAATACCTTCAGCTAGTACTTCCTTAGCATCTGTCAAAACAAACATCAAAACTGTAGTGCATCATACGATGGGAACCAAGAGTACAAAGGGATTATACAATCTGATAAAGATAACATCATGGGAAAACTCAAACAACTGAAGATAGATAAATCACTAGAGCCAGATGGTTTGCATCATCAGGTATTGAGGAAATTAAACGAGGAAATAACAGGTTCAATAGCACTGATGTTCAAAGAATTACTTAGAATGGGTGCAATCTCTGAGGACTGGAGAAATGCCAACATAACACCACTCCATAGAAAGAGAGTAAAAACTGATTTTCACAATTACATACCCATCAGTCTGACATGTATACTTAACAAGGTGATGGAACAATATATTAAAGAATATTCAGAAAAAACATACAGTATAAGGATATAAGGTCTCATAGATGCATCACAGCAAGGCGTCACAGCCAAAAGGTCGTGTCAGACTACTGTGATATATGTTTTTTGAACATATTAGTAAGGCCTTAGAAACAGAACCACCACTTGATGTGATTTACTTGGATTTCTCCAAAGCTTTCAGTTTGGTTTCCCACATAGAATTAATAAAATGCTTGGAAGAACTCAGAGTGGAAGCAACTGTAATTCAATGGATGTCAGCCTGGTTAAATGACAGAAAGCAACAAGTCAGTATAAGGGGGTTTGCAACAGGATGGGGAGTGCGACCAGCGGGGTGACCCCGAGCTCTGTTTTGGAGCACACCCTGTTTGATTTATTTGTATCCACCCTTTAGGCAACTAGTAGTGCTTGGATGACTAAATTTGCCGATGACAGTAACATGGGTGCCATCACTCAGAATGTTCAGGATATTTTAAAATTTCAACATGACCTGGACAGGATTGGGGAATGGGCAGTTCAGCATAAAATGGTGTTTAACACTGAAAAGTGTGCTGTAACATAATGCAGAACACGGCGGCTGGTTACAAAGAAAATAACACAGAACTCGGGCAAAGAAACTGAGAGGGACCTTGGTATCTATGCAACTAATGAAAGGGACATTGGTATCTATGTAACTTATAAAAGGGACATTAGTATCTATGTAACTAATGAAAGGGACATTTGTATCTATGTAACTTATAAAAGGGACATTGGTATCTATGTAACTAATGAAAGGGACATTGGTATCTATGTAACTAATGAAAGGGACATTGGTATCTATGTAATTAATGAAAGGGACATTGCCATCTACAGTATGTAACATAGAAACATAGAAACATAGAAGTTGACGGCAGATAAGGACCGCAAGGCCCATCCAGTCTGCCCATTTCTTTTTCTACCTTATAAATGTGCCATCGGCCTTTGCTATGTCAGTGACCTATCTATTCATAGTCATTTGTATTGCTCCCTTATGCCTATCCCATGCCTGTTTGAAGCCCTGCACTGCATTCATAGCCACCACTTCTGTGGTAAGCCATTCCATGCATCTACCACCCTTTCTGTGAAAAAGAATTTCCTCACATTCCCCTTAATCGGCCTCCTCTAATCTCATGCTGTGTCCTCTTGTCCTGCTATTTTCTTATATTTAAACATGTTAGACTCTTTCACCTTGTTTATGCCCTTAAGGTGTTTAAATGTCCGATCCATATCACCTCTCTCCCTCCTTTGCTCAAGGGTATACATATTGAGCTCCGTTAATCTGTCCTCATATGTCTTCTGATGCAGTCCTGACCATTTTGGTTGCCCTTCTCTGGACTGCCTCAATTTGGTTAATGTCCTTGTGAAGGTGTGGCCTCAATACGCTTGCATGAGTACTCAGATGGGGCCTAACCAATGTCTTCTGAAGAGGTTATTGCCTCCCTCTTACGACATGATACCCCTACTAATACACTAACACCCCCTAGCCTTACCTACTGCTTTAGAGGTCTGTTTGGATGATTTCAGGTCATCAGTGATGATGATGCCCAAGTCTCTTTCTTCCTTTGTGACTGCTAGCAACTCCTCCCAGCCTATAAGTGGCTTCAGGGTTTCTCTTCCCTATGTGCATGATTTTGCACTTCTTTGCATTAAATCCCAGTTGCCACTCTCCGACCATTCTGCTAGTTTATCCAGATCTCTTCTCATTCTGCCCACCCATCTGGATCATCTACTCTGTTGCAGATCTTGGTGTCATCTGCAAACAGACAAGCCTTACCCTCTAGTCCATCTGCAGGTCACTAATGAAGATGTTGAATAGGACTGGCCCCAGGACTGATCCCTGAAGTACCCCACTTGTGACTTGCATCTCTTCTGACTGTATACAATTTACCACCACTCTCTGTTTTCTGCCAGTCAACCAGTTTGCCACCCAGTTGACCAACTTCGACCACCCCAGGCCTACCTAGCTTATTTATCAATCTTCTATGTGGAACAGTGTCAAAAGCTTTGCTGTGAAGTCAAGGTAAGCGACATCAACTGCTCCCTTGGTCCACCACTCTGGTTACCCAGTCAAAGAAATCTATGAGATTAGTTTGACAGGACCTTCCTTTGTAAACCCATGCTGTCTTGGATCCTGTGCCCTATGGATTCCAGGTGTTGCACTATCTCCTTTCAGCAGGAGTGCTTTTCCATAATCTTGCCCACTACTGAGGTAAGACTGACCGGTCTGTAGTTCCCCGCCTCCTCCCTGCTACCACTCTTGTGGAGTGGGATCACGAACCCTTCTCCAGTCTGGGACCTCTCCTGTGCTCAGAGACTCACTAAACAATTCTGCTAATGGCTCTGCTAGTTCCTCCTTTAGCTCCTTAAGTACCTGGGATGTATGCCATCAGGTCCATTGCCTTATCCACCCTGAGCTTACTAGCTCTTGTAGGACCCTTTCTTTTGTGAAGGGAGTAGTGCTCACCTCCCTCCCCTGTGTCCATGATGCTGAGCTGTGGGCCTGCCTACCTTCTCTTCAGTAAATACTGAGCAAAGTATCTATTTAGGATAGATGCCTTTACAGGGTCCTCCTCCTCACATGCTCCCTTTTCTCCATTAAGCATAGCAATACCCCTCTGGACTTTCTCCTTTCACTAATGTATCTATAGAAAGTCTTGTCACCTTCTTTTACTGTTCGTGCTAGTGTTTCCTCAGTTTGGGACTTTGCCTGCCTTACTGCCTTACCTGCTTCCCTTAGGGCAGTTTGGTATGCCCCTATCTTCATCCCGCTGTGTTCCTTATATTTTCTGAAGCCAGCCTTTTGGCTCTGACCTTTTCTGCTACTGTATTTGAGAACCAAAGTGGTTTCCTTCTTCTTTTGCACTTCCTTTTCTGTCTAACACAATGGGATGTTGCTTCAAGTATTGTATCCTTAATGCTTGCCCACTTTGCCTATACCTCCTCACCTGTGTTTCTTTTGCCAGGACTAGCTTAACTCTGTTGCCCATCTTATCAAAGTCAGCTCCTCTGAAGTCCCATATTTTTGCCTTGGAATGGGATGATTTAGATGTAGTAGCCAAATTGAACCATACCATGTGATGGTCACTGCCCCAGGTGACCTTCTACCTGGAGATCTGTGATCCCTTCTTTGTTAGTCAGTACTAGATCTAGGATAGCCCTGTCTCTTGTGGGTTGCTGTACCAGTTGTTTGAGGCCTCCGCAGGAATCCACTATGAGACTAGTTCTGGCAGATGTTCCTGCTGGTATTGACCAATCTGTATCTGGCATGTTGAAGTCCCCATTATCAGAACCTCCCTTTAGCTGTCATGTTTTGTATATCTTCTACAGTAATGTCTATGTCCTCCCTCTGGTCTGGGGGCCTGTAGACAACCCCAGTTCTTATGGCTGTCCCATTTCCTGTTTCAGGGTGACCCACAGTTCTTCTGGCTCCTTATGTGTATTCTGAATTTCTGTAGCTTTGATATTTTCATTAACATACAGGGCCCTCCTCCCCCTGCACTCAGTCTCTTCTGAACAATACATAGCCAGGTACTGAAGTCTCCCAAGTGTGGTTACTGGTAAACCACGTCTCACTAATTGCTACTATGTCCAGTTTAGCCTCTGACATTTTGCCTGCAGGTCTGGGATCTTACTTCCCAGGCTGTGAGCATTGTGTACATGATTTTCCATTGGCCAGATTTTGGTGTGTTAGTTGTTGGGTGAGGTTTGGCATACCCTGTGCATCGTATGGGGAGACAAACCTTTTTCTTACCTGGTGATGCAAATGAGCGGCAAACACGCTGAATTCCAGTTTGACCACTAGCTGAGGGGAGGGGTGTTCTTCCCATTCAACGTATGGGTGCTGCACCCTCTCCCATTTGCTAGTTTAAATATTCTGCAAAGACGTCAAACTTCTGCCCAATGCACTGACTCCTCTTTAGTCAGATGCAGTCCATCAAATTTAAAGAACTTGCTCCCAGAACTGTTGCCAGTTCCCTACAAATCTGTGTCCTTTTTCCTGGCACCAGTCCTTGAGCCACGTGTTTTAGCTCCCTATCTCCCTTCTCTGACCTTCCGTCCATCTGCTCCCTTCTCCCAGACTGGCAGGATCTCAGAGAAGGAGATGCCGGACGAAATAGATGATAGTTTGTCACCCAGCCTAGTCAGGTGTTCCTTGGTCTCCACAACTGACCCGGCGAGATCATTAGTCCCTATGTGTACTAGGACATCAATGTTTTCTCCTGCTTTGTGAACAATTTTAGCAATGCGGTCAGTGTCTCTCCATGCTGATGTACCTGGGAGACATCTGACCATCACCCCTGGCTGGAGATGGGTATCAACTCCCCGAATCATGGAGTCTCCTATGATCAGAAGTTTTTTGGAAACTAATGAAAGGGACATTGGTTCCTATGTAATTAATGAAAGGGACATTGGTATCTATGTAACTAATGATTTAACATAAAAGTATGATGCCAATGATGTGGTTAGGAAAGCAAATTGCAGATGAGCTGTATACTGAGAAACATTAAAAGCAGAGATAGCTCTCTTCTTATGTCACTGTATTGTTCACTGGTGAGACCATTGCTGGAGTACTGTGCCCGGTTCTGGAGTGCATACCATAAGAGAGATGTGGGACACCTTGAAAGACTGCAGAGGAGGGTAACAAAGAAAATTAGTGGAATAAAAGGCCTAACATATAAGGAAATACTTGGACAATTAAGACTGCATACCCTGGAATATTGCAAGCTCAGGGGAGACCAATGTTTGATCTATGCTGCACACAGGAATGACAACCTGTGAGAATGTCTGGGCCTTATTAAATGGTTATAATTATAACCAGTTGAAACCATGGATACCAACTTAAAGTGGAAAATTCTAAAACAAACAGCCGAAGGCACTGGATCAACCAAAGAGTAGTAACCCCATGGAATGGACTCCCTGAAGATATAATGAACAGCGACTCAACTGATACTTTTAAACACAAAGTAGATATTCGTTTAGGTAGAATTAGTTCCTGAGGTAGCATGGCACAGCTATAGACCTGTAATCCAACTTGTGAAACTTGTGATGCGCCATCATACTTCTCACAGCTATAGACCTGTAATCCAACTTGTGAAACTTGTGAAGCACCATCATACTTCTCACAGCTATAGACCTGTAATCTAACTTGTGAAACTTACGAAGCGCCATCATACTTCTCACAGCTATAGACCTGTAATGAAACTTGTGAAACTTGTGAAGCACCATCATACTTCTCACAGCTATAGACCTGTAATCCAACTTGTGAAACTTGTGAAGCGCCATCATACTTCTCACAGCTATAGACCTGTAATCCAACTTGTGAAACTTGTGAAGCGCCATCATACTTCTCACAGCTATAGACCTGTAATCCAACTTCTGAAACTTGTGTTGTGCCATCATACTTCTCACAGCTATAGACCTGTAATCCAACTTGTGAAACTTGTGAAGCGCCATCATACTTCTCACAGCTGTAGACCTGTAATCCAACTTGTGAAACTTGTGAAGCGCCATCATACTTCTCACAGCTATAGACCTGTAATCCAACATGGAAACTTGTGATGCGCCATCATACTTCTCACAGCTATAGACCACTAATCCAACTTATGAATCTTGTGATGCGCCATCATAGACATATAGATATATAGATACATAGATACATAGACATTGTTGGCAGATAAGGGCCTATGGCCCACCCAGTCTGCCCATTTGAGCTTGTAAGTTCAGTTTGTTTTCCTAGAAGTCTGTTGCACCTTACCACTGACCTCCAGAATTCCTTTATGTCTATCCCATGCTTTCTTAAATCCCCAGATTGTTTCAACCCCCACCACTTCCTCTGGCAGGGTGTTCCACTTGTCCACCACCCGTTCTGTGAAGAAATTCTTTCTCATGTTTCCTCTGAATCGTCCTCCCTCCAACTTCATCCCATGCCTCTAGTCCTGGAACATCTTTTTCGCTTAAAATAGTGTTTTCCTGCACCCTGTTCCTCCCTGTAAGATACTTGTATGTCTCTATCATATCCCTCTCTCCTCCTCTCCTCCAGGAGTACATGTTCAGTTCCTTCAACCTGTCTTCATAGGACTTGTGTTGCAATCCATGCACCATCTTTGTTGCCCTCCTTTGAACCTTCTCTACCCGGTCTATGTCCTTACGTAGGTATGGTCTCCAGAACTGTACACTGTACTCCAGGTGGGGCCTCACTACTGTCTTGTATAGTGGAATTATGACCTCCCTTTTCCTGCTGGTAATGCCCCTGCCTTTACATCCCAGCATCCTATTTGCTTACCTGCTGCCTTGTCACACTGTTTCCGACCTTGAGGTCATCAGAGATTATAACCCCAAGATCCCTTTCCTGCTTGGTGCATGCTATATCCTCACCCCCAACTGATATATTGTGCCAGGTTTTTGTCTTCATATGCATTATCTTGCACTTCTTTGCATTGAATTTCAACTGCCAAACCCTGATCATTCTTCAAGTTTCTGCAGGTCACTTCTCATTCTGTCTACACCCTCTGGTGTGTCTACTCTGTTACAGAGCTTTGTGTCATCAGCGAACAGTGAAATTCTGCCTTCTAGGTCCTGTGCCATGTCACTGATGAAGATGTTGAATAGGACGGTCCCAGCACTGATCCCTGTGGTACCCACTGGACACTCTTCCCTCTGTGGAGTGACAGCCATTTGCCACCACCCTCTGTGTCCTGCCACCCAGCCAGTTACCTACCCACCACACTACTGTCCTGCCCACACCATATTCCCCAGTTTGTGTAATAGTCTTCTATGTGGCACAATGTCAAAGGCCTTGCTGAAGTCCAGATAGGCCATGTCCACTGCAGTCCCCTGATCCACCTCCCTAGTCACCCAGTCAAAAAATTCAATGAGGTTGGTCTGACATGACCTCCCCCTGGTGAAACCATGCTGCCTTGGGTCCTGTAGTCCACTGACAACCAGAAGTTCCACCAATCTCTCCTTCAGTAGAGCTCCCATGATCTTCCCCACTACCGAGGTGAGGCTGACTGGTCTGTAGTTCCCAGCTTCCTCTTTGTTCCCAGTTTTGTATGAGGGGACTACATCTGCTGTCCCCCAGTCTTTGGGTACCTCCCCTGTTTCCAGTGATCGGCTAACAGCTTCTCACAGCTATAGACCTGTAATCCAACTTGTGAAACTTCTGATGCGCCATCATACTTCTCACAGCTATAGACCTGTAATCCAACATGTGAAACTTGTGATGCGCCATCATACTTCTCACAGCTATAGAATTGTAATCCAACTTGTGAAACTTGTGATACGCCATCATACTTCTCACAGCTAGAGACCTGTAATCCAACTTGTGAAACTTGTGAAGCGCCATCATACTTCTCACAGCTAGAGACCTGTAATCCAACTTGTGAAACTTGTGAAGCGCCATCATACTTCTCACAGCTAGAGACCTGAAATCCAACTTGTGAAACTTGTGATGCGCCATCATACTTCTCACAGCTATAGACCTGTAATCCAATTTGTGAAACTTGTGTTGCGCCATCATACTTCTCACAGCTATAGACCTGTAATCCAACTTGTGAAACTTGTGAGCGCCATCATACTTCTCACAGCTATAGACCTGTAATCCAACTTGAAACTTGTGAAGCGCCATCATACTTCTCACAGCTATAGAATTGTAATCCAACCTGTGAAACTTGTGATCGCCATCATACTTCTCACAGCTAGAGACCTGTAATCCAATCAGGAAACTTGTGGCACCATCATACTTCTCACAGCTAGAGACCTGTAATCCAACTTGTGAAACTTGTGAAGCGCCATCATACTTCTCACAGCTAGAGACCTGTAATCCAACTTGTGAAACTTGTGATGCGCCATCATACTTCTCACAGCTATAGACCTGTAATCCAATTTGTGAAACTTGTGTTGCGCCATCATACTTCTCACAGCTATAGACCTGTAATCCAACTTGTGAAACTTGTGAAGCGCCATCATACTTCTCACAGCTATAGACCTGTAATCCAACTTGTGAAACTTGTGAAGCGCCATCATACTTCTCACAGCTATAGACCTGTAATCCAACTTGAGAAACTTGAGATGCGCCATCATACTTCTCACAGCTATAGACCTGTAATCCAACTTGTGAAACTTGTGATGCGCCATCATACTTCTCACAGCTATAGACCTGTAATCCAACTTGAGAAACTTGTGATGCGCCATCATACTTCTCACAGCTATAGACCTGTAATCCAACTTGTGAATCTTGTGATGCGCCATCATAGATATATAGATATGTAGATATATAGATACATAGATACATAGACATTGTTGGCAGATAAGGGCCTATGGCCCACCCAGTCTGCCCATTTGAGCTTGTAAATTCAGTTTGTTTTCCTAGAAGTCTGTTGCACCTTACCCCTGACCTCCAGAATTCCTTTATGTCTATCCCATGCTTTTTAAATCCCGTGATTGTTTCAGCCCCCACCACTTCCTCTGGAAGGGTGTTCCACTTGTCCACCACCCGTTCTGTGAAGAAATTCTTTCTCATGTTTCCTCTGAATCGTCCTCCCTCCAACTTCATCCCATGCCCTCTAGTCCTGGAACATCTTTCTCACTTAAAAATAGTGTTTTCCTGCACCCTGTTCCTCCCTGTAAGATACTTGAATGTCTTTACCATATCCCCTCTCTCCCTCCTCTCCTCCAGGGAGTACATGTTCAGTTCCTTCAACCTGTCTTCATAGGACTTGTGTTGCAATCCAAGCACCATCTTTGTTGCCCTCCTTTGAACCTTCTCTTCCCTGTCTATGTCCTTACGTAGGTATGGTCTGCAGAACTGTACCCTGTACTCCAGGTGGGGCCTCACTAGTGTCTTGTATAGCGGAATTATGACCTCCCTTTTTCTGCTTGTAAAGCCCCTGCCTATACATCCCAGCATGCTATTTGCTTTACCTGCTGCCTTGTCACACTGTTTCCCGACCTTGAGGTCATCAGAGATAATAACCCCAAGATAACTTTCCTGCTTGGTGCATGCTATATCCTCACCCCCCAACTGATATTTTGTGCCAGGGTTCTTGTGCCCCATATGCATTATCTTGCACTTCTTTGCATTGAATTTCAACTGCCAAACCCTGATCATTCTTCAAGTTTCTGCAGGTCACTTCTCATTCTGTCTACACCCTCTGGTGTGTCTACTCTGTTACAGAGCTTTGTGTCATCAGTGAACAGTGAAATTCTGCCTTCTAGGTCCTGTGTCATGTCACTGATGAAGATGTCGAATAGGACCGGTCCCCGCACTGATCCCTGTGGTACCCCACTGGTCACTCTTCCCTCTGTGGAGTGACAGCCATTTGCCACCACCCTCTGTGTCCTGCCAACCAGCCAGTCACCTACCCACCACACTACTGTCCTGCCCACACACATATTCCCCAGTTTGTGAAATAGTCTTCTATGTGGCACAGTGTCAAAGGCCTTGCTGAAGTCCAGATAGGCCATGTCCACTGCAGTCCCCGATCCACCTCCCTAGTCACCCAGTCAAAAAATTCAATGAGGTTGGTCTGACATGACCTCCCCCTGGTGAAACCATGCAGACATGGGTCCTGTAGTCCATTGACAACCAGAACTTCCACCAATCTCTCCTTCAGTAGTGCTTCCATGATCTTCCCCACTACCGAGGTGAGGCTGACTGGTCTGTAGTTCCCTGCTTCCTCTTTGTTCCCAGTTTTGTATAAGGGGACTACATCTGCTGTCCCCCAGTCTTTGGGTACCTCCCCTGTTTCCAGTGATCGGCTAACAGCTTCTCACAGCTATAGACCTGTAATCCAAATTGTGAAACTTGTGATGTGACATCATACTTCTCACAGCTATAGACCTGTAATCCAACTTGTGAAACTTGTGATGCGCCATCATACTTCTCTCAGCTATAGACCTGTAATCCAACTTGTGAAACTTGTGAAGCGCCATCATACTTCTCACAGCTATAGACCTGTAATCCAACTTGTGAAACTTGTGATGCGCCATCATACTTCTCAAAGCTATAGACCTGTAATCCAACTTGTGAAACTTGTGATGCGCCAACACACTTCTCACAGTTATAGACCTGTAATCCAACTGGTGAAACTTGTGATGCGCCCTCATACTTCTCACAGCTATAGACCTGTAATCCAACTTGTGAAACTTGTGTTGAGCCATCATACTTCTCACAGCTATAGACCTGTAATCCAACTATTGAAACTTGTGATCGCCATCATTACTTCTCACAGCTATAGGCCATTAATCCAACTTATGAA
The DNA here is from genome assembly GCA_016271365.2 of Neoceratodus forsteri. Lineage (NCBI taxonomy): Eukaryota > Metazoa > Chordata > Ceratodontiformes > Ceratodontidae > Neoceratodus > Neoceratodus forsteri. The sequence continues at coordinate 7,707,506 of CM057449.1, forward strand.
TCTTGTGATGCGCCATCATAGATATATAGATACATAGACATTGTTGGCAGATAAGGGCCTATGGCCCACCCAGTCTGCCCATTTGAGCTTGTAAGATAACTTTGTTTTCCTAGAAGTCTGTTGCACCTTACCCCTGACCTCCAGAATTCCTTTATGTCTATCCCATGCATTCTTAAATCCCGTGATTGTTTCAGCCCCACCACTTCCTCTGGCAGGGTGTTCCACTTGTCCACCACCCATTCTGTGAAGAAATTCTTTCTCATGTTTCCTCTGAATCGTCTTCCCTCCAACTTCATCCCATGCCCTCTAGTCCTGGAACATCTTTTTCGCTTAAAAATAGTGTTTTCCGGCACCCTGTTCCTCCCTGTAAGATACTTGTATGTCTCTATCATATCCCCTCTCTCCCTCCTCTCCTCCTGGGAGTACATGTTCAGTTCCTTCAACCTGTCTTCATAGGACTTGTGTTGCAATCCAAGCACCATCTTTGTTGCCCTCCTTTGAACCTTCTCCACCCTGTCTATGTCCTTACATAGGTATGGTCTCCAGAACTGTACACTGTACTCCAGGTGGGGCCTCACTAGTGTCTTGTATAGCGGAATTATGACCTCCTTTTCCTGCTGGTAATGCCCCTGCCTATACATCCCAGCATCCTATTTGCTTTTCCTGCTGCCTTGTCACACTGTTTCCCTACCTTGAGGTCATCAGAGATAATAACCTCAAGATCCCTTTCCTGCTTGGTGCATGCTATATCCTCACCCCCCCCAACTGATATATTGTGCCAGGGTTTTTGTGCCCCATATGCATTATCTTGCACTTCTTTGCATTGAATTTCAACTGCCAAACCCCTGATCATTCTTCAAGTTTCTGCAGGTCACTTCTCATTCTGTCTACACCCTCTGGTGTGTCTACTCTGTTACAGAGCTTTGTGTCATCAGCGAACAGTGAAATTCTGCCTTCTAGGTCCTGTGACATGTCACTGATGAAGATGTTGAATAGGACCGGTGCCATCACTGATCCCTGTGGTACCCCACTGGTCACTCTTCCATCTGTGTAGTGACAGCCATTTGCCACCACCCTCTGTGTCCTGCCACCCAGCCATTTAACTACCCACCACACTACTGTCCTGCCCACACACATATTCCCCAGTTTGTGTAATAGTCTTCTATGTGGCACAGTGTCAAAGGCCTTGCTGAAGTCCAGATAGGCCATGTCCACTGCCCACCCCTGATCCACCTCCCTAGTCACCCAGTCAAAAAATTCAATGAGGTTGGTCTGCAGACCTCCCCTGGTGAAACAATGCTGCCTTGGGTCCTCTGGTCCATGACAACCCAAGTTCCACCAATCTCTCCTTCAGTAGTGCTTCCATGATCTTCCCCACTACCCGAGGTGGGGCTGACTGGTCTGTAGTTCTCTTCCTCTTTGTTCTCCAGTTTGTAAAGGACTACATCTGCTGTCCCCCAGTCTTTGGTTACCTCCCCTGTTTCCAGTGATTGGCTAACAGCTTCTCACAGCTATAGACCTGTAATCCAACTTGTGAAACTTGTGAAGCGCCATCATACTTCTCACAGTTATAGACCTGTAATCCAACTTGTGAAACTTGTGATGTGCCATCATACTTCTCACAGCTATAGACCTGTAATCCAACTTGTGAAACTCGTGATGTGACATCATACTTCTCACAGCTATAGACCTGTAATCCAACTTGTGAAACTTGTGATGCGCCATCATACTTCTCACAGCTATAGACCTGTAATCCAACTTGTGAAACTTGTAAAGCGCCATCATACTTCTCACAGCTATAGACCTGTAATCCAACTTGTGAAACTTGTGATGCGCCATCATACTTCTCATAGCTATAGACCTGTAATCCAACTTGTGAAACTTGTGATGCGCCAACATACTTCTCACAGCTATCGACCTGTAATCCAATTTGTGAAACTTGTGATCGCCATCATACTTCTCACAGCTATAGACCTGTAATCAATTTGTGAAACTTGTATTTGCCATCATACTTCTCACAGCTACAGACCTGTAATCCATCTTGTGAAACTTGTAAAGCGCCATCATACTTCTCACAGCTATAGACCTGTAATCCAACTTGTGAAACTTGTGATGCGCCATCATACTTCTCACAGCTATAGACCGTTAATCCAACTTGAGATCTTGTGATCGCCATCATAGATATATTGATACATAGACATTGTTGGCAGATAAGCCTATGGCCCCACAATCTACCATTTGAGCTTGTAAGTTCACTTTGTTTTCCTAGAAGTCTGTTGCACCTTACCCCTGACCTCCAGAATTCCTTTATGTCATCCCATGCATTCTTAAATCCTGTGATTGTTTCAGCCCCACCACTTCCTCTGGCAGGGTGTTCCACTTGTCCACCACCGTTCTGTGAAGAATTCTTTCTCATGTTTCCTCTGAATCGTCCTCCTCCAACTTCATCCCATGCCCTCTAGTCCTGGAACATCTTTTTCGCTTAAAAATAGTGTTTTCCTGCACCCTGTTCCTCCCTGTAAGATACTTGTATGTCTCTATCATATCCCCTCTCTCCCTCCTCTCCTCCTGGGAGTACATGTTCAGTTCCTTCAACCTGTCTTCATAGGACTTGTGTTGCAATCCATGCACCATCTTTGTTGCCCTCCTTTGAACCTTCTCTACCCTGTCTATGTCCTTAAGTAGGTATGGTCTCCAGAACTGTACCCTGTACTCCAGGTGGGGCCTCACTAGTGTCTTGTATATCGGAATTATGACCTCCCTTTTCCTGCTGGTAATGCCCTGCCTATACATCCCAGCATCCTTTGCTTTTCCTGCTGCCTTGTCACACTGTTTCCCTACCGAGGTCATCAGAGATAATAACCCCAAGATCCCTTTCCTGCTTGGTGCATGCTATATCCTCACCCCCCAACTGATATATTGTCCAGGGTTTTGTGCCCCATATGCATTATCTTGCACTATTTGCATTGAATTTCAACTGCCAAACCCTGATCATTTTCAAGTTTCTGCAGGTCACTTCTCATTCTGTATACACCTCTGGTGTGTCTACTCTGTTACAGAGCTTTGTGTCATCAGCGAACAGTGAAATTCTGCTTCTAGGTCCTATGCCATGTCACTGATGAAGATGTTGAATAGGACCGGTCCCATCACTGATCCCTGTAGTACCCCACTGGTCACTCTTCCCTCTGTGGAGTGACAGCCATTTGCCACCACCCTCTGAGTCCTGCCACCCAGCCAGTTACCTACCACACACTACTGTCCTGCCACACATATTCCCAGTTTGTGTATAGTCTTCTATGTGGCACAGTGTCAAAGGCCTTGCTGAAGTCCAGATGGGCCATGTCCAGTGCCTCCCGATCCACCTCCTAGTCACCCAGTCAAAAAATTCAATGAGGTTGGTCTGACATGACCTCCCCCTGGTGAAACCATGCTGCCTTGGGTCCTGTAGTGCATTGACAACCAGAAGTTCCACCAATCTCTGCTTCAGTAGTGCTTCCATGATCTTCCCCACTACCGAGGTGAGGCTGACTGGTCTGTAGTTCCCTGCTTCCTCTTTGTTCCCAGTTTTGTATAAGAGGACTACATCTGCTGTCCTCCAGTCTTTGGTTACCTCCCCTGTTTCCAGTGATCGGCTAAACAGTTTCTCACAGCTATAGACCTGTAATCCAACTTGTGAAACTTGTGATGCGCCATCATACTTCTCTCAGCTATAGACCTGTAATCCAACTTGTGAAACTTGTGAAGCGCCATCATACTTCTCACAGCTATAGACCTGTAATCCAACTTAGAAACTTGTGATGCGCCATCATACTTCTCAAAGCTATAGACCTGTAATCAACTTCAGAAACTTGTGATCGCCAACACACTTCTCACAGTTATAGACCTGTAATCCAACTGGTGAAACTTGTGATCGCCTCATACTTCTCACAGCTATAGACCTGTAATCCAACATGTGAAACTGTGTTGCGCCATCATACTTCTCACAGCTATAGACCTGTAATCAAACTATTGAAACTTGTGATGCTCATCACACTTCTCACAGCTATAGGCCATTAATCCAACTTGTGAATCTTGTGATGCGCCATCAGATATATAGATACATAGACATTGTTATAGATAAGGGCCTATGGCCCACCCAGTCTGCCCATTGAGCTTAAGTTAACTTTGTTTTCCTGAAGTCTGTTGCTTACCCTGACCTCAAATTCCTTTATGTCTATCCCATGCATTCTTAAATCCGTGATTGTTTCAGCCCACCACTTCCTCTGGCAGGTGTTCCATTTGTCCACCACCCATTCTGTGAAGAAATTCTTTCTCACTGTTTCCTCTGAATTCTTCCTCCAACTTCATCCCATGCCTCTAGTCCTGGAACATCTTTTCTCTTAAAAATAAGTGCCTTTCCGCACCCTGTTCCTCCCTATAAGATACTTGTATGTCTCTATCATATCCCTCTCTCCTCTCCTCCTGGGAGTACATGTTCAGTTCCTTCAACCTGTCTTCATAGGACTTGTGTTGCAATCCAAGCACCATCTTTGTTGCCCTCCTTTGAACCTTCTCTACCCTGTCTATGTCCTTACATAGTATGGTCTCCAGAACTGTACACTGTACTCCAGGTAAATCTCACTAGTGTCTTGTATAGCTGGAATTATGACCACCCTTTCCTGCTGGTAATGCCCCTGCCTATACATCCCAGCATCCTATTTGCTTTTCCTGCTGCCTTGTCACACTGTTTCCCTACCTTGAGGTCATCAGAGATAATAACCTCAAGATCCCTTTCCTGCTTGGTGCATGCTATATCCTCACCCCCCCCAACTGATATATTGTGCCAGGGTTTTTGTGCCCCATATGCATTATCTTGCACTTCTTTGCATTGAATTTCAATTGCCAAACCCCTGATCATTCTTCAAGTTTCTGCAGGTCACTTCTCATTCTGTCTACACCCTCTGGTGTGTCTACTCTGTTACAGAGCTTTGTGTCATCAGCGAACAGTGAAATTCTGCCTTCTAGGTCCTGTGACATGTCACTGATGAAGATGTTGAATAGGACGAGTGCCATCACTGATCCTGTGGTACCCACTGGTCACTCTTCCATCTGTGTAGTGACAGCCATTTGCCACCACCCTCTGTGTCCTGCCACCCAGCCATTTACCTACCCACCACACTACATGTCCTGCCCACACACATATTCCCAAGTTTGTGTAATAGTCTTCTATGGCACAGTGTCAAAGGCCTTGCTGAAGTCCAGATAGGCCATGTCCTGCCCACCCCTGATCCACCTCCCTAGTCACCCAGTCAAAAAATTCAATGAGGTTGGTCTGACGACCTCCCCAGAAACAATGCTGCCTTGGGTCCTGTAGTCCATTGACAACCAGAAGTTCCACTCAATCTCCTTCAGTAGTGCTTCCATGATCTTCCCCACTCACCGAGGTGAGGCTGACTGTTCAGAAACCTCAAGCTTCCTCTTTGTCTCAGTTTTGTAAAGGGACTACATCTGCTGTCCCCAGTCTTTAGTTACCTCCTGTTTCCAGTGATTGGCTAACAGCTTCTCACAGCTATAGACCTGTAATCCAACATGAAACTTGAAGCGCCATCATACTTCTCACAGTTATAGACCTGTAATCCAACTTGTGAAACTTGTGATGTGCCATCACTTCTCACAGCTAGAGACCTGTAATCCAACATGAAACTCGTGATGTGACATCATACCTCTCACAGCTATAGACCTGTAATCCAACTTGTGAAACCTATGATGCGCCATCATACTTCTCACAGCTATAGACCTGTAATCCAATCCTAGAAACTTGTGTGCGCCATCATACTTTTCACAGTTATGGACCTGTAATCCAACTCTGTAGAAACTTGTGATGCGCCTCATCATACTTCTATAGCTATAGACCTGTAATCCAACATGTGAAACTTGTGATGCGCCAACATACTTCTCACAGCTATCGACCTGTAATCCAATTTGTGAAACTTGTGATGCGCCATCATACTTCTCCACAGCTATAGACCTGTAATCCAATTTATGAAACTTGTGTTAGAGCCATCATACTTCTCATAAAGTTACAGACCTGTAATCCAACTTGTGAAATTTTGTAAAGCGCCATCATACTTCTCACAGCTACAGACCTGTAATCCAACTTCTGTGAAACTTGTGATGCGCCATCATACTTCCTAGCTGGCTAGACCTGTAATCCCACTTGTGAAACTTGTGATGCGCCAACATACTTCTCACAGCTATAGACCTGTAATCCAACATAGAAACTTGTGATGCGCCATCATACTTCTCACAGCTATAGACCCGTTAATCCAACATGAATCTTGTGATGCGCCATCATAGATATATTGATACATAGACATTGTTGCGCAGATAAGGGCCTATGGCCCAACTAGTCTACCCATTTGAGCTTGTAAGTTCACTTTGTTTCTCTCTAGAAGTCTGTTGCACCTTACCCTGACCTCCAGAATTCCTTTATGTCTATCCATGCATTCTTAAATCCTGTGATTGTTTCAGCCCCACCACTTCCTCTGGCAGGGTGTTCCACTTGTCCACCACCCGTTCTGTGAAGAAATTCTTTCTCATGTTTCCTCTGAATCGATCACTCCCTCCAACTTCATCCCATGCCTCTAGTCCTGAAACATCTTTTTCAGCTTAAAATAGTGTTTTCCTGCACCCTGTTCCTCCCTGTAAAGATACTTGTATGTCTCTATCATATCCCTCTCTCCCTCCTCTCCTCCTGGGAGTACATGTTCAGTTCCTTCAACCTGTCTTCATAGGGACTTGTAAGTTGCAATCCATGCACCATCTTTGTTGCCCTCCTTGAACCTTCTCTACCCTGTCTATGTCCTTACGTAGGTGCGGTCTCCAGAACTGTAACTCTGTACCCAGGTGGGCCTCACTAGTGTCTTGTATATATCGAATTATGACCTCCCTTTCCTGCTGGTAATGCCCTGCCTATACATCCCAGCATCCTATTTGCTTTTCCTGCTGCCTTGTCACACTGTTTCCCTACCTTGAGGTCATCAGAGATAATAACCCCAAGATCCCTTTCCTGCTTGGTATGCTATATCCTCACCCCCAACTGATATATTGTGCCTGGGTTTTGTGCCCCATATGCATTATCTTGCACTTATTTGCATTGAATTTCAACTGCCAAACCCTGATCATTTTCAAGTTTCTGCAGGTCACTTCTCATTCTGTATACACCTCTGGTGTGTCTACTCTGTTACAGAGCTGTGTCATGCGACAGTGAAATTCTGCCTTCTAGGTCCTATGCCATGCCACTGATGAAGATGTTGAATAGGACGGTCCATCACTGATCCCTCGTGGTACCCACTGGTCACTCTTCCCTCTGTGGGAGTGACAGCCATTTGCCACCACCCTCCTGAGTCCTGCCACCCAGCCAGTTACCTACCCACCACACTACTGTCCTGCCCACACATATTCCCCAGTTTGTGTGTAGTCTTCTATGTGGCACAGTGTCAAAGGCCTTGCTGAAGTCCAGATAGGCCATGTCCAGTGCCCTCCCGATCCACCTCCCTAGTCACCCAGTCAAAAATTCAATGAGGTTGGTCTGACATGCCTCCCTGGTGAAACACATGCTGCCTTGGGTCCTGTAGTCCATTGACAACCAGAAGTTCCACCAATCTCTGCTTCGGTAGTGCTTCCATGATCTTCCCCACTACCGAGGTGAGGCTGACTGGTCTGTAGTTCCCTGCTTCCTCTTTGTTCCCAGTTTTGTATAAGGGGACTACATCTGCTGTCCTCCAGTCTTTGGTTACCTCCCCTGTTTCCAGTGATCGGCTAAACAGTTTCTCACAGCTATAGACCTGTAATCCAACTTGTGAAACTTGTGATGCGCCATCATACTTCTCTCAGCTATAGACCTGTAATCCAACTTGGAAACTTGTAAGCGCCATCATACTTCTCACAGCTATAGACCTGTAATCCAACTGTGAAACTTCTGATGCACCATCATACTTCTCATAGCTATAGACCTGTAATCCAACTTGAAACTTGTGATGCGCCAACACACTTCTCACAGTTATAGACCTGTAATCCAACTGGTGAAACTTGTGATCGCCCTCATACTTCTCACAGCTATAGACCTGTAATCCAACATGAAACTTGTGTTTGCGCCATCATACTTCTCACAGCTATAGACCTGTAATCCAACTATTGAAACTTGATGAGCCATCATACTTCTCACAGCTATAGGCCATTAATCCAACTTGTGAATCTTGTGATCGCCTATCATAGATATATAGATGCATAGACATTGTTGGCAGATAAGGGCCTATAGCCCACCCAGTCTGCCCATTTGAGCTTGTAAGTTAACTTTGTTTTCAGAAGTCTGTGCACATCTTACCCTGACCTCCAGAATTCCTTTTATGTCTATCCCATGCATTCTTAAATCCTGTGAATTGTTTCACCTCCACTTCCTCTGGCAGGGTGTTCCACTTGTCCACCACCCATTCTGTGAAGAAATTCTTTCTCATGTTTCCTCTGAATCGTCTTCCTCCAACTTCATCCCATGCCCTCTAGTCCTGGAACATCTTTTTCGCTTAAAAATAGTGTTTTCCGCACCCTGATTCCTCCCTGTAAGATACTTGTGTGTCTCTATCATATCCCTCTCTCCTCCTCTCCTCCTGGGAGTACATGTTCAGTTCCTTCAACCTGTCTTCATAGGATTCATTTGCAATCCAAGCACCATCTTTGTTGCCCTCCTTTGAACCTTCTCTACCCTGTCTATGTCCTTACATAGGTATGGTCTCAGAACTGTACACTGTACCCAGGTGGGCCTCACTAAGTGTCTTGTATAGCGGAATTATGACCTCCTTTTCCTGCTGGTAATGCCCTGCCTATACATCCAGCATCCTATTTGCTTTTCCTGCTGCTTTGTCACACTGTTTCCCTACCTTGAGGTCATCAGAGATACATAACCCCAGGATCCTTTCTGCTTGGTGCATGCTATATCCTCACCCCCAACTGATATATTATTGTGCCAGGGTTTTGTGCCCCATATGCATTATCTTGCACTTCTTTGCATTGAATTTCGACTGCCAAACCTCTGATCATTCTTTCAAGTTTCTGCAGGTCACTTCTCATTCTCTACACCCTCTGGTGTGTCTACTCTGTTACAGAGCTTTGTGTCATCAGCGAACAGTGAAATTCTGCCTTCTAGGGTCCTGTGACATGTCACTGATGAAGATGTTGAATAGGACGGTGCATCACTCAGTCCCTATGGTACCCCACTGGTCACTCTTCCATCTGTGTAGTGACAGCCATTTGCCACCACCCTCTGTGTCCTGCCACCCAGCCATTTACACCACCCACCACACTACTGTCCTGCCCACACACATTCCCCCAGTTTGTGTAATAGTTTCTATGTGGCACAGTGTCCAGCCTTGCTGAAGTCCAGATAGGCCATGTCCACTGCCACCCTGATCCACCTCCTTAGTCACCCAGTCAAAATTCAACGAGGTTGGTCTGACATGACCTCCCCGAGAAACAATGTTGCCTTCTAAGGCCCTGTAGTCCATTGACAAACTAGAAGTTCCACCAATCTCTCCTTCAGTAGTGCTTCCATGATCTTCCCCACTACCGAGGTGAGGCTGACTGGTCTGTAGTTCCCTGCTTCCTCTTTGTTCCCAGTTTTGTAAAAGGGGACTACATCTGCTGTCCCCCAGTCTTTGGTTACCTCCCCTGTTTCCAGTGATTGGCTAACAGCTTCTCACAGCTATAGACCTGTAATCCAACTTGTGAAACTTGTGAAGCGCCATCATACTTCTCACAGTTATAGACCTGTAATCCAACTTGTGAAACTTGTGATGTGCCATCATACTTCTCACTGCTATAGACCTGTAATCCAACTTGTGAAACTCGTGATGTGACATCATACTCTCACAGCTATAGACCTGTAATCCAACTTGTGAAACTTGGATGCGCCATCACTTCACAGCTATAGACCTGTAATCCAACTTGTGAAACTTGTAGCGCCATCATACTTCTCACAGCTATAGACCTGTAATCCAACTCGTGAAACTTGTGATGCCCATCATGCCTTCTCATAGCTATAGACCTGTAATCCAACATGAAACTTGTGATGCGCAACATACTTCTCACAGCTATCGACCTGTAATCAAATTCTAGAAACTTGTGATGCGCCATCATACTTCTCACAGCTATAGACCTGTAATCCAATTGTGAAACTTGTGTTGCGCCATCACACTTCACAGCTACAGACCTGTAATCCATCTTGTGAAACTTGTAAGCGCCATCATACTTCTCACAGCTATAGACCTGTAATCCAACATGGAAACTTGTGATGCGCCATCATACTTCTCATAGCTATGGACCCTGTAATCCCACTTGTGAATATCCCTTGCAGAGGCAGCGTCGTAACATACTTCTCACAGCTATAGACCTGTAATCCAACATGTGAAACTTGTGATGCGCCATCATACTTCTCACAGCTATGACCGTCCAACATAGAATCTTGTGATCGCCATCATAGATATATTGATACATAGACATTGTTGGCAGATAAGGGCCTATGGCCCACCCAGTCTACCCATTTGAGCTTGTAAGTTCACTTTGTTTTCCTAGAAGTCATTCACCTTCCCCTGACCTCCAGAATTCCTTTATATCTCATCCCATGCATTCTTAAATCCTGTGATTGTTTCAGCCCCACCACTTCCTCTGCAGGGTGTTCCACTTGTCCACCACCGTTCTGTGAAGAATTCTTTCTCATGTTTCCTCTGAATCGTCCTCCTCCAACTTCATCCATGCCCTCTAGTCCTGGAACATCTTTTTCGCTTAAAAATAGTGTTTTCCTGCACCCTGTTCCTCCCTGTAAATACTTGTATGTCTCTATCATATCCCTCTCCTCCTCTCCTCCTGGGAGTACATGTTCAGTTCCTTCAACCTGTCTTCATAGGACTTGTGTTGCAATCCATGCACCATCTTTGTTGCCCTCCTTTGAACCTTCTCTACCCTGTCTATGTCCTTAAGTAGGTATGGTCTCAGAACTGTACCCTGTACTCCAGGTGGGGCCTCACTAGTGTCTTGTATAGCAGATTATGACCTCCCTTTTCCTGCTGGTAATGCCCTGCCTACACATCCCAGCATCCTATTTGCTTTTCCTGCTGCCTTGTCACACTGTTTCCCTACCTTGAGGTCATCAGAGATAATAACCCCAAGATCCCTTTCCTGCTTGGTGCATGCTATATCCTCACCCCCCAACTGATATATTGTGCCAGGGTTTTTGTGCCCCATATGCATTATCTTGCACTTATTTGCATTGAATTTCAACTGCCAAACCCCTGATCATTTTTCAAGTTTCTGCAGGTCACTTCTCATTCTGTATACACCCTCTGGTGTGTCTACTCTGTTACAGAGCTTTGTGTCATCAGCGAACAGTGAAATTCTGCCTTCTAGGTCCTATGCCATGTCACTGATGAAGATGTTGAATAGGACCGGTCCCATCACTGATCCCTGTGGTACCCCACTGGTCACTCTTCCCTCTGTGGAGTGACAGCCATTTGCCACCACCCTCTGAGTCCTGCCACCCAGCCAGTTACCTACCCACCACACTACTGTCCTGCCCACACACATATTCCCCAGTTTGTGTAATAGTCTTCTATGTGGCACAGTGTCAAAGGCCTTGCTGAAGTCCAGATAGGCCATGTCCACTGCCCTCCCGATCCACCTCCTAGTCACCCAGTCAAAAATTCAATGAGGTTGGTCTGACATGACCTCCCCTGGTGAAACCATGCTGCCTTGGGTCCTGTAGTCATTGACAACCAGAAGTTCCACCAATCTCTGCTTCAGTAGTGCTTCCATGATCTTCCCCACTACCGAGGTGAGGCTGACTGGTCTGTAGTTCCCTGCTTCCTCTTTGTTCCCAGTTTTGTATAAGGGGACTACATCTGCTGTCCTCCAGTCTTTGGTTACCTCCCCTGTTTCCAGTGATCGGCTAAACAGTTTCTCACAGCTATAGACCTGTAATCCAACTTGTGAAACTTGTGATGCGCCATCATACTTCTCTCAGCTATAGACCTGTAATCCAACTTGTGAAACTTGTGAAGCGCCATCATACTTCTCACAGCTATAGACCTGTAATCCAACTTGTGAAACTTGTGATGCGCCATCATACTTCTCATAGCTATAGACCTGTAATCCAACTTGTGAAACTTGTGATGCGCCAACACACTTCTCACAGTTATAGACCTGTAATCCAACTGGTGAAACTTGTGATGCGCCCTCATACTTCTCACAGCTATAGACCTGTAATCCAACTTGTGAAACTTGTGTTGCGCCATCATACTTCTCACAGCTATAGACCTGTAATCCAACTATTGAAACTTGTGATGCGCCATCATACTTCTCACAGCTATAGGCCATTAATCCAACTTGTGAATCTTGTGATGCGCCATCATAGATATATAGATACATAGACATTGTTGGCAGATAAGGGCCTATGGCCCACCCAGTCTGCCCATTTGAGCTTGTAAGTTAACTTTGTTTTCCTAGAAGTCTGTTGCACCTTACCCCTGACCTCCAGAATTCCTTTATGTCTATCCCATGCATTCTTAAATCCCGTGATTGTTTCAGCCCCACCACTTCCTCTGGCAGGGTGTTCCACTTGTCCACCACCCATTCTGTGAAGAAATTCTTTCTCATGTTTCCTCTGAATCGTCTTCCCTTCAACTTCATCCCATGCCCTCTAGTCCTGGAACATCTTTTTCGCTTAAAAATAGTGTTTTCCGGCACCCTGTTCCTCCCTGTAAGATACTTGTATGTCTCTATCATATCCCTCTCCCTCCTCTCCTCCTGGGAGTACATGTTCAGTTCCTTCAACCTGTCTTCCATAGGACTTGTGTTGCAATCCAAGCACCATCTTTGTTGCCCTCCTTTGAACCTTCTCTACCCTGTCTATGTCCTTACATAGGTATGGTCTCAGAACTGTACACTGTACTCCAGGTGAGGCCTCACTAGTGTCTTGTATGGCGAATTGATGACCTCCCTTTTCCTGCTGGTAATGCCCCTGCCTATACATCCCAGCATCCTATTTGCTTTTCCTGCTGCCTTGTCACACTGTTTCCTCTACCTTGAGGTCATCAGAGATAATAACCCCAAGATCCCTTTCCTGCTTGGTGCATGCTATATTCTCACCCCCCCAACTGATATATTGTGCCAGGGTTTTGTGCTCATATGCATTATCTTGCACTTCTTTGCATTGAATTTCAACTGCCAAACCCCTGATCATTCTTCAAGTTTCTGCAGGTCACTTCTCATTCTGTCTACACCCTCTGGTGTGTCTACTCTGTTACAGAGCTTTGTGTCATCAGCGAACAGTGAAATTCTGCCTTCTAGGTCCTGTGACATGTCACTGATGAAGATGTTGAATAGGACCGGTGCCATCACTGATCCCTGTGGTACCCCACTGGTCACTCTTCCATCTGTGTAGTGACAGCCATTTGCCACCACCCTCTGTGTCCTGCCACCCAGCCATTTACCTACCCACCACACTACTGTCCTGCCCACACACATATTCCCCAGTTTGTGTAATAGTCTTCTATGTGGCACAGTGTCAAAGGCCTTGCTGAAGTCCAGATAGGCCATGTCCACTGCCCTCCCGATCCACCTCCCTAGTCACCCAGTCAAAAAATTCAATGAGGTTGGTCTGACATGACCTCCCCCTGGTGAAACCAGGCTGCCTTGAGTCCTGTAGTCCATTGACAACCAGAAGTTCCACCAATCTCTGCTTCAGTAGTGCTTCCATGATCTTCCCCACTACCGAGGTGAGGCTGACTGGTCTGTAGTTCCCTGCTTCCTCTTTGTTCCCAGTTTTGTATAAGGGGACTACATCTGCTGTCCTCCAGTCTTTGGTTACCTCCCCTGTTTCCAGTGATCGGCTAAACAGTTTCTCACAGCTATAGACCTGTAATCCAACTTATGAAACTTGTGAAGCGCCATCATACTTCTTACAGCTATAGACCTGTAATCCAACTTGTGAAACTTGTGATGCGCCATCATACTTCTCACAGCTATAGACCTGTAATCCAACTTGTGAAACTTGTGATGCGCCATCATACTTCTCACAGCTATAGACCTGTAATCCAACTTGTGAAACTTGTGTTGCGCCATCATACTTCTCACAGCTATAGACCTGTAATCCAACTTTTGAAACTTGTGAAGCGCCATCATACTTCTCCCAGCTATAGACCTGTAATCCAACTTGTGAAACTTGTGAAGCGCCATCATACTTCTCACATCTATAGACCTGTAATCCAACCTGTGAAACTTGAGAAGCGCCATCATTCTTCTCACAGCTATAGACCTGTAATCCAAATTGTGAAACTTGTGAAGTGCCATCATACTTCTCACAGCTATAGACCTGTAATCCAACTTGTGAAACTTGTGATGCACCATCATACTTCTCACAGCTATAGACCTGTAATCCAACTTATGAATCTTGTGATGTGCCATCATACTTCTCATAGCTATAGACCTGTAATCCAACTTGTGAAACTTGTGATGAGCCAACATACTTCTCACAGCTATCGACCTGTAATCCAATTTGTGAAACTTGTGATGCGCCATCATACTTCTCACAGCTATAGACCTGTAATCCAATTTGTGAAACTTGTGTTGCGCCATCATACTTCTCACAGCTACAGACCTGTAATCCATCTTGTGAAACTTGTAAAGCTCCATCATACTTCTCACAGCTATAGACCTGTAATCCAACTTGTGAAACTTGTGATGCGCCATCATACTTCTCATAGCCATAGACCTGTAATCCAACTTGTGAAACTTGTGATGCGCCAACATACTTCTCACAGCTATAGACCTGTAATCCAACTTGTGAAACTTGTGATGCGCCATCATACTTCTCACAGCTATAGACCGTTAATCCAACTTGTGAATCTTGTGATGCGCCATCATAGATATATAGATACATAGACATTGTTGGCAGATAAGGGCCTATGGCCCACCTAGTCTACCCATTTAAGCTTGTAAGTTCACTTTGTTTTCCTAGAAGTCTGTTGCACCTTACCCCTGACCTCCAGAATTCCTTTATGTCTATCCCATGCATTCTTAAATCCTGTGATTGTTTCAGCCCCACCACTTCCTCTGGCAGGGTGTTCCACTTGTCCACCACCCGTTCTGTGAAGAAATTCTTTCTCATGTTTCCTCTGATCGTCCTCCCTCAACTTCATCCCATGCCCTCTTGTCCTGGAACATCTTTTTCGCTTAAAAATAGTGTTTTCCTGCACCTTGTTCCTCCCTGTAAGATACTTGTATGTCTCTATCATATCCCCTCTCTCCCTCCTCTCCTCCTGGGAGTACATGTTCAGTTCCTTCAACCTGTCTTCATAGGACTTGTGTTGCAATCCATGCCCCATCTTTGTTGCCCTCCTTTGAACCTTCTCTACCCTGTCTATGTCCTTACGTAGGTATGATCTCCAGAACTGTACCCTGTACTCCAGGTGGGGCCTCACTAGTGTCTTGTATATTGGAATTATGACCTCCCTTTTCCTGCTGGTAATGCCCTGCCTATACATCCCAGCATCCTATTTGCTTTTCCTGCTGCCTTGTCACTGTTTCCCTACCTTGGGGTCATCAGAGATAATAACCCCAAGATCCCTTTCCTGCTTGGTGCATGCTATATCCTCACCCCCCAACTGATATATTGTGCCAGGGTTTTTGTGCCCCATATGCATTATCTTGCACTTATTTGCATTGAATTTCAACTGCCAAACCTCTGATCATTTTTCAAGTTTCTGCAGGTCACTTCTCATTCTGTATACACCCTCTGGTGTTTCTACTCTGTTACAGAGCTTTGTGTCATCAGCGAACAGTGAAATTCTGCCTTCTAGGTCCTATGCCATGTCACTGATGAAGATGTTGAATAGGACCGGTCCCATCACTGATCCCTGTGGTACCCCACTGGTCACTCTTCCCTCTGTGGAGTGACAGCCATTTGCCACCACCCTCTGTGTCCTGCCACCCAGCAGTTACCTACCCACCACACTACTGTCCTGCCCACACATATTCCCAGTTTGTGTAATAGTCTTTTATGTGGCACAGTGTCAAAGGCCTTGCTGAAGTCCAGATAGGCCATGTCCACTGCCCTCCCGATCCACCTCCCTAGTCACCCAGTCAAAAATTCAATGAGGTTGGTCTGACTGACCTCCCCTGGTGAAACCATGCTGCCTTGGGTCCTGTAGTCCATTGACAATCAAGTTCACCAATCTCTGCTTCAGTAGTGCTTCCATGATCTTCCCCACTACTGAGGTGAGGCTGACTGGTCTGTAGTTCCCTGCTTCCTCTTTGTTCCCAGTTTTGTATAAGGGGACTACATCTGCTGTCCTCCAGTCTTTGGTTACCTCCCCTGTTTCCAGTGATCGGCTAAACAGTTTCTCACAGCTATAGACCTGTAATCCAACTTGTGAAACTTGTGAAGTGCCATCATACTTCTCACAGCTATAGACCTGTAATCCAACTTGTGAAATTTGTGAAGCGCCATCATACTTCTCACAGCTATAGACCTGTAATCCAACTTGTGAAACTTGTGTTGCGCCATCATACTTCTCACAGCTATAGACCTGTAATCCAACTTTTGAAACTTGTGAAGCGTCATCATACTTCTCACAGCTATAGACCTGTAATCCAACTTGTGAAACTTGTGAAGCGCCATCATACTTCTCACATCTATAGACCTGTAATCCAACTTGTGAAACTTGTGAAGCGCCATCATTCTTCTCACAGCTATAGACCTGTAATCCAAATTGTGAAACTTGTGAAGTGCCATCATACTTCTCAGAGCTATAGACCTGTAATCCAACTTATGAAACTTGTGATGCACCATCATACTTCTCACAGCTATAGACCTGTAATCCAACTTGTGAATCTTGTGATGCGCCATCATACTTCTCACAGCTATAGACCTGTAATCCAACTTGTGAAACTTGTGATGCGCCATCATACTTCTCACAGCTATAGACCTGTAATCCAACTTGTGAAACTTGTGAAGCGCCATCATACTTCTCTCAGCTATAGACCTGTTATCCAACTTGTGAAACTTTTGAAGCGCCATCATACTTCTCATAGCTAATCTATCCCAAAGCAAGCCATACTGTAATAGCTGACTCTACCTATGACCATGCTTTTATGCATGCAATAAAATTAATTTACCTTAATCTTTAGTCCAAAAAACTAGGAAACATTTCCTGAAAACATACAGTAATGCCAACCATTGTGTTAGCAGTGTATCAGCTTGCTCAGTTGTGAAATAGTGGGCTGTTATGGAGTGTCTATTTAATATATAAACAATTACTTTTTGGGTCAGTTATGGGACAGAGGGTTGTTACAGTGTACATATTAAGTGTACAGTATAATTACCGGGTTTTGTTTTTTACTGTACAAAACCTGTAGCATAATTTTATATTATAAAGGAATGTTTATTATGGCAAGCATGCACCCGGTTTTGTTTCTGTTATGCATGCACCAGGCTAGCACCAGCCGACGCTCTTCTGTGTTTCCCCAGCCAACCTAACCCCAGTGACCAGAGACTGCCACTGTAGCTCGGTGGTAGGTACATTTAAAAAAAAAGAAATGGCTGCACACACACACAAAAAAAATTAACTGCCTCCTACCAAAAGTGGGAAAAAAAATCAAACAAAAAAAAAACCTTCCTTCAGCAGCCGCATCTGACTGATAACACTGCCAAAACACAGTCAGACTGTGGCTGCACCAGGCATCTTCTCTTTATTTTATATAACTGCTATGGAGAGAAAACAAACCCCAGCAATTATTAAGCAATAAGGTATGACCAGGGGTTATGTTAATGTTCTAGTTAATCATCCCCTTGGGGTGTAATGTGGCATGAGGTGCAGCTGAGTGCCATATTGCCCCAGGGGGTGATTAATTTGAACATTAGCATAACCCCTGGGAGGACCTTATTGCTGTTATTATAAGAGACTGTTATAAAAAAATGTATGTTTCTGTTTTATAGAACAGTTTTGTTTAATTTGTACTGATTTTGTGATACAAGAAAGTCCTTCTGCTGCAATCTGTGATCTAGAGCATGGTTGAGTTGATTATTGCCATGGTGATCATCTTGAGCCTGGTAGGAAAACTGTAGAAATGGGACCCTGTGTCTCTCCCAGTGTAGTTTTGACATGCTTTTTGTGCTGGGCATGGTCATTTCCTCTGATAACCATCAGCACCAAACAGTTACACTCCCCCCAATGTACACTAAGACACAAAACAGCCCACTGCACGTTTTCCCTGACAATCATCAGTGCTCTGTCTTTTGATATGGAAGGCTGCTTGAAATTCTTGAGCTGCTAGAGAACAATATTTGTAAAACAAACAAGCAAACACAACCACACAATCCAACCCTCTGTTGCCCTGTTTGCTCCTGTGAGTCATTATATTATTTAAAGTAGTTACTCAGCTCAGTTAAAGCCTACCCCAATTCCTGAATCTCCTCATCTCCTCATTGAATTTATGTCTACATGCTGTTGATTCTTTTGATTCCAGCCTGTGAGAATGAGTGGACAGTTACTGTGGGTTGTATCTCTCTGTTTATGTGAGGGGACAACAGCTCAATCCCCCAGCGGTTACTCTATTCTCTGGCCTTAATGACCCAAGACTATTCCATTCACATAAATTTTAGAACACTGTCATGCCAACATAAAGTTAAGACCACCCACCCATCTCCAGATCCCGTGGCTGACGTCCGAGTTCATGTTTATTTATTTTATTTATTTAGTTTTGTTGACCAGGTAAGTGCACTAGGCAAATCCTACCTATTTTCAGGTACAACCCGGGGGAGGGGGATACAGATGAATGCCAACTTACCTTGAACCAGATTAAGCTGTTGGTGGTATATTTAGTGAATGAGGGAAATTTGGCCAGGACACCGGGGAAATTCCCCTGCACTCATCAGTAGGGGGACTTTCGTTCACAGACATGGATGATTCAGTTCGGTGTCAGCACCACGCTGGTGCTGAACCTTCTTTGGATACTGCGCTGCTGTCTGCGGCAGCCCCTGCCTTACTTCAGTCTTGAGAGATGCCTACCAATACAGAAGAAGTCTCTCATACCTTGCTACCTGAGACGGCACACACCAGCACTATGAGGAAGCATTCACTCTTGGACAAGTCTATTGTTTTGGAGCCTTTACTCATTCCGGAGCTGACTGTGCTGGTTTCCAGTGCTGAACTAGTTATCTTGCCATCACAGAGTGTACCACCGGATGTTCCCCCTTGTGTTTCTGTCTCTATCCCCAGGAGAGTCACTGTGGCTTTGGAGCTATCTTTGGGAGGATCGGACTTGCATCCACTTCGTCGGGCAAACCCCCCCCCTTTGGACACTTTGGCTATGTCCTCTACTAATGCTATCCTACGTTCTTGCTTCAGTTTTAAAACTGCTTCGGACATCACGGATCATACCTGGACTATTACGGGAGATTTTCAAAGCACGGGATGGAAGAGAACTGCCTCAGGTTCCTGGACTTCGGACCCCTCCTGGGACGCTGATCAACATGGGGTATTATTCTCACCCACCAGGCCTGCAGCATACAATAAGAGCTTTAATGATGTACCTATACAACAGGACATTTCTATTTTTAAGGAGACTGTACAATCTCTGCCAGCTATTGTTTCTGGGGCTACTTGGGGGATATTATGGATTTTCAGGATAATGTTTCAGCAGTTAATCCTAGTAGCCGCACAGATGAGCCCCTACCTGTTGACGCATCCCTTAATACCTTAGCTTAGGACTCAGGGGCTTCCATTGTTATTCAGCCTACTCCCTCCTCTGTAAAGACAACTGATCCAGTTGGTAAAGCACCCTCACCCATTCCAGAGTCCATTCCTGCAGCAGCCTCTCCACCATCTCTCCTAGATGATCCCAGAGAAGGCCCCTTGACTATGGCCCCTACATTACAACCTTCCCCCTTGGAACCCCCTCTTGCTTCTGGCAGAGATCCTGTCCTTTCTGATTTGTTTAAAAATAAACTGGAACAGACACCTAGATTTAATGCAGTTCATCTGCGTTATAAGGGTGGCCTTCCAGAGTTCCCTGACTGTTATTATGTGGCACGGACCTTATTGAAAGGTACCATGCATTTTCAGGCTTCTGATATTTATGCTTTAATTCATGTTTCTGGGGAAGAAACCGTTGACGTCAGCTTCAAAACTAACAGTGGTTTAGATAGAGTTTGGCATAAATATGCCACTTTAAAGAATACCTCCCATTGGATTCCTTTCTATGTTATTCCTCTTACTAAAGCTGCTGTTCGTACTGTTACCATTATGTCTAGAAATGAGGGTGTTAGTGTTAGTGACATATACCATTGGCTGCAATATCATTGTACGGTCTTATCCCCCCCTGAAGCCACTGTAGATGAAAAGGGACTCTGGACGGGAGGATGGAAGTTCCAGGTAAAACTTTTCCTGGTTAACTCTGAAGTAATTCACTTACCTAATAGTTTTTTCTTAGGTAAAGATAGGGGTGTCTGCTTTTATGGGGGACAACCCGGAGCCTGCTACAAATGTGGTGCCCTCACACACTTAAGCAGCATGTGTGATTTATTAAAATGTAGTTTATGTAGGGGGTATGGCCACCCTAGTGTTTCCTGCGATAATGTGTTTCAGTGCAATTTGCGCGATGGAAAAGGACATGCATACCATCAATGTCCCTGGGCAAGCAAAAAGCATCAGGAGGGGTGGAATCCTGATGTGCTGGTTGAAAAAGTGCAGGATAAAGCCCAAGAATGGCCTGTTGCTCAGGTTGCTGTGTCCCCACCATGGGCATTGCCCCCCTTCACCTTCCTCCGCTGGTAGCTGAGCCGCCCATTATGATAGCAGCCCGTCTTGATACTGTGCCTTCTGTTGCTTCTCCACCACACCCTACTACACTTCCTGAGGTTTCCATTGTGGATCCAGAAGGTTTTCAACTGCTCGAAAAACTGTGAAAACTCCTGAAATTCCTCTCTCCAATCCATTTGACTGTCTCAGGGGAGGAAGAGAGGAATCTGATGGTGATTCAGATACTTCTATATTGCCCTCAGACATGGACCTTACTACTGCTAAACCTCCTGATGTTTCCCGTACAAAAACTACTAGATTACAAAAGAGGAGTAAGAAATGGAAGAATATGGCCCTTACAGATGGGAGTGGTTAAATAACTGCTTGTTCTGGCTTCCATTAGACTAGCCTCTTTCAGTGTCTGTAGCCTAAAAAGCTACAAGAAGAGGATTTGTTTCTCGTCTTGTTACTTCTGTCCCCGTTGATGCTCTTTTCTTGCAAGAAACTCGCCTGACCGCCCTTTTAGAGGTTCAGCAACTTAACCGGGGATGGATTAAAGGCCCCTCATATTGGACTTTTGGGGAGGATGTTGCTGATGGTGCGGCTGTTCTGCTTTTCTCCTCTGCATTTTCCATTTCATGCATTATTGATGTTTGTCCTGGCAGGGCATTAATTCTGGACTGTACCTTTCAAGTTCATCATTTTTGTTTAATTAATATCTATGGCCCACAAACTAAAGCTACTCATATTCATTTATTTGACCTGGTGAAACCTTATTTGTGTACAAAGAAACATAATATTTGGGGAGGGGATTTCAACTGTTCGATTGATGTTGCATACAGGATGGCAGATGGGAAGAAAATTAATTGTGACTCCCTTGCTTTGTCTACCCTAGTGAAGGATATTGGTCTCACTGATGCATATCAATCCTTACATACTGATGCTGGCTATACATATTATAGATCACTTTTTTGCACTCGGATTGATTATTTTTTTTCTTCTCAGCACCGTGTTCCCCATACGGCTTCTCTTCGCCCCACAGAGCTTTCTTATCCCCATTTACTAACTTGCATGTATCTCTTGAATACCTCCCCACTTTCTCTATCCTCCACTTTGACTCAGTGGAAATTGAACAATTCTCTATTCTCTTCTATTGCTATGCAAGCACAAGTTCATCTCCCCTTTCATGCTCAGATCTTGGTTCTCTGCTGTTCTGATTCTATTCTAACATGGTGGACAGATACAAAATTGAATATACATAATTTTTTTCAGATTATGGGGAAACGGGTGGTCCATGATAAGTACCTTACCTATTTGACTCATAGAAATCAATTATATAAACTGATGTCTTTGTCTGCTACTTTCCCTATTGATTTTTCTTCCCAAATTGCTAATGTAAAATGTCAAATGTTTGCATACCAGTATGAAAGTGCCCGTACATTGGAATTTTTCATCAGGGTAGGCACCTCGACTTCCCCCTCTGCGAACCCATTTTCAGCATATAAAGACAGGATTTGGACTACGGTTATGCGTGGTTTATTGGATCAACAGGGTGATACTGTTTATGATATTCCTGGCATGTTGTCTATTGTACATTCTCATTTGCAACATCAGTTTTGTACATCACCACCTACATTGCTGGACTTGTCATCGGTTTTCTCGGCTCCGTTTCCACAGTTCCCTATGCACCATATTTCGGAACTCGTTGCCTTAATTACTCAGGAGGAAGAGGCATGTGCCATCTCTCACCTTCAGTTGCAGGTCACCCTGGGTCCTGATGGCTTAACACATGAGTTCTATAAAACATTTCGAGATGATTTACTGGAAGTACTGACTCAAGTTTTCAATTATTTCCTACAATCTATGGAAGATATCCCTGATTTTGGCATGTCATTTCTTAAGTTTATCTATAAGAAGGGAGATACCTGCTCTTTAAAAAATGGGAGACCTCTTCATCTCCTTAATACAGACTTTAAACTTTTGGCTAGAATTCTGAGTACACGTTTATTACGTGTTGCTCCTGACCTTATTGACCCTGCCCAATCATGCACTGTTCTGGGACATTCTATACACACAAATCTATTACTCCTCCGAGAGATTTTTAGGCCAAACGCTGTAATGCTGTTTCGGGGTTTGTCCTTTCCCTAGACCAAGCAAAGGCATTTGATTCAGTACAACACTCTTACTTATTACAGGTCATGGAATCCTATGGTATCCCAGCAATTTTTCTCCGCTGGCTCACTCGTATATTTTCTCTAGCCTACTTTGCACCTATAATAAATAGTTTTGTGGGAGATACTCTTCTCCAGATGGTTGGAATTCATCAAGGCTGTCCATTAAGCCCGTTAGTATATACTTTTGCATTGGATCCAATAATCTGTCAAATTAGATGGGATTCTTTCATTATAGGTCTTGCTCCTCACCCAACCTTACCCCCCAGTAAAGATTTTTGCATATGCAGATGATGTTGTGTTATTTGTCAGGACTAAAGCTTTGAGAGACCGGGCTATTGGCATATTTCAAAATTTTTCGGTACTTTCAGGGGACACTCTTAACCTTCAGAAGAGTGTCTCTATCCCCTTAGACCCTGAATCTGCAGTAGTCTCTGATGTGGGTGGTATTGGGACTTGTACGTCTCCTCAACGTATTTTAGGGATCTGGTTTAATGTCACGGATACAGCCACCTATAACTGAGAAAAATGCCTTAGTATTGGGGAGTATAAGGTCAACATATGGAAGTCATGGAAATTAGGGAAGAGAAAGAGGGTATTAGTTGTTAAAAAAATTATCCTTCCCATTTTTTTTGTTTCTTAGTTATGTATATGCTCCCCCTGACATTTAGAAACCAGACTCTTTAGTGTGTTCTTTCAGATGGTATAGGGCAGTCACCTCAATCCTGTTAAGCGTGACATCACATATTTGCCTATACGCCAGGGAGGACTTGCCATAATTCACCCTATTGCTTTTTTTATTTCTTTTTTTCTTTTCCAACTTTTTCTTAGAGTCTGATTCACATCCCATGTTTGTGATACCTGGATTAGCTATGCTATGAGTACTGTAATAGATAACTGGGACACGCTCCCACCTATATTTTCCTGTGTCTCCCGTTTTCCAACTTATGCTATAGATAGTTTTTGAAAGCTGCGCTGTTGAAAACTTAGTAAGGCATCCATTCTAACGCTATCTAGAAAGCAATTATATAATACTTTTGTAACTATTTCTAGACCAGTATTACAGTGTCCATTTTGCCTTCCTTCTCGACTAGACTGTATTCTGTCCCTACTTCAAGATACAAGAATCCCTTTACATATGTGGGATGTTACTTGGCTGTGTTGTCACGGATGATTACCTGTTCAGAGGAATTTAAAACATAAATCCTCTCAGGAACGGTACTGTCCTAAACCTTCCTGCACTCACATTGAGGAAATTATGTCTTATTTTTTTTTGACTGCCCAGATGCTATTTTATTTTGGAAAACACTAGCTAATAAATGGAAGTGGCCATTTCTTAGTAGGATTACATATCACATTCTGATATTAGGAGATTTCTCTGCTCCTTGGATGAAACTTCATCCTAGTACCCTCAGAGTAATTTTTGCTGTAAGTAAATACTATTTGTGGCAAGCTCGCTGTCAATATGTCCTAAACAAGTTCTGACCTTTCCATCCAATATTATACAATAAATGGAAAATGCCTCATTGACTTTCAATTACTCGTTTTACTTCTTTTTGGAAGAATGTACATTTTCTGCATTAATTGTTAAAGTTTCACTGTTTTGAGGCTATCACAATTTTTGTTTCTGTTTCTCATTTTCTTATGACTGCGGTGTATTTATTTATTATATTCTGTTAGACCCTTTTCATTTGTTATTTCATGTACAACCTGATGTTATGTTTCTTTTGCTTAATAAAATTCCCCTACTCTTTTCGATAAGTGCCATGGGATCTTTAACATCCACCTGAACTACCACCGATCCAGGCAGATGGGACCTTGGTTAAACATCTCATCCGAAAGACGGCACCTCAGAAGTGCAGCACCCCTCTAATGCTGCACTACAGTGTCAGTACTGGGATATTAACCCAAGTGCCAGATGTGGGAAGTGAACCCATAGCCCTCTGATCTCCCGGCCTCAGAGACAAGTGTGCTATCTACTGAGCCACTGACACTGACAATGTTGCTTGAGGCGTAAAGAAAAAAAAACAGTAGTCCTAGGACTAGAGAGATGGCAGTCTGTGCTTTTGACTCCCACACCATCACTCGACAGCTTTAGGCAGCAGCCAGCAACTGCACATTTCTTGAACAGTAGAGCAGAGAACAGGACCTCCAAAAAGATGATGGCAGTGGGGAGACAAAAGGTGCCAGGAACTCCAATAAGATGCACAGCTGCACATTGTCATTCACGATATTACCAGTGTTGCTGACTGCTAACTAAATTGTGTATTTGAAGGGCACTGGGTGTTTGTTACATCAGAATCTCTTACCTATAAAGAAAAATGAAATGCACCAGCTAAGGCAGTGGCAGTATGATTATATTTATTTCTACAAAAAAATGCCCTGACACTGACCCTGCCTATCGCCTGACTCTAATCTGGTGACTCTCATATGTGTATCTCACCTATTACAACCACAAGTATTAGGGACAGCAGCTCAACCCCCCAGTGGTCCCTATGTTCTCTAGCCATACAGACCCAACTATCCCACTCACATAAATTAGTACACTGACATTCTGAGAGCTGTGGGGTGGGGGGTATAATTGTGCTTTCAAGGGTTGTAGCTCGAAGGAGTCCTATTGTGATTCCAAAGTTGTACACAACCACAGATCTCACTGCTGCCCTGGGGTTGAGGGGGTTGCTTTGTACTGTGCTTGACACTCTGGACAGAAAGTTTTATTTCACTCTGTTGTAATTTGGGCTGCTGCCCTGCTAGGACATGCATATCTAGGTAGGGGTTCTTTTAATTTTAATTCTACTATTTCACTATCAGTTGTATGGGCTTTATTTCATGCTACCGTTTACACTGCCCAGTACATCTATCAGGGGACATAATGGAAGCTATACATTCTAACAATGGAACCTGAAAAACAGCTAGACCCAGCTAAATTAATACTCTGATAATTAGGCCGAACAAGACATTTAACATGGAGCTTAACATAAGGCTCTCAGAATGCTGACAGCCAGTTAGAGTTCAGCATTCTTGAGACCCTTATAATAATATAAAACCAAATATGAGTCAGTGTGTGTAAACTCGAAGTTTACACACACCCAAGGGGTTAGGTGCTATGCATAGCTCTCTGGGTTTATATAACATCTAACCCCTCAGGTGTGTGTAAACTTCTCATTACACACAAATCGATACTTTATCCTATATATAATTACCTTTCAAGTCAGTTATAGAACAGAGGGGTGTAATAGAGTGTAAATTAAGTGTATAAACAATTTTTAGGTCAGTTATGGAACAGAGGGTTGTTATGGTGTACATATTAAGAGTATAATTACTTTTCATATCAGTTATAGGACAGAGGGCTGTTATAGAGTGCATTTAATTTAGAATAAACTTTGGGGTGGTGTGTGTAACGAGAAGTTTATACCACCCCTGAGGTGTTAGATGCTACATAAACCCTGAGAGAGAAGCTTGAGGGGTTTGTTAGAGCATCTAATACCAAGAGAATGTGTAAACATTCAGTTTAAACACATCACCACCTGTTTTATTTTATATAATTGCTGGGTTTCCCTTTTTTGCCACAGAAATTATATAAAATTAAATACTGTTGCTCTGCTGTTATGGTCTGGTTTCAGCACGTATTCCATGGCTGCCGTCATGATTGTCTCATGTTTTTTTTATATATATTTTTTTTTTGCAGGCATATGTTTTTGTTTTTATTTTGGTACATTTAGGGTCTAAAACACACTTACCACTGAATCTGACTGGTGGTTCATGGTTTGGCAAAAAAGGAACCTAACAGCTGTCGAGAAGCCAGGAACTTCGGTGGACACATGTGCAGAATGAGGGAAACTGTGTGCGCGTTTGCCATAATAAACCCTCCTTTATTACAACAAATTACACCATGGTTTCCCTATGGGAAAAAAGGGACGCTAGTTATTTTATGTATATAATTGCAGGTGACCATAAATATCAACCAGATTACTGTTTTGTTAAAAATACATATCAACCAGATTTTGGGTTATTATGCTCCAAAGGCAATAATAACCCAAAAACCAGTTGATATGACACTTCATAATAGCTTGAAATCTGGTTGCTATGACATTCCCCAAAGTAACAGTGCATCTAAACCTTGCTTTGTGGCAATGCCAGTGTGAGACGCTGAAAGTGGGTACTCACAGTGGTTGTCTGCTCTGCAACCTCATCTACTTGGTTCTCAGTGAAAAAAAAACAAAGGCACATTTTTAACATCCTAAACAAGGTCCCAAGTTTTGGCTGTGCCCCAAGTACTTCCAGAGACATCACAACACCAAATGCCACCAACTAAGAATCTCCAGCTACCACCACACTGCCTTCTTCCTCACTGTCTATGAATCCCAACATGAAGAGTCTCCAAATGATCTTCAGGCCAGGATGTGTGTTCCACATGGGAGTATCTATAAATATCACACACCACCACCACCAGAGAGACTCACACCATGGTTAATGGATGACTCAGACTCAGAGTAACTCTATCAGCCAGATAAGTAAACATTTAAAACTCAAAATGAATTCCCACATTCTCAATCTAACCTTTAAAAACAACCAAAACCTAAAAGTTCACTTGAGAAATCACCCACAGAAACAAACACTTTTTAGACACTCCTTGACCTTTTCACTCTCCACAGATCTCCAACTAATAGGAAGACCCTGTCTAAACTGAAGTACTTTCAGCCTTCACTCCCAATTCTGTCAAAAACAAAACATAACAAAAAATGAACTGTTCACTGTTCTTGATAAAACATTTAAAATGTGATTATTGCATGCATTATTTAGCCATTCTCACTTAAAAAAAAACAACTTCAAAGTGGGATGCAGAACCAGGACACCAGGTGGACTATAACATTGAAACCTGGTATTTATGGCAATAATCTAGACTTTAAAACTGTTGCATTCCATTGTTTCACAAAAAGTATTTCAACAGAAGTATTCTCAACTGTGTTTTATTAATGTACAATTCAATTTCTTCAAAAATAAAACTGTACTTTAGCTAAAAAGTTTGTTTTTTAAGCTGCTGCAAGTACAGTCTAAACCTCCACACCAGCAAATATAAAAAATAAAGGGTAAGTAAGTTCGAAGTTATGGATTTTGTTCACACACCCTCAGTGGTTGATGACCACATAAACCTCTTGCGCTTCGCTCTTGAAGTTTACGGGTCATCACACACATTGGGTGTGTGAAACAAATACTTAACACACACTTACCTATCCATTATTCTCAATAAACAATTACTTTTTAGGTCTGTTATGGAACAGAGGGTTATTATGGTGTGCATATTAAGTGTATACTTACTTTTCAGGTTAGTTATTGAACAGAGGGCTGTTATCGCGTGTATATTAAATGTATAAACAATTACTTTTTAGATCAGTTATGGAACAAATGGCTGTTACGGAGTCTCCGTTAAGTCTAGAAACAATTACTTTTCAGGTCAGTTATAGAACATAGGGCTGTTACAGAGTGTATATTAAATGTATAAACAATTACTTTTCAGGTCAGTTATGGAACAGAGGGTTGTTATGGTATATACATTAAGGCCCAGATATTCAAACTGCGCCACAAAGTAGCGCAATAGCAGGAGCAGGCACAAGTCCAGTGCACCCATGTGCAACATGTGCGATATTCAAACACTGCGCAGCTTAAGATGCGCCTGTGGCACACAACTGAATATTGCGCCAGCTCTGCCATGGCGCAACCAGGGATTCGCAGAGGCACAGGTCTGATGCACAATAGCACAACCAGGGATGCGCAGTGGAGCAGGGCAGCAGTGCATCAGCACAATCAGGGATGCACAGGGACAGGATGCAGGGGCCCACCACGGTATACAGTTAAAATCACGCAACTGCAATAGCGCAACTCATTATAGCGCATACATAATAGCGTTTGCTAAAAAAGCACTATCACATAAAGTCGTGGTAAATAATAACGCAATTCTGCCTTTCAATACACTAATTTCTGCAGCACAATCTTTTTTTTTTTTAACTTTATTCTTTATGCCTCCTTCTCTCCTCCCGGAGCCCACTCCTTCCTTCCTCTCAACTCCTCCATTCCACCTCTGGTGGGATCTGCCCCTAGAGTGCCTCCTTTTTCCCTCCCTCCTGCACAGTGGGGTCTGTCCCTCTTATCGGTGGTCCGGATGGTACCAAGAGGCTATCATCTTGGGCTACCGGGAGGGTTTCTGGCTTTGCTTCCCTAGTTTCCCCTGCCCTGGGGCGCCGCTAGGACGACGCGTATCGAGTGCGGGCGGCAAGGCTGACGCACACCAAGCCCCTCATGCTCAGCCAACGCCCCTCCTCGCCCGACGAGCAGAGCCACTTCCATTTCTTGGCCGGTGCTTCCACCGGCCATGAGAGTGATGCAGAACGCGGAACGCGTTCATGGCTCCCACCCCTGAGGGAGGAGAGCATCCGTTGGGACACTCGATCCTCCCTCCCCCCGCCGACCCCTGGCAACCCGAGTCCGTTCCCAAACCCGGGTCACCGGCGTAGCGCGAGGTGTGGCGTCCAAAGCCTCAACCCTCAGCGCCACCGGGCTGACCCTGCAGCACAATCTTGCTGGTTACCTAGAAAACATGCTGCCTTCCAGCCACCCCCGCACCACCTGCCGTAAAATAGTAATAAGCATCCATAACAAATTTCATATCCTCATCATTTCTTCAAACAATGCTGCCATCTAGCATGCTAAGTTTGGAACTAATACAGGTTCACAGCAAAAGTGCAATTCCAGATTTGACCAGCAAAAGTGCTGAAAATGTCAGAGACTGCTCGCTTTGTCAGAAGTCAGAAGGGTGGCGAACTTGCTCTTCTAAATGGGTTTCTATACCAGTGAGAAAGATCAACACCTTCCAAGTCCTACTACAAGTGTCTGGAGTATGATAAAGGCCATTGCACTGCAAGGCTTCACCTTAATAGTGATGTTGTTTTAAAGACAATAGGTGAACATAATCATGTCCCAGATCCTGTAGTGGTTTGTGTCAAGGAAGCAATGGCTGGAATGAAAGAACGAGCTGCCACAAGCACTGAAACAACACACCATATTGTTGCCGGTGCAGTTGCCAAAATGTCACCATCTGTTGCTTCCCAGCTTCCAGCAATTTCATTGATAAAATGCACAGTACGGAGAACTCGCAAGACTGCTGCATGCCCTCCTCCTGAGCCCTGTGATGCAGCATCGCTTATCCTGACGCCAGAACTGTGTGTCACACAGAAAAATGAAAAATTTATTTTATTTGATTCTGGTCTGACCCAAGACAGAATCCTACTTTTTCAACATCTCAGGACTTGCTGCATTTGAAAAACAGTGAGCATTGGTTTGCAGATGGCACATTCAAGTGCTGTCCTCACATATTTCAACAACTGTATAGAATTCATGCCATACGAAATAACTCAGTTATACCCATGGTGTACATACTAATGGCAAACCGTACCACGGTTTCATATAACCGTGTCTTTACAGAGCTTCTTAATCTGTGCCCTGGCTTGCGTCCCAATACCATTCTGCTTGACTTTGAACTAGCTGCAATCAAAGCATTTAAAAATGCTTTTCCTACTGCCAAAATCAGGGGCTGCTTCTTTCACATGTGCCAGGCATGCTGACGAAAAGTGCAGGAGCATAGTGCTGTATGTGCTCAGTATATTTTTGACCCAGGGTTTGCTTACACATGCGACTCCTTCCTGCTCTAGCATATGTTCCCCCACCTGATGTCATTTCATCATTTGAAGAGATACACACCATGGACTTTTTCCTAACTAATGGTGACTTACTCACACCTATCATGGACTATTTTGAAGACACATGGTTGGGGAGACCATTGGCAAGAGGGGGCTGCAGACAACCAATGTTCAACATAAAAATATGGAACTGTTTTGAAGCAGTCGAGGACGGCATACCTAGAACAACTAACTCAGTAGAAGCATGGCACCACAAGTTTAATCATTTTGTCGGTGCAACGCATCCTTCGATTTGGAAGTTTCTGCAATGTCTTAAGAAGGAACAACATTTGAGCACAATGTTGATCGAGCAACTCATTGCAGGAACTGCTGTCACAGAAAGCAAGAAAAAGTACAAAGATACTGCGAAGCGTATTTCTGTGATAGTTTCTGAATATGAGTTGCATCCCAGGGTTGAATATCTACACGGCATAGCCTACAACTTTCAGTTACAGGCATGAAGTGCAATAAAGTTGCAAAATCACTGTTGCCCCCCCACTTGCCCACCAGTTGTGTGCTGACGATTGTAAAACTAGTTTGTCAGAATAAAGTTGCTAAACCACTGTTGCCCCCTCTTGCTCACTTGACCATCACTTGTGTGCTGATGAATTACAAACTAAATAAAGATTACCTGCATTTAGCAAACAACTAACTGTGTGTTCTTTCGAACATGGGATAACGTGGGATAGTACAGTAGAGGACAGGAAGGAACTAATGAAATGGGAAGGGGGAAGGGGGAAGAGTCTTGTTGTAGGGCATAGATTGGTGTGCACTAGACATCATTCCCCATCATTCCCGATACATGGCTATTGTTGCTGCATTCCCCCATAATATTGATGTAAGTAAAATTGTATTTTATGTAGATCACTTGCTTGCGCTACGGTAGATTGCTATTTTTGCTAACGCGCTGAATTGTTGTAGTGCTAATGTAGCTATGCGCGATTAAGTAGGCGACATTATGACACGCACTATATTCGTTGCGCGATATTGACAGTAATCAGTCCACCACCCATGGTAGAGATGGGCTGAGGAGCACACAGCAGAACATACATCATCCCCGACACCCCATGCACTGCACAACCTGAGGAGAGCTGGAAGAACACCAGCCCATGGACACCAGCAACAATCTCACAGTCGGGGCATGGTGCCCCAGCACACCCCTGGCAAGCTATGATCGGCACACAAGGATGTCTGGCCACCCCGTGCCAGACCATCCCACCAATGCAGAGCATACCATGTACCATGATCCCCATACACCCTGCCTGGGAGTAAAGCCCAACAATGCAGGACACCTCATACATGCCACCACCCCCACTGTGACAATACAACCCTGTGAACCACTGAGCCATGCAAGGCCGCACCACCATGAGCACCCTGTAGTGGGTGGCAGCAGACAGCAATGCAACAACTGCTTATACAGTGCCGCCCTGCACATCCCCCTGAGGTACAGCTGAAAGACGACCATATGTCGGCACAGAAGGTACCCCACATGCAACAGGGCCTGCTCTGCACCCTACACACCCTCCCAAGGACACACTCCATTACAGCACTGGCCACAACACCTAGCACTGACACCCACAGTGTTGCATGAAAGCATGCACTACACAGGATGCAACACAATGCATAGACAAACACCCACCCATACCCAAGGGCACACCAACACAGGGACACAGTAGCAGGTCAACCAAGCCACTGGCATGTGGCCACGGCAGCTGTGTACACACAGCCAGCACACCTCCATGGCCCAGGTGTGCCAGCCACCCTGCACAGGCACTATGAAGCTGTATGCCACCAGCATGTGGCCAGAGCACAAGTGACAGACAGTGGAGCACCTCCCCAGCAACAGACACAAGCGACAGCATGGAGGTGGGACAACAACAGTGGAGGGCACAGTGCCACCCGAGCAGACATGCACCATATCGGTGACAGGAGGCAACCCAGCATTGTGCTGGGTACAGTGGTTGTCCAGCACTGACATGCCAGCAGACCGTGCAGATCATAGACATGTAAGGGTGTCTGCTGCACAAGACATGGACGGTCTGACAGGAGCACCATGGATACAGTGCATGCACCATGGACCACTGCACACAGTCATCCAGTGCACAGGGAACAGCACACAAACCACAGACAGTGACTGATACCTATGCACACACCATAGGTGGTTCCCCTATGGACACACAAACACGCCCATGCCTGCACCACCCCGACACCATGCACACCACTGCAGCTCAGCACCTGTAGCCCACTGCAAATCAGAGACCACCATAGTAGGCATAACAAAACAAATGTATTATATTAAGGTACAAAAAACTATATACAGGTATATACATAAGGGGGGGTTAGGGCCACATACCAGGTGGGGTGGGTAAGGGGCAAGGTTGAACAAATGGGAGAGGGAAGAAGGAGTGTGAGGGTGGGTCCAGGGGGGGTAGGGTGAATCTTGGGCATGGAGGGCTTAGCGGCCTCCCTGGTCCCCACTCCTGTGGTGCTTCCTGATCTGCCGTCTCTGGACACCATGCTGCTCCAATCGCTGGAGTAACTCCAATGATGCTCTCACCATTTGAAGAAGCTCCTGCATGGCCCTTTCCAGCTACATCAGTGCTGTCCACCTAGGACAAGAGAGCAGAGTCAATAAGTGTGAATGTCCATCCCCCTGCAGCCCACCCATTGTGCATGGCATACAGCCATGGGACACGACCCTGTGATGGTGTGCGACCACCCACAGTGATCATGTCAACATGACCTGCCTACCCAGGTGCACACAGCCATGTGCACCGCTGCACACACCCACCACCCAAGTCCCACACAGCACCACCGTGGCTGTACAGTGACATGGTTATGTGGTGCAAAGGCAGTGGCACAGCCATGTACCTGGTGCACATATGGACCTCCAGCAATGCACATCCACACATGCAGTGGCACAGGACAGCGATGAGTGTACCATGTGGCGTGCACGTCAGTGGTGTCAATGGATGGTGGCCATGCCCTGCCGCCCACCCTGCAACACAGGATGCACAGAATATCCTAGAAGAAAGGCACTCACCTTTATTGGCCTGATCCAGGCACTGTTGCAGGTTGGGCCCAGCATCCCCTTCCTCCCAGCAGTACTGTTCCTCCCTGGCTCTGCGTCACTCCTCAGGGCCTAGGGTGCAAACATGGAGAGGGGAACAGCAGTACAAACCAGTAGCAAAGGCCCCCACAGGGTGTGTGCAAGCCCGCAGAGCCCAGCCATGCTGCAACTCCACCACTACCACCACCGCCCACACTGGACAGCCCACCCCCCATGTGGTGAACACATGCCCACCACGATACCCATATGGATGCAACCAGTGTATGGATGGGGCACCTAACTGGACATGGCACTACACCTCACCTGGTGCATTCCCAAAGGTGGGAAAGCCTGTCTGGGTCCCTCCGCTGGAGGTCCCCATAGCGGTGGTGACACTGTTCTGATGTCCTGCCAATTCCTGTGGCCTCTTCAAGTGCCACTGCCACCTCCTCCCAAACTGCACTTCTGGCCCTGTCCAAGGGGTCATTCCTAAACAGGGCCCCAACAAGGGGCTCCACAATGGCCACCAAATTGGCCAGCTCCAGTGGGCTTCAAATAGCAGCTCTCCTTCTTGTGCTCTCAGCTTGAGTTAGGAAAACAAAATGGCACTCTGTAGTGCACGTCTGCCATGTGCAGATGCTGCACGGTACAGGGCTCCCAACCCCCATTGCGCTGTCACCAAACAGCACAATGGGGTGCATCCAAGCAGATGCATGGCACCTAGGAGCAAAGGTCAAGCACAGGGTCAAGGGTCTTTCACGCATGGACCACCACAGCATGATTGGGACTCCCTGTATGTAGCACAGTTGGGTGCCTGTGTGAGATGTCCCGCAGTGGCCTACTGTGCTGTGGCACCATGGCACCTATGGCACTCCAGGGCACCAGTGCCAGACATGTGAAAAGCACAGTAGCGCCACTGGCACAGTGGTGGCCGTGGCCTGCACTGCCTCCCATGCTCAGCACGTCAGCAGCATGGCAGGCGTCTGCATCAGCACCCCAGGCATGCACTGTGCGGTGTCTACTGCACACATCACAGAGCTACACCTGTGCCTGAGCATGGTCAACACAATTGTGCAAGGCGTAACAGCGCGATATTCAGCCAGCATATGCAAATCAGCTCATCAGCAATTCCATAGCGCAGGTACTGCATTAGCATCCACTTATAGTTACGCCTCACCTCATTTGCATGCCTTGCACTATATAAATATGACATGGGGCTGCAGAGGCCACAGTTTGGTATTGCAGTCTATTGTGGTGGGTTGCATGCTGTTTCAAAATGTGGACTGTGGTATGTGGGAGATGCATGGGACTGCACATTGAAAGGTAACACCTGTCATTCCCACAGGCTCTATAATGAATGAGCATGAGGAAGAGGAGGAACAAGGATGCTGGAGGAAGAGGAGGCCCAATTTCACATAGGCTGAAACAGATGCCCTGTTCAAGGCATACCTCGACAGGGAACCGCTACTCAGCGGACAGCGGGGAACACCAGAGGCCCTGCTGTGGCATGGGGTGAGGTTGCACATGCTGTGAATCAGCATGGCAGCCACCAGCGGTCCATGCAGGAATGTAAAAAGAAGATTGACACTGACAGGAGGAGAATTAAGGACAAGGTGGTTGCCATCAGGGCAGCATGTGCTGCAACTGGTGAAGGGCAGCCAGATATGCCATGCCTGATGCCACAGGAGGAGCGGGTGGCCAGCAGCATGTGGCATTGTGCCATAGAGGGCATTCCAGGTGGTGGCTTCCAAATGGGTGGAAGCCCATCACTGCATGGTAGGTCCTGTGCTGTCACTGTATGGGAGGTGGGGGGAATGCCACAGGGTAGGGCATAGACATTAATGCTACTGTGTTCCCTTACAGCTCCTGAGCATCTACTTGGGTCAGCAGTGGTGGGTGTGTCCACAGTGGGTAAGGCCCTGGACATGGAGGTGTGCCCATCCACCTCCACAGGTGTCCGAGGGTCATTACCAATGCATACCTGCCTGTCTGTATGGACAGAAGATGGTGGTGCTGGTGCAGACAAGGCCCTGCCTGTGTCCCAGCATGACAGCAGCCATGTACTCCAGCATATTGGGACATGGACTGGTGCCGGATCAGGCACCGATGATGATGGATCACACATCCCAGACAGTAATAAGTGTGGGATGCAAAATGGTACCACAGCAGGGAACAGCAGGGGTGTAGCCTTGGATGGCACCACCGTGGAGGCCTGCGTGATGTCACAGTGCCAGCCTGTGCCTGTATGCCCCAGTGGGGCAGCACTGGTGTACGTCCAGGCTGGTGGGGCTGTTGTAGCCACTGTGGCATCACCAGCAAGCCCTGGCAATCAGTGGACGTAGGGGCAGTGCCTGCAGTCGGAAAATGGGGATGGGGGACAGTGTTGAAGGTGGCGTCAGTGCACCGCATGTGGATGTGCCTAGGCATGGCTCTGGTGTGCAGCACCCAATTTCAAGGGGTGCTGTCCGGCACGGCCACGAACACCATGAGGGACAGCATGCCGATCAGGTGGATGACCTCTTTGATGAGCACAGCCGCATACTCCAGGATTCAGTGGATCAGCAGTTGCAGCTTGTGATGGCAGTGGACACACTCAGTGTGGTCCTGCACCAGGCAGAGGAGAGGTGCAGCAGGGACCATGGTCTGCTCCTGGTAGGGATGGACCGACTGCGGAAAGATGTGACTGTGCCATTGACAGGCAGACACATGCATTCACAGCTGTCATGGCCACATTGGGCATCCAGTTTGTTGTTCATGCACCGCATACACTGTGCAGTACCATGTCCACCACCCATTCCTGGCAATCATGCAACACTTTCCATGTCGACACCAGGTTCAGCTGTGGGCATACTGAGCACACCAGACACAGGAATGTTTGGTGAGCTGCAGATGCCTCCATGAACACGGTCGCGTTCCCACAGTGTCACCTCGGGGGACCATCGGTACGACCCCATGAGGCCAATGGTCAGCCTGGCATGGCTGGCAGGTCTCAGCGGGGCCACCCACACATCTGTAGTGGCTGTGGCACTGTGCTGTGTGACTGACCTGTCTCCCACCATGGCCACTGTCTGCCACTGCCCTGTGTGCAGTGTGTTGTGCACCCTACTATGCACGGGTGGGGTACCCAGCTCTGCACACACACAGTCCATGTGCACACCCTCCCAGCTGCTGGCCACTGTGGCATGTGCATGATGATGCCTGTGTTGCACTGTCCACCAGTGTGCAATGGTGCCCAGCATCTGAGACACGCACAGTGATGGCCACTGGGCGTGGTCATGTGTGGACCTGTGTGTGGCTAGGGGTTGCAGTCATGGTTGGCATGACTTCTACCCCTTGTGCATGTCTTGTGGTGGGTGTGTGTGCATGTGCACATGTCGTGTTTGGCCATGCCCATCCCTAACGGTGTGTGTGGATCCATGCTCAGTCCCTTTCACTTGCCGCTATCCACACCTGTGGTTCATCCATGCCTGTCCGTGGGTTGTGCCCTTGCCACAGGTGGTTGAACAGGCCCTGTGACCTACCTGTGTTGGCCGAAGTGCTCCTCTGTGATGGTGTCCCGGTGCAGTTGCACCATCCTGAACAGGGTTTGGCTGCCCATCACTGTCTGGACCAGCATCCTCATCGTCCCCATCACTGTTCCCCTCTTCGACCTCTGTGGCTATCCCACAATCATTGGCCATGTTGTGCAGGATGTAACAGGCCAGAAATAGCCCACAGTCCTTCGAGGGGCTGTACTGTAGGGCACCGCCAGACATATCCAGGCACCAGAAATGTGACTTCAGCATCCCGAACACACATTCTCAATGATATTATGTGTGGCGGCATGTGCATCATTGTACCGTTGCTGCAATGGGGTTGAGGGGCACTGGTATGGTGTGAGCAGCCAGGGACAGAGTGAGTATCCACTGTCACCTGTGTGTAGAGGGTTGACATTAGTATGGTGGTCTGCATCACTCTGCCATGGGCCGTCAAGGCCGGTACCCAAGGAACCTCTGACTATGCCTCTCCCCCACATCTGCCCATGTCATCCTGCGTGTTGTGCATACTCACCCACTAGGTGGCCAATGGGGAT
Organism: Neoceratodus forsteri; assembly: GCA_016271365.2. Lineage (NCBI taxonomy): Eukaryota > Metazoa > Chordata > Ceratodontiformes > Ceratodontidae > Neoceratodus > Neoceratodus forsteri. The sequence continues at coordinate 7,745,356 of CM057449.1, forward strand.
GTCCCCACTCTCAAACCTGTGGCACAGTGCAGACTGGTGCCAGATGAAGGCATCATGTGCTCCTCCAGGGTGCGTGGCACAGACATTGGTTATGCACCCCCTGGCATTGCACATCACCTGCCAATTGATGATGGTGAATCCCTAGTGGTTGATGTAGGCTACACCATCCAAGCCAGGTGGTGTGTGGATGGCCACATGGGTGCAGTCAATGGTCCCGAGCACACCAAGCATGTGTGCTACCCTGTGGAACTGTTGTATGTGTGCTGGGGAAACGGATGTACTCTGCAGCATGTGGCAGCAGTGCACTGAGGATTTGCATGAGTAGGCGTGACGCAGCCAACTGGGTTATGCCTGTTGTGTCCCTTGTTGGTCTCTGGAAGGAGCCCGTGGTGAGCAGGCACATGCCAGCTGTCACCGTTGTCTCCACTGACAGCATGGCTCCGTCGTGTTGGTGCCTGCATCTCATCACTGCACAACTCACAAAGCCGCCTCAGGATCACCCAGTTCAGGTGGTACCAGCCCACAATCTCTGTATCAGTATACTGCTTGAAGGTGATGTGGGCTCGATACCACCTGTTGGGGGCATACTGCCAATGGACCCTTCCACAGCCATGCCCACCTGCTGCCTGCCTTCACACACCCCTCATAACCACCTCCATCTGTATGGTGGCACTTGCCATGTCCCTGGCTGTTGTTCCCCCCTAGCAGATGTTGTCCCATTCCCCCTGCTGTCCTCTGTGCTACTCCCCCTGCACTGGGACTGGGTACACCTCCAGCCTTTGGCTGTCCTGCCTCCTGCCACTGCTCTGACTACTCTGCAGCACTGCCCTGTCTGTCCTGCACACTGTCTCAGGCTCCCCACGCCTGTCCTGTGTGGCCACAGGTGTGTCCTGTCCTGCTCCTTCTGTGTCCCACACACTGCTGCTCTCTTAGCTATTGCTGCCAGCTCACTCCCACCTCTAGCTTCCCTGTTGCATTCTTGCACCTCTCTCTTGTTCCTTTTTATTTTGGATACTTTCCGCTATCCCGCAACTTCCGCTTGCTCCCCTATTGTGCATGGTGCATGCTGTTGAATATCACACTGCACCATTTATTCATGGTTCCTCCCCCTACGGTTGCACATGCATTCATTACTATTGCACTCTTGTGCATTGTAACTTTAGCGGAGCAGCTAATTTTCATTCACATATCTGGAATGTGTAGTACGGTATGGGCTGCACACCCATTGGCTCACGCTGAGAACCAAGGGGCATGCAGCCCTACTGAGGTGTCAGTTGGCAGGCAGCAGGGTGGCAGGCAGATGGGGTGCTGCCACCCACTGGCTAACAGGGGAGAGGGGCAGTGGGGCTCAGTGGGTGGGTGGGGAGGTACCACTAGACCACCAGGGATATTGGGATTCATTTTTCCTTTACAAGTGTCCCTGATTGGGCAGATAGCAGTCCACTGGACCACCAGGGACATTGGATGATGGATTTTCTTTATACAGATGCCTGCGATTGGGCAGATAGTGGTCCACTAGACCACCAGGGATATTGGAAGTATTTTTTCTTTAGAAATGCCCGCGATTGGGCAGAAAGTGTTCCCCTGGACCACCAGAGATATTGGACGATGGATTTGTTTTATACAGATACCCATGATCGGGCATGGGGGGCACCACCAGGTGCAGCCGGAACTTGGATGGCCATCCACAGGTGGCAGCTGCCGTGTTGCACCCTGCAATGTGGCAGCTCACCTGTCATGGCCATCAGTTGTTCCTTTTTTGGGGGGCGTAACTTTGTGCTGGTACAGGTAGGGGTTGCGCATGCATGGCTCTACACATCCCGGGCTGAATATCGGGCTGTGGAGGTTATGCATGGGCATGCCCCCCCACCTGTGCCTGCATACATTACTGATGCACTCCAGCGCATTGGGATTTGTGCCATGCACAACCCTTTTGAATATCTTGACCTTAATGTCTAGATCAGTTATGGATAACAGGGCCGTTATGGAGTGTATATTAAATGCATAAATAATTACTTTTTAGGTCAGTTATGGAACAGAAGGCTATTACTGAGTGCAGATTAAATGTACAAACAATTACTTTTCAGGTCAGTTGTGGAACAGAGGGCTTTTATGGAGTGTTTATTAAACATGTGAACAATTAATTTCCAGTTCAGCTATGGGACAGAGTGTTGTTATGGAGTGTATATTAAGTGTATAAACAATGTGGAACAGAGGGCTGTTATAGACTGTTAATTAAATGTTTATTTTTTTATTTATTGAAACATTTCACCAGGAAAGGCACAATTACCAAGTTTCTCATCTCACAGTGAATCCTGAGGAAAAGGTACTGGAAATACAGACATGCACACAACTGTAAATATTAGTACAACAGTACTGGTTGTAGTGAACAGCAAATAACAGAAAGAGCATATTAAGTGCAGCATAAGAGTACAATTGAATACAGAGGTAACAATGGACAGGTCAAGTGCATTACTTTAGGATAACACTTTAAATTCATGATGATGGTACCATTTAGCCAGAAAGGAAGAGGTAGAAAGGGAATAACAGCAGAGGTGGAAAGGTAGCAAGGATAGGAGGGGAGCAGATGAATAAGAATTTAGGTTATATGTATAATGATGGTATTAGATTATTAGGAACCTAAAGTCATAGTTATATTGGCAGCTACAGATAACCTGAAGGAATGGCAAAGTAGGGATTTCTACAGGGAAAGAAAGTAGTGGGGCTGGAAGGGAGCTGTAATTCAGAATAGTTATAGGTAGGGATCTCTGCAGGGAAAGAAAGTAATGAGACTGAAAGGGAGCTATAATTCAGAATAGTTACTTAATATATTGATAGAGGCATGGGAACAGGTCAGCAGTACCAGGTAGGTTAACTGCAGGTACAATTCACAGAGAGGAAATTATGTAGGGCTGAAGTTATAGAGGAGGGGAGAAGGAGTGGTAAATCTGGTGAGGAAGTGATTTCCACAGTTTTGGGAAGCTATACTAGAAAGCAGACTATCCTACAGTGATAGACCCACAAGGGACAACCAATGAATGAGAGTCATAAGATCTAAGTGAGTGGGTAGAGGGAGGAGGGACTGCTATAGAGGAAGTAAGATAGGATAGGAGCATTCCAAACTAGAATTTTGAGTCAAATTTAGCAAAATAATGGAGGTGTCTATTTTCTAGTGAGGGAAATGTCAGGGAGTGGTAGAGTTGACAGTGGTGAGTGAGAGGAGAAAAGTCCAGAATGAAGTGACAGAAGGAGTTGAAGAGGGTATCCAATCTGGCTAAGGAGGTCTTGGGAGCAACACTGTAGACCACATCACAGTAGTCAAAAATAGGAAGGATTATCTTCTGGACAAGTTCATGCCTAGCCAGGAGAGTGAGGCAGTTTCAGAGTGCTAAGCTTGGGGAGGAGCTTTTTCAGGATGGCATCCACATGACCAGAGAAGGTGAGATATTGGTCAAGCCAAACACCCAAATACTTTATCTAAATGATGATGAGGTGTCCTCAAGGACTGTCCCATCAAAGGTATGGAAGGAGGGCAGGGAGGGGAGCCTTGAGAGTCTCTGCCTAGTGTTGACGGTCATGGAGATTGTCTTCTTGGCATTTAGAAAATGGTTATGAGCAAAACCAGTGCTGAAATTGTTGAAATCCTGCTGAAGTCTGTTCACAACATCAGTGGGGGACTGTCCAGAGGTGTAGATGACAATGTTACCTGCACACATATGTACTGAGTTTGCTGTACAGACAGATGGTAGGTTATTAAGAAATATGGAGAAAAGTATAGAGACCAACATGGACTCTTGAGGGACACCAGTGTTGATATGGGGGGTTGAGTATGCAATTCTGATTGACTGGGGCCAGCCTATAAGGTAGGCTCTGAAACTGTTAGTGGCTGAGTCAGTCAGACCTGCTGAGGAAAATAAGCTTAGTAGCATGGTGTAGGAAACCATGTCAAAAACCTTGGCTAGGTCATCAAAAGTGGCAGATGTGATTTAACCACTGTCCATCCCTGAGAGGATGGATTCAGTAAGCCTAATCATGGAGGTGGTGGTGCAGTGTTTTTTCCAAAACCCAGATTGGAAGGGAATGAAAAACTTGGAGTTAGATTAGAAGAGAGTTGGGCAAGAATCAAGTGTTCTTGCAGTTTGGCAAGGGTGGGAAGAAGGTATATGGGATGGTAGTTCCCTGGTGAGGAAAGATCACCACCCTAAGGTAGGGGAAGAACAATGGCATGCTTCCAAACAGGTGGGATGGCCGTCATTTGAATAGGTTGAAGAAGTCAGACAGTGGGGTTGTGATAGCCGTAGCTGAGAGATATAGCAGCTTGGGGTCCAAGCCATCAGGCAAACTGCATGTGGATGGGTTTAAGGTGTGCAAGGCATCCAAGGTGTCAGAAGGGGCAATTTTAGTGAAAGAGAAACAAGTAGACTTGGGCACTGTGCATGGTAAGGTGGAAGGGGCACCTGGTCGAGTAGATGGTAATGAGGATAGGCGAGCAGAGGCACAAGAGGTGAAGAATGAATTAAATTCAGTAGCTACACTGAGGTGATCAGTACTAAGGGTGTTGTTTATACTGAGTGGGGAGGGAGGAGTGTGGGAAGGAAGAGTGAGTGGATGACGTTCCAGAATTTAAAGGGATTCTGTTCACAACATCAGTGGGGGACTGTCCGGAGGTGTAGATGACAATGTCACCTGCACACATATGTACTGAGTTTGCTGTACAGACAGATGGTAGGTTATTAAGAAATATGGAGAAAAGTATAGGGACCAACATGGACTCTTGAGGGTCAGATTGTAAGGTAGAGCTAAAGTAGTCTACCTTAGCCAAACAAGTGGCTTTTGTGCACTTGTTGTGAAGAGAAAAATATGTGTCATCATCTTTTGGGAGCTTTGAGGCTTTATTTAGCTTTCAAGCTTGGTCCTGTGCTCTTTGACAAGCTCTGAGTTCAGGTGAGATCCATGGAAGGAGGCTCCCACAGACTCTGATGCATTGAAGTGGGGCATGCAGAGTACAAATGTGGAGAAATTTACCTCTAAAGTATTCTGCAACTTCATCTGTCAAATTATCTGAGGCTCTAGGGGCCCAGTTTGTAGCTAGGTCATGTAGGAGAAGAGTGTGGTTTAGAGATTTATATGAGGGAGTCATTAAGGTTTTATGAGAGGCCCTGATTCTCTGAATTTTACGTGCAAGAAAGGCCATGAGGTGGTCACTTAGGGCATCTGATAATACACCAGATTTAATGACCCTATGTGGGTGTGAGGTGAGGGTCCAGTCGATTAAGGAGTGGTTACTCATTTATAGTTCATCCAAGCTGGATCAAGGAAGAGCTGTGATAAATTATGGGCATCGATTTCATTTCATACTTTGTTCATGGTGGGGGATAATCAGTTTATGTTGAAGTCACCCATAATATAAACTTCACCTGAGGAGGTGTGGGATACTATGGAACTGATGAGGTCTGTAACAACAGAGGAGAGGAGTCCTTGGTAACAATAGGCACCTGCCCAAATACAGGGATTGAGAAAGGGAGAGTTAGCTGTAAGATAAGTACCTCATATGCTTTCGGGACAGAAGTAGAAAGAATGGTGGTGAGTTGAATAGATAAGGAGACATAGATAGCTACTCCTCCACCCCTCCCTGACTGGTCTTGTCAAGATATACTGTAGTATAGCCTGGGATGGAGAGAGAAGGGTCATCTATTTTATAGTTAAGCCAGGTTTAAGACAGGGTGAAAATATCAGCACCAAGTGAAGCAACCAGACGCTGGAGTAGATCAACTTTAGGGAGAAGGCTGTATACATTTAGGTGAAGAATTTTCAGTCCATGGGGAAGGACAATGAGGCTTGATGGGGAAGTTCCTGGAGCAGTGGATGGGGGTGCTGAGACTCATGGAGGGTGAGGTCCAGGGTTAGGATTTATGCTTCTGGAAGGTAGAAGCAGGAGTGCAATTATAATGTAGTGTAGCTTTAACCTCTTATACCAAGAGGCTCAACTGGAGAGAAGGGAAGTGAGGAGAGAAGGAGGAGATTGAAAGAATAGAATGTGTAATAGTGTGCAGTAAATAGGAATTGCTAAGAGTGAGGCACTAGGGCAGAAAGGGTAGTGTTCCCAGGTCTGAAGAGAGGGAGATTGGGTAACAGTGTAACTGAAGACAGGAAAGTGGAGTGGAGTGTGGCAGAGAGGGGCTGGTAAAAATGGGGAGGGGAAGGGGTGTGGGCGAGAAGGGATAGACAGAGGACAGAGAGGAAAGGAAGAAGTAGTCTTAGTGAGTCTACAGGCATGGTGAGAAAAGATATGAGAAAAGATATGTAGGACTGAGTAGAAAAGTATAAGAAACAATCAATCTTTTATTATAGCAGGTAAAATGCCTCTGAGAGAAACTCTCTGAGAAAAAGTTAGGAGAAAGAGAAGACATAACAAAAAGATACAAGTTACAACCAATCAGTGTTACATTAAATTGTGTAACCGATTATACATTTAAATAAAAGAACTATAACAAAGGACCTACAACTTAAATACATGTTAACACTATAAAGTATTTCTTAATATTCATAAGGACTACTGTTATGTAAAACTTTAAACGGATCTATTATGTTTTGCAAAATATAGTCTTTAAAAAAGGATTCTATATGTCTATAAATTTCTCTGTATGATTACTACAGGTAAACGTCACTCTTTCATAGTTTAAACTAGTGGTGATATCTTCTAACCATTCAGAGAGTGTGTGTGTGTGGGGGGGGGGGTTGTTTCCATTTACTAAAGGATTCGATTCTTATCTGATATCAAGGCAACTAACATCCATAAAATCTTAGTCTGAGACCATCCTACAAGTTTGGATGTGATTCAAAGCATTACTAGTTTTTCCAGAAGTCACAATAGTTTTGCCCAGAATTTTTTTCACTTGCTCTGAAAATTTCATCCCAAAAATTTTGTATTAATGGACAAGACCATAGAATTTGTTAGATGGACCCAATATCATTCAATCATCTTCAGCATTTGTTTTTATCAGTTAGGCCCAACTTAACTAGATTTTCTGGTGTGAGATACCATTAATCAGCTATTTTACAATGTGTTAGCCTTCCCTTTGCTTCTTCACATGCCTTAAGGATGTTCCACCAACACTTATCCCATTCCTCTAATGAGGTGATAATGCTCAGTTCTCTTTCCCATTCTTGAATTAAAGTCTGAACTATTTTATCCTTTGAAGCCATAACCAAGTTATACAAGGTTTTACATCTTTGACTAGTAGTGAATAACTTATCCAAGATATGCATAGGGCTGAGCTATTTAGCGTTTCCTTCAAAATTTGTCTAAGTTGAAGGTAATTATAGAATTCTGTCCTGGGCAAACTATGTTTTTTTGCTAGGTCAGTGAACAACATCAAGGTGTCTGTGTTTTGATCCATTAAGTCGTTTAAGTATAAAATCCCCATGGAACTCCAGGTTTTCCAGTCTAAATATTTTCCTTCATTTTGGAACAGTCTGTTATGCCAAACAGGACAGTGTAGAGAATAAACTGGGTTCCAATCAAGTGCCATGGCTGTTTTGGACCATTCCCTCACTGTGGCCTTTAAAATGGGGTGGGATTTTAGAAAAATCAGAAATACTTCCAATTTATAAGACAATCAATAATACAGAGTTCAGCAGTTATGATTTTAAAGTTGCCGCATCGACCATTACTTTTCTTGGCCTGGAAATATGTGAAGACATTAAATATTATTAGTAAAGTTAATTTTGCTAATTTTAGAATCATTGAAACTACACTTACAGAGATGGCAGACAATGCTCTTGTCTTTCTGGGGAAAAATTCAGGTGATAAATATGATTCTGGCCCCAAAGGTATATTATAATCTGCATCACCTACCTATACAACTGCCTGAGAAATATTATAAACTTTTAGATACTGTCTTCTTAAAATATTTATGGGATAATAAGCCAGCTAGGATTTCTAAGCTTAAATTACAACAACCCAGATTGAGAGGTGGTTTCAGTTATCCAAACTTTAGATCAAGACATTATTTATGCCTCAGAAATGCCTGTAACTTTGACTGACACCTATTGTGAACCTGTATTGCTGATTATCTGTTGTCTATTGTGCCGCTGTTTTTATCCTCTATGTGACAAGGTACCATTGTAAGTGAGCCCCTGGCTCAAAGGTTGTTAAACTGAGGTTAAAATAAAATAAAATAAAAAAAAAAAATACTGTATATTTTTTTAGTATCTCTAAACATTCAGGGCTGGATATTCAAACTGCGCCATTCTGAGGTGCAAGCCCTTGCACTGTGCAAAATAGTTGTGCTGGGGTGTGGCCGGGGCGATATTCAAAGGAGTTGCGCTATTGAGCAACTCCTTTGAATATCACCCCCCAGCCACAGCCACTGTGCATGGCGCAGTGGAATTTGTGCCACCGTAAGTTGTCAGAGTGGAGCATTCAACTTGTGGTGGTGCAAGTACCATTGCGCCATGCGCAAAATCACGATAGTCAAAAGGTGATATGCAAATGGTGCCATAATTCATGCAAGGTGCAGGAGGGCAATTTGCATCTGATTATGGCCCCATTTGCATGCCATTAGCATGTAGGTGCGCCGATCCCCGAGGACTTGCACCTGCCGCCCTGCCAGGCATCAGCCGTCGGGGACCGACGCACCCTGCAGCCCGATCACGGGCAGCAATGTGGCTCCCCCACCTCCTCCCGTACATATCCCTGGTGGTCCAGTGGACCGAAATGCCCGATCGTGGGCAGAAAGTAAATTGAAACCCCCCCACCCCAAACATCTCCCTCAGGTCCAGTGGACCAAAATTTCGATCGCGGGCAGAAAGTAAATTGAACCCCCACTTCAAACATCTCCCTGTGGTCAAGTGATTGAGTCGCCCGAACGCGGCAGTAAGTAATTGAAACCCCACCTCGAATCATCCTTTCAGGTCCAGTGACTGAATGCCCAACGCGGGTTGTAATTGAATTCGGCTTAAATATTCTCGAGCAGGGCTTACTCTGTTTGCCTGTTTCACACGGCCAGCGGGTGGCAGGATCTCACCCGGCCAGCCGCCTCGTTACCGCCGAGCTGATTGCTCGGTAGCGTACGCTGGTGAGCGTTAGCTATCGGGCGCATTCTGGCCGTACATGACAGTCCAGATTTCATTCACAAATCTGACTGTCATGTACAGTATGGGCTGCACACCCATTGGCTCTTGCTCTGCACCACGGGCATGCAGTTCACCGGGCAGTCAGTCGGTGGGCGGCAAGGCGGCAGGCGGTGATGCTGCCACCCGCTGGCTGCCGGGGAGCGGGTGGGGGGCTTCATGGGTGTGGGTGGGGGACACTAGCCACCAGGGAGATGTTTTGGGGGTTTCAATTTACTTACCACCCGCGATCTGGCATTTCGGTCCACTGGACCACCAGGGATGTGGAATGGAGTGGGGGCCACATTGATGCCCGCGATCAGGCTGGTGGGGAGTACACTATGCCCGTGATCGGGCTGTGGGGGCACAGGGACTGAACTGAGCTAGCCACAGGTGGCAGCTGCTGTGTTGCGCCCTGCAATACAGCAGCTCACCGGTGGAGTGGCCCTCACTTAAGCCTTTTTTGGCTCAAAGTCCTGCAGGCGCAGGTTGGGGGTTGCGCCTGCACAGCCCGGCTGAATATCGGGCTGTGCAGTTTATGCACAGTTCCTCCCCCTCCAGTTGAGCATGCATTCATTTGCATTGCACTGTTGCTCAGCCTGTTTTCAGTGGCACAACTGCCTCCTGCTGAATATCACAGAATGGCGCAATTTAGGACTTGAGCATGCGCCACCCTGTTGTGCATGGCGCAACCCTTTTGAATATCTGGCCCTCAGTCTCTATATTTACGAGGTCCCATGGTTGCCCCAGGTTGAGTACAGGTAGAAAAATGATTACTGAAAAGAGCTAGCCCCAGAATCATTCTATTTGCGGAATTACCAAAAGAAGTCGCACCACAATTGGAAGAACTAAGGTCCCTCTAGGGACAGATCTTTATAATTTGCTTATGGGAAGTAGGATACTTAAAAAGTATAAATATGTGTAAATGTATAACTGTATAAATGTATAAACAGTTACTTTGTAGGTCAGTCTTAGAACAGGGGGCTGCTATGGAGTGTACTGTACAGTATAAACAGTAGCTGTTTTGGTCAGTTGTGGAACAGGACTGTTAAGCACTGTATGTAAGTTTAGAAACAAGCTAGTTCCAGAGAAGCTTGAACAAGCACAGTAAATTGTAACAATGGGCATACTAGCTGGGCCAAATGCTCTTACCTGCTGACATCTATGTATCTATATAAGCTTTTTTCAAGTCAGTTATGAATTAGTGAATTGTTATGAAGAGAATATTAAACGTGTACACAATTACTTTTCAGATCAGTTATGCAACCGAGGACCTACGTTTAAGTGATAATTATCAGTTTCCTTCTTTTTTACGAACGATTCCAAGCAGTGTTGATGTTCATGAGCCATTGCTACAAATACTTCTGCATTACCAGTGGATGTGGGTTGGGATTCTTGCTCCAAGTGAATTTGAGTCTACCCTGATCTTCAAGGAAAAAATAATAAATGTAGAAATCTGTATTGAATTTTTTAAGTCTATTCCAGTTTCTAAAGATGAGAGAAAGGACATAATTGACCTAATTAAAACATCAACACCAAAAGTGATAATTGCTGCTTATTCTAGAGGCATATTTGAACTGCTGACAGAAATGGCAGTGCAAAACATAACTGGGAGAACTTGGATTGGATTGGATGACTGGCCTCAGTCTGCCTCTTTTGCTATCAAGAAGTACTTTGAATTATTATGTGGGACCCTGTCATTTTCAATTAAAATAAGGCCCCTTCCTGGGTTTAAGGATTTTCTTTATAACATTGATCCATGGAAGGACCCCAATGATCCATTTTCTAGAATGTTTTGGGAAGCAGTTTTTGGGTGCACATGGCCTAAATTAAATGGCTCTCAGGCAACGGCTAAGGAAGAAACAGGTATCTGTACAGGGACAGAGAACTTACATGATCTGAACAATGACAAACTTCAATTCTTCAGCTCGGTTCCAATATCACAAATGTATGCTTCATACAATGCAGTATGGAGTCTTGTGTATGCATTACATAATTTGTCTTCATGCACACCGGGTGAAGGACCTTTTTTAAATGGATCATGCCCAAGACGGCCAAATTTCCAGCCATGGCAGGTAAAAGAAATATGCAATCCTATGTCTTCTATTATTTGCTACAGTGTGGAAACTGAAAGAATACCAGTAATGAAATGTTGCTGTAAATATATAACATTCTATTTTATTTAATTTCATAATCTGATTATTGTGTTTTATAGTATCAGTGACTTAAAAAAAATGATGACTGCTGGCCCGGTGGCGCTGAGGATTGAGGTGCTGCACTCCACACCTCGTGCCACAATGGTGACCCGTGTCAGCAGGGGGAAGAAGGATTGAGGGACTGCTCCCCTTCTCTGGGGAGGAGGGATTTCAGCTTCAATGCCCATTCACCCTATGACAGAGTCCATGGGACAGGACACCATGCTAGAGCATGAGGCAGAGCTGAGGTCAGATGCTGGAGGCTCTCCGTAAGCATCATTGCACATCCCTCAGATCCTGGGAGCAAAAACTTTGAAAAAAATGCCAGCTCCCCACTTATGAGCTGGCTCATGTGCCTAGTCCCTCTGGCCACCGTCAGTTCTGCCTCTTGCAGCCCCACTCTGGGGGTGGGCTTCACTGAGTATGATGGACTGGGATACCAGAGCAAGGCAGGCCCCTTTTCAGGGCTAGGAGAGCCTGGCAGCAAAAAGAGGAATTAAAAACAAATAATGATAACTGTATTTTTGTCTCCTCTGGCCAGCTAGGAGGTATACCCCACATGGGTTTTCTTGGGTCCCCACATGTACCCCAAATGTTACACTGGCTCAACCCTGGGGCATTTCTGCTTTTACAGTTTCTCCATGGTGCCCACTCAAGAGGGGAAGACGTGCAATGACCTTAGCCACCTCTGTCAATCTAGACTTCCATACAGATCCCAGGCTCACTGTCACCTGTCCATAGCAGTCAGTAGTTTTATTTTTTTTCGTAAAATATTTTTATTAAAAACAGTAAAGAACATTACAATAATAACATTAAAATTAAGGATGCAAACAAGTTGATAGCTACACGATTAACTGGATACAGTCAGTTTCATGACCCAAATGCATTCACCTGCAAACCAATGAGTTTTCATAATAGTAAATAGGGTATGGGTCTAATGAGAATGAGGTGTGTGTTCTCTTAGTTTGTGGACAGATAATGCATATGGGCTGCCACGATGAGAAGAGTCCATTTTCCACAGCTCTTTCTAATTTGTTCCACATGAGATCAAATGTCTGCCCATTGCCTGTTATAGCAGATTGGGCTATTTCTTAGTTTAGGCATCCTATAACATTTTGAGTCCACTGCTGTATAGTGAGGAGATTTTCAGAGACTGAGCACTGAAGCAAGGTTTTATAGGCATTAACGAGAGCTAGTGACCATAGGCCAATATCTTGTTTAAGTGCTCCTCAACCTAGGTTTACTGAGAGAACATGATTGAAATTGTTAAGTACAGTACATTAAGGGAATCAACACAACACAAGCAGAAAACCTCTTCCAGCAAAACAGGGAGGCGTGTACAAAGGGGCACAACTTGCCTTGGGTGGGAGGCAGATTCAAAAACAACCTCAGGAAGTACTTTTTTTAAAGAAAGGGTCATAGACCCATGGAACAGCCTACCTCAGGATGTGGTGAAATCCAACACAGTACGCAACTTCAAACTCACATGGGACAGACATTGTGGACACATCAGGGTGAAACCTAAATAGGGAGGGGCCAGAAACACTGGCAGACTAGTTGGATCTTGCAGTCCGCATCTGCTGACACAATTCCTTTGTTCCTATGTATTCCAAAGGTAAATTCCAATGGGGATCTAGGTGGGTTTGTCCCATTTACCAGTGACATAATTCTGTGTTCTTCAAGCCACTAATGTAATATTTTAGTGCACGTCAATATCATGCAGAGAAAGTTGCCCTCCTTAGCCCCGCACATAGGACACATGAATACCAGATCCAATACTGCCAACAATTCCTTTGCTGTACAATTAAAAACAAATTCAAACTTAGGCTACTCTACCCTTACACAATTCTGCTTCCCATAAATAGGGTCCCACTGCAGCTAAGCTCTTCTGATGCCCTTAAAAAAATATTAGTGTTAGTGACAGTGTCCCTTATTAATCAATCAATCAATCATCAATCATTCAAAATCTTTATTTATCCAGGCGAATATCATTAAGCAAGTTCTTTTACAAGATGGACCTGGTTAAATCTGGGCCAGTCGTAAACTGCAAATAGACATATTTACAATGTGAACAAATAATACAAGTAGAAATGCAAGTAAATACACAAACAACATTCATAATGGCTTAGTGGAATCTTCAGTAGGATACAGTGAACAGCAGCACATAGTAGAAGCTGGCGCAAACCACAAAGATTCAGAAATGGATATAATCACAGGAATTTCCCTAAAATAACACTCAAGTCCAAGGGATAGATATCAACAGTCAGACAAAATAGGTGATTACAGCTTTTTTGACAAATTTCACAAAAAAGAATAAAAGCAGGTTTTAATTAAGTTTAGAAGGAACAACAAATCAGACTACAGGACCAAATCAAAGGCCAGATCTGGAAAGTGCTCACATTCCGATTGGGGGGTGGCTTTGCTGTATCTTGCTAGTGGATGGTCTGGGCTTAGGTACAGAGGCAATGGCCGGGTCTGCGCCGACCACCCAGTGTCCCTATTTCCAAGTCTATGGTACTAGGACCCATAGAGAGCTTAAGCTTGACAAGGAAAAACAGAGGGGGTCTGGCAGAGAGGCTGTCCATGTCCAAAGGACCGTCAGACCACTGGGAAGGTCAAACAGCAGGATAAGTGATGAATATACTTTGGCGCCTATGGTCAAGCTCAGATACAGACTTCAGAAGGGAGCGTAATCACACAGATTCCCCACACTTGCAGTCTGAGCAGTAACATAAGGATCCTAAGGATCATGTAAATAAGTGATTACAGCTTTTCTGGCAGGGTTCAGCAAGAGAATCAGATTTTGGCAAGAAGTAGAAGGATCACAGGAGTAGACTATTAGAGCCAATCAGAAGCAAGGGCTGAAGAGAGCTCGCAATCCAATTGGTTAGCGGCTTTAGCGGTACTTTGCTAGAGGAGAGTCTGGACATGTGCTCTCAGACAGCAGCTTGTGAAGATGCCAACCACCCGGGATCCGGGAATTCTATGCCTAAGGTGCAGTTGCCCCCTGTAGAACTTGTCTTCATCCGGGAAGAGTGTACAGAGACTAGAGAGTAGAAAATACATTTAGGGTCAATAATAACTTTACAGAAGAAGAACTGTCATAGAGTACAGTCATTCATGGCTATGGCTAGACTCAGGGGAGCATTGTAACTGCAATCAGCCATTAGGAACTGGGGAAACAGTTGCATGGCTCACACTCACATCGAGCATATAAAGACTTAAAGGCATTAATGCTTTGGAGGCAGCTTTATTTCAGTAATTTTTGCATTTTGTTCCACAAGGATGGCAACATAAAGCTAATGGCCATTCTCCCACATCAGGTGGATGCCTTAGGGATGCATTGTGAAATATAGGAAGCACTTCTTAAGCCGTATGATCCAAGCTCACTTAGAGGAAGACATTCTGTTATATATTGCTGAAGCCTTTTCATGATGACACTGTAAGTTCAATAGACTGTGTTTCTATCACGCCTGAACATAAGTGAACATAAGCGAGGACCATCCTACAGCTTTGTAGAATGAGCAGTGATGGGTGAAGATGGGGAGACCAGTAATAAACCTGATGGCCCTGTGATAAAGCATATCCAACTTGACAAGCGAAGCTTTAGGATAATGACTATATAAGAGAAAGAAAAGTAGTTTGGACCAGGCGCAGTTTGGCATCTTGAGTGAGGAACTGGCTAATTCTAAAGAATAGTCCCAGCCTCTGCCTTAGCTTCTTTACAAGGTCTTCAACATGCTCGAAAAATTAGAGGTTTAGGTCTAACCAGATTCCTAATTTAAACTTTGGGACAAACTCCAATTTCTCTCCAAGACTTAAGGTAATCTGAGGTTAAATAAATTAGGTGAAACTGCTGCCTTTGCAAAAGAAACTTTTTGGGAGCAGAGTCCCTTAGTAGAGTCCCAGTTCTATTCCTGAGATTGGGCAGGTAAACAAGGAATATGGGAGCCAGTGTACTCAGTCCATGGAAGGGTGTCAAGTTTAAACAGACCAAGCTGCTGGATTGGGTTTTTATGCCGCATGTCTTCGATTTGGTGGAAGGCGGTCCATTGTTGTGGCAGGTGGAAAAAGGGAGCAACTGCCCTGTCAGGGGGTCGGTCTGCCTTTGATTTGGTGGAAGGTGGTTCATTCTTGTTACAGGTGGAAAAGGGGAGAAACTGCTCTGTCAGTGGTGTCAGTCCATATTCGATTTGGTGGAAGGTGGTCCATTCTTGTGGCAGGTGGAGGAGAGGATAAACTGCCCAGTCAGGAGCATCTGTCCACCTTTGATTTGGTGGAAGGTGGTCCGTTCTTGTGGCAGGTAGAGGAAGGGAGAAACTGCCCAGGTAGGAGTGTCAGTCCACCTTTGATTTTGTGGAATGCAATCTGTTCTTAAAGCAGGTATTGGAGGAGGGGAGAAACTGCCCATTAAGGGGTGTCAGTCCACCTGGAGTGGTGTGTACAGAAGCCATGTTGCTGTCTGACATTAGATTATGAGTGTCAATAAGCTTTATATATATATAAGTAACATATATAGATATAAGCTCTATATAGGAAGTTGTACTCGGTCTGCCTCAATCTATAGCGCCTAGAGCAGTTACTTTGATGTCAGATGGCAGCTGACCACATTGCAGCAGTGACTGCAATGCCCAAATCATGTGCCTGGCCACTTGAATATTCTGAGGGGGGCAGCTACCCCCTCTGCTGTATTCTGCAGAACGCTGCGAGAGGCTTTGAGAGAGTTTGTGACCAGTAAATATCTTCCTTAAATGGGTCTCCATTCACTCCCAATGACTGGGGAATGGAAAACTTAGATAATCTATGCCTAATCAGAAGGTATTTAAAAACATTCATCCAGAATGAGTGCCCATTGCATTTGAAGTTCATTGTATGAGAGCAGTCTGCATCCCTCATATAGCTGCAAGATGTATTTTAATCCTGTTCTTCACCATTGAAGGAGTCCCTGATGTGAAAACAGATTGTACCCTGGGGTATGATTTAGCATGGATGAAATAGAGGCATCTTGTGGCTGTGCAGCTGGATTGCCTATGGCCATGTTGCGTTATCGCCATACTCTCAGAAGCATTTTGGTGAAGAGGTTAATGCACGGTCTATGCTGTGGTGATAGTAGAGAGGAAGAAAGGAGGTCTATCCCCAGTCCTCATCCTCCCGCTTCCCCTCTCTGCCAATCCGAAGGGAGGTGGCCTGGGACTGGCCCACAGGAATAAAGATTATTTGCACTGCCCAATAGTACAGTTAGGTATTCCTTCATCACCTGATGTTGTGGGCTGCTGTAGAATGAATCGCTGGATACGTGCATGCTTTTTCTTCCAGAGGAGTCTACATATAATGCTAGCTGGTTGTTTAAAATATCTATCAGGGACATACACCAACAATGACTGGAACAGGTACAGGCATTGTTGCAGAATATTCATCTTTACTGCTGCCATGTGCCCCTCAAGAGTCAAGGGGAGATCCACCCATCTTCCATATTCCTGAATAATTATAGTGAGAAGAGGCTCGTAAATCCATGAAGATTATTTTGAACTCCTGGAAAAGAAATACATAGCCCCCAAATATTTAATTTTATTGACTACTTGGGCACCCTAGGATTTCTGGTTCAAGTGAATTATATTTGTGTCCACAATAGGCAGTATTTCATATTTGGATCAGTTTATGTTATGGCCTGAGAGGGAGGCATATTTGTTTTGGATATCGTTGATGTGTGGGGGGAGGGACTTACTGTACACCTGGGTCTTCTAGATATTAAAGGAAGTTGTCTGCAAATTGGGTGTCTTTGTTTTCTCATTGTTTGTGAAAGCCCTCCACATTTGGGTGTCTGTGTATGACTGCAATCAGTGGTTCTAGTGCCATGATATAGAGCAATAAGGAAAGGCCAAAACCCTGCTTCATCCTCTTTGTAACTTTAACCCTGGAAATAGCAAACTGGTGATTATAATCTGGGGCACAGAGTATAAGTACAAGGCTTTTATAGAGCCAAACATGTTTTGAACCACTCTAAATGCCTGCAGTGTTGCAAACATACCCCCATTCCACACGTTCAAAGGCCTTTTCCGGATCCAAAGTAAGCATTGTTGTTCCATGAGATTTACTGGTTTTGGCCCAATAATGAATTATATTGAGGGTTTTCTGAATGTTATGTTTCCCTTCTCTTCCCTGTACAAAGCTGCTTTGTTCAGTATGAATGATGTGTAGTAAAAGAGGTTCTAGCCTTGCTGTTTATAGTCTGGCCATAATGTAATAGTATGATGTTAATAATGATATTGGGTGGAAGCACTCACTAGGAGTGCAGAAAAAATGGCGTGTGCTGGTGAAGCAAGGCAACTGGAGTGGGTGCCAAAAGGGCAACAGTACTGTTCTGCAGACAGACAGTACATGAGCGAAAAGGGCAGCTGCACCACTATGGTGAAACCACAATCCACACAACCACAACAGGCCTACCTCAGAATGCCAAGCCAGCCATGAAGCAAGCGTCAGAAGTGAACAGCATGGAAGGGAGCTGCCAGAAGACAGACATCCACCAGTGTACACACACAGACAGCCTTTCGGCACAGCACAACAGCTTGTGCAGACCCCCCCAACAGCACACATCATATGGACCACAGCAGCACATACTGTGTAGTCACTCCATTGACCCACACACCTATTTACTGACACTGCCACCATGGCAGGTGGATCTGTATGTGCCCTATAGGCTGTCCCACCTGATGCTGGATTCCTGACCCCTGTACAGCTGTGTCTCCACTCCCAACCCCATAAGCTACCACCTTGGGCTTGGGCTGGCTGCCTGCCCCATCTCCCTTGTCCCTGGGCCCTTGGCACTGCACTGCAGTCTGCTTGCACTGTGTCCATCGCCTGGTCACTGCACCCCATGTCTATGGGCCCCTTGACCCACTCGCGCTTTTACAGCACCCATTTGGTTTGCCCTCCTGATTGCGCTCTCGCCGCCAGTCACCATTCCTGGCTCCTCACTCTTCCTGTACTCTGCCTGCCATACTCGCCCACTGAGGACTCATGCAAAAGAAGTCACCCGTATCATATAAATCCATGTTGGGCAATATGGGGAGCACATGGCAGGATCTTTATCAGGTTTGGGAAGTAGGGTTACAACAGCAGACTACATGGAGGGGGAGCAACTGCCCTTTGCTTATACTCTCCTCTTATGCATCATGCTTAGAATCTAAAAGTAGGTCTTGGAAGGCCTTGAAAAAAAACATAGATAGATCATCTGGCCCCAGTGCCTTCTCCCTTTTTAGTTTCTTAATGGCCTGCACTATCTGAAGCTTCTCCAGAAGTTTGTCAAGAGACACAAAGGCTCAATTTTCTCTGTGGGTTGCCATGGCTTTCTGTAGAAACTCCTGTATTTGACCTGGAGATAGTGACACCTCAGAGGAGTATGTTTTTTTATAAAATGTGGTGAAGGCCTGTCCTATGGAGCTAGTGTCCGTTAACATCACTCTGGAGGAGACCTGAATGCCAAGTATAATACTCCCTCCTTCTCTTTTCTTGAGTTGCAAGGCCAAAAGCTTCCCCCATCTCCATCAAAATAAGGGCCTACTGTCCCCAGTAACAGGTCATGCTCCTACTGGGAGCAACTGGCAGTGTTGTATCTAAACTTAATTTGTTGTAATCTGTGGTATGATCCTGGGGTGGGATGAGCCGTATGTGCCTTTCAAGATCCAGAAAATCTAGATCTGCCTCTTCGACTTTTGTTTATCTGCTGCTAAAAATATGGATTGCCCTGTTATAAATACCTTTAATACTCCCCACTTAGCAACATGGGTGGTGAACTCTCTCTTGTTAGTTGTTAGATATTTGAAATGTATTCATAACCATTTAAACTAACAACAAGGGGGTGGAGATAAGGTCATCACCTAACTCTCTTATTACAAATTCCCACTTACTATATACTGATCACCTGAATGTTTTATCACTCAACGCCCGCTCTCTTAATACTATTAAAATAGCTGAACTAGAAACTAAAATTCTGAATCTCAAATTGGGACTAATAGCCAGAACAGAAACTTGGGGTAACTCAGACAAACAATGGAAATTCTGGACTGTAAACATTACTTCTAAAACAGAATAGGCAATAAAAGGGGCGGTGAGCCTATATGTTACAAACAACATCTCCTCCTTTGAATTACCCCTTAAAATACAGTCTGAGAGCATTTGGGTACATTTATAGCCTAAAGGCCTCTCACAGATCTTGGTTGTCACTTGTTACCACCCCCTTTTTGCAGCCATTACTTACACTTAACAGTTAGCTAATAAAATCACCCAACTGGCAAGCAAAGTTACCGTCATTATTTTAAGTGATTTTAACCATCTATCAACTGGAACAACCTAACAGGGTCCAGCCAGCATAATATACAGCTACTTTCAACAATTATAGATTTGGGTCTCGCTCAACTAATCAGGGAACCTACCTAGGGGACAACCATACTCGATCTAGTTATAACAAATCTGGATACTCCCCTAACTAAAGTATGTACCAACGACCCACTTGGTAACAGTGACCACATGTCAATATTCTTTACAATACCACTAACCCATCACCCCGGCACAAATAAACTTATGATTAAACAATATGACAAAGCAGATTTTCCCAAAATTAACGAGCATCTTAGGGCCATACCATGGGACCAAATATTCTCTCCCCTCAACATCGAAGATGCTTGGACCACATTTAAATCAATAATTCATGAATTAGAACAGTTATATGTACCTGAAAGAAAGAAAAAAATACAATAACAAGGGAAAAATTCCCACATGGTACAACAGTTCCATCAAAAAACAAAATGTAGTTAAACAGAAATTATTTTTACAATTAAAAACTTGCCATTCAGATCAGAAAGAGGGAATATTACTGAAATATAGGAAGGCAGTTAAGGAATTAAAGAAAGCTATCATAACAGCCAAACAGAAGCACACACTAGATACTTCCATAAAAGACTATATTCCTACCTAAATGGGAAGAAGGGAAACACCCGAACTGTGGGACCATTAATTAAAAACAATATCACATCATCTCAGATACTGAAACTGCCATTGAATTTAATAAGCATTTCTGCTCAGTTCATTTATGTAAAACTGCAGATTATATTATTACACTTCAGGAAACAAAAAAACTTTTAGGTACACTGAAAAAATCAACAAGTCTCGGCCCAGACAATATAAATTCCAGATTTCTCGTAAGAACATCTGATTCCATTACCTTACCACTCACCATCATCTTTATCAAATCTCTTAAGGAATCCAGGGTCCCTTCTGATTGGTTAACTGCTACTGTTACCCCGTCTTTAAAAAGGGTTTACACACCAAAGCTGAAAACTATCAGCTAATCAGTCTTGCTTCAATACCTTGCAAATTATTGGAAAAGAAGATCAAAGCTTTAATTGAAGTAGAAATGCAGTCATTAAATATTGTAGACAATTCACAGCATGGGTTTAAACCAGGTTATTCCTGCACAACCAATCTGATCTCTTTTTTATAACAACACTAGTAAAAACCTTGATTCCAAAATCCTTGTTGACATTTTACTCTACTACAGTAAAGCATTCATTAAACTAGGATTATCACTCAGTATTGATTCATGGGTTCGCAGTTGGTTGAACAATAGATCTCAGAGGGTTAGGGTGAATGGCGAACTATCAGACAAGAGAAGGGTGTCTAGTGGCATCCCCCCAGGGCTCTGTCTTGGGACCAACACTTTTCAGCATTTTTATCTGCGATATGACCATCTCATCAAATAATATAATCTCAAAATTCATAGATGACACCGACTATGGATCACCCTTTTGGAGCCCCTACTTAATTTCAGATATCTTAAGGAATGAAACAGATCTAGCGTATGGCAACAAAACTTGTACCACATCTTGCCCACCTGGCCTATGATACTAGACTTCAAAGAACAGGATTATATTCACTTCAACTTAGAAGAATAAGAGGTGACCTCCTCCAGCTCTTTAAAATTGTTCATTCTCCAAATCTCATGGAATTATGTGGTATTTCATTTTTCACCAGGAAAATAATGACAAGCTGTCATAACAAACAACTTGAAATCAATAGGACAAAAAAAATAAAAGGCAGCAATTTTTCACAGGATATGGAATACACTGCCACAAGATATCATAGATTGTAATCAGATAAACACTTTTACAAATAAATTAGACAATGGCTACTGAACTAAATGTGTTGGGCCTAATGTTCCACAAGGTGTGGAGGGCAAACTCGATAGGTTGACGCCTTCTTTTGTCCACAGAACCAAGTAAACAGAGTAAATGACTGCATGGATATAGTATAGATATGTTTTATTTTTTTGAAGTACCAATCGAACTTCCACTGCCTAGCAGGGGTACTTTCAATTCCAGTTTGTACCTGGGTAGTAAGAGGTGCAGGGTCAGATATTTAAATTGATTCTTATCATATGTGGCCTGATGTACTTGCAAAGCAAGACAAGAGGAGACTAGCAGTTTATCTAATCTTGCAAATGATTGATGAGAGTTGGAGAAGACCTGTACTGTCTTCTTGTGAGATTTTATTGCCTCTGAATATCAGTTAAAGAACAAGTGGTTCCTACTTCCTGAAGGGTCTGTGCATTTCTTGAGGGTACTGTTGGGGAAGGGTTTGACCTGTCTAAGATGGTATCCCAGATGTAGTTAAAATCCTCCCCAGGACCCAGGGGCCATGGTAGGGAGCCATGTCCAGGAGTACTTTATGACAAAAGTTTAGATCCTCTATGTGACGGCCATACACACATCTCACTAACAAGTGTTCCCTGAGTTGAGCCAATGCATATCTACCACTAGGGTCTGTGTAAGAGTCAATAACCTGCCCAGGAAACTTCAAACTTCAAACTTTATTGGACTTTAAATTGAGATTAAATTATCTCTTTTGCAATTGAATCCACATTTAACATAACATCACATAATCAGACATACATGTATAATTTCAGTTTCAATATAATATTGATTAATTTTAGTTATACACAAACCCAAATATCAATAATTTATCCATAACAATTACAGTGTTTGCTATATAAAGTCATTAAAAAAGATTTAAAATCATTAAATGGTAGCAATACTGTGCATTTCCACCTTTTTGATATTAGTTCCCAAGTTTTAGGCACTAAATTTGAGATTGTTTTATCACCAAATTTTGTTCTGGTTCTAGATCTAATAAAAACTTTCCAGACAGAAGATCTTAAATTATATTGACTCTGTATTCTTACTTGCAATATATTTAACAAAAAAATAGGCAATGACCGTTGTACAAACTTATACACAAATAAATTCCAATGATAATCTCACCTATCAAATAATGAAAGAAGACCCGAATTTTGATATAGCACACAACAATGAGTTCTAAAAGGAAGATTTGTTATAAATCTCAACGCACTATTAAAGAGAACATCCAAGGAACACAGCAATGATTATTTTGCATTTTTGTAAATTATATCACCATAACCTAATATTGGTAAAAATAAGACAGAAACCAATAATTTCCGAATCTTTAAACTAAAAAAAGTTCTATCCCTATAAAAGAAACTCAGAAGTATCTTCAGTCTCATTGACATAGACATTATATGCAATTCAAAAGTCAAATTTTTATCTAGTATAACTCCTTAATATTTATAGGAATTTACTCTTTCTATGTCAATTGCTGATAAAGATCTAAGCTCCTTTATAGTTGAATCTTTAAAATATTTTCTACCAAACATCATCCACTGTGTTTTTTTCTCTCATTCAAAAGCAATCTCAAATTAACAAGTTCCCTCTGTATTTTATTAAAATCTTGTTGCAAAACAACCATTGCCATATCCAGATCATCACTCATGGTGTACAAAATTGTATCATCCGCATAAAGTTGTATACAAGTTTTAGGTGAACAATAATTTGGTAAATCATTTATGTAGAATAGAAAAAGGAGGGGGCAAAGCTCAGACCCTTCAGGTACCCCATTTAATAGGGTAGCTGATGTTGAACACTTACCTCCTATTTTAAGGGGACGCCATGAGATCACCACATTGTTGTTCCCCTTGCTCTGGAATTGTAAGTGGCTGCTACCCAGGTGTCTCCCCAAGATTGCCTTACCTTGTCCAGTTCACCAGGTGCCAGGTGAGTTTCCTGTAAAAGAGCAATGGTAACCTTTACTTTTTGATTCTATTTTGTACACATGCTTTATTACATTCTTCAGCCTTTTAACATTTATGGCGACTATTTTCAACGTGGACACCATTAGCATGTCAGGAAAACATTCAGCTTACATAGTACCTATTTATATCTAGAAAAAATGACTAAATCCGTTACTGTACAGAGAGAAGGTTATTTCGTCAATCAAGAGAAATATTACATCTAGAGATCCACGGATAATGCTGCCCCTATATAGAGCCTATACTAGATCCCATTTGGAATATTCGTCTCAATTATAGAATCCTTATAAGAAGTCTCTCAAAAAAATACAGAGGAGATTTACTAAAGGTATTTAAGGTATTTCCAAGTGTTCTTATGAATTATGTCTGGAAAAATTAAATTTGATGCCCTTATCCTTTAGATGTCTTCGAGGAGATCTTATTTACATGTATGACATAATTAATGATCCATATTTATTCTCTCAACTGGATTTTGAGTTTACAAAAATATATTTACTACTCGAGGTCATCCATTACAGATTCATAGGGCTAAGTTTGTTCATGTTGCTAGGAAACACTGCTTTATTCAAAGGATTATCAATCCTTGGAATAAACTACCATCAGATATCATCTCTAGTAATGACAAAAATACCTTTAAACATTGTCTCGATAAATTTATTTTAAATAAACCAAACTTAGGATACTATAATTGATAAGGTGCAGTTATGGGCCTTACAGTCCCCTTTGCGCCATATTTCCTTAGAATCCTTAGAGAGATCTGACCTAATATAACAATAACAAGTACAGTAAGCATAATCTTTAAACTTCCCCCATTTTCTGTCCCTCTCCCCTCCTCCTCCCCAACATCCCCCCTGCTTCCCACCAATGTAATTTCCACAAACTATTGTAAAAAACAGAACAACCATAATCCCTACTGAAGAAACGGCATGTATGGAAGTAGCCCAGAGGTTTGACTTGCCAGTCAACCCCTCATCATTCCCTCGGGGGATGATGGCAATAATACATTATTGTATGGGTTATTAGGAACTGTGACTGATGGAATATGTATGCAAATTGCAGATTGTTTATTTTTATTTATTTATTTATACAGTCTTAGATCACAGTACATCTGAGCACAAATGTTCTTTTGCAAATGTTCCACCCCATGAGGAGTGGTAACACACATACAGAGGAGGCATAAAACATTGTTTCCAATAAGTGTAATAATTTAAAGTGTTTAGGTAGGAATGTGGCTATACATATTCACCCCAGTCCACCTAGTATTATGCAGAGTTCCTCTATAGCCATTGTCTCAATGCTGCTTCAGCCAAGTTGGACACGTTGCATCACAGGGCTCTATAATTCATCACCAATACCACATACAATACTCATCATTGCTCCCTCTATACACAGCTTGGTTAGCATTCATTAGTGCTAGAAGATTAAAAAATGCCATCCTCTGGGCTGACAGAGCTATCACCAATAAACTTCCACAATACATTTCTGATCTCTTCATATGTATCCCTGGAATATATTCTCTCAGACGATATTCATACATCCAATTTGATATTCCCAAGATCAGAACTTGTTATGTCTCATCCTCTCTAAGTCATGCTCTCCTACACGCTGGAACACCCTTAAAAAACCTTAAAACTTCCAAAATTGGTTGCTATGTCTACCTTTAAAATATTGTTGAGAGACTTTTTGAAGGAAAACTGCAACTGCTTTTCTTAACCCCACATTATAACCTCTAGGTATCCCCTGCCCCGTGTACTATCTCTGTAGCACTTGCTGTCTGACATTTGGTGTTGTTAGTCTTGATACTCACCCTTCCGACTGTGACGCCCTTCAGACCTTCTATCCCTACTGAATGTCTCCTTCTTCCCTGTCCACTTTTTACCAGATCTTCATTCTCCACATTGTAGTGCTCATTCTTGTTATCCCAGTTCTTCATTTGTGATATTAGTTATGTGTTGTTCGCCCATTCCTGATGTATTGTTCAGTCTGTACATTTTGTAGTTTAGCATTGCATTGCATTAGTAGTACTAATTGTGTTACAATTTTTGTAGTGTCCTTCCAGGACCACCTTGTAAATGAGTTATCTCATTGATGCTTTTGCTTGTAAAGTAAAAATTAATCAATTGAATGATAGTACCATGACAATCTGTGCCTTGCGCTGTTAATGGATCCAGTGCCGAAGGAAGGGAGTGAGGCCCCTATGCAGGGAGTCCACATATCTTCTCAGTCCAGACACTGGCCCCCATTTTAAGCTAGGCACACAATGGAAATGTGGCTTCTTTCCCTCCCCAAGCCCCCCATTTGTCCCCTACACTCCCCAACATCCAAATATCTCCCTAAATCAAAACATGTTTAACCACTCTCTATTTCATCTATTGCCATATACGTTGATATAAGTCTTTATGTGTCTGTCCTTCCAGGTGAGCCCTGCAGGTCACACAGTACCTTCCCCCATCCCCAACCCTGCTACTACCCATGCCCAGGACACAATTGTGGTGGGAAGTTGCACCACTGGTGAACATGGGATCCAAATTTGAAACCATTGTGAGGGTGCCTCTATCAGCCAGTCTACATTACTCTCTACAGTATCCCGCTATACTACTGTGCCACAGAGCATTATGAGACTGTAGAAGTCATGATAATAAAGGCATGAATAATGCTCAGTACAGGCAAGCAGGACTGTTTGGAATAATCACATTGGTGAAGCGGCACAACAGTGTTCACTGATAATCTGGGTACCCTATCACTCAGCTGTGGAAGGGGCAAAATGAAACATTTACAGAAGTCCAGGTGACCCCTTTGGCACTTCACAACTGCCTAGTATTTTAGTACCAGCCCTAAGACGCAGAAGGGGTTGGTTTATTATGAAATCCAGCTATGTGCTCCTTCATAAGCTAAATCCCTGGCAGTGTTGAAAAAATGGTATGGTAGAAACAGGGAGGGGAGATAATGACGGTGGCCTCCACTTTTGTTTAGATTTGTCACATATGGTCATTGCAGTATCCTGCAGCAGCCACATTTTCTCAAACTGCACTTAGGTCCCTGTGAGCTGGTGTGGGATAAAGTGAGGCATCAGACAAAATAGGCAGACATAATAAAGCATTTATTGTCACAAAACAGCGGACTGACAAGTGATAAAACAAGAAAAATAAACAAAATAAATTAACTTTTCAGAGCTAGAAATCAGCTAGCTCTCAAGGGTGTTGTCTAGTACACAGACCCTTGGTAGACTAACTCTTTCTATCTGGAGACTGTTTTTATAGAAAAGAAAATCATGTGATCAAATAACTCCACCCTAAACATCTAAATTGTAAACCAAAATTAAGATACAAGAAATATTATCTTCTGTTATGGGCATGAGAATAAGACATTTTAACAACTCTCATCAAATGTCACACTGTACTGTAAAAAAAATAAAGATTTAATTCAGTTTTAAACAGAAATGTACTCCGGAGGACTGCCCCTTTAAACACAAAAATATAATGGGGAGAGGTTCAGCCGGCCGGCCTTTATTCCACCCAATTGCAGAAACAGAAGGGTGTCCTTGGATTCAACAGCACTGAAAGAACGAACGTTTTCTCTTAGCTCAAGACCAACCTACTTATAAATAGCGTATCAATGTGGACCATTCTTTCAGTGTGCTACAACTCGGTAAGTTTCTCCTTTTACCGAGAGTTACTCTAGCGAGGAGAAGCTTTAGGGGAAAGAGAAAAACACTAAAATATCTTCGCGATAGTGCAAGCATTCTAGAGGTAAGCTGGACCGCGGCTCCGCACTATCGCTATTCAGATTTTACTTGTAGGGAACTCCCCCTTTTGATAAGAGCTCGTTTAGACTGAAATTTGCTTACTAAGTGCACTACACCAGATGAGCCAATGAACCCAATTTAAAACAATATACTCTTGAGGAGCGAGTCTTGGTTTTTATTTGAAATTACCGCAATTACCATTGAAGCCTTTATTTTAATAGCGGTATCTATACGTCTCTCGCTGCCTCAAACTCCTATTCAAAGGAAACGTTTCTATAGAAAAGAAAGGGGGGGCTGCTTTTTTCCCACAGCAAAAATATCAGGGAAATTAGAGAAAAAATACAAATGTTCCTTCCCCAGGCTCCTATGAGGATTCTGGAAATAAACAAAAATGATAACATCAGACAACGAAGAAACACGAAGAAGGGGACATAAAAATATGGGTGGCCAGCCCAAAGAAAGATAATAAAACACAATGTCCACAACATTTTAGATATGTGCTTTCCAGAATTTCAACAATGGAGCGGATAATAAGGGAAGAATGGGGGGAAGGGAAGAAGAAGAAGAAAGAAAGGCAATTAAATTAGTTTCCTCTTGCACATTCCTCCCCGTTCAAGATCAAACTTCTTTAGTTTGATAAAAGCTTTACCCACCTAGCTTTTCTAGGACACAGGACAACAAATCCTTAAGTTAAAGGATGGAGCCATAGCCCACCCTCTCCAGGGCTCCACCTCGGGGTCCCATCAAACAAAGAAATTAATAAAATTTTATTTTAATATGAACACTTTGATGTAGGAAACTACTTATATATATTTTTTTCTTTGCCCTGTGGTTTAACAGATTAGTGTTCCATACCATATCTAGATAAAAAGTCAGCATTACTATGTGCTGACCCTTTTCTATACCTTATGCTGAACTTATAGGGTTGCATTGAGAGATACCATCGCATTATTCAAGGGTTTTTCTCCTTCATGACATGAAGCCAACAAAGGGGATTATGATCAGTCCAAAGTTCAAATCCTCTTCCCCACAAATAGAATCATAGGGCTTCTATTGCCCATTTTATTGCCAAACACTCTTTCTCAATAACAGAGTAGTGTCGTTCTCTCTCATGCAATTTCCGGCTACTATACAAAATAGGATGTTCTTCATCATTGATTATTTGTGTGAGGACAGCTCCAATACCATAGTTGGAAGTGTCAGTTTGTAGTATGAAGGGGAGAGAAAAGTCAGGCATATGTAATATGGGTAAGGAACAGATTTGTGCTTTTAAACAATGAAATGCTTTTTCACAGGCAGGGGTCCAAATTACTTTATCTGGTTGAGATTTTTTTGTTAGGTCAGTTAATGGCCCAGCTATAGTAGAACAATTCGGGATGAATCGTCTATAATATCCAATAAGTCCTAGGAATGATCTGACATCTTTCTTTGTGATAGGACGCAGACTATTAGCTACCACCTCTATTTTAGAAATTTCTAGTTGTACTAGCCCATTTCCGATTTGGAACCCTAAATATGTTATTTCCTGCATAGCCAGGGAACATTTAGAGGGATTTACAGTTAGTCCCGCCATCAGTAGGGCTGACAAAATGGCCTCTAGATGCTGTATATGTTCTTCCCAGGAATGACTAAAGATCACCACGTCATCTAAGTATGCAGCGCTATAGGCTGCATGAGGTCCTAGGATGTCATCCATGACATGCTGAAAGGTAGCAGGAGCACCATGAAGACCAAAAGGCATCACAGTAAAATGGTACAAGCCTATGGGTGTACTAAAGGCAGTTTTTTCTTTATCTCTTGGATCCAAGGGAATTTGCCAATATCCCTTGGTTAGGTCTAAGGTACTGATGTATTGTGCCTTACCCAACTGATCTATTATATCGTCTATCTGTGGCATAGGATAACAGTCAAATTTGGATATTGCATTTAGGCATCTAAAATCAAGGCATAATCTTATCCCTCCTTCCTTTTTATCCACTATGGCCATGGGAAAGTTCCACTCACTGTGAGAGGGTTCAATTATTCCCAAGTCACGCATATTTTTTATTTTGAGTATTACATGTTTTCGTACCCTCTCAGGAATTCTATATGTTTTTTGATGTATAGGCAAGGCATCTGGAACCACAATATGATGGGTAGCTTCTTTAACTCTCCCGGGTATTCCGGTGAATAAATTCTTAAAGGATTGTAACAGGGTTTGAAGTGTGGCAGTTTGGTCACTTGTTAAATCCAGGTTAATGTGTACTTCTGACATATCTCCAGCATTTTCTAACCTCTGATACGCTACGTCTAATTCTGATTCCTGCGTGTCTGGGTGTACATGACTACAGACAGGGGAATTCCTGTCAATCCATGGTTTTAACAAGTTGGCATGATAAACCCGCTGTTTAAGTTTCTTTTCAGGGAGTTCAATAGCATATGTTACTGGACCCATTCGTTTTACAACTGTGTATGGACCTTGCCATTTCATAAGGAGTTTATTATCAGAGGAGGGTAACAAAAGTAATACCTTATCCCCTACCAAAAATTCTTTGTGTTTTGTCCCTTCATCATACCGTTCTTTTTGTTTGCCTTGTTGGTAGAGATTAGTCTGATGGGCCTTTTTGACATAACTAATTAATTTTTGCCGTAACTTCTGCCAATACTCTATTGGTTCTATTATCAGTGGGTCACCACTATTTTCCCACTTCTCTTTTATAACATCCAACGGGCCCCTGGGATTATGTCCGTACAATAATTTGAATGGGGAAACCCTGTAGAAGATTGTGGGACTTCTCTAAAGGCAAACATAAGATAGGGAAGGTATCTATCCCATTTATTTCCCTCCTCCAATACATACTTGTGTAACATTTTCTTTAAGGTTTGATTAAATCTCTCACCTAGTCCATCAGTCTGTGGGTTATAGGGGGTAGTAAATGTGGCTTGTATACCCAGGGCCTGGTACAGGTGGTGTAATAATTTCAAACAAAAATTAGTACCTCTATCCATGAGAATAGTTCTAGGGATACCCATCTGGCTAAATATTTTTACTAATTCCTCTGCTATTCTAGTAGCTGTAACTGTATGAAGGGGAATCACCTCTGGATATTTTGTAGCATAATCTACTACTACAAGTATGAAACGATTCCCCTTTGTTGTTTTAGGTAGTGGACCTACCACATCCATAGCTATCCTTTCAAACACATTAGATACTAAGGGCATGGGTACCAGGGGTACCTTATCCTTACACCCCACGGCTGCTACCTGCTGACAATCAGGGCAACTTTTGCAATACTCTGCCACCTGCTCATGTATCCCAGGCCAGTAAAATCAATATAACAGGCATTTTAGGATATGATCCCTACCCAAATGGCCTGCCAAGGGTATATCATGGGCAAGGGTCAGTAATTGCTGACGATATTGCTCTGGTACCATCAATTGTTCAACCACCTCCCCACTTTGAGGATTAGAACATACTCTATATAACAGATTACCCTCCATTTTATAATGGGGTTGGGTTGAATCATTTACTTTCTGTGGGGGTGATACTTTCACCTGGAAAAAAAAGGCATCAAGGTTACATCATGTTTTTGTACATCCCTAAATTCTTTGTTATAGAAGTCACATTTCTTTGCTAATATAGTAAGTCCAGTGTCCTTTCTGGACCACATATATTTGTCCTTTTTCTTCTTTTGCTTGCTTTCCTTATCTTTACCAGCAGGTCCAAAAACCTCCTCTTCAAACGGAAACAAATACCCCAATTCTCTTTCCTGTTTTGTTCTTGTGCCCGAGTGGTAGCAGCTCCAAGATTAGTAGTTAATAATGAATCAAAATAAGGATAATCATGTCCTATGATTACCAGAACTGGTAAAGTGGGTACTAGTCCTACCTTCATATTTAAGATTGTCCCATTTATTTGGATTTCTAAGTCATGTAAGGGGTACCAGTGCATGTCGCCATGTATACACTTGACCCCTGTAGTAGGTTCTTCTTGGTTAATTTTGTCAACTAGAGAGGCATGTACCAGAGTCTGTTTACTACCAGAGTCAACAAGTCCAGATACCACCGAACCTCCTATTTGTACCATTGTTATATACTGACCCCAGTTGGCAAGGGCTAAGTGTATTGTGTCTACTTTCTTCTTCGGGCAGAACCTGGCAATATGTCCCTTGGTTTTGCATTCATGACAGATAATATCAGGACTGTATCCCTTATATATTTTGGAATGTTCCTTGCCCCCCAGGGGTACTGCTAGTGTGGCTTGTAGGTGTTACATTGGTAAAGGGACCTTTTGTTATAGCTGCAGGGGTCCTTGGAGCTATAAATGACCTAGGTCATTGGGGTCTAGCAGTTATTTAATCTTCAGCCAGCCGTATAGCTGCCTCAGCGGTTTTGGGGCAGTGTTCTTTTACCCATAACTGGACATCCTGTGGTAGTACCTTCACAAACTGTTCCAAAATTATGCTTTCCAAAATCTAGACCACTGTCCTGGTATTGGGCTGTAGCCATTTATGGCATAAGTCTTTTTAACTGGATGTACACATCTTGAGGAGTGTCAGTAGATAGATATTTATAGGCTCTAAACTGCTGTCGATAGGTTTCAGTACATATATCATATCTCTTAAGGATTGATTGTTTGATATGATCATAATCATTAATGTGAGCAAGTTCTGTGTGGCTATAAGCTAATTGGGCCTTCCCTGTCAAATAGGGGGGCCAACCTGACAACCCATTGGTCTCGAGGCCATGCACATGCGGTGGCCACCCTTTCAAAAGTTGGTAAATATGCCTCAATATCATCTGTTTCAGCCATCTTAACCAATTTAATATCTTTTTGGCCTACCACAGGTGTTGGTGGGGTCCTTGCTGTGCCCAAAGCCTGGATAGCTCGAAGCGTGTCGGTCCAATGGGCAGCATTCTCAACTGGTTCTCTCTCTCTCTTGACTCACTCCCTTTCTCTCTCTCTCTCTCTTCAGTTCTACTTGCCGTAGACACAGCCAGTGTAAGAGCTCATGGGGGGGTTCCTGGAGGATCCTCCATCTCGATTCCTGCTGCCTGGGCACCTTTTTCAGTAGGCTTAATATCCTCCATGGGCCCGATGTCAGCTTCAACATCAACCTTGGCCACCTTCCTTTGCACCACTGTCTCCAGACTGGGTACTAATGGTAGGCCCAACTTCTGCACTGCAGACCTTGTGGCCAGGAATGTCTGCTCTTCTGCCTTGTCCGAATGCATACAAAATGAGATTTGAGCACAAATCCAGCAGAGAACCTGTCTGCTATATCCCACTTCTGACACCAAATGTGAGCTGGTGTGGGATAAAGTGAAGCATCAGACAAAATAGGCAGACATAATAAAGCATTTATTGTCACAAAACAGCAGACTGACAAGCGATAAAACAAGAAAAAAAACAAAATAATTTAACTTTTCAGAGCTAGAAATCAGCTAGCTCTCAAGGGTGTTGTCGAGTACACAGACCCTTGGTAGACTAACTCTTTCTATCTGGAGACTCTTTTTATAGAAGAGAAAAACATGTGATCAAATAACTCCGTCCTAAATATCTAAATTGTAAACCAAAATTAAGATACAAGAAATATTATCTTCTGTTATGGGCATGAGAATAAGACATTTTAACAACTCTCATCAAATGTCACACTGTACTGTAAAAAAAATAAAGATTTAATT
Organism: Neoceratodus forsteri; assembly: GCA_016271365.2. NCBI lineage: Eukaryota > Metazoa > Chordata > Ceratodontiformes > Ceratodontidae > Neoceratodus > Neoceratodus forsteri. The sequence goes on from CM057449.1 coordinate 7,778,231, forward strand.
CAGTTTTAAACAGAAATGTACTCCGGAGGACTGCCCCTTTAAACACAAAAATATAATGGGGAGAGGTTCAGCCGGCCAGCCTTTATTCCACCCAATTGCAGAAACAGAAGGGTGTCCTTGGATTCAACAGCACTGAAAGAACGAATGTTTTCTTAGCTCAAGACCAACCTACTTATAAATAGCGTATCAATGTGGACCATTCTTTCAGTGTGCTACAACTCGGTAAGTTCCTCCTTTTACCCGAGAGTTACTCTAGTGAGGAGAAGCTTTAGGGGAAAGAGAAAAATGCTAACATTTCTTCATGATAGTGCGAGCGTTCAAGAGGTAAGCTGGACTGCGGCTCCGCACTATCAATATTCAGATTTTACTTGTAGGGAACTCCCCTTTTGATAAGAGCTCATTTGGACTGAAATTTGCTTACTAAGTGCACTACACCAGATGAGCCAAGGAACCCAATTTAAAACAATATACTCTTGAGGAGCAAGTCTTGGTTTTTTATTTGAAATTACCGCAATTACCATTGAAGCCTTTATTTTAATAGCGGTATCTATACGTCTCTCGCTGCCTCAAACTCCTATTCAAAGGAAATGTTTCTATAGAAAAGAAAGGGGCAGGGCTGCTTTTTCCCCCAGCAAAAATATCAGGGAAATTAGAGAAAAAATACAAATGTTCCTTCCCCAGACTCCTATGAGGATTCTGGAAATAAACAAAAATGATAACATCAAACAACGAAGAAACACGAAGAAGGGGACATAAAAATATGGGTGTCCAGCCCAAAGAAAGATAACAAAACACAACGTCCACAACATTTTAGATATGTGCTTTCCAGAATTTCAACAACGGAGTGGATAATAAGGGAAGAATGGGGGGGGAAGAAGAAGAAGAAAGAAAGGCAATTAGATTAGTTTCCTCTTGCACAGTCCCAATGCCTGGAGCAAGGTTCAGATCTCGAGTCTAGCACAATATATGGTCTTAGAAGGTTGTAAGTCTATTAAACAATATAGACACCAGGAATTCACATTTTTATTCCCAGGTAGTGTACAGTGGGTTTTCATTGCACTTCGATTGTATGACCTATAACCCAATGGTAGCCATGCTGCAGTTTCAGCGATCCCCCTTCCCCCATTGGTAGCAATGCCCCCAAGCATTGTTAGAGAGGAGGAGTGACAAACCACAATGATTGGTCAAGAGAACAATTTGCTGGATGTCATCAAACAAGAATTGCTCAAGTGACTGGTATGACATTTTCTAATATAATCCACCTCATGGATCTCTGAGCAGCACATTTGAGTGATGTTTGTGTGTTCAATATTTGTTATTATTAAGTTCTATGATACAGCTTCCCCCTTGCAGATATGATTATGGTACCCATCTGAGCTATTGACAAGATGAAGGACAATAGATTTTAGCCTGCATTAATCAATTATGGCACTGCAGTATCACAACAGTGCATTGGACCACATGGCAAGCATGATGCTTAGATTGAGTCAGTTACAAAATGGTGGGTGGAAATAACTTCAGATTTTTATTAATTTCAGTGTCACCACTGTCAAAATGAGACATCCAATCCCCACATATCATGTAAAGGGATTTAACTATATCGCAGAGCCCCAGCATAATATGGAGAGTAAAAGACTTCAGTCAACACCTTTACTGAGATAATAACAGAGGCAGAGGATTAAACAGTAACTGCATTCAGATTTAATCTGAGCCACCTGCCTTTTTTCCTTTATTTTAGGTCCATACCTTGCAAGGACAGAATGATATAATGCTCAGGAGAACAGAACAGTCAGAATATGTGGACCCAGTAGTCAGGGGCAATAGGGCCCAAAAGAAAGCACCTACCCATATTTTAATATTGGTTGCATTGGTATGCAGCACATCATACCAAAGCCATGGTACATGGTTGAGACTGGCCCTTGGTCATGGAGATTTATTCTTTGTTGAAGCTAGCAGCAGCATTGGAGGTAGCAAAAATATGAGGAGGTTTGCTGGGAGGGGTGATTTTTAGTCTGGATCAGTACAAGTAAGCAAATTCACATCCTGCTGGTAAAGAGGAGGGTGCTGGAGAATGTTTGATTGTATTTATTATGTTGAGTGTTGACCTGTATTTAGTATTTTTGTAAAGGTTATCATTGTGAATGAGATTTTACAACAATTGGTTGTAACCTTGAATAAACAAACAAACAAAAAACAAACAAACAAAAGAGCAGATTTAACTTCATTAAATAGCTGGCATCGGTTTTGTTGGTCCTGGCTGTAGTTTTGGAATACAAATACTTTTTGACACTGTCAAAGGTAATTGGGCTATTTGTCTTTGCAGCCCACAGAACATTTTCTTTTTTAGTGTGTTTTAAGTTCTTGATTAAGAAGTGGTGGGATCTATCTCCAAGCTGGGGCTTGGGTCCTATCAGACTGGCCCATTCCACTTCATAGTTAACCACGCTCTCACCCAGTTTCAGATTAAGGACCAGCCAGTAGTGAACCTTAACTTCAGGGCTTTTTTTTACAGACCCTCTGGCAGCCCAATGATCTAGATGTTGAATCACTGAGGTCTATTTTCCTGGTCATCTGATTTTTGATGCAGTTCTATGATGTGTTTCTTGAGGTCTTTCCTTTCCTTCATTAATTTGGATAGCAAGTCCTCAGTTGCACTAATTCAGCTTTCTGTCTCCTCCTGAAGGGTGCTGTATGTCAAAATCATCTCCAAAAGGCCAGTGACCAATAATCGGATATGTGTTATCTGAGCAATATTGTTTTCAATTCCTGCCTTCATCTCCAATTGCAGTTTGGCAAGTGTAGCCAGCATTCTGGCTACTGAATTTCCAATTCAGTAATTTCTTTTGTTGCTGAGAGGGAGAGTGGGCTGAGGGCTAGTAGTAGCCTTGTAGTCCAACAGTTTCTCCTCCAACTCTCCCCAAGAGTTGAATTGAAATTATGATTGTCTTGTTTTGACTTGGTTCAGAGTTACTTGATTTCTGCTCACCACAGAGATGCTGTAAATTATTTGAACCACTGTATTTCACAATTCTATTACTATTTATGGTTTTGCAGATACAGTGCCACCCTAGAAAGTGCCCACCATCTTGCCTGGTTGACCATGCCCCCCAACAGTCAGTAGTTGAAGGGCACAAGATCCCCTCCCTTCCCAGAAAATGCAAGCAGTCTGATGGATGCTAAACCTTCTGCATTGATGAGCCTGGTAAACTGTGTAATGTGCTTATTGTATGTGATGACATGACAACTGAATCAGATGATGAGTCTGAGTCAACTGTTCAGCCTCTTAATCATCACTGTCTGGCATAGACACATGATGCGACTTGCAACTGGAGGCAATCATCATTTAACAAAGTCGAGCACTTCAATATGTTTGTCATTACTGATTGTAAAGACAGACATAAATTGTTTGAGACTATAGACCTTTGTGAGATCCATCCACATACTGGACTTATGGGTCATTCACTTGCATGCCTAGATAGTGGTGTTTGTGACAGTGTATTTCACCACATGTTTACGTTGGCAGTGCATCAATCAGGGATGCGGAACTTTGTGTATAGGGTCTATGAGGTGCGACGAGCCATTGCATTGTATACTCATCTTAAAGAGTTACTGCAGTATGGTAACATGCATGGTGCCATATTTCTGAAACAGCTGCAATGTGATAGCAGTGCCACCGATACTGTGATTGATCGGTCATCAATTGCTGATGGAAATTCTGTCTCTGTCTTAGAAACAGATATTCTCAAGCAGTTTGGGAAATCCATTGCCAAATCTGAGTTGAGAAAGACAAAGAAATTTGACTCTGTATGTGTGTCATGTGATCAGCTCTGTTACCAGAAACAAGTGGTCACAGTTAATCTGGAAACCTTTTCACAGTACAGTGACATAGTTTCAACTGTCAGCATTTCTGCTGTTAAAGTGTGACTTCCAGTTAGAGCCAATCATTGTGATCTGCAAGCACTGTTTCACCAAGGTGAAAAATAACACTCTACCATCAAGGTAATTTTTGAACAATATGGAGGTACATGTTACTCCTGCTGAGATTGCCACATTGCATATGTTTGAATGTATTCTTATTCAGGCTATAACACTGTTTCAAACTATTCTACATCTGAATAAAAAAGCACAGAACATTCCACAAAAAGAACTCATTAGGTCTCTTAATGGTTCCGTGATGTATCTTCCACTTCTGCAGGAAATTGTGTAGGCAATCTCCAGTGAGAACAGTTTAGTGATTCTTGTCAATGGTGTTACAAAAATGTCAAAGGTTATCTGGCAGGATGTTGTCAATGTAGAGAAGGTGAAGCTTGCGCTTACTTACTTGAAGAGCAACAATACCTTTTATTCAGACCTTGACATTGATTGCATGACTAGCGTCACTGCTGAACAATGTGTTGGATAACAGAAAACCAATAATTCAGAAGGTCAGTGTAGCGACAAATGACAATGTGTTTGAACAGTACACATTACATCCACTGTATGGCAGAGATCCAGTTGGGGATAACATTGATCTGTATCAAATGAAACAGGTGGAAGGTGCCCCTGTTAGCATTTGGGAGGCGACATTGGAAGCATATTGTTTTCCAGATTTATTCCCAAAAGGGTCAGGTGGATATCAAGATGATAGAGAAGTGTGTGTGTGTTCGGTGCTGAATACCGTATCAGTCGCATTCTCAGTAAGGATGGCAAATTCAGATGCAACACACAGTACTTGTTCCAGCTCCTCTGGGAGAATGAGCTTAGCATACTGTCTGCATCGATTGCACATACTATACCGTTCATGACTTCACTTGATGGAATCACTACAGTTGAGTTTTTGCAGAAATTTAAGAAAAAGGAAGAAAATGTGCAAGTCAATTTGTCTTCCATACTGTCAAGTCTACGTTGCAGCAAAGAATACTGGTATCGCAGACACTCTGAGGTGATGACTATGCTGTGAGAGTATGGTGCAGCGACATGGTTCATCACACTCAGCTGTGCTGAATATACCTAGGAAGAGGTGATTGAACTCTTGGAGTGGGATAAGTGTGACGTAGAGGGCATTTCATCAGTGACTCTCAGAGAAATGTGCTCACTTGATCCAGTGTCTGTGACTGGACATTTTCACAAGCAATTCCATGAAATTCTGCCTTTCATTTTGTCAAAGGACAATCTGCCTCTTGGTATTGTACAGAATAACTTTTGGAGGATGGAATATCAGGCACAAGGCTCATTTTATATTCATATGTTACTGTAGATCAAGGAAGCCACGCTCGTAGGTGAACATGAAGCAGCAGAAGTGCTTGCGTTCATTAAGTGATACATCACTTGCTGCATACCGGACAAGTATGACAGTCCTACGCTGTGGAAGTTGGTACAGAAGTTCCGACACCATATACGTGCAAAATACTGCCACTGGGTAGTGAAGAGCAAATCTGATTGGTACACAAGATGTTGCTTCAGATTTCCCAGACATGTCTGTCAGAATGGCCACATAAATGAACTGTTTTCAGCTATGCAACACCACTTGAAGGCAATATCAACCAAGCTGGTATATGAGTTTCCCAGGAAAGAGAATGAGGTGTACATCAATGACTACAACCCCACTCTTCTTCTAATGTGGCAAGCAAGCATAGATGTTCAGTTTGTGGCTGGCAACTCGTTGGTTCTGATTCAGTACGTCACTTCGTACATCACCAGACATGAACAGACTAGCTTGCAAGATCTTTGGGAAGATATTGCCAGTTCAAGCAAGTCACTGACAACTCAGTTGTGGTCACTGTGATTGAAAACCCTATCACACAGAGATTGTGGTGCTTATGAGGCTTGCAATCACTTGATTGATACATGTTTGTATGGCAAATCTGATGCTGTGCAATTTCTCAGTGTTAACTACAAAGAGAAGCACAAATGTGTACTTATTTCTCACACTGAGATTGAGGAACTGGTTCTCAACAGACCCTCTTCAAGACATATATTGAAGAATAGCCTTACTGACATGTACTACACCCATAGACACAGTGACATGGATGGTATGTGTCTATTTGAGGTGGCTAAATGGTAAGATTACAAGGTAGATGTCTCACCTGATTGCACACATGACATTTACAAGGTCAGAAGAGTGGATGGCTGTATCATACAGAGACAAAGCCTTGGCTCATTGACCAATGCAAATTATATCTAGGCACACGTGAGAGCAGAGAGCATTATTACTTTGCTCTGCTATTCTTATTTAAACCCTGGAGGAATGAGTCTGAATTGAAAGGTGACTGTGATACATTTGAGGAACAATTCAATCACAGTTACAACACATTCAAAACTGAATACTCTGACACATATATACAGAGACCGGACACTGAGAAGGAACAGCTTGAAAAAGCACAGAAACAGCTTGAAGAGGACACTCCTGTTAGTTCACAGGACAACCTTGATCTGGAAGGAGAAGTTATACTTGGAGAACCTCTGCCTCTGAATGCCCCAGAAGTACTCATGTCGGAAGGGGAGTGTGCTATGGAACATGGCACACACTGCACAGTTGATCCAGCAGGATTGAGAGAGAGACTCAATAAGCAGCAACGTGTGGTGCTCTCAGGAGTTACTGATGCTGTCCAGCATGGGATACTACATGAAAAGAAGAAATGTGACTGTCTTGACCACTAGCCACTACTGATGTTTGTTAGTGGCTCAACAGGTACAGGTAAGAGCTTCCTTATAGAGGCCATCATGACTGAAATATGGAAACTGACAGGCTCATCAATGTCTGTTGCTGTTAGTGCTCCCACTGGACTGGCTGCATACAACATTGGTGGAGTTATGCTACACCATCTCTTCATGTTGCCAGTGGAGCATGGCAAAGCAGGAGAGTACCATAAGCTGTTATTTAAGGTTGCATCTCATCTTCATTCTATGTTTACTAAGATGAAATTACTCATCATTTATGAGATTAGCATGGTCTCTAATTTGATGCTTGCCTGTATACACCTACATCTACAGGAGATTTTGGGGACTGACTATGGAGATGCATTTGGTGGTAAAAGCATCATGATATTTGGATACCTTTTACAATTTGCACCAGTTAATGCGGAACATGTCTTTGCAGCTGTAACTGTCAAGCAGGCTAAGAATACACTAGGCTGCACTGGAGGTTTTAACCTGTGGGAGTTATTTACCTATGTCAAGTTGTGTGAGGACATGTGGCAGAGTGGTGATCTGGCTTACAAGGCACTGTTGGATCAAGCTCGTACAGGTTCTTTGTCAACAGAACATCTTTCAATGTTACATGGTCAAAGAATCACAATGGATACTACATTCATAAATACAGCATGCAATGTTTTCAGCGATGTGTGCTCCGAGGACACACAGATTGTGTGTCTTATGCCATGACTTAAGAAATGTGTTGAGTTCAACAGTGTTATGTTGCAGAGAGAGAATCAAGAAATTGTCACCCTGCATGCTGATAATACTGTTGATGGTGTAAATCTAAGTCAGAAGCTGGTAGTAAAGATGACAGAATGACTGTCTGAACTGAAGTCAGATGTTTCATGTACAGTTGGTCTGGAAGCTGTTCTTATAATTTGTAAGAATGCATGTGTCATGCTACAGCTTAATCTTGATGTTGAGAGTGGCATGATAAATGGTGCCATGGGTCACATTATCTACTTCGTATACAATGTTCAGAAGACATTTATTGAGACACTTGTTGTCCACTTTGACAACATGGAACAGTCTGTCAGATTTATCTTACCTGTGTTAAGTTCCAGGTATTTAAGAATATCTATGTCAACAGGAAGCAGTTTCCAATATGTGTGGCATATGCTGTTTCCATTAACAGTAGTATAGCAGTGGCCATCATAGCTGTCTGATTGTTGCACAATTGACAATATCTGTATAATTTTATTAATGCAACATTGCTTTATTTGGTCGATTGAACTAGATAGCAGGATTATTTAGTGGAACCCTGCAGTCAGTGTAAACATGCAGGTAGAGGAGTTGTGCTTCTGTGTAACAGGGGTACATTCTCATGGAACCTTATCCTGATATATCTGCCTCACAGGCTGTGCAGTTTGGCTTTCTCCCTAGGACAATTTGGTTTACTCAGGACCAACACTGAAACACTGAGTAGTTTTGAATAATTTTAATTTTAAACAGTGTCACAGCTGCCCCATAGCCCGTGATTCACATCTGGGATCTTGGAGCACTATATAAACAAGCCCTGCGGAGAGCAGTTCGTAGTATAGCAGTGGTCATCATAGCTGTCTGATTGCTGTACAATTGACAATCTCTGTATAATTTTATGAATGAAACATTGCTTTATTTGATCAATTGAACTAGATAGCATGATTATTTAGTGGAACCTGCAATCAGTGTAAATGTGCAGGTAGAGGAGTTGTACTTCTGTGTAACAGGGGTACATTCTCGTGGAACCTTATCCCGATATATCTGCCTCACAGGCTGTGCAGACTGGCTGTCTCCCTAGGGTAGTTTGGTTCACTCAGGACCAACACTGAAACACGGTGTAGTTTTTGAATAATTTTTAATTTTAAACAGTGTCACAGCTGCCCCGTAGCCCGTGATTCACATCCGGGATCTTAGTGCACTATATAAACAAGCCCTGTGGTGAGCAGGGTGAGCTGAGTAGGGCATGTGAAGCACAGTGCGTGGTGCAGTGCATGGTGGCATGTGCATAGACTCACGCAGAGACACACGTGACAGCGTGTGTTTGGTGTGTTCTGCAGGAGGTGCAGAACAACCAAAAATCAGGAAGTAAAGTGTCAGGTACTCAGTAAACATTACTTTTTTCCCTGCCTTAATGCATATTTAAAATCACTGAATTTGTGTTTGGAGCTGACGTTTGTTTATAATTAGGCATTGTGAGCTTTAAGTATATACATGGCCCAATTAATTAATATACCCACTGCTGTTGAAGAGGTACAATGCATTCAGTGCTTGATGTTTAGTACATCAGTGTTTCTGGTGGAAACTGATGATTACACTTGTCCCAAGAGTGTAGAAAATACTATTCTAAAACAGGAAGTGGCCCTTTTTTACAACAGGTTGTCTGACTTAGAATCCAGACAGAATTTAATGAGAGCATGATTTAATGCATTAAATAAATCTACAGTGCTTAATGATATGGATTTACAAGAATCCAATATATTGCCTTGTAATAAATCTAACAACCAAACTTCTCAAAGTGAAATTGGGTTTTTAACATCTACAAGCAGTAATAAAAAACATTCTAGAGAAAGTACATACACTGATGATACAGATGAACATTGGTACAATGTTCAAAGTAAATGTGTCTATAAAAAGGGCCATAAGGCCTCACAATTTTTGTTGCTGTGTTTGATCAACTTGAGAGTTCTGATTTAATAGAAATTAATAAAGAGTTATCAGAGATGAATGAACCTGCTGTAAGGGTTGATAAAAGCATGGTTACTACTACTGTTTGCACAGATTTACTTTTGGACATTAGTTCCACATTACCTGGCCCTTCTTCTTTTCTACCTGCTGAAGCCCAATCAAACCTATATAACAACCATGATATGACACAGACTTTAAGTGACAGTAATGCCCATTTATGGGTACCATATAGGCAAGTTTATGTCTAAGGTGACTCCATGATAAAGCACCTTGATAGGGCCATTTGTAATCCAGATAAGGAACATCATACATGCTCAAGTTTTAGGGGAGCCAAAATAGAGGACATTACAAAAATTGTCCCTAAAATTTTGATTGACGGAGGTGAAAAACCCCTTGTGATACTGTATATTGGTACAAATGATTTTATGTACTCTAGTGCCTCAGAAATAAAAAAGGACCTGGTTGGACTTTCTAATATATTGGTCAACTGAGGCCGTGAGATAGCCTTTTCTGAAATTTTACCAGTCCCTAGAGCATCTAGTGAATATAACAGCAAAATGCACATGTTCAATAATTGGCTGCGGGTATATTGTTTTAAACAAGAACTGAAATGTATAACTCATTGGGAAGAATTTACAGGTAGGTCTGATTTGTATTGTAAAGATGGATTACATTTGAATTACAGGGGTAACTCCTTGTTAGGTGAACATCTTTTGAAACACATTAATCACCATTTAAACTAATAGAGTTTGGGGAGGGACTTGTACCCCCCAATATGTATCACCAGTTGGTGAACCAAATTGGAGTAAACTAAACTGTTTGTATTTCAATGAACGTAGCTTACACTATAAATTAGATGAATTAATAGCTATCACATTGTCAGATGGGGCTGATATTATTTTTATAACAGAAACATGGGGAGATAATAAGTCAAACTGTGGCCTCTGCCTTCCTGGGTATACCTTATTTAAACACGACAGACAAGATAAAAAAGGTGGTGGTGTCACTATTTTCTTAAGGAACGAGTTACAAGTTGTTGATATCTCAAATAAAATAAAAAAAATAAGTAGTATTACAGAAACTATATGGATCAAACTGATGATTAATAAACAAAAGTATGTAATATTAGGGGTTTGCTATCATCCTCCAAGTGTGTCCTCAGACTATTTAGACATCATTATTGAAGAAATTGAGACTGCATGTTCACTGGGTGATATCATCTTGACAGTGGACTTTAACTTGCCTGACATAAAATGAGATAATATGATTGCCTCTTCTAATTCAGGAAAAAAGATTATTAATATGTGTATGCAATGTGGATTATCCCAAGCAGTTAATCAACCCACTCCATGTTCTAATACACTAGAGCTGATATTTTACAGTAAATCCTTGACTCTATCTGATATCAGTATTCATTTCCAAGTTGGTAACAGTGACCATTGTTCTATTAGATTTGTCTTGGCACATGTTTCTATTTTGCATCTGGTAGAACTAAAACCTAAATATATATATATATATATATATATATATATATATATATATATATATACACACATATATGACAAAGCTGATATTAACAGTATTAAAAATAAACTAGATAGTGTTGATTGGTTGTCCATCTTTAGTTCCAAGAAAATAGAGGAATTTTATGATATATTGCATGACAACATACTTGATTTAAGGAATGATCATGTTCTTTTAAGTCATTGACTAACAAATCTAAACCTAAATGGATGAGCAAGGATCTGATTAAACTCATTAAAAAAAGGATAAGTGTTATACTACTTATTTAAAATCCCGTACTGTGGTTAACTGGAACTCTTTTTTGGATATCCAAAAAAATGCAAATATAATACACGTAGGACCAAAAGGAAGATGAAGTTAAAATTAGCTGGTAGTGCACACAAAGATAATAGTAAATCTTTTTATTCATACATCAACTCTTTAAAGAAATATTCTTGTCTAGTTGGTCCTATCCAATTAGGTGATACATTAAATTTGCAATCCACTAGAAATGGTCAATTTATTCAATACCAATTCTTGCAACATTTTCCAGCCAAATCAGACCAAAAAGTTAATTGATCTTCCTTCGGGAGATAATATTGTCATTTCTGTAAAAGATATTCTTGACAAGTTGGGTAATTTAAAAGGTAAGATTAGCGCACCTCCTGATGATATTCCAGGACATCTATTATATCTTTTAGCAGACAGTTTGGTCACTGCCTTGAAATATTTATTATAACATTGTCTAAGCCAGGGTTATGTGCTGAATGATTGGAAAACTGCTTATGTAATACCCATATATAAAAAAGGTCCCAAAAATATTTGGGAAAATTATAGACCTGTAAGTCTGACATCCTCTATGTGTAAGATCTTAGAAAGTATTATCAAGGATTTGTTAACAGTTATCTTCAAAAATATAGATACAGAACAACACGGGTTTAGGAAAGGGAGGAGCTCCTTAACCAACTTGTTATGTTTCTATGAGGATTTGAGTTTACACTTGGATAATAGGTCCCCATATGATGTAGTTTTTATTGATTTTAGCAAAGCCTTTGACTATCTTTCCCACTGGGCATTAATAAAAAAACTGCACATTTTAAATATTAATGCAAATTTAATAAGATGGATAGATAGCTGGTTGAATGGCCATTCTAAAAAAGTAATGATCAATGGTCAGTTTTCAGGTAAGGGATTTGTCACCAGTGGGGTTCCACAGGGATCGGTACTGGGCCCCACCATTTTTTTAATTTTTATTTCAAATATTACTAAAGAAAATTATCTAAACACAGTAAAATATGCAGATGATATACAAATTGGAGGACCAAGTGAAAATCCAGAACAAGTCTCATCTATTCAAAAGGACCTGGATTTAGTGACCAAATGGATTGCTACATGGGGGATGAAGCTTAATTTCTCAAAGTGTAAAGTAATGCATTTTGGGAAGAATAATAAGAAACATATCTACACCTTGGATAATAGGTTAATGACAAGCACTACTTCTGAAAAAGATCTGGGTGTTTTAATATCTGAGGATTTCCTTCCTACCTCTCATATTAATGAGGTTATTTTAAAAGTCAAACACATAATTTGGGCCATAAAATGTAACATTGTTTCAAGGGATAAGAGGATACCGATGCCATTATTTAGAACATACGTTATTCCCCATTTGGACTATTTGTCTCAACTATGGTGTCCATATTGGATACATTATATCATGGTGCTAGACAGAGTACAGAGAAGGTATACTAAAATGGTAAGAGATTTGAAAGTGTTTCCACGTGAGAGTAGATTGACCTCTTTACACCTTATGCCTTTATCATTAAGATGCAGTAGGGGTGATCTCCTTCTTATGTATGATATCTTAAATGATCCTTATCTTATGGTTAATTTGGGTTTCCAATTTAAGGTTGTGTCTCACAATTTAAGAGGACATCCCCAACAGTTACAATTAAAGAAATTTAATTTTCTTTCCAGGAAATTCTTTTTTTTCAGTAAGGATTGTTAAGTTATGGAACACTTTTCCTTTGGAGGTGATAATTAGTAAATCCAAACAGACTTATAAAGCACATATGGGTAAAATTATCTTCACAGGTTCTATTCTTAGTTATTATTAATACATTGGAGTAATTTATGTGCCTTCCAGGCTCTTTAACTCCAATTTCAAAAAGCTCAGTATGAAACTCAGTATGAAGTTACTGGGCTTGAGTTTGGATTCAGCAATGGTGAACATAGGCACAGACATTTTCAAAGAGCAGTATCGCACTTTCACGCATCCGCAGTCTTTCTGGGTTGCACATCATAACAGTTGCACCACAGAAGAAATACACTGACAAGCGATGTATTGTAGAGTACAACAGATTATGTACTCTGCATCAGCCACAGATGTCTCTAATCCCACTACCTACATATGTGGCTGTTTCACATCCCACAGTCACAGCTTCAGCTGGCAAAAAGAGAAAATGAGCTGCCGCTACTGAATCAACTGTGCACAGTAAGAAGGTCAGTATGTCAAATACAGATGCAGAATCTGCTGTTACTAAGAAGTCACTTGGTATGGCTGTTGTCCCCGTGTTTGATAATAGTACTAGAGTAAACTGCTATGCTAATTCAGCTATGCAAGCTTTTCTCCACATGCCACACTTTGTGCAGGCAATATCAGCTTCACAAGACACTCCCTTATCAAAGGCATTGAAGAAAGTTGTCAACATGACTTCTGATCAGTTACACAATGTACAGTCACTTACACCTCTACGGCAGGTGTTAGATACATATGATGGATGCAGTACATTTGCTGCTAACATGCAGCAGGATGCCATTGAGTTTATGATGTCCATCATAAACAGTTTGGATAAAGAGGGGATTTCAATGCATCAGTACTTCACTATCTCATATGTTACCAAATATGTATGTCTGTCATGTGGTCATTCAAAGTGAGAAACCGCTGAGGACGTGCTTTGGGTTTCTTTGTTTGTGCCTCAATCTCAAAGTGTCTAGTTCCAGCAGTTGTTTACCAATGCTGAATGTGATCACCTATGTGTTAGGTGTGGAGGGACATGTACTCAGTACATACATTTCAGGACTTCATCTCAATATCTAATGCTTGTATTGCATAGATTTGACTCTAATGGGCTCAGAGTTGACACACCTATCACAGATTTCACAGCTGGTAGAATTTTATTTAACCAAGCAGTGTGTGACACTCAGGCTGTAATCTACCACTATGTCCAGTTTGTACATTTTGGACATTACACTTCTTTGTTGAGGTACAGAACTGGCTGGGTTGAATGCGATGACTCCACAAGCACTTTTAAACAGAGGCTACCGCAACACTTAAAAAATGCATACGTCCTGCTATTGAAGAACTACAACAATCTTCATGCATCAGAAGAACATAACATCTGACATAACTTGCTGTCCATTTTTGTTACAGAGTGACTTCTGCTAAATTAACACTATTGTTTTTTATGCAACTCTGCATTAAATACTACACTGTTAGCACATTGCATGGTTTACATGCATATAGTGTATGCAAGAATGTTGTTATCTATCAAAATCTATCTTTTACCAAGGTTTTTATACCATTGAAGTGATGTCACTTTGTTGTTAACCCATCGATGGTATGTCACATCGATGGTATAACAACCAGGATCGATCAGAAAGTAGTGATCACCATGGCAACCACACGTGACACATATCTTACCAACAAAAAATACCTATCTGTGCAAAGTAATTTTTTATTATTTGTTTCTGTTCTATTTTACCTCTGATGACTTAAATTCCACTCAGGCAGCAATATCCGTCTTGCAACAGGGCCAAATCATACTCACAATGGCCCTGTAGTGAAGTTTCCCAAGATTCAACTCTCCCACCCACCACATGATTGCTGCAACCTACTGGATTATTGGACACTTGGTTCTTTACAAAATGTTTTTTTGTGTGTTCAAATGTTACGTGCTGTATTGTTGTTTTATTTAAAATTTTCTGTTTTAAATTGTAATTTTGTCCACTACTGAGATAGCCCCTGTCATCATGGGGCTTTGGACCAAATGGCTGTGGCAGTGAGAGCTGACTGACAAATGTAGCTGATTGAGTGAAGAAAAAAAAGAAAATTAAGCACAAATTTCTTATAACTGGTACCCATACACTATAAAAGACAATGGATGAGAACCAGTTATTGACAATGCTGAGTCCCCATCTCAAGGTCGCCATGACAAATGTAAACCTCTCAAGCTTCACTCTCGAGGTCTACTATGTTGTCATGATGACCTCTCGATGGAAACACAGCATTGTTAATAACTGGTTCCCATCCATTATCCTATATATGTTTACTCAATCTGACATAAGTTAGTTGCATTAATCAGTGACACAATGAAAATAGTTGCAATGGTCTTCAATCAGCACCAATTGTCTTTACATCACTAGAGAAACCACACGAAGATTTCTAAGAAAGACTTTGAGAAGCCAAAAGAGACATGACTATCTGGTCCTCCTGTCCTGTCATTGTCTTTTCTTCTGAGTAAGTCATATGCAGCCATAACAAGAACTAATTGGCACACTTACCAACTGTCAGCCGCTACCAAGGCACAATACTTGGCCATGTGCATGGCAATACTGTGTATCGCATGTCTTTTATAACACTTGTACTGCATCATAATATTATTTGGATCTTTTATGAGTAAAATATATCTTGCATTTATTTGTACCACTTCTGTGTTAGCACAATTGCACACTGTTTTCTATCTGAATCAGAATCTTAAAATAACTAAGAGAGGACCTAGTGGCACCACTGACCACACTTTTTAACAAATCATGGGAGGATAGGGTAGTACCTGAGGACTGGAGGAGGGCAGATGTGATTCCTCTTCACAAATGTGGGAGCAATGCAGAAGCAGGAAACTACAGACCTGTAAGTTTGACCTCAGTAATAGGGAAAATGATGGAATCCCTTCTGAAAGAAAGAATTGTTGAGTACCTAGAGGCCAGTGGGGCACAGGACCCAAAGCAGGATGGATTTACAGCAGAAAGGTCATGTCAGATGAAGCTAATAGATTTCTTTGACTGGGTGACCAAAGTAATAGACCAGGGAGGGGCTGTGGATATGGCCTACCTAGACTTTAGCAAGGCATTTGACACAGTCCGCACAAAAGATTGATAATCACGTTAGTCAGCCTGGGGGTGGGTCCCAGGGTGGTAGCCTGGGTAGAAAACTGGCTGTACAACAGGACACAGAAGGTAATAGTGAATGGAACACATTCTGAAGAAAGGGGGGTCACTAGTGGAGTACCTCAGGGCTCAGTACTAGGTCCAGTCCTCTTTAACATCTTTATAGGTGACAATTCAGAGGGTCTGGAAGGAAAGGTAGGCATCTTTGCAGATGACACAAAGATCTGTAACAGAGTTGATACACAAGGGGGGAGAGGAAGGATGAAAAGGAACTTGGCAAGGTTGGAGGAATGATCAGACATTTGACAACTTAGACTCAAAGCAGAGAAGTGCAAAGTAATGCACCTGGGAAACAAAAACCCAGAAGAAGAGTACACAATAGCAGGAGAGGTACTAAGAAAAACAAAAATGGAAAGGCACCTGGGTGTAGTCATATCAGATGATCTAAAGGTGGGTAAGCAATGTGAGAAGTCAGTAAGGAGAGCCAGGGGGATAATGGGATGCATAGGAAGGGGCATCACAAGTAGAAAAAAGGGAAGTGGTTATCCCTCTGTGCAGACAGTTGGTGAGACATAGAAACATAGAATTTGATGGCAGATAAGGACCGCTTGGCCCACCAAGTCTGCCCATTTCCCTACCTAATGGATTAGCTGCAGATCCTAGTTAACCAGCAGCCTACTTTTTCCTACCCCCACCCCTAGAATTGCCTTATGACTGTCCCATGCATGCTTGAATTCCACCACTGTTTTTGACTCCACAACCTCCTCCAGAAGGCCATTCCATGCATCCACAACCCTCTCTGTGAAAAAATACTTCCTTAAATTACCTCTGAGCTGCCCTCCCTCTATCTTCAAATTGTGCCCCCTTGTTCTTGCACACCTCTTTTTTTGAAAGATGCTACCCTCTTGGACTTTGTTGATTCCCTTGAGGTACTTGAAAGTTTCTATCATGTTCCCCCTCTCCCTTCTTTCCTCGAGGCTATACATATTAAGCTCCATAAGTCTCTCTTCCCATATGTCTTTCCGTGCAGTCCCTGCACCATTTTAGTTGCCCTCCTCTGGACAGCTTCCATCCTGTCTATGTCTTTGCGGAGATTGGGTCTCCAAAACTGCATGCAGTACTCCTGATGGGGTCTCACCAGCTGTCTGTATATAGGGATAATAACTTCCTGTTTTCTACTGGTGATGCCTCTCCCTATGCATCCCAGTATCCCCCCAGACCTCCTTGCTGCCCTTTCACATTGCTTGCCCACCTTTAGATCATCTGATATGACTACCCCAGGTACCTTTCCATTTTTGTTGTTGTTAGTATCTCACCCCGCATTATGTACTCTTCCCCTGGTTTTTTGTTTCCCAGGTGCATTACCTTGCACTTCTTAGCATTGAATCTAAGCTTCCATACATTTGACCATTCCCCTAACCTTGCCAAGTCCCTTTTCATCCTTTCCACTCCACCTTGTGCATCAACTCTGTTGCAGATCTTTGTGTCATCTGCAAAGAGACATACTTTGCCTTCCAGTCCCTCTGCAATGTTGCTTATAAAGACATTGTAGAGGACCGGTCCTAATACTGAACCCTGTGGTACCCCACTAGTAACCCCCCTTTCTTCAGAGTGGACTCCATTTACTATTACTCTCTGTGTCCTATTCTCCAGCCAATTCTTTACCCAGGCTGTCATCTTGGGACCCACTCCCAGGCTGGCTAACTTGCATACTCTTCTTTTGTGTGGGACTGTGCCAAATGCCTTGCTAAAGTCTAGGTAGGCCATGTCCACAGCCCCTCCCTGATCTACTACTTTGGTCACCCAGTAAAAAAAATCTATCAGATTTGTCTCGCATGACCTTCCCACTGTGAATCCATGCTGCCTTGGGTTCTGTGCCCCTCTGGCCTCTACATACTCTACAATTCTTTCCTTCAGAAGTGATTCCATCATTTTCCCTATCGCTGAGGTTAAACTAACAGATCTGTAGTTTCCTGCTTCTGCCTTGCTCCCACTTTTGTGAAGGGGAATCACATCTTCCCTCCTCCAGTCCTTGGGTACCATCCCATCCTCCCATGATTTGTTAAAGAGGGTAGTCAGTGGTGTCACTAGTTCTACCCTTAGTTCCTTTAAAATCCTGGGATGAATCCCATCAGGCCCCATTGCTTTGTCCACCTTCAGTATTAAGAGTTCTTTCAGAACCCTTTCTTCTGTTAATGGGCTGGTATCAACTTCTGTATCCAGAGTGTTTCTACTGTTTGTTTTAGGTACCTCCCTCTCTTCATTTGTAAATACTGAACAACAATATTTGTTTAGTATCTCTGCCTTTTCACAGTCACCCTCTGCCCACCCCCTCTCCCCTTTATTAAGCCTCACTATCCCTCCCTTGGTCTTCCTTTGCTCCCTGATGTACCTATAAAAGGTTTTATCCCCCTTCTTAACTGAGTTGGCTATCTTTTCCTCGGTTTGGACCTTTGCTGTTCTGACTGCCTTCCTTTTGCTTTAACTGATACAGTTCTCTGTCCTGCTCCTTCTGTGAGTCCTTGTACTTCCTGAATGCTTTCTTTTTTCTCTTGAACCTTCACTGCCACTCCTTTGAGAACATAGTGGTTTCTTACATCATTTTGTTTTGTTTCTTTGCTTTACACAAAGGCTTGTTACCTCTGTGATGGCAGTTTTTATTATTCCCCATTGGTCTTCCACCCCTCCTTCCTACTCATTTGCTAGTGCATTCCTTAGGCACTCACCCATTTTGGCAAAGTCAGCCCTCCTAAAGTCCAGTACTTTTGCCTTTGTATGACTTGACTCTATTGCTGTGTTTATTGTGAGCCATACTGTTCGATGGTCGCTAGTTTCTAGATGGCTACCCACTTCTACATCTGTGATCCTCTCTCCATCTCCATTTGAGAGTTACAGGTCTAAGATTGCTCCCTCTTGAGTGGGCTCCAATACTAGTTGTCTAAGGCATGACCCCTGTAGGCATCTAGAATAACCCCAGTCTTCGAAGTGGCTGCTGCAACTGCACTCCAGTTAACATCTGGCACATTCAGATCACTCATCAGCAATATCTCCCCTTTTTCTGCCATTCTAAGTATACTTTCTATCATTTCCTTGTCCATGTCCTCCCCCTGTGAAGGGGGTCTGTATACAACCCCTGTGCAGATGGTGGTGCCATTGCCTGTCTCCAAATTGACCCACAGTGCTTCTTCTCCTCCTCCCTGTTTACCCTTTTGTTCTGTTGCTTTGATTTCTTCTCTTATGTTGAGAGCTACTCCTCCTCCTCTTTTACACTCCCTGTCCCTCCTGTAGATATTGTATCATGGTATGTTTATGTCCCGGTCATGGTTTTGTGTGTACCATGTTTCTGTGACTGCCACAATATCCAGATGTTCCTCCTCCATCAAGGCCACTAATTCAGGAAGCTTGTTACCCAGACTATGAGTATTGGTACTCATTGCTCTCCATTTTTTGATGGCTTTACTTTCTGTTGCAGCATCCCCCACTGACCTTTCTACCTTGGTCTTTTTCTCATTTAGTACCCTGTTTTGTAGGGAGAAACTGGGATTTTCCTGCTGCTTATCAGTGCCTCCCCCCTTGACTGGTTTAAAAGCTTGCCAATGAAGCATTTAAACCGATTGATCAAAAGACTTGTTCCCTTCCTCGACAGATGCAGACCATCCTGCCAGTTTAGCTGGTGTCCTCCAGGTGGAACCCAGTCCCCAATGAAGCCAAAACCCTGTGCTCCACACCATTTTTTCAACCATTCATTAAACTGCATGGTGCAAAGTACCCTCGCCTCACCCATGCCATTGACAGGCAGCACCTCTGAGAAGGATACTGTGTGTGCTACTTGTGTTAGGCCCCTCTCCAACTCTTCAAAGTCCTCCTGCACTGCTCTGATCTCATGATGAGCCAATTAATTTGTCCCTAGGTGGACAATGACGTCCAGCTCAGACTCCCATGTAGCTGTTCTCATGATCCTGCGGATGCGCTTCCTGTCCCTCCAAGCCATGGCACCAGGCAGGCACCTTATTTCAGTTTTCTCAGCTCCCCCCAGTTCTGTCCCCCTAATAATTGAGTCCCCCACCAGGAGCTGCTTCCTTTCCCTGTGGTGTCCTCTGCCTCCATCCTGTGGGCCTCCTTGTGACAGTTGTCCTCAGCCTCCTTAGTCTCCTCTGTGGGTGCATCCATAGGGGAGCTATGCTCCCCCAGAATGATGTATGGATTGTGGAGTGGAACAACTGACTGGGTGTGCCTCTCTTCCACCATCCTTACCCTCCCTGAGGCCACTGTTGTCCAACAGCTGTGCTTTCTTCGCAACCACTGAGGTAGTGGTGGTGGCTCTGGTGCTCCCTGGATGGGGAAGGTTCCCTTCCTACTGTCCGGTGTGACATGGTTGAAGGTTCCCTTACTACTGTTCAGTGTGGTCTGAGGACGGGCAACTTCCTCCCTCAGGGCAGAGAGTTGTCTGCAAACAAGGCAGCATCTCAGCCTCCAGAAAGACTCCCAGAAGACTGCTGCCCCAAAGCCATTACATTGAACTACTCCCCACATGTTTATCTACTTTTATTGTGTGTATGTGTGATTGGTTTGTTATATAGAAATATATATATTATACAATGTGTATGCTTATATTTTCAGTGCAGTGTGCTAGAGAAGATATGACAGTGACCCCATCTGGAGTACTGTGTGCAGTTTTGGAGACCTCATCTATGCAAGGAAATAGACAGGATGGAAGCAGTCCAGAGGAGGGCAACTAAAATTGTGCAGGGTCTGCATCAGAAACCATATGAAGAGAGACTGAAAGAGCTTAATATGTATACCCTTGATGAAAGGAGGGACAGGGGGGACATGATAGAAACATTCAAGTACCTCAAGGGAATCAACAAAGTCCAGAAGGGTAGCATCTTTCAGAAAAAGAGATGTTTAAGTACAAGGGGGCACAATTTAAAGATAAGGGGGACACAGTTTGGGGTAATGTGAGGAATTTTTATTTCACAGAGAGAGTGGTGGATGCATGGAACCACCTTCCTGGAGAGTCTGTGGGTTCTAAAACAGTGGAGGAATTCAAACATGCATGGGACAGACATAAGGCAATTGTAGTGGGGGGGTGGCAGGAAGTAGGCTGTTGGTTAACTAAAATCTGCAGCTTATCCAGTAGGTAGGGAAATGGGTAGACTGGGTGGGCCAGGTGGTCCTTATCTGCCATCAAAGTCTATGTTTCTATGTTTCTGTGATCTGCTGACCTGTTCTTAAGAGTAGCATACTCTGATATAGGCATCAGTCTGTGACATGTTCAGTATTACCAGGTGTGGCTTGTGTTTTTTTGTCCCCTTCTGACTTGACTTAATACATCCATATGATATTGCAACTGTGTACTTCTAGGTCTATTTTCTTTTTGTACATCTGTGTTGTATATATGTATATAGGATTATTAATAGATTATTTAGTTGCAGTCAGTACTGTTAGCTTTTAGCAGCTATGTTAATTGCTATTTAACTGAATGTATTAAACAATGCAAAATATTGTGCTGTTTTACACTATTTAATTCACAAGTATTTAAACATATTCTTAATATAGTAATTAATATTACATAGATGTTTAGTAGAACTTTTCTAGTTTGTATTGAGTTCATCTAGGTATCATTAGCAGTAATAAAGAGTGTTGTGATAGATCTTTGTTTATTAAGAAGAGGTGCCATTTTCACAATAAGAGATAATTAGTTTAGTATTCATAGTGTTGTTGCGACCATTACTTGTTATTAACTTACAGTTTTTTGTGACATAGATACTTCATAAATTAACTATGAATGTTGATTGCAGATTTAATGATTTTTAATTATGTTTATAGTACCTGTTAGCATATGCCATTAAATTCTGGTTTGTATAAGAAGGAAATTAAATATATGTATACAGTTGTGCACTATTGTAAATCAGACATTTGCACTGATAACAACCGATTTTTATGTTCCTGATAATATTTCTTGATCTCCTCAATTTGGGGGTCAGGTGGAATTTTCCAAATGCATCCATATATCTATATGTTTTTACATGTATATGTATGTGTGTTGTTTAAATATATGTATGTATATATATATATATATATATATATATTATGGTAGCACAGTAGTGCTACCATAGTTAGGGTTGAGGAGCCATTTCTATGTTAAACCCCAAAACTTTGCACCTTAATAACTTTGCAACCATTTGACAGATTTGGCTGAATTTTGGAATACTTAATCAAGAACCATAGGCCTTGGCATCTGCTGAGTTTTGTACCAGTCAGATACATGGTTGCAGAGTTATTAAGCATGATTTGCAATCACGTTTATGCTTTTTCTGAATTCTACTGTCGCATACAGGTTGCGGTTTGTGGCGACGCCTAGAATCTTCAGGAACGTATGTGACGGGTCCCTGATGTGCCTTTCAAGATTTGGTGAAAAAATATTAAACGGTTCAAAAGTTATTCAAAAAACAATTCCCCATTATAAGTCAATGGGAAAAGTTAACAAAAAGTTCAACACTTTCGCAAATGCATTTTTACTTTTGCAAATGGGCCTGTTACTTTCATAAATCGGACATTTTGTTTTCAGTTGGTGATCAGAAAAATGCTTGGCATTTAAATTTGGGATCCTCTAGCAACCAAATTCTTTTTGTATTCACCTAGTCGGACCCTGAGGATGCTAGCCATGACTTTATTTTGGGGTTAAACACGCCAGAAATATGTTTTTCAGTTTTCTGGAAAAAGTACATTCACAAAGTACTTTCGTGCTCACGTAAGTGTCGCAAATTTGGTGAAAGCTTTCGCAAATTGCTACAGTAATTTTCTAGTCTGTGGGAAAATGACAGCAATTCTTTGGCAGTGCACTGCAAAAGAACGGTTGGGAGTTTTGGGCTTAAATTTGGAAGGACTGCAGCCGACATCTCACAGATGTGCCTTTCAGTGTTGTATTGAAAAAATATTACATGGCAGCAAAGTTACGGCACTCCAAAATTGACAGTTTTTCCCATAGGATAACATTACGGCGCCCAACGCATTACAGGAATCCTTTGGCACCCTGCTGCAAAATAATGGTTTGGTCTTTTTTCCTGAAATTTGGAGGGAAGACAGCCAACAGCCCATAGATGTGCCTTTCAGTGGTTTGGTGAAAAAATATTACAGGGAGGCAAAGTTATGGTGCTCCGAACTTCTCTTTTTTTCCCATAGGATAACATTATGGCGTTCGCCATGTCTTTCAGGGCCCGTATCTCGGAAACGGTGCAAGATACGGACTTTTCATCAGAAATATTCCTAGCCTCCCAATGGGGGCTAAATACAAAACTAGCCAGGACAGTTGTAAATCATCGGTAGGTAAGGCCATGCATCTACTAAGTGTGGCACATTGTGTGCAGCTGCAATCAGGGATGTGTACATTTGGTGTACATGGCCTCAGTTTTGCTGTTGATCTCCACTGAGCATGCAGTACCTGGTCAGGTGGGTGGAGATGTCTCGTAGTACATTTAGACAATTGTTTGTTATTTCTGTCACCTGCTGCTGGATGTCTGCCATTGGTTGTGTTGACTTGGTCCTCCCCCATACTTGCATGTGTGTGTGTGTCTGTCTGTGTGTGTGTGGTGCGGGGGGGGTGAATTCGGAGTTAGGGTTTTCAACCCTAACAGCGAATATCCTCACTTTTGTCACTGTGGAACAACCCTAACTAATGCATTAAATGGAGTTTTTTGCCTCTAATATACATACATATATATATATATGTCTACATATAAACATATTTAAATTAGATGTATCTTAATACCTTAAATAAGTATATTTTTTAGATAAAAGAATGTGTTTCTGATGCTATTATTTAAACAGTTTGAAGCTGGTTTTGCACCCAACCCAGGAACATTCACACTATCAGTCACACAATGACAATAACATCATCACTATTTGGAAAGGGTGGAGGACATGATAGAAACTTTTAAGTACCTCAGTGGAATCAACAAAATCCAAGAGGGTAGCATCTTTCAGAAAAAGAGATGTGCAAGAACAAGGGGACACAATTTAAAAATAGAGGGGGCAGTTCAGGGGCAATGTAAGGAAGTATTTTTTCACAGAGAGGGTCATGGATGCATGGAACAGCCTTTCTGAGGAGGTTGTGGGGTCTAAAACTGTGGACGAATTCAAGAATACATGGGACGGACATAAGGCAATTCTTGTGGGGGTAAGAAGAAATAGGCTGTTGGTTAACTAGGATCTGCTGCTTATCCTGTAGGTAGGGAAATGTGCAGACTAGGTGGGCTAAGTGGTCCTTACCTGCCATCAAAGTCTATATTTCTATGTTTTTATACATGATAAGCAGTGTACAGAGACTATCATGGGAACTGTGTTCATGTATTCTGTGGTACTGTCACAACTTCCTCATCAAGTAGTTGTCAAACTGTTTTACATGTATTTTAAAGTTTGATGTAATACTTTTTTATATTGTTTTGTGAGACTGATTTTGTGTACCAAATTGAATTTTAATTCAACCTTTTTCACCAACTATTAATTTGGCAATAAATCTTTTTTAAGCCTTATCTAACTGTGTTGTCTTTTATTATACATTAAGTTACAGTGCTGATATTTATACTGGTCTTAGTATATTACTGCATACAAAAAAGTACAAGAGCAAATCTGTGCATATGGTCTACTTAGCAGAGTGTATGTACTATTGGTCCATGTGTCACACATATTACTATTCTATTTCATTTATGTATGAGTTTATTTTCATGTTTAAGGGGATGCACATGAACTACTGGCGCATGAATAGCATAAGACAAGTTCAGATTATGATAAAGCTATCTATATCTTGATCAGATCATGGTGAACAAAGGGAGCCACACTGTCACCAACATATACAATGTAGTATAGTATTCTACATTCTCAAAAAGACAGCAAATTCATGGCAAACAAAATCCATTTAATGCATCAGTTAGGGTTGTTCCACAGCTACAAAAGCAGGGACATTTGGTGCTAGGGTTGAAAACCCTAACTCCACATTCCCCTCCCACACCCCCAGCACAACACAAACACACACAAACAGACATATGCACATGCACATGCAAGTAGGGGGGAAGACGAGGGCAACATGACCAATCACAGACAACCAGCAGCAGGTGACAGAAATAACAAACAACTGCCTAAACATACTACAAGACACATCCATCATCATGGGCCACCAAGTGTAGGAGTTCTGCTGCCAGGATGCATCAGACCTTGCACCAATTCTGATTTTGAAATGGTGCTTGTATCAAAAACAGGTCTGCATACCTTCTCCATGTTGGAAGGGACGCCTGCATCACTGAAATTATGCACCATCCCTTTATTGGGGATGTTCAAAGAATGCCAGTCTTGTTTTTGTGCCTAAGATGCATATCACTGTTAGACCAGCCAGAGCTGGTCTAAGAAACACTAGAACATTGTGCCTTGCCTTGTGTTTCTCCCTGTCCTGCGTCCAACAGCTCCTTTCAGGTAGCCATTATGGACTATTGGGGTTCTCAGCTGTCTCTGCCAGGGAGTGGGATATCTCCTGAGCTGCCTCTGCAGATTACTCCCCAATCCAGACTCGAGACTTCCTACTCATGGCAAATTCCTGCCAGGACACTAGCGGCTGCAACACTAGGCCAGTATAACACTAGAAGTGGGTACAAGCCTACCCATCAACAATGCCTCCCCTATCACCCCAAAAATAGTGTTTACAAATTACAGTTCACTGCCTTAAAAAGAATTCTGCTTCTTTTAATATTGTGCTCAGGCAATGTTCAACTCAATCCAGGACCGTTAGACACCCTTGCTTCTCCATCAGACCTGGCAGGGATCAAAGGAATGTCTTTTATGCATCTTAATGCCTGTAGTTTGTTGAAAAAGTTCACCCTTATTCAGGCTTGGGTGAGTCACATCCTACCTGATGTCCTAGTGAGCACTGAGACCTGGCTTAGGCCAGCCACCCCAGACAATGAAATCAATATCCCAAATTATTTACTCTTTCGAGTGGATAGGCAATCAAGAGGAGGTGGGGTGGCAATTTATGTAAGGGACAAATACTCAGCCACATGCATAGACACATAATCTTCCCCCAAAGAATTTGAGTGCTTGACCCTGACAATCAAACTTTCTCCTTCCAGTGCACTCTGTGTAATAGGCTGGTACAGGCCCCCTTCTGCTGGGCCTCATCTCCTTTCTCACCTCAGTTCTGTACTGGGGCTCAGTTCCTTGGAAACCATTATTCTTGGTGATCTGAACTATGATTGGCTACCAAGTGCATCAGCTCCCTTGAAATCATTTTGTGACACTCTAGGGGTGATGCAACTCATTGGCGAGCCTACTCACCCAAATAAAAAGAATCTTAACAACAGTTCCCTCTTAGATGTAATTTTGGTTAGCAAGCCACATCTGTTCTCTCATGTCAGAACATTTTTCTTATATATTAGCGATCATTGTATAATCACCACCATTAGATCTGTGCACAACCTGCAGTTTGTGGCAAAGTTCTCTATCAAGAGGTGCAAATACAACTTCGATTTGTTTGCATACGTCCACGACTTGAAACATTCACAGCGATGGCAGGAATTTTTCCTAGCCAAAACAGTTAACAGGGCATATATTATTTTTAATGAGACTTTAAATAAGAATGCACCCTTGGTAAAGGTGCAGGTCTGGAGCAGCACCCGCCATTGGTTCTCACCTGAACTCAAAGCTTCCCTATTAGAAAGTGATACTTTATGGAAAAAAGCCAGAAGAAGCAAGAATGACTTGGATTGTTGTCTTTTTAATAGAGCATGTAACAAATGCACCAAGTTGGTCAGAGCAGACAAGGCCACCTACTATCATTCGGAGATAGCCTTTGCCTCAAGAAATCCTTCAAAGCTCTGGAAAACATTAAAATACATGTCTGGACACACACCTGGTAATTCCAGTACAGCACAAATTAAGTCCAGTAGCAGCGTTATCTCTAACCAATCGGAGATATTGAAAGCCCTCAATAACCATTTTGCAATGGCAGGGCTAGCATTTAATACTTCCTCCGCCAATGACCTCCACACAGCTCAGGGTCCACCAACCCATGAGTCCCCCCCCATGAGGATGCCTTGTCCCTCCTGCCTGTCTCTTTAAAAGAGGTGGAAGACCTACTGCTGCAACTGGACACCAGGAAGGGAGAAGGCTCCGACTTCATAGAGCCGTACTATCTAAAATGTGCCTACCGTGTGCTTGCAGTGCCAATCACCCACCTATTCAACATGTCACTCTCCCAGGGTAGCCTCCCCTCAATGAAAATAGCCCATGTCATCCCTCTATTAAAAGCAGGTGACCCCTGCGATCTAAATAATTACAGACCAATCTCCCTTCTCCCCATCCTGTCTAAATTACTAGAAAAAATAGTGTGTGGCCAGCTACGGGTATACTTAGAATCCAGAAGCCTATTAAACCTGGTTCAGTCTGGATTCAGAGCAAAGCACAGCACCATAACATCCCTAGCTAAGGTGACCAAGGATTGGCTCCTAGACCTTGACAACAAGAAGCATGCCTGTGCCATTTTCTTGGATCTTAGTAAGGCATTCAACTCAGTCGATCACAGCCTGCTTCATTCCTCCCTAAGCACCTTAGGCCTGGACCATAAATCTATGTGCTGGTTTGCAGACTACCTCGGAGAATGGAAAGCAGGTTAAAGCTGAAGGTGATCTTTCTCCATTAAAACCTATGCTGAGGCACATGCCCCAGGGCTCTATCCTTGGTCCCCTCCCCTTTGCATTCTATATTAACAACATCAATGACCCCATCAAAAAAGCCAACATCCACTTATTCGTGGATGACACTGTACTGTACTTGAGTCGTCCCATACCTGAAGCAGCCTGTGAAGACCTCCAAACTGAATTTAACCTTCTACAATACCAGCTGTTAAACAAAAAGCTTTTGCTCAATGAGACAAAGACAAAAGCCTAACTCTTCTCCCCCTCCTTGCATGCAGTAGTTCCTGCTGGAGGGAGGGCTATCCCACAAATTACCACTGTTCTTGGAGAAACACTACAGTAAGTAGCTAAATTCAAATATCTAGAAGTTTTGCTCAATCATAAACTTTCCTTCGCCAACCATCTCGAAGAACTACCAAAGAAACTAAGGCAAAGATTAGGATTATTCTACAGAATTAACCACCTGCTCAAAAAGGAGGCCAAGATTCAACTGGTTCAAGCTACCTTCCTATCTTTAATAGATTACGTGGACCTGCTCTACAGTCACTGCACTGCCTCTGCACTGGCTAAGTTGGACAACCTCTACCACAGAGCTATCAGGTTCATTACTGGCCTTCCACTTTCCACACACCACTGCTTCCTGTACTCATCGTTAGGCTGGACTTCCCTTCACTATAGGAGGAATAGAAATGCTGCCCTATGGGCCTTCAAAGTGGTGACCAACAAGCTCCCTCATATGTCTCAGATTGTATTTCCCTGAGTGTGTTAGGCACCTATGCTCTAAGGAGCTATTCCCTAATTGCCCTCCAAGTTCCAAGGGTCAACACTCATTTTGGCAAAGCTGCTCTAAGCTTCTCTTTACCCACATTGTGGAACAGTTTACAAAGGAACTTGAAGCTGAGCTGCCCTGTTAGTCTGAATATTTTCAAGGCGCTCTACAATCACTACATGAAAGCACCTAGCAAATGTTTTCCTCACCGCTAGACCACTAATTCCACAACTCCCCCTTTCCATCCTGTGCTCACCATTGTTTCTACCCTTGACTCTCACTCTTTCCATATTAACTCTTCCTGCTGCACCCACCCTTCCCTGTCCACCCCAGCCTGGCTAAAGTCCCACCCCATCCATAGTAGTGTCCCAATTATCTACCCCTCCTCTGTCATTATCATAATAAACAAGTACACGACAGTCATCGTCACTTTCTGTGGTTTTAGGCCCATTTTTCCCCCAGTCATCAGTAATATATCCCTCCTCTTCTTTACCTCTCTAACCTGCCACCCCATACATGGCCTCTTTCCCCTATATGTGTAGTTGCCAGCTGCCTCACTCTAAAGATCTCTGCTTATAAACCCTGTATGCCTATGGTTGATTGTACATCTGCAGACTTCTTCAATTGTAAAATAATGCTGTTTTTTATTTATTTCAACCTTGTACTGTACTGCAGACATTATATATACTTTTTCTTCTTTGTATATTATTGCTTTTTGTATACCTGCTTCTGTACTGTACTTTGATATATTCATCACCAGGTCCACCTTGCAAATGAGGCTTGTTCAATGGTGCCTGCCTGGATAAATAAAGATTTTGATTGATTGATTGATTGAGCATATAAAGAGACCCGCTGCAGGTGGTCGTACCTGGCTGATACTATTAATGGCCAGTATTTTCCTGCAGGACTAGTTTAGAACATTTTGTGGGCTTAGTCATGGTCACTTCATCTGCCATTTTATTTTACTTAGCTTAAGTCATTCTTGTCCTTCGTGTCATTTTTTACTCAACTTCCGCAATTTTTTTGACTCAGCTTGCACCATTTTTTTACTTAGTTTGCACCATTTATTTTACTCAGTTTGCGCCATTTTTGGTCCTTGAGTCATATATGTGTGTATATATATATATATATATATAATATAAAACTCAATGGCTTTGTAGTGCTGGGACACACTGTTAGCTGCTTCAGGCCATAATCATTTGCTGTCTAAGCAGCCAAAGTTCTCACTGCCGCTTAGATTTTCTTAGCACTGCCATGCATGTCCATTCTGACGTGTTGACCATTTGTACGGTGAACAGTCTCCCAGCTTGTTTTCAACCAGGCAGTTGCCAGAAGGTGATGAACTAAAGAAAACATAAATTTTGGTGACCCAGGTGTCTCAGCATATGGTGTGGTGTAGGAGGTGACACCCGACAAAGATATTTCAGCTTTACTGGAACTGCTGGTATATGGGGGACCATTTCTTTATTTTGTCAATGTTGCCAAAAGTTTGCTGACCTGCTGCCCTATTGTAATAAATTCATGTGTGGTCTTCCTCTCTGGCTGGGCTGTGGGACTCACAGTTTACAGTTTGCAGCAGGACTTTGCCAAACTTATTGTATATGCAGCAGTGCTGGGTTAAAATTGATTATGGTAAGATTGTTTCTATGCACAGAGAGATTTTATTTATTATTTACTTCTAAGGCTGTGCTCAGTTTAGCATCTACTTTTCTTCAAGTGGCTCTATTGAGCTTTGCACCTGCGATCATGCTGCTACCATTTTGTAAAATTATATTCTTCATAATGCTTCTGTTATGTTATTATATATACTGAGACACAATGTCCAACTGTTTTGACTTTTTTATTATTTGAAGAAGTAAACAGCAATGTGATGGTATGGAGTGCTTGGTACTTATGTCTTTCTAATCTCTTTGCCGGCTCAGCCTGTTTACTATAATGGACACTTTGATGTTATTGGGAACTGCTCCCAAAAAAGTAAAAAGAACTTTAGTGACATCAAAACTCAAACTGTGATTTCAGAGTCCTAGGAGATGTGGCATTAATGGTGAATGTTCCTGAAGGAAAACTCCCGCAAGGGGTTCAAATATGCACCGTGAGTGCTGAGGTGCTGGATTCACCATTATAAAAAGGTATTCTGTTGTTGCCAGGGAGCAGGGTTTTTTATTTGGCAATCCCAGGATACAAATTATACAGAAAAGACCATAAGGAGGGGAGGGGGGTGGGGTGGCAGTCTATGTGACAGATGGGATCAAATGCACAAGGGAGAAGAAAGGAGAACAGAGGCAATCTGGCTGCAGCTCCTAGACTCAAGGGGTAGGAAACTGAGATTTGGGGTGGTATACAGGCCATCGCCCCAGTCTGAGGAGCTTGACAGGAAGTTAGTGGGACAAATCAAAAAGGTATATAGAAAAGGGAAGGTGGTCATTGTGGGGGATTTCAACTTGCCGGGGGATGAGTGGAGCATTCCGGTCACCTCCAGTGCTAGGGAACAAGTGCTCCTGGATGCAATCCAGGAGGGTCTCCTGATACAGTTGGTTAGTGTACCTACTAGGCTAAAGAACACTTTAGATCTGGTATTGTCAAATGGGGAGTTAGTGAGGGAAATAAAGGTAGAGGACCCACTAGTCAACAGTGATCACCAAATGGTGTGGTTTAATATCACGATGTGTGGGGAGCCAGAGAAATCAGTTACTTGGGTGGTATACTTCATGGGGGAAGACTTTGGGAGGATGCAGGAAGTACTGAAATGGAAACTGGAGGGTATAAGGCAAGAGATGGAAGTGGAACAGAAGCTTGCACCAAGTCACATAGTAAGAGGAGCAGAGCAAGAAAACCACACTGGTTGAACAGCAAGGTTGTGGCTGTGGTGAGGGCAAAATGAGTGGTGCACCAGAGGTTTAGGAGGACAGGGAAGGAAATGGACCAAAAGAAATATGCAAGATGGTCCAGGGAGTTGACCAGAAAAGTGAGAGAAGCCAAGGCCCAGAGGGAGCTGAGATTAGCACAGGGTATTAATGGGGGGAGAGAAAGATTTTTTCAGATACATCAGGGAGAAAAGGACATGCAAGGAGACAATAGTGAGGATAAAAAGTGGGGGGGAGTGGATGGAAATAGGGAGGAGTGGGCAGAAGCAGTGAATGAATGAATGCTTTTGCTCAGTGTTCATAGAAGAAAAGGGGACCGCTACTGCATGGGCTGGGAGGGTGGGGACAGGGGCGAGGAGGTGACAGAGGGAAGAATTGAGGCAAGTAGAGTTCTAGAGGACTGAGGGCACTGAATGTAAAAGGTACCAGAGCCAGATGGTATAGTATCCAACCCAGGGTGCTGAGGGAGATGGCGGAGGTGTTGGCAGAGCCAATGGTGGATCTGTACAGAATCTCCCTTGGAGTCAGGATGTGTTCCACTTGACTGGAGGATGGCACATGTAGTGCCATTACACAAGAAAGGGCCAATGGATGAACTGGGTAATTATCATCCGGTAAGTCTCATCTTCATAGTGTGCAAACTCATGGAAACAATACTAAAGGAAAGACTGGTGTCATACCTGGAGGACAATGGCCTCCAGGATGTGAGGCAGCATGGGTTTGTTTCAGGGAAGTCTTGTCAAACTGACCTCATACAATACTATGACTGGGTGACAGGTGAGCTGGATAAGGGTCATGCAGTATATGTTCTTTACCTGGACTTCAGCAAGACCTTTGATTCAGTGCCTCATGGGCAGCTTAGGGGGAAGCTAACTGGTGTAGGGGCAAAAATGATGAACTGGATTACAAGGTGGCTGAGTGGTAGGCTGCAACAGGTGGTGGTGGTGAGAGGGGAGCTCTCATCTCCAGTGCCGGTGATGAGTGGGGTGCCACAGGGCTCTGTGTTGGGGTCAGTATTGTTTGGGCTCTTCATATCAGGCACTCGACATGGGGGTGGTGAGCAAGGTAAGTCTGTTCTCTGATGACATCAAAATTGGAGCAGTGGTGGATGAAGAGGAGGGATGGAAGCAGCTGCAGGGGGACCTACACAAGCTAGAGGAGTGGTCAGAGAGGTGGCATTTGGGGTTCAGTGCAAAGAAGTGTAAGGTTATGCACTTTGGGGTGAAGAACCCAAGGAGTGAATATTGGTGGGGGGGTTAAGCTGGGGATCACTGAGGAGAAGGACCTAAGGGTAATGATAACAGGGACCATGAACAACACTGCCCACTGCAGGAGAGTGGCTGCAAAAGTGCACAAAATGCCGGGGTGCATAGCGAGGGTTATTTTTGTCCAGGCAAAGAGAGGTGATCTTGCCCCTCTACAGGTCACTGGTAAGGCTGCACTTAGAGTATTGTGTGCAGTTTTGGAGGCCATACCTAAAGTGTGATATCAGGCTGCTGGAGGGGGTGCAGAGGAGGCCAACAAAGATGATATGTGGAATGAAGGGGAGAGACTATGACAGCAGGCTGGGAGACCTGAATATGTACACCATGGAGGATAGAAGGGATGGGGGGACATGATAGAGACATTCAAGTATCTGAGGGGAATCAATAAGGAGGGGGCAGATGGGGTCTTTAAGTTAAGGAGGGGGAGGGTCACCAGGGGGCATGCACTAAGAATAGAGGGAGGAAGATTTAGGAAGGGAATGAGGAAACACTATTTCACAAAGAGGGTGGTAGCAAAATGGAACACCCTACCAGAATGGGTGGTATCATGTAAATCTGTGAACTGCTTCAAAAGGGCATGGTATGAGGAACAGGGGAGAGTGAGGGTGGGGGAGGTGGGGCTGGCAGTGGGATGACAAAGGGGAGGTGGTGGGGCAGTTGCAAACTAGGGGTGCTATCTGCACACTTGAGCAGACTTAGATAGACCGGGTGGTCTGTTTCTGCTGGCACATTTGTATGTTCATATGTTTACACTTTTCTGTATGATATTAAAAAGACTAAGAAGCTATACCAGGAGCTGGGAAGGAGGTGGTCAGATTGCATACTTCACTTGTTGCTTTTAGTGCTACTAAAGGCCATTTGGACAATTCGCTGGTGTAAATTTAGCAAGCTGGACGCTGCAACAAAAAATTTTGGGATGAACTCCAGGGCCCAGATATCTTGTTGGCACTGCCTTGTTGCTGTGGAGCTTAAACTCTAATAATGAAAATAAAAACCTTTTATTAACATCTTCGAAATTGTAACAGCCAGCTGTTTATATCTCCTTATGATTTAATTGGATAAACCCATAAAAACACTGTCCTGGTGCGTAACGGAACTTAGCATTGAGGAAACACGCCCTCAGAGATACTATTGTTTCTCCATTGAGCCTGGCGTTTTACTGAAATTTTTTCTCAGTACTTGTTAGAGTTTTATTATACTGTAGTTTACAGTGCAATCCACCTGTTTTAAAGCAGATGTTGTTATGTTTCAATAACAGGACGAGTCTATCAGCTGGACTTTTATATAAAGATTAATGTTGTTGATTTTGTTTCCCAAATTGCACATCAATGAAAGTACGTGGAGCACCCTTATGAATTATCTGAAGTGCGTTGTTAGTAGTTCAACAGCTGTACTTATCTATATGAGAAGTGATATTGCTGATTATACACGAAATTCAATAAATAGTTGTGTCTTCTTTACAGTAAGGAAGGTATGATCTAAGTAAATGCAGTTAGATTTGACTTTATTTTTACTATAACTCTTAATGATTGCCAGCGGTGCTCCATCTCGGTGTCATCAGGTTCCCATTCATTTATTTTAGCTGATCTCCTACTGTAAATTGCCAATTTACCTATATTTAACCTTAATATGTAAATATTTATATATTGTACTATATTGTATATATTTGTAAATATTCTTCGTTCACTACATGTAATTTTTTTTTTTATTTCAAACTACTTTTATGTACACTGTATTACATTTGTAACTTACTTTATTTTATCCTCTTGTTTGTACCCCTGTCATTGGGTCGCATCTGGAAACAAGCTTCTGCTCATAATGCCTTTCCCGGTTATCACATTTTAAAATAAATAAAAAAAATAATGGTATGTCTAAAGTGCAGGGAATTAAAGTTTTATTTATGTATTTTTATTATATTGGTAGAAACTGGATTAATCAAATGAATTGTTAATTGGGATTTCATTAATCAGAAAGAAGCAATAATATCAAGGAATCTGTTTATTAATAATCATGGCTGAAGATATGTAGGTTGAAATAGTTTAAGTGAGATACTGACTCCCTGAGATCTGCTGGAGAAGCTACTGTTTTTTTTGTCTGGTTTATTGTCATTTTACAAACAGAAACTGAGAATTGAATCTGGATGCCTTTAAAGTCATTCTTAAATTACTTGGAATGTTATCCTTTCAGTCAATTAGCTTGATTCATTATACTCCAGGGCTGCTGAGATAGATCCAGGCATAGTCCTGCTCTCTGTTGTTTAAACTTTTTATTAAGGGCTCCATTGCCAATGGCTTTTCTCTTTGGAGGACTACTCATGCCCTCTAGTTATTGCGACATATGTCCTGTTTATGGCAGCCTTGTAATAGGCGGTTACTGTGTTCCTATTCTAAACAAGTTCTAGCCAGAGCCAAAACGGCTGTGGAGAGCTTTCAAAGTTCTCAGAGAACAAGTGCCGTTGAGTGCCATCTGTAAGATGGCAGTGGTGATGTAACTGTGCAAGTGCAGCATTCATGCATATGTAGTTGCAGTGAATGGCAATATGGTGGCACCAACAGAACTGCGCATGTGCACGAGATGCACATGAGCAGTACTTGTCCCAGAATGCAGAAGTAACAGCTGAAGTACTGCAGCTGTTACTCTGTAATGGCCAACCGTGGTGGAGTGTTACAAGCTCTGTTGGACTTTCAAAATGACACTTCCAACAGTCCAATGGAAGGTGACATGATTGGCCCTATTCAGCCACAGAAAGCAAAACAGCCATAGACTCCACCCATAGCCATAAAAATAAGCCTACTGAGAATTCTCATACTGCTCCTGTTTTTGCCTGGCAATATACACCCTAACCCAGGTCCCACCAAAATAGGGCCTACCCATTCCCATAACAGGTCTAGTACAATCTCTCTGGCAACTGTAAACATCTGCAGCCTGTTACCCAAACTGGATTGCCTCCAAGTCTGGGTCATGCAGCATAGCCCAGATATATTGTCAGTTGTTGTGACATGGCTATTTCCCAAGGTTCCTGATGCAATAGTAGCTACTGTATACCTGGATATACCATATTTAGGCTCGACAGTCAAAAAGAGGTGGTGGCTGTGCCATTTATCTTAAAAACATGCCAATGGGTATGTCTTACCTGTTGTGGATCTAGGATGCCCCACACAGGCACTTACTATTAAAATCTTGCTTGAGGCCAACAACAAGACCCTCATGGGCATGTCTGTCTATGTGCCTCCAAAAAATCAACTGGCTGGCATCAGTACCTTTCTGAATGATCTACATAACCAACAGCACACTTCTGAAACCGTAACAATGGGTGACTTTAATGTATACTGACTCACCCCAACTGCTGGTGCAGCAAAAGATGCCATACCATTACTTCAACTCTCCCAACTTGTCTCCATGCCTACCAGGCACAGCTACAAAATGTCAACAAGTACCCTACGTGACTGGATTCTCTCCACTCTCCCTGACCGTATCTCAAATGTGACTGTTCCCTCCTACTCACTAAGTGACCACTACCTCATCACCAGTAGCTGGTCTAAGAAATGTAACAAACCTCCTCCACAAACAATCTACAGTAGGGTGCTAAAGCGTGGGTACCTAGAATCATTAAAGGTGCACTTGTCTAATCTCGACTGGTCTGAAATAAACTCCACTAATGATATCAATGTAGCCCTGGAGTATTTCATCAAGAACCTCAATGCAGCTTGTGATATTCATGTCCCTCTAAAAAAATGAAGGTGCATGGCACCATGAACTTCTCGATAACTACTGAACTCCTCCATATGATGAGACATTGTAATCACCTATGACTCCATGCAAAAGCCACAAGAAAGCAAGCAGATATCCAATATTATAGATCTGCCAGGAATAAGTGCACAAGGACCATCCATCAAGTGAAATCTAAATACCATAGGAAAAATCTCATTAATGCTTGGGGTGACAGTAGGAATTTCTGGACCAGCATAAAAGAAGTTACAGGTTCAGTCCCAAAGGTGGTGCATACTATGATCAATGTCAATGGCACCCCTATGCTGGACACCCTCAACATTGCCAATATTTTCAACAGTGCCTTCTCAGATCTGAGCAGTGTCCTTCCGTCAGACTTCTTTGACAGTAAGACTTCAGAAAGGAAACTACACACTGCTGACACAGCAACTTCCCTTCTGACTTTCTATTTCAAGAAGGTCTCAGCTAGCATGGTTAGAAAATACCTGCAAAAGGTCCTAGGGAAATTAAGGTTCAGTGGGAATTCCTTGGACTTCAAATGTATTGCTCTGACTCTGGATGAAGTGCTTATCCCTATAATGAAGATTTATAACCTCTCCTTAACTGAGTTGAAATTTCACCAAAAATCTGGAGATCAGCACTTGTAACACTAGTCCATAAATCTGGAGATCAAGACATTCACATCAACTGCAGACCTTTTTCAATCATACCACTTTTGTCCAAAGTGCTTGAGTGGATAACTGCAGACCAGCTTGTGGAATACCTCAAAAAATATATATGCCATCCAATGCCCACAATAGCATGGGTTCCATAAAGGGCATAGCACCACCACTGCACTCCTGGAATTCACCAGTTTTAACCATTACTCTGTTGAACAAGGTAGCCTTGTAGAAGCAGCATTTATAGACCTTTCTAAGGCCTTTGTTGCCATTAATCACATGCTCCTTCTCCAACAGCTGACATCAATAGGTCTCTCTAATGATTCAATGCTATGGTTCTAAGGTTAGCTTGAAGATTGCACACAGTGGGTGAGAATTGCAACTGTCACATCTGACCTGCAAATTGTACACTCTGGGGTATTGCAAGTGTCCAGCCTGGGTCCCCTCCTTTCAGTGTGTTTCTTAATAATCTGCCTTGCAGCTGTCAACAACATATACCGCTATATACCGACAATGCTGTCATATACACCAGCCACCCTAACCCTGACCAACTAGAAGTCCAACTTCAGCATAGTTTTGAGGAAGTGGTAGGGTGGTTCAAAGACCATAAACTGGTCCTAAATTATAAAAAGATGAGAGTGAAGCTTTTCTGCACCTCCATAAATAAACACAAACCTGTTGCATTAAACATACGAAACAGCTTAGGAGTCCCATTGGAACAGGTTCGGCACTTCAGATATCTGGGTATCACCTTAGAGAGCTGTCAATATAAGAATTGAGCTTCTATATAGGCACAGATGTAGCCTTACTCCCAAAGCCCTCAGAGTTGCACTCTACAGTTCTGTTGTTTCTATTATTGACTATGAGTTGATCATATATGGCCTGGCTATCTCTACTTTCCTGAGGAGAATAACTATAGCACTCAGTAAGGCCTGTAGACTACTCTCTGTGCTGCATGCCTTACACACACATGTGATCTTTATGCACAGACTGGATGGCTTCAATTAAGTGGGAGGATTAAATATCAAATATGTCTCCCTACTAAAAAAGTGCTTCATGGTCTCATGCTTCCTGGTGTTGAAATCCTTCTTAGTCTGCACTGCAGCATCCAATACATGTGTACCTCTGTCAATCAACTCTTCCAGGTCCCCACATGCTGGATTTCACAGGGTCAATGGGTCTTCTGGTACAGAGCACCTCTCTGGTTTAATGAACTCCATAATGAACTATCAACACTACCCAAACTTGACAATTTAAGCCTTTACTATGCCACCACCTCTTATCTGAGTGGTCCTGTGATTGTTCCCACTATCTTATCTTATCTTTGTGCTGCTTATCATTTTTTACAGCAGTATTTATATGTTTATCCGGATGCTCATGCAGTTCTGGTCCACAGTTACCTCCCCTCTTCACTATCTGTTCCCTTCCATCTCCCTTTCCTACAATTTCTACCCTCTTGTCCATTGTCCTGTTGTACCTCATGCCTGCCCATCATCCTCCAGTTACCCTTGCCACTGATCTCCTGCCCTAAATTATCTCCATCTCTGCTTGTGTTCTAAATCACTATGCATAGTACTCCCATTCGCCATATGGACAAGGCCTCTGGCTGGTATCTTACTATCTCGAATCTACAATTTTCCCTCCTTATTCCTGTTCACTACCACCGATTCCTACCAAATTCTTTTTGTCTATGCAACTGTAAGCCACATATCCTGCTTATTGCTTTTGCATATGTTCATGTTTGTTTGCTAGCTTAGAATTCAATGTTAGTCCTCATTGCACGTTTTGTTACCCTCCAAAATTGATGTGGAGCCTTTGTAAATGAGCTGCTTTGTGCTCAAAGGTATTTTATTCCAAGAATGAATTAATAAATAAAAGAGACCAGCAGGTTGATAGAGATTTTTTTTAATTGTTTGGTGACTGGATAAGGCCCACTAGGCACAACCTCCCTGTTTTAGGGGTGACCTGGGAGCACTGGGGAAGTTAAGTAACTTGCTCAGAGTCACACAGTATGCAAGAAGAGGTTGTGGGAATCAAACCCAGGTCTAATGGATATACCAAGCTCATTCACAGCTCATTACTCTAACCTCTAGGCTATACTACTAGTCCCTTGGCCATATTTTTTTCATTCCATGTATGGTCTGTGAGGAGTAGAGAAATGACAGGCTAGCATCAGAAATGTCTGTTACCAAATTGTTATCTTTCTGAAAGTATACTGTTTGAATAAGACAGATCTGGTGAAAGACAAACAGACAGAAAGACAGACAGACACAGGTACAGGTAAGTAAAATGAGTTTAGTGTATAGTGCTTGTGACCTCTTTTGTATTTCTATCAGTCAACCAGCAGTGCCCGCTTGGCCAATAGAAGTCCTAGATACCTCTGTAGTCGGGACCATTGCCTCTCTTTTTATGCTAACTGTCAGAACTTTCTTTTCCTGTGCATTCTCACTTATTTAGCCACTGTTGTTCAAGCTTTCCAGGAATATAGCCCCACTGTCCTACAGTGTGGATATATAGTGTGCTATCCACCAACTCACCTCTAAGGGGTTTTATTTTTTGGTAGATATGCTGCTTCCTTTAAAATCAGACACTCTCCAGAGAAGCCAATTACCTGTTACTAAACCAGGTGATATTGCATTATCTAATGTGCATAATCTATGAATGAGCCTAGGCTAGTAATTAAACTGCAAAATATGCCACTTGCATTGATGCTTAAGGTCATTTGCACACATAACTTAAAGCTATTCCTCAGGTGTGAAACGAGCTCATGATCTTAATGTTTTTAGCATGCTTTTATGAGAAACACACACACACACTTACAGTGCAGAAACACAAGGAACCACACTTTCTTATTGCATGCTCCATGTTTATTGTACACATCTACGAACATATGAACGTTGACAATTGACAGCAGATACAGGCCATATGGTCTACTAAGTCTGTTTGAGTGTGCACTAGCAATTATTACACTGCAGCTGCCCCTCCCTCCTCTACCCCATAATGGTAACCATCCTCCTCACTTTGTCCCATCCCCTTTTAAAACTACCCACTGACTTCCAGTATACCACCTCTTCGGGTAGCACATTCCATATAGTCACCTCCCTTTTTTTAACAAAGTGCCTCCTAATTTCCCTCCTGAAACTTCCATCCTCCAATCTCAGACCATATCCCCTCTTGTCCCTTCCTCCCCTTAATTTAAAAATTCCCTGTGTACCAGTCTTGTTTATACCCTTCATATATTTAAAGGTCTCTATCATATTCCCGCTTCTTTCCTCTCCTCCATGTAGTACAGCGGCAGGATCACCTCCCCTCAAAAACAGTGGTGGAATTCAAGCATGCATGGGACAGTCATAAGGCAATTCTAGGGGGTGGGGGTAGGAAGAAGTGGGCTGCTGGTTAACTAGGATCTGCAGCTTATCCATCAGGTAGGGAAATGGGCAGACTGGGTGGGCCAAGCGGTCCTTATCTGCCTTCAAATTCTATGTTTCTATGTTAAGCTTCCTCAGCCTTTCTCCGTAGGATTTGTCCTCAAATCCCAGGATGATCCTTGTTGCTGTATGCTGGATCCCTTCCAGTAACTGAAAATCCTTCTTTAAGTATGGGCGTCAGTACTGCATGTGGTACTCCAGGTACAGACTCACCAATGACCGGTAAAGCGGCAGGATCACCTCCCCTCTCCTTGAGGTGATTCCTCTAGCAATACAGCTGATCTTCATATTGACTTTAGCTGCTGCTTTCCTGCACTGTGCTGAGTGGTTAATGTGCCCTGTTATCATCAACACAAGATCCTTCTCCTCTGTAGTAGTTATCTGTACCCCTCCAAACTGATAACACCTCCTTGGGTTCCTTGCTCCCAAGTGCATGACTTTGCACTTCTTATAATTGAATCTCAACTGCCAAGTGTCTAACCAGTACTCAAGTCTAGTTTTATTTTATGCTGCAGTGGTGGCATGATATTTACACTGAGGTGATGGGGAGGGGATGACTTGAAGGATTAGTTTTATCAATGTACTGCACTTCCCGGTTTGCCCCTGAAAAAGGGACTGTCTGGTCTGAGAGGGTCTCCCCAGTTACCAAAATTCAAAAAATAAAATTAATAAATAATGTGTCTTTTCTAAACTTGTATGTGTGTATGTTATTTTATATTTTTACTGAACTGACTCCTGTCAAACACGAGGGAAGGCCCTACCGCCTCAGTGTAAATATCCCATCACCACTTCAGTATAAACTGATGCAATCTCTTTTTGCAGCTGCAGTCAGTCTAGCAAGTCTAAAGAGGTTAACACATCTCTTACAACAATCTATACATTGAAAACTAGAAACATACAAAGAAAACCTGTGGTCTTTTTTAAACAGATGAATGGATTTGTTGATGACCTTTAGGGAGGTATTGCTGTTTTCTCCTTAAGTCATTTCTTCACAGAATGGGTGGTGGACAAGTGGAACAGCCTGCCAGAGGAAGTGGTGGGGGCTGAAACAATCACGGGATTTAAGAATGCATGGGATAGACATAAAGGAATTCTGGAGGTCAGGGGTAAGGGGCAACAGACTTCTAGGAAAATATAAACTGAACTTACAAGCTCAAATGGGCAGACTGGGTGGGTCATAGGCCCTTATCTGCCGACACTGTCTATGTATCTATGTATTACACTGTGGACACTGGAATCATTCTAATTTACAGCCGTTCACAGTACAAACCAATCAATAAGAAGCAGGACGTTAGTCTTATGGAGACAATCCCTCTGTAACTGAGCTCTAGTTATCATAGCCTGCTTCTTTTGTCATATTATAGTTTTTAAAATGTTTTCTTTTCCATTGGCATGTTTCTGAGACTGAAAGATACTATTTGTCAAAAGTTTTTTTATTTATTTTGCTCTTCAACAACATATTAAACAGAGAATAATGGATAGGTTAATGTCCATTACCGGGGCATAATACTATCAAGAGGTTCTGGACACAGGAACCTCGAGAGCGAAGCTTGAGAGGTTCTCCTGTGTTCAGAACCTTGAGATGATAGGACTCCCCAGTAATGGACACTAAGCTGTCCATTTTTTTTCAATATATGGATCCAAGGTGAACTAACTCACCTCCAGTTCACGGGTCCAGTCAGATGGTCTGTGTTGGTGTCAGTGGTAGTGTGGTTTCCCGTTTTTTTTTCCACAGTGTCTGCGATATCAGTTGGCCACAGTAATGGAAAGAGAAGCTGGAGAGAGTGGTGGATTTCTGAGCCCTTCTTGTCCGTGAAGGGGCAGATGAAGTGAGTGTACACAGCAGACTAACACTGCTGCTCGTAGGTTGGAGGATTTCTCTCGCTAAGCGAGAGAACAAGCCGCCATGTTTGAAAACTTGTTGTGCCCGCCGAGACAGGAAACATGGCCAATCGAAGGGCATACTTAGCAGAATGTCAAGGACAGACTTGCGGTTGCGCAGTTGAGTTTCAGTGATAATACTATAGTTTGGGTCCCGAACTATACTATTACAGGACCGAACAGTAGTGTTATCAGTCATGAACGGTGCTATTATCAGTCCAGCACTAATGGTATTACCGACATTTTTTTATATGCTTTTCAGTACTATTAATTTGAGGATCCATATATTAAATAGAATTATATCTCTCTTCTCCCGCAGTTATTCTGAGGTAGGTGAATGCATTTCTTTTTTTAATATGACATTTTTATGCTTGTTCTTGCTTTTTTTGGTGGGGGGGGATCCTGTAAAATAGAAAACTATCCATCATTGTCTGTTGCACCATTACTTCCCAACCTGACTCTTCCACTCAGTACCTACCCCACTCCACCCACCCCTTACTTACCCAGCAGGGGTCTGATGCCATGATCCTCTCCACACCACAGAGACATCTTCACTCTTCAATGCAGATTGCAGCTAAAGAAATCGGGTATGTGGTTCAATGTATTTCAGTGGGGGTTTGAACTTAGTAGGATAA
This sequence comes from Neoceratodus forsteri, assembly GCA_016271365.2. NCBI lineage: Eukaryota > Metazoa > Chordata > Ceratodontiformes > Ceratodontidae > Neoceratodus > Neoceratodus forsteri. Next base: position 7,821,153 of record CM057449.1, read on the forward strand.
CTTGGGTATTTTTCAATATTTTTGCCCCAGATTTTCAACATACCTTATTTGGGACACCTTCTTATGAACAATGCAAGTGACGTTAGGTAAATCTGTCCTGAAAGGTGATTTTGAAGTTGCTGCTTGAAATCACCTTTTGGGCAGAAGTTGAACATTTTCTCCACCATTGCTCATGAAGTGTAATCATAAGAAGGCTATCTTGAAAATTGTGTATAAAAATATTAAACAACAAAGCTATGAGGCTACCTTGAAGTTTGTGAATGCATGTTCGTAACTTTGATAATTTGCAACATTCTACCCCCAAATTTTCAACAAAGCCATTTCTTCTCAGCGCCTCATGAATATGAAATCTGTAATTTTTCAAATCCTGTCTGAAATGTGTTCTCACATCCAAAAGGTGATTTCACAGTCACTGCATGAAATTACCTTTCAGGCAGGAGATGAACATTTTCTACACCATTGCTCATGTGGTGGTGTCATATCAAGGCTGTGTTGAAAATCTGGCATAAAAATATTAAAAACAACAAAGTTATGAGGCTACATTGAAGTTTGTGAATACAGGTTTGTAGCTCTAATACACCCCTGTCACCTACACCAGGCAAGGAAACATTCGGTAAGTAAGTCCAGATTCAACAATGATTACCTGGACCTTAAACTACTGAAATTAACACTCAGTGAGGTACTCTACCCCCTCACAACTCTCCTGAACCGCTCCTTCTGCTTAGGTCAATTCCCAGCAAAGTGGAAAACTGTCCTCATCACACCCATCCACAAGAGTGATGACCGTACCTTGCCAGAGAACTACCACCCCATCTCTATACTCCCCCACTCTTCAAAGTCCTGGAAAAAATCATCACTGCCCAACTCTCTGACCACCTAACCAAATAGAATCTGTTATGTCCTGAACAATGGCACCACAGGTATATGAAAATCTTTTAATCAGTGCATAGTATGCACTTGCAGCTCAACAGTACAGGCTACAACCTCAACTAGTTTAGCAGCAGCGTGCATCATCAGGAGGATGGCCTTGCGTTTGAGTCTGGAGTTAACCCTATGCACTTCTACATGCACTGATAAAATTCCTCTACCTGCAGCCTCGTGTTTCCTTTTATCTCTCCGTTCACAAGTTGGCACGCACTAGTGGAGCTGAGGATTTTATTTACTCTATGTCCTGAACGGCATGACTTTCGCAAAAGTCACAGTACCACAACTGCCCTGATGGAATTTACTAATGCAGTTCACACATCACTAGACACTGGGCACCTTGCTGGGACAGTATTTGTAAACCCGTCAAATGCTTTTGACACCATCTGCCACTCCCGGTTACTCTCCTCCCTTACCCACCTGAGTCTCACGCAAGATGCCTTAGGCTTGTTTTCTGATTACCTATCTGGCAGATATCAACACGTAAGGATAACCCACACCCTGTCCTCCTCCCTCTCAGTCACCTCAGGGTTCCCCAGTGATTGAAACTAGGCCCCCTACTATTTAACCAATTCCTCAACTCCCTCCCCAATGCCTGCTCTGGAAAACGTTTACTCTATGTGGATAATGCATTGTTGTTCAGCACCCACCCTGACCACTCCACTCTACAACTGGCCCTCCAAAAATCCTTCAGTGAGGCTGAGTCTTGGTTCTCTACCCATTGGCTTGTTCTAAACTATAAAAAATACAAAAAACGTTGTTTGCTCAAGCCCAGAATAAACAGAGTAACCACCCCTTACTTATATATAACTCCCCACATGACACCCTGGACCAGGTTAGCTCCTTCAAATACCTTGAGGTCACCCTGGACTCAGCTCTTACTTACCATAAACACATCCACCTTCTTAGCTCGGCTGTCATATACACATTTGCCTACTTCATTGCTATAAGCAATGACTCCCCCCTGATGCCCTGCAACCGGCAATCTCCTCTTCTATCTTGTCCCTAATCTTTGTACCTAGAGGTTAGGGCAAATAACTGTCCTATCTCCAATCTTCCTTTTTTGGCGAAGATTGTGGAGAAGGTAGTGGTGCTTCAGTTGGAGGAGCACTCTGTGATCCATGAGTTATATGAACCTTTCCAGTTGGGGTTTTAGGTGAGGCATAGCACAGAAACCACGCTTGTTCAGGTGCAGAATGATGTCCTCAGGGCCAGAGATCGAGGGGAAAGGAAAATTCTTGTTCTTCTTGATCTCTCTTCAGCATTTGACACTGTGGGCCATTGTGTGTTGCTTGACTGCCTTAGGGAACTTTGTGGAATCACTGGCATTGTCATCTGATGGTTTGAGTCATTCTTAACCAACAGGAGGCAACAGGTTGTGATGGGGAATTTCTCCTCCACCCCAGTCTCCTATCTTGCGGAGTACCTCAGGGCTCGGTCCTAGCCCCAGTGCTGTTCGCAGTGTACATGCTGCCCAAGGAGGGATCATTAGGAGGTATGGTTTGGGTTTTCATTGCTATGCTGGTGATACCCAGCTATGCTTATCCTTTGCCTCAGGAACATGGATGCATCACAAGTCCTATGAAGACAGGTTGAAGGAACTGAACATGTACTCCCTGGAGGAGAGGAGGGAGAGAGGGGATATGATAGAGACATACAAGTATCTTACAGGGAGGAACAGGGTGCAGGAAAACACTATTTTAAGTGAAAAAGATGTTCCAGGACTAGAGGGCATAGGATGAAGTTGGAGGGAGGATGATTCAGAGGAAACATGAGAAAGAATTTCTTCACAGAACGGGTGGTGGATAAGTGAACACCCTGCCAGAGGAAGTGGTGGGGGCTGAAACAATCACAGGATTTAAGAATGCATGGGATAGACATAAAGGAATTCTGGAGGTCAGGGGTAAGGTGCAACAGACTTCTAGGAAAACAAACTGAACTTACAAGCTTAAATGGGCAGACTGGGTGGGCCATAGACCCTTATCTGCCGACACTGTCTATGTATCTATGTAACATCCAACATGGTAGATGTGCTAAACAACTACCTTGCCAAGATCAACGACTGGATGGCCTCTAGCTGGTTGTGACTGAACCCTGACAAAGATAGAGGTATTGGTGGTGGAGTCAAACAGGGTGCAGAATAGGATGGCCTCTGGTGCAGAGACTGGACATGTTCTGGGATCTGTCCCATTGAAGGCGCAAAAACTTGGTATCATTCTGGACAGAGGTTTGACGATGGAGGTGCAAGTGTTTTCCACGGTCGACTCTTGCTTTCTCCATCTTAGAAATGTTGCCAGGATAAAGCCCCTTTTGCCACATCTGGGCCTCCTCACTTTGAGACATGCCCTGGTGACATCAAGGCTTGACTACTATAATGTGCTCTACCTCGGGGTCACGGGAGGATCTCTCCACAGGCTGCAGCTGGTGCAGAACACAGCTGCCCAGTTACTTACTGGGTAACCTAAATATTGCCATATTACATAGAAATATAGAAGCATAGAAGCTGACAGCAGATAAGGACTGCAAGGCCCATCCAGTCAGCCCATTTATTTTTCTACCTTATGAATGTGCCATCGGCCTTTGCTCTGTCAATGGCCTATCTATTCATACTTATCTGTATTGCTCCCTTATGCCTATCCCATGCCTGTTTGAAGCCATGCACTGTATTCATATCCACCACATCCTGAGGTGGGGTGTTCCATGCATCCACCACCCTTTCTGTGAAAAAGAACTTCCTTACATTACCCCTTAATCGGCCTCCCTCTAATGTCATGCTGTGTCCTCTTGTCCTGCTATTTTTTCTTATATTGAAACATGTTAGACTCTTTCATCTTGTTAATGCCCTTAAGGTGTTTGAATGTTTTGATCATATCACCTCTCTCCCTCCTTTGCTCAAGGGTATACATACTGAGCTCAGTTAATCTGTCCTCACATGTTTTCTGATGCAGTCCCTGCACCATTTTGGTTGTCCTTCTCTGGACTGCCTCAATTTGAGTTAATGTCCTTGTGAAAGTGTGGCCTCCAGTACTGCATGCAGTGCTACAGATGGGGTCTAACCAGTGTCTTATAAAGAGGGATTATTACCTCCCTCTTCTGATTTGTGATACCCCTACTAATACACCCCAACATCCCTCTAGCCTTACCTACTGCTTTAGGTCTGCTTGGATGATTTCAGGTCATTGGTGATGATGATGCCAAAGTCTCTTTCTTCCCTTGTAACCACCAGCAACTCCCCTCCCAGCCTATAGGTGGCTTCAGGGTGTTTCTCTTCCCTATGTGAATGATATTGCACTTCTTTGCATTATACCCAAGTTGCTTCTGACCATTTTGCTAGTTTATCCAGATCTCTTTTCATTCTGCCCACCCCATCTGGATCATCTACTCTGTTGCAGATCTTGGTGTCATCTGCAAACAGGCAAACCTTACCCTCCAGTCCATCTGCAATGTCACTGATGAAGATATTGAAGAGAACTGGCCCCAGGACTGATCCCTGAGGTGCCCCACTTGTGACTTGCATCTCTTCTGACTGTATACCATTTACCACCGCTCTCTGTTTTCTGCCTGTCAACAAGTTTGCCACCCAGTTGACCAAAGTCTGACCCACTCCAAGCCTAACCAGCTTATTAATCAATCTTCTATGTGGAACAGTATTGAAAGCTTTGTTGAAGTCAAGGTAGGTGACATCAACTGATCCCCCTTGGTACACCACTCTGGTTATCCAGTCAAAGAAATCTATGAGATTAGTTTGACAGAACCTTCCTTTTGTAAACCCATGCTGTCTTGGATCCTGTGCCCCTATGGATTCCAGGTGTTGCACTATCCTTTCCTTAAGGAGTGCCTCTATAATCTTGCCCACTACTGAGGTAAGACTGACTGATCTGTAGTTCCCTGCCTCCTCCCTGCTACCACTCTTATGGAGTGGGATCACATAAGCCCTTTTCCAGTCTTCTGGGACCTCTCCTGTGCTCAGAGACTCACTAAACAGTTCTGATAAAGGCTCTGCTAGTTCCACCCTTAGCTCTTTTAGTATCCTGGGATGTATGCCATCAGGTCCCATTGCCTTGTCCACCCTGAGCTTATTGGGCTCTTGTAGGACCCTTTCTTTTGTGAAGGAACTAGTGCACACCTCCCTCCCCCCGTGTCCGTGGTGCTGAGCTGTGGGACCTTCCCTACCTTCTCTTCAGTAAATACTGGCAGAAGTATCTGTTTAGGATAGATGCTTTTACATGGTCCTCCTCCTCACACACACCCTTATCCCCTTTGATATTAGCAATACCCACTCTGGACTTTCTCCTTTTACTAAGATATCTATAGAAAGTCTTGTCACCTTCTTTTACTGTGTGTAGGAGAGTTCTTCCTGAGTTTGGGCCTTTGCCTGCCTTACTGCAATTCCTGCTTCCCTTAGGGAAGTTTGATATGCCTCTCTATCTTCATCCTGCTGTGTTCCCTTATATTTCCTGAAGGCCAGCCTCTTGGCTCTAACTTTTTCTGCTTCTGTTTTTGAGAACCAAAGTTGTTTCCTTCTTCTTTTGCACTTTCTTTTCTCACTAACACATTGGGATGTTGCTTCAAGTATTACATCTTTAATGCTTGCCCACTTTGCCTGTACCCCCTCACATGTATTTCTTTTTGCCAGGGCTATCTTAACTCTGTTGGCCATCTTATCAAAGTCAGCTCCTCTGAAGTCCCATATTTTTGCCTTGGAATAGGATGATTTAGTTCTAGTGGCCAAATTGAACCGTACAATGTGATGGTCACTTGCCACCAGGTGACCTTCTACATGGAGATCTGTGATATTTTTCCTGTTAGTCAATACTAGATCTAGGATAGCTCTGTCTCTTGTGGGTACACCGGTGCTGCATGTTCTGCACTGGCTGCAGGTCAGATGGAGGATCCTTTTTAAGGTGGGTCTTCTCACCTATAAGGCTCTACATGGTCAGGGCCCAGGTTACCTGTCAGACCTTCTTGCACTGGCTCTCTTGGTCCACCCCTTACACTCCTCCTGTGGGGGGCCCCCTGGTGATTCCCAGGATGAGGCTAAAAACAGCTGGTGACAGGGCCATCAGTGTCACCGCCCCCCATCCTGTGGAAGTCACTACCACTTGGGTTAAGGGGGCCCCAACTTTGGAGGTATTCAATGCCCACTTCAAGGCCCTCCTATTTGCCCAGGCTTTTCCTGAGTTAGCTTTTAGTGAACTGGCCTAGATATACTTCTCAGAACCCTTATTTTTAGTTTATTTTCTGCAATAAATGTTATCTTATTATTCATGAATTTGACTGTTTAAATGCCCTTTCTTTTGTTATTTATGCAGTTATTTGTTTATTTCAATTTGTACAGCACCCAGAACCTTCTAGATTGGGTGACTTTTAAATAAATATTGCCTTGCCTGATCTACGGTGCAGCTGACAATACAGCTCTCAATAGGATCAGGATCTCCATGAATAAGGCCTGTCTGCTGGCCTCTGGCTGTGACTGTCTGAAGCACACCTGCTCACTTTACACCCTTACTAATTGGCTGAACTTCAATGACCAAATACCAAACCTGTCATTTTGGCAAAAACATCTTGGCTGGCCTTACTCCCCCCTCCGTCTCTCATTTCTATTTCAACCTGGTCAAATCACCAAGCACACTCATTGTTCCAAGAAATACCCTCTCAATATCCCACTCTGCAAGACATCACTGGGTCAAAGAACATTTCATTGCAGGGCTCCTCCCTGGATGAACACACTTCCCAAAATCTTACTCTCTGAAACCAAACTTGGTCACTTCAAATCTCTCCTTTGGGAACACATCCAACAGGAAGCAGCCTGTGACTGCAACTAACTGCCCCTCCCCTCTCACTCTGACTGGACCCTGTGACAAAGGACTTGTGCCCCTTGCTAGTCCTGCTCTATAACCTGTACGTGCTGTGTTGACTTAGGCCATGTTGTTTCTTTTCTTCAATGGCCTATGATTACTCTACTCTGTTCATGTTCTCCTGTTGTTAGTACAATATACTGACTGCCCAGTATCTATGTCTTGTAATCTCTGTATGCATTGTTAGTTGTTTATTTTTCACTATTTGCACTATTATTGTGTTGTGTATCTATGATTGTATTACTGTATCACTCTGACGTGGAGCCTTTGTAAAGGAATCTCTGACTCAAAGGGTTATAATTCCAATATATTCAATAAATAAATAAATGTACAGCACAAACATTCACAGCATTCACTGACAATGCTTACCTACAGAACAATCTAACCTCCTCGGTTAACAGGGGAGCAGAGGTGATAACATCACCCGGCATGTACAGCACAAACATTCCCAGCTTTCAGCTTCTGCTGATGACTGAGTGACAATGCTTACCTACAGAACAATCGAACCTCCTCGGTTAATAGGGGAGCAGAGGTGATAACATAGCCCGGCATGTACAGTACAAACATTCCCAGCTTTCACTGACAGTGCTTACCTACTGAACAATCCAGCCTTCTTGGTTAATAGGGGAGCAGAGGTGATAACATCACCTGGCATGTACAGCACAAACATTCCCAGCTTTCAGCTTCTGCTGATGAGTGACAATACTCATCTGCAGGACAATCCAACATCCTTTGTTAATATGGAAGCAGAGGTGATGACATCATCCAGCATGTACAGTACAAACATTCCCCGGTTTCCCTTCCTAAGCAAAAGGAAATCCAGCGAGCAAAGGCACAGAAGGAGCTGCAGATAGCTGAAAGAATTAAGAAGGGGGAGAAGGCTTTCTTTCAATATATAAGTGAGAAAAGGGACAAGAAGGAAGGGTGGAGGATAATGGGGAAAAGCAGAGATACTAAATGAATACTTCTGTTCCATCTTCACCAGGGAGAAGGATGGATCAGTGCCTTTGGGAGGGAAAAGAAGACCAGAGGGAAGGGAACACAGATGTAATGATAGAGGAGGATAGAGTTAGGGAGGGGCTGCTGTCATTGAAGGTGGACAAATCACCAGACCCGGAGAGAGTACATCCAAGGGTACTAAAAGAACTGGCTGAGGAGCTGGCAGGGCCACTGGCAGACCTATTTAATAGTTCACTAGAGTCAGGCATTGTACTGCAGGACTAGAGGACAGCACATGTAGTGCATCTCCACAAAAGCGGTCCCAAGGATGACCCTGGGAATTACAGACCAGTCAGTTTGACCTCCATTGTGGGCAAGATCATGGAGACCATACTTGAGAAAAGGTTGGTAGAATATCTTGAGGAACATGGTCTCCAGAATCACAGACAGCATGGTTTCATGGGGAAGAAGATCATGTCAAATAAATCTGATTGACTTCCTTGACTGTGTCACTAAGACAGTAGACAGGGGCAAGTGGTAGACAACCTCTATCTTGATTTCAGCAAGGCCTTTGACTCAGTGCCCCACAAAAGGTTGATCAGGAAGTTGATGGATCTCAGGGTTGGGGAAAAGATGGCCAGATGGGTGGAAAACTGGCTGAGGGACAGACCCTAGAGGGTGGTTGTGGGGGGTGGGAGCTATCTTGCACCAGAGAGGTAACCAGTAGGCTCCTGCAGGGCTTGGTGCTGGAGTTAATGTTGTTCAAATGTCTTCATCAATGACATTGGAGATGGCATTAAGGACAAAATGTGCCTATTTGAGGATGACACAAAGCTCTGTGGGAGAGTGGACACAGCTGAAGGGATACAAGACCTACAGTAATATCTGGAAAAGCTGAGGAGGTGGTCTAGGATCTTGCAGCTTGGCTTCAATGCCAAGAAATGCAAAGCTATGTATAATGGAGTCAGGAATCCAAGGACAGAGTACTACCTGGGTGGAGTCCAAGTATTTGCATCAGAGGAGGAGAATGACCCAGGAGTGATGATCATTATGTGATGACCTGAAGCACTCCACACAGTGCAAGAAAGCAGCAGCAAAGGCAAAAAAAGATCTGGGATGCATATTTTGCAGTATGTGGATCAGTAGTAGAATAGAAGAGGTTATACTGCCCCTGTACAGGTCCCTAGTAAGGCCTCATCTAGAGTATGGGGTTCCATACTGGTGCCCATACCACAAAAAGGACATTAACCTGCTGAAGAAGGTCCAGAGGAGGGCAAGAAAGATGATAGCTGATCAGCAGGGTATGGCATATGAGAAGAGATTGAGGCACTGAACATGTACTCCCTGGAAAACAGGGGGGAGAGAGAGGAGACATGATTGGGACCTTTAAGTACTTAAAAGGCATAAATAAGGTTGCTAGGGAGAGTCTCTTTAAGCTGAGTGGCAACCATAACATGAGGGGACACAGTCTAAAGCCAGAGGGTGGGAGGTTTAGGAGGGCTGTCAGGAAGCACTTCTTCACAGACAGGATGGTGGACATTTGGAATGCGCTGCTGGAAGAGGTCATCTTGTTGAAGACAGAGGGAAGCTTTAAGAGAGGCTAGGATAGACATAGAGGGAAGGTAAGGCTCATGGGTTGGGAGGATGGGAGGAGTTGGGAGGGAGGACAGGGACATTGGCTCAAGCTGTGGATCCTGCAATATGTGCAGAGTTGATAGATGAAATGGCATTCTTCTGCTGGCTTCTTCGTATGTTCATATGTTTCAGCATCTGCCTGATGACTGAGTAACAATGCTCACCTACAGAACAATCCAAGTTCTTTGGTTAACAGGGGAGCAGAGATGTTAACATCATCCAGCATGTACAGTACAAACATTCCCAGCTTTCAGCTTCTGCCTCATAACTAAATGATGACCCTCATCTGCAGAACAATCCAACATCCTTGGTTAATAGGCTCTGCCACAAAACAATTAGCAAGAGAAAATGATAAGCAGTATTTAATGTTGCCATTTTATGCACCATAATAAGTTTGTTGACCTTTAAAAACCAGAGAAAGAGACTGGAAAGAATGGTTTGAGAGATATTTCTAAATCAGAAGTGACTGGGCTTAAATGATTTTCCTTGTCCCATTCCTTAAAACTGCCATTAAACAAAGAGTGTCTCTGGGAAACTCATCGAGGCAAACAAAATCCTAAAGCAACTGACACGGTGCACTACAGCACGTGGATGTTGCTTATTTTTATGATAAAGGACATTTTACCAGAGGGGGTATTATAATACTTATATCTACAGTATGGTTGGATATACACCTGCAGATTTCTACACAGAATACTATATACAGTATATGAGTCACTGAAACAGTTAATTTTGTCTGCTACTGTACAGAATCTGTATAATTACAATTATGTGTGAGCACGCTTGTGTGTGTATATCTGCCTACTTCATTTATGTCACTAGCTGATCAGAAACCAAAGGGACTCCCAATGGGAGTTAAACTTTAAGACCAATCTCTCAGTCTAGCTTCCTTTTTCTTGACTTAACAGACTAGTAAAGGACAGCTGGCCACTTAAAATAGTAAGCGGTCTTGGAATCCCCTTATTTAAACAAGCCTACTCTGTGAATGATCAAGGAGATGCCATTAGTGGCACAGTTGAGGGGATTGAACAGTGCAAATGTCGTCTGGAGAACCCCAGGATTTAACAAGTACCATGTGACCATCTTTATGGACAGGAATCCAGTCATGTGACCAGGTTTCCAGGGAAAACTTGGAGAGTTGTGATAGAGTTTTCCCATGAAGATTTGAAGTAGTAAGACCATGAGAAGCCCCACATCCCCTGCTTCATGGAAAAGACTGTATGAACCATGCACAGTATTTGACTTAACTGGGAACGTTACACAAAGAAGTGGTTATGTTCCTCCACTCTCCAGTATGCATGCAGTTTTGTCATGTGTAAAAAATACTTGCTCAAACCTACCTGAAAGAGTCTTAGAATTTGCTTTAGTTTGCACTTATTTTTTCAGATATGTGTGCAGGGAATTAAATAGCCTCTTTTACAGTTGTGACTTTAGGCAAGGTGACTAGAATGGAAAGAAAAGGAAAGGGTAAAGAGACTACAGCAACAGCTGGAATATGGCTTCGCCAGTTATCTCTAAATTATGTTTCATTCTGTGCCTCCAGCTCTTCCATTACATAAGGAATGTCCATTTCACAAACATGGCAAATCAGGAGATATTTTTTAATGAGATGGGATTTGTACCTGCATCATACTATATTGTCATCTATTATCTGTCAGAAAGTTCCTCTCTCTAAATTGGGTAGTAGGCATATATGACAGACACACCAAGACCCTCATCCTCAGAGAAAGTAGCATCATGTGGAATGGACATCAAAAACAGGTTAGTAAAATTCATCAATGAAAGTATCATCAAAAGGAGTTACAATTCCAGAATCACAACATATAGAATAATTGTATGGGGGCGGAGTGTATAACGAGAATTTAATGACCACCCGAGGTGTGGGATGCTACATAAACCTTGAGGGCGAAGGTCGAGGGGTTTATTAAAAGTATCCCACTCCGAGGGTGGTCATTAAATTCTCGGTTATGCACTTTACCCCATATATTGTTTTATGTAATTGCTGGCTTGCATTTCTTTTTCTCTACTTAGAAAAAAAAAATTCTGTGCACATACTTTTTGTTAAGATATTTATTACAATTAAGCCAACTTTAACTCTTGAAACTTGTAGTAACCAGTAACAGTAAATAAGTAAATGTTTAAAAAGATTTTTGTGACTTTTTTTATAACTTATTTGGTTAAACATGACTCCTTCTAAGAGGAACAAGGAAGGAAATTAATTCGGTAGCAGTACGTTTAATCGTTTAAGCCAGTATGTTTTAGAATGGCAGTCTTTAAATAAAATGTGGCTTTTGTACTTATTTTTTGTTAAGTTTCAGTGGTTTTATATAAATTTGTATGTCTGTCACAGTCTCTGAAGTGTTGTTGCCTTGGTGATGAGCAAATCAGTTGTCTGTTTCCTCAAAGTATTCAAGTGAGGGTTGTGACCTTACAGGAAGCTGCCGTTTCTATGGGAGTGGGGGGGGGGAGATCTCTGTAAGTAATGTTTCATTTTACGGAACAATGGTTATTAACTTTTTTTCTGTGGGGTGAACTGCTACTTTCGGTACCAATGGAAGAGCTTATGATACAGCTTTTCTGGTCACTGTTAGTGGAACTCTGAGGTGCAGCACGAGCAAACAGAAGGAACAGGTGGCGCGTGCTTGCAGTTATAACCCGCGGGTTATAACAGCAAATTATAAATTGCTTCTTCCCATAGAAAAAAATGTAAGTTGGTTACTACAACCCTATACTTGTTGCATTCTGCTTACAAATGTTTTACACAAAACATTATGCACTATATAACTAACACTGAGACACTACCTTTGAGCACTAGTGATCTTTTGCAAAGGTTCCATATCACATTACATTATTACATTCATACAAATGACCGATCTATGAAAATTCAATCAATCAATCAAACTTTATTTAACCAGGCAAAATCATCTTTGAGCAAGCTAGTTTGCAAGATGGTCCTGGACAAGTAGGACACGTACTACTACAGCAAAATTACCAGATAAGCAGTGTACACACAATGAGCAAATAAAAGACAGTTGCAGAGAATCAAATAAGATTAGGGCTGGGGAGTACATATGGTGAACACTATCCGGGTTGATAATTGACTGTATACATAAAGGATTCCCTCATGACATGGAATTATTCAGACAAAGGTCACAACGTTACAATAAGATGATGGATACCAGGTAGCGTAAGTGAGGGAACAACAATCGAAGGTTTATGGCCAGGTGAAAAACAAAAGAAAGAGTCAATGAGGGGTGGAAATAGATGTAGTTAAACAAACAGGTGGCAGTTGGCAGAATAATCCCAAGGTGGAAAGAAGAAGAGAAGCACTAGGGGAATACATGTAAGCGCTAAGAGTTTGGGGAGCCACAGGAGGTGGAGGAGGAGGTGGTTATTTGCGGCATACACACAGGGCTCTCAGTTTGAGAGTGAGCAGCCTCCTGAAAGAGTGAGGCCCCAGGAGGGAGGACAGCCTGAGAGTTTTTTGCATGACATTCCAAAGGGTGGACAGAGAAAAAGATGATAGTCGTTGAGCCTTATTTTGGGTACTTTAAGAGAGACCAGAGACAAACTCTTCTCTTTGCCTGGATGCCTGCGGAGGGGTGCTACCTGATGAACACTTATATTTTATGAACTTTGTTCCTGTTCACCACTGGGTGGACTTGTTATTTGCTTCTCTTTGTGCTAGTAATGCTGAAGTGTAAAGCTAGGGACTCACTGGTTTTTCTAGAGTTGCCTTACTGATTTCATCTTAAAGCCAGATATACCAAGCAGCTAATAAAGATCAGACTTGTTTAATATGGTGGTATTTGGAGCTAATTGCTGATTACATCTTAAAGCCAGATACACCAAGCAGCTAATATAGATCAGACTTGTTTAATATGGTGGTATTGAGCTAATTGTGCTTGTAACTGAAGGCATTAGGTTAGCTGGGTCCTAGTGTGACCTCATTTTGGAATAGCCCTGTTTGCTTAGAATGGAGCTCCTTTGTGTAAGTCACAACATATTCTCCCGCTGCATAGTAATGAGAGGCTTTGTTTTCTCCACTACATAGGCAGCTCCCCCCCCCCAAGCTAGGCACTCGGGACAATCAAGCAACTGAAGCAACAAGCAGCTCACCTGAGTAGCTGAGGAAACCAAATCTCCAGCCTGATAACTTTCAAGGTAAAAAGAGCCTCTTCTCTTCGTCTGGACGCCTGCAGAGGGGTGCTAGCCCGACGGCGCTTTGATCCATCTTGCCCTCCCACCCCAACCACCCCTACCACCCAGGGCGGCTGTCAATTTAAGGATCCACCCTGTGACATCACATCCGGTGACATCACGTCCTGTTGCCCAGAACCTATCTCCCCACTTTCCCATTTGCAGGTTATACCTGCTGGCCACTAGAGGGATCTATGCTCCCTCACTACTTCATACTCCTACCTGTACAGCACTACTTCCCTGGGATCTTGCTCACCACAATGTATTGGCCCTGCCTCACACTCTTCCTGTGCCTACCCCCACCAGCAGTGCACTTACCCACTTACCCATCTGCTAGTCCACACTATGCCCTGGCACCCCTCCCTCCCCTTGCTCCTGAACCTCCTCTCCTGCCCCTTGGGACCTCTGTGTGTCCCCATCCTCCCTGCCCTCCCCATAGCTTTCTCTTCACCTCAGGCGCATCTGGGTGTCTTCTTATTCTTGCTTTCCCCTCCTGTACCACCCTGCCCACCCCCTGCCCCCTTAGCCTCCCCTTCCCCCATGTCAATCGTAGGAAAACCTCTCACCATCTCCCAGCCAGGGTGTTAGTCATGCTACTACTCCTGTCAGGGAACATTCATCCAAACCCTGGCCCGGTTCCCAGGAGCTCCCCAACCCGCACCACAGGCCTATGCATGGTCTCCATGAATATCTGTAGCCTCCTAAAAAAGTTTGACTCACTACAATGCCTGGTCACATCAATTAACCCTGATGTCATCACCCTGGTTGAGTCTTGGCTGTCAAAATCCTCCCCTGACTCCCTAGTCTCCCTTCCTGGTTTCACCCTTTTCCGGTTCAACCATGTTGGGAGACAGGGTGGTGGCTGCGCTATTTATGTCAAGGAATCTCTCCCCGTACTAGCCCTGCCTGCTCCCATCCTTGACTCCAGGGCCCAGGCGCTTACGCTGAAACTAACCCCTGACCCTTTAAAGGGACCTCTTTATCTGACTACTGCATACGTGCCCCCCAGGGACCAAACGCAGGCCATTGTCTCTTACAGAATACCTTACCTCTCTACCTCCTTCCGCTGATCAAATTCTGGTAGGTGACTTAAATGTCAACTGGCTCAGCCCCTCCTCCTCCTCTACCCAAGACTCCTTTTCTGCAATAGACCTAACGCAACTAGTTACCCACCCTACCAGGACTAACCCCAAGAGAGGCTCCAGTACCCTGCTTGATGTGGTACTTAACAACTGCCCTAATCAGATCTCCAATGTACAAGTCCTCCCAGACTCTCTCAGCGATCACTCCCCCATTCTATTCCACTGGTCAACCTCAGTCCCCAAACCCATAGCACAGTCCACATGCCGGTGGCGTCTAATACCTGGTGGACTGATAAAACTTAAGGAACTTCTGTCCCAAATTGACTGGTCTCCTATACAGGCAACTCCTGACATCGACACAGCTCTCTCCTTCTTTACCCAAACTTTTAATAATGCCTGTGATATCTTTGCCCCAGTGTTGACCCGCCGTTCTAAAAGGAAGAATGCCCCCTTGGTTACCCCAGCTTTGATCCACCAGCTCAAACATTGGGACAACCTATGGCACCGTGCCATTGAGACTGGCCGGCCCAATGACAGGCGGTTATATGCTGCCGCCCAAAACAAGTGCACTTGGGCCATCAGAAAGGCCAAGTCTGAGCACTATCGGTCCTCACTCACTGCCTCATGGGGGAATCCCAGAACCTTCTGGGATAACATTAAACAGTTAAATGGGAGTGCACACTCCCTCCACCCACCCAGATCAACATTAATGGTGTGATCTCCTCAGACCCAGCCCTCATAGCCAACCACCTCAACACCTCATTCACTGACCTTAGCCCTATCCTCCCTACAAATGTTTTTGACCCTCCTCCCCCAGCACCTGCCATAAATCTTTCTCACCCTTATTTTCTCCTCCACCGTGTTTCTTCCCAAGAACTTAGGCCGCACCTTGTCACTGCCCTCAAGAGTAATAGTACAGGCAGTGACACCCTGGATCCGTGTATCCTACGGCTGGTCTTAGACACAGTCCTTACCCTGATCACATGCCTCAACAACCACTCTATTTGCCTGGGGAAGGTTCCAACTGCCTGGAAAGTCACCACTGTCACCCCTATCTTTAAAGGTGGTGATAGGACTGTGGCTGGAAACTATCGACCGATCTTCATTCTCTCTCCTCTCTCCAAGGCCTTGGAAAAAGTGGTGGCCTCTCAAATCTCTGACTACCTCTCCACCTACAGTGTCCTTTGTCCTGAGCAGCATGGCTTCCGGCGGGCCACAGTACCAACACAGCCCTCCTAGAGTTCTCCAACTTTCTCCACTCCTCCTTAGACACTGGTTCTCTGGCTGGTGCAGTCTTCATTGACCTCTCGAAAGCTTTCGACACTGTCTCCCACCCCCTCCTTCTTGATGCCCTTAGTCTCTCTGGTTTTGCTGCTGGGCCTATCTCCTGGTGCACCAGTTATCTGTCTGACCACTCACAGCTGTAAAATTAATGGGACCTACTCAGACATCTGTCCCATCTTTTCTGGGGTTCCCCAGGGCTCCATTCTGGGCCCCTTACTATTCTCCCTTTACCTTAACACCCTTCCACGCTCTTGCTCGGGGAACATTCTATTGTACGTTGATGATGCAGTCATCTTTGCCTCAAGTTGTAACCCTATTGCCCTCCAGGACTCGCTGCAGAAGTCCTTCACTGAAGCCAAGGGCTGGTTCAAGGAACATAGATTGGTGATAAATCTCAAAAAAACCAAAACCATGTTCTTCACTCATCCCCCAAACAAGTCCTGCAACTTCAAACTCCTCATTCACTCTGGGTCCTCATTCCCACTCGAACAAGTTTGCTCCTATAAATACCTAGGGATCCATTTTGACCCCTCCCTCTCCTTCCATGGACATATCGCTGCCCTAGCCACTGCCACTAATATCCGATTGGGCATCTTACATCGGTATAAACACTGCCTCCCCCCGGAGGCTCTTCGACTCACAGTCACCTCCTCTATCCTGTCCCTAGTGGACTATGGACTGCCGGTGTATGGTGCTGCTGATCAGACCGCACTCCATAAAATTTGTACTACTCTGAATAAGGCCTGCAGGTTAATTACTGGAGCACCTAGGATGACACACACCTGTCTACTGTATGCTAAAGTGCTGGTACTTGATCTCGATGAGCACCTCAAATATCTTACCTGTACCCTTACAAAAAGACCCTCCCTTGGCTTTACCCACCAGGATTGACCACCACCATACGCCTCTATCCCACTAGTTCATACTCAGACCTCTGGGAAAACCTCTCTGTTATCCCTAGAGCTAGGACCTCCACAGCCAAAGAGCCTTCAGCTTTAGGCCCCTCCTGGTTCAACACACTGCCCCTCCATCTCCAAAGCTCCAACTATATCATGCTTCAAAACTTCCTTACGAACCACCTTATTAACACCCGGATGCTGTAACTGCCGCTAGTCAAAGCCGTACTCAATACTTATGACAGCTATTACTAAGCTGCTAAGGACAACATAACTTGGTATTGTTTGCATCCATCCTACCTGTACCAGCTTGTTTGTATCTATGTCTTAATTTATTGTTATACTTATGTGTTGTACTGCTATACTGTGTATTTTGGTTTGTCTTACTGTGACAAGGTACTTTTGTAAATGAGCCTATGGCTCAAAGGTTTTCCAAACTGCTGTTTAAATAAAATAAAATAAAATAAAAAACTCCTTAGACCATACGTTCCCTCAGTATGCTGAAACAGCGTAGAAATATAGGTTGGTAGTTTATCGGTTAGAGCCCAGTATGTCCACATGAGGGCATTTTTTTGCCTCCTCAGAGTGAGGGACAGCCAGTCTAGCACCTGACAGAGCAGGCAGTGGTGGGTGCATAATGGCATGTTTAGGATAAATCTCAGCGTGCGATGGTAGACGGTGTCAAGTTTACATAGCGCCTGAATAGGACAGTGACTATAGAGGAAGTCAGCATAATCCAGCAGCGGTAGGAACGTTGTTTGGACAAGTCGTTTCCTGGCTTCAAGAGTAGGGAGGTATCTTATCCAAAAAATATGCCTAGACACTGTCTTAGCGTTACAGATAGTTCATTAAGGTGAGCCAAGTAGTTGAGCCTGTTATCCAGCCAAACACCCAGGTGCTTGCATTTTTCTACGAGTTCCAAGGCTTCGCCAAGCAAGGTATAAATCTGGAGGCTCAAAGATGGTCCTGTGTAGTGGACAGCACAAGGTGAGATAATCATAGCTTTGTTCTTTTTGGCATTAAGCAGAAGCTTGAGCCTTACTAAGTTGCGTTGAAGGATGTCAAATTCTAACTAATGCTTCTTGTGGGGCTACATCTAGGGAGGTGTTAGTAGTATAGAGCATGATATCATCAGCAAATAGATGAACATTACTTGTGTATATATAGGAGTCTATATGGTTTACATAGATATCAAAGAGAATAGGGCCCAAGATGGAGCCTTGTGGCACACCACACGCCAGGGACTTTAACTGAGACAGTTACCCTTGATCATTGATTTGTTGCATTCGGTTGGTGAGGTAACAATCAAACCACTTTAAGGCAGTGTTGTCTACCCCGATGCCGCCCAAGACGTTAGGTAGAATATGATGATCCACTGTATCAAAGGCCTTGCTAAGATCTAGAAAGAGGGCATAGATGGTATTTGCTTAGTATCCCGGGGCAGTTTGCCATTCGTTGGACACTTTGGCAAGGGCTGATAGAGTACTGTGCTTGGGCTTAAATCCCGATTGGGTGGGGTTTAGGATGTTTTCGGTGATAAGGAACTCTCTGAGTTGAGAGTTAACAATTTTTCCAGGGTCTTTGATAGGATTGGGAGAAGGGAAATCTGGTGGTAGTTGTTCAGGTCAGTTGGGTCACCAGATTGAAAAAGAGGAATAATGTGCGCTATTTTCCAAAATAGTGGCAACTCACCATGAGCCAAGAAACTATTAAAAAGGTGAATGGTTGGAGCTGTCAGGTGATAGAAGCCAAGTTTCAAGAAGAATGGTTCTAAGAAGTTAGCACTGGCACACCTTTTAGTGTCCAGGGCTAGCAGGAGGTCCTCCAACTGTTTAAAGGTTACCTGATGAAAGCAAAAGGACGATTGCCCTGGGATAGCTGTGGTAACAGGGCAAGGGCTGTCATTGTAATCACTGCAGACGCTCACTTTGCTGGTGGGTGAGGCATCAAACGCAAGGCCTGCAGAGGTAAAATGGCTATTTAGCTTTTATAGGATATCCACCTTGTCAATGTAGGAAACGTCTCCTACCACAATCTTGGCAGGCAAAGGTGAGGCTGACGAGTGACCTACTACCTTCTAAGAACTTTCCAGAATATTTAGTGGAACCATTTTTATTTTCTGTTCCAAGTTGTGAAGGAAATGGTTGTCATGCAATTAAAAAACATGCATAATATTAAAAATATTCAGATTTAAAAAGAAAAAGTTCAAAGCAGCAGGTTGCATACAGACACAATAGATATAAATGCAGAGCAAGAGATCTCACACATTAATTGTCAGTACACATACCATATAAATGCAGTGTAATAGAGATAGCTCACTAATTAGTACAGCTGCATACAGAGACAGCAGGTATAAATGTAGAGTAATAGAGTGAGTTCATTAACTGGTGCAGCTGCATACAGAGACAGCAGGTATAAATGTAGAGTAATAGAGTGAGTTCACTAACTGGTGCAGCTTCATACAGAGACAGCAGGTATAAATGCAGAGTAATAGAGCGAGCTCACTAACTGGTGCAGCTGCATACAGAGACAGCAGGTATAAATGTAGAGTAATAGAGCAAGCTCACTAACTGGGGCAGCTGCACACAGAGACAGCAGGTATAAATGCAGAGTAAGAGAGCTAGCCCACTAACTGGTGCAGCTGCATACAGAGACAGCAGATATAAATGCAGAGTAATAGAGTTAGCTCACTAACTGGTGCAGCTGCCTACAGAGACAGCAGGTATAAATACAGAGTGATAGAGCTAGTTCACTAACTGGTGCAGCTGCATACAGAGACAGCAGGTATAAACACAGAGTGATAGAGCTAGCTCGCTAACTGGTGCAGCTGCATACAGAGACAGCAGGTATAAATGCAGAGTGATAAAGCTAGCTCACTAACTGGTGCAGCTACATACAGACACAATAGGTGTAAATGTTGAGTAATAGAAATAGCTCACAACTGGTGCAGCTGCATGTAGAGACAGCAGGTATAAATGTAGAGTAATAGAGCTAGCTCACTAACTTGGTGCAGCTGCATACGAGACAGCAGGTATAAATGTAGAGTAGTAGAGCTAGTTCACTAACTGGTGCATCTGCATACCGAGACAGCAGGTATAAATGTAGAGTAGTAGAGCAAGTTACTAACTGGTGCAGCTTCATACAGAGACAGCAGGTACAAATGTAGAGTAGTAGAGCTAGTTCACTGACTGGTGCAGCTGCATACAGAGACAGCAGGTATAAATGTAGATTAGTAGAGCTAGTTCACTGACTGGTGCAGCTGCATACAGAGACAGCAGGCATAAATGTAGAGTAGTAGAGCTAGTTCACTAACTGGTGCAGCTTCATACAGAGACAGCAGGTGTAAATGCAGAGTAATACAGCTAGTTCACTAACTGGTGCTGCTGCTGCATACAGAGACAGCAGGTACAAATGTAGAGTAATAGAGCTAGCTCACTAACTGGTGCAGCTGCATGCAGAGACAGCAGGTATAAATGTTGAGTAATAGAGTTAGCTCACTAACTGGTGCAGCTCCATACAGAGACAGTTGGTATTTATTTATTTAATTTGTTTATTTGTTTATGAACATTTGGAAAAACCTTTGAGCATGAGCTCTTTTACAAAGGTTCCACGTCAGGGTGGACAAACATAGCAAAACACAAATACAGTGGTTACAGGTTTCGGAACATGTTTAGTTACAAAGGTTCCACATCATGCAGGACAAATGATACAGAAAACCAGTACAGTAAATACAGATTTCAGATCATTTACATTTATTTCAGGATTAGCACAAATACAGTGGTTACGGACAACAGATATAAATGTTGAGCAATAGAGCTAGCTCACTAACTGGTGCAGCTCCATACAGAGACAGCAAGTATAAATGCTGAGTAATAGAGCTAGCCCACTATCTGGTGCAGCTGCATACAGAGACAGCAGGTATAAATTCTGAGTAATAGAGCTAGTTCACTAACTGGTGCAGCTGCATACAGAGACAGTAGTTATAAATACAGAGTAATAGAGCTAGCTCACTATCTGGTGCAGCTGCATACAGACAGCAGGTATAAATGCAGAGTAAGAGAGCTAGCCCACTAACTGGTGCAGCTGCATACAGAGACAGCAGATATAAATGCAGAGTAATAGAGTTAGCTCACTAACTGTGCAGCTGCTACAGAGACAGCAGGTATAAATACAGACTGATAGAGCTAGCTCACTAACTGGTGCAGATGCATACAGAGACAGCAGGTATAAACGCAGAGCGATAGAGCTAGCTCGTTAACTGGTGCAGCTGCATGCAGAGACAGCAGGTATAAATACAGAGTGATAGACCTAGCTCGCTAACTGGTGCAGCTGCATACAGAGACAGCAGATATAAATGTAGAGTGATAGAGTTAGCTCACTAACTGGTGCAGCTGCATACAGAGACAGCAGGTATAAATGCAGAGTGATAAAGCTAGCTCACTAACTGGTGCAGCTACATACAGACACAATAGGTGTAAATGTTGAGTAATAGAAATAGCTCACAAACTGGTGCAGCTGCATGTAGAGACAGCAGGTATAAATGTAGAGTAATAGAGCTAGCTCACTAACTGGTGCAGCTGCATACAGAGACAGCAGGTATAAATGTAGAGTAGTAGAGCTAGTTCACTAACTGGTGCATCTGCATACCGAGACAGCAGGTATAAATGTAGAGTAGTAGAGCAAGTTTACTAACTGGTGCAGCTTCATACAGAGACAGCAGGTACAAATGTAGTAGTAGAGCTAGTTCACTGACTGGTGCAGCTGCATGACAGAGACAGCAGGTATAAATGTAGATTAGTAGAGCTAGTTCACTGACTGCAGCTGCACAGAGACAGCAGGTATAAATGTAGAGTAGTAGAGCTAGTTCACTAACTGGTGCAGCTTCATACAGAGACAGCAGGTGTAAATGCAGAGTAATACAGCTAGTTCACTAACTGGTGCTGCTGCATACAGAGACAGCAGGTACAAATGTAGAGTAATAGAGCTAGCTCACTAACTGGTGCAGCTGCATGCAGAGACAGCAGGTATAAATGTTGAGTAATAGAGTTAGCTCACTAACTGGTGCAGCTCCATACAGAGACAGTTGGTATTTATTTATTTAATTTGTTTATTTGTTTATGAACATTTGGAAAAACCTTTGAGCATGAGCTCTTTTACAAAGGTTCCACGTCAGGGTGGACAAACATAGCAAAACACAAATACAGTGGTTACAGGTTTGAACATGTTTAGTTACAAAGGTTCCACATCATGCAGGACAAATGATACAGAAAAACCAGTACAGTAAATACAGATTTCAGATCATTTACATTTATTTCAGGATTAGCACAAATACAGTGGTTACGGACAACAGATATAAATGTTGAGCAATAGAGCTAGCTCACTAACTGGTGCAGCTCCATACAGAGACAGCAAGTATAAATGCTGAGTAATAGAGCTAGCCCACTATCTGGTGCAGCTGCATACAGAGACAGCAGGTATAAATTCTGAGTAATAGAGCTAGTTCACTAACTGGTGCAGCTGCATACAGAGACAGTAGTTATAAATACAGAGTAATAGAGCTAGCTCACTATCTGGTGCAGCTGCATACAGACAGCAGGTATAAATGCAGAGTAAGAGAGCTAGCCCACTAACTGGTGCAGCTGCATACAGAGACAGCAGATATAAATGCAGAGTAATAGAGTTAGCTCACTAACTGGTGCAGCTGCCTACAGAGACAGCAGGTATAAATACAGACTGATAGAGCTAGCTCACTAACTGGTGCAGATGCATACAGAGACAGCAGGTATAAACGCAGAGCGATAGAGCTAGCTCGTTAACTGGTGCAGCTGCATGCAGAGACAGCAGGTATAAATACAGAGTGATAGACCTAGCTCGCTAACTGGTGCAGCTGCATACAGAGACAGCAGATATAAATGTAGAGTGATAGAGTTAGCTCACTAACTGGTGCAGCTGCATACAGAGACAGCAGGTATAAATGCAGAGTGATAAAGCTAGCTCACTAACTGGTGCAGCTACATACAGACACAATAGGTGTAAATGTTGAGTAATAGAAATAGCTCACAAACTGGTGCAGCTGCATGTAGAGACAGCAGGTATAAATGTAGAGTAATAGAGCTAGCTCACTAACTTGCAGCTGCATGCAGAGACAGCAGGTATAAATGTAGAGTAGTAGAGCTAGTTCACTAACTGGTGCATCTGCATACCGAGACAGCAGGTATAAATGTAGAGTAGTAGAGCAAGTTTACTAACTGGTGCAGCTTCATACAGAGACAGCAGGTACAAATGTAGAGTAGTAGAGCTAGTTCACTGACTGGTGCAGCTGCATACAGAGACAGCAGGTATAAATGTAGATTAGTAGAGCTAGTTCACTGACTGGTGCAGCTGCATACAGAGACAGCAGGTATAAATGTAGAGTAGTAGAGCTAGTTCACTAACTGGTGCAGCTTCATACAGAGACAGCAGGTGTAAATGCAGAGTAATACAGCTAGTTCACTAACTGGTGCTGCTGCATACAGAGACAGCAGGTACAAATGTAGAGTAATAGAGCTAGCTCACTAACTGGTGCAGCTGCATGCAGAGACAGCAGGTATAAATGTTGAGTAATAGAGTTAGCTCACTAACTGGTGCAGCTCCATACAGAGACAGTTGGTATTTATTTATTTAATTTGTTTATTTGTTTATGAACATTTGGAAAACCTTTGAGCATGAGCTCTTTACAAAGGTTCCACGTCCAGGTGGACAAACATAGCAAAACACAAATACAGTGGTTACAGGTTTCGAACATGTTTAGTTACAAAGGTTCCACATCATGCAGGACAAATGATACAGAAAACCAGTACAGTAAATACAGATTTCAGATCATTTACATTTATTTCAGGATTAGCACAAATACAGTGGTTACGGACAACAGATATAAATGTTGAGCAATAGAGCTAGCTCACTAACTGGTGCAGCTCCATACAGAGACAGCAAGTATAAATGCTGAGTAATAGAGCTAGCCCACTATCTGGTGCAGCTGCATACAGAGACAGCAGGTATAAATTCTGAGTAATAGAGCTAGTTCACTAACTGGTGCAGCTGCATACAGAGACAGCAGGTAGAAATGCAGAGTAATAGAGCTAGCTCACTAACTGGTGCATCTGCATACCGAGACAGCAGGTATAAATGTAGAGTAATAGAGCAAGCTCACTAACTGGTGCATCTGCATACTGAGACAGCAGGTATAAATGCAGAGTAAGAGAGCTAGCCCACTAACTGGTGCAGCTGCCTACAGAGACAGCAGGTATAAATACAGAGTGATAGAGTTAGCTCACTAACTGGTGCAGCTGCATACAGAGACAGCAGGTATAAACGCAGAGTGATAGAGCTAGCTCGCTAACTGGTGCAGCTGCATAAAGAGACAGCAGGTATAAATGCAGAGTAATAGAGCTAGCTCACTATCTGGTGCAGCTGCATACAGACAGCAGGTATAAATGCAGAGTAAGAGAGCTAGCCCACTAACTGGTGCAGCTGCATACAGAGACAGCAGATATAAATGCAGAGTAATAGAGTTAGCTCACTAACTGGTGCAGCTGCCTACAGAGACAGCAGGTATAAATACAGACTGATAGAGCTAGCTCACTAACTGGTGCAGATGCATACAGAGACAGCAGGTATAAACGCAGAGCGATAGAGCTAGCTCGTTAACTGGTGCAGCTGCATGCAGAGACAGCAGGTATAAATACAGAGTGATAGACCTAGCTGGCTAACTGGTGCAGCTGCATACAGAGACAGCAGATATAAATGTAGAGTGATAGAGTTAGCTCACTAACTGGTGCAGCTGCATACAGAGACAGCAGGTATAAATGCAGAGTGATAAAGCTAGCTCACTAACTGGTGCAGCTACATACAGACACAATAGGTGTAAATGTTGAGTAATAGAAATAGCTCACAAACTGTTGCAGCTGCATGTAGAGACAGCAGGTATAAATGTAGAGTAATAGAGCTAGCTCACTAACTGGTGCAGCTGCATACAGAGACAGCAGGTATAAATGTAGAGTAGTAGAGCTAGTTCACTAACTGGTGCATCTGCATACCGAGACAGCAGGTATAAATGTAGAGTAGTAGAGCAAGTTTACTAACTGGTGCAGCTTCATACAGAGACAGCAGGTACAAATGTAGAGTAGTAGAGCTAGTTCACTGACTGGTGCAGCTGCATACAAAGACAGCAGGTATAAATGTAGATTAGTAGAGCTAGTTCACTGACTGGTGCAGCTGCATACAGAGACAGCAGGTATAAATGTAGAGTAGTAGAGCTAGTTCACTAACTGGTGCAGCTTCATACAGAGACAGCAGGTGTAAATGCAGAGTAATACAGCTAGTTCACTAACTGGTGCTGCTGCATACAGAGACAGCAGGTACAAATGTAGAGTAACAGAGCTCACTAACTTGTGCAGCTGCATGCAGAGACAGCAGGTATAAATGTTGAGTAATAGAGTTAGCTCACTAACTGGTGCAGCTCCATACAGAGACAGTTGGTATTTATTTATTTAATTTGTTTATTTGTTTATGAACATTTGGAAAAACCTTTGAGCATGAGCTCTTTTACAAAGGTTCCACGTCAGGGTGGACAAACATAGCAAAACACAAATACAGTGGTTACAGGTTTCGGAACATGTTTAGTTACAAAGGTTCCACATCATGCAGGACAAATGATACAGAAAAACCAGTACAGTAAATACAGATTTCAGATCATTTACATTTATTTCAGGATTAGCACAAATACAGTGGTTACGGACAACAGATATAAATGTTGAGCAATAGAGCTAGCTCACTAACTGGTGCAGCTCCATACAGAGACAGCAAGTATAAATGCTGAGTAATAGAGCTAGCCCACTATCTGGTGCAGCTGCATACAGAGACAGCAGGTATAAATTCTGAGTAATAGAGCTAGTTCACTAACTGGTGCAGCTGCATACAGAGACAGCAGGTAGAAATGCAGAGTAATAGAGCTAGCTCACTAACTGGTGCATCTGCATACCGAGACAGGTTAAATGTAGAGTAATAGAGCAAGCTCACTAACTGGTGCATCTGCATACTGAGACAGCAGGTATAAATGCAGAGTAAGAGAGCTAGCCCACTAACTGGTGCAGCTGCCTACAGAGACAGCAGGTATAAATACAGAGTGATAGAGTTAGCTCACTAACTGGTGCAGCTGCATACAGAGACAGCAGGTATAAACGCAGAGTGATAGAGCTAGCTCGCTAACTGGTGCAGCTGCATAAAGAGACAGCAGGTATAAATGCAGAGTAATAGAGCTAGCTCACTAACTGGTGCATCTGCATACCAAGACAGCAGGTATAAATGCAGAGTGATAGAGCTAGCAAACTAACTGGTGCAGCTGCATACAGAGACAGCAGGTATAAATGAGGAGTAATAGAACTAGCTCACTAACTGGGGCAGCTGCACACAGAGACAGCAGGTATAAATGCAGAGTAAGAGAGCTAGCCCACTAACTGGTGCAGCTGCATACAGAGACAGCAGATATAAATGCAGAGTAATAGAGTTAGCTCACTAACTGGTGCAGCTGCCTACAGAGACAGCAGGTATAAATACAGAGTGATAGAGCTAGCTCACTAACTGGTGCAGCTGCATACAGAGACAGCAGGTATAAATGCAGAGTGATAGAGCTAGCTCGCTAACTGGTGCAGCTTCATGCAGAGACAGCAGGTATACATACAGAGTGATAGACCTAGCTCGCTAACTGGTGCAGCTGCATACAGAGACAGCAGATATAAATGTAGAGTGATAGAGTTAGCTCACTAACTGGTGCAGCTGCATACAGAGACAGCAGGTATAAATGCAGAGTGATAAAGCTAGCTCACTAACTGTTGCAGCTACATACAGACATAATAGGTGTAAATGTAGATTAATAGAGCTAGCTCACTAACTGGTGCAGCTGCATACAGACACAGCAGGTATAAAAATAGAGTAGTAGATCTAGTTCACTAACTGGTGCATCTGCATACCGAGACAGCAGGTATAAATGTAGAGGAGTAGAGCAAGTTTACTAACTGGTGCAACTTCATACAGAGACAGCAGGTACAAATGTAAAGTAGTAGAGCTAGTTCACTGACTGGTGCAGCTGCATACAGAGACAGCAGGTATAAATGTAGATTAGTAGAGCTAGTTCACTGACTGGTGCAGCTGCATACAGAGATAGCAGGTGTAAATGTAGAGTAGTAGAGCTAGTTCACTAACTGGTGCAGCTTCATACAGAGACAGCAGGTGTAAATGTAGAGTAGTAGAGCTAGTTCACTAACTGGTGCAGCTTCATACAGAGACAGCAGGTACAAATGCAGAGTAGTAGAGCTAGTTCACTAACTGGTGCAGCTTCATACAGAGACAGCATGTGTAAATGCAGAGTAATACAGCTAGTTCACTAACTGGTGCTGCTGCATACAGAGACAGCAGGTACAAATGTAGAGTAATAGAGCTAGCTCACTAACTGATGCAGCTGAATACAGAGACAGCAGGTATAAATGTTGAGTAATAGAGTTAGCTCACTAACTGGTGCAGCTCCATACAGAGACAGTTGGTATTTATTTATTTATTTAATTTATTTATTTGTTTATGAACATTCGGAAAAACCTTTGAGCATGAGCTCTTTTACAAAGGTTCCACGTCATAGCAAAACACAAATACAGTGGTTACAGGTTTTGGAACATGTTTAGTTACAAAGGTTCCACATCATGCAGGACAAATGATACAGAAAAACCAGTGCAGTAAATACAGATTTCAGATCATTTACATTTATTTCAGGATTAGCACAAATACAGTGGTTACGGACAACAGATATAAATGTTGAGCAATAGAGCTAGCTCACTAACTGGTGCAGCTCCATACAGAGACAGCAAGTATAAATTCTGAGTAATAGAGCTAGTTCACTAACTGGTGCAGCTTCATACAGAGACATCAGGCATAAATGTAGAGTAATAAAGCTAGCTCACTAACTGGTGCATCTGCATACAGAGACAGCAGGTATAAATGCAGAGTAATAGAGCTAGCTCACTAACTGGTGCAGCTGCATACAGAGACAGTAGTTATAAATACAGAGCAATAGAGCTAGCTCACTATCTGGTGCAGCTGCATACAGACAACAGGTATAAATGTAGCTTAATAGAGCTAACTCACTAACTGGTGCAGCTGCATACAGACAACAGGAATAAATGTAGAGTAACAGAGTGAGCTCACTAACTGGTGCTGCTGCTTACAGAGACAGCAGGTACAAATGTAGAGTAATAGAGCTAGCTCACTAACTGGTGCAGCTGCATACAGAGACAGCAGGTATAAATGTTGAGTAATAGAGTTAGCTCGCTAACTGGTGCAGCTGCATACAGAGACAGAAGGTATACATGCAGAGTATGGTATGGTATGGTAAAATGTTATTTATACAGTGATACAGCCATTAGGGTTCCAAAATCCCTGTTCACAAGGCTTACCTGTTTACATTATGCTAAATTATTACAACTATACAGTTATAACAATACAGGTTACAGAAAAGTACAAAACAATACATCAGAGTTTTACAGACACATCAATAACAGGCATGTTAGCATTTTTAGATTTACATTAATTTCACTTATTACAACAACAACGAAAATTAAGTTCGTGATTCAGGCCATTTTTAAAAACATGATCTGTAATTGTTAGTTCACGTAAAAAAGGAGGAAGACAATTCCAGCTTTTAGCTACTTGATATTAAAGGGTCATTTCATTAAATCAATGTTTTAACTTTGGTATTATTAAATCCCTAGCACCAGTTTTTCTTAAATTTAAACCATGTTTTGGTTTTTGTAATTTGTTTTTTAAGTTATCTAAAGATTGATTTTTAAATATATTACACACCTGATTTAGCTATATTCCCCTAGCCTGTAAGTCTAATGGAATCCAACCCAAATCCATATACATAGTGCAATGATGAGTTTTAAAATCACACCTTAACACAAATCTTGCAAGCTTATTATAAAGTGTATCCAAGTTATTTAAATGTTTTCTTGCTGTATGTCTGTAAATATGACTTCCATAGTCAATAACCGGCATTATTAATTGATTGATCATAATCAGTCTTGTTTCTCTTGTCATACAATTTGATATTCATCTCATAGCTCCAATCTTAACATGTGTTTTCTTTATTACATTTGTTACATGATATTGGAAAGTAAAACATTGATCTATGTGTACCCCTAAATATTTGTATTTTTCAGTTTGTTCTAAAAACTTACCCTCTTGTGTATTTATACTTAATTTTGAAATTCTCTTTAAGTCCAATACAAATGACATAACCTGTGTCTTTTTACTATTAACTAATAAACTCAGAGATGAAAAATGACCTTGCATGATGTTAAAGCCACTCTGTAAATTTAGTTCTACTTCACTTGTAGCTTTTCCCTCTGCTACTAAAACCGTATCGTCTGCATATAGATGAATTTTTTGAATATCCAATTTTCTTTGGTAAGTCATTTAAATAGACTATGAACAGAAGGGGGCCCAGGATAGATCCATGGGGATCCCCTCTTGTTACATAGTCTATTTTTGACAGGTGTCCATTTAGGACAACAAATTGTGATCTTTTATCAAGGTATGATATAAACCAATTGCAGGTTTCTTCCTCCACCCCTATTTTCATTAATGAGTTTATCAAAATACTATGGTTTACTAAATCAAATGCTTTAGAGAGGTCCACGTATACCGCACCCACAGACTTTGTTCCCCAAGAGGGGTTGCTATGAGATCCAAAAAGTCAGAGATTGTGGTAGCCATGGACCTACCCTGCCTAAAACCATACTGTTGTTGAGTCAATTTATTATATTTTTCCAAGTAGTCCATTAACTGATCATGGACAATTTTTTCAAATAACTTGGATACTGTGGACAGCAAGGCTATTGGACGGTAATTTGAAACATCCTTTGGATCCCCTCCCTTATCTATTGGTATCACTTTGGCTAATTTCCAGCTAGAGGGAAACTGTCCCCCCCTCTCTTAGACTCCAATTAAAAATGTCCCTTAGTATAGGTGACAATTCCATAGCAGCCTCTTTTAATAATTTATTATCTATTCTATCTGGGCCACTTGCTTTATTTATTTTTAATCTATTTATATTTTTTAGAACTTCTTTGTTTATCACTCTCTTAAACCTGAATTTGGGTTCTTTCCCATCTTGGGGACTCTCACCCTTTACTTCATTCAAGGCATTAGTTTTAGTTATGAGATCTAATTTCAAATTGGGGAGGTTTATGAAATAATCATTCAAAATTTCTGCAGCTTTATTTGTTTCAAACACTTTTCCATTCTGACTCAATTTTATTTCACTTTGTTTACAATTTGGATTCATAAGATTTTTTTATAACAGACCAATAAGCACCTGGATTTGTTGATTCTTTAATCCGCTGTTTATAATAATGAGCTTTTGATTTCCTGATTTTCTGTATTACTAGATTCCTTAACCTTTTGTATTGTTCCCAAATTTCACTGTTTAATGTTTTATTTGCTTTTTTCCAATAATGATTTCTAATCCTAATCATTTTTTTTTATTTTTACAGTTAGCCATGGTAAATGTTTTTTTCTATGATTTACTTTTTTATATGGGGCAAATTTATCACAAGCATTAATAAACATTGTTGTAAATTCTAATACAGCCTCACTTAAATCTGGGATAAGAAAAATCCTATACTAAGGGAGTCCCTGAAGATACAATACTTTCTAAATGATAAACTATTACATTTTAAATAACATATTTTAGATATTTGTGGTACTGATTTTATGGGAATAGAATTTTTAATCGTAGAGAATACACACTTAACTATATTGTGATCTCCTAAACTGGGGCACATTCACTTTTCAACAAAATTGTCAATTCAGGTGAAACAAACATCAAATCCAAAATATTACCTTTACTTAATAAGGAACCTTTCCTTGTAGGTGTATCTATAATTTGTATCAGGTTTAAACAGCTCATTGATTTTTCTAACTTTTGACCTCTGGGACAACCCCAAGCTGTGTTGAAATCACCAGCCAGAACTACTTGTAGTTGACCCAGGTGTTCCATTAAAACATGTGAACATTTGTCAAAATGGATAGGGTTTATTTTAGGTGGAGAGTAAACTACTCCAATAACCCATTTTAATTATTGTATCTCAATTAACAGGCATTCAATGCCCTCAATTGCCCCAGAGAACAAAATTTTGGAGTTACCAATTGAATGATTTATGTACACCAAAACTCCTCCCCCACTGTGTTCCCTGATCCTTCCTAAAGTGGTAGAAGTCCCTTAATTCTATTTCTTTATATTCAATTCCCTTTTTTAACCAGGTTTCTGTTAACATTATTATGTCCGGCTCTTCATGTTCTACCCAGGATCTAAAATAGTACATTTTATTTATCATACTTCGAGCATTATCTAAGACTATTTTAATTGCAGGATCTGGGTTCAATTCAATATCTCCACAGAGAGCCAAGGACAATAACAATGCCCGGTTACTTGAACAGATATACCCTGTTTGGATTACCATGTCCTTAACATGAAGTCCTTCTCTGATGAGGTTGAAAGGGTTTTGTCATGAGGTCAGCTTAGCTGTTTGTAACTTGAAATTATTAGAACAATTTACATGAGCACTTGATCTTTTCGTCAAAACATCAGTTCTCATGATAACAAATAGCTGAACAACACAGACCAAACCAACTATCAACCCCATCTTCTTAGATGACATCTTTTTCATTTTACAGCTGTGTCCAAAAACAAAAGAAATAATCTATAGATGCCTGTTTATAAAAGCAAAAAACAATCAGAAATTAAAATTTTTATTCAGGTAGCAGTACCTTACATAAGTCAATGTTACCAAAATCTAAACCCCAAACTGGAGACTTATTTAAGCATTAAACATCTTATTTAAGGTTAACATATACTGCTGTATAAGTGCTTATTAAGATATGTTTAGCAATTATGGTAAGCGTAACTAATAATATACTCTCAGGAGTAACTCATCTATCGCTAATTACTATCAGAGATAATGCAAAAAATCAACAATATATTTAGAATAAATACTTTCTCATTTAATGCTCTAAACTTCTTCTAAAATCAGTCTGTAGTCTCAGATACTTTAAACAATAGTTTTTGATCTGTTACCCCTGTTTTATAAGTTTCCAGATTACCTGCTTTTTAAAATGTTACAAACGTATTCCCGTTTCTCTTCCGAGTGGCGCTCATGCCACTCACACTCGCACCACTGCACTCGCGCAGTAGCAGTGCAAGCCTTTTATGTTGTTACTGCCCCTCCTCCTGCACTGATGAAATTAAGCAAAGTCCCACCAAGAACAGCTAATGACACTCTCCAAACCTCAGTAATCAGGCTCTTTCTAGCAGGGCTGCTGTAATACAGCTAGCTCACTGACTGGTGCTGCTGCATACAGAGACAGCAGGTATAAATGCAGTTTGATAGAGCTAGCTCACTAATTAGTGCAGCTGCATACAGAGACAATAGGTATAAATGCAGAGTAATAGAGCTAGCTCACTAACTGGTGCAGCTGCATTCAGACACAGTAGGTATAAATGCATAGTGAAAGAACTAGCTCACGAACTACTGCAGCTGCCTACAGAAACAGCAGGTATAAATGCAGTTATACAGCTAGCTCACTAACTGGTGCAACTGCACACAAAGACAGTAGGTATTTACACAGAGTACTAGAGCTCGCTCACTAACTGGTGCAGCCACATACACAGGCAGTTGGTACTGACACAGAGTATTACAGCTAGCTCACTAACTGGTGCAGCTGCATAGAGACAACAGGAATAAATGCAGAATGATAGAGCTAGCTCGCTAACGGGTGCAGTTGCATACACAGACAGTAGGTAAAAATGCAGAGTAATAGAGCTAGCTTACTAAATGGTGCAGCTGCAAAAAGAGACAGCAGATGTAAATGCAGACTGACAGACCTAGCTCACTAACTGATGCAGCTGCATACAGAGACAGTAGGTATAAATGCAGAATAATAGAGCTAGCTCACTAACTGGTGCAGCTGCATAGAGTAAGTGGTTGTAGATAAGAACATAAGAAGATAAGAAAATCATCAGCAGATGGGGACCATGCAATCCATCTAATCTGCAGGAGAAACTACTCCCTCCCTATGCAACATTCATCCTAACTTGTGCTTTATGTCTGTCCCATGTGAATTTGAACTCCCTGATTGTCTTTGATGGTACCATCTCCTGGGACAAGCTGTTCCATGGGTCTATCACTCTCTCTGTGAAGAAGTACCTCCTAAGATTGCTTTTGAACCTTCCTCCTACCATTCTCATACCATGCCTTCTCATGTGTGCTGCAGTTTTCTGTTGAAATAGATTGCCTGTCTGAGCTGTGTTAAATCCTCTCATGTACTTAAATGTTTGAATCATGTCCCATCTGTTTCTGCTCTGCTTAAGGGAGTATAGGTTCAGCTCCTCGAATTTGCTTCATATGACCTATGATTCAGTCCATGCACCATCTTAGTAGCCCTTCTCTGCTCCATTTCCAAATGGTCAATGTCCTTCTTGAGGTGAGGTCTCCATAACTGAATGCAGTACTCCAGGTATGGCCTCACAAAGGGCTTGTAGGGGGGCATGATAACCATCCTCTTTCTACTAGAAATACCTCTACTGATACATCCGAGGATGCCACCCACTTTAAGTGCTGCTTTCTCACATTGTGTTCCTATGTTTAATCTATCAGTGATGATTATGCTGAGATCTCATTTAATTTGTGTCTCCTGAAGTTGATGTCCTCCTAATGTATACTTTTTTCCAGGGTTCCTCTTTCTCAAGTGCATTACCTTACACTTTTTGGCAATAAATCATAACTGTTAGTCCCTGGACCAATCTTCTAGCCTTCTAAGGTCAGCTTCCATGTTGTCTGCTCCTTCCCTTGTGTCCACTCCATTACAGAGTTTTGTATCATCTGCAAACAGGCAAATCTTCCCTGTTAGTCCATTCGCTATGTCTGCTATACATATGTTAAATAGGGTTGGTCTCAGTACCGATCCTTGTGGGACACCACTGGTCACCCTACCTTCCCTTGACAATGATCCATTGACTAGCACTCTCTGGGTCCTATCATTCAGCCAGTAACCTGGGTACCAGTATAACAAATTGTAAGGTTATTCCACCACTTGGGTCAAGTGATCACTCAATGGTATACTTTACTTATAAAATAAACCAGGAATTTGAATTAGTAAGTATTATTTCAATATATTACTTTAATAAGGCAAACTTTCAAAATGAAATGGCCCATTGGGATTGGGAAACTGATTTTAAGCATGAAACACTTTTAGAAATATGGCAGTCTCTAAATACTAAATTGACCATTACCACAAAAAAATATATCCCCCAATTAAGAAAATAGATAACAATAAACCTAAAACACCTTGGATGAATGCAACAGTTAGGAAGCATATTAAAAATAAAAACAGGGCATTTACAAAAGCTAAATTAATTAATTCTCAAAAAAATTGGCTAGATTATAAACAACATTTAAAAATATCCAAAAAGAGTATTAGAAAAGCAAAATACAATTATGAATATAGGTTAGCTGTTAACGTTAAAGATAATTATAAAATATTTTATACTTACATAAATAATAAGAGGGGAGGTGCTCCTGTTATTGGCCCAATAAAAAATCATAACAGAGAACTATAAACTGATAAATTAGAAATGGCTACAGTTTGTAATAAGTACTTTTATTCAGTCTTTAATAATAAAATTAGTCCTACTGTCAATCATAATATACATTCCACAACCAAACAATATAAGATTGAGAAAATGGATATGGAGCAATTACTTTTGAGATTAGATCCCAACAAATCTGCTGGTCCTGATGGAATTCACCCCCGTATTTTGAAAGAATTGGCAATTCCTCTATCTGGTCCATTAGCTGCCCTATTCATAAAATCTATTACAGAAGGAGAAGTCTTAGAAGTATGGAAACAGGCCACAGTTATTCCCATTTAAAAAAAAAAGGATCCAAACACAATGTTGCAAACTATAGACCCATTAGTTTAACATGTTCTGAGTAAGATCACGGAGGGTATAGTAAAAAATGATATTGGGACCATTATGCAACCAGACACTGCACAGCATGGTTTTGTAAAATCTAGATCCTGTACGACAAACCTGCTCAAATTTTATGGTGGTGTCAGTATAGCGTTGGACAAGGGAGAAGCTGTGGATGTGATTCTATTGGACTTTTCAAAGGCCTTTGATAAGGTGCCACATGGTGAACTAATAGATGCAACAATAAAAATGGGATTGGACAGGAATATTACTAGATGGATAGAGTCATGGTTGTCTGAGAGGACACAATGAGTTTGTATAAAGGGTTATTACTCAGAATATGAACTGGCTACTAGTGGGGTCCCTCAAGGGTCTGTTCTGGGAGCCTGTCTTTTTAATATCTATATCTCCTCACTATCTTCTTCAAATAATGTCTGGTTGACCAAATTTGCTGATGACACCGTATTGGCAACAAAATTAACAAACCTGAAGATGTAATTACCTTACAATATGCATTAAATGAATTAGAAAACTGGGCTTTAACAAAGAAACTCATGTTTAACATTGAGAAATGTGTTGTAATGCATTTCAGGGAGAAAAACCCATTAGCCAATTACAAAATGGGTAACAGACTGCTTAAGGTTGTTGAAGATGAGTGAGACTTGGGAATCAGAGTAAAAAACTATTTAAACTTTGGCCTACATTGTAAACAAATAATCAAAAAAGCTGGGGGTATTCTCCATTGTATAACCAAGCACATAAAAAGTACAAGTAGTAAGGTCTTACTCCTGCTGTAGTCCTCGCTTGTTAGGCCTCATGTGGAGTATTGTGCCCAGTTTTGGGCGCCAGGAGACAGGGGTTCTATAAATGCTATAGAATGAATCCAGGGAAGGGCAACAAAAAGAATGGACGAGGTTCAGGGTCTAGAATATGATGACAGACTTAAAAAACTTGGACCTTACAGTCTGGAATATCATAGACTGATGGAAGACTTATGCTTGGTGTATCGAGCTCTATATGATGCTACTTTGTGGGACACTTTAGGATTGGTTTTCAGAGATGTGACTTATGAAACCAGGGCTCTTCCATTACAATTAATAGTAGAATGATGTAGAACTAAACAGAGAAGTTCTTGGTTCTCTGTCAGAGTATCTAAAATTTGGAATGGCCTACCACTTTCTGTGGTGACCAGTGGAAGCATGAACTTATTCAAAAATCGATTAGATACTTTTCTGAGTAATAAATCAATAAAAGGTTGAAATTAAACAAAATTGGCGAGCAATATGGACCAGGGTCTTCTTGGCTCTGATTTACCTATGAAACCTATGAAACTGATCCAGCTGACAATCTTCTGGCCAACTCCCGTATGTTCCAGCTTGTTGGTTAGCCTTCTGTGAGGGCCAGTGTTAAAGGCCTTGCTATAATCTATGTATACAATATCCATCACCCCTCCCTTATCTAATGTTCTGGTGACCCAGTTGAAGAAGTCGATCAAGTTGGTTTGACAAGAGCATCCTGCGGTGAAGCCATGTTGCTTTTGATCCATTTTTCTAGTATCTGTTAGGTACGCCACTATCCTCTCTTTCAGTAGTGACTCCATCATTTCCCCCACAACTGAGATCAAACTGACAGAGCGGTAGTTCCCTGCCTCTTCCTTGTTTCTGCTCTTGTGTAAGGGCACAACAGTTGCCTCATTCCAGTTCTGAGGTATTTTCCCGCTGTCTAGTGACTTGCTGAAGAGCTCAGCCAGCAGTGCATCCAGCTTCTCTTGGAGAGCCTTCATTATCCTAGGATGTATGCCATCAAGTCCCATGGCTTTTTCCACTTTCATTTTATTAACCTCTTTTAGGGTCCTCTCCCTTGTGAAGGGACTAGTATCTGCTCCCTGTGTATCTTCCTTTGTCCTGGTCAGTGTAGAACCTTTGCCACTGTCCACTCTGGTGAAGACAGAGCAAAAGAACTCATTTAGCACTTCTGCCTTCTCCTCATTACTCTCTGCCATCTTACCTTCCTTGGTTGCTAGTTGGACTATTCCCCCTTTAGTTTTTCTTTTTTTCTCGTATGCATCTATAGAAGGTTTTGTCTCCCTCCTTAACACCCTGTGCTATTTTCTCTTTCTTGTGTGCTTTTGCCCTTCAAATAGTTTTCCCCATCTCCTTTAATTTGTTCTTGTATTCTTCCATGTCAGCTTTATGTTTTGTTTGCTTGAATTGTGTAAAAGCCTTTTTTTTTCTCTTTGATTTTGGATGCTACTTCATGAGAGAACCAGAATGGTAATTTCCTTCTTTTGAACTTGCTGATCTGCTTAGTGCATACAGTTGTTACTGTATGCAGAGCAGCCTTCAGAGTATTCCAGCAGTCCTCTACATCTCCTGTGATTCCTCCTTCTAGCATGGATACAATTATAGTTCTCATTTTGGGGAAGTTGGCTTTTCTGAAATCTAGTACCTTGATGTTGGTGTGACTATTTTCCTCCATATTGTTCACAGTAAACAGGATTTAACTGCAATCACTGGTCCTTAGATTGGCTCCCACCTCTGTTTCTGGAATCCTTGTGCTGTTTGGCAGCACTAGATCCAATATTGCTTTGTCTCTGGTGGGTGAGTTCACCAGCTGATGCAAACCAGCTCCCCTTAGTGCAAAAATGAACTCTTTGCTCCAGTCTGAGGATGCTGTGTATGAGGACCAATCCACATCCAAAAGATTGAAGTCCCCCACAAGCAACAACTCACCCCTGTCCACCATCATTGAGATACTTTTGAAGAGCTCCTTGTCTACATCGGTCTCCTGGGATGGGGGTCTGTATATGACTTCTACCCAGATAAGGGGTTTGTCCCCAGTTCCTAGTGTAACCCAAAGGTCCTATGCTTTACTGTGTTTTCCCTGTATTTCTGTTGCACATATGTCATCTCTGACATACAATGCCACCTCCCTCCTTTCTTTCCCTCAAGATCTTTCCAGAATAATACATAGCCTAGGATGGTGACATCCTAGGAGTGGTTCCCAGTGAACCATGTTTCAGTAACAGCGACCCAGTCTAATTGTGCATCTGCCATTATGGCTGTGAGATCAGGGAATTTTTTTTGCCAGACTATGAGCATTGATGCACATTGCTGTCCATCCCCTTCTGTTTTGACCATTTGCATTTTTAATATGTTTTGGTTGTGTAATTTTGTTGAAATGCTAGGCCTGAGTATGTTTGGTGCAATGTTTGGTCCAAATATGATTGGCACTTCCTTGTGCTGAACTAGTTGGTGATGGGGAGGGGCATTTGGTGCTAGGGGTTCCTGTTCCACCCCATCCACTAGTTTATCTGATGATGTGAAAATCACATTTTTACCCTAGCTCTTGGATCCCCTCCTTTGAGAGGTGTAGACCATCAAATTTAAAGAACTCCCATTCCTAGACGTCCTGCCATTTTCCAATAAAGTGGTGAACTTTTTCCTGGTACCAATCCTTTAGCTAGTTGTTTAGCTCAGAGATGTCCCCTTCCCTGATCTTCTTCCCCCTGTCTCCTTTTTCCCAGACTGACAGAATTTCAGAGAAGGTGATAGTGGAT
Organism: Neoceratodus forsteri; assembly: GCA_016271365.2. Lineage (NCBI taxonomy): Eukaryota > Metazoa > Chordata > Ceratodontiformes > Ceratodontidae > Neoceratodus > Neoceratodus forsteri. The sequence continues at coordinate 7,859,588 of CM057449.1, forward strand.
GAAAGGGAAGCAAGCTTGTCATTCAGCCTAGTGAGGTTTTGTTTCATTTCCTCTACTGACTCACTGGTTAGGTCATTTATACCCATGTGGAGAATGACATGTGCATCTCGATCAACACCTTGAATGATTTCCTTTATGCGATTTGTGACCCTCCATTCCGATGTTCCGGGGAGGCACCTTACTGTAGTTGAAGCATAGTCCTACTGGAGGTGAGTCTTTACACCCCTAATCACTGAGTCACCAAATAATAGTTCCAGTTTCTTTTTATCCTTTTTAGTGGGTTTAGTTGTGTGCTGAGCCTCTCTGCGCCACTCTGGGTTCACAGAATTTGGTGCTTATTATATTATTCATCATGGAAGACAGTACAGTGTATGTATTCGATGTTTGAATAGCTTTGGTAACTTCCTGTATTGAGGATTTTGTGCCAGTTGTATGAGACCTTACCTGTTGCCAGTCTCCTGGCCTGTTTGTCCTTTAGGGTAGGGGTACTGGTGTAGTGCACCTTGAAACTAAAGATTTTACACTGTTGCTCACTGTAGGCCAATTTAGTATATCATGGAGGTATTTTATCTCAGCCCATGCTGCATGTAGCTGTAATTGGAGGTTTCTGATTGTGGAGCATGTTGGAGAGTGCCTTACTCTGTAAATGAAGTCCTTGGTAAAAAGTGTGCCGCAGTTATTGCAGTTCAAGAGGTTCATAGTGGCCTTTATTTCTGTTTAAGTTCCTGGAGAGAGAAGTAGATTTCCTAGAGGCAATCTTCAGATGAAAGAAAAGGGATGCCTGCTATTTCACTGGGGTGTGTATCTACTCAGTGGGGGTGTTAGGAGGTGGCTGTGGTCCTGAGCTGTTATGGAGACAAAAGGAATATATGGACAACAAGAGGTAGAGACTGTGAGTGGTCCAAAATATGTATATGTGTGTGTATATATATTTATACAATGTATGTTTTGGGATAAATAGCAGGATAAAAAGTAGTATCTCTGCCAGGTCATGGAGATATCACTGATATCTTCACACTCCTATACATCATCGTAATGAAAGTGAAAGTGTTTCACTTTCCATCATCCAGCTATCTTTGCTGTGTCCATTTATGAGCTTGCCCCACCCCACAGCACAAACATCTCTGTGATCCTGTTTGCATCTTCTAACAAATGAATTATTGAAAAACAAACTTTATCTGGTTGATCCTGCAACTTTCTTTTATCCACCTGTAACTGTAATGTAGCATGGCCGAGTGCTATGCCCTGAAATGTAGCGTGACCGAGTGCTAGGCAGATTCAAAAGTGAAGCACTTTAAGATATTTTTCATTAGGGAGCCTGTGCTGTAAAACTTACAAAATGCTTCCTTTTCTGAATGCTGCTTGTATTTTGCGAAATAAGCTGCCGACAGTATTGAGGGAAGAGCGAGTGAGATGGCAGCTTCACAACACCAGACAGAAGTGCGAGCATGCATTGCTATTCAACAGACACCTGTAAGATTCCTGTAATGCGGCGGACACCGTAGTTTTATCCTATGGGGAAAAGTGTCAGATTTGGAATGTCGTCACTTTGTCACCATGTAATATTTTTTCGCTGATGCACTGAAAGGCACATCTGTGACATGTTGGCTGCGTTCTCTGCAAATGTCAGCCCAAAAGATCAAACTGTTCTTTGGCAGCAGAGTGGCAAAGAATTGCTGTCATTTTCACACAGCCTGGAAAAGTACTGTTGAACTTTGCGAAAGCTTTCCCAAATTCATTCCACAGTGTTGCACGTTCGACAGTACTTTGTGAAAGTACTTTTTCCAGAAATGTGAAAAACATATTTCTTGGGTGTTTTACCCCAAAATAAAGACATGCCTAGCATCCTCAGGGTCCGACTAGGTTAATACAAAAATAATTAGGTTGTTAGATGGTCCCAAATTTAAATGTCAAGCATTTATCTGATCGCTAACTTAAAACAAAACGGTGGATTTGCGAAAGTAAATGGGCCATTTGCGAAAGTAAAAACTGCATTTGTGACACTGTCAAACTTTTTGTTAACTTTTCCCATTGACTTATAATGGGAACTTGTTTTTTGAATAACTTCTGAACAGTTAATATTTTTTCATGAAATCTTCAAAAGACACATCGGGGACCCTGGCTGCATGTTCCCTTAAGATTTCATACCAGTCGTGCAAACCATGTGACCTGTGGCTACGACCATAGAATTGCAAAAAAGCATAAATGCGTGCACAGATCATGCTTAATAACTCTGCAGCCATATATCTGAACAGTACGAAAGTTGGCAGATCCCAATATGTATGGCTCTTGATCGTGTATTCCAAATTTCAGGCAAATCCATTGAACAGTTGCAGGTTATTAAGGTGCAAGATTTTAGGTTTAAATGTAATGGCTCCTCAACCTTAACTATGGTAGCACTACCGTTCTACTATTATATATATATATATATGGGATACGCAACCCCCATACTGGAAATATTGTCGATATTTCTTGTTCAAGTGCCAGTTGACCTGATAACATCACGACTGGCATGAGAACAAAAAATATCGACAATATTTCCAGTAGGGGGTTGCGTATTCCATTTATGCCATACCTCCAAAAAAGTGAAAAAAAAGTAAATTCTTGCCATTTTTTTGCTAATTGTAAAAAATCTAAAAGAAATCTATAAATGAAACACCACTCATTTTGTAGGTATTTTTGTCTTGATCAACTTTTTTCACAAAGTACCATGCTACTATTTTTCATTTTAAAGTTATATGCATTTGTTTGTTGCAAAAAGTGAAAAGAAATTTAATTTTCTGCAGTTTCTTTGCTAATTATAAAAAAAAATAAAAGGTATATATTAATGAATCACCACTCATTTTGTAGATATTTTTGTGGTGAACAACTTTCATGCTCATAGTACCATGCTATCATTTTTCATTTTAAAGTTATTCGCATTTGTTTTTCAAAAAAGTAAAATGAAATAGCATTTTCTACTGTTTTTTTGTTTATCATACAAAAAATAAAAGTTCATCTTAAATGAAACACCACTCATTTTGAAGATATTTTTGGGCTGAATAACTTTAATGCTCACAGTACCTTGCTATCATTTTGCATTTTAAAAGTTATTCACATTTGTTTATCGAAAAATGTGAAAAAATTCACTTTTGTTGTTTTTCGGCTAATTACATTAAAAAATAAAAGTCACCCATAAATGAAAAACCACTCATTTTGTAGATATGTTTTGTGCTGAACAACTTTCTTACTCACAGTACCATGGTATCATTTTTTGTTTTAAAGTTATTTGCATTTGAACACAGTTACTACTGCAGCTAAATTTGCAAATAAGTTCTGAATAAGCCAGTCTCTACCTACTGTGTGGATAAATGTACCTACAGTGAGGATAAATGTGATATCCTCACTGTAGGTCTGACCACCTTGAGAATATTGAAAATATTTGCAATATATATATATATATATATATATATATATACAGTATATATATATATTCATGGCAGACAGCTCTATTTAATGCACCAGTTAGGGTTGTTCCACAGCTACAAAAGCAAGAAAATTCGATATTAGGTTGAAAACACCCTTTCACCCCCCACCAGCATTGGGTGTGCATTGGGGTCATCGTTCCTAACTCTCACCCCATCCCATGTGTAAAGAAGCTGAGGTGGTGAAGTATAGGAGAATGGGATGAGAGTCAGAACTGACAACCCCAACGCACACCCCATTGTCAGTGGGGGTGGAATGGGGGGTTTTCAACCCTAACATTGAATTTCCTTGCTTTTGTCACTGTGAAACAACCCTAACTGATGCATTAAATGGAGTGTGTTTGCCATGAATTTCCCTTGTTTTTGAGAATGAGGACTATAAGTAGTGAATGGAATGCGGTGGGGGGAACACAGGGCCCAAACCACATGATATTTTGTGACATAGTAAAGGTAACTGCAATGCAAATACAAGTTCAAACAGTAATGCACATGGTGACGCAAACATAAATGGTAATGCAAATGGAAATAGAAACGCAAGAGCAAAGTGATGCCAAAGCGAACAGTAACAGAAACAGAGATGCAAATGTAAGCACATACGAAAACACAACTGTTAACACGCACGATCATGGTATCGCAATTGCAAACACAAATGGTTATGGTAACAGCAACAATAATGCCAAACAAAATAGAAACGCAAATGCAAGCGTGTATGGAAACAGAAACCGTAATGCACATGGTGACGGTTCTGCAATTGGAAATGGAAATGGTAATGGTAACAGCAACAATAATGACAAAGGAAACAGAAACGGAAATGCAAGCACATTCTGAAATGCAAACCATGATGCGCATACTCATGGTAACACAATTGCAAACACAAATGGTAATGGTAACAGAAACAATAATGCCAAAGGAAACAGAAACGAAAATATAAAGGCAAGCATGCACGGAAAAGCAAAGCGTGATGCGCACACTCACAGTAACACAATTGAAAATGCAAATGGTTACAGTAACAGCAACAATGACGCCAAACGAAAGACAAACACAAACGGAAGGGCGGCCGCAAATGCAAATGAAAATGTGCACTGTGAAGCAAATGAAAGCACAAACGGAAACAGTAGTGGAAAGATAAATAGTAATAGTAACACAAATGCAAGCACAAATGAAAATGCAAAGCATAACACACATGGTGGCGTACATGGGAACGGTAATGCACCCTGGTTTTCCCCAACAGCTCCATAGAGAAACGCAGTGAGTACAGAGAATGTATACATAGTAATGGACCTCGGAGCAGAAAATGAATACTTGGAATACCAAATTGCTTTTATCTCCGAAACCGTACAACGTATAATTTCTTAAATTGTAACTGTAAAGGATGTCCTCTAAAGTTATAAGTTACAGCCTTAAAGTGAAAACCCAAATTATTTATTAAGTATGGATCATTAATAATATCGTACATAAGAAGAAGTTCACCTCTCAATCACCTTGTTAATAAAGGCATTAAATTTAAAGAGGTTAATCTAATTTCATATGGTACATATCTTAGATCTCTCACCATTTTGGTATACAGTACCTCCTCTGTACCCTTTCTAGTAGTAAAATATCCTGTTGCTGAAATGGACACCATCATTAGGATGAGTAATCCAAATGTGGAATGACATAAGCTCTATAAAGTGGCATCAATACTCTTTTATCCCTTGATACAATATCTCATTTAATTGACCATATGTTATGATTAGCTTTAAGAATAACCTCATTTATATGAGAAATAGGAAGGAAGTCATCTGATATCAAAACATCCAAATCCTTTTCAGCAGATGTACTAGCCAGTAAAATGTTATCCAATGTGTATATATGCCTAGGATTATTTGGCCCAAAATGCAATTTTTTACATTTAGAATAGTTTAGTTTCGTCCCCCATGTAACAATCCATTTAGACAGTATGTCCAGGTCTCTTTGAATTACAGATATTTGCTCTGAATTGGCACAAGGCACACTGATTTTTATGTCATCAGCATATTTAATGGTATTTAAACAATTTTCTTTTGTTATCTCAGCTACAAAAAACTAAAATAAGGTAGGGCCCATTATTGATCCTTGTGGAACACCACTAGTAACCAGTCCCCTACAAGAAAACTGTCCATTAATCATGACTTGTTGTGAACAGTTTTCCAGCCAATTAGCTATCCATTTAATTAAATGTGGATTAACATTAGAATGATGTATTTTTTTATTAATGCTCAATGGGGGAGATAATTGAAAGCCTTATTAAAATTTATATAGACTATGTCGTATGGAAGTCTGTTATCTAACTGTAGGCTTAAATCTTCATAAAAAAGATAGCAGATTTGTTAAGCAACTGCTGCCTTTCCTAAAACCATGTTGTTTGGTATCAATATTATCAAGGGGTGCAGTTAACACATTCTTAAGGCTTTCCAGTATCTTACCCATAGGAGAAGTCAAACTTATTTGTCTATAATTTTCCCACTGATTCTTAAGGCCTTCTTTATAGATGGGTATTACATAAGCAGTTTTCCAAATTTCTGTCACAAAGCCATGATATAGACAGTATTCAAATAAAAATTTCAAGGGGGTAGACAAACTATCTGCTAAAAGATGCAATAAGTTCCCTGCAATGTCATCAGGGGATGTGCTGATTTTATCGTTTAGATTTATTAATTTAGTATAAATATCTGATTATGCTATAGATATACAACCACGCGAAGGAAGATAAATAAATCTATTAGTCTGATTTACTTGAAACACGCTACAGAAATTAGTATTAAAAAAATTTGCCATATCAAGTGGATCACAAATTAATTTATCATCTATTTGAATGGAACCAACTTGACAGGTAGATTTCTTTAGGGAATTTATATATGCGTTAAAGGACTTACTATTATCTTTACATGTGATTAATGCTATATTTACCTCACACTTCCTTTTGCCCTACGTAGACTATATTTACATTTTATTCTGAATATCTAGAAAAGAGTTCCAATTAGGAGATGTACAGAACTTTAAATAGGTCACATGACATTTATCCTTTTTCTTAATAAGTTTAATTAAATCCTTAGTCATCTATTTTGCTTTTGATTTGTTAGATGAAGTTTTTTGTCTAGATGGAACATAAGTGTTCCTCAAATCAATTATCTATTAGCTGACCACTATTACAGTAGTGAGTACAGCAGTCAGTGAAGATTAGTGAAGCTCAGCAGACATCAGACAGTAAGGCTGGGGACTGGAATGCACTTGGCATATGCCTCATAAGGGTGCCCTTTGAGTCTGAGCTTGTTGCTTCTGGATGAGAGCTTCTATTAGCTGAGCACTATTTTAGTAGTCGGTACTGCTGATTTACACACTGCAGCCAGGAATTCTGGGTAAGTGTTCCAACAGCTCCTTATGCTGAGAAAGCAGCAGCTGACTGGGTCTGAGCAGAGCAAGTGAGGAGAGAGACTGCCTCAGTGGAGAAAGTAGCCTAGACTGTACACTCCAAGAATGATTCAGGTACTATTGAACTGCCTTCAAGAAATCCCTGTTTTTGCACCAGCCTGCATCTGCCTTCTCTCTGTGAGTGGTCTCTCTCTCTCCCAGTTGGTGAAGCTCAGCAGACAGTAAGGTTAGGGGTTGAACCACACTTGGTGTATGCCTCCTAGGGTTGCTCTTTGTGTTTGAGCTGTTGCTTCTGGCTGAGCTTTTTATTAGCAGACCACTATTTCAGTAGTGGGTACAGCAGTTGATGAAGAACAGTGGACACTTAGGCTAGGATCTGGACATCTCTTGGCATATGCAACCTAGGGGTGCCCTTTGTGTCTGAGCTGTTGCTTTCAGCTGAGAGATTGCCATTAGCTGAGCACTGTTTCAGGAGTGGGAACAGCTGATTTACATACCACAACCAGGAATTCTGGGTAAGTGTTCCAACAGCTCCTTATGCTGAGAGAGGAGCCACTGGCTGGGACTGAGCAGAGTGAGCAAGGGGAGAAGCTACCTCTGTGGAGAAAGGAGCCCAGACTGTGCACTCCAAAGAAGATTCAGGTAGAACTGCTATGAAGGAATCCCTGCTTCTGCACCTGACGGAGTCTACCTTCCCTCCATGAGTGCAGAGTTATCGAGCTAGCTCTCTAACTGGTGCAGCTTCATAGTGAGAAAGTGGGTATAAACACAGAGAGACAAAGCTAGCTAGCTCACTTACTGGTGCAGCTGCATGCTAAGGCAGCAGGTACAAACACAGAGTGCTAGAGGTAGCCCAACGACTGCTACAGTTGCATACAGAAACAGTAGGTGTAGACGGGGTTGGGATAGACAGGATAACAAATCAAGAAGACCAATGAATTCAGTACATAAATAGCACCAGCAAGGCACTTATCATTTTATTTTCTTAGGAAAAAGTTGAAATCAAGTTTTACAGCAATCAGAAAATAAGGTAAGCACATTCACTTTTAAAATAGCAACAAAATAATAAACAGATGAAATATACTTGGAAAGGGCCACTTCTCTGCCCAGCAGTGCCACCAGGCTATTTTCTCACCTGTTTCACATGGTCATGTGAGCTCCAGAGGTCCACCACCTCTAGCAATTAGCTCCAACTGACTCCTCTATCTGACTACAGCTTGCTAAGGTAGGCTTTTTATACCCACCTACAAAAGTCATGTGACCACAGTGTCATCAACTTATCAAACTTTTTGTTTAGGCCCTCATAATAAATGATATAATGCCAGAGGACCTTCTAAATATAACTATAGAAACATTCAGACAACAAAAAGTTCTGCAGGGAAAGAATATAAACATAAGAGGAAGTGGAAAACGTTCCACTGAACTGTAATTAACAGCATCATTACTATAAAACGAGGAGACTAGAGGCCGCTGTCACCCCATAGTGCACTTCATGCAGCATGCCGTTCTTGGAGAGAGCAGACCTACAGGTCGAAAGGCCTGAGATTTAGTAATACCATATGCAGTAAGTTTCTTTTCCCTTTCTTTTATTTCAATGACGGTTCGTACCATATTGCTCTTAAACCTCTCCAGCCTTGCCAGAAGACATGAGGACTGTCTGTTTTATCTGTTTTAAAAAAAATCCACAGACAGAGTCACAGAGTGTTCCTCCAGATAGATTTTTTCAACCCCCTTCACTTGTGTACGCTCATGCAGCAGGGCAGTGCTTAGAGAAATTGTGTGTGGGGGGGTATTTTACAGATCCCTGGGGTATCTGTTTATACATCTTAGCTCTATTTTTTATTTCATTTGTGCATTTTTCATTCTTAAGACTTGCAGCCCACTCTTATACTGCATACTGCCACTATTTTACACTGTGTGGTTCCACAGGGATTTTCCTGTCCCTTTAAATTCTTAACTCCTCCAGGTTTGAAGCAAAGAAGAGGCTCTCTAAAAAGAAATTTAACTTGCTGCTCTGCTGTGGAGAACTGCAAACACTGATAAGACCCCCCTTTTTTATTTATTTATTTCAGAAAAGTCCTGTGGTTCTTTATCAACCCCTCCTTCCCCATGGAATCCTTTGTCTTAACAGTTTTTACAAGTTTATGTAGCATAAGCAATTCAACTTGTGCTAAATCTAACTTAATTCTTATTTATTTTATAACTAACATCCAGTACAAAATGGTACTTGGCAAGCACTGCTGCATTATACTTTCTTTCAAGACAGAAAGCACTTTATTATTTAAAGGCACAAATTCACGTCAGTTTAAATCCAAGGAACATTTGTAAATGCCTCTCATGCATAGAATTTAAATTTTAAAAGTACTTTATTTAAACCATAAGCACCTTATTTTTCTTATAGGCACTTATTACACTTTATGGGCACCTTAATTACCACGGCTTGCTGGCATGCTGAACCTAAATACCTGGTGCTTCATTTTGGGGGGGTTAAGGAACCCTCATTTTTCCACCAGGGCACCCATCCTTGACAGGAGTCACCCTGTCACAGTAGGTAGAAATGCAGAGTGATAGAGCAATCTCACAAACTTCTGAAACTGCATACAGTGACAGAAGGTAAAATGCAGAGTAATAGAGCCAGCTCAATAACTAGTGCAGCTGCATACAGAGACAGGAGGTATGAATGCAGAGTAATAGAGCTAGCTCACTAACTGGTGCAGCTCCATACAGAGAAAGCAGGTATAAAAGTAGAGTAATAAAACTAGCTCACTAACTTGAGCAGCTGCATACAGAGACAGCAGGTATAAATGCAGAGTGATAAAGCTAGCTCACTAACTGGTGCTTCTGCATACAGATACAGCAGATATAAATGCAGAGAAATAGAGCTAGCTCACTAACTGGTGCAGCTTCATACAGAGACAGCAGATATAAATGCAGAGAAATAGAGCTAGCTCACTAACTAGTGCAGCTCCATACAGAGACAGCAGGTATAAATGTAGAGTAATAGAGCTAGCTCACTAACTTGAACAGCTGCATACAGAGACAGCAGGTATAAATGTAGAGTGATAAAGCTAGCTCACTAACTGCTGCAGCTGTATACAGATACAGCAGACATAAATGCAGAGAAATAGAGCTAGCTCACTAACTGGTGCAGCTGAATACAGAGACAGCAGGTATAAATGCAGAGCAATAGAGCTAGCTCACTAACTGCTGCAGCTGCAAACAGTGACAGAAGGTACAAATGCAGAGTAAAAGAGCTAGCTCACTAACTGCTGCAACTGCATACAGAGACAGCAGGTACAAATGCAGAGTAATAGAGCTAGATCAATAACTGGTGCAGCTGTATACAGAGACATCAGGTATAAATGCAGAGTAATGGAGCTAGATCACTAACTGGTGTAGCTGCACACAGAGACAGCAGTTATAAAAGCAGAGTAATAGAGCTAGCTCATTAACTGGTGCAGCTGCACACAGAGACAGCAGGTATAAATGCAGAATAATAGAGCTAGCTCACTAACGAGTGCAGCAGCACACAGAGACAGCAGGTAAAAATGCAGAGTAATACAGCTAGCTCACTAACTGGTGCAGCTGCACACAGAGACATCAGGCATAAATGCAGTGTAAAAGAGCTAGCTCACTAACTGGTGCAGCTGCATACAGAGACATCAGGTATAAATGCAGAGTATTAGAGCTGGCTCACTAACTGGTGCAGCTGCATACAGAGACATCAGGTATAAATGCAGAGTAATTGAGCTAGCTCACTAACTGGTGCAGCTGAATACAGAGACAGCAGGTATAAATGCAGAGCAATAGAGCTAGATCACTAACTGCTGCAGCTGCATACAGTGACAGAAGGTACAAATGCAGAGTAAAAGAGCTAGCTCACTAACTGCTGCAACTGCATACAGAGACAGCAGGTACAAATGCAGAGTAATAGAGCTAGATCACTAACTGGTGCAGCTGCATACAGAGACATCAGTATAAATGCAGAGTAATGGAGCTAGATCACTAACTGGTGTAGCTGCACACAGAGACAGCAGGTATAAAAGCAGAGTAATAGAGCTAGCTCATTAACTGGTGCAGCTGCACACAGAGACAGCAGGTATAAATGCAGAATAATAGAGCTAGCTCACTAACTGGTGCAGCTGCACACAGAGACAGCAGGTAAAAATGCAGAGTAAAAGAGCTAGCTCACTAACTGGTGCTGCTGCATACAGAGACATCAGGTATAAATGCAGAGTATTAGAGCTAGCTCACTAACTGGTGCAGCAGCATACAGAGACATCAGGTATAAATGCAGAGTAATTGAGCTAGCTCACTAACTGGTGCAGCTGCACACAGAGACAGCAGGTATAAATGCAGAGTAATAGAGCTAGCTCGCTAACTGGTGCAGCTGCACACAGAGACAGCAGGTAAAAATGCAGAGTAAAAGAGCTAGCTCACTAACTGGTGCTGCTGCATACAGAGACATCAGGCATAAATGTAGAGTAAAATAGCTAGATCACTAACTGGTGCAGCTGCTTACAGAGACATCAGGTATAAATGCAGAGTAAGAGCTAGCTCACTAACTGGTGCAGCTGCATACAGAGACAGCAGATATAAATGCAGAGTAATAGAACTGGCTCACTAACTGGTGCAGCTGGATACAGAGACAGCAGGCATAAATGCAGAGCAATAGAGCTAGATCACTAACTGGTGCAGCTGCAACAGAGACAGCAGGTATAAATGCAGAGTAATAGAGCTAGCTCACTAACTGGTGCAGCTACATACAGAGACAGCAGGTATAAATGTAGAGTAATAGACTGAGTTCACTGACTGGTGCAGCTGCATACAGAGGCAGCAGTTATAAATGCAGAGTAAAAGAGCTAGCTCAATAACTGGTGTAGCTGCATACAGAGACAGCAGGCATAAATATAGAGTAATAGAGGTAGCTCACTAACTGGTGCAGCTCCATACTGAGACAGCAGGTATAACTGTAGAGTAACAGAGTGAGCTCATTAACTGGTGCAGCATTATACAGAGAAAGCAGGAACAAATGCAGAGTAACAGAGAAAGCTCACTAACTGGTGCTGCTACATACAGAGACAGTTATAAATGCAGAGTACTAGAGCTAGCTGACTAACTGGTGCAGCTACATACAGAGACAGAAGGTATAAATGCAGAGTAATAGAGCTAGCTCACTAACTGGTGCAGCTGCATACAGAGACATCAGGAATAAATGCAGAGTAAAAGAGCTAGCTCACTAACTGGTGCTGCTACATACAGAGACAGTTATAAATGCAGAGTAATAGAGCTAGCTGACTGACTGGTGCAGCTACATACAGAGACAGCAGGTATAAATGCAGAGTGATAGAGATAGCTCACTAACTGGTGCAGCTGCATACAGAGACATCAGAAATAAATGCAGAGTAATAGAACTAGCTCACTAACTTGTATAGCTGCATACAGAGACAGCAGGTATAAATGCAGAGTAGCAGAGCTATCTAACTAACTGGTGCAACTGTATACAGAGACAGCAGGTATAAATGCTGAGTAATAGTGCTATCTCACTAACTGGTGCAGCTGTATTCAGAGACAGCAGGAATAAATGCAGAGTAATAGAGCTAGCTCACTAACTGCTGCTGCTACATACAAAGACAGTTATAAATGCAGAGTAATAAAACTAGCTGATGGACTGGTGCTGCTACATTCAGAGACAGCAGGTATAAATGCAGAGTAATAGAGCTAGCTCACTAACTGGTGCAGCTCTATACAGAGACAGCAGGAATAAATGCAGAGTAATAGAGCTTACTCACTAACTGCTGCAGCTGCGTACAGAGACAGCAGGAATAAATGCAGAGTAATAGAGCTAGCTCACTAACTGGTGCTACTACATACAGAGACAGTTATAAATGCAGAGTAATAGAGCTAGCTGATGGACTGGTGCTGCTACATTCAGAGACAGCAGGTATAAATGCAGAGTAATAGAGCTAGCTCACTAACTGGTGATGCTACATACAGAGACAGTTATAAATGCAGAGTAATAGAGCCAGCTGATGGACTGGTGCTGCTACATTCGGAGACAGCAGGTATAAATGCGGAGTAATAGAGCTAGCTCACTAACTGGTGCAGCGGCTTACAGAGACATCAGGTATAAATGCAGAGTAATAGTGCTAGCTCACTAACTGGTGCAGCTGCATACAGAGACATAAGGAATAAATGCAGAGTAATAGAACTAGCTCACTAACTTGTATAGCTGCAAACAGAGACAGCAGTTATAAATGCAGAGTAGCAGAGCTATCTAACTAACTGGTGCAACTGTATACAGAGACAGCAGGTATAAATGCTGAGTAATAGTGCTATCTCACTAATTGATGCAGCTGTATTCAGAGACAGCAGGTATAAATGCAGAGTAATAGAGCTATCTCACTAACTGGTGCAGCTGCATACAGAAACAGCGGGTATAAATACAGAGTAATAGAGATATCTCACTAACTGGTGCAGCTGTACACAGAGACAGCAGGTATGAATGCAGATTAATAGAGCTATCTCACTAATTGGTACAGCTGTATTCAGAAACAGCAGGTATAAATGCAGAGTAATAGTGCTAGCTCTCTAACTGGTGCAGCTCCATACAGAGACAGCAGGTATAAATGTAGAGTAATATAGTGAGCTCACTAACTGGTGCAGCATTATACAGAGACAGCAGGAATAATTGCAGAGTAATAGAGCTAGCTCACTAACTGGTGCTGCTACATACAGAGACAGTTATAAATGCAGAGTAATAGAACTAGCTGATGGACTGGTGCTGCTACATTCAGAGACAGCAGGTATAAATGCAGAGTAATAGAGCTAGCTCACTAACTGGTGCAGCTGTATACAGAGACAGCAGGAATAAAAGCAGAGTAATAGAGCTTGCTCACTAACTGCTGCAGCTGCATACAGAGACAGCAGGAATAAATGCAGAGTAATAGAGCTAGCTCACTAACTGGTGCTGCTACATACAGAGACAGTTATAAATGCAGAGTAATAGAGCTAGCTGATGGACTGGTGCTGCTACATTCAGAGACAGCAGGTATAAATGCAGAGTAATAGAGCTAGCTCACTAACTGGTGCTGCTACATACAGAGACAGTTATAAATGCAGAGTAATAGAGCTAGCTGATGGACTGGTGCTGCTACATTCAGAGACAGCAGGTATAAATGCAGAGTAATAGAGCTAGCTCACTAACCTGACAGATGCATGCAGAGACATCAGGTATAAATGCAGAGTAATAGTGCTAGCTCACTAACTGTGCAGCTGCATGCCAGAGACAGCAGGTATAAATGTAGAGTAATAGAGCTAGCTCACCAACTGCTGCAGCTGCATACAGAGACATCTGGTAAATGCAGAGTAGTGGAGCTAGCTCACTAACTGGCGCAGCTGCATACAGACACAGCAGGTATAAATACAGAGAAGTAGAGCTATCTCACTAACTGGTGCAGCTGCATACAGAGACAGCAGGTATAAATGTAGAGAAGAAGAGCTAGGTCACTAAATGGTGCAGCTACATACAGAGACAGCTGGTATAAATGCAGTGTAATAGTGCTAGCTCACTAACTGGTGCAGCTGCATACAGAGACAGCAGGTATAAATGTAGAGTAATAGAGCTAGCTCACCAACTGCTGCAGCTGCATACAGAGACATCTGGTGTAAATGCAGAGTAGTGGAGCTAGCTCACTAACTGCTGCAGCAGCTTACCGAGACAGCAAGTATAAATGCAGAGTAATATAGCTATCTCACTAACTGGTGAAGCTGCATACAGGGGCAGCAGGTATAAATGCAGAGTAATAGAGCTATCTCACTAACTGGTGCAGCTTCATACAGAGACAACAGATATAAATGTAGAGTAATAGAGCTTGCTCACTAACTGGTGCAGCTCCATACAGAAACAGCAGGTAGAAATGCATCGTTATAGAGCTATCTCACTAACTGGTGCAGCTCCATGCAGATACAGCAGGTATAAATGTAGAGTAATAGATTGAGCTCACTAACCTCGTGCATCATTATACACAGACAGCAGCAATAAATGCAGAGTAATAGAGCTAGCTCACTAACTGGTGCTGCTACAGACAGAGACAGTTATAAATGCAGAGTAATGAGACTAGCTGACTGACTGGTGCAGCTACATTCAGAGATAGCAGGTTTAAATGCAGAGTAATAGTGCTAGCTCACTAACTGGTGCAGCTACATACAGAGGCAGCAGGTATAAATGCACAGTAATAGAGCTTGCTCACTAACTGGTGCAGCTCCATACAGAGACAGCAGGTATAAATGCATCGTTATAGAGCTATCTCACTAACTGGTGCAGCTCCATACAGATACAGCAGGTATAAATGAAGACTAATAGATTGAGCTCACTAACTCGTGCATCATTATACACAGACAGCAGCAATAAATGCAGAGTAATAGAGCTAGCTCACTAACTGGTGCTGCTACAGACAGAGACTGTTATAAATGCAGAGTAATAGAGCTAGCTGACTGACTGGTGCAGCTACATTCAGAGATAACAGGTATAAATGTAGAGTATTAGAGCTAGCTCACTAACTGGTGCTGCTGCATACAGAGACATCAGGTATAAATGCAGAGTAATTGAGCTAGCTCGCTAACTGGTGCAGCTGCACACAGAGACATCAGGCATAAATGCAGAGTAAAATAGCAAGATCACTAATTGGTGCAGCTGCATACAGAGACATCAGGTATAAATGCAGAGTAATAGAGCTAGCTCACTAACTGGTGCAGCTGCACACAGAGACATCAGGTATAAATGCAGAGTAATTGAGCTAGATCACTAACTGGTGCAGCTGCTTACAGAGACATCAGTATAAATGCAGAGTAAGAGCTAGCTCACTAACTGGTGCAGCTGGATACAGAGACAGCAGGCATAAATGCAGGCAATAGAGCTAGATCACTAACTGGTGCAGCTGCAACAGAGACAGCAGATATAAATGCAAAATAATGGAGCTAGATACCTAACTGGTGCAACTGCATACAGAGACAGCAGGTATAAATGCAGAGTAATGAGGCTAGCTCACTAACTGGTGCAGCGACATACAGAAACTGCAGGTATAAATGTAGAGTAATAGACTGAGTTCACTGACTGGTGCAGCTGCACATAGGCAGCAGCTATAAATGCAGAGTAAAAGAGCTAGCTCAATCACTGTGTAGCTGCATACAGTGACAGCAGGCATAAATGTAGAGTAATAGAGATAGCTCACTAACTGGTGTAGCTCCATACAGAGACAGCAGGTATAACTGTAGAGTAACAGAGTGAGCTCATTAACTGGTGCAGCATTATACAGAGACAGCAGGAACAAATGCAGAGTAACTGAGATAGCTCACTAACTGGTGTTGCTACATACAGAGAACAGTTATAAATGCAGAGTAATAGAGCTAGCTGACTTACTGGTGCAGCTACATACAGAGACAGCAGGTATAAATGCAGAGTAATAGAGCCAGCTCACTAACTTGGTGCAGCTGCATACAGAGACTTCAGGAATAAATGCAGAGTAAAGAGCTAGCTCACTAACTGGTGCTGCTACATACAGAGACAGTTATAAATGCAGAGAATAGAGCTAGCTGACTGACTGGTGCAGCTACATACAGAGACAGCGAGGTATAAATGCAGAGTGATAGAGCTAGCTCACTACTGGTGCAGCTGCATGCAGAGACATCAGGAATAAATGCAGAGTAATAGAACTAGCTCACTAACAGGTATAGCTGCATTCAGAGACAGCAGGTATAAATGCAGAGTAGCAGAGGCTATCTAACTAACTGGTGCAACTGTCATACAGAAACAGCAGGTATAAATGCAGATTAATAGAGCTATCTCACTAATTGGTACAGCTGTATTCAGAGACAGCAGGTATAAATGCAGGAGTAATAGTGCTAGCTCACTAACTGGTGCAGCTCCATACAGAGACAGCAGGTATAAATGTAGAGTAATATAGTAGAGCTCCTAACTGGTGCAGCATTATACAGAGACAGCAGGAATAAATGCAGAGTAATAGAGCTAGCTCACTAACTGGTGCTACTACAATCAGAGACAGTTATAAATGCAGAGTAATAGAGCTAGCTGATGGACTGGTGCTGCTACAGTCAGAGACAGCAGGTATAAATGCAGAGTAATAGAGCTAGCTCACTAACTGGTGCAGCTGTATACAGAGATAGCAGGAATAAATGCCGAGTAATAGAGCTTGCTCACTAACTGGTGCTGCTACATACAGAGACAGTTATAAATGCAGAGTAATAGAGCTAGCTGATGGACTGGTGCTGCTACATTCAGAGACAGCAGGTATAAATGCAGAGTAATAGAGCTAGCTCACTAACTGGTGCTGCTACATACAGAGACAGTTATAAATGCAGACTAATAGAGCTAGCTGATGGACTGGTGCTGCTACATTCAGAGACAGCAGGTATAAATGCAGAGTAATAGAGCTAGCTCACTAACTGGTGCAGCTGCATACAGAGACATCAGGAATAAATGCAGAGTAATACTGCTAGCTCACTAACTGGTGCAGCTGCATACAGAGACAGCAGGTATAAATGTAGAGTAATAGAGCTAGCTCACTAACTGCTGCAGCTGCATACAGAGACAGCAGGTATAAATGCAGAGTAGTGGAGCTAGCTCACCGACTGGTGCAGCTGCATACAGACACAGTAGGTATAAATGTAGAGAAGAAGAGCTAGGTCACTAACTGGTGCAGCTAGCATAGCAGAGACAGCTGGTATAAATGCAGTGTAATAGAGCTAGCTCACTAACTGCTGCAGCAGCTTACCAAGACAGCAAGTATAAATGCAGAGTAATAGAAGCAATCACTAACTGGTGAAGCTGCATACAGGGGCAGCAGGTATTAAGGCAGAGTAACAGAGCTATCTCACCAACTGGTGCAGCTTCATACAGAGACAACAGGTATAAATGTAGAGTAATAGAGCTTGCTCACTAACTGGTGCAGCTGCATACAGAGGCAGGTATAAATGCAGAGAAGTGAGAGCTAGCTCACTAACTGTTGCAGCTGTTTCTGAGACAGCAGGTATAAATGCAGAGTAATAGAGCTTGCTCACTAACTGGTGCAGCTGCATACAGAGACAGCAGGTATAAATGCATCGTTATAGAGCTATCTCACTAGCTGGTGCAGCTCCATACAGATACAGCAGGTATAAATTTAGAGTAATAGATTGAGCTCACTAACTCGTGCATCATTATACACAGACAGCAGCAATAAATGCAGAGTAATAGAGCTAGCTCACTAACTGGTGCTGCTACAGACAGAGACAGTTATAAATGCAGAGTAATAGAGCTAGCTGACTGACTGGTGCAGCTACATTCAGAGATAGTAGGTATAAATGCAGAGTAATAGAGCTAGCTCACTAACTGCGCAGCTGCATACAGAAACATCAGGAATAAATGCAGAGTAAAGAGCTAGCTCACTAACTGGTGCTGCTACATACAGAGACAGTTATAAATGCAGAGGAATAGAGCTAGCTGACTGACTGGTGCAGCTACATACGAGAGACAGCAGGTATAAATGCAGAGTGATAGAGCTGGCTCACTAACTGGTGCAACTGCATACCAGAGACATCAGGAATAAATGCAGAGTAATGAACTAGCTCACTAACATGCATAGCTGCATACGAGACAGCAGGTATAAATGCAGTAGCAGAGCTATCTAACTAACTGGTGCAACTGTATACCAGAGACTGCAGGTATAAATGCTGAAGTAATAGTGCTATCTCACTAACTGGTGCAGCTGTATTCTGAGAGCAGCAGGTATAAATGCAGAGTAATAGAGCTATCTCACTAACTGGTGCAGCTGCATGCAGAAACATTGGGTATAAATGCAGGTAATAGAGATATCTCACTAACTGGTGCAGCTGTACGGAGACAGCAGGTATAAATGCAGATTAATAGAGCTATCTCACTAATTGGTACAGCTGTATTCAGAGACAGCAGGTATAAATGCAGAGTAATAGTGCTAGCTCACTAACTGGTGCTGCTCCATACAGAGACCAGCAGGTATAAATGTAGAAGTAATATAGTGAGCTCACTAACTGGTGCAGCATTATACAGAGACAGCAGGAATAAATGCAGGTAATGAGCTAGCTCACTAACTGGTGCTGCTACATACAGAGACAGTTATAAATGCTGAGTAATAGAGCTAGCTGATGGACTGGTGCTGCTACAGTCAGAGACAGAAGGTATAAATGCAGAGTAATAGAGCTAGCTCACTAACTGGTGCAGCTGTATACAGAGACAGCAGGAATACATGTAGAGTAATATAGCTTGCTCACTAACTGTTGCAGCTGCATACAGAGACAGCAGGAATAAATGCAGAGTAATAGAGCTAGTTGATGGACTGGTGCTGCTAGAGTCAGAGACAGCAGGTATAAATGCAGAGTAATAGAGCTAGCTCTCTAACTGGTGCAGCTGTATACAGAGATAGCAGGAATAAATGCCGAGTAATAGAGCTTGCTCACTAACTGGTGCTGCTACATACAGAGACAGTTATAAATGCAGAGTAATAGAGCTAGCTGATGGACTGGTGCTGCTACATTCAGAGACAGCAGGTATAAATGCAGAGTAATAAATGGCTACGCTAACTGGTGCTGCTACGTACAGAGACAGTTATAAAATGCAGAGTAATAGAGCTAGCTGATGGACTGGTGCTGCTACATTCAGAGACAGCAGAGGTATAAATGCAGAGTAATGAGCTAGCTCACTAACTGGTGCAGCTGCATACAGAGACATCAGGTATAAATGCAGATAATAGTGCTAGGCTCACTAACTGGTGCAGCTATGCAGAGACAGCAGGTATAAATGTAGAGTAATGAAAGCTATCTCACTAACTGGTGCAGCTGCATACAGACAGCAGGTATAAATGCAGAGTAGTGGAGCTAGCTCACCGACTGGTGCAGCTGCATACAGACACAGTAGGTATAAATGTAGAGAAGAAGAGCTAGGTCATTAACTGGTGCAGCATACATACAGAGACAGCTGGTATAAATGCAGTGTAATAGAGCTAGCTCACTAACTGCTGCAGCAGCTTACCAAGACAGCAAGTATAAATGCAGAGTAATAGAAGCAATCTCACTAACTGGGTAAGCTGCATACAGGGCAGCAGGTATTAGGTAGAGTAATGAGAGCTATCTCACTAACTGGTGCAGCTTCATACAGAGACAACAGGTATAAATGTAGAGTAATGAGCTTGCTCACTAACTGGTGCAGCTGCATACAGAGGCAGCAGGTTTAAATGCAGAGAAGTAGAGTAGCTCACTAACTGTTGCAGCTGTATTCTGAGACAGCAGGTATAAATGCGAGTAATAGAGCTTGCTCACTAACTGGTGCAGCTGCATACAGAGACAGCAGGTATAAATGCATCAATTATAGAGCTATCTCACTAACTGGTGCAGCTCCATACAGATACAGCAGGTATAAATTTAGGTAATAGATTGAGCTCACTAACTCGTGCATCATTATACACAGACAGCAGCAATAAATGCAGAGTAATAGAGCTAGCTCACTAACTGGTGCTGCTACAGACAGAGACAGTTATAAATGCAGAGTAATAGAGCTAGCTGACTGACTGGTGCAGCTACATTCAGAGATAGCAGGTATAAATGCAGAGTAATAGAGCTAGCTCACTAACTGGTGCAGCTGCATACAGAAACATCAGGGAATAAATGCAGGTAAAGCTAGCTCACTTAACTGGTGCTGCTACATACAGAGACAGTTATAAATGCAGAGGAATAGAGCTAGCTGACTGACTAGTGCAGCTACATAAAGAGACAAGCAGGTATAAATGCAGAGTGATAGAGCTAGCTCACTAACTGGTGCAGCTGCATACAGAGACATCAGGAATAAATGCAGAGTAATAGAACTAGCTCACTAACTTGTATAGCTGCATACAGAGACAGCAGGTATAAATGCAGAGTAGCAGAGCTATCTAACTAACTGGTGCAACTGTATACAGAGACTGCAGGTATAAATGCTGAGTAATAGTGCTATCTCACTAACTGGTGCAGCTGTATTCTGAGACAGCAGGTATAAATGCAGAGTAATAGAGCTTGACTTCACTAACTTTGCAGCCGCATACAGAAACATTGGGTATAAATGCAGAGTAATAGAGATATCTCACTAACTGGTGCAGCTGTACACAGAGACAGCAGGTATAAATGCAGATTAATAGAGCTATCTCACTAATTGGTACAGCTGTATTCAGAGACAGCAGGTATAAATGCAGAGTAATAGTGCTAGCTCACTAACTGGTGCAGCTCCATACAGAGACAGCAGGTAGAAATGTAGAGTAATATAGTGAGCTCACTAACTGGTGCAGCATTATACAGAGACAGCAGGAATAAATGCAGAGTAATAGAGCTAGCTCACTAACTGGTGCTGCTACATACAGAGACAGTTATAAATGCTGAGTAATAGAGCTAGCTGATGGACTGGTGCTGCTACAGTCAGAGACAGCAGGTATAAATGCAGAGTAATAGAGCTAGCTCACTAACTGGTGCAGCTGTATACAGAGACAGCAGGAATAAATGTAGAGTAATAGAGCTTGCTCACTAACCGCTGCAAGCTGCATACAGAGACAGCAGGAATAAATGCAGAGTAATAGAGCTAGCTCACTAACGTGCTGCTACATACAGAGACAGTTATAAATGCAGAGTAATAGAGCTAGCTGATGGACTGGTGCTGCTACATTCAGAGACAGCAGGTATAAATGCAGAGTAATAGAGCTAGCTCACTAACTGGTGATGCTGCATACAGAGACAGTTATAAATGCAGAGTAATAGATCTAGATGATGGACTGGTGCTGCTACATTCAGAGACAGCAGGTATAAATGCAGAGTAATAGAGCTAGCTCAGTAACTGGTGCAACTGCATACAGAGACATCAGGTATAAATGCAGAGTAATAGTGCTAGCTCACTAACTGGTGCAGCTGCATTCAGAGACAGCAGGTATAAATGTAGAGTAATAGAGCTAGCTCACTAACTGCTGCAGCTGCATACAGAGACAGCAGGAATAAATGCAGAGTAATAGAGCTAGCTCACTAACTGGTGCTACTACATACAGAGACAGTTATAAATGCAGAGTAATAGAGCTAGCTCACTAACTGGTGATGCTACATACAGAGACAGTTATAAATGCAGAGTAATAGAGCCAGCTGATGGACTGGTGCTGCTACATTCGGAGACAGCAGGTGTAAATGCGGAGTAATAGAGCTAGCTCACTAACTGGTGCAGCGGCTTACAGAGACATCAGGTATAAATGCAGAGTAATAGTGCTAGCTCACTAACTGGTGCAGCTGCATACAGAGACAACAGGTATAAATGTAGAGTAATAGAGCTAGCTCACGAACTGCTGCAGCTGCATGCAGAGACAGCAGGTATAAAAGCAGAGTGATAGAGCTAGCTCTCTAACTGGTGCAGTTGCATATAGAGACATCAGGAATAAATGCAGAGTAATAGAACTAGCTCACTAACTTGTATAGCTGCATACAGAGACAGCAGTTATAAATGCAGAGTAGCAGAGCTATCTAACTAACTGGTGCAACTGTATACAGAGACAGCAGGTATAAATGCTGAGTAATAGTGCTATCTCACTAATTGATGCAGCTGTATTCAGAGACAGCAGGTATAAATGCAGAGTAATAGAGCTATCTCACTAACTGGTGCAGCTGCATACAGAAACAGCTGGTATAAATACAGAGTAATAGAGATATCTCACTAACTGGTGCAGCTGTACACAGAGACAGGAGGTATAAATGCAGATTAATAGAGCTATCTCACTAATTGGTACAGCTGTATTCAGAAACAGCAGGTATAAATGCAGAGTAATAGTGCTAGCTCACTAACTGGTGCAGCTCCATACAGAGACAGCAGGTATAAATGTGAGAGTAATATAGTGAGCTCACTAACTGGTGCAGCATTATACAGAGACAGCAGGAATAATTGCAGAGTAATAGAGCTAGCTCACTAACTGGTGCTGCTACATACAGAGACAGTTATAAATGCAGAGTAATAGAACTAGCTGATGGACTGGTGCTGCTACATTCCAGAGACAGCAGGTATAAATGCAGAGTAATAGAGCTAGCTCACTAACTGGTGCAGCTGTATACAGAGAGACAGGAATAAATGCGAGTAATGAGCTTGCTCACTAACTGCTGCAGCTGCATACAGAGACAGCTGGAATAAATGCAGAGTAATAGAGCTAGCTCACTAACTGGTGCTGCTACATACAGAGACAGTTATAAATGCAGAGTAATAGAGCTAGCTGATGGACTGGTGCTGCTACATTCAGAGACAGCAGGTATAAATGCAGAGTAATAGAGCTAGCTCACTAACTGGTGCTGCTACATTCAGAGACAGTTATAAATGCAGAGTAATAGAGCTAGCTGATGGACTGGTGCTGCTACATTCAGAGACAGCAGGTATAAATGCAGATTAATAGAGCTAGCTCACCAACTGCTGCAGCTGCATACAGAGACATCTGGTGTAAATGCAGAGTAGTGGAGCTAGCTCACTAACTGGTGCAGCTGCATACAGACACAGCAGGTATAAATACAGAGAAGTAGAGCTATCTCACTAACTGGTGCAGCTGCATACAGAGACAGCAGGTATAAATGTAGAGAAGAAGAGCTAGGTCACTAAATGGTGCAGCTACATACAGAGACAGCTGGTATAAATGCAGTGTAATAGAGCTAACTCACTAACTGCTGCAGCAGCTTACCGAGACAGCAAGTATAAATGCAGAGTAATATAGCTATCTCACTAACTGGTGAAGCTGCATACAGGTGCAGCAGGTATAAATGCAGAGTAATAGAGCTATCTCACTAACTGGTGCAGCTTCATACAGAGACAACAGATATAAATGTAGAGTAATAGAGCTTGCTCACTAACTGGTGCAGCTCCATACAGAAACAGCAGGTAGAAATGCATCGTTATAGAGCTATCTCACTAACTGGTGCAGCTCCATACAGATACAGCAGGTATAAATGTAGAGTAATAGATTGAGCTCACTAACTCGTGCATCATTATACACAGACAGCAGCAATAAATGCAGAGTAATAGAGCTAGCTCACTAACTGGTGCTGCTACAGACAGAGACAGTTATAAATGCAGAGTAATAGAGCTAGCTGACTGACTGGTGCAGCTACATTCAGAGATAGCAGGTTTAAATGCAAAGTAATAGTGCTAGCTCACTAACTGGTGCAGCTACATACAGAGGCAGCAGGTATAAATGCACAGTAATAGAGCTTGCTCACTAACTGGTGCAGCTCCATACAGAGACAGCAGGTATAAATGCATCGTTATAGAGCTATCTCACTAACTGGTGCAGCTCCATACAGATACAGCAGGTATAAATGTAGACTAATAGATTGAGCTCACTAACTCGTGCATCATTATACACAGACAGCAGCAATAAATGCAGAGTAATAGAGCTAGCTCACTAACTGGTGCTGCTACAGACAGAGACTGTTATAAATGCAGAGTAATAGAGCTAGCTGACTGACTGGTGCAGTTACATTCAGAGATAGCAGGTATAAATGTAGAGTATTAGAGTTAGCTCACTAACTGGTGCTGCTGCATACAGAGACATCAGGTATAAATGCAGAGTAATTGAGCTAGCTCGCTAACTGGTGCAGCTGCACACAGAGACATCAGGCATAAATGCAGAGTAAAATAGCAAGATCACTAATTGGTGCAGCTGCATACAGAGACATCAGGTATAAATGCAGAGTAATAGAGCTAGCTCACTAACTGGTGCAGCTGCATACAGAGACATCAGGTATAAATGCAGAGTAATTGAGCTAGATCACTAACTGGTGCAGCTGCTTACAGAGACATCAGGTATAAATTCAGAGTAAGAGCTAGCTCACTAACTGGTGCAGCTGGATACAGAGACAGCAGGCATAAATGCAGAGCAATAGAGCTAGATCACTAACTGGTGCAGCTGCAACAGAGACAGCAGGTATAAATGCAGAGTAATGGAGCTAGATACCTAACTGGTGCAACTGCATACAGAGACAGCAGGTATAAATGCAGAGTAATAGAGCTAGCTCACTAACTGGTGCAGCGACATACAGAAACTGCAGGTATAAATGTAGAGTAATAGACTGAGTTCACTGACTGGTGCAGCTGCATACATAGGCAGCAGCTATAAATGCAGAGTAAAAGAGCTAGCTCAATCACTGGTGTAGCTGCATACAGTGACAGCAGGCATAAATGTAGAGTAATAGAGATAGCTCACTAACTGGTGAAGCTCCATACAGAGACAGCAGGTATAACTGTAGAGTAACAGAGTGAGCTCATTAACTGGTGCAGCATTATACAGAGACAGCAGGAACAAATGCAGAGTAACTGAGATAGCTCACTAACTGGTGTTGCTACATACAGAGACAGTTATAAATGCAGAGTAATAGAGCTAGCTGACTTACTGGTGCAGCTACATACAGAGACAGCAGGTATAAATGCAGAGTAATAGAGCTAGCTCACTAACTGGTGCAGCTGCATACAGAGACTTCAGGAATAAATGCAGAGTAAAAGAGCAAGCTCACTAACTGGTGCTGCTACATACAGAGACAGTTATAAATGCAGAGGAATAGAGCTAGCTGACTGACTGGTGCAGCTACATACAGAGACAGCAGGTATAAATGCAGAGTGATAGAGCTAGCTCACTAACTGGTGCAGCTGCATACAGAGACATCAGGAATAAATGCAGAGTAATAGAACTAGCTCACTAACTTGTATAGCTGCATACAGAGACAGCAGGTATAAATGCAGAGTAGCAGAGCTATTTAACTAACTGGTGCAACTGTATACAGAGACAGCAGGTATAAATGCAGATTAATAGAGCTATCTCACTAATTGGTACAGCTGTATTCAGAGACAGCAGGTATAAATGCAGAGTAATAGTGCTAGCTCACTAACTGGTGCAGCTCCATACAGAGACAGCAGGTATAAATGTAGAGTAATATAGTGAGCTCACTAACTGGTGCAGCATTATACAGAGACAGCAGGAATAAATGCAGAGTAATAGAGCTAGCTCACTAACTGGTGCTGCTACAATCAGAGACAGTTATAAATGCAGACTAATAGAGCTAGCTGATGGACTGGTGCTGCTACATTCAGAGACAGCAGGTATAAATGCAGAGTAATAGAGCTAGCTCACTAACTGGTGCTGCTACATACAGAGACAGTTATAAATGCAGAGTAATAGAGCTATCTCACTAATTGGTACAGCTGTATTCAGAGACAGCAGGTATAAATGCAGAGTAATAGTGCTAGCTCACTAACTGGTGCAGCTCCATACAGAGACACAAGGTATAAATGTAGAGTAATATAGTGAGCTCACTAACTGGTGCAGCATTATACAGAGACAGCAGGAATAAATGCAGAGTAATAGAGCTGGCTCACTAACTGGTGCTGCTACAATCAGAGACAGTTATAAATGCAGAGTAATAGAGCTAGCTGATGGACTGGTGCTGCTACATTCAGAGACAGCAGGTATAAATGCAGAGTAATAGAGCTAGCTCACTAACTGGTGCAGCTGCATACAGAGACATCAGGTATAAATGTAGAGTAATAGAGCTAGCTCACTAACTGCTGCAGCTGCATACAGAGACAGCAGGTATAAATGCAGAGTAGTGGAGCTAGCTCACCGACTGGTGCAGCTGCATACAGACACAGTAGGTATAAATGTAGAGAAGAAGAGCTAGGTCACTAACTGGTGCAGCTACATACAGAGACAGCTGGTATAAATGCAGTGTAATAGAGCTAGCTCACTAACTGCTGCAGCAGCTTACCAAGACAGCAAGTATAAATGCAGAGTAATAGAGCAATCTCACTAACTGGTGAAGCTGCATACAGGGGCAGCAGGTATTAAGGCAGAGTAATAGAGCTATCTCACTAACTGGTGCAGCTTCATACAGAGACAACAGGTATAAATGTAGAGTAATAGAGCTTGCTCACTAACTGGTGCAGCTGCATACAGAGGCAGCAGGTATAAATGCAGTGAAGTAGAGCTAGCTCACTAACTGTTGCAGCTGTATTCTGAGACAGCAGGTATAAATGCAGAGTAATAGAGCTTGCTCACTAACTGGTGCAGCTGCATACAGAGACAGCAGGTATAAATGCATCGTTATAGAGCTATCTCACTAACTGGTGCAGCTCCATACAGATACAGCAGGTATAAATTTAGAGTAATAGATTGAGCTCACTAACTCTCGTGCATCATTATACACAGACAGCAGCAATAAATGCAGAGTAATAGAGCTAGCTCACTAACTGGTGCTGCTACAGACAGAGACAGTTATAAATGCAGAGTAATAGAGCTAGCTGACTGACTGGTGCAGCTACATTCAGAGATAGCAGGTATAAATGCAGAGTAATAGAGCTAGCTCACTAACTGGTGCAGCTGCATACAGAAACATCAGGAATAAATGCAGAGTAAAAGAGCTAGCTCACTAACTGGTGCTGCTACATACAGAGACAGTTATAAATGCAGAGGAATAGAGCTAGCTGACTGACTGGTGCAGCTACATACAGAGACAGCAGGTATAAATGCAGAGTGATAGAGCTAGCTCACTAACTGGTGCAGCTGCATACAGAGACATCAGGAATAAATGCAGAGTAATAGAACTAGCTCACTAACTTGTATAGCTGCATACAGAGACAGCAGGTATAAATGCAGAGTAGCAGAGCTATCTAACTAACTGGTGCAACTGTATACAGAGACTGCAGGTATAAATGCTGAGTAATAGTGCTATCTCACTAACTGGTGCAGCTGTATTCTGAGACAGCAGGTATAAATGCAGAGTAATAGAGCTATCTCACTAACTGGTGCAGCTGCATACAGAAACATTGGGTATAAATGCAGAGTAATAGAGATATCTCACTAACTGGTGCAGCTGTACACAGAGACAGCAGGTATAAATGCAGATTAATAGAGCTATCTCACTAATTGGTACAGCTGTATTCAGAGACAGCAGGTATAAATGCAGAGTAATAGTGCTAGCTCACTAACTGGTGCAGCTCCATACAGAGACAGCAGGTATAAATGTAGAGTAATATAGTGAGCTCACTAACTGGTGCAGCATTATACAGAGACAGCAGGAATAAATGCAGAGTAATAGAGCTAGCTCACTAACTGGTGCTGCTACATACAGAGACAGTTATAAATGCTGAGTAATAGAGCTAGCTGATGGACTGGTGCTGCTACAGTCAGAGACAGCAGGTATAAATGCAGAGTAATAGAGCTAGCTCACTAACTGGTGCAGCTGCATACAGAGACAGCAGGAATAAATGTAGAGTAATAGTGCTAGCTCACTAACTGGTGCAGCTGCATACAGAGACAGCAGGAATAAATGCAGAGTAATAGAGCTAGCTCACTAACGTGCTGCTACATACAGAGACAGTTATAAATGCAGAGTAATAGAGCTAGCTGATGGACTGGTGCTGCTACATTCAGAGACAGCAGGTATAAATGCAGAGTAATAGAGCTAGCTCACTAACTGGTGATGCTGCATACA
This sequence comes from Neoceratodus forsteri, assembly GCA_016271365.2. NCBI lineage: Eukaryota > Metazoa > Chordata > Ceratodontiformes > Ceratodontidae > Neoceratodus > Neoceratodus forsteri. The sequence goes on from CM057449.1 coordinate 7,887,991, forward strand.
GAGACAGTTATAAATGCAGAGTAATAGATCTAGATGATGGACTGGTGCTGCTACATTCAGAGACAGCAGGTATAAATGCAGAGTAATAGAGCTAGCTCACTAACTGGTGCAGCTGCATACAGAGACATCAGGTATAAATGCAGAGTAATAGTGCTAGCTCACTAACTGGTGCAGCTGCATACAGAGACAGCAGGTATAAATGTAGAGTAATAGAGCTAGCTCACTAACTGCTGCAGCTGCATTCAGAGACAGCAGGTATAAATGCAGAGTAGTGGAGCTAGCTCACTAACTGGTGCAGCTGCATACAGACACAGCAGGTATAAATACAGAGAAGTAGAGCTATCTCACTAACTGGTGCAGCTGCATACAGAGACAGCAGGTATAAATGTAGAGAAGAAGAGCTAGGTCACTAACTGGTGCAGCTACATACAGAGACAGCTGGTATAAATGCAGTGTAATAGAGCTAGCTCACTAACTGCTGCAGCTTCTTACCAAGACAGCAAGTATAAATGCAGAGTAATAGAGCTATCTCACTAACTGGTGAAGCTGCATACAGGGGCAGCAGGTATTAATGCAGAGTAATAGAGCTTGCTCACTAACTGGTGCAGCTGCATACAGAGGCAGCAGGTATAAATGCAGAGAAGTAGAGCTAGCTCACTAACTGTTGCAGCTGTATTCTGAGACAGCAGGTATAAATGCAGAGTAATAGAGCTTGCTCACTAACTGGTGCAGCTCCATACAGAGACAGCAGGTATAAATGCATCGTTATAGAGCTATCTCACTAACTGGTGCAGCTCCATACAGATACAACAGGTATAAATGTAGAGTAATAGATTGAGCTCACTAACTCGTGCATCATTATACACAGACAGCAGCAATAAATGCAGAGTAATAGAGCTAGCTCACTAACTGGTGCTGCTTCAGACAGAGACAGTTATAAATACAGAGTAATAGAGCTAGCTGACTGACTGGTGCAGCTACATTTAGAGATAGCAGGTTTAAATGCAGAGTAATAGTGCTAGCTCACTAACTGGTACAGCTGCATAAAGAGACAGCAGGTATAAATGCAGAGTAGTAGAGCTAGCTCGCTAACTGGTGCAGTTCCATACAGAGACAGCTGGTATAAATGCATTGTTATAGAGCTATCTCACTAACTGGTGCAGCTGTATTCAGAGACAGCAGGTATAAATGCACAGTAATAGTGTTAGCTCACTAACTGGTGCAACTCCATACACATACTGCAGGTATAAATGTAGAGTAATAGATTGAGCTCACTAACTGGTGCAGCAGTATTCACAGACATCAGGAATAAATGCAGAGTAATAGAGCTAACTCACTAACTGGTGCTGCTACAGACTGAGACAGTTATAAATGCAGAGTAATAGAGCTAGCTGACTGACTGGTGCAGCTACATACAGAGACACCAGGTATAAATGCAGAGAAAAGGAGCTATCTCTCTAACTGGTGCAGCTGCATACAGAGACAGCAGGTATAAATGCAGAGAAGTAGATCTAGCTCACTAATTGGTGCAGCTACACACAGAGGCAGCAGGTATAAATGCAGAGTAGTAGAGCTAGCTCACTAACTGGTGCAGCTACACACAGAGACAGCAGGTATAAATGCACAGTAATAGAGCTAGCTCACTAACTGGTGCAGCTCCATACAGATACAGCAGGTATAAATGTAGAGTAATAGATTGAGCTCACTAACTGGTGCAGCATTATACACAGACAGCAGGAATAAATGCAGGGTAATAGAGCTAGCTCACTAACTGATGCTGCTACAGACAGAGACAGTTATAAATGCAGGGTAATAGAGCTAGCTGACTGACTGGTGCAGCTACATTCAGAGACACCAGGTATAAATGCAGACTAAGAGAGCTAGCTCTCTAACTGGTACAGCTGCATAAAGAGACAGCAGGTATAAATGCAGAGAAGCAGAGCTCGCTCTCTAACTCATGCAGATACATACTTAGACAACAGGTATAAATGCAGAGTAGTAGAGCTAGCTCACTAACTGGTGCAGTTGCATACAGAGACATCAGGTATAAATGCAGAGTATTAGAGCTAGCTCACTAACTGGTGCAGCTGCATACAGATACATCAGGTATAAATGCAGTGTAACAGAGCTAGCTCACTAACTGGTGCAGCTGCACACTGAGACAGCAGGTATAAATGCTGAGTAATACAGCTAGCTCACTAACTGGTGCAGCTGCATACAGAGACAGCAGGTATAAATGCAGAGTGGTAGAGCTAGCTCACTAACTGGTGCAGCTGCATACAGAGACAGCAGGTATAAATGCAGAGTGGTAGAGCTAGCTCACTAACTGTTGCAGCTACATACAGAGACAGCAGGTATAAATGCAGAGTGATAGAGCTAGCTGACTAACTCTTGCAGTTGCATTTATTTATTTTGTTTTTGTTTACCGGTAGGTGCATTAGCCAACAAGACTATTTTCAGGCACTACCCAGGAGGGTACAGAGACAAACTTCAGGAGAAACTTTTTTTGTACATAATACAAGTGACATGTAAGTGTTTGAGTAATTAACAATGGTAAAAATGAGAAAACAATACATCATTTAAGTTTACATGTAACAAATTATGATTTGAATGTTTGGTGGCAGCGGTGGTGAACTTGCAGGTTGGGGATCTGGTTTGGGGGAAGTTAGGATGGTATCATCCATGGCCTGGGAAGTGTATAGCTGCCCAATGAATTTTTGCCATTCTGAGATCAGGAGGAGATGGGGCCCATGGAAGCTGCAATTGTGTCTGTGGGCCACATTGGCGGCAGGAGCAGCGCGCTGGAGAGTCAGAGGTCAAAGGGACTTAAGGAGAGCCAGTCAGTGCACATGGTCATTCAAACAGCGCAGCTGGGCTATTTAAGTCTGGGAGCCCAGCCACTGGAAGAACACATGGAGGAGCTGTAATCCAGAGTCGCATTAATGACATGAGCAGGAGCTGGGGGTCCGGAGTCGCATCTGTGGCATCAGGAGGAGCTGGGGGTCTTGAGTTATGTCAGTGGCAACAGGAGTAGCTGGTGGCCATGGAGGCTGCGATTGTATCCAGGGGCTGCATCGGCAGTGGAAGCAGCACCGAAGAGTCAGAGAGGACAAAGGGACTTAAGGAGAGACAATCAGTGCACAGGGCTTCAAATTCAAACAACGCGGCCAGGCTATTTAAGTCAGGGAGCCCAGCCACTGCAAGGACACATGGAAGAGCTGTAATCCAGAGTCGCATCGGTGGCAACAGGAGGAGCTGGGTGTTCAGAGTCACATCATTGGCAACAGGAGGAGCTGGGGGCCTTGGAAGCTGAAATTGTGTCCGGGGGCTGCATCGGTGGTGGGAGCAGCACTGGAGAGTCTGGGAGCCCAGCCGCTGCAAGGACACATGGAGGAGCTGTAATCCAGAGTCGCATCGGAGGCATCAGGAGGAGCTGGGGGTCCAGAGTTGCATTGGCGGTATCAGGAGGAGCTGGGTGTTCAGAGTCACATCATTGGCAACAGGAGGAGCTGGGGGCCGTGGAAGCTGCAATTGTGTCTAATGGTTGCATCGGCGGTGGGAGCAGCACCAGAGAGTCAGAGGACAAAGGGACTTAAGGAGAGCCAATCAGCACACAGGGCACCAAATTCAAACAGCACGGATGGGCTGTTTAAGTCTGGGAGCACAGCCACTGCAAGGACACACAGAAGAGCTGTAATTGTTTTTCCACATACTCACTCCCAATTTATATTAAATAGCCAGTGGGGGTGGAGCCTTGGAGGAGGGCACACTGGGATTGGGGGTACTGGACCAGTAAGTGTCTTTGACTTGATGCGGACTGTGGGAGGGGTGGCAAAGGGGTTACGTGTGTTTTGATAAACTGGGTGGATTTCTGTGTCTTCTAGCAAAAAGGCTAGCCAGATCTTTGCAACACAGTATTCTGGACTGTCTTGCGCAAGGGGGAGCAGGTGGCTCTTGCGAGAGGCTCCCCCTGCATTTCACAACAAGAAAGGAGCACCTCGGGGTTGAGGCACTGGTAAACTGGGCAGTCCTCCCCCGATGAACACTGTTCAGGACTCTGCTAGTGCCTTTGGGGGGGAAAGGATTGTTTGGGGCTGGAGAGAGCAGCATCAGAGGGAGCTGCTGCAGCGTGGGTTTTTTGGCCTGCCCACCGACCCCGTCCCCTCCTCCCATTAAATGCCTGGTAGCCACCTTTCAGAATAGACCAGCACCAATTGGCACTGGCCATAGGCGGGATCTTGAGCACCATAAAGTCTCTAACTTAACCTAAAATGGATATACTATCCAGCGCTGCAATTATAGCATACGCCAAGTAATCTGATTGGGCAAACAATATCAGCCTAATTTGTCCCATCAATTCATACAGTGACCTGTGTTACAACCATTAACTAGTAGCAGAGAATACACAATATCTAAAGCAGTTTGATGTAAGATATATCTTTGTTTTAAGAGGGCTGTTCAGTTTGCTGAGGGGCTGGCATACATTCACCTAAATCTACTGGGGCATCGATGGTCCACTGGCTTATAGAAACAGAGAAACATAGACTTTGACAGCAGATATGGACCACTTGGCCCATCTAGTCTGCCCATTTCCCTACCTACAGGATAGGCCACAGATCCTAGTTAACCAACAGCCTATTTCTTCCTACCCCCCCCAAGAATTGCCTTATGTCTGTCCCATGCATTCTTGAATTCTCCCACAGTTTTAGACCCCACAACCTCCTCAGGGAGGCTGTTCCATGCATCCATTACCCTCTCTGTGAAATAATACTTCCTCACACTGCCCCTGAACCACCCCCCCATCTTTAAATTGTGTACCCTTGTTCTTGCACATCTCTTTTTCTGAAAGATGCTACCCTCTTGGACTTTGTTGATTCCACTGAGGTACTTAAAAGTTTCTATCATGCCCCCTCTTCTCCATGAGAGCATACATATTAAGCTCCTTTAGTCTCTCCTCACGGCTTCTCTTGCAGACCTCATCATTTTAGTTGCCCTCCTCTGACTGCCTCTATCCTGTCTATGTTCCTTGCGGAGATGGGGTCTCCAGAACTGGATGCAGTACTCCAGATGGGGTCTCACCAACTGTCTGTACAGAGGGATAACAACTTCCTGTTTTCTGATGCAGATGCATCTCCCTATGCATCCCAGTATCCCCCCAGCCCTCACTACTGCCTTCTCACATTGCTTGTTAACCTTAAGGTCATCTGATATGATTACCCCAGGTCCCTTTCCTTTTTTGTTATTGTTACTACCTCCCCCAATTGTGTATTCTTCCCCTGGGTTCTTGTTTCCCAGGTGCATTATTTTGCACTTCTTTGTATTGAATCCTAGCTGCCATACTTCTGACCATTCCTCCAATCTTGCCAAGTCCCTTCTCATCCTTTCCACACCTCCTTGTGAATGAACCCTGTTGCAGATCTTTGTGTCATCAGCAAAGAGGCATATTTTTCCTTCCAGTCCCTCTGCAGTATCACTTATGAAAACATTAAAAAGGACTGGACCCAATACTGAACCCTGCAGTGCCCCACTAGTAACCCCTCTTTCTTCAGAGTGGACTCCATTTACAATTACCTTCTGTGTCCTGTTGTCCAGCCAATGTTTTACCCAGGCTACCACTCTGGGACCCACTCCCAGGCTGGTTAATTTGACTTTCAATCTTTTGTGTGGGACTGTGTCAAATGCCTTGCTAAAGTCTAGGTAGGCCATGTCCACAGCCCCTCCCTGGTCTACCACTTTGGTCACCCAGTCAAAAAAAATCTATTAGATTCATCTGACATGACCTTCCCATTGTGAACCCATACTGCCTTGGGTCCTGTGCCCCACTGGCCTCTATGTACTCAACTATTCTTTCCTTCAGAAGTGACTCCATCACTTTCCCTACCACAGAGGTCAAACTGACAGGTCTGTAGTTTCCTGCCTTTGTCTTGGTCCCACTTTTGTGAAAGGGAATCACATCCGCCTTCCTCCAGTCCTCGGGTACCACCCCATCCTCCCATGATTTATTAAAAAGAGTAGCCAGTGGTTTCACTAGTTCCCCCTTAATTCTTTTAGAATTCTGGGGCGAATTCCATCAGGCCCCATTGCTTTGTCCACCTTCAGTTTTAGGAGTTCTTGCAGAACCCTTTCTTCTGTGAAAGGACTGGGATCGACTCCCCTGTCAAGAGTGCTTCTGTTAATTGGTTTAGGCACTTTCCCCATCTCTTTTGTGAATACTGAGCAGAAATATTCATTCAGTATCCCTGCTTGTTCACTGTCCCCCTCTGCTCAACCACCGTTCATTCTGTTCAGCCTCATTATCCCTTCCTTTGTCTTTCTACGCTCACTGATGTACCTATAAAAGGTTTTATACCCCTTCTTAACTGAGTTGGCTATCTTTTCCTCAGTTTGGGCCTTTGCTGTTCTGACTTCCCTTCCTGCTTCCTTCTGCCTTAACTGGTACAGTTCTCTATCCTGCACCTTCTGTGTTTCCTTATACTTCCAGAATGCTGTCTTTTTCTTCCTGACTTTCACAGCCACCTCTTTTGAGAACCATAGTGGCTTTTTCTTTCATTTGATTTGTTTACTTTGCTTCACACAAAGGCTTGTTGCCTCTGTGATGGCAGTTTGATGATTCCCCATTGTTGCTCCACATCTCCTTCTAGCCTGTTTGCTAGTGCTTTTCTGAGGCACTCTCCCATCTTGCCAAAGTCAGCCCTCCTAAAGTCCAGTGCCCTCACTTTTGTATGGCTTGACTCTGTAGCTGAGTTTAATGTGAACCACACTGTTTGATGGTCACTTGTTCCCAGATGGCAACCCACTTCTAGATCTGAGATCCTCTCACTGCCGCTGTTTGAGACTACAAGGTCTAAGATTGCTCCCTCATGAGTGGGTTCTGAAACTAGCTGTCTGAGGCCTGCCACCTGTAGGGCATCAAGAATGGCCCTGCTCTTGGATGTGGCTGCAGCAAATGTGCTCCAGTTAACATCTGGCATATTCAGGTCTCCCATCAACAGTATCTCCCCTTTCTCTGCCATTCTAAGAATGCCTTCTATCATATCCGTGGGCCAAAAGGCTACATCAATCTTCTCCTTCAACCCAATATCATTGAAAGAAGTGGAAGATCTCCTCTCCAATTTGGGTACTTCAAAAAGTGCAGGTACAGACTCCCTGGACCCCTACTTCCTCAAGATTGCATCTCAAGTCTTATCTGCCCCCCTCACTCATCTCTTCAATCTTTCCCTCACCACTGGATCCATTCCCTCCATTTGGAAAACAGCTCAAGTAGTTCCTTTACTCAAATCTGGTGATCCCATGGATCTCAATAATTACAGGCCCATTTCCATCCTATCAGTTCTGTCAAGATGCTCGAAAAGTTAGTAAACTCACAATTAGGGTCTACCTGGATAACAATAACCTCTAAACACACAGCACAATCAGGATTTAGATCAAGGCACAGCACCATTTCAGCCCTAGCCAAAGTAACCAACGACTGGCAGACTGCTATGGATAAGAAGAATAGTACCTGTGCTGTGTTCTTGGATTTGAGCAAAGCATTTGACACAGTGGATCATGAATCACTGATCACCTCCCTTGGTTCAATAGGGTTGGATTCCCCTTCACTCAATTGGTTCAAGTGCTATCTATCAGACAGATCACAACTGGTAAAAAATGGAAACTACCTATCCACTTTAAAACCACTGCTAAGAGGTGTACTGCAAGGCTCTATTCTTGGCCCCATCCTCTTTGCCATCTATATTAATAATATTGATGCTAACCTCACTCAATCAAACATCCATCTGTTTGCTGATGATACTGTGCTATATGTTAGCAATCCTTCATTGTCTAAAGCCTGTGAACTGCTACAATCTGAATTCTCCATCCTACAACACAACTTACTGGATAAAACTACTTCTAAATGCCAAAAAAACAAAAGCTATGCTCTTTTCCTCACAAAGTTGCTCTGCCACTACCCCATCATCTACCACCCTACAACTAACCACCTTACTTGGAGAGAAGCTGGAATACATTGATAACTTCAAATATCTTGGTGTCTGGATTGATAACAAACTTGACTTTTCTGTCCATATTGAGGAGCTACTAAAGAAACTGAGACAAAGGCTTGGTTTATTTTTTAGAATAAAGCACTACCTCAACAGAGACTCCAAAAAAAGATTAATCCAGGCTTCATTCCTATCCCTCATTGACTATGCTGACTTTCTGTATGGACACTGTTCACTCCCCCTCTTAAATAAACTGGACACCCTATACCACAGGTCCATCAGATTCATTACTGACCTTCCCTTCAGCACCCACCATTGTTCCTTTATAAGGCAGTTAACTGGTCATCATTACAACACAGAAGAAATAGGAATGCTGCAATTTGGATATTCAAAGCCTTATTAGGCAAGCTACTACCTACATCTCGGACTGTTTTACTCAAATCACTTCTAGGCCATACAACCTAAGGATCAACAAAATTATCATTCTTAAGGTCCCAATGCCTGCACCCAGCTTGGGAGGGCTGCTATCAGCTACTCACTAGCAATTGTTTGGAACTCACTCCAAAAACTATGAAGCTAAATAACCTCCACCCTTAATATCCTTCAAAAGATTATTCACCACCCTATTCCCAGAACTCTGCAACTGCTTCCACAAGGCCTAATTCACGCCCTACCCACCCCTTTCTGCTCGTGTTTCTATATGCTGAAAAAACTCCAGTTCCCATTCCCAAGATTCACCCTCAAAATGCCTGCTAGGTCCTATAATTCATATATTAACTCTGATGTGCCAACTGCCTACTGTCTCCCAGATTAAAAGTGTTAATGCCTTGTACATATGTATATTGTTATATACTAGCACTTATGTCATTGTATTACTGTTTTTTGTTACCTCTGTCATTGTATTACTGTTTATGATACCCTTGTCAATGTAATAACACTTGCACTTCTTGACCACTCCGGTCCATCTTGTAAATGAGCTATGCTCAATGATGTTCACCTGATTAAATAAAGATTTGATTGATTGATTGATTGATATCCTTGTCCATTCCCTCCCCCTGACATTATATGTTTGACTACTCTAACAGCTTTAGTATCCCTGTGAACTGTACTGTTTTATAATCCCCAGTCTGTTACAGGTGACCTGCCTACCAACATAGCACGGGTGCTCACCAACTTAGGGGCTTAGTTTGGTACTCTTGGAGGTAGGAGCTCTGAACTGTTGTGGTGAGAATAGATAGGTGGTAATAATAGGTAGGTACTGCCGATAAACAGTGTGGTATCAGGTGTCTGGTAGTGGTATGGGAATCACCACTAGCCACTGAGTTGGGGCCAGTGACCAACACTGATTTCTGGACCATGCCCCTCAGTCAGTCTATCACTGGTATGAATATGGGGAACCCTCAGTACCTATTTAAGCAAATACCACTGCATCCACTCATGTGCACACTAGCCTGTGGTATCCTCACTGTCCTTGGCATCCACTGGTGTATTGGTGCAGATGTTCCTAGAGTGGGTGAACCATGGGGCACTTGCTCCCTGCAGGTGGATACTGATTTCACGTTCTCCAACCTATTAGCAGAAGGCAGACCCCTCTCTGGGTTCTCTGCAGTCTTGACCTTAGGTGCTTTCAGTGCCATGCATGGCTGGTCAGGAGATATGGCTGAAGGGTGTGTGCCAGGGATGGCTCCCTTTCCCTAAAACATCTCCTATGGCTACTCCTGGTGACCCTAGCACTGTCAGGTGACATTGAGCTAAACCCTGGCCCACCTTGCCAAATGGCCCCTGCTGCTGTGGGTGGGATGGCTGGCAAAGGGCTGGAAATAGCCCATCTCAATATTCGTAGCATCCTGCCCAACCTGGCAGAACTACTGGCATGGATCACCCCTGACATCCTGGGAATAACAGAAACCTGGCTTAAACCCACCATACTAAACTCCGCATGTTCCCTTCCGGGCTGTGACCTCCTCAGGCTTGATCACCCAGGAAAAAAGAGGAAAGGTGGCATCTTGGTCTATTATAAAAGCCATATTAACTTGTCGGTCCTACCCTGTCCACAATCTGTGCAGTCCCCTTGTGAGTTCATGCACACAGTGCTGTTGCCTGGGATGACCAAAAAGATACATGTTGTATTCACCTACAATCCCCCAAGGGGCAGCCTGGAGGGGCTGTCCATCCTCCTGAATACTGTAGGTGCTGTGACCCAACATAATGAACTAATTATTCTAGGAGATCTCAACCTAAACTGGCTTGGTTGCAACTCCAAAGCATATGAACCACTCCTTGATGGTCTCTTCCTGTCGCAACTGATTAAGGAGCCTACTAGATGCCCACCCAGTGTTGGAGGGAGCTCTCTCCTGGACTGGGTCATGACAAATCTACCAGAGAGGATCAGCTCTTCGGGCATCCTCTCTGACTCCATCTCGGACCACTCCCCCATGTACGGTGTGAGGAAGACTCCTTCTTTGAAAATCCCACATAAAATTATCCAGGTCCGAGACTACTCAAGGTTTGATCTTGGCTCCTACTGTGCTGATCTCCAGCACGCTGACTGGTCAGCAGTATGGAACACACAGGACTCCTCGTCAGCAGCCAGTCACTTCCTCACTGCATTCAGGGTGCTGCAGGATAAACATGCCCCCCTCATCAGATGGAGGGTCAGGGGCTCAGCGGCAAAGTGGCTGCAGGGCAGTCTGCTAACCCTTATGAAGTACAGAGATAAGTGCAGGGCAAAATTCAAGGCTAGGCGGAACAGGCCATATTTCTGCAGTACAGGATGCTCAGAAATCAGTGTAAGAAGGCTATTAGGGTGGCCAAATGGGAATTTTGCAAATCTGTGCTGCTGCGTACAGCTGGGGACCCTAGGAGGTTCTGGAGTAACAATAAGAATATAGTCAGTGGGACACTGAGCAGTGAGACCTCGGTTATGATCATTGATGGTGCCAGTTGCAACAACTCGCTGACCATTGCAAATGTATTCAACCAATACTTCTCAGACCTATCTACCTTTACCTCATCACTCCCCATGGGAGAGGGGAGAAGGGTGAAAAATGGGCCTCACCATCCTCATCTTAGCCGCCCCTCCTTTTTAAGATGGTGGTGGTGCAAGAGGTGCAGAGACTGCTCTCTGGTCTGTCTCACTTCTTGAGTGCTGGACATGATGGACTGGAGACAAAACTTCTGAGTCTTAGTGCCAATGTGACCCATACCCATATCTTCAATCTGTCCCTGTTGTCAGGTGTCATTCTGGAAGTATGAGAAGTTGCCAGGTTGGTCCCAATACTTAAACAAGGAAACCCCAAACTCATAGAAAACTACCGTCCAATATCCATACTTCAGAGGTCAGCAAACTTCTCGAGAAGATCATGGCAGGGCAACTCTCAGAGTACTTGCAATCTCATGACCTGTTGTCCCCTGAGAAGCATGGCTTTAGGAAAGGGCACAGCACAACTTCTGCCTTTGTCATGGTCTCATCTTGGATCAGAGCGGCTATGGACCAAGGCAAACTCTCTGGAGCCATCTTTATAGATCTCTCTGAGGCCTTTGATCTTGTTGATCACACCATGCTCCCCACCCAGCTCAGCTCCTATGGTCTATCACCTGAGGTACTCAACTGGTTCTCCAACTATCTAAGCAGCAGACAGCAACTTATTAAGTATGGGAAGGAGTTCTTGGACACTATCCCTGTTACCATGGGTGTCCCACAAGGCTCTGTCTTGGGGCCCCTGCTTTTCTCCATATTCTTGAACAAACTCCCATCTGCTGCTAGCCACTGCAAGCCTATCCTTAATGCAGATGACCTGGTCATCCTGACTCACTCCCCTGAGATAGGGGTCATAAATCACCACCTAAGCGAGGACTTGGGGAACATCCAATCCTGCATACTGTCACATAAGTTGGTTATAAATCTCAGGAAAACCCAGGCCATGCTCTTTGGGTCTCAGGCCAAGATTAAGGCTGCCCCTATTCCACTATGTGTTTCTGGTGTCGACAGGGTCAAGATCCCGGTTACTGATAACTTTAAATACCTTGGGGTGATGCTGGACCCGTAGCTTGACCTTGGCCACCACATTCAGAATACTTGCAAGACTGTAAACTGCAAACTGGTTCTGGCATACAGAGCAAAAAGTAATCTTACTCCGGTAGCTCAGATTGCACTTGCCAGAGGGGTGCTCCTACCCTCACTCTGCTATGGGCTCCTCTTGTTTGCCTGATCATCCAAAGTCCACCTCACTAGGTGGTCCACTGCCTACAATAATGTCTGTTGCTTTGCACTGGCTGCCCCCGTCTCACTTATCATTGTGACCTCTATAGCAGGCTAAATTGGCTGTCACCCGCTAACCACATAGACTTTGTCTTAGGGTGCTTCACCAGAAAGGTCCTTGGCACTGGCACCCCTCCAGAGCTTGCAAAATTTCTTGTCCCATCCGTATCCTCTTCCTACTCCCTCAGGTCCCAGGGATAGGCCCTCCTCAAGACACCAGCTACACAGACTCAAATGGGTGGGCGGGACTTTGCTGCATTCGCTCCCAGACTGTGGAACTCCTTCCCTGCCCAGGTCCATGCCACGCACTCACAGATGTGTCTCCGTTCCTCCCTATGGAACCATCTCAAACTTGCCTCAGCCTGTGGCTGCCCCACATCCCCGTGAATTGATCCATCACAGCACTCTGCTCTGGAGCTACTCCTGGACAAAAGACCAGACTCCAAGAGATTGCTATGCTGTATGGTGTTACACCTGAAGGATTTTGATACTGTGCCCCTGGAACTGCTCTTGTCTTCCATAAGGTGTTTATGTTGTTATGTTAATACTGTATAATCTATGCCTTACTATGCTCGTACGCTGTGTTGAATCTGTAACATTACTGCTCTTATCTCCCACAAGGTGTTTATCTCTTGTTATGTTAATACTGTATAATCTATGCCTTACCTTGTTTCGTATGCTGTGTTGAACCTGTATCCTCACATGAATTGTAACATGTCTAATTTGTACAATATCATTGTGTGTACCTAAATCTATTATTCCTGTACTCTCCCGGGTTGTACCTGAAAATAGACAATTGTCTTGTCTAGTGTATCTGCCTAGTTAACAAAAGCTAAATAAATAAAATACATTCGGGTAATTTTTTAGTGTGAACTGAGCAGTATACAGTTCAAACAATGGGGAACAGAGCTCTGAGATAGCAAATAGTGATAAAGTAAGAGAAAATTAGGCAATGAGAATTGGATGGAAGAGTGCTCCCTGTTGGAGTGGACCCTAGGATACAGAGACAGTGGGCCGGATTCAGAAAGGGTTGCTGCAACCTGCAACAGTGGCAGCTTGCACAGACCAACCCTGGAACCTGGACCTTGCACCTGATTCAGTATCGGAGCGGGTCCAGGAGTCTGCATCCTGTGACTTGTGGCAGCTTCGCAAGGTTTGGCACAGCTCCCAGGAATGCCCGTAGGTCACAGGGCAGGGGATGTGGCAGATGCACCAACCAAGGTGAACCACGGTACCCCCATGCCCACCTCCGATCCCCCAGAAGGACTTAGCTCCAGCCCCTTGCCCCCTTGCCATGGACCCCCCCACGAAAACACACTGGTAACTGTCCTGGTGGCTCAGTGGTCCCCCTCCCAGTGGTGTCAGCCCCCCACCACACACACCCAGTGGGTAGGTCAGTGATTGGCACAGCCCTCCACTCACCACCATGGCCAGCCACTGACTGAACTGTACAAAGCTTGCGTACTGTAATAATATGCACTCTGTGAATGACAGCTTTCATTCACAAAGTGCATGTGTTCACAATGCTTTGTAAAGTTCAGTCAGTGGATGGCCGTGGTGGTGAGTAGAGGGCTGTGCCAGTCACCAGTGGGATATTGCGGGGTGGGGGGCTCACACTGTTGGGTGAGGGGGTGGGGTGCCACTAGACTACTAAGGGGTTATGGGGATTGACAGGGGATCATGCTCCAGGGCATGTGGGGGCTCACAACATGTGTGTAGGGGGGTCTGGGCATTAGGGGTGATCCAGACACCCATCCTGGCACAGTGCATGCCATGCCTAGGTCCTGGAGCCCATGGGGGGTCTGTAACCCACAGGGGATGTGGCGCTGGGGCACAGTGACAACCTCCATTGAACAGCAAGGACTACTTAGACCACCATTTTGGTGGTGTAACTGGTCTTTGACAAATGTTCACTGGTGGTTGTCTCTGAATCCCATTAGTGAACGTAGCAGCCACCATTCCTGAATAGGGTGCAAATGCTGCCATGAACCCCCTTACGCCATGTCGCTAGGGGGTTTATTGCACATAGGTGCAGTTGGGCACAGGCAGCCAGCAGCATGTCACAGGCTGCCTATGTGAATCCCCCCAGGGTGCAACTCAGGATGCAAGTGCTTCTTGCACCATTTTTTCCAATGCAAGTTGCCTTACGTCCTGATTTGCCTTTTGTAAATACAGCCCAGTAGGTATAAAAGCAGAGTGATAGAGCTTGCTCACTTACTAGTGCAGCTACATACAGAGATAGTATGTATGAATGCATATTAATAGAGCTAGCTCACTAACTGGTGCAGCTGCATACAGAGACAGCAGGTATAAATGCAGAGTAATAGAGCTAGCTCACTAACTGCTGAATCTGCATACACAGACAGCCATTATAAATGTAGAGTAATAGAGCTAGCTCACTAACTGGTGCAGCTGCATACAGAGACATCAGGTATAAATGTAGAGTAATAGAGCTAGCTCACTAACTGCTGCAGCTGCATAGAGAAACAGCAGGTATAAATGCAGATACATAGATACATAGACAGTGTCGGAAGATAAAGGCCTATGGCCCACCCAGTCTGCCCATTTGAGCTTGTAAGTTCAGTTTGTTTTCCTAGAGGTCTGTTGCCCCTTACCCTTGACCTCCAGAATTCCTTTATGTTTATCCCATGCATTCTTAAATCCCGTGATTGTTTCAGCCCCCACCACTTCCTCTGGCAGGGTGTTCCACTTGTCCACCACCCATTCTGTGAAGAAATTCTTTCTCATGTTTCCTCTGAATCATCTTCCCTCCAACTTTGTCCCATGCCCTCTAGTCCTGGAACATCTTTTTTGCTTAAAAATAGTGTTTTCCTGGAGAGTCACGTGATGCGCTCGAAGGATTAGCAGCTTGCATAGGGGCTCTCCTCTCTTCACTAAAAACGCTGACCTTTTCCCACACTTCTGACAATTTACACCTGCCATAACCTCAATCTAAAGCTGCTACTTCTTTTAAGCTTTAATTTGTCTGGCTAAAGGGGCAAAAGATGGAAGAACCTAGCCAGGAACTTGAGGCAAAGCGCCCTTGGCGCAGCTCTTCTCCGATGGCTCTGCAAGATGAGTTAACGCCTTCTCGTGTATACACTGAACTGTCAACAATTAAAGATGCGCTTTTTAAATTAATCGAGGAGGTTGCCGATTTCAAGCCTGCACTAACCCAACTGGCCCATCGGGTCACAGATGCTGAAGCTCGGATTTCCTCACTGGAGTGGAGCTCAGAGAAACAGGGCCCAGCTATGGTGGAATGCAAGAGGGCGGTGGCTAAACTAGAAGATCGTCTAGACGACCTTGAGGGAAGGAACCGCCATAATAATCTTGTTTTGCTGGGGCTCCCGGAGGGTGAAGAAGGCCCCAACACAATTTCCTTCCTGCAAAAGTTTCTTAGGAAGACGGTAGGGCCTTCGCCTAACGGGCCCGAATATATTATTGAAAGAAGCCATCGGGCCTTAAGGGCAAAGCCAACCCCCTCAGACCCCCCAAGGCCTGTTATCTTCAAGCTCCTCAATTATCTTAATTGGGAGCATATTTTGAAGGAGGCAAGGAAACTCTCAGCCATTCTCTGGGAGGGTAAGAAATTACGTGTGGTGCCCGATTTAACACTGAAAATCCGGATGGCCCATTCCAGTTTTCGTCCCATCACTTCAAAACTCTGCGCTGCTGGTGTGAAACATCGCATGCTATACCCGGCTAGGTTGGAAGTCACCCTCAAGGACGGAATAAAACGTTTTGAATCGGCAGACGAGGCTGTAAAGACACTAAAAGATTTACTGCCAGATTTATTTCTCAAAGGTTGAGGAGGTCTGATGTTGAGGAAGCACTCCGGAGCTTAGAAGAAAACCTGGACTGATTTGTTCAACTTTAGGCTGCATGAGTCTGCTACTGAACTTATAGGGTGTTGGGAGTTCCCTTATCTCCCCTTATTAATCGTTTTTTTTTATTTTATTTTCTCTTTCCCTTTCAGGTCTGTTATTGGGGCGTTTGATCTGTAAAGTCTGGATCTACATTTAATGTAAAATGTGCCCATCCGAGGGGAGGGGGATTTCTCGACCTGTGTTTTCGGCAGTTGCCAGAGGATCCTAAAAGAGGTATCAGGTGCAAGGCTGCTGCTGAGGTGACCGGGCAAGCCTCCAATTCACTTTACGAGGGTTACCCCTTTCTTATTTTATTATCAGCTCTTGTTATGCCGCCACTTTGGGAGTAGAATGTTCAGAGCTGCTCGAGATCTGTGGCGGGCTCACTGCTCTGCCGATGTCTCATCGGTTACTTTTCTAGTTAGTTGCAACAGCAGTTTGGCTCCTTGCCTGGTTTATTGTTTGAGTTTCTGTCCTGATATTTAAGCCACCTACTAATTAATAAAGTTGGATGTTATGGTGGGGGTTTTAGAATATTGCTATAGCCTGCTTTGGCTTATGGTTTCTGTATTTAATGGGCTGAGCTACTGGGGGGAGTGGGTGTGCTGGCACATTGTTATACGGGACTTCTTTTTCCCCTTTTTGGTTTTCTTTGTGACCATTTCACGCTTGCCCCTCGTTAGGTTTCCCTATGGTCTGTGCCTTGGTGTGAATGTAGTCACTTGTTAGACATTTAGAATTTAATAAACGATATAATATTGGGCTCTATATAGGGGATGGGGAAGTGTTAACCTAACCGAAGTGCTAATGGATGCAGAATAAGGAAGCGGTTGCCTAGGGCTTCACAAGGTTTGGCAGTTTGTGGGATATGGCAAATAGACTCTTCTTTCTAAGGGGGCCTCAGAGTAACGCCATGGGCCAACAGATTTGAGTCGCGTGGGCCGGTGGTATGGTTTCTGTAGGGTTTGGGAAAGAGTGGGAGCCTTTTTGAGGGGTTCCTTTTCTCAAGTTTTAGGTATTTGGGGGATATTAGGGGAAGGAGTTGGCAGCTTACCAGTTGGGTCTGTATCCTTTATAGAGCTATTTTATGGCTTCCAATCTAAATATTATTTCTTGGAACATTAAGGAGGGTAGAGATAATAGGAAAAAATATATTATTTTAAATCATTTGGCACAATTTGACCCATCAATAGTATTTCTCCAAGAAACTCACATGCTCCCTGACCAGCTCCACTTTCTGAAAAAAAGATGGGTAGGTCAGGTTTTTGGGACAGGGCTTTCCACAAGTAAAAGAGGGGTGGCTGTTCTAGTGGCTAAAGGGATTCCCTTTTTTCCTTCGGAAGTTGTTTCCGATCCTAATGGCAGATTTGTCATTGTGGTAGGGAAGCTTGGGGGAGCAAGTTTAGTGCTGGGGTCTATTTATGGGCCCAATCAGGAGTCACCGTCTTTTTTTACGCAGCTGGCAGTACTTATAGCACCCTTTGCTGATAGGCCTGTAATCTTTGGAGGGGATTGGAATTTGGTACAGTCCAACCATTTAGATCGCTCGTGGTGTAAAGGTCTACACCTCTCCCCGGCCCAGAGGGCATTGGCAGAATTCACTTCCTCTTTAGGCCTTATCTACCCATGGAGATTGACCAACCAAACTGCTAGAGAATTTACCTTTTACTCCCCTGTTCATAGAAGTTATTCTCGAATTGATTTTTTTTTGGTTAGCCATCAGGTTCTTACTTTGGTTCAAGAAGTTACTATTTCGGGTCGGGTAATTTCTGATCACTCTCCCATTAGATTTCGGCGTCAGCCACTATCTGTTCTGCCAAAATCTTACTCGTGGTCTCTAAATAATAGTTTACTTAAGGATCCCCAATTGCTAGGTCATCTTCGGTCATTTATATCTCACTCCATTGATTCCAACTGGGGGTCAATTTGGGCAGTGGACCAGGTGTGGGCAGCCTTGAAGGCTACATGGAGGGGTGAGCTGATTAGGTTTGCGTCAACTCGTAAAAAGGAAAACGCGCGCTTGTTGTCCAATTGTTTATAGAAAATTAAGGCTTTGGATGCTATAGGAGAGGTCTCGAGGTCTTATGATCAAGAGCAAGAGCTAGCTACTCTTAGGGCCTGGTATAAAAGGACTTTGAGAGAGAGGGTTGAGCACTCGGCCTCTAGATTGAAGGCCTCCTATATAGGGCAGGGCAGCAAAGTGGGTAAAATACTAGCATGGCAGTTGAAACAACGGGCCGCGGCCAAGTGGGTGGCAGCGTTAAGGCATCCGCAGACAAATGACATGATTTCGGATCCGGAGGGCATATTGGGTATTTTTTTTGATTTCTATAAAAATCTATATTCTAGTGTGCTGCTTCTGCCAGAGGGGGTTGCAAGGATGAGGGAATTTCTGTCGAACATTCCCTTCCCCAAACTATCTGAGGATTTTAGCCAGATGTTAGAAGCTCCCCTTTCGTATGAGGAGATTTCCCAAACTATCAATGCTTTAAAGCTGGACAAGGCACCAGGGCCAGATGGCTTTACAGCTCTTTTTTATAAGACGTTCAAAGAATACCTGGTGCCGTTGTTGCAGCAACTCTATACCTTTTGGCATGAGCATGGGATAGAAGACCAGTCCCTTTTTGAGGCGAGAATAATTCTCCTGCCCAAACCTGACAAATCTTTAGACTTAGTAAGTAATTACAGACCAATATCACTATTAAATATTGACATCAAGATCTACGCTAAGATTCTGGCTACTAGAATTAAGGCAGTGTGGTTAGGGCTGCTGAGTCCTGAGCAGGCTGGATTTGTGGCTGGTCGTTCATCTGCAGATCACTTTAGAAAGTTGTTTTATTTAATTTCTGAGTCTGCGAGCCCAGACATGGAAGCATCTCTGGTCTCACTAGACGCAGAAAAAGCATTTGATAGGGTGGAATGGGATTTTATGTTTGAGGTATTGTCCAAATTTGGCATTCGGGTAAGTTCCTGGACTACTCGGATCCTTTACACATGTCGAAGCAGATTCAGTGCAATAACTTGATTTCAGCCTTTTCGTTGTTGCGGGGCACTCGTCAGGGATGCCCTCTTTCCCCGTATTTATTTAATTTATATTTAGAACCCCTGATTAGGGCCATCAAGATGGACAATAAAGTTCAAGGGGTTTGCATAGGGGAGTCCGAGTATAAACTGTCTGCCTTTGCTGATGACTTGTTAATGCATATTTGGCATAGTCAAGACTCGCTTCCACACCTGTTTCAAATTATTTCATGTTTTAGTGAATTTTCGGGTTATAATTTGAATAAGAGTAAAACTACGGTTTACCCGTTATCCCCTCATTACAAGAGTTGGTGTTCATCCTTAGAGCCTACGTTGGCAACAAAATCTCATCCTTATTTGGGTATCCAGATTTCAAAGACTTGGCTGAGTTGGCGGATCTAAACTTCAAGCCCTTGCTCAAATCCATTAAAGAGGATTTGGAAAGGTGGACCAAGCTTCCTCTATCTTTTGGGGAGAACTAATACAATTAAATGATGATTTTACCAAGAATCTTTTACCCTCTCTTTAATCTTAATGTATACCTTCCCAAATCTTTTTTTAACCTACTTCGCAAATATTGTGCTGACTTTTTATGGAATGGTAAACCCCCTTGTAGGGTTTATGGGAAACTTACTCGACTGAGGAAGGAAGGGGGTTTGCAGCTACCAGACTTTTATATCTACTATTTGGCTAGTCATGCGGCGAGATCGGCCTTATGGGCGTCAGACATAGCAACGACTTCTGTAGGTGGTATGCTAGATCGTTCTATATTGCAGAGTCTTAATCTGGATGTGGAATCCTTTTATTCACCCCATGGTCAAAAGTTCCTCTAAAGTAAGGGATACCCGTTGGGTTGGGACATTAAGGCCTTGCATCAGCTTTATTCATTACTGAATATCCCTATGCAGGAGACCTGATGCAACCTCTTTTAAGGAACCTAACCTCTTGATTGGTAATCAGCCGATAAAGAGGTGTGAGAGCAACCTCCCCATAAACCTAGGGCAGCGGACTTTGTTTCAGATGGCTCAGTTACATCACCTTCTGTCTTGATGGTGAAACTTAAGATAGATCCTAGTGAACGTTGTGGCTGTACCAGATTCAAGGGTATTCGCTCCTCCTGGTGGATGGAATGGGGTGTGAGGAGGCTGGGGTTAATGAGGAAGATAAGAGACTTGGCACTATCTGATAACGCAGTTTTGAAAATATACAAGTTAATTCTAGCAAAGAGAGATTCCTGCGTCTTCCTAGTTCCCCATTATTGGGAGGTGAATTTATCCTTGGGCTGGTCTGAAGAGATTTGGGTAAGGGTTTAGTTGGACTTATATGCATGTGTCAAGCAAGATAGATTGAGGGGTCTCCAGTTTAATATTTTGCACAATCTTTATCTTTCTCCAGCTAAACTCTCTCGAATATATAGACTTAGTTCCCCAGAGTGCAAGGAATGTGGATGTTCTATGGCCACTATCTATCATAAGCTTTGGGAGTGCCCCAAGGTGGTTAAGTTCTGGGACTCGGTCAGGTTATGGATAGGCCCCTTTTGTGATATTTCAGCTTATTTTAATGCTGACGCCTGCATATTTGGTAGGTTTACCCATATTTCATTGGTATTTCAAAAGTGCCAAGTAGCCTTGGTCACCTTAGTGACAAAGCTGCTGCTCCTCCGTTACTAGCGGAGCGACAAGACCCCTTTCTGTAAGGAATGGTGGGATGAGTTTCTGGGAGCTTTGAATGCGGAGAGGGCCGAAGCCAGGGTTTTTAAGTCCAGTGGGAAATTTGGAAGATGTTGGGGTAGTTTTTATCAGTGCTTGAAGGATAAATTTGGTTACTAGAGAAGTTGGGACTAGCCATTGTTTCTATCACTCTCCTAGAGGCTAGTGTTTCATCCTTTTCTCTCTTGATACCCCTTATAGAATGGGATCGGGTAGTTCATACACATTCTCTATCCCCCCCCCTTTTAACCACGCTCTAATTGGTGTTTAACAGGATATTCTAGGATAGGATACAGTTGATTTGTTTAGTGTTTAGGTTGTTAAGTTCCCTGGTCTTTTTTTTGCCTCTTCTCTTTCTTACTCAGAATAGCTGCCGGGTTGGGGGTTGGGGTGGGGTAGGAAGGGTTGTGGGCTTGTTTTGTTTTACTGTGATTTGACACATTCTATTGTACTAACGTCTGTATTGGGGTTTATCTGTATGGGGGTTTGTTTTTGTTTAATGTACTTGTTGTTTGTTATAAAATAAAGTTATTTGCCAAAAAAAATTGTGTTTTCCTGCACCCTGTTCCTCCCTGTAAGATACTCATATGTCTCTATCATATCCCCTCTCTCCCTCCTCTCCTCCAGGGAGTACATGTTCAGTTCCTTCAACCTGTCTTCATAGGACTTGTGATGCAATCCATGCACCATCTTTGTTGCCCTCCTCTGAACCTTCTCTACCCCGTCTATGTCCTTACGTAGGTATGGTCTCCAGAACTGTACACTGTATTTCAGGTGGGGCCTCACTAGTGTCTTGTATTGCGGAATTATGACCTCCCTTTTCCTGCTGGTGATGCCCCTGCCTATAGTAATAGAGTAATAGAGCTAGCTCACTAACTGCTGCAGCTGCATACAGAGACAGCAGGTATAAATGCAGAGTAATAGAGCTAGCTCACAAACTGGTGCAGCTGCATACAGAGACAGCAGGTATAAATGCAGAGTAATAGAGCTAGCTCACTAACTGATTCAGCTGCATACAGAGACAGCAGGTATAAATGCAGAGTAATAGAGCTAGCTCACTAACTGGTGCAGCTGTATACAGAGACAGCAGGTATAAATGCAGAGTAATAGAGCTAGCTGACTGACTGGTGCAGCTGCATACAGAGACAGCAGGTATTAATGCAGAGTAATAGAGCTAGCTCACTGACTGGAGCAGCTGCATACATATACAGCAGGTATAAATGCAGAGTAATAGAGCTAGTTCACTAACTGATGCCTCTGCGTAGAGACAGTCGGTATAAATGCAGAGTAATAGAGCCAGCTCAATAAGTGGTGCAGCTATATACAGAGACAGCAAGTATAAATGCAGAGTAATATAGCTAGTTCACTAACTGATGCATCTACATAGAGACAGTAGGTATAATTGCAGAGTGATAGAGCTAGCTCACTATCTGGTGCAGCTGCATACACAAACAGTCCTGCTCCGTATGAGTGAGCTCTGGCTCCATGGTCATACTTGGCCTTCTGTCTCTGCTGGGAATCTGACAGGTTGCACTGGGCCACTCCAGTAAGCCCTTTCAGCTTCTCCCTAGGTACTAAAACATACTCCACTATTGAAGTCCCCTGGGAAGCATGCTTGGTTTCTCAGTCTTCCCATACCAAATCTGGAGGTCCCTGCATTCTTCATCCATAGAAAACCTTGAAAGAGGAAAATCCTGTCAACTCTTGTGGCACTTCCTGGTATGCAAACAGCAGGCGGGGAAGATAACTCTCCCTGTCTCACCCATGCTGTTCTGTGAATGCCCTCAGCATAGTTTTCAATGTCCCATTAAACCTTTCTGTCAGCCCATCTGGCTGTTGGTGGTAAGGTATTGTGCACCTCTGGAGCACCCCACTCCTCTCCCACAACCACTTCATGAGGTCCAACATGAAGTTACCCCCTTTATCAGAGATAAGCTCCTATGGTAATCCTACACATGAAAAAATCCCTGCCATTGTGTCCGCTACCTTTCGTACCTTAATGAAGAACAGGGTGAATGCCTCTGGATATCGGGTGGAATAATCTATAACCGGCAGGTTATATTTTTTCATGGACGAGCTTTGGGTATTCAAAGGACCCAAAATATCTATTCCCACCTTTTGTAAAGGCTCCACTACTGTATGTAAGGGAATTGAAGCATCTTTTGCTTTTCCTCCTGCCTTCCCTCCATTGGCAAGCTTTTAAACTAGTCAAGGGGGAGGCACTGATAAGCAGCAGGAAAATCCCAGCCTCCCCCTACAAAACAGGGTACTAAATGAGAAAAACATCAAGGTAGAAAGGTCAGTGGGGATGCTGCTACAGAAGTAAAGATATCAAAAAATGGAGAGCAATGAGTACCAATGCCGTAGTCTGGTTAACAAGCTTCCTGAATCAGCGGCCTTGATGGAGGAGGAACATCTGGATATCATGGCAGTCACAGAAACATGGTACACACAGAACCATGGCTGGGATGTAAACAAACCAGGATACACTTTCTACAGGAGGGACAGGGAGGGTAAAAGAGGAGGAGGAGGAGTTGCTCTCTACATAAGAGAAGGAATCAAAGCAACAGAACAAAAGGGTAAACAGGGAGGAGAAGAAGCACTGTGGGTCAATTTGGAGGCAGGCAATATCACCACAATCTGCACAGGAGTTGTATACAGACCCCCCTCTCGGGGGGAATGGAGATGGAAATGATAGAAAGTATACTTAGAATGGCAGATAAAGGGGAGATATTGCTGCTGGGTGATCTGAATATGCCAGATGTTAACTGCAGTGCAGTTGCAGCAACCACTTCTATGAGTGGGGTTATTCTAGATGCCCTACAGGGGGGCATGCCTTAGGCAACTAGTAATGGAACCCACTTGAGAGGGAGCAATCTTAGACCTGGTCCTCTCAAATGGAGATGGAGAGAGGATCACAGATGTAGAAGTGGGTAGCCATCTGGGAACTAGCGACCATCGAACAGTATGGTTCACAATAAACACAGCCATAGAGTGAAGCCATACAAAGGCAAAAGTACTGGACTTCAGGAGGGTTGACTTTGCCAAAATGGGTGAGTGCCTAAGGAATGCACTAGCAAATGGGAAGGAGGGGTGGAAGAACAATGAGGAATAATAAAAACTGCCATCACAGAGGTAACAAGCCTTTGTGTAAAGCAAATAAACAAAACAAGATGATGTAAGAAACCACTATGGTTCTCAAAGAAGGTGGCAGTGAAGATTCAAGAGAAAAAGAAAACATTCAGAAAGTACAAGGAATCACAGAAGGAGCAGGACAGAGAACTGTATCAGTTAAAGCAAATGGAAGCTGGGAAGGCAGTCAGAACTGCAAAGGCCCGAACTGAGGAAAAGATAGCCGACTCAATTAAGAAGGGGGATAAAATCATTTTTTAGGTACTTCAGGGAGCGAAGGAAGACTAAGGGAGGGATAGTGAGGCTTAATAAAGGGAGGGGGTGGGCAGAGGGTGACTGTGAAAAGACAGAGATACTAAACAAATATTTTTGCTCAGTATTTACAAATGAAGAGGGGGAGGTACCTAAAACAAACAATAGAAACACTCTGGATACAGAAGTTGATACCAGCCCATTTACAGAAGAAAGGGTTCTGAAAGAACTATTAAAACTGAAGGTGGACAAAGCAATGGGGCAGGATGGGATTCATCCCAGAATTCCAAAAGAACTAAGGGTAGAACTAGTGACACCACTGACTACCCCTTTAACAAATCATGGGAGGATGGGGTGGTACCTGAGGACTGGAGGAGGGCAGATGTGATTCCCCTTCACAAAAGTGGTAGCAGGGCAGAAGCAGGAAACTACAGACCTGTTAGTTAAACCTCAGTTATAGGGAAAATGATGGAATCACTTCTGAAGGAAAGAATTGTTGAGTACCTTGAGGCCAGAGGGGCACAGGACCCAAGGCAGCATGGATTCACAGTGGGAAGGTCATGCCAGATGAATCTTATAGATTTCTTTGACTGGGTGACCAAAGTAGTAGATCAGTGAGGGGCTGTGGACATGGCCTACCTAGACTTTAGCAAAGCATTTGACTCAGTCCGACACAAAAGATTAATATACAGGTTAGCTAGCCTGTGAGTGGGTCCCAAGATGATAGCCTGGGTAAAGAATTGGCTAGAGAGTAGGACACAGAGGGTAATAGTAAATGGAGTCCACTCAGAAGAAAGGGAGGTTACTAGTGGGGTGCCGCAGGGTTCAGTATTAAAACCAGTCCTCTTCAATGTCTTTGTAAGTGACATTGCAGAGGGACTGGAAGGAAAAGTATGTCTCTTTGCTGATGACACAAAGATCTGCAACAGAGCTGATGCTCAAGGTGGAGTGGAAAGGATGAGAAGGGACTTGGCAAGGTTAGAGGAATGGTCAAATGTATGGCAGGTTAGGTTTAATGCTAAGAAGTGCAAGGTAGTGCACCTGGGAAACAAAAACCCAGGGGAAGAGTACACAATGGGGGGTGAGATACTAACAACAACAAAAATGGAAAGGGCCCGGGGGTAGCCATATCAGATGACTTAAAGGTGGGCAAGCAATGTGAGAGAAACATAGAAACATAGACTTTGATGGCAGATAAGGACCGCTAGGCCCATCTAGTCTGCCCACGAGAGGGCAGTAAGGAGGGCTGGGGAGATACTCGGATGCATAGGGAGAGGCATCACCAGTAGAAAACAGGAAGTTGTTATCCATCTGTACAGACAGCTGGTGAGACCCCGTCTGGAGTACTGTGTGCAGTTCTGGAGACACAATCTCCGCAGGACATAAACAAGATGAAGCTGTCCAGGAGGGCAACTAAAATGGTGCAGAGTCTGCACCAGAAAACATATGAAGAGAGACTAAAGGAGCTTAATTTGTATAGCCTCGAGGAAAGGAGGGAGACGGGGGACATGATAGAAATTTTCAAGTACCTCAAGGGAATCAACAAAGTCCAAGAGGGTAGCATCTTTCAAAAACAGAGGTGTGCAAGAACAAGGGGGCACAATTTGAAGATAGAGGTGGCGGCTCAGAGGTAATGTAAGGACGTATTTTTTCACAGAGAGGGTTGTGGATGCATGAAACGGCCTTCCGGAGGAGGTTGTGGAGTCAAAAACAGTGGTTGAATTCAAGCATGCATGGGACAGCCATAAGGCAATTCTAGGGGGTGGGTGTAGAAAGAAGTAGGCTGCTGGTTAACTAGGATCTGCAGCTTATCCATTAGGTAGGGAAATGGGCAGGCTGGGTGGGCCAAGCGGTCCTTATCTGCCATCAAATTCTGTGTTTCTATGTTTCCCTATGCACTGACATTGGTGATAGGCTTTGCAGTATTCTTTCAACTGCTTTTTAAAGTTGGGCCAATTAAAACTATAAGCTAATCACTGCATAGTGTGAGTGTGACCGGGTAACCCCTGTCATTGGTGAGGTGCCCTGGTTGGGAGAGATGTGGGTCTTTCCTTGCCCCCCCATTAACCTACCTTATGCCTATGTTATATAAAGTACATGGAAGGAATAGATAGATAGCGAGTGGAGAGGTTGGTAGTACACTGACCTGCTGTTAAGCTCTAACCATTTCTAGAGAAGTGTATATTGATATATTCATTTTGTTTTGCTTCTGTTTATTTTTTGTCATATTCAGTTCACCTTTTGTTTATTTGCTTTGCTTATCATGGTGGCTTAAAATAAATTTGCCTAGAAATTGCTAGGTCCAACCTGATACCTTTTGACTCTGCATCCATCCTTGACCACTTCCCTCCGACACTGGTGTCAGAAGTGGGATTTGAAACCACAGCTCCGTTTGGAGACCAGAAGAGGCTATTATGATGGATGAATTAATGCTGGATGGAGGCAGAGCAACGCTGGAGAGAGGCAGAGCAGAGATGCCAAGAGCTGGAGTTCCAACTGGAGCAGGCCAGGGATGTATCCAGGAGAGATGAGCCTTGGATTATGGACATGGAGACAACCCAGATGGAACATTCAGAATCTGATCTTCCTATCCTTCCTATTTTCCCAGAAATGTATTGGACTGAGGACAATGGAGTGGTAATGCCGGAGAAGTCCCCAGGTAAGATTGTTCTTGTGGACCTATGGGTGAAGACTACAAGCAATGTAGAAAAAGCTCTAGAAGCTGAAGGGACTTTAAAATGCATTGGACTCTCTAATTCACAATGTAATGACTTACTTAGAGTAAATTGGGAAAAAGAACAAAAGGAAGATCCAGAACTATCTAAGTTAGGGGCTCATGTCTTAGTTCAGGATGGAAAACAGGTTAATAAGGCGTCAATCTAGAACTGACTGTGAGAGGTGTAAGACCTTAAGTTTAGAAGGCTTGTGTCTACACTCTAGATAGCATTGATGTTATTGACTTAATGCCAATTTTCTTATTTTCTGTTCTGAATAATTATCATTTTATGCTACAAATAATAAAAAAATGATAAATGCCAGCCTGGCATTTTTTATGCACTGATTTTGATGTCTGCCTGCTAATAGTCTCCTGAACAACAACCCACTACAGTGAGCAATGCCCAGATGTGTGGACATGGGAACATCATGAGCTATCTTGAGCAATAACTTGTGACATCCCTAGGGAACAACAAGCTACATGCCTATCATCCCCTATCTTCAGGTACTGTGTGTATAACAGGTCATTGTCATAAAAAAAAAAACTTGTTTTATCTCACACATTGTGTCCCATCAGTCTCTGCCTATGTGCCAAGCATCTCTAAGCTAGGATCAGTTCTCTGAGCTGCTGCAAAGTCCTCACAGTTTCCAAAAGCATGAAGCATGTCCTCTTCAGCTCCCCGACTGAGGTCCTTAGCTGCAGCATTCAGGAATTTAGTGTCACAGCAATCTCTAGCCCTATTGCTATGTGTTGCCCCTCCCTTCTCAGATTCAACTTCAGTAGCTGTCTGGTGAACGGCTACTCAGGTATCATATGTATCATAGGTAATACAGAGCTTAGTAGACAAATGTCCATAATGCTCACCAATGTCAATTATAGCCCATTATGGAATTTAGGCCTAAATATTTATCCCAATGTATTTTAAAGGTGTCCATGTTTTCACATTCTACAACATCCAATGGTAGATTATTCCATATTTTGCATACTCTAATTGAAAACCATGTATTCCTTTTTTTAGTTTTATAATGATCTACTGTAAGTTGAAGTGGATGTGCCGTAGTGTTATAAACTAATTTCATGAGTCCCAAGCCAAGCAGCTGCCATACTTGATCATCGTGCAGGGCTTTAAATACCAAACATAAATCTCCTCTCATTCTATGGTATTCCAATGTCTACAATCCGAGTTTCTTCAGTCTTGCTGCATAATCCAAACTCTTTAGCTGGTCAATTTTTTTAGAGGCACTCTTATAAATTTTTTCTAGAGCAATTATAGACTCCTTATCACCTGGCGCCCAAAACTGGGTGCAATATTCCAAGTGGGGCCTCACCAAGGATGAATACAGAGGAAACAAAACCTCACTACTTTTACTACTAATATGTTTATTGATACAATGAAATATACCTGCAGCCTTCTTAATTACCATATGACAATGAAGTTTAGGGCTTAGATCATTTGATACTCTGACCCCCAAGTCTCGTTCATCATCGACTGCCTTTAAAATCATGCCACCAGATTTATAATTTGCATGCTGATTGTTTCTCCCAAAGTGCATTACTACACACTTATGAACATTAAAGGTACATTTTTTAGAGTTAGCCCAATTTTGTAGTTTCTCAAGGGCATACCCTAGGGTATTTATACCTTCAGTGTTGTTGACTGGGAATCCTAGGAGGGTGTCATCTGCAAATTTAGTCAACCAAGCATTAGTCAATGTTTTAAGTGATGTGATATAGATATTAAATAAACAAGGGCCAAGAACCGATCCCTGAAGGACCCCATTGGTCACATTGTCCCACCCAAAATAAGATCCTTTTATGCAAACTCACTGAGTTCGACCCCTCAACCACAACTCCACCCAACATGTTATATTACCCCCTATTCTGATGTTAATAATATCATCAATAAGTTCTCCATGGGGGACCTTATCAATGACCTTAGAGAAATCAAGGAGGATAACATCCACAGCCTCATTCCTGTCCAAGGCCCTACTCACTCCACCATAAAAACCCAACAGATTGGTCTGACATGATCTTGCCTTGACAAAGCCATGCTGTGTAGGGTCAGGTTGAATCAACTTGCAGAGATGATCTTTTATAATTCCTTCAAGAATTTTGCCCAGAATGGACGTCAAACCAATAGGTCTGTAATTGGACAAATCCTGTCTGGAACCCTTTTTAAAAATAGGGACCACTGTTGCCTGTCTCCATACATCGATAACCTGCTCATCCTGTATGGATTTTGTAAACAGGGCAGCAATAGGGCCAGAAAGGGGAGTAGCCAGTTCCTTAAGAATGTGTGGGTGGAGACCATCTGGACCTGCTGATTTATGTGGGTCTAAATTCTGTAACAATTTTTGTATTATAGCTGCATCCACAATAAGTTGCCCAGTCAAGATATGATCATTATGGGTTTTAATAGTAACTGTTTTAGTATTGAAAACTGAAGAAAATTGCCTGTTACAAATTGAAGCCATTTGTGTCTTATCAGTTAATAACTCACCTGAATTATCTTTTAATGGAACAATGGTAGGAGTACCTCCCCTTTTATTGTTAATGTATTCACAAAAGGTTTTATGATTATCTCCTACTTTATTAGCCAGTCTTACCTCATGATCCTTTTTTGCTTTTCTAATACTAAATTTTGCCAACCTCAACTAATATTTATAATTTTCCCAACTTTTTTGGGACCCACAAAACTTAGCCCTTTTGTATGCCCTATTCTTGTATTTAGTATGTTTTTTACGGTTGCATTCATCCATGACATTTTTAACTAGGTTCTATCAGCTTTTTTAATTTTAGGAATATGTTTGTTAGTAACTGCTGTTAGTTTATTAATCAAAGTCAGCCACATATCTGAAAGAGGTTTATCCAAAAATGCCTGATTCCAATTCCAGGTTGACATGCCATTTACCAGACACAAGAAATTGCTCTTTTTGAAGTTTTACACTACCGTATCGCTAACGTCATACCCTAAATTACCATTATAAGTAAATCTGACCATAGAGTGGTCACTTGACCCAAGGGGTTGTAAAATCAAACAGTTGGTAATTTTACTTCCTAGGTTATGTAAAACTAAATCCAAGGTATTATTACCCCAAGTGCTATGTTTAACTATTTGTTCCATGTTAGACAACAAAAGGGTCTCAAGGTATGATTTTTCAACAAGAGATAAAGTATGTAAGGTATTCCAATTAATCCCTGGGAGGTTAAAATCTCCTACAAGCAAGACATTATTTGTAGAGGATAATTTCTCCACACAATCCAACAAATGGGAATCCTCTTCATTTGAGGTTGGCGGAGGCCTATAAACCACACCCATATTAATACAAGCTGATGACTTAAGGAATATTTTGACACAAACAGCTTCAATATTCAGCCAGTGGGTTAATTCAATGTTTTCAGAGTTCATATTGTTAGACAGATACAATGCCACCCTACCCCCACGAGTATTACTCCTGTCTTTATGAAACAAAGTATAACCCAGAATATTCTTATCCCAAGGGTCATTATCACACCACCAGATCTCAGTAATTGCGCAAATATGAATATTGAGTTGATCTAAATAAAAAATAAGCTCGTCAAACTTACTAGTAAGACTTTTAGCATTAATAACACAGCAGATCCATTCTAAGGGGCTAATAGGGGTAGTTTTTTTACAAGTGTTACTCATAGGGATACAAATTCTACCCCCCCCCACCTAGTAGTTTAAACACTGGTCTAATTTGTACCTCAGTCTGGTAGCAAAGATTCATTTGCCCTGTTTGTTCAAATGCAAACCATCCCTAGCAAACAGACATAGAAACATAGAAACATAGAAGTTGATGGCAGATAAGGACCGCAAGGCCCATCCAGTCTGCCCATTTCTTTTTCTACCTTATAAATGTGCCATTGGCCTTTGCTCTGTCAGTGGCCTATCTATTCATACTCATCTGTATTGCTCCCTTATGACTATCCTATGCCTGTTTGAAGCATGCACTGTATTCATAGCCACTACTTTCTGAGGTAGGCCATTCCATACATCCACCACCCTTTCTGTGAAAAAGAATTTCCTCACTTTACCCCTTAATTGGCCTCCCTCTAATCTCATGCTGTGTCCTCTTGTCCTGCTATTTTTCTAATATTTAAACATGTTAGATTATTTTACCTTGTTAATGCTCTTAAGGTGTTTTAATGCCTTGATCATATCACCTCTCTCCCTCCTTTGCTCAAGGGTATACATATTGAGCTCCATTAATCTGTCCTTATATGTCTTCTGATGCAGTCCCTGCACCATTTTGGTTGCCCTTCTCTGGCCTGCCTCAATTTGGTTACTGTCCTTGTGAAGGTGTGGCCTCCAGTACTGCATGCAGTACTCCAGATGGGGCCTAACCAGTGTCTTGTAAAGAAGGATTATTACCTCCCTCTTATGATTTGTGATACCCCTACTAATACACCCTAACATCCCCCAGCCTTACCTACTGCTTTAGAGGTCTGCTTGGATGATTTTAGGTCATCGGTGATGATGATGCCCAAGTCTCTTTCTTCCTTTGTGACTGCCAGCAACTCCCATCCCAGTCTATAGGTGGCTTCAGGGTTTCTCTTCCCTATGTGCATGATCTTTCACTTCTTTGCATTAAATCCCAGTTGCCACTCTTCTGGCCATTTTGCTAGTTTGTCCAGATCCCTTCTCATTCTGCCCACCACATCTGGATCATCTACTCTGTTGCAGATCTTGGTGTCATCTGCAAACAGACAACCCTCTAGTCCATCTGCAATGTCACTGATGAAGATATTGAAGAGGACTGGCCCAGGACTGATCCCTGAGGTACCCCACTTGTGACTTGCATCTCTTCTGACTGTATACCATTTACCACCACTCTCTGTTTTCTGCCCGTCAACCAGTTTGCCACCCAGGTGACTAACTTCTGACCCACCCCGAGCCTACCCAGCTTATTTATCAATCTTCTATGTGGAACAGTGTTGAAAGCTTTGCTGAAGTCAAGGTAGGCAACATCAACTGCTCCCCCTTGGTCCACCACTCTGGTTACCCAGTCAAAGAAATCTATGAGATTAGTTTGACAGGACCTTCCTTTTGTAAACCCATGCTGTCTTGGATCCTGTGCCCCTATGGATTCCAGGTGTTGCACTATCCTTTCCTTAAGGAGTGCCTCCATAATATTGCCCACTACTGAGGTAAGACTGACTGGTCTGTAGTTCCCTGCCTCCTTCTCCCTGCTACCACTATTGTGGAGCAGGATCACATGAGCTCTTCTCCAGTCTTCTGGGACCTTTCCTGTGCTCAGAAACTCACTAAACAGTTCTGTTAATGGCTCTGCTAGTTCCACCCTTAGCTCCTAGACCCTGATTTAAGAACCCTATCCGATTTTCCAAAAAAGTAAACTGTTCTCTGAGACACCACCATTTAAACCATCCATTTAATGTCATGATGTCTCTTCTTTTAGCATTATTAGCTCTAGGTATTGGTAAGAACCCAGATATAATTAGATTGCCCCCGTGATTTTTTATCCTGTTACCAATTTCCTCAAAGTCTCTCTGGATTTCCATTATGGATCATCTGCCCAAATCATTAATTCCTGCATGTATAAGAGTAAGAGGGAAGTTTGAGTGTTCCTGCCACCCTGAAAACATTTGTTTGATGTTATCTATACCTGATCCAGGTAGAGCGCTAACAGTAGTATACATATTTCTGTTTTTACACAAAATATGGTCAGTGTAACATATTATAGAAACACCTATGACCAGGACATCTCTTGGAACAACCATGTTACTGTTAGTAATTGTGCTTGGAGTAACTTGAGTTTGGAGGTCACCACAGATGCTAATAACTTAGATGTAACAGTCTCACAAAGGTTACTTTTAATAGATTCAAGTACTGGGACATTGAATGTGCTTGGTACTACTTGAAATGGGGGAGGGTCCACAGGTGCTGTTACTTACAATGTAACAGACTTACAAAGATTTTCAGTAATGGGCTAAGCTGTTACAGCAGTAAACCTATTTGAAGTTAGAATGTTAAAACTTCCCCCTATATTTCTTCTACCTTTTTTCCACCTCCCCTTTATCACTTTCCCCAGCAAGAGAAACACGCTGGTGAACCAGCTTCCCAATCTCTTTTGCATGTGCTTCTGTGAGATAAAGAAGATCACAGGAGGCCCTAGTCATCTGGCTCTGGGTAACAGTACATAACACCCCCTATTGTACATCATTCCCTAAAATAACATCCACAGTGAGGGTATCTGCTACAGCCACCTTTAGTACCCTTTCTCCTGCATCACCCCAATCCAGGATAACACTGGTTAGTGGCAGTTTTTCTCCTCCCCAGTGAATCCCTTTACAAAAACAAACTGATTTGTTAGGAGTTGCTCAGGCCCAAACAAATCCCTTTTCACCAGGGTAAGAGATATCCCTGTGTCCCTTAACCAATAGATCTGCTCCACTGTCACTGTAAACAGATGCATGTGTGCCATCATATTCACAGGAATAGTCTCAAGGATACAGTTAGCAACTAATTCAGCTGTAGGGACCCCTTTCACACCGTGTGTCCTTTTAGGACACTGCTTGGCATTATGCTCAGGCTTTTTACAGAATCATCAATCATCACTATTCTTTGCCCCTAAATCCCATTTTGGTAAATAGTGGTTCCTCTCTCTTTCTGCAGAGGCAACAAGGGTTTTACCTGCCCTGAAGATGTGCTTAACCCCCTTGCTACTTCAGTCCATGCTCCCCCACTTCCCTTCAGTGCAGGCCTGCTTCTGGCACAGCGATCAAAAAGATCAACAGCTTGTTCTGATGTCTGAGGGTCCCAGTCCTCTAGCCATGTTTTCAGTTTTTCTGGGCATGCCCAGAAGAACTGTTTCAACAATGTGACTTCCTTAGTTCCTTCCACACAATGCCACAGAGCACATGAGAGCTTCTGCCCAGCTCGGGGACCACAACGGAAGGCTCTAAGAGGCCTACCTTCCTCCCCACAAGCCACACAATAACGCAGTGCACAAAAGAGCTCCTGCCCTGCTTGGGGACCACACTGGAAGACTCTAAGAGGCCTACCCCCCTCCCCACAAGCCACACAATGACGCAGTGCATAACAGAGCTCCTGCCCTGCTCGGGGACCACAATGGAAGGCTCTAAGAGGACTACCCCCCACAAGCCACAAAATGCTGTGGAGCACAATAGAGCTCCTGCCCAGCTCGAGGACCACAACGGAAGGCTCTAAGATGATTACCTCCCTCCCCACAAGCCACAAAATGCCGTGGAGCACAAGAGAGCTCCTGCCCAGCTCGGGGACCACAATGGAAGGCTATAAGAGGTAATATACATGCCTCACTCAGGAGCTTATTTTTTGAGGGGTGTTGGGGCTCAATCTACTGATTTCTTATCCCCACACTGCAACTGATTGTTTATTTCCGGACTGCATTTCATGGGCTGTAGCTGAGGAGTTTAGCCCTCCTGATTGGAGCTTTAAGGGGTGTTTAAGGGGAGTAATCCTATCTGTAACTGTAGTTTGACTGCAGATGAATGATCTGAACAGTGTACTCACTCTATTTATACTGTGCATCTCTATCTGTGACAAGCCGGGTACGCCAAGCATTGTTTGTACAGATACCTGATATCCTGGGTAATCCTGTTCGGAGTCCTGCTGGATCCTGACTCTTGGTGTCAGTGTCTCCTCGAGCTTTCCTCTTGAGATCCATCATTTTACCTTCACTATTTATCTGGCCTCAGTAGCCATGCATGCACAGTTGGAACCAAATCTCGACACAGAGTCTGAGTTCTACAGCATGCACAGTAGGGACCCCGACCATCCCACTGCATACTAATGACTGCAATTCCTTTGTTCTCATCCTTATAGGCCAACACCCACTCCCCACAAGCCACATAATGCCATGGAGCACAAGAGAGCTCCTGCCCAGCTCAGGGACCACAATGGAAGACTCTAAGTGGTAATACATATGCCTCCCTCAGGAGCTTATTTTCAGATGGGTGTTAGCCCATCAGTGCTGTGAGTTGACTGCTCTGCCCGTCCACCCAGGGACAACCCTCAATTTAAGGACCACCATGTCATGTGACTTCCTGTCTCGATTTTTGTCCCAAGAGTGCCATTTGCAGATTATATTGGCTCCCCACTAGAGGGCTTTTCTACCTGTACATCTCTCTTCCACTCTGGTCCTCCCGCCTCTCTATGCCCTTGGACATACAACTTACAAATCGCCCTCACCAAATCATTGACATAGTGAGCCTTCCTAACTCCCTGAGTGATCACTCCCCAATCCTATTCACCTGGTCCTGGCAACTGCCAAAACCATCACCCAACATCACCTCCCAGTGCTGCTTAAGGCCCTGAAGTCTCTCAAAACTCAAACTGCACCTATCACACTGTGATTGATCCCCTATTTCCCAGGCCTCCAATATTGATGATGCCTTGAACTACTTCATCTGCATCTTCAATAAAGCCTGTGACACTTTTGCCCCTCTTACTAACATAACCTCCAAGAATCATAATGCTCCGTGAATTACCTCAGTGGTACTACAACAGCTCAAGGAAAGAGACAACCTCTGATATCATGTCACTGACTCTAGATCGCAGGTGGATAGGCAGGCATATAATGCCGCCTGCAACAGGTGTACCTGGTCAATACAAAAAGCCAAGGAGGACCACTATAAAACCACTCTGATCACCTCCTGGGGTAGCTCATGTAATTTCTGGGATAATATCAAAGATCTTAATTGGAAATCATGACCCCCATCCCAACTTAATGTTGATGGCACTATCACTTTGGAGCCACTCTCCATCACCAACTACCTCAACTCCACCTTTTTGGACCTTAGCCCAGTCCTGCCAAATAACTTTTTTGACCCCAATCTGGCCACCCTAGTGCCAGACCTCCATCACCCCCTTTCTGCCTCAGAGTCATTACACTGAAAGAAATGAGAAATTAGCTGTTGATAGCCCTCAACGGCTACAATTATAATAAAGATGCCTTTGACATGAGAATTCTGTACCTTGTGCTTGATACAGTTCTATCCCTCCTCATGGACCTCTTAAACCACTCCCTGTGCCTGGGTCAGTTCCCAACCACATGGAAAACTGCTGTTATAACCCCAATTTTGAAAAACAATGACTGCACCTTCCCAAGCAATTACCAGCCCTTCTCAATTCTCCCCCCCCCACTCTCCAAAGCTCTTGAAAACATCCTGGCAGACCAATTCACTGAGTACCTCCTCACCCATAGTGTATTATGTAAGGAAGAACATAGTTTCAGAGCAGGTCACAGCACTACTACCACCCTGACAGAATTTTCCAATGCACGCACTCCGCTCTGGACAAAGGGCACCTTGTCAGGACTGTGTTCATTGACCTCTCTAAGGCCTTTAACACAGTCTCCCAACCCCTTCTTTTGAACACGGTCCAACTTATCAGCATATCTCATGGTCACCTCACCTGGTTCACCGGTTATCTGGCCAATAAAACCCAGTGTGTTAAAATAAACAGCACCCTGTCAACCACCCTGCCAGTATGTTCAGGGGTACCACAAGGATCCATCCTGGGTCCGCTGCTTTTCAACGTGTATCTTAATGCCCTATCAAGCTCTTGCTCTGGAACGATTCTCCTATATGCAGACAGTGCAGTCGTATTTGCCTCACACCCTGACCCCTCTTCCCTCTAGCTGTCCCTTCAAGACTCCTTCAAACAAATAGAAAACTGGTTCAAAGTCCACAGACTAGTTGTCAACATTAAAAAAGCAAAAAACGTGCTCTTTGCACACTGACAAAATAGGGCTAGTGAACACCCTCTGAAAAGCCTATCTTGTTCACTCCTTCCACTGGACCAAGTCCAAATCTATAAGTACCTGAGTGTCACGTTTGATGCCACCCTCTCATTTCATGAGCACTCAAAATACTCACCTCAGCCACCAATATCCGAATAGGCATCTTATACTGACATAAAGACTGCTTTCCATCAGAAGCACTATACCCGGCAGTAACATCATCAGTCCTGTCTCTTGTGGACTAGGGACTCACAATTTATGCAGCCTCCAACTCCATGGCACTCCACCAAATCCAATTAATTCTCAGTACAACTTGCCAGCTCATCTCGGGTGCAGACAAGCGTGCTCACACCTGCACCTTCTATGCACTTGCCAATGTTCTCTCACTAGAGGAGTGACTACAATATCAGACTTGTCTACTTACCAAAAAAATACACCTAGGTCTGACCCCAATAGGGATTGCCACCTCCCTACAGTCAGCCACCCATTTCGGTACCACCCACGCGGCCACCAAAAGTGTTTGGAAGGTACCCAGGGTCAGAACCATTCTGGCCAAAAGATCCCTCCCTTTCAGAGCCCCATCATGGTATAATACCCTCCCCCCAGCTATCACCACGTCAGCCAATTTAGGTCCTTTTAAGGCAGCATTAAAATCCCATATCTTGCCCTCATACAGCTGCCAATGTGACCACAAGCCATCCTAGGCCAAACTCATTCACAACAGGAGGGTGCTGGTGTGAGTATGCTTGTCTGCACCTCACTCACAACAGGAGGGTGCTGATGTGAATACGCTTGTCTGCACCTCACTCACAACAGGAGGGTGCTGGTGTGAGTACGCTTGTCTGCACCTCACTCACAACAGGACACTCCTGGCTTTGACAATTCCTTACCTGAGTCTGCGCTCAGTTGCCCTCTGCTGAGACACACTGGTCCAATGTCCATCTAAAAAACTACAGAACACACTCCTTGTCATAGGAATCTGACAATACCTCCCGGGGGGCTCCCATTATGAGACTGAGACTGTGATGTAACTTCTACTTAGCTAACAATTGCATAAGCAAACAACTACCTTATTTGTGTGTATGTTTCAAACCTGTTTAATTCCAGACTGCATTTAATTGCCCTAATCTCATTGCACTATTGTCTTACGCTAGACCAAACTGTAACCTGTTATGCAACTCCTGCCTAGCTACCACTTGTATAGGCATCTAACTCATCAGTACATATGTTTCCTCACCTGTATGATACTGTACTATACTCAAACATCCTAATCTCCTTTTGTGAAACAATCATGGGATTTAAGAATGCATGGGATAGACATAAAGGAATTCTAGAGGTCAGGGGTAAGGGGCAACAGACTTCTAGGAAAACAAACTGAATTTACAAGCTCAAATGGGCAGACTGGGTGGGCCATAGGCTCTTATCTGCCGACACTGTCTATGTATCTATGTATTTATGTATCTATGTTAATGTAGTATACTGTATCTGTGATGTGGAGCCTTTGGAAATGAGTCTATGACTCAAAGGGTTGTAATTCCTATTTTATTTAAATAAAATAGAGTTAGATTTTACCCCTTTCACCAATATTTTAAAAACTAGCATTATTTTGTGGTGATTTCCTCAAAGCTTATTTTGGGGCACTTCCGGAGCTGCCAAAATTTTACTCTGTAGGCCTCAGGATTTAAATAATACTTGTGTGCATTTCTGGAGACACAATCTCCACAAAGACATAGATAGGACGGAAGCTGTCCAGAGGAGGGCAGCTAAAATGGTGCAGGGTCTGCACCAAAAGACATATGAAGAGAGACTCAAGGAGCTTAATATGTATAGCTTCAAGGAAAGGAGGGAGAGGGTGGACATGATAGAAATGTTCAAGTACCTCAAGGGAATCAACAAAGTCCAAGAGGGTAGCATCTTTAAAAAAAAAAGGTGTGCAAGAACAAGGGGGCACAATTTGAAAATTGAGGGAGGTGGCTCAGAGGTAATGTAAGGAAGTATTTTTTCACAGAGAGGGTTGTGGATGTATGGAGGAGGTTGTGGAGTCAAAAACAGTGCTGGAATTCAAGCATGCATAGGACAGACATAAGACAATTCTATTGGGGGGTAGGAGGAAGTAGGCTGCTGGTTAACAAGGATCTGCAGCTTATGCATTAGGTAGGGAAATGGGCAGACTGGGTGGGCCAAGCGGTCCTTATCTGCTGTCAAATTCTATGTTTCTTTAAAGCAGTTTTGGGCTGATCATAGTCCTGGCTGTCAGCATTGTCCATTTGTCCAAGTGCTTCTCTTCCCTTCCCAGTAAGCGGAGGAGATGGCTGAAAGCTCCTGGTCTCCCTGGGTATTTTTTCCTGAATGCAGACCCTTTCAAATGAATTAAAAAACTCATCCATGTCATTCACCTCCCTCCTTTACATACCACAATTAACTTAGAATTTAGCTTATACCTCAGCCCTGGAGTTTCATTTTCACCCCCACCACCATCCTTTTCCAGTGCTTGTTTTTGGAGCTTTAGCTTCTGCAGCTAGAAGTTAATTTGGCATTGTTTGTCCAAAAGCTCCAATTTCTTCATCCCCAGTTGCAACTTTAACCTCTCCAGGCCAAAATCAGATGCAGTTTCCCCTTGGTGCTGTGAATCCTGGTCCATTCTGGTTCCACGTGCCTCTGTCCTGGATCTGGTTACTGTGGCTCTTTCTGTCACCTCCTCATCCATGGTCTGGTATCCTGCAGTCACCAACTGTGAATGAAAGTCATGTGCTGCCACTTGGTCATTGGCTGCCATGAAGACTTATATGAGGTGCTTTTTAGAGCGCCCCTCATAAAGGACTCCTCTGTTCTGGCACAGCTGTTTCAGCTGTAATGCAGTGCAATCATTGAAACTGGATGCCATCTTCCCTTCCTACACCATTGCTGGTTTAACTTGCACAGCAACAAAAAAAAAAACAGAGTAGAGAATTACACTCTCTAACCACATTTGTTGTGGGGAGGGCTCGGTGGGCTCACAGTGAGCTCCCCTAAGTGCAGGTTGTGGTGGTGTGGGTCAGGAAACCCCTCCCCTGTCCTTTTAGGGTGCTTTCTGTGTTCACAACTGAACATCTGCCAGAGGATCCTGGCGCCTCCTTTCTCAGTGTGAGAGGTGCAAATACAGTCTGTGTTCCTGGGAGACAACACTTTTTGCCACTGTACAGTGAATCAGAAAAGCAACAGGCATTTATAGGCCTTTGGGGGTGCACTATACACCCTATATGTGTTTTTTCCTAGAGAAAAGCAGAGACCAGTTCAAATTCCACAGACCACTGCAAGAGACCTCACGTATCTCCCACTCCACCACAGACTGCCTTTCTAGTGTCCCTATCTGGTAGTGTGTGGCCTTTTAGCATAAATCAGGCTTGGTATTTTTTAAACAAAACCCTCCAAAACTCACACATACAACAGGCAGTTCCTGAGGTATTGGAACATTATATCAAAAGGCTTTATTAATATACATTAGAAAGTATAATTTAACACAAAAACAGTATACTAACTTCCTAAAATCTAACATATAGTTTGACCTTGTTCCAGCGCTGGCTGATGAAGTTAAAATACAGTAAAATGAGAATATCCTTGTTACCTGTTTTGTGATGGAGTGAAGAGCAGTGGTCCTATTCTGTCAGTTCAGCATCACAAAAAGGATTTTACTGGATTTGCCAGATGGCATAGGACAAAAGTAGGCACAAGGCCCATCAAGATTGCCCCCCCCACAATAGTAAGATATCACAAGAGTTTAAGAAGCAATAAGCCAAGTATCAAGTTTATATTTAAATGAGTCAAAACTGGCTGAGTCTATAATATACTGTGGTAAGGAATTCCATTGTTTTGATACTCTTATAGTAAAGATGTTGTCATATTTATTTGTGTTTGCCCAATCAACATTAAGTTGTTTAGTGTGCAGTCTTCCCACTGTTCATTTATTAGAAAATGATAGACCACATGACTCAAGTAATGATGGTACAAATGTTAGTTTGTTCATAAGGAACAGATCACCCTGTTGCCTTCTTAAATTTTATTTATTTAAATGTTTAACCAGGAAGGCATACTGAGCAGTGCAACACTAATTTCCAGATGTGTCCTGGGGGAGGGGGAATTGGATAGGCAGTACTCAGACATACATTACATGATGATAAAACATTACACGGTTGTGAGGAAAACATTGTACAAGATACACCTGCCTCCTGGCAGGGGAGTAGAAATACAAGTGTGGCTAGAAAGTAGGAACCCATGGTGGGTCTAAGTGCCACAGCAAAAGAGGATTGTTAACAGTATAAACAAGCAAGCAGACAACATGCAGGCATTCAAGCATTCAGATGCCTTATGGGCTAGTTGCACGTGCATGCAGTGGTGAAATGCAGTTTGAGGAGGAGGCTGAGATGTTAAGTGGAGGTGAAGTGTCTGAGCTCTGCAGGGAGGGAGTTCCATATGTAAGGCATGTGGGACCTGAAGGCATGCTGGCCTTTGGCTGAGGGCAAACATAGGAGAGAGAGGACCCTGGAGTCGGTGCTATGGAGTGTGTAAATTGAAGGAGTTTGGGAAACTAGGGTAGAAGCAAGGTACAGGGGGAGGGACTGGGTCAAAAATTTAGCTGTTAACCTAGTGCAATGTGCCATTCTCTGATCCTGTAGGGAAGGTACATCTAAGGATTTGTAGAGGTCACAATGATGAGTTGTGGGTGGGCGATCCAGGACATAGCGGCAGAAAGAATGGAAGAGAGGGTCCAGCCTGGCAAGGGTGGACTTGGGGGCCATGTTATAAAAAATGTCCCCATAATCAAACAGCGGGAATATAATTTTCTGAACAATTCCTTTGCGGGCAGGCAGGAGAATGCAACCTTTGTTCCGATAGAGGGCTCCTAGTTTTGGGTGAAGTTTTTTGTGGATAGCATCAATGTGAGCTGAGAAGCTGAGGTGCTGATTGAGCCAGACCCTGAGGTATCTGAACAAGGTGCAGGTCTCCAAGAGTGACCCATCTAAAGTGTGGAATGTTGGAGATGTAGAGACCTGCGAGAGCCTTTGCCTGGTCCTGAAGGTGAGTGAGA
Organism: Neoceratodus forsteri; assembly: GCA_016271365.2. NCBI lineage: Eukaryota > Metazoa > Chordata > Ceratodontiformes > Ceratodontidae > Neoceratodus > Neoceratodus forsteri. The sequence goes on from CM057449.1 coordinate 7,929,762, forward strand.
CAGTGAGAAAGAATCCTTTTTTTTCAAGTCTGGTGTCATAACATTTAGCTTTTAATCTTGGGATTAGTTTGGTGAGCCTTCTTTGGACCTGCCCTAACCAATTGATATCAGCCTTTAGGTATGGACTCCAAAAGGGAGATCCATAATCCAAATGAGGTCTGATATAGGATCTATATAGGGGAACTAAACACAGTTCAGATTTACTAATAAAAGTTTTATTGATCTGTCTTAAACTAGCATTTGCTGTTCTACATACGTTATTACAGTGATCACTTGATGTTAATTTATTATTAATTATAACACCCAGGTCTCTTTCATTGGTAAATTATTTAAGTTGAATATCATCTAAATAATATTCATGCAGTGGGTCATTCCTGTCGAAATGCATAACTTTGCATTTATCAGAGTTGAAGACCATTAAATTCTTTCTTGTCCATTGCTCAATACAAAGTAGATCATGTTCAAGCAATTTGATGTTTTACTCAGTATCTATTCTACCTGCCAATTTCATGTCATCAGCATATTTAGAAAGGAATTTGCTAGAATCAATACTCATGTCATGAATAAAAAGATTGAAGAGGGTAGGCCCCTTCACAGAGCCCTGGGGAACTCCACTAGTAACCTTGCCAGAATTACAATAAGCACCATTTACTCTAACCATTTGTGTATGATCAGAGAGTCATTTAATTATCCAATTAACCAGGTAAGGTGAAAACTCCAAACTAGAGAGTTTGTTAATTAACAAGGCATGTGATACTTTATCAAAAGCTTTACTGAAACCAAACAATAGTATGTCAGTTGGAATATTATTATCCATAAACTTACTTATGTTATGATAAAAGGAGATACGGTTTGTAGTACAAGAGTGCCTTGGTTTAAAACCATGTTGTACATTATCAGATATACCAAGTTCTTGCATAGTTTTCTCCAGTCTTGATTTAATTAGGAGTACCATCATTTTACCTATAACAGAAGTGAGGCTAATTGGTTGATAGTTCTGAACATTAGATTTAATCCACTTTTTGTGTATTGGTGTCACTATGGCTCTGCGCCAGATATCTAGGATTTCATTCTCAAGTAATGATTTGTTGAACAACAACTGTAGAGGTATTGCAATAATATCTTGAGTTTCCAATAAGAATCTTGCATTGTTACTATCAGGGCCCGAACTGGTGGATCATTTCAGTTGTGCTAAAACATTCCTAATTTCAACAAGGTCAAAAAATGGTATAAGAGACTCATTATTTGCATTTATTAAAAAATGTGTATTGGTTCTGTTGAAAACAGAACAGAAGTAGCTATTAAAATGATTAGCTATTTCTAAGTTGGCTGATATAATAGTACTATTGTCTTTGAGTGAATCAATTTGTCTGGTGTTCCCCTTTTTGTTATTAATATAAGAGTACAAGGATTTATGATTATTTTTGGAGTGCACTAAGTTAAATTCAAATGTAAGTTTAGCCATTTTAATAGATTTCTTTGAAGTAGAAATGGCAATTTGATATTTAAACCATCTTATACTTCCTGAATAGCCATTCCTTAGATTTAATTTGATTAGCAATAGTTTTATTAAACCAGACAGGAACTTGACCTTTTTTGTTATATTTTGATTTTAATGGAACATAAATACTTTCTAGGTGACGTATTATTTGTACTAAATCTTTGTAAGCAGTATTCAGTGTTTTGCCCCTACATAGTTCAACCCAATTTATTTTGTTTAGTTCAATATTGCTTTGTGCAAAATTTCCTTTATTATAATCCTTGTACTCTATATTATTGATTATCTTTGAAGTTTGTATAATAATGCTCAAAAATAAGGATTGAGATGAACAAGTCTTGTTCTTGATTTTTCAAAGCAGTTTCAGAGTGCTGCCTTTGGATTTCCCCAAAGTGAGAGGCTATCCTTTGTTGCATGGCTGCATGAAGCGCCCAGCTGTCTGGGGTTTGTTTTAAAAATTTCAACTACAGATTCTTCCTGGGTGGGGGGATCTCCCCCACACCATCTGGTTAGGAAAAACAGATTTCATCTGGTCTGTCCTAGAGACATCCCTGGCTCCAAACCTATTTGGAGAGAGCTGGCCCAGGCCTTTTGCCTTGCTTTTGTTTCCATTAAATGTATTCAGAACCCAAATTACTGGGCTATTCACTTATCACCCTCTCATTATCTGCAATTGCCCTACCTACGACTCATTTCTTAAACACAAAGGTAACCAGTTCAGACAGAAAGAGCTTTTGTCCTCCCTTGACTCAAATGCAGAAAAGAAAAAAAACAAAAATATGCCATGTTAAAACAAGTTACAAAAACAAGAAAATGGTTTGATCAACACCATAAAACATGGAATATGAAATCATAAAATAACAGAGATATGTTATGGAGTTATTCACCCACAGCCAGTATTCTGCAAAGATAGTGCCCTCATATGCCATGGAGGCCATAAACAGGAGCACAGTATTTAGCAAGGACAGTGTCCACATGAGCCAAGGAGGCCATAAACAGCACAAAGTACTCTGCAAGGATGGTGTCCTCATGTGTCAGGGAGGCTACAAACAGGTACAGAGTACTCAGCAAAGATAGTGTCCCCATGTGCCATGGAGGCCATAAACAGGTACACTGTACTCAGCAAAGATAGTGTCCTCATGTGTCATGGAGGCCATGAACAGGTACACAGCACTCAGCAAAGACAGTGTCCTCATGTGTCAGGGAGATCATAAACAGGTACACAGTGTTCAGCGGAGATAGTGCCCTCATGTGCTAATAGAGGACATAAATAGGTACACAGTACTCAGCAAAGAAAGTGTTGTCATGTGCCATGGAGGCCACAAACAGGTACACAGTACTCAGTAAAGACAGTGTCCTCATGCGCCAAGAGGGTGATAAACAGGTACATAGTACTTAGCAAAGACAGTGTCCTCATGTGTCAGGGAGATCATAAACAGGTACACAGTGTTCAGCAGAGATATTGCCCTCATGTGCCAATGGAGGCCATAAACAGGTACACAGCACTCAGCAAAGACAGTGTCCTCATGTGCTATGGGGGCCATAAACAGGTACACAGTACTCAGCAAATATAGTTTCCTCATATGCCATGGAGGCCATAAACTGGTACACAGTCCTTGGCAAAGATAGTGTCCTCATGTGCCATGGAGGCTATAAACAGGAACACAAAACTCAGCAAAGATAGTGTCCTCATGTGCCATGGAGGCTATAAACAGGAACACAGAACACAGTACTCAGCAAATATAGTGTCCTTATGTGCCATGGAGGCCATAAACTGGTACACAGTCCTTGGCAATGATAGTGTCCTCATGTGCCATGGGGGACATAAACTGGTACACAGTACTCAACAAAGAAAGTGTCCTCATGTGTCATGGAGGCCATAAACAGATACACAGTTCTCAGCAAAGATAGTGCCCTCATGTGTCATGGAGGCCATAAACAGGAACACAGTACTCAGCAAAGATAGTGTTCTCATGTGCCATGGAGGCCATAAAGAGGTACACACTACTTAGCAAAGCCAATGTCCTCTTGTGCCATGGAGGCCATAAACAGGTACACATAATCCATCAAAGGCAGAGTCCTCATGTGCCCTGAGGGCTATAAACAGGAACACTGTTCTCAGCAAAGACAGTGTCCTCATGTGCCATGGGGGCCATAAACAGGTACACAGTATTCAGCAAAGACAGTGTCCTCTTGTGCCACGGAGGCCATAAACAGGTACACAGAATCCATCAAAGGCAGAGTCCTCATGTGCCCTGAAGGCTATAAACAGGAACACTGTTCTCAGCAAAGACAGTGTCCTCATGAGCCATGGGGGTCATAAACAGGTACTCAGTCCTCAGCAAATAAAGTGTCCTCAAGTGCCCTGGAGACCATGAACAGATACCCACTACTCAGGACATATTATGTTCTCATAGGTCCTAGGGGCCATAAAAAGGTTGAGCGTACTCATCAAAGACAGGGTCCTCATGTGTCATGGATACAATAAACAGGTACTCAGAACTCAGCAAATAAATTTTCTTCATGTGCCATGGAGGCCATAAACTGGTACATCATATTCAGTAAATAGTGGGCTTGTGTGCAAAAGAGGTCATAAACAGGCATTCAGGGCATGGCCTGGTATCCATCAATGGTGGACGTGTAATAGAGGAGCTCCACAGGACATCCAATAATCTCAACAATATACTGTAACTACTAAAGTGATATAACTTTCCTGGAAAAACTCACAGTACAGCAGCTATAAAGAATGGCATCCTCAAAATCAAATAAAAAAATTGACTCTCACTTTTCAGCCACAGGTCAAGCTGGGCACGGGAGGGACAGATGGCTGCAACAAATCACAAGCAGCAAACATGGACCTGAATGAGAATAAAAACAGTACTGATATTCCTCTCATGGCTCTACCTGCAGTGATATTTAACTTACAAAATGAGATTGGGAACAAATGTATCAATATGTCAGTACAACTTAGTCATCTGCAAACTGTTATAACCTCCCTGGCAGATGCATCTGTTGCCCATGTCACGAGGCTAGATGATCAGGAGAAATGTATCAGTGATCTGGAGGACTTGGTTGCAGATTTTGAAAGAGACAAAAAGGGATCAAAATAAGTGAGAGCTCCTTATGGTAAAATCAGAAGATCAAGAGAACCATGCCCGAAGATTGAATATCAGAATCGTTGGACTATCAGAAGGGCTTGAGGGTAGGGTGGAGCTGTTAAAGCATTTGGGCATTGACTCCTTGGCTGTTGAATGTGAGAGTCAGAGAGCACATCACATGGGTCCCCCCACAGGGCAGGTGACAAACCAAGGCACTAGTTAATAAAATATCTAAGATTCCTGGAAAAAGAAAAAGTACTCAGAGCTGCAAGGACACAGGGTCTGATCACAACTGAGAGTGGAAAGGTGTCGATATTTCAGGACTTTTCTCAAGATTTCCAGAAAAAGAGACTAGAATTTGTTGGAGTAAAAGCTACCCTTCACTTTAAAGGATGGGACGTCACCCTGCAGCAACCAGCAAAACTCAAGATTATGAAGCCCAGTGGCCCACCAAAGTTTTTTACCAAGCCCTTGGATGTGAAACCTTATGTGAGAGAAATAGGGGACACAGAGAACAGGGCACCTGGGGGGAGAAGTCGAAATACATCGAGCTCCTAAATGGAGGAAATGCCAGCTTATGATTCCATCTCCTTTTAACTTAATCCAGCTGTTTCTGAGTGAAACAATAAGAAATGAGGAGGTGTGTTGCTTTGTTCTCCTTCTTGACATATGGAATGAACTTGTAAGTGTCCCAAAATGTAAATACAATGACACCAACTATACAAGTAAAAGGTGAGCCTATAACTTGTTTTCTTTGTGCTTGGGGTCTGGTTAATGGTTCAATTGTTTTGTAAAAATTCTGCTCTGCAACATTTAAGATGGTTGGTGCTGCAGAGGTTCCTTCTTGAGGGGACTGCATAGCAAGATCATTTTGTGGGTGTCTACAATGCTTTCCCACTGACTCTAGGACTGGCACTTTTGGGGGAGGTGACTAGATATTCTCCCTAATGTGTGTACTGGATATTTGTCCCACTTTATGAAGATGTCAGTTGCCATTTCAATATGCATCAACGTGTGGACAGTCATGAGTCAAATGCCCTGCAAAATTAATCTCTCCGAATAGCTAACAGTGTGGAATGGAGTCCCAGGGCCACAGTAATGGGGGGGGTAAGTGGGGCCTCCTGAGGAGCTGGCATTACCTCTGTCATTAGCTGGTTTGGGAAACGGGGTCCATTCCAAGTGACTTGTCCGGGGCCCCAGGATTCATAGCTGCAGCCCTGTGGAGTCCTAATGTCGGAATGCTGCAGGTTGCTAAAATAAAAACTGTTTATTTACCTTGTTTGCCCATGAGATTGGGTGAATGGCCCAAAGTCCTGTGAATCACCCCAGTGACTCTCTCTAGGCTTGGCTGACAGATGGAAGAAAATGTGTCCAATGTGCTATGGAGCAATGAGACAGTGACTTTCGGACAGACCTCCCACAAACAACTGATGGTTGTCAATTTCAATGGTTGTTTGAAAACTTGGTTTGAGAGGGCCATCGCGGAGTGCCGAATCCAGTTGCCAATGATTGAGGTGACTTTGTGGAATCGGATGGGAGCTTGAGGATGCAGCATCTCTCTGCTTGTGGTGGGAATAAAGTCAGGACTATGGCGCCACAACATCCGTGTGAATTATTGCACCTGGTCAGTGATTAGGCTTTGAATATTCTGCCCTTGACTACGGTCATGGGTACCAGTGCAGGGGGGGTAGCTGAGATAAAATTTATTGGAAGTGGCCACCTTCATAAATACATGTATGCATGTAAAGAGTTAAGGACTGTACTGGGCCAGTAATAATGTACATTTGGATTAGTTAATGCATGGCTCCCAGATTTACAGGGATTCCTGTATTTCACAGGCAAACAGAGCCATTTACAGGAAACTTGTTCCCTTCACTTGCATTGATTATATGGGAAATTGGAGCAATTTGGCTTTCATGGGAGGTAATGTAATCTACAGGAAAACACAGCAAAAGTTTTTTGGAGCTACAGGGACAATGCCAAATCAGTCTGGGTGCACAGTTAGCTCAGCTGATGGGGGGGCACTTGAGTATGAGTTAGGGGCAACAAAAGTGGGGGAAAAGGTGGAAAACTGAGAAAGGATGGAGAAACACACTCCAGGGAGAGTGGGAAGTGGAGACAGTGAGGGAAAAGGGGATACATGTCAGTAATCTCCATTAGGAGACATAGTGGACAGGAAGTGGACTGATAAATTGGGGAACAAATGTTTTGTACATACTATTAGTTGCTGTAGAAATAGGATAGGGGTTCTGGAAATCTCCGGACTTGAGAGTGGGGTCCAGAATGTAGGCCCCAGGATCCAATGTTAATGTCCTGTCTCGTTGAAGTGGGTTGTGGATGGTTGGGCACTTATTACATTTTTTTCTAGAAATATGAAGTTATGAGGATATAGCCAAAGGTGATAATTTGCAGCCTATCTCACCTTCCCTGGCTGGGGTGGTGCAATTTTTGTGTTTTTTTGTTTCAGATGCCAACAGGCAGAAGCAGGGCCTAAAACTGGGGGATGCTTTACTGTGCTATCAGTAGCAATGGGGGAGGGAAGGCGGAAGGGCAAAACTATGGCAAATATAGTATGTGAAAACACAGAACTGGGTGGGGGGTGAACAACTTACTGTTTATCTGGTTAAAATGTTGGGTGCTACATGTCGGGAGTACCAAAAGGTTAAAATTAAGTTTAGGGTTAAAAAAGTAAAAAAATGAGGCAAAGGTTCATGCAGTGCAGTCTCACTGCAGTACTGTTGTCAAGAGCAGTATGTGGTGGCATAACAGTGCAAAGGGGGGGGGATGGATAATAACATTAAGATTAGCTCTAGGAACGTAAATGGTATGAAATCGTTTTTTGCCATCATACATTTTTAATGTTTTTTCTGATAAAGTAACAAACATCAAAATAACATCAGAATAACAGAGTACAGTATCAAGTAAGACTACAAAAGTACTATTATAATTGACACAATATAGTGTACAGTAAATCATTAAAGTAGTAAGAAAAAAAGGGAACACCTAGATTTTCTGAAAGCTTCAGTATAACTATCAATATATCAGGTTATCAGAATATAGATCATTCCACAGAGATCAACAGTAATAATATAAATTAATAAGTAAGAGGGTTTAAAGTTTCTGACTGTTCCCCCAGATGGGGAGCCTTACCATATTACATCTAAAAAGGGGGTCCAGATTCTATGGAACACATCTAGTTTGTCCACAGTGCTGTAGCTAATGTGTTTGTTATGCAAGCAATAACACACGATGAGGTGTGGTTTATCTCCTGATAAGAGCATGGTCAGTTGCATTATGAGGCATGAGGTGCTTGCGCAGAGTCCCTTATGCACCTGGATGTGCATTTATCAGGAGATAACCCACACCTCAGAGTGTTTTTGCACTTGTAAAATGGGCTTCCAAGTAATTATTTAATGGGTAAAAAAATAAAAAATAAAACAGTCAAAATTATATAAAAAAAGGTTTCAGTTCCTTAGATATTAAAAAAATAGTTACCCTAATAAGTCACTCGAATAAGCGTTTCATTGGCATTGCTGAGGTTACGCATCACTGTTGATTTTATTACTTTAGGATCTCCTTTTAGGGGTTGTTTTTCGTGGCATTGTTCTGTGATATTCAGCTTTTTTTTATGATGTGTTGATGTTAGAATGCTGAATAGTGACTTCAGAGCCTCACCCCCCCACACTCAAAATTTTGTTGAGTTTGTTTTATCTACTGTGGTTTGAGCTAGTTTTGTGTTTTGTGCTCTGCTGCCTGTTTGCAAAGGGGACGATTGGTAGTTTAGCTCCAAACATTTAGAATGCACCATTGAGTGAGCTGACCGGTGAACAATGACTTCCAGTGAGAGGTTGGTGATCGCGGTCGGCATTGTTTTACTTTTCATAATGTGATTTTATCTGGTATGCTCACTGTCTGGTCTGTTTGAGGAAAAGACATGGCTAACTGCTTTTCAATGTTTACAGTCACTGAGAGCTGAAGACTGTTTTTGCGGTCAGCGGGATTTGAAAGCTGTGGGTAGCGGTTCACTGAAGTGGTTGCAGTCAGCTACAAAGCAGCACAGGTCAGATTTAGCTAAAAATCAGAACGTGATCTGGTGTATTGCAGAAAGAGACTGTTTGTCGGGGGGGTCTCACACCAGGGACTGATTATTTTCAACATGCAGGACAGCTGGGCTGCAGGATGTGGTGTTAGTTTGTCACGGAGTAGCAGCTTGCTGTTTGAAGATGAGGACGTTGGGAACACTGATACTTGACTGTCATAAGGATCAGGTTGGCACAATCAGTGCCAGTTGGCAGTATACATCTTCATTAGGACACTGCTGAAACAGGCTTTCATTCAATCAGGATTCTGGATTTCTTTAGTCCATTTTATAATGGCTAATAATGCCATTCTATTATACCAATCCTTTACAAGTGTAATATTTTGACATTTCCAATTCTACAGCAACAATCTTTTCAAAGTTAAGGAGGCCAAATAGACCCGTATACATTCAGGTGTATCTAGGTTATAGCTATTTGGAAATCAGCCTGACAAATACATTTCTGGAGATAAAGCAAAGGAGGCTTTAGTTAAGTTACTATAGATCCCATGTATGGCCAACCAGATGCCCCTAATAGCTACACAATCCCATAATGTACAGTATGAATGAGTCCAGCATCTGTTTGGTTATAGCGCCATCAGTTAGAGTTTGATACTGGGCCCACATTGTACACTTTAAGTGGTGAGTAATAAAATCCATGCAATATCTTAAACTGGATTAGCCTACCTTGAAGTTCTATATAGCTCCAGAAAGCCTTTTTCCAGGTAGTTTCCCATTTTTCTGACCTGATGGATATACCTAATTCTTCTTCCCAGAACTATTTTGCTCTAATGGTGGAGTTCAGAGAAAAGGTAGCAGATGTCATGAGTTTGTAAAGAAAACCTGCATTCTTCTTGATGGTGCCAGCCTAACTATCCTGCTCTCATTATACGTTTTTTTTTTCCCATGGATAATTCTGGGTTGGGCCTATTTTATTAAGGAAATCCTTCAGTTGTAAGTATTGATAAAAATGTGATTTATGAATGCCAGACATAATCCAAATCTCTGGAAAGGAGAATAAAAAGCAAGTTTCTTGTTCACCATGTCTCTTACCTTAGTAATGCCTGCTTTTCTCCATCAGTCATTATTCAATGCTTTTTGTTGTATGTTAGTAGGGAATTAGACAAAAAGGGCTTTAAGTCTAGTGATTTTTTTGTCTGGGTTAATATTATTACCCTGTTTCAACATATGTATGGAAAACAACAGAAAACTATTGCCTTTCCTGCTACTATGCTTATTTAAAAATAGAAACTCTATGAGGACATTAGATCCTAACAAGAACTACTCCATTTGCAACCATAAAGGTATATTTAGAGTTTGTTGTGAAGTGCTGACCAGATGCAGTAGTGTCTGTATTAGTGCAAAGGCGGCCAGATAGTACCTTTCTCACCATGGTAAAGCTATCTCTCCCATTTCGTTGGGTGCTCTCAGTTTGGTAATACCCAGTCTGTGGGGGGCCCATTCCAGAGCAATTCTCAAATATTTTTCTCAAGACCTTTACAGAATTGTTTTCCAAGATGCATTGGAATGTTTTGAAAGAAATAAAACAGTTTAGGGGCTAAAATAATTTAAACTGCATTAAATTTCCCCCATAATGATACACTGAGTTTGGACCATTTAGCCAAATCCACTGCCATTTCCATAAAAAAGGGGTGTAATTTAATTCTACAATGGAGTTTAGGTTAGAGGAAATATGAAGTTCCAGACAGACAATTGAGTTTCTGAACCACTTAGAATCTAGTATTTTCCTAGTTCAGCTTTAATAAGAGGTGAAAGATGTCTATGCAATGTTTGTGCTTCATCCCAATTTATTACCAAACCTGAGATTCCAGCAGATCCCTCTAAAAGGTCATGCAGGGCTTTGCAAGAGTCTACTGGCCTTGTCACTGTCAGCAGCAAGTCAGCAGAAAGAGCAAGAGATTTCTGATCAGTTCTTCCTAATTTGATACCTGATATGTGTTGATCTCTATCGAAGGCCTGTAAAAATGGTTCAAAGGCAAAATTAAATAAATAACAGGATAAAGGATATCCTTATTGTGATCCACAGTGTATCTTAAAAGGGGATGAGAGTATTCTGTTAGTAATAACTTGAGCACTAGATTTTTTTGTTAAGCATTAAAATCCAGGAAATACATTTTTCTCCAAACCCAAATGTTTCTAGTGTCCTATTCAAGTAGTCCCAGTGAAGGGTGTCAAATGCTTTAAATATATTTAATGATAAGGCCACATAAGGTTCCTTACATAGAAACATAGAATTTGACGGCAGATAAGGACTGCTTGGCCCACTCAGTCTGCCAATTTCCTTACCTAATGGATAAACTGCAGATCCTAGCTAACCAACAGCCTGCTTCTTCCAACCTCCACCCCCTATAATTGCCTTATGTCTATCTCATGCATTCTTGAATTCCACCACTATTTTTGACTCCACAACCTCCTCAGGAAGGCTGTTCCATCCTTCCACAACCCTCTCTCTGAAAAAATACTTCCTCACCTTACCTCTGAGCTGCCCCCTCCTCTAGCTGCAAATTGTGCCCCCTTGTTCTTGCATACCTCTTTTTCTAAAAGATGCTACCCTCTTGGACTCTGTTTATTCCCTTCAGGTATTTGAAAGTTTCTATCATGTCCGCCCTCTCCTTCCTCTCCTCAAGGCTATACATATTGAGATCCTTAAGTCTCTCTTGATATGTCTTCTGGTGCAGACCCTGCACCATTTTGGTTGCCTTCCTCTGGACTGCCTCCATCCTGTCTATGTCTTTGCAGAGACTGGGTCTCCAAAACTGCACACAGTACTCCAGATGTGGTCTCACCAGCTGTCTGTACAGAGGGATAACAACTTCCTGCTTTCTACTGGTGATGCCTCTCCCTACGCATCCCAGTATCCCACCAGCCCTACTTACTGTCCTCTCACATTGCTTGCTCACCTTTAGGTCATCTGATATGACTACCCCCAGGTCCCTTTCCATTTTTGTTGTTGTTAGTATCTCACCCCCCACTGTGCACCCTTCCACTGGGTTTCTGTTTCCCAGGTGCATTACTCTGCACTTCTTAGTATTGAATCTAAGCTGCCATACATTTGACCGTTCCTCCAACCTTGCCAAGTCCCTTCTCATCCATTCCACCCCACCTTGTGTATCAACTCTGTTGCAGATCTTTGTGTCGTCTGCAAAGAGACATACTTTTTCTTCCAGTCCCTCTGCAATGTTGCTTATAAAGACATTAAAGAGGACCGGTCCTAGTACTGAACCCTATAGTACCCCATTAGAAACCCCCTTTTCTTCAGAGTTGACTCTGTTTACCATTACCCTCTGTGTCCTGTTCTCGAGCCAATTTTTTTTCCCAGGCTACCATCTTGGGACTCACTCCCAGGATGGCTAACTTGTATATTAATCTTTGGTGTGGGACTGTGTCAAATGACTTGCTAAAGTCTAGGTAGGCCATGTCTTTAGTCCCTCCCCGATCTACTACTGGTCACCCTAACAGGTCTATAGTTTCCTGCTTCTGCCCTGCTCCCACTTTTGTGAAGTGGAATCACATCTGCCCTTCTCCAGTCCTCAGGTACCACCCCATCCTCCCATGATTTGTTAAAGAGGGTAGTCGGTGGTGCCACTAGTTCTACCCTTAGTTCTTTTAGAATTCTGGGATGAATCCCATCAGGCCACATTGCTTTGTCCACCTTCAGTTTTAAGAGTTCCTTCAGAATCCTTTCTTCTGTTAAAGGGCTAGTATCAACCCCAATATCCAGAGTGTTTCTATTCTTTGGTTTAGGTACCTCCCCCTCTTCATTTGTGAATACTGAGCAAAAGTATTTGTTTAGTATTTCTACCTTTTCACAGTCACCCTCTGCCCAATCCCTTCCCCTTTATTAAGCTTCACTATCCCTCTCTTGGTCTTCCTTCACTACCTGATGTGCCTATAAAAGGTTTTATCCCCCTTCTTAACTGAGTTGACAATCTTTTCCTCAGTTTGAGTCTTTGGTGTTCTGACTGCCTTTCCCGCTTCCTTTTGCTTTAACTGATACAATTCTCTATCCTGCTCCTTCTGTGGTTCCTTGTACTTCCTGAATGCTCTCTTTTCCTCCCTAACCCTCCATGCCACCTCTATTGAGAGCCATAGTGGTTATTTACAGTGTTTTGTTTTATTTGCTTCACACAAAGGCTTGTTGCCTCTGTGATAGCAGTTTTGATTCTTCCCCATTGTTCTTCCACCTCTCCTTCCTGCCCATTTGCTAGTGCATTCCTTAGACACTCACCCATTTTGGCAAAGTCAGCCATCCTAAAGTCCAGTACCTTTGCCTTTGTAAGGCTTGACTCTACTGCTGTGTTTATTGTGAACCATACTGTTCGATGGTCACTAGTTCACAGATGGGTACCCACTTCTAAATCTGTGATCCTCTCGACATCTCTATTTATAAGTACCAGGTCTAAGATTGTTCCCTCTTGAAGTGGGTTCTGATACTAGTTGTCTAGTAAAATGCCCACTGTAGGGTATCTAAAATAAAATGACCCCACTATTAGAAGTGGCTGCTGCAAATGCACTCCAGTTAACATCTGGCTTATTCAGAGTCCCCATTAGCAATATCTCTCCTTTTTCTGCCATTCTAAGGATACTTTCTATCATTTCCTTGTCCATTTCCTTCCCCTAAGATGGGGGTCTGTATACAACCCCTGTGCAGATAGTGGTGCCATTGCCTATCTCCAAGTTGACCCACAGTGCTTCCTCTCCTCTCTGTTTACCCTTTTGTTCTGTTGCTTTGATTTATTCCCTTATGTAGAGAGCTACTCAACCTCCTCTTTTTACCCTCCATGTCCCTCCTGTGAATAATGTATCCTGGTATGTTTACATCCCAGTCATGATTCTGTGTGTACTATGTTTCTGTGACTGCCACAATATCCAGATGTAGCAACCACACTAGGTTAAAAATCCTTTGCCTATTATCCAATCCTGACCTACCATGTACAAAACCTACCTGTTCCTTGTCTGTCAATTTGGTTATTGTGCTTTGTACTCTTTTTGCTAGTATCTTCGTCAGGATTTTATAGTCAGAATTTAGCAAGAAAATGGGTCTCTAACTGGAACATTCATGCGGATACTTTCCTTTCTTGGCTGTAAGAGTTTTAAAAGCTTCCTGCATTGTGTTAGTAAATGTGCCAGCCTCCTGCAGACCTAACATGATAGAATGGAATATGGGAGCTAAAGCGGGACATAGTTTTTTATAAAATTCACCCGGCAAGTCATCTGGCCCCAGAGTTTTACCGGAAGAGAGAGAGAGAATTAAAAGTCCATTCATCTTCCTTTTGTGTAATGTCTCTATCCAGGCTTACCTGGTCCTGGTCAGAGATGGAAGGTAGTCCCTGGTTATTAAAAAAAAATGTCAAATTTTTCAAGGTCATTTATTCCCGAGTGTGTATAGATATCTTTGTAAAAGGAAAAAAAAACTCCTTGTTAATGTCCTTATTACTTGTTACTACTAACCTTTCCTTAATCTGAATACCTGGTATTAAATCCTGCTGCACTTTTATGGCTGTTGGAGGAGCCTATAGCCATCTTTCTGAAGCTCAGCTTGAAAATGGAATACCATGGAACACAGAAATTAATATTTTTCAGTGTATTCTTCCACAAGAAGTGCAAATCACTACCCAGCTATATAAAATACTCCCTTCTCTCTACTGGGTTTCAGGAACTCAAGACCTGCCAAGTGCTTTTAACATAAATAACAATATACTGTAGCATCTAATATTCCTGTCCCCTTACATCAGTCTTGCAAGCCAGATAAACTCTACAGTCTCATGAAGTGTCAAATACTTCTAACATAAATAACATCTGATTATTAAGATAAGAACTCCCAAATTCCATGCCCGTTAAATGTCCTTCTAGTCTAAGAATGCATTTCTTTGAATCTGCTATGCTGCATATTAAGGTAAGACTACCAGTTCTGGGAGGCAAAGGCGTAGTTGTTCACAGCTGAAAATAAGGATAATGTTACATTATCAGGCAATTGGAGCATGGGCACTAATGAAAGTGGGGATTTTTATTTTTAGTTATTTTATTCATTTTCGTCTGGCTGTTGCTCTATTTGAAATCAACACAAACCCCTCTAATCAGATTACATCTGACTGCTAGGGTTGTTCTATATAAGTTTTTTTTATTGCAGCCAATGTGTGTTTGTAGGTTGAGGTGCAGTGAGGATGTATTTATTTCTGGTGAAAGGTGAGAGACTAACAGTAACACACGATGTTTAGCTACGGGGACAAAGATGGTACAGAATGTTCCAGTGCAGGCTTCCCATGGTGTGATGTACATAGTGCTGATGAAAGGTGAGGGACTGACAGCACTGGAGACTGAAGCTGTATGTTTGTCTGTAGGTAAAGGTATAGAGAGGGCAGGAACAGTGCAAACTTAAGGAAAGGGAAAACTGGTTGACAAGCAAAAACACACTAAACCTAAGTTGTTTCCTGGTGTGACCTGGGAGCACAAGGACGTTAAATGGAATTCCTTATGAGATCATTGTAAAGGTTACTGTGAAGATCCAGTATGTAAATTGCTTGGTAAATTAAAAAAAAAAAATTCAGTAAGACAGAAAAATGCTTTTCAAACAAGGATGTGAAGGCATCCATTCTGTAGGCAGTAAGGGTGTTGTAATGAGGTAACTGCCTTACCGGAGCTAACAGTGTGCAGTGCAGCTGGTGAGAACAGTCCAGCTGTGCTGTCAGGAAATCTATTATATTCTGAAGAACATCCAGAATTTGATGTTTGGCAGAGTGCAAGAAAAGAATCCATTGCTTCTCTTCATGATATAACAGGATCTCTGTCTGTAGGAGCAGTTTGTTTTAAACTGCTTAACTGTATAATGTTAGGGCTGGAGAGGCAGTGACATCATCACAGCACCCTTCCTGTTCACAAAATGGATGCCTCCACATCACAATTTTAAATGTATTTTTCTGTCTTAATTAAAACATTTTCTAAATATAACCTAGCAATTTTCATACTGGATCCTCATAGTAACCTTCACAATAATGTCATAAGGAAACGTATGAATCCCCTTTAAGTAACTTGCTCAGGGTCACACAGTATGTAAGGTGGGGCTGTGGATTAACACCCAGGTTGCCATGTTTGTAGGTCAATGTCCATAACCACTATGTTATACTGACTCCAGCATAAGACTTAATTACTCTGTTGTGTACATGTTTCTGGTAAAGGTTGAGGGCTAGCAGCACTAGAGAGGACTTTATTAAAGTTTTTTAATGATTCATCTCTGTATACCTGGTTAGATGCCCATAGGCAAAGATATCTGTCCCCCGAAGACAGAAATATCTGAGTCTGTGCATTGGGTACACTAGCAAGAGGTTCACAGTTTGAATCCCTCCAAGACTTGAGACCAAAGGTTTATCCGAACTCACAAAACAGACAAGAGGGTTACCTTGTTCTTTTAAACTGTTCACAAGACTGCGCTCAGAGGTTGGCACTTTGGGAGTAGAGGGCCTGACCTGATGAGTGAGTTTGTGACACTTAACTCAACAGGACTGGTCCCCCATCTCCCGGGCCCCTATTATAGTTGAAGCCCTTGATTATTTCTCCTGTTCTTTTAATAAAGCTTGTGACAGCTATGCCCCATGAGCTAAAGTACAATCCAAGAAATGTAATGCCCCCGGGTCACACCTGCACTGCTCCAACAACTAAAGCACAGAGATGATCTCTGGCATAAAGCAGTCACATCCTGCATGCAGCCAGACAGGCAAGCCTATAAAGCAGCTCATAACAGATGCACTTGGACAAAAAAACAGGCCAAATCGGGGTACTACAAATGACCCTTGACTCCTCCTGGGAGAATGCTCAGTTGTTCTGGGACAATATCAAGGAACTCAATGGCAAATCCCAGCCCCCCCCCAATAACTGTCAATAATGTCCCTACCACTGACCCACTGGCCATCCCCAACTGCCTCAATTCATCATTCTCCGGCCGTAGTGCAGTACTCCAAAATAACTTCTTAACTCCCAATAACCCCACTCCTGCAACCCTGCCCCCTAACACCCAGCATCCCCCCTTCCATCTCAGGGTGATATCTATGAATAAGGCATGGCCTTATCTCATTAAAGCACTCAGTGGCTCTTGCAAAGATTCTTTCGATATAAATATCCTACATCTAGTACTAGATACAGTCCTCTCCCCACTGACTGACCTCATTAACTGCTCCCTAAGTCCCGGACAGTTCCCTGCAGCCTGGAAGACTGACGCAGTCACCCCAATACTGAAGAGTGGTGATAGCACCTCCCCTAATAACTACCATCCCATATCCATTCTCCCACCACTTTTGAAAGTCCTCAAACAAATTATAGCCACCCAACTCACTGAGTACACACTTGCTCATAACCTACTTTGCAGGGAGCAGCATGGCTTCACATCTGAGCACAGTACAACTACAGCTCTCATGGAGTTCTCAAATTGAATTCACTCTGCCCTGGATAGAAAACACCTAGCTAGAGCTGTCTTCATCAACCTGTCAAAGGCCTTTGCTACAGTCTCCCACCCCTTACTCCTAAGCACACTCTGTCACATAGGTCTGGCCCAAGGACCCGTCTCCTGGTTTACCAGTTACCTCACAGCTAGATCACAATCTGTCAAAATAAACAACACCCTCTCAACCACCCTGCCAGTCTGCTCTGGGGTTCCCCAGGGATCCATCCGCAGCCCTCTATTATTCAGCATCTACCTAAACACCCTGCCCAAGTCCTGCACTGGCAACCTACTACTCTATGTTGATGATGCAGTTCTTTTTGCCTCACACCCAGATCCCACAGTATTGCAGTCCTTCCTC
Organism: Neoceratodus forsteri; assembly: GCA_016271365.2. Taxonomy (NCBI): domain Eukaryota; kingdom Metazoa; phylum Chordata; order Ceratodontiformes; family Ceratodontidae; genus Neoceratodus; species Neoceratodus forsteri. The sequence goes on from CM057449.1 coordinate 7,947,249, forward strand.
CAACACACATTTAACCAGATTGAAAACTGGTCCATAGATCAAAGACTTGTGGTCAATGTAAAAAAGACAAAGACCAAGCTCTTTGCCCACCGACAGAATAAGGCCAAGAATGCGCAGCTAACAATCCTCTCCCACTCTCTCCTTCCTCTAGAACAGGTCCACACATATAAATACTTGGGCCTTACATTTGATTCCAGCCTCTCCTTCCATTCACACACTGACACACTGTCATCAGCCATAAATGTCCGTATAGGCCTATTGTATCAGCACAAGGATTGCCTCCCTCCGGAAGCCCTTAATCTGGCTGTCACCTCCTCAGTCCTCTCCCTAGCCAATCATGGGCTCACTATCTACTTGGCTGCTGACCACACAGCCCTTAACAAAATCCACCTGGCCATAAACAAAGCATGCGGACTCCTCTCTGGGCAGACAAATGTACCCATACCTGTACCTTGTATGCCCCGACAAATCTCCTCACTTTGGATGAAAGGCTATTTTATCCAACATGTCTCCTCACAAAGAAAATACACCTGGGGCTTACCCCCTTGGGGATTTCTGCCTCTATCTCCTATCCTCCCACACCTTGGAGAACACCTGCACTGCCAACCGACAGGTGTGGTTCATCTCAAGGGTTAGAACCTCCTTAGCCCAAAGGCATTCCCACACAGGGCCCCAGGCTGGTACAATGAACTCCCTTCTGATGTCTCCTCCATCTCCAAATTAGTACCTTTCAAGTCAGCCCTCAAAGAGCACATCTCACTTCACAGCGCTGCCAATGTACCAGCTAGTGCTGGGTCATCTATCTATTATCTTACGGGACCACCCGGCCACTGAGCTCCTACCAATAGGGCTACCAAACATTACCTTGTAACAATGCCTCCTTTGTCTGCACTCACAAGATATCTAATTCTTTACTTCGCTGTAAATTTCAAACCTGTTACTCCCTATCAGCAAACTTATTGTTCTCTTGAAAACTGTAAAATACAGCTCCTGGTAACACGTTCAATACAATGTATAGCTGATATTGATTCTGCAGTATTGTATAACTGAAAAAACTGTAACCTTTAGCTGCCATTCTATGTCTATATGTATTAAGTGTTTATGTTTGTTTTTTTTCTGATGTGGAGCCTTTGTAAATGAGTACCTGACTCAAAGGTTGTAATCCTAAAGTCTTTTAAACAAATTAAATAAAAAATGATGAAACTTACATGTCTCAGTGGGCCTGTCTGGTCATCAAAATTTAAATAAAATCAATACATACATATGTACAAGTGTACATACATAAATATATATATATGCATGCATGCATGCATGCATACATACATACATACGTACATACATAAATATATATACATGCATACATGCATATGTACATATGTAAATATATATATGCATACCTACATACATACACAAATATATATATATATATAAATATATATGCATACATACATAAATATATATATATATATATATATATATATATATACATGCTTGCATACATACATACATACATAAATATATATATACATACATGCATGCATGCATACGTACATATGTGCATACATAACTATATATATATATATTTATAAAATGGGGTGGTAAAATCATAGAAATTCCAGTAACATGATTGGACAGAATGCATCACATGACCGTGCATTATTTCCCCACGACCGTATGCCTCCCAGTACGACCGCACGCCTAAACTACTTTCCAGCCCTCAAAACCTTCTCACCAGCAGTGAGATCACTCCACGCCTAATGCAGTTAAGCAGCCACATACACACACACACACACACACAAGTGGCACCCACAGCCATAACTAAATATATCACTAGTAATCCCACACTGTACAACCTGATTTACTTGATTGCACCACTCCTTTTTAAATAAACTATCATCTAAAAAGCAAATTCTGCCTGCCATTTTCACACTCTTACTGCAGAGCCACTAACTTTTAGTACTGCACACTGTGTCGCCACCCTAAATTCTACAAAACAACATAATGCAACTCATTTAACAGAAACCTAACTGTGTATAAAAAAAAACAAGACAAACTACAGTTCTCTTACTTCCTACTCTCACTTTCTGTTAAAAAAATCTCCCTTTCTACACAGAGTTGCCCGATCGTTCCAGCACTTTCCCTTTTCCTTCTTGAACTATAAGCGTGACTGAAAGGTGCGCATTCGCGGAAGTGACAAGCTGTTCGAGTTAAGTAAGTCCTTTGTGTTTAAAAGATAAAAGTGTTTTTCCTGCTGTAGTTTCTCTTAATTTCAGTAAAACAAGCTGCAGAGTCTATGTAGAGCAGGCGAGGAGGCCGGTGGTCGGCAGCTACGAAGGTAGCGAAGCCAGAGCCGAGTGTTGCTATGACAACTCTCGCTCTGGCTTGCGCTTCACCTTCGAAAAGCTGCCGACTCACTCGGCGTCTCCTCGCTCCGTTCTACATAGACTCTGCAGCTTGTATTACTGAAATTAAGAGAAACTAACAGGAGGGAAAGCACTTTTTATCTTTTTTAAACACAAAAGGACTTACTTTCAATTCATAACAGCTTGTCACTTCCCGCAATGCGCACTGCTCGGTCACGCTATACTTCATCACTCGCTCTCACTTCGGACTACTTTCCTAAAGCTGCCGACTCACTCACTGTGTCCTCGCTCCCTTCTACATAGAGTCTGCAGCTTCTCTCACTTAACTAACTAAACATAACATAAAGAACACACTTTTCATCTTTTTTAAACACAAAATGACTAACTTTGAACTCTGCCAGCATATCATTTACCAGCTAGACAGAGGGATTATTATAAACCAACAGAACCTAACAGGAGGGACACACTTTTCATCTTTTTTAAACACAGGACTTACTTTGAACTCTGCCAGCATATCATTTACCAGCTAGACAGAGGGATTATTTTTCCACCCACCCCCCCAAAACATGTGTGGCCATTTTATAAGATAGATATACCACTCTAGGGTGTGCTTGGTCGCTCTGATATCGCATGCCTTGGGTGGTTGAAGTACTCGACCTGCGACCTTGTGCATCTCGCGACACCAAGGTATGCGTATATCAGAAGTGCGACTGCACTCATAGAGTGGTATATCTATTACATATATATATATATATATATATATATATATGCATACATACATACGTACATAGATAAATATATATACATATATGCATGCATACATACATACGAACAGGCCAGCAGAAACAGGTATCATGGTCTATCGAGTCTGCTCGATTGTGCAGCTAGCCCCTCAACTTGCAACTGCCCCACCGCTCCCCTCATCACCATTACCCCCCTCACTCTGTACCACCCTCTTTTAAAATTGCTCACCATTCTACAGGTTACCACCTGCTCAGGCAAAGTATTCCACTTGTCTAGCACCCATTCTATGAAAAAATGTCTCCTGATTTCCCTCCTGAACCCTTCCCCCTCAAGCCTCAGCTGGTACCCCCTCAAATCCCTCCCCCTTCTAATATGGAAATACCATCTATATTAGTCCTGTTTATTCTCTCAAAGTATTTAAAGGTTTCAATCATATTCCCCTATCCATCCTCTTCTGCAGGGAGTTACATAAATAACTAAATAAATACAGTTTTCCCCTTTGTAATGTATTTAATGCTTGTAAAATGTGAGGGGCTGGTCACTTACAGCACTGGAGATTGAAGCTCCCTGTTTGTTTGTAGTGCCATGAACATGGCAGGTACAGTGCAGATTTAATCACTCTGTGAATTATTTTATTCGGGTGAATGGTGTGGAACTAACAACACTGGAGACTGAAGCCCTCTGTTTGCCCAGACAGACAGGTGCCTTGCAGGTGTGCCCACTGTGTAATACATTTAATGTTGATGAAAGGCAAGGGACTGACAGTACTTGTTATATGAATGTTCATACTGGGTATTAGATTATGCCACTTATTGACCCATTACAATTGATATGGCTTTTACATACTGTCATGATTAAGCAATAATGTACGACAGGGTGTGGTATATCGTAGGATATCATCACACCTCAGGTGGTTGGGTATGAGGACGCAGGCTGAGTGTGTCCAATGACCCAAGAAGTGACAATATCCCATGATATACCACACCCTGAAGTGCATTATTGCTATTATGAACTGGTTTAATAGTTTTTTCAGAGAAAATAATAAAAAATATACTTTTAAAATATTTTAATGTCTTTTTTGGAGTGATGAGGGAATATGTTTAAAAGAAATAGTTCCTGGAGGGTATGGGCAGCAGGTGGCACTGTTGTAAGTGGAGTTCATGGAGGAGTGCAGCTGTGAACTCAGTGTCACTCTCTCAGCACTTCTGCTGAACTGCAGTTATTGTGCATTTGACCCAGTCCTGCTGCCTGGTCTGGGACCGGGTAAAGATCTGTGTGGATTTTTTTTTCCTGAAAGCGCTTTTCACACAGGACTATAATTGTGTCATTTGGGCTCTAGTCTCCTCACCTCACCACCACCACCTGTCCCTCTGAGATGTTGTGCTGCAATTGTTGCCTGGAGCAGAGAGGTAAACTGCCTGCATTGTCTTTGGAAGTGAGCAGGTGAGGTTGGCAAGTTTTAGTAATAAGAAGCAGCAGCTAAAGTGGAGAGGTTATTTGCAGATGTTTAATTGGGAATGGCAGTTGTGGTATTGCGGGCGTTTTCTTGAGAGTGTTCGTTGCTGTCTGTTGAGCGGCATGTTGGTGTTTCGGTATTTCTTGGTTGGGAGTGGGAGCTTTATTTATGAATGCCGCAGTCAGTGAGAGTTTTATTCATTTCAGCAGTGGGAATAGTTTTAAATTGTTTTTTTTTTGCACTTGTCATCTTTGTGAGTGACTCGCTCTAGGCCTCTGGACGTGGTGAATATTGCAGTCAGAGGATCTGTTGTCCATGAGAAGACTGGTGGCTAGAGGGTTTTTGAAGCCGTGATGATGTAGCCTGACATCATCATGGCTTCAAAAACCTCTTGGCCAATCAGGTTAGTTTATTTCTTTAATCCAGTTCATAATACTGTTTTTATCATGCTTACTCGTATATCTTTACTGCCTAATGTTTAACTTTTTATATCCCATTCCTTCAAAACACACCTGGAAATAAGAGTCAATTCAGCATGCCATCCTGACCAAATATTGTAACTAAAATTACAAATTACAATAAATGTTGCAATGTTTTCTTTGCTGGTGAAGATCTGTCAAAGTCGTGAACTTCACCCTTCATGAAGACCTCACAAAGTAACCCCACATCACTGAATCTGGGGCATAGTGTATTTTGAAAAACTGCAAAAGGTGCTTTACTAGTAAAATCAGCTCTGCCTTATAAGGAGTGAATAGCTAGGCAGGTCCAGTGGTGTATAAAAATCTGAAAAAAGTGTTCTGCACTGAAATGTTTATATTATTATCATTGATAAGATATGTATAAGTTAAAGCAGCAGTGCATCACAGCAGTGACAATTTTGACCTGTATGTTTTATGGCTCTGGGTGGAGCCTGCAGCCATTTGTGATTGCTCTGAAAATAAATGACTATGGCATGCTTCCATTGGAGTTTGGGAAGTATTCCTCTGAAACTCCAAAAGAGCTTGAAACAGTCCACCATGGTTGCTCACTACAGACCTACAGCCACACTATTTTGGCAGCTACTTCAGCATTCTGGACAAGAACTGCATCACTATCTTGAGAATGGCGGTATGCCATTCAATGCAACTGCGCATGGGCAATTACATTACTGCTGCCATCTTGGGGATGGCATTTGGAGATGCTCATTCCTTGAAGCTTCTTCAAGCTTGCCACAGCCATATTTGCTCTGGCTAGAGTTTAAGACTTGCTGCCAGTTATTTACGTGGCTTTTCCCCTGATTCCCAGAAAGCCTCTTTTGTCCTAAATAGTGCATATTCTGCCGAGTATATTGAATTAATATTGAATTTATATTGAATTTGATGCAGGATATTTTTTGCAGTAAGTCACCTGCAGGAGTGTTTTTGTGTTTTTGTTTTGGAAAGTGCTTCGAACATTTTAAGTGTATTTTCCTTCACATTTAATTCTTTCTTTCCTTTCTTTTCTATGAAGTTTATGCAATAAGCTGTCCTCTAATAACTGCCTTATACACTTCCCACAGTGTGGCATTGGAGACAGTGTTGTTGTCATTGATTGCAAAGTAATCCTTAGTCTTAAATTCCAGAAGTTCCAAGAATTTCTTGTCCTTAAGTAAACAAGTATTTATCCTCCACCTGTGTGCTTTTGCATCCCTGTTATACCAGTCAATAACCACACTAGTCAGGGCCTGATCCAAAATGGATGCATTGTCTGTATCAGCTCCAATAATAGAGATCATTCATTTGTTTGACAGGAGGAGATATTCTAACCTGCTGTACGACAGATGTTGTGATGAAGAAAAGGTATCTCCTCTACCTATATGGTGGACTAATCTCCAGCTCTCTATTAGGGAGAGATTAAGAAGTATGTTCCTAAGGGAGACCCTGGCTATAGTCTCTAACTGCACTGTCTTATTCAAGGATCTGTCTTAGATTGGATCTATAACCAAATTAAACCCCCTCAAAGGTAAATTTGTAGTTGAAGAATTTGATGAGTTCTATATACGGTTAGTTTAGCAAAACTTCCTAATCACAATTACAAGCATATATGTTACATAAAACTACTTTCCTCCTATTTAGAGTACCTGTTAGAATTTGGAAATGTCCATTCTGATCCTGCTATATGTAAATGCTTAGTAAAATTCACCCCTTTCATAACAGAATGGAAGTCTCTCATTATTTGTTGTTAAAACAGCTATGCTCCTCTTGACCCACCCAGTGTCATTTAAGTGTCTCTGCTTCATCTTGGGACATTCGTGTTTCCTGAATAAGAGCTGTCTGCCTTGTTTTTATTCAGATATGTTAGTACTTTTTTCCTTTAAATGAGGTTCCCCAGTCCTTTGACATTCCAAGAACAAATTTTGTAGTTGACCATGACTGTAAAAGGGATTTATAAAAATGTAAAAAGGAAAAGATGATATCAAAATAAGGTGGCCAGAAGGTTAAAACAAGAAGCAAGTGAAAATCTCTTAATCTAAAAATACATAAACCAGAAGTGTTCATCTAAGTACTCTATCTGTTAGTAGTTGGTTAGTAGGGAGATGTTAGGGGGGGGTTTCATTCTACTTTCTGCCCGCGATCAGGCATTTCGGGACACTAGCCACCAGGGAGATGTTCCGGGGGTTCAGTTTACTTACTGCCTGTGATCGGGCATTTCTGTCCACTGGACCACCAGGGAGATGTTCAGGGGGGTTTCAGTTTACTTACTGCCCGCGATCGGGCATTTTGGTCCACTGGACCACCAAGGAGATGTTCGGGAGGAGGGGGGAGCCACATTGCTGCCCATGATTGGGCTGGTGGGGGGGTACACTATGCCCGCGATTGGGCTGCAGGGGGCATTGGTCCCCGACGTCTGCTGCCTGGCAGGGCGCCAGGCACAAGTCCTCAGGGATCGGCGCACCTACATGCTAATGGCATGCAAATGGGGCCATAATCTAATCACATGCAAATGGCCCCCCCTGCACCTTGCATGAATTATAGCCCCATTTGCATGTTACCTTTTGAATATTGTGATTTTTCGCATGGTGCAATGGTACTTGCGCCAACGCAAGTTGAATGCTCCACTCTGTCAACTTGCGGTGGTGCAAGTTCCACTGCGCCATGCACAGTGGCTGTGGCTGGGGGGTGATATTCAAAGGTTGCTCAATGCGACTCCTGCGGATGTGCCCCGGATACCACCCTCGCTAACTATTTTGTGCAGCTCAAGGGCTTGCGCCAGTGAATGGCGCAGTTTGAATATCCCACCCCCAGTTGCTAAGACCTTACATTACTGTCAACAGAATTATACTATTACTGTATAATTAATTTAAACAAATTAAAACAAATAGTTAATGTATAGTAAGTGAAGTGAAAATGATAAATGTAAGTGGTAGAAAAATCAACCTCTCCAATGATATGAAATCCCATGCAAAGAGGAAAAGAATTCGGAATAAGATGAAAGCATTGGGATCTGACATTTTATGTCTGCAGGAAACACACATGACTGATAGGGAAGGGGCTCACATGAATAAAAACTGGGGAGGGGAATGGTATGGCTCACACTTCACTTCTAAGGCCAGCGGTAGCGGTGTGGCTGAGGCCTAGATATCCAGGAGTTGTTACCAAAGTAACAAGTGCCAGTGGTGGGAGATGTACCCTTGTACATTTGCAACTCAATTCTGGCCAGAGTATGGAAACTGGATCTGTATATGCACCAAATATTGATAATTCTGCTTTTTTTTAATCATGCCTGTAGAGACGACAGTTTTTGCTGGGTCCTGGATATTAACTGGGAACTTTAACTGTGTTCTGGATATGATAATGGATAGGTCATCTAAATCAGGGGGGTTACTCAGTAGAAGTACAAAAGCACTGTTGAATCTTACTAAAGATCACAGGCTTGTGGACTCCTGGAGGCACTTAAACCCAAGGGGCAGGGAATATTCTTTCTATTCTCGCTTTGCCAGGAGTTATGTTAAGCTGAACATGGCACTGATGTCATAGGACATACTGCAATCTCTTGCCGTGGTCAAAAATGGCTCAATATTGATCTCAGATCAGTCTACCTGCAAATGGTACTTGATACACTGAGCCCGGTTGAACCCCTGAGGGGATGGAGATTAGATCCTGTGCTGCTCAAGGACACAGTGATTAAAGAATTTGTTAAAACACAGCTAGTTAACTTCCTGCAGACAATCCCAGTGTTGAAACCATAGACATTATAACATGGGATGCCTTGAAGGTGGTACTTCAAGGAGGGATAATTTCATTTACAGCTCATAAAAGAAGGGCTGAAATATGACAGGTGGCAGAACTAGAAGAAAGTATTTAAAAGCAGGAAAAGGTATACAGTATATGGAAGCTCCCACTCCTTAAAAATTCCAAAGCCTATAGAAACTTGAATGGCAATACAATACAGAAAGTACAGTTACCACTGAGAGGGCTATCCTACTCACACAAGCTGTGTCGTACTTCAATGGGGACAACGGGGGGAAGTGGCTTGCATGGCAGCATAGAAATAGGGCCAGTGGGAAAAATGTGTCCTGGATCTCTGATAGTGGGGGAACAGTTCACCATGGTGATGGGGAAATAGAGGATTGCTTCAGACAATTCTACGAGAATCTGCACAAATCAGAGGTGAGGCCTGAGGAAGACCACATGAGCAATTTCTTAGGGAAAGCAAAGCTCCCTCAGATTATTGACGAAGGCAGAGACCACCTGGAGACACCCATTCCATGTGAGGACAATACAGCAATCATTGCACATATGAGACATGGGAAAGCTCCAGGGCCAGATGGCTACCCAATAGATTTTTTAAAATTGTTTAGTAATGAGTTGAGAGACCCATTGATGACTATGATCAAAGAGGCCTTTGATACAGGTATACTCCCCCCATGAGATCAGCCACCATCACTATACTTCCTAAACCTGGGAAAGACCCTAGTAAATGTGACTCATACAGGCCCACATCCCTGCTGACTGCTGACTACAAAATTATGGCAATAATCATTGCTTGTAGTCTTGAGAAACTCCTCCCCTCTAATATTCATAATGACCAATCAGGGGTTGTAAAAGGAAGATGGTAAATTTAATGTAAGATGTACCCTTAATATAATCTGGAGATAGGGAGTTGCTGGAGGGAAGGGGGCACTTGGAATCCTGGCCCTTGATGCTGAAAAAGCATTCAACAGAGTAGAATGGAAATCCCTTTTTAGTACTTTGCGAGGGTTTAAATTAAGTGATACCACTATCAGATGGATATCAGCCACTGTATAATGCCCCCAATCCCCAGGTGTTGATACATGGTAACCTGACTAGGCCCTTCCAATTAACTAGGGGAACAAGAGAGGGGTGCACTCTGTCCCTGCCACTTTATGTCATGTCTTTGGAACCACTGGCAGCATTGAAAAGAAAGCAACCTGGTATTCAGGGTTTAGTGGCAAATGGGAATTACCACAAACGTGCCCTATTTGCCGACAATCTCATATATCTACAGGACCTGCAGATACATATACCAAAATTACGTGATATACTTGAAGAGTATGGGGCCCTATCTGGACATAGGATTAACAGGACAAATAGTGAACTGCTATAGCTGTGAGAACCCAGGAGAGACCATGTCACTGAACTACTCCATGAACTAAAAATTGTCCACTCTTTAAAGCACTTAGGCATTATGATTCTCAATTATCCAGCAGACCTATATAAAGGAAATTACATCAGTCTCTTAGCAGAAATTAAACAGGACTGTGAAGATGAGAGGGGCTACCTATAAGTTTAATTGGGTGCATCAACTCGATTAGCATTGTGTTACCTAGATGCTTGTACTTATTTCAAAATGTACCTATTAGAGTACTCGATTACTTTTACAAAAAAGAGGGTGATGCTGCTGCTCTCATTGCGAAAGGGGGTCTGGCATTGCCAAACTTCAAATTTTATAACTGGGCACCTGGATAGCCTTTTTGGACAAACCCAATAACAGTACAAAGCCTGCCTGGTTAAAATTAGAAGAAGAGCACACTGTGGGAGGGTTGATACAGGGACTGCTCTCACCAGCAATGAAAAGCCTTACCTCACCAAAAAATAAAAATCTTTTTACACCGTGTCTTTCTAGACTGTGGGTGGGAGTGCATGAATTTATTTGACACAGTACAGCTCTCTCCCCCAGCTTCAGTACATGCAAGTGCCTGGTAGGGCATAAAGGGTATAATGTGTTTATGCACCAGAGTAAGCTGAGTACTAACACCATCCCACCAGAGTATGCTGAGTACTAACACCATCCCATCAGAGTATGCTGAGTACTAACACCATCCCATCGGAGTATGCTGAGTACTAACACCATCCCACCAGAGTATGCTGAGTACTAACACCATCTTATCAGAGTATGCTGAATACTAACACCATCCCGCTAGAGTATGCTGAGTACTAACACCATCCTGTCAGAGTATGCTGAGTACTAACACCATCCCACCAGAGTATGCTGAGTACTAACACCATACTGCCAGAGTATGCTGAGTGCTAACACCATCCCGTCAGAGTATGATGAGTATTAACACCATCCCACCAGAGTATGCTGAGTACTAACACCATCCTGTCAGAGTATGCGGAGTACTAACACCATCCTGCCAGAGTATGCTGAGTACTAACACCATCCCATCAGAGTATGATGAGTATTAACACCATCCCACCAGAGTATGCTGAGTACTAACACCATCCTGTCAGAGTATGCTGAGTACTAACACCATCCCACCAGAGTATGCTGAGTACTAACACCATCCTGCCAGAGTATTCTGAGTACTAACGCCATCCCGCCAGAGTATGCTGAGTACTAACACCATCCTGCCAGAGTATGCTGAGTACTAACACCATCCGGCCAGAGTATGCTGAGTACTAACACCATCCTGCCAGAGTATGCTGAGTGCTAATACCAACCCACCAGAGTATGATGAGTACTAACACCATCCTGTCAGAGTTTGCTGAGTACTAACACCATCCTGTCAGAGTATGCTGAGTACTAACACCATCCTGTCAGAGTTTGCTGAGTACTAACACCATCCCGCCAGAGTATGATGAGTACTAACACCATCCCGCCAGAGTATGCCGAGTACTAACACCATCCCGCCAGAGTATGCTGAGTACTAACATCATCCTGCCAGAGTATGCTGAGTGCTAACACCATCCCACCAGAGTATGCTGAGTACTAACACCATCCTGCCAGAGTATGCTGAGTGCTAACACCATCCCACCAGAGTATGCTGAGTATAACACCATCCCACCAGAGTATACTGAGTACTAACACCATCACCTCAGAGTATGCTGAGTACTAACACCATCCTGCCAGAGTATGCTGAGTGGTAACGCCATCCCGTCATAGTATGATGAGTACTAACACCATCCCATCAGAGTATGCTGAGTACTAACACCATCCCATCAGAATATGGTGAGGTGGCAGAGGCTGGAAGATGTGTACTATGGAGGAATGCTGAAAAGCTACCTGGGGGTAGTCATATCAGATGACCTAAAGGTGGGCAAGCAATGTGAGAAGGCAGCAAGGAGGGCTGGGGGGATACTGGGATGCATAGGGAGAGGCATCACCAGTAGAAAACAGGACGTTATTATCCCTCTGTACAGACAGCTGGTGAGACCCCATCTGGAGTACTGTGTGCAGTTCTGAGACCCAATCTCCGCAAAGACATAGACAGGATGGAAGCTGTCCAGAGAGGGCACTAAAATGGTGCAGGGTCTGCACCGGAGGACATATGAAGAGAGACTTAAGGAGCTTAATATGTATAGCCTCGAGGAAAGGAGGGAGAGGGGGACATGATAGAAACTTTCAAGTACCTCAAGGAATCAACAAAGTCCAAGAGGGTAGCATCTTTCAAAAAGAGTGTGCAAGAACAAGAGGGCACAATTTGAAGATAGAGGGGCTCAGAGGTAATTTAGGAAGTATTTTTCACAGAGAGGGTTGTGGATGCATGGAATGGCCTTCTGGAGGAGGTTGTGGAGTCAAAATCAGTGGTGGAATTCAAGCATGCATGGGATAGTCATAAGGCAATTCTGGGGGGTTGGGGTAGGAAGAAGTAGGCTGCTGGTTAACTAGGATCTGCAGCTTATCCAGTAGGTAGGGAAATGGGCAGACTGGGTGGGCCAAGTGGTCCTTATCTGCCGTCACATTCTATGTTTCTATGTTTCTATGTAAGAGCTACAGAAAAGGGAGTGATTTCAGGGTGAAAAGATGATATGACTTGTCCTTTACCACCGCTCTGTAATTGTCATAAAGGTCTCAATTATAACTTACTTTTCCAGAATGTGTCATTCAATATACAGTATATCATCTCATGAATGTTAATGAATACAACTTTATACAGCCATGAGACATACGTTAAACTGAATTGATTGGTTTTGAATTGTACTGTAACTGACGTGTTGTATATTTGACTTTTCATTTGCCTTTCAATAAAAACATCTTTTAAAAACAGCAGGCATGCAGTACTCAGCAAAGATAGTGTCTACTTGTGCCATGGGGGCCATAAACAGGAACACAGTACTCAGCAAAGATAGTGTCCTCATCTGCCAAGGAGGTCATAAACATGTACACAGAACTCAGCAAAGATAGTGTCCTCATGTGCCATGGAGGTCATAAACAGTTACACAGTACTCAGCAAAGATAGTGTCCTCATCTGCCATGGAGGGGTAATAAACATGTACACAGAACTCAGCAAAGATAGTGTCCTCATGTGCCATGGAGGCCACAAACAGGTACACAGAACTCAGCAAAGATAGTGTCCTCATGTGCCATGGAGGCCACAAACAGGTACACAGTACTCAGCAAAGATAGTGTCCTGATGTGGATTGGGGGCCATAAACAGGAACATAGTACTCAGCAAAAATAGTGTCCTCATATGCCATGGAGGCCATTAACAGTTACACAGTTCTCAGCAAAGATAGTGTTCTCAAGTGCCATGGGGGCCATAAACAGGTACACAGTACTCAGCAAAGATAGTGTCCTCATCTGCCATGGAGGGGTAATAAACATGTACACAGAACTCAGCAAAGATAGTGTCCTCATGTGCCATGGAGGCTATAAACAGGAACACAGTACTCAGCAAAAATAGTGTCCTCATGTGCCATGGAGGCTATGAACAGGTACACAGTACTCAGCAAAGAAAGTGTCCTCATGTGCCAAGGAAGCCATAAACTGGTACACAGTCCTTGGCAAAGATAGTGTCCTCATGTGCCAAGGAAGCCATAAACTGGTACACAGTCCTTGGCAAAGATAGAGTCCTCATGTGCCATGGAGGCTATGAACAGGTACACAGTACTCAGCAAAGAAAGTGTCCTCATGTGCCAAGGAAGCCATAAACTGGTACACAGTCCTTGGCAAAGATAGTGTCCTCATGTGCCATGGAGGCTATGAACAGGTACACAGTACTCAGCAAAGAAAGTGTCCTCATGTGCCAAGGAAGCCATAAACTGGTACACAGTCCTTGGCAAAGATAGTGTCCTCATGTGCCATGGAGGCCATAAACAGGTACACAGTACTCAGCAAAGACAGGGTTCTCATGTGTCATGGAGGCCATAAACAGGTACACAGTACTCAGCAAAGATAGTGTCTTTAAGTGACATGGAGGCCATTAACAGTTACACAGTTTTCAGCAAAAACAGTGTTCTCATGTGCCATGGGGGCCATAAACAGGTACACTGTACTCAGCAAAAATAGTGTCCTTGTGTGCCATTGAGGCCATAAACAGGAACACAGTACTCAGCAAAAATAGTGTCCCCATGTACCATGAAGGCCAAAAACTGGCACACAGTACTCAGCAAAAGTAGAGTCCTCATGTTTCATGGCAGCTATAAACAGGTATACAGTACTCAGCAAAGATAGTGTCCTCACGTGCCATGGAGGCCATAAACAGGTGCACAGTACCCAGCAAAGATAGTGTCCTCATGTGCCATGGAGGCTATAAACAGGTACACAGTTCTCAGCAAATGTAATGTCCTCATGTGCCATGGGGGCCATAAACAGGTACACAGTACTCAGCAAAGATAGTGTCCTCATGTGCCATGGAGGCCATTAACAGTTACACAGTTCTCAGCAAAAATAGTCTTCTCATGTGCCATGGGGGACATAAACAGGTACTCTGTACTCAGCAAAAATAGTGTCCTCATATGCCATGGAGGCTATAAACAGGTACACAGTGCTCAGCAAAGATAGTGTCCTCATGTGCCATGGAGGCTATAAACAGGAACACAGTACTCAGCAAAGATAGTGTCCTCATTTGCCATGGAGACCATAAGCAGTTATACAGTACTCAGCAAAGATCATGTCCCCATGTGCTATGGAGTCCATAAACAGGTACAGAGTACTCAGCAAAGATAGTGTCCTCATGTGCCATGGAGGCTATAAACAGGTACACTGTACTCAGCAAAGATAGTGTCCTCAAGAGACATGGAGGCAATAAACAGGAAGACAGTACTCAGCAAAGACTGTGTCCTCATGTGTCATGGAGGCCATTAACAGTTACACAGTTCTCAGCACAATTAGTGTCCTCTTGTGCCATGGGGGCCCTAAAAAGATACACAACACTCAGCAAAGATAGTGTTCTCATGTGCCATGGAGGCTATAAACAGGTACACAGAACTCATCAAAGATAGTGTCCTCATGTGTCATGGGGGACATAGACAGGTACACAGTTCTCAGCAAATATAGTGTCCTCAAGTGACATGGAGGCTATAAACAGGAACACAGAACTCAGCAAAGACCGTGTCCTTATGTGCCATGGAAGCCATTAACAGTGACACAGTTCTCAGCAAATAGAGTGTCCTCAAGTGCTGAGGGGGCCATAAACTGGTACACAGTACTCAGCAAAGGTAGTGTCCTCATGTTTCATGGTAGCTATAAACAGGTACACAGTCCTCAGCAAATATAGTGTCCTCATGTGCCATGGAAGCCATATACAGGTACACAGTCCTTGGCAAAGATAGTATCCTCATGTGCCATGGGGCCATAAACAGGTACACAGTATCCATCAAAGGCAGTGTCCTCATGTGTCCTGTAGGCTATAAACAGGAACACTGTACTCAGCAAAGATAGTGTCCTCATGTGCCCTGAAGACTATCACCAGGTACCCAGTACTCAGCAAAAATAGTGTCCTCATGTGCCATAAACACCATAAACAGGTACACAGTCCTTGGCAAAGATAGTGTCCTACATAGATACATAGACAGGGTCAGCAGATAAGGGCCTATGGCCCACCCAGTCTGCCCATTTGAGCTTGTAAGTTCAGTTTGTTTTCCTAGAAGTATGTTGCCCCTTACCCCTGACCTCCAGAATACCTTTATGTCTATCCCATGCATTCTTAAATCCTATGATTGTTTTAGCCCCCACCACTTCCTCTGGCAGGGTGTTCCACTTGTCCACCACCCGTTCTGTGAAGAAATTCTTTCTCATGTTTCCTCAGAATCATCCTCCCTCCAACTTCATCCCTTGCCCTCTAGTCCTGGAACATCTTTTTCACTTAAAAATATTGTTTTCCTGCACCCTGTTCCTTCTTGTAAGATACTAGCAAGTCTCTATCATATCCCCTCTCTCCCTCCTCTCCTCCAGGGAGTACATGTTCAGTTCCATCAACCTGTCTTCATAGGACTTGTGATGCAATCCATGCACCATCTTTGTTGCCTCTGAACCTTCTCTACCCTGTCTATGTCCCACGAGGTATGGTCTCCAGAACTGTATACTGTACTCCAGGTGGGCCTCACTAGTGTCTTGTATAGCGAATTATGACCTCCTTTCTCCTGCTGGTGATGCCCCTGCCTATACATCCCAGCATCCTATTTGCTTTACCTGCTGCCTTGTCATACTGTTTCCCTACCTTGAGGTCATCAGAGATGACAACCTCAAGATCCCGTTCCTGCTTGGTGCATGCTATATCCTCACCCCCCCAACTGGTGTATATTGTGCAAGGGTTATTGTGCCCCATATGCATTATCTTGCACTTCTTTGTATTGAATTTCAACTGCCAAACCCCTGACCATTCTTCAAGTTTCTGCAGGTCGCTTCTCATTCTGTCTACACCCTCTGGTGTGTCTACTCTGTTACAGAGCTTTGTGTCATCCGTGAACAGTGAAATTCTGCCTTCTAGGTCCTGTGCAATGTCACTGATGAAGATGTTGAATTGGACCGGTCCCAGCACTGATCCTTGTGGTACCCCACTGGTCACTCTTCCCTCTGCGGAGTGACAGCCATTTACCACCACCCTCTGTGTCCTGCCACCCAGCCAGTAACCTAACCACCACACTACTGTCCTGCCCACACCCATATTCCCAATTTGTGTAATAGTCTTCTATGTGGCACAGTGTCAAAGGCCTTGCTGAAGTCCAGATAGGCCATGTCCACTGCCCTCCCTGATCCACCTCCTAGTCACCCAGTCAAAATTCAATGAGGTTGGTCTGACATGACCTCCCCCTGGTGAAACCATGCTGCCTTGGGTCCTGTAGTCCATTGACAACTAGATATTCCACCAATCTCTCCTTCAGTAATGCTTCCATGATCTTCCCCACTACTGAAGTGAGGATGACTGGTCTGTAGTTCCCTGCTTCCTCTTTGTTCCCTCTTTTGTATAAGGGGACTACATCTGCTGTCCTCCAGTCATTGGGTACCTCCCCTGTTTCCAGTGATTGGCTAAACTGGATAGCCAGAGGTTCAGCCACCACCTCTCTTAGTTCTTTAAGGACACTGGGGTGCACCCAATCTGGCCACATTGCTTTATCAATTCTTATTACTTCTAGTTCCTTCAGGACCCTTTCTCGTGTAAAGGGACTTGTGTCCATTTCTGCACCATTCTCACCCCTTGTACTCCCATCAGACCCATTACCTTCCTCTTCCTCAGTAAAGACTGAGCAGAAATACCTGTCCAATATGTCAGCTTTACTGTTGTCATCCTCCACGCAGCCCCCATCCTCCCCCTTCAGTCTCACTATCCCTCCCTTTGTCTTTATTTTTTCACTTATGTACCTGTAAAAGGTTTTGTCCCCTCTACCCACTGATTTTGCAATGTGTTCTTCTGTCTGAGCTTTGGCTTCCCTTACTGATCTCCCTGACTCTTTGCTTCTCCTGGTATTCTCCCTGTCCCCTTCTGCCTATGTCTTTTGTATTGCCTGAAAGCAATCTTTTGGCTTTCACTTTCTTTGCTACCTCTTTGAAAACCATAATGGTCTCCTCTTCCTTTCCTCTTGCTAACCTGCTTTATGCATAATTCTGTTGTTCTTGTAATCCCCATTTTAAATACTGCCCACTGTTCCTCAACCCCTGATTCCTGTCCCATTCCCCTTAATGCCTCTTTCAAGTATCTCCCCATTTTCCAAAAGTTTGCCCCCCAAAATCCAGGAAATGTGTTTTTGTGTGGCTTGGTTCTGCTCTTTCTGTGATTTCAAACCACAATGACTGGTGGTCACTGTTTCCCAGGTGCTCCCCCACTGTTACCCCCATCACACTGTCCCTGTTTGTGAGCACAAGGTCCAGTATTGTCTTCTGCTGAGTTGGGTCCATGACCAGTTGCTTGAGGAAGTCACCCTGAAGGGAGTCCAGGATAAATCTGCTCCTAGTTGATGCTGCTGCTGGGATGCTCCAGTCCACATCTGGAATATTGAAGTCGCCAACCAGTACTACCTCACCCTTGTCTGCCATCCTTTGGATGGCTAGCATCAGCTCCCTATCTGTTTCTTCCTCCTGGGCTGGTGGTCTATAGAACACACCTGTGTGGATGGCTGTCCCCATTTTCCTTTCCAGCTTAACCCACAGTATCTCTCCCCCAATATTTTCCTCCTGGATCTCTGTGGCCCTTATGTCATTTTTCACATACAGTGCCACTCCTCCTCCCTTCCTGCCTGCTCTGTCTCTTCTGAATATGTTGTAGCCAGGTATGGCCATCTCCCAGTCGTGGTTATCATTACACCAAGTTTCAGTGATGGCCACAATGTCCAGGTCTGACAGTACCATGACAGCCTCCAGATCTTCCATCTTGTTGCTAAGGCTCCTGGCATTTGCACACATGGCTTTCCATGATTTGACATCCCTATACTGTTTCACTGTTCTACTCCAGCCCCTTCCTTGGTTGTCATTTATCCCTGGTTCTCCTTGCTGTCTGCCCTTCTGCTGAATGTTGCCCCTTTTCTGCTTTTCCGCCTCTTGGGCACTAATCTCCATATTTTGCACACTGCTTTGCAGAGATAGCCACTCCTCTGGTTCACTGTTTCCACTGCTAGCTGTGAAGGGTGAGCAAGTAGGTACCATCCTTGCTGGCCTGCCACCTCCCCTTTGCTAGTTAAATGCTTGTCAACGTAGCATTTAAACTTATCATTGAGTGCATGGATTCCCCTCCAGGATGGATGCAGGCCATCAGGCTTGAACAAACCTCAATCCCTCAAGGTGGGTCCCCAGTCACCAATGAATCCAAACGCTTCCTCACAGCACCAGTTCTTCAACCATGAGTTAAAGTTCCTGGTGTATGCACTCCTATGCTCTCCCTTGCCTCTCACAGGTAGTACTTCTGAGAAAGTGACAGAAGTAGCTACTTGCCTGAGACTCCCCCCAGTTTCCTAAACTCTTCCTGAACTTCCTTTGGCTCCCCATTTGCTGGGTCATTAGTACCTAGGTGGATAATAACATCCAGCTCACCCTCCTGTCTTGTCTTCCCAGTGATCCCCATGTGCTCATGTGCCATGGAGGCTAAAAACAGGAACACAGCGCTCAGCAAAGACAGTATACTCATGTACCATGGGGGACATAAACAGATACACAGTGCTCAGCAAAGACAGTGTCCTCATGTGCCATGGGGGACATAAACAGATGCACAGTACTCAGCAAAGATAGTGTCCTCATGTGTCAAGGAAGCCATAAACAGGTACACAGTGCTCAGCAAAGATAGTGTCCTCATGTGTCATGGGGGACATAAACAGATACACAGTACTCAACAAAGATAGTGTCCTTATGTGTCATGGGGGACATAAACAGATACACAGTACTCAGCAAAGATAGTGTCCTCATGTGTCATAGAAACATAGAAACATAGAATTTGACGGCAGATAAGGACTGCTTGGCCCACCCAGTCTGCCCATTCCCCTACCTACTGGATAAGCTGCAGATCCTAGTTAACCAGCAGCCTACTTCTTCCTACCCCCACCCCCCAGAACTGCCTTATGACTATCCCATGCATGCTTGAATTCCACCACTGATTTTGACTCCACAACCTCCTCCGGAAGGCCGCTCCATGCATCCACAACCCTCTCTGAAAAAATACTTCCTTAAATTACCTCTGAGCGCCACCTCTCTATCTTCAAATTGTGCCTCTAGTTCTTGCACACCTCTTTTTGAAAGATGCTACCCTCTTGACTTTGTTGATTCCTTGAGGTACTTGAAAGTTTCTATCATGTCCCCCTCTCCCTTCTTTCCTCGAGGCTATACATATTAAGCTCCTTAGTCTCTTCATATGTCTTCCGTGCAGACCCTGCACCATTTTAGTTGCCCTCCTCTGGACAGCTTCCATCTTGTCTATGTCTTTGCGGAGACTGGGTCTCCAGAACTTCACACAGTACTCAGATGGGGTCTCACCAGCTGTCTGTACAGAGGAATAATAACTTCCTGTTTTCTACTGGTGACGCCTCCTTATGCATCCCAGTATCCCCCAGCCCTCCTTGCTGCCCTCTCACATTGCTTGCCGTCTTTAGGTCATCTGATATGACTACCCCCAGGTCCCTTTCCATTTTTGTTGTTGTTAGTATCTCACCTCCCATTGTGTACTCTTCCCTGGTTTTTGTTTCCCAGGTGCATTACCTTGCACTTCTTAGCATTGAATCTAAGCTGCCATACATTTGACCATTCCTCTAACCTTGCCAAGTCCCTCTCATCCTTTCCACCCTACCTGTGCATCAACTCTGTTGCAGATCTTAGTGTCATCTGCAAAGAGACATACTTTTCCTTCCAGTCCTTCTGCAATGTCACTTATAAAGACATTGAAGAGGACCGTCCTAATACTGAACCCTGCGTACACCCTACTGTAACCCTCCTTTCTTCTGAGTGGACTCCATTTACTATTACTCTTGTCCTATTCTCCATCCAATTCTTACCCAGGCTGTCATCTTGGACCCACTCCCAGGCTGGCTAACTTGTATATTAATCTTTGTGGGACTGTGTCAAATGCCTTGCATAAAGTCTAGGTAGGCCATGTCCACAGCCCTCCCTGATCTACTTACTTTGGTCACCCAGTCAAAAATATCTTTCAGATTCGTCTGGCATGACCTTCCCGCGTGAATCCATGCTACCTAGGGTCCTGTGCCCTCTGGCCTCTAGATACTCGACAATTCTTTCCTTTAGAAGTGATTCCATCATTTTCCCTATCACTGAGGTTAAACTAACAGGTCTATAGTTTCCTGCTTCTGCCTTGCTCCCACTTTTGTGAAGGGAATCACATCTGCCCTCCTCCAGTCCTTGGGTACCACCATCCTACCATGATTTGTTAAAAGGGTAGTCAGTGGTGTCACTAGTTCTACCCTTAGTTCTTTTAGAATTCTGGGATGAATCCCATCAGGCCCCATTGCTTTGTCCACCTTCAGTTTTAAGAGTTCTTTTCAGAACCCTTTCTTCTGTAAATGGGCCGGTATCAACTTCTGTATCCAGAGTGTTACTACTGTTTGTTTTATGTACCTCCTCTTCCTTTGTAAATACTGAGCAAAATATTTGTTTAGTATCTCTGCCTTTTCACAGTCTCCTCTGCCAACCCTCTCTCCCTTTATTAAGCCTCACTATCCTCCCTTGGTCTTCCTTCGCCTCTGATGTACCTATAAAAGGTTTTATCCCCTTCTTAACTGAGTTGGCTATATTTTCCCGGTTTGGGCCTTTGCTGTTCTGACTGCCTTCCAGCCTCCTTTTGCTTTAACTAATACAGTTCTCTGTCCTGCTCCTTCATGCATTCCTTGTACTTCCTGAATGCTTTCTTTTCTTGAACCTTCACTGCCACTTCCTTTGAGAACCATAGTGGTTTCTTACATCATCTTGTTTTGTTTATTTGCTTCACACAAAGGATCTATACTCTGTGATGGCAGTTTTATTATTCCCCATTGTTCTTCCACCCTCCTTCCTGCCCATTTGCTAGTGCTGCCTTAGGCACTCACCCATTTTGGCAAAGTCAGCCTCCCTAAAGTCCAGTACTTTTTTCTTTGTATGGTTTGACTCTATTGCTGTGCTTATTGTGAACTATACTGTCTGGATGGTCGCTAGTTTCCAGATGGCTACCCACTTCTACATCTGTAATCCTCTCACCATCTCCATTTGAGAGAATCAAGTCTAATATTGCTCCTCTCAGTGGGCTCCAGTACTAGTTGTCTAGGGCATGCCCTCTGTAGGGCATCTAGAATAACTGCACTCTTTGAAGTGGCAGCTGCAACTGCACTCCAGTTAACATCTGGCATATTCAGATCACCCATCAGCAATATCTCCCTTTTCTGCCATTCTAAGTGTACTTTCATCATTTCTGTCCTTTTCCTCCCCTGAGAAGGGTCTCAGTATACAACCCCAGCGTATTGGGTGCTATTGCCTGTCTCCAAATTTACCCACAGTGCTTCTTCTCCTCCCTGTGTACCTTTTTGTTCTGTTGCTTTTATTCCTTCCTTATTTAAAGAACTACCTCCTCCTCTTTACTCCTCCCTGTCCCTCCTGTAGACAGTGTATCCTGGTATGTTTATGTCCCAGTCATGGTTTTGTGTGTACCATGTTTCTGTGACTGCCATGATATCAGATGTTCTTCCTCCATCAAGGCCACTAATTCAGGAAGCTTGTTGCCAGAAGTGCGGCATTAGTACTCATTGCTCTCCATTTTTGATGGCTTTACCTTCCAGTGCAGCATCCCCACTGACCGCTTCCACTCTGTCTTTTTCTAATTTAGTACCTTATTTTGTAGGAGAGGCTGGGATTTTCCTGCTGCTTGTCAGTGCCTCCCTGTGACTAGTTTAAAAGCTTGCCAATGAAGCATTTAAACCGACTGCTCAAAGATTCTGTTCCTTCCTGGACAGATGCACACCATCCTGCCAGTATAGGCTGGTGTCCCTCCAGGTGGAACCCCAGTCCCCAATGAAGCCAAATCCCTGTGCTCCACACCATTTTTTCAACCATTCATTAAACTGCACGGTGCCAATTACCCTCGCCTCCCCCATGCTTTTGACAGGTAGCACCTCTGAGAAGGATACTGTGTGTGCTACTCATCTTAGGTCCCTCCCCAACTCTAGAAAGTCCTCCTGCACTGCTCTAATCTCATGATGAGCCAAGTCATTTGTCCCTAGGTGGACAATTATGTCCAGCTCGGAATCCCTTGCAGCTGTTCTCGTGATCCTGAGGATGCGCTTCCTGTCCCTCCAAGCAATGGAAGTCATGGAAGCCATAAACAGATACACAGTACTCAGCAAAGATAGTGTCCTCATATGACATGGGGGAAATAAACAGATACACAGCACTCAGCAAAGATAGTGTCCTCAAGTGCCATGGGGGACATAAACAGATACACAGCACTCAGCAAAGTTACTGTCCTCATCTGGATTGGGGGCCAGAAAACAGTTACACAGCACTCAGCAATGATGGTGTCCTCATATGCCATGGAGAACATTAACAGTTACACAGTACTCAGCAAAGATAGCATCCTCATGTGCCAGGATGGCTATAAACAGGTAAACAGTACTCAGCAAAGATAGTGTCCTCATGTGCCATGGAGGCTATAAACAGGAACACAGTACTCAGCAAAGATAGTGTCCTCATGTGTGAAGGGGGGACATAAACAGATACACAGTACTCAGCAAAGACAGTGCCCTCATGTGCCATGGGGCATAAACAGATACACAGTACTCAGCAAAGATAGTGTCCTCATGTGCCATGGGGGGACATAAACAGATACACAGTACTCAGCAAACATTGTGTCCTCATGTGCCATGGAAGCCATAAACAGGTACACAGTACTCTGCAAAGATAGTGTCCTCATGTGCCATGGAGGCCATAAACATGTACACAGTACTCAGCAAAGATAGTGTTCTCATGTGCCATGGAGGCCATTAACAGGTACACAGTACTCTGCAAAGATAGTGTCCTCATGTGCCGTGGAGGCCATAAACATGTACACAGTACTCAGCA
Organism: Neoceratodus forsteri; assembly: GCA_016271365.2. Classification (NCBI taxonomy): domain Eukaryota; kingdom Metazoa; phylum Chordata; order Ceratodontiformes; family Ceratodontidae; genus Neoceratodus; species Neoceratodus forsteri. The sequence continues at coordinate 7,970,973 of CM057449.1, forward strand.
AAAATAGTGTCCTCATGTGGCATGGGGGCCATAAACAGGTACACAGTACTCAGCAAAGATTGTGCCCCATTGTGTCATGGAGGCAACACATTGGAACACAGTGCTCAGTAAAGAATGTGTCCTCATGTGCCATTGTGGCCATAAACAGGTACACAATCCTCTGCAAATATAGTGTCCTCATGTGCCATGGAGGCCATAAACAGGTACACAATCCTCTGCAAAGACAGAGTCCTCATGTGCCAAGGGGGACATAAACAGATACACAGTACACAGCAAAGATAGTGTCCCCATGTGCTATGAAGTCCATAAACAGGTACAGAGAACTCAGTAAAGATAGTGTCCCCATGTGCTATGGGGGCCATAAACAGGTGCACAGTATCCAGCAAAGGCAGTGTCCTCATGTGCCATGGAGGCTATAAACAGGAACACAGTTCTCAGCAAACATAGTGTCCTCATGTGCCATGGAGGGTATAAACAGCAACACAGTACTCAGCAAAAATAGTGTCCTCATGTGTCAAGGGGACATAAACAGGTACACAGAATTCAGCAAAGATAGAGTCCTCATGTGCCATCGAGGCTATAAACAGGAACACAGTGATCAGCAAAGATTGTGTCCCCATGTGCCATGGGGGCCATAAACAGGTACACAGAACTAAGCAAAGATAGTGTCCTCATGTGTCACAGGGGACAAAAACTGGTACACAGTACTCAGCAAACATAGTGTCCTCATGTGCCATGGAAGCCATTAACAGTAACACAGTACTCAGCAAAAAAAGTGTCCTCATGTGAAATGGAGGCCATAATCTGGTACACAGTACTCAGCAAAGGTAGTGTCCTCATGTTTCATGGCGGCTATAAACAGGAACACAGTTCTCAGCAAATATAGTGTCCTCATGTGCCAGGGTGGCTATAAACAGGTACACAGTTCTCAGCAAATATAGTGTCCTCATGTGCCACGGGGGCTATAAACAGGTACACTGTACTAAGCAAAAATAGTTTTCTCATGTGCCATGGAGGCTATAAACCGGAACACAGAACTCAGCAAAGATAGTGTCCTCATGTGCCATGGAAGCTATAAACAGATACACAAAACTCAGCAAAGATAGTGTCCTCATGTGTCATGGAGGCCATATATGGGTACTCAGTACTCAGCAAAGATAGTGTTCTCATGTGCCATGGTGGCTATAAACTGGAACACAGAACTCAGCAAAGATAGTGCCCTCATGTGCCATGGGGGACATTAACAGATACACAGCACTCAGCAAAGATAGTGTCCTCATATGCCATGAAGGCCATTAACAGTTACACAGTTCTCAGCATAGAAGGTGTTCTTATGTGCCATGGAGGCCATAAACAGTACACAGTACTCAGCAAAGATAGTGTCCACATGTGTCATGGAGGCCACAAACAGGTACACAATACTCAGCAAAGACAGTGTCCTCATGTGCCATGGAGGCCAAAAACAGGTACTCAGTTCTCAGCAAAGACAGTGTCCTTATGTGCCATGGAGGCAATAAACAGGAACACAGTGCTCAGCAAAGATAGTGTCCTAATGTGCCATGGAGGCCTTAAACAGGTACTCAGTTCTCAGCAAAGACAGTGACCTTATGTGCCATGGAGGCTATAAACAGGAACACAGTACTCAGCAAAGATAGTGTCCAAATGTGCCATGGAGGCTATAAACAGGTACACAGTACTCAGCAAAGACAGTGTCTTCATGTGTCATGGAGGCCATAAATAGGTACACAGTACTCAGCAAAGACAGTGTCCTTGTATGCCATGCAGACCATAATCATGTACACAGTATTCAGCAACGATTGTGTCCCCATGTGTCATGTGGGCCATTCATAGGAACTCAGTGCTCAGTAAAGATTGTGTCCCCATGTGCCATGGAGGCTACAAACAGGAACACAGAACTCAGCAAAGATTGTGTCCTTGTGTGCCATGGAGGACATAAACAGATACACAGTACTCAGCAAAGATAGTGTCCTCATGTGCCATGGAGGCCATAAACAGTTATACAGTACTCAGCAAAGATAGTGTCCCCGATGCTATGGAGTCCATAAAAAGGTACAGGGTACTCAGCAAAGTCAGTGTCCTCATGTGCCATAGAGGCCATACATAGGTACACAATATTCAGCAAAGATAGTTTCCTCATGTACCATGGAGGCCATAAACAGGTACACAGCACTCAGCAAAGATAATGTCCTCATGTGTCATGGAGGCCACAAACAGGTACACAGTACTCAGCAAAGACAAAGTCCTTGTGTGCCAAGGAGGCTATATACAGGTACAGAGTACTCAGCAAAGATAGTTTCCTCATGTACCAAGGAGCCTATATACAGGTACAGAGTACTCAGCAAAGATAGTGTCCTCATGTGCCATGGAGGCTATAAACAGGAACACAGCACTCAGCAAAGATAGTGTCCACATATGCCATGGGGGCCATTAAGAGGTTAACAATCCTCAGAAAAGATAGTGTCCTCATCTGCCATGAAGGCCATAAACAGGTACACTGTACTCATCAAAGATACTGTCCACATATGCCATGGGGGCCATAAACAGGTACACAGTGCTCAGTAAAGATTGTGTCCCCATGTGCCATGGAGGCTATAAACAGGAACACGGAACTCAGCAAAGATTGTGTCCTCATGTGCCATGGAGGCCATAAGCAGGTTCATAATCCTCAGCAAATATAGTGTCCTCATGTGCCATAGAGGCCATATACAGGTGCAAAGTACTCAGCTATGACCGTGTCCTCATCTGCCATGGAGGCAATAAACAGTTATACAGTACTCAATGGAGATAGTGTCCCCATGTGCTAAGGAGTCCATAAACAGGTACAGGGTACTCAGCAAAGATAGTGTCCCCATGTGCCATGGAAGCCTTGTGCAGGAACACAGTACTCAGCAAAGATATTGTCGTCATGCGCCTTGGAGGCTATAAACAGGAACACAGTACTCAGCAAAGGTAGTGTCCTCATGTTCCAAGGGGGACATAAACAGATACACAGTACTCAGCAAAGGTAGTGTCCTCATGTGTCAAGGGGGACATAAACAGATACTCAGTACTCAGCAAAGATAGTGCCCTCATGTGCCATTGGGACATAAACAGATACACAGCACACAGCAAAGATAGTGTCCTCATGTGCCAAGGGGGACATAAACAGATGCACAGTACTCAGCAAAGATAATGTCCTCATGTACCATGGAGGCTATATACAGGTACAAAGTACTCAGCAAAGATTGTGTCCTCATGTGCCATGGAGGCCATAAACAGATACACAGTACTCAACAAACATAGTGTCCTCAAGTGACATGTGGTACATACACAGATACACAGTACTCAGCAAATATAGTGCCATCATGTGCCATGGGGGACATAAACAGATACACAGTGCTCAGCAAAGATAGTGTCATCATGTGCCTTGGAGGCTATAAACAGGAACACAGTACTCAGCAAAGGTAGTGTCCTCATGTGCCATGGGGGACATAAACAGATACACAGTACTCAGCAAACATTGTGTCCTCATGTGCCATGGAAGCCATAAACAGGTTTACAGTACTCAGCAAAGACAGTGTCCTCATGTGCCATGGAGGCCATAAACAGGTACACAGTACTCAACAAAGATAGTGTCCTCATGTGCCGTGGAGGCCATAAACATGTCCACAGTACTCAGCAAAGATAGTGTCCACATATAGCATGGGGGCCATAAACAGGTACACAGTACTCAGCAAAGGTAATGTCCTCATGTGCCAAGGGGGACATAAACAGATACACAGAACTCTGCAAAAATCGTGTCCTCATGTGCCATGGAGGCCATAAACAGGAACACAGTCCTTGGCAAAGATAGTGTCCTCATGGTCCATGGAGGTCATCAACCAGTACACAGTACTCAGCAAAGACAGTGTCTACAAATGCCATGGGGGCCATAAACAGGAACACAGAATTCAGCAAAGATAGTGTCCTCATGTGCCACTGTGGCCATAAACAGGTACACAGTACTCAGCAAAGATAGTGTCCTCATGTGCCATGGTGGATATAAACTTGAACACAGTACTCAGCAAGGATTGTGTCCTCATGTGACATGGGGGACATAAACAGATACACAGTACTCAGCAAATATAGTGCCATCATGTGCCATGGGGGACATAAACAGATACACAGTGCTCAGCAAAGATAGTGTCATCATGTGCCTTGGAGGCTATAAACAGGAACACAGTACTCAGCAAAGGTAGTGTCCTCATGTGCCATGGGGACATAAACAGATACACAGTACTTCAGCAAACATTGTGTCCTCATGTGCCACTTGAAGCTATGTAAACAGGCATGCAGCACTAGCAAAGACAGTGATCCTCATGTGCCATGAAGGCCATAAACAGGTACACAGTACTCAGCAAAGATAGTGTTCTCATGTGCCATCGAGGCCATTAACAGGTACACAGTACTCTGCAAAGATAGTGTCCTCATGTGCCGTGGAGGCCATAAACATGTACACAGTACTCAGCAAAGATAGTGTCCTCATGTGGCATGGGGGCCATAAACAGGTACACAGTACTTAGCAAAGATTGTGCCCCCTTGTGTCATGGAGGCAACACATTGGAACACAGTGCTCAGTAAAGAATGTGTCTCATGTACCATTGTATGGCAACATGGTACACAACTTTGTAAATATAGTGTCCTCATGGCCATGGAGGCCAGTAAACAGGTACACAATCCTCTGCAAAGACAGTGTCCCTCATGTGCCAAGGGGACATAAACAGATACCCAGTACACAGCAAAGATAGTGTCCCCATGTGCTATGAAGTCCATAAACAGGTACAGAGAACTCAGCAAAGATAGTGTCCCCATGTGCTATGGGGGCCATAAACAGGTGCACAGTATCCAGCAAAGGCAGTGTCCTCATGTGCCATGGAGGCTATAAACAGGTACACAGTTCTCAGCAAATATAGTGTCCTCATGTGCCATGGAGGGTATAAACAGCAACACAGTACTCAGCAAAAATAGTGTCCTCATGTGTCAAGGGGGATATAAACAGGTACACAGTATTCAGCAAAGATAAAGTCCTCATGTGCCATCGAGGCTATAAACAGGAACACAGTGATCAGCAAAGATTGGGTCCCCATGTGCCATGGGGGCCATAAACAGGTACACAGAACTAAGCAAAGATAGTGTCCTCATGTGTCATGGGGGACATAAACTGGTACACAGTACTCAGCAAACGTAGCGTCCTCATGTGCCACGGAAGCCATTAACAGTAACACAGTACTCAGCAAAAAATGTGTCCCCATATGAAATGGAGGCCATAATCTTGTACACAGTACTCAGCAAAGGTAGTGTCCTCATGTTTCAAGGCGGCTATAAACAGGTACACAGTTCTCAGCAAATATAGTGTCCTCTTGTGCCAGGGTGGCTATAAACAGGTACACAGTTCTCAGCAAATATAGTGTCCTCATGTGCCATGGGGGCTATAAACAGGTACACTGTACTCAGCAAAAATAGTTTTCTCATGTGCCATGGAGGCTATAAACCGGAACACAGAACTCAGCAAAGATAGTGTCCTCATGTGCCATGGAAGCTATAAACAGATACACAGAACTCAGCAAAGATAGTGCCCTTATGTGTCATGGAGGCCATATATGGGTACACAGTACTCAGCAAAGATAGTGTTCACATGTGCCATGGTGGCTATAAACTGGAACCCAGAACTCAGCAAAGATAGTGCCCTCATGTGCCATGGGGGACATTAACAGATACACAGCACTCAGCAAAGATAGTGTTCTCATATGCCATGGAGGCCATTAACAGTTACACAGTTCTCAGCCTAGAAGGTGTTCTTATGTGCCATGGAGGCAATAAACAGGTACACAGTACTCAGCAAAGATAGTGTCCACATGTGTCATGGAGGCCGTAAACAGTTACACAGTACTCAGCAAAGACAGTGTCCTCATGTGCCATGGAGGCCAAAAACAGGTACTCAGTTCTCAGCAAAGACAGTGTCCTTATGTGCCATGGAGGCAATAAACAGGAACACAGTGCTCAGCAAAGATAGTGTCCTAATGTGCCATGGAGGCTATAAACAGGTTCACAGTACTGAGCAAAGATAGTGTCCACATGTGTCATGGAGGCCATAAAGAGGTACACAGTACTCAGCAAAGACAGTGTCCTCATGTGCCATGGAGGCCAAAAACAGGTACTCAGTTCTCAGCAAAGACAGTGTCCTCATGTGCCATGGAGGCTATAAACAGGAACACAGTACTCAGCAAAGATAGTGTCCTAATGTGCCATGGAGGCTATAAACTGGTACACAGTACTCAGCAAAGACAGTGTCTTCATGTGTCATGGAGGCCATAAATAGGTACGCAGTACTCAGCAAAGACAGTGTCCTTGTATGCCATACAGGCCATAAACATGTACACAGTATTCAGCAAAGATTGTGTCCCCATGTGTCATGAGGGCCATTCATAGAAACTCAGTGCTCAGTAAAGAATATGTCCCCATATGCCATGGAGGCTATAAACAGGAACACAGAACTCAGCAAAGATTATGTCCTCATGTGCCATGGAGGCCATAAACAGATACACAGTACTCAGCAAAGATAGTGTCCTTATGTGCCATGGAGGCAATAAACAGTTATACAGTACTCAGCAAAGATAGTGTCCCCGAGTGCTATGGAGTCCATAAAAAGGTACAGGGTACTCAGCAAAGTCAGTGTCCTCATGTGCCATGGAGGCCATAAACAGGTACACAGTACTCAGCAAAGATAATGTCCTCATGTGTCATGGAGGCCACAAACAGGTACACAGTACTCAGCAAAGACAAAGTCCTTGTGTGCCATGGAGGCTATGTACAGTTACAGAGTACTCAGCAAAGATAGTTTCCTCATGTACCAAGGAGGCTATATACAGGTACAGAGTACTCAGCAAAGATAGTGTCCTCATGTGCCATGGAGGCTATAAACAGGAACACAGCACTCAGCAAAGATAATGTCCACATATGCTATGAGGGCCATTAAGAGGTTAACAATCCTCAGAAAAGATAGTGTCCTCATCTGCCATGAAGGCCATAAACAGGTACACTGTACTCATCAAAGCTAGTGTCCACATATGCCATGGGGGTCATAAACAGGTACACAGTTTTCACCAAAGATTGTGTCCCCATGTGTCATGTAGGCCATTCATAGGAACACAGTGCTCAGTAAAGATTGTGTCCTCATGTGCCATGGAGGCCATAAGCAGGTACACAATCCTCTGCATAGATAGTGTCCTCGTGTGCCATAGAGGCCATATACAGGTGCACAGCACTCAGCTATGACTGTGTCCTCATCTGCCATGGAGGCAAAAAACAGTTATACAGTACTCAACGAAGATAGCATCCCCGTGTGCTAAGGAGTCCATAAACAGGTACAGGGTACTCAGCAAAGATAGTGTCCCCATGTGCCATGGAAGCCTTGTGCAGGAACACAGTACTCAGCAAAGATAGTGTCGTCATGTGGCTTTGAGGCTATAAACAGAAATACAGTACTCAGCAAAGGTAGTGTCCTCATGTGCCAAGGGGGATATAAACAGATACACAGTACTCAGCAAAGGTAGTGTCCTCTTGTGTCAAGGGGGACATAAACAGATACACAGTACTCACTACGATAGTGCCCTCATGTGCCATGGGGGACATAAACAGATACACAGCACACAGCAAAGATAATGTCCTCATCTGCCAAGGGGAACATAAACAGATGCACAGTACTCAGCAAAGATAATGTCCTTATGTACCATGGAAGCTATATACAGGTACAAAGTACTCAGCAAAGATTGTGTCCCAATGTGCCATGGAGGCCATAAACAGATACACAGTACTCAACAAAGACCGTGTCCTCAAGTGACATGGGGTACATACACAGATACACAGTACTCAGCAAATATAGTGCCCTCATGTGCCATGGGGGACATAAACAGATACACAGTGCTCAGCAAAGATAGTGTCATCATGTGCCTTGGAGGCTATAAACAGGAACACAGTACTCAGCAAAGGAAGTGTCCTCATGAGCCATGGGGGACATAAACAGAAACACAGTACTCAGCAAACATTGTGTCCTCATGTGCCATGGAAGCCATAAACAGGTTCACAGTACTCTGCAAAGATAGTGTCCTCATGTGCCAAGGAGGCTATAAACAGAACACCGTGCTCAGCTAAGACAGTGTCCTCATGTGCCATTGAGGCCATAAACAGGTACACACTACTCTGCAAAGATAGTGTCCTCATGTGCCGTGGAGGCCATAAACATGTACACAATACTCAGCAAAGATAGTGTCCACATATAGCATGGGGGCAATAAACAGGTACACAGTACTCAGCAAAGATTGTGCCTCCATGTGTCATGGAGGCAACACATAGGAACACAGAGCTCAGTAAAGATTGTATCCTCATGTGCCATTATGGCCATAAACAGGCACACTATCCTCTGCAAAGATAGTGTCCTCATGTGCCATGGAGGCCATAAACAGGTTCACAATCCTCTGCAAAGACAGTGTCCTCATGTGCCAAGGGGGACATAAACAGATACACAGTACAGAGCAAAGATAGAGTCCCCATGTGCTATGAAGTCCATAAACAGGTACTGAGAACTCAGCAAAGGCAGTGTCCTCATGTGCCATGGAGGCTATAAACAGGTACACAGTTCTCAGCAAATATAGTGTCCTCATGTTTCATGGAGGCTATAAACAGAAACACAGTACTCAGCAAAGACTGTGTCCTCATGTGCCATGGAGGCCATTAACAGTAACACAGTACTCAGCAAAAAAAGTGTCCCCATGTTAAATGGAGGCCATAATCTGGAACACAGTACTCAGCAAAGGTAGTGTCCTCATGTTTCATGACGGCTATAAACAGGTACAAAGTTCTCAGCAAATATAATGTCCTCATTTGCCAGGGTGGCTATAAACAGGTACACGGTTCTCAGCAAATGTAGTGTCTTCATGTGCCATGGGGGCTATAAACATAAACACTGTACTCAGCAAAAATAGTTTCTCATGTGCCATGGAGGCTATAAACCGGAAAACAGAACTCAGCAAAGAAAGTGTCCTCATGTGTCATGGAGGCCATATATGGGTACACGGTACTGAAGTAAAGATATTGTCCTCATGTGCCGTGGGGGACATAAACAGATACACAGTACTCAGCAGAAATAGTGTTCTCATGTGCCATGGTGGCTATAAACTGGAACACAGAACTCAGCAAAGATGGTGCTCTCACGTGCCATGGGGGACATTAACAGATACACAGCACTCAGCAAAGATAGTGTCCTCATATGCCATGGAGGCCATTAACAGTTACACAGTTCTCAGCATAGAAGGTGTTTTTATGTGCCATGGAGGCCATAAACAGGTACACAGTACTCAGCAAAGACAGTGTCCTCATGTGCCATGGAGGCCATAAACAGGTACTCAGTTCTCAGCAAAGACAGTGTCCTTATGTGCCATGGAGGCTATAAACAGGTATAGAGTACTCAGCAAAGATAGTGTCCTCATGTTGCAAGAAGGCTATTTACAGGTACAGAGTACTCAGCAAAAATAGAGTCCTCATGTACCATGGAGGACATAAACAGGTACACAGCACTCGGCAAAGATAGTGTCCTCATGTGTCATGGAGGCCACAAAGAGGTACACAGTACTCAGCAAAGACAGATTCCTCGTGTGCCAAGGAACCTATATACAGGTACAGAGTACTCAGTAAAGGTAGTGTCCTCATGTGCCAAGGAGGCTATAAACAAGTACACAGTTCTCAGCAAAGATAGTGTCCTCATGTGCCATGGGGGCCATTAACAGGTACACAATCCTCGGAAATGATAGTGTCTTCATTTGCCATGAAGGCCATAAACAGGTACACTGTACTCATCAAATATAGTGTCCACATATGCCATGGGTGCCATAAACAGATACACAGTACTCAGCAAAGGTAGTGACCTCATGTGCCAAGGGGGACATAAACAGATACACAGCACTCAGCAAAGATAGTGTCCTCATGTGCCATGGAGCCCATGAACAGGTACACAGTACTCAGCAAAGATAGTGTTCTCATGTGCCATCGAGGCCATAAACAGGTACACAGTACTCTGCAAAGATAGTGTCCTCATGTGCCCTGGAGTCCATAAACATGTACACAGTACTCAGCAAAGATAGTATCCACATATGGCATGAGGGCCAAAAACAGGTACACAGTACTCAGCAAAGATTGTGCCTCCATGAGTCATGGAGGCAACACATAGGAACACAGAGCTCAGTAAAGATTGTGTCCTCATGTGCCATTGTGGCCATAAACAGGTACACAATCCTCTGCAAAGATAGTGTCCTCATGTGCCATGGAGGCCATAAACAGGTACAGGTAAAGGGGGACAAAACCTTATACAGGTACATAAGTGAAAAAAGAAAGACAAAGGAAGTGATAGTGAGACTGAAGGGGGAGGATGGGAGCCGCGAGGAGGATGACAACAGTAAAGCTGATATATTGAAAAGGAATTCTGCCTGGCCTTACTGAGGAAGAGGGGGTAATGGGTCTGTGAGAGAGTACAAGGGTGAGAATGGTGCAGAAATGGACACAAGTCCGCTTGACATCGAAAAAGGGTCCTGAAGGAACTGGAAGTAATAAGAGTTGACAAAGCAATGGGGCCAGATGGGGTGCGCCCCAGGGTCCTTAAAGAACTAAGAGAGGTGGTGGCTGAACCTCTGGCTATCCTGGAAACAGGGGAGGTACCCAAAGACTGGAGGACAGCAGATGTTGTCCCCTTATACAAAAGTGGGAACAAAGAGGAAGCAGGGAACTACAGACCAGTCGGCCTCACCTCGGTAGTGGGAAAGATCATGGAAGCACTACTGAAGGAGAGATTGGTGGAACATCTGTTGTCAATGGACTACAGGGACCTAAGGCATGCTGGTTTCACCAGGGGAGGCCGTGTCAGACCAACCTCTCATTGAATTTTTTGACTGGGTGACTAGGAGGTGGATCAGAGGAGGCAGGACATGGCCCATCTGGACTTCAGCAAGGCCCTCTTTGACACTGTGCCACATAGAAGACTATTACACAAACTGGAAGAATAAGTGGGTGTGGGCAGGACAGTAGTGTGGTGGTTAGGTAACTGGCTGGGTGGTGGGGACCCAGAGGGTGGTGGTAAATGGCTGCCACCCACAGAGGGAAGAGTGACCAGTGGGTACCATAGGGATTAAAGTGCTGGGACCGTCCTATTCAAGATCTTCATCAGTGACATTATGCAGGATCTAGAAGGCAGAATTTTACCGTTCGCTGATGATACAAAAGCTCTGTAATAGAGTAGACACACCAGAGGGTGTGGAAAGAATAGAAGGGACCTGCAGAAACTTGAAGAATGGTTAAGGGTTTGGCAGTTGAAATTACCGCAAAGAAGTGCAAGATAATGGATATGGGGTACAAAAACCCTGGCACAATATATCGGTTGGGGTGAGGATATAGCATGCACCAAGCAGGAAAGGGATCTTGGGCTTGTCATCCTCCTGATGACCCTGCAGGGAAACAGTGGTGACAAGGCATCAGGTAAAGCAAATAGGATGCTGGGATGTATAGGCAGGGGCATCACCAGCAGGAAAAGCGAGGCTATAATTCCGCCATACAGGACACCAGTGAGGCCCCTCCTGGAGTACAGTGACAGTTCTGAGACTATACCTACGTAAGGACATAGACAGGGTAGAGAAGGTTCAGAGGAGGGCAACAAAGATGGTGCATGGATTGTATCACAAGTCCCATGAAGACAGGTTGAATGAACTGAACATGTACTCCTGGAGGAGAGGAGGGAGAGAGGGATATGATAGAGACATACAAGTATCTTCCAGGGAGGAACAGGGTAAGAAAACATTTTTAAGCAAAAAGATGTTCCAGGACTAGAGGGCATGGATGAAGTTGATGGAGGATGATTCAGAGGAAACATGAGAAAGAATTTCTTCACAGAACGGGTGGTGGACAAGAACACCCTGCCAGAGGAAGTGGTGGGGCTGAAATAATCACAGATTTAAGAATGCATGGGACAGACATAAAGGAATTCTAGAGGTCAGGGGTAAGGGGAAACAAACTTTGTAGGAAAACAAACTGAACTTACAAGCTCAAATGGGCAGACTGGGTGGGCCATAGGCCCTTATCTGCCGACACTGTCTATGTATCTATGTATCTATGTAGGTACACAATCCTCTGCAAAGACAGTGTCCTCATCTGCCAAGGGGAACATAAACAGATACACAGTACACAGCAAAGATAGTGTCCCCATGTGCTATGAAGTCCATAAACAGGTACTGAGAACTCAGCAAAGATAGTGTCCCTATGTGCTATGGGGGCCATAAACAGGTACATAGTACTCAGCAAAGATAGTGTCTTCATGTGCCATGGAGGCCATAAACAGGTACACAGTATCCAGCAAAGGCAGTGTCCTCATGTGCCATGGAGGCTATAAACAGGTACACAGTTCTCAGCAAATATGGTGTCCTCATGTGCCATGGAGGGTATAAACAGCAACACTGTACTCAGCAAAAATAGTGTCCTCATGTGTCATGGGGGACATAAACAGGTACACAGTATTCAGCAAAAGTAGTGTTCTCATTTGCCAAGGGGGACATAAACTGATAAAAAGTACACAGCAAAGAAAGTGTCCCCATGTGCCATGGAGGCTATAAACCGGAACACAGAACTCAGCAAAGATAGTGCCCTCATGTGCCATGGGGGACATTAACAGATACACAACACTCAGCAAAGATAATGTCCTCATATTCCATGGAGGCCTTTAACAGTTACACAGTTCTCAGCATAGAAGGTGTTCTTATGTGCCATGGAGGCTATAAACAGGAACTCAGTACTCCAAAAAAATAGTGTCCTCATGTGCCTTTGAAGCCATAAACTGGTACACAGTCCTCGGCAAACATAGTGTCCTCATGTGCCATGGAGGACATAAACAGTTACACAGTACTCAGCAAAGACAGTGTCCTTATGTGCCATGGAGGCTAAAAACAGGAACACAGTACTCAGCAAAGATAGAGTCCTTATATGCCATGGAGGCCATAAACAGGTACACAGTACTCATCAAAGATAGTGTTCTCATGTGCCATGGAGGCCATAAACATGTACACAGTATTCAGTAAAGATTGTGAAACCATGTGTCATGTGGGCCATTCATAGGAACTCAGTGCTCAGTAAAGATTGTGTCCCCATGTGCCATGGAGGCTATAAAGAGGAACACAGAACTCAGCAAAGATTGTGTCCTAATGTGCCATGGAGGCCATAAATAGGTACACAGTACTCAGCAAAGACAGTGTCCTCATGTGTCATGCTGGCCATAAACAGGTACACAGTACTCAGCAAATATAGTGTCCTCATATGCCATGGAGGCCATAAACATCAACACAGTACTCATCAAAGTTAGTGTCCTCATGTGCCATGGAGGCCATAAACATGTACACAGTATTCAGCAAATATTGTGGCCCCATGTGTCATGTGGGCCATTCATAGGAACTCAGTGCTCAGTAAAGATTGTGTCCCCATGTGCCATGGAGGCTATAAACAGGAACACAGAACTCAGTGAAGATTGTGTCCTCAGTGTGCCATGGAGGCCATAAACAGATACACAGTACTCAGCACCCGATAGTGTCCTCGTTGCCATGGTGGCCATACAACAGTTATACAGTACTGTGCAAAGACAGTGTCCCCTATGTGTATGGAATTCATAAAAGGTACAGGGTACTCAGCAAAGACAGTGTCCTCATGTGCCATGGAGGCCATAAACAGGTACACTGTACTCAGCAAAGACAGTGTCCTCATGTGCCATGGAGGCCATAAACAGGTACACAGTACTCATCAAAGATAGTGTTCTCATGTGTCATGGAGGCCACAAACAGGTACACAGTACTCAGCAAAGAGAGAGTCCTCGTGTGCCAAGGATATATACAGGTAAAGAGTACTCAGCAAAGATAGTGTCCTCATGTGCCAAGAAGGCTATATAGAGGTGACAGAGTACTCAGCAAAAATAGTGGTCTCATGTACCATGGAGGACTTAAACAGGTACACAGCACTCAGCAAAGATAGTGTTCTCATGTGTCATGGAGGCCGTAAACAGGTACACAGTACTCAGCAAAGACAGAGTCCTCGTTTGCCAAGGAGGCTATATACAGGTACAGAGTACTCAGTAAAGATAGTGTCTCATGTCAAGGAGGCTATAGAGGTACACAGTTCATAAAGATAGTGTCGTCCTGTGCCTTTGGGTCATAATAGGTACACAATCCTCAGAAATGATAGTTTTCATTTGCCATGAAGGCTAAACAGGTACACTGTACTCATCAAAGATAGTGCTTACATGTCATGGGGGCAACAGATACACAGTATTGGCAAAGGTAGTGACCTCATGCTAAGGGGACATACAGATACACAGCACTCAGTAATGATATTTCCCATGTGCCATGGAGGCCAGTTAGTACACAGTATCCGCAAAGATAGTTTCATGGCCATCGAGTTATAAACAGAACACAGTACCTGCAAAGATAGTTTCCGTGTCGGAGGATACAAACATGTACACAGTACTAGCAAAGATAGTGTCCATACATGGTCAGTAAACAGGTACAGTACTCAGCAAGATTGTCCCACGGTCGTGGAGGCAATCTGTAGGAATACAGAGTCAGTAGATTGTGTCCCATGGCCATTGTGGCTATAAATAGGTACACAATCTCTGGGAAGATAGTGTCTCATGTGCCAGGAGGCTGTAAACAGGCTATATTCCTGTAAAGACAGTGTCCTTTATGGCTAAGAGGATGCAAATGATATACAGAACACAGCAAAGATAGCCCTCATGTGCTGGTAAGTCTGAAACAGGTACTGAGAACTCAGCAAAGATGTGTCTCATGTGCCGTGAGGCTATAAACAGGTATATATCTCTGCAAATATAGTGTCCTCATGCTAAGAGGGACATAAACAGATACACAGAACACAGCAAAGATAGTGTCCTCGGTGTGCTATGAATTCATAAACAGGTACTGAGAACTCAGAAAGATAGTGTCCTCATGTGCTATAGGGGCTATAAACAGGTACAGTACTAGCAAAGATATGTCCTCATGTGCCATGGAGGCTGGCAACAGGTATACAGTATCCAGCAAAAGTGTGTCTTTATGCCATGAAGGCTATAACAGGTACACAGTTCCATAAATATAGTGTCTCATGTGTCATGGGACATAAACAGGTACAGTATTCAGCAAAATAGTGTTCTCATGTGCTAAGGGGATATAAATAGATAAAAACTACACAAAGCAAGTGACTACATGTGCCATGGAGGCTGTAAACCTGAACACAGAACTCAGCAAAGATAGTTCCCATGTGCTATGGAAGCTAACAGGTACTCAGTCCTCGGAAAGATAGTCCTCGTATGATGGAGGCTATTAACAGTTACACAGTTCTCAGCATAGATGGTGTTCTTGTGCCATGGAGGCTAAACAGGAACTCAGTATCTGCAAATGTAGTTCTTCATGTGCCATGGAGGCTATAAACTGGTACACAGTCCTCTGCAGCAGTGTCCTTATGTGCTGGAGGCCATAAATAGTACAGTACTTAGCAAAGATAGTGTCCTATGTATGGAGGTATAAACAGGAACACAGTACTATCAAAGATAATGTCTCTTGTGCCATGGAGGCCATAAACATGTACACAGTATTCTGGAAAGATTGTGTCCCTCATGCCATGGGGCCATCTGTAGGAACTCAGTGCTCAGTAGTATTAGTCCATGCCATGGAGGCTATAAACAGGAACAGAGAACTAGCAAGATTTGTCTCATGCTATGTAGACATAAACAGGTACATATTACTCAGCAAAGACAGGTCTCTGTGCATGCTGGCTATAAACAGGTACACAGTACTCAGCAAATTTAGTTTCCTCATATGCCATGGAGTATAAATAGTACAGGTATTGATTAAAGTTAGTGTCTCATGCCATGGAGGCCATAAACATGTACAAAGTATTAGTAGGTTGTGTCCCCATGTGTGGGGCATCTATAGGAACTCAGTGCTCAGTAAAGATTGTGTCCCAATGTGCTGGAGGCTGTAAACAGGAACACAGAACTCAGCAAAGATTGTGTCCCCAGCCATTAACAGTTTTACAGTTCTCAGTAAATATAGTGTCCCCTATTGCTGTGGAGGGTATAAACAGCAACACATTACTCAGCAAAAATTGTGTCTCATGTGTCATGGGGACATAATAGTGTAGTATTCAGCAAAATAGTGTTCATGCTGGGGTGACATAAACAGATAAAAAATGCCTGTGAAGTTAGTGTCCTCATGTTTCATGGTGGCTATAAACAGGTACACAGTTCAGCAAATATAGTTCCTCATTTCAGGGTGGCTGTGAACAGGTACACAGTTCTAAGCAAATATAGTGTCCTCATGTGCCATGGGGGACATAAACAGATACAATTACTCAGCAAAGATAGTGTTATCATGTGCCATGGAAGCAATGAACACGTACACAGTCCTGGCAAAGATAGTGTCCCGTGTACCATGGAGGCTATAAACGGAAAACAGTTCAGCAAGAAAGTGTCCTCATGTATGGAGCCATAAACTGGTAGACAGTACTCAGCAAAGATAGTGTCCACATATGTCATGGGCGCTAAGTAGGTGCGCACAGTACTCAGCATAGGTGTCTTCAGTCATGGAGCCACAAACAGGTACACATTATCCTTAAAGACAAGTCCTTGTGACTATGCAGGCTTAAACAGTTTTAGTACTCATCAAAGATAGTGTCCTCATGTGCCATGGAGGCCATAAACATGTACACGTATTCCTTAAAGATTGTGTCCCCATGTGTGTGAGCCATTCATGGACTCCTTGCTCAGTAAAGATTGTGTCCTCATGTGCTATATAGCTCAACAGGAACACAGAAGTCGTAAGATTGTTCCTCATGTGCATGGAGGCTATAAACAGGTACACAGTACTCAGCACCGATAGTGTCTCGTGTGCCATGGAGGCCGTGAGCAGTTATAATAGTACTAGCAATGATGTGCCCGTGTACTATGGAGTCCATTAGGTACAGGTGCTCAGAACAATGTCCTCATGTAGGAGGCCATAAACAGGTACACAGTACTCAGCGCAGACATGTCCTCATGTGTCATGGAGGCCACAAGCAGGTACAAAGTACTCTTCAAGACAGAGCCCTCGTATGTCAAGGTGGCTATACAGGCAGGTACTGAGCTAAGATAGTGTCCTCATGTACCATGAGCCATAAACAGGTACAGCATTGCAAAAGATTGTCTCATGTGTCAGGAGGCCACAACAGGTACACAGTATTCGAAGAGAGTGTGTCTCATATCATGGGGCCATTAACAGTTACTCAGTTCCAGCATAGAGGTGTTCTTATGTGCCATGGAGGCTATAAATAGTACACAGTACAGCAGATAGTGTCCTCGTGTGTCATGCAGGCTATAAACAGGTATACAGTATCAGTAAAGTAGTGTCCTCATGTGCCATGGAGGCCGTAAACATGTCCATTGTATTTATCAAATTGTGTCCCAATGTGTCATGTGGGCCATTCATAGGAACTCAGTGCTCAGTGAATTGTGTCCCCATGTGCCATGGAGGCTATAAGCAGGAACAGTGTTTAGGGATTGTGTCCTCATGGTGCCAGGAGGCCATAAACTTGTACACAGTACTCAGCACTGATAGTGTCCTCGTGCCATGGAAGCCATACAGTTATACAGTTCTCAGCAAAAATAGTGTGCCGTTGCTATGGGTCCATAAACAGGTACAGGGTACTCACAAAGACAGTGTTCTCATGTGCTATGGGGCCATAAACAGGTACAAAGTACTCAGCCAGACTGTGTCCTCGTTTGTGTGGGGCTGCAAACAGGTACACAATACTCAATAAAGATAGGTCCTTGTGCTATGGAGGCTGTAAACAGGAAACAGTACTTAGCAAAGATGGTGTCCTCATGCCATGGGCTATAAATAAACACAGTGTTTAACAAAGGTGTGTCACTATGTTCCTTGGGGACATACAGGTACACAGTACTCATCAAAGACAGAGTCCTCATGTGCCAAGGAGGCTATATAATGTACAAGTACTCAGCAAAATAGTGTCCTCATGTGCCAGGGCGCTATAAAATGAAACACAGTACTGAGCAAAGACTGTGTCCTCATTCTATGGAGGGCTAACAGTACAGTACTCAGCAAAAGTGTCCCCATGAATGGATGCCATAATCTGGTACACAGTACTCAGCAAGGTAGTGTCCTTTTGTTTTATGGTGGCTATAAACAGGTGCTCAGTTCTCAGCAAATATAGTGTCCTCATGTGCCTGGGACATAAGCAGATACAGTACTCAGCAAGATAGTGTTCTCATGTACCATGGAGGCTATAAACAGGAACACAGTACTCAGCAAAGATAGTGTCCTCATGTGCCATGGAGGCTATAAACAGGAACAAAGTACTCAACAAAGATAGTGTCCTCAAGTACCATGGAGGCCATAAACAGGTACACAGTACTCAGCAAAGATAGTGTCCACATATGTCATGGAGGCCATGAACAGGTACACAGTACTCAGCAAAGAGAGTGTCCTTATGTGCCATGGAGGCCATGAACAGGTCCTCAGTTCTCATCAAAGACAGTGTCCTTATGTGCCATGGAGGCTATAAACAGCAACACAGTACTCAGCAAAGACAGTGTCTTCATGTGTCATGGAGGCCAAAAACAGGTACACAGTACTCAGCAAAGACAGAGTCCTCGTGAGCCATGCAGGCCATAAACAGGTACACAGTACTCATCAAAGATAGTGTCCTCATGTGCCATGGAGGCCATAAACATGTTCACAATATTCAGCAAAGATTGTGTCCCCATGTGTCATGTGTGCCATTCATAGGAACTCAGTGCTCAGTAAAGATTGTGTCCCAATGTGCTATGGAGGCTATAAACAGGAACACATAAATCAGTAAAGATTGTGTCCTCATGTGCCATGGAGACCATAAACAGGTACACAATACTCAGCACCGATAGTGTCCTCGTGTGCCATGGAGGCCATAAACAGTTATACAGTACTCAGCAAAGATAGTGTCCCCATGTTCTATGGAGTCCATAAACAGGTACAGGGTACTCAGCAAAGACAGTGTCCTCATGTGCCAATGAGGCCATAAACAGGTACGAAGTACTCAGCAAAGACAGTCCTCGTATGCCAAGGTGGCTATAAACAGGTAAAGAGTACTCAGCTAAGATATTGTCCTCATGTGCCATGGAGGCTATAAAGAGGAACACCGTACTCAGGAAAGATTGTGTCCCCATGTGTCTTGGAGACCACATACAGGTACACCGTACTCAGTAAAGACAGAGTCCTCATGTGCCAAGGAGGCTATATACAGGTACAGAGTACTCAACAAAGATAGTGTCCTCATGTGCCATGGAGGCTATAAACAGAAACACAGTACTCAGCAAAGACTGTGTCCTCATGTGCAATGGAGGCCATTAACAGTAACACAGTACTCAGCAAAAAAAGTGTCCCCATGTGAAATGGAGGCCATAATCTGGTACACAGTACTCAGCAAAGGAAGTGTCCTCATGTTTCATGGTGGCTATAAACAGGTACACAGTTCTCAGCAAATATAGTGTCCTCATGTGCCATGGGGGACATAAACAGATACACAGTACTCAGCAAAGATAGTGTTCTCATGTGCCATGGAATCAATAAACAGGTACTCAGTCCTCGGCAAAGATAGTGTCCTCGTGTACCATGGAGGCTATATACAGGAACACAGTTCTCAGCAAAGATAGTGTCCTCATGTACCATGGAGGCTATAAACAGGAACACAGTACTCAGCAAAGATAGTGTCCTCATGTGCCATAGAGGCTATAAACAGGAACACAGTACTCAGCAAAGATAGTGTCCTCATGTACCATGGAGGCCATAAACTGGTACACAGTACTCAAATAAGATAATGTCCACATATGTCATGGAGGCCATAAACAGGTACACAGTACTCAGTAAAGGCAGTGCCTTTATGTGCAATGGAGGCTAAAAACAGGAACACAGAACTCAGCAAGGACAGTGTCCTCGTGTGCCATGCAGGCCATAAACAAGTACACAGTACTCAGCAAAGACAGTGTCTTCATGTGTCATGGAGGCCTTAATCAGGTACACAGAACTGGGCAAAGACAGAGTCCTCATGTGCCAAGGAGGCTATATACAGGTACAGAGTACTCAGCAAAGTTAGTGTACTCATGTGCCATGGAGGCCATAATCTGGTACACTGTACTCAGCAAAAGTAGTGTCCTCATGTTTCATGGTGGCTATAAACAGGTACACAGTTCTCAGCAAATATAGTGTCCTCATTTCCCAGGGTGGCTATGAACAGGTACACAGTTCTCAGCAAATATAGTGTCCTCATGTGCCATAGAAACAATAAACAGGTACTCAGTACTCGGAAAAGATAGTGTCCTCGTGTACCATGGAGGCTATAAACAGGAACACAGTTCTCAGCAAAGATAGTGTCCATATGTACCATGGAGGCTATAAACAAGAACACAGTACTCAGCAAAGATAGTGTCCTCATGTACCATGGAGGCCATAAACTGGTACACAGTACTCAGCAAAGATAGTGTCCACATGTGTCTTGGAGGCCATAAACAGTTACACAGTACTCAGCAAAGACAGTGCCCTTATGTGCCATGGAGGCTATAAACAGAAACACAGTACTCAGCAAGGACAGTGTCCTCGTGTGCCATGCAGGCCATAAACAAGTACACAGTACTCAGCAAAGACAGTGTCTTCATGTGTCATGGAGGCCACAAACAGGTCCACAGTTCTCTGCAAATACTGTGTCCTCGTGTGCCATGCAGGCCATAAACAGGTACACAGTACTCAGCATAGAGTGTGTCTTCATGTGTCATGGAGGCCACAAACAGGTACACAGTACTCAGCAAAGACAGAGTCCTCGTGAGCCATGCAGGCCATAAACAGGTACACAGTACATATCAAAGATAGTGTCCTCATGTGCCATGTATGCCATAAACATGTACACAGTATTCAGCAAAGATTGTGTCCCCATGTGTCATGTGGGCCATTCATAGGAACTCAGTGTTCAGTAAAGATTGTGTCACCATGTGCTATAGAGGCTATAAACAAGAACAAAGAACTCAGCAAAGATTGTGTCCTCATGTGCCATGGAGGCTATAAACAGGTACACAGTACTCAGCACCGATAGTGTCCTCGTGTGCCATGGAGGCCATAAACAGTTATACAGTACTCAGCAAAGATAGTGTCCCCATGTTCTATGGAGTCCATAAACAGGTACAAGGTACTCAGCAAAGACAGTGTCCTCATGTGCCAATGAGGCCATAAACAGGTACAAAGTACTCAGCAAAGACAGAGTCCTCGTATGCCAAGGTGGCTATAAACAGGTACAGAGTACTCAGCTAAGATATTGTCCTCGTGTGCCATGGAGGCTATAAAGAGGAACACCGTACTCAGGAAAGATTGTGTCCCCATGTGCCATGGAGGCTATAAACAGAAACACAGTACTCAGCAAAGGCTGTCTCCTCATGTGCCATGGAGGCCATTAACAGTAACAAAGTACTCAGCAAAAATTGTCCCCATGTGAAATGGAGGCCATAATCTGGTACACAGTACTCAGCAAAGGTAGTGTCCTCATGTTTCATGGTGGCTATAAACAGGTACACAGTTCTCAGCAAATATAGTGTCCTCATGTGCCATGGGGGACATAAACAGATACACAGTACTCAGCAAAGATAGTGTTCTCATGTGCCATGGAAGCAATAAACAGGTACTCAGTCCTCGGCAAAGATAGTGTCCTCGTGTACCATGGAGGCTACATACACAGGAACACAGTTCTCAGCAAAGATAGTGTCCTCATGTACCATGGAGGCTATAAACAGGAACACAGTACTCTGCAATGATAGTGTCCTCATGTGCCATCGAGGCTATAAACAGGAACACAGTACTCAGCAAAGATAGTGTCCTCATGTATTATGGAGGCCATAAACTGGTATACAGTACTCAGCAAAGATAGTGTCCACATATGTCATGGAGGCCATAAACAGGTACACAGTACTCAGCAAAGACAGTGCCCTTATGTGCCATGGAGGCTAAAAACAGGAACACAGAACTCAGCAAGGACAGTGTCCTCGTGTGCCATGCAGGCCATAAACAAGTACACAGTACTCAGCAAAGACAGTGTCTTCATGTGTCATGGAGGCCTTAATCAGGTTCACAGTACTCAGCAAAGACAGAGTCCTCATCTGCCAACGGGGCTATATACAGGTACAGAGTACTCAACAAAGATAGTGTCCTCATGTGCCATGGAGGCTATAAACAGAAACACAGTACTCAGCAAAGACTGTGTCCTCATGTGCCATGGAGGCCATTAACAGTAACACAGTACTCAGCAAAAAAAGTGTCCCCATGTGAAATGGAGGCGATAATCTGGTACACAGTACTCAGCAAAGGAAGTGTCCTCATGTTTCATGGTGTCTATAAACAGGTACACAGTTCTCAGCAAATATAGTGTCCTAATTTCCCAGGTTGGCTATAAACAGGTACACAGTTCTCAGCAAATATAGTGTCCTCATGTGCCATGGGGGACATAAACATATACACAGTACTCAGCAAAGCCAGTGTCTTCATGTGTTAAGGAGGCCATAAACAGGTACACAGTACTGAGCAAAGACTGTGTCCTCGTGTGCCATGCAGGCCATGAACAGGTACACAGTACTCAGCAAAGGTAGTGTCCTCATGTGCCATGGAGGCCATAAACATGTACACAGTATTTAGCAAAGATTGTGTCCCCATGTGTCATGTGGGCCATTCATAGGAAATCAGTGCTCAGTAAAGATTGTGTCCCCATGTACTATAGAGGCTATAAACAGGAACACAGAAGTCAGCAAAGATTGTGTCCTCATGTGCCATGCTTGCTATAAACAGGTACACAGTACTCAGCACCGATAGTGTCCTCGTGTGCCATGAAGGCCGTAAACAGTTATACAGTACTCAGCAAAGATAGTGTCCCCATGTACTATGGAGTCCATTAACAGGTACAGGGTACTCAGCAAAGACAATGTCCTCATGTGCCAAGGAGACCATAAACAGGTACACAGTACTCAGCAAAGACAGTGTCCTCATGTGTCATGGAGGCCACAAACAGGTACAAAGTACTCAGCCAAGACAGAGCCCTCGTATGCCAAGGTGGCTATATGCAGGTACAGAGTACTGAGCTAAGATAGTGTCCTCATGTGCCAAGGAGGCTATATACAGGTACAGAGTACTCAGCAAAGATAGTGTCCTCATATACCATGGAGGCCCTAAACAGGTACACAGCACTCAGCAAAGATAGTCTCCTCATGTGTCATGGAGGCCACAAACAGGTACACAGTACTCAGAAAAGAGAGTGTCCTCATATGTCATGGAGGCCACAAGCAGGTACTCAGTACTAGGCAAAGACATAGTCCTCATGTGCCAAGGAGGCTATATACAGGTACAGAGAACTCAGCAAAGATAGTGTCGTCATGTGCCATGGAGGCTATAAACAGGAACTCAGTACTCTGAAAAAATAGTGTCTTCATGTGCCATGGAAGCCATAAACAGGTACACAGTCCTCGGCAAAGATAGTATCCTCATGTGCCATGGAGGTCATGAACAGGTACTCAGTTCTCAGCAAAGACAGTGTCCTTATGTGCCATGGAGGCTATAAACAGGAACACAGTACTCAGCAAAGACAGTGTCCTCATCTGCCATGCAGGCCATAAACAGGTACACAGTACTCAGCAAATGTAGTGTCCTCATGTGCCATGGAGGCCATAAACATGTACACAGTATTTAGCAAAGATTGTGTCCAAATGTGTCATGTGGGCCATTCATAGGAACTCAGTGCTCAGTAAAGATTGTGTCCTCATGTGCCCTGGAGACCATAAACTTGTGCACAGTACTCAGCACCGATAGTGTCCTTGTGTGCCATGGAGGCCATAAACAGTTATACAGTTCTCAGCAAAGATAGTGTGCTGTGTGCTATGGAGTCCATAAACAGGTACAGGGTACTCAGCAAAGACAGTGTTCTCATGTGCCATGGAGGCCATAAACAGGTACACAGTACTCAGCAAAGACAGTGTCCTCATTTGTCATGGAGGCCACAAACAGGTACACAGTACTCAGCTAAGACAGAGTACTCATGTGCCAAGGAGGCTATATACAGGTACAGAGTACTCAACAAAGATAGTGTCCTCATGTGCCATGGAGGCTATAAACAGGAAGACAGTACTCAGCAAAGATAGTGTCCTCATGTGCCATGGAGGCTATAAACAGGAACACAGTGCTCAGCAAAGATTGAGTCCCCATGTGCCAGGGGGGCCATAAACTGGTACACAGTTCTCAGCAAAGATAGTGTCCACATGTGCCATGGAGGCTATAAACAGGAACACAGTGCTCAGCAAATATTGTGTTCCCATGTGCCATGGGGGCCATAAACAGGTACACAGTACTCGGCAAAGATAGTGTGCTCATATGCCATGGAGGTTATGTACAGGAACACAGTACACAGCAAAGATAGTGTACTCATGTGCCAAAGAGGCTATATACAGGTACAGAGTACTCAACAAAGATAGTGTCCTCATGTGCCATGGAGGCTATAAACAGGAAGACAGTACTCAGCAAAGATAGTGTCCTCATGTGCCATGGAGGCTATAAACAGGAACACAGTGCTCAGCAAAGATTGAGTCCCCATGTGCCAGGGGGGCCATAAACAGGTACACAGTTCTCAGCAAAGATAGTGTCCACATGTGCCATGGAGGCTATAAACAGGAACACAGTGCTCAGCAAATATTGTGTTCCCATGTGCCATGGGGGCCATAAACAGGTACAGAGTACTCGGCAAAGATAGTGTGCTCATATGCCATGGAGGTTATGTACAGAAACACAGTACACAGCAAAGATAGTGTACTCATGTGCCAAAGAGGCTATATACAGGTACAGAGTACTCAGCAAAGACAGTGTCCTCATTTACCATGGAGGCCGTAAACAGGTACACAGCACTCAGCAAAGATAGTGTCCTCATGCGCCATGGAGGCCATAGACAGGTACACAGTATTCAGCAAAGATAGTGTCCTCATGCGCCATGGAGGCTATAGACAGGTACACAGTACTCAGCAAAGATAGTGTCCTCATGTGCCATGGAGGCTATAAAAGGAACACAGTGCTCAGCAAGATTGTGTCCCCATGTGCCATGGGGGGCTATAAACAGTACAGAGTACTACAGCAAAGATAGTGTATGCATGCCATTGCGGTTATGTACAGAAATACAGTATTGCTGTGCAAAGATTGTGTCTCATGTGCTGCGAGGCTATATACAGGGTACAGAGTACCTGCAAAGACAGAGTCCTCATGTACCATGGAGGCCGCACAGGTACACAGTACTCAGCAAAGAAATTGTCCACATATGTAGTGGAGGCCATAAACAGGTACAGAGTACTCAGCAAAGATAGTGTCCTCATGGGCCATGGAGGCCATAAACAGGTGCACAGTATTCAGCAAAGATAGTGTCCACATGACATGGAGGCCATAAACAGGAACACAGTACTCAGCAAAGACAGTGTCCTCTGTAGCTATGGAGGCATTAACAGATACACAGTGCTCAAAGATAGTGTCCTCATGTGCCATGGAGGCCATAAACAGGAACACAGTACTCAGCAAAGACAGTGTCCTCATGTGCCATGGAGGTTATGTACAGAAACACAGTAACAGCAAAGATTGTGTCCTCATGTGCCAAGGAGTATATACAGGCTACAGAGTACTCAAGAAAGACCAGTGTCCTCATGTACCATGGAGGCCAAACAGGTACACAGCACTCAGCAAAGATAGTGTTCTCATGTGCCATTGAGGCCATAAACAGGTACACAGTTCTCTGTAAAGGTGGTGTCCTCATTGCCATGGAGGCCATAAACAGGTACACTGTACTCATCAAAGATAGTGTCCACATGTGCCATGGAGGCTATAAACAGGTACACCGCACTCAACAAAGATAGTGTTCTCATGTGCCATCGAGGCCATAAACAGGTATTCAGTACTCTGCTAAGATAGTGTCCTCATGTGCCATGGAGGCCGTAAACAGGTACACTGTACTCATCAAAGATAGTGTCCACATGTGCCATGTAGGCTATAAACAGCTACACAGTGCTCTGCAAAGATAGTGTCCTCATGTGCCATGGAGGCCATAAACAGGTACACAGGACTCAGCAAAGATAATGTCCTCATGTGTCATGGAGGCCACAAACAGGTACACAGTATTCAGAAAAGAGAGTATCCTCATATGTTATGGAGGCCACAAACAGGTACACAGTACTCAGCAAAGACAGAGTCCTCATGGGCCAAGGAGGTTATATACAAGTACAGAGAACTCAGCAAAAATAGTGTCCTCATGTGCCATTGAGGCTATAAACAGGAACTCAGTACTCTGATAAAATAGTTTCCTCATGTGCCATGGAAGCCATAAACAGGTACACAGTCCTCGGCAAAGATAGTGTCCTTGTGTGCCATGGAGGCTACAAACAGGAACACAATACTCAGCAAAGATAGTGTCCTCATGTACCATGGAGGCTATAAACAGGAACACAGTACTCAGCAAAGATAGTTTTCCTCATGTGCCATGGAGGTTATAAACAGTAACACAGTACTCAGCAAAAATAGTGTCCTCTAGTACCATGGAGGCCATAAACAGGTACACAGTACTCAGAAAAAATAGTGTCCACATATGTCATGGAGGCCATAAACAGGTACACAGTACTCAGCAAGGACAATGTCCTCATGTGCCATGGAGGCCATAAACAGGAACAGAGTACTCAGCAAAGACAGTGTCTTCATGTGTCAAGGAGGCCATAAACAGGTAGACAGTACTAAGCAAAGACAGTGTCCTCGTGTGCCATGCAGACCATAAACAGGTACACAGTACTCAGCATAGGTAGTGTCCTCATGTGCCATGGAGGCCATAAACATGTACACAGTATTTAGCAAAGATTGTGTCCCATGTGTCATGTGGGCCATTCATAGGAACTCGGTGCTCTGTAAAGATTGTGTCCCCATGTGCCATGGAGGCTATAAACAGGAACACAGAACTCAGCAAAGATTGTGTCCTCATGTGCCATGGAGGCCATAAACTTGTACACAGTGCTCAGCAAAGACAGTGTCCTCATTTGTCATGGAGGCCACAAACAGGTACACAGTACTCAGCAAAGACAGTGTCTTCATGTGTCAAGGAGGCAATAAACAGGTACACAGTACTGAGCAAAGACAGTGTCCACGTCTGCCATACAGGCCATAAACAGGTACACAGTACTCAGCATAGGTAGTTTCCTCATGTGCCATGGAGGCCATAAACATGTACACAGTATTTAGCAAAGATTGTATCCCCATGTGTCATGTGGGCCATTCATAGGAACTCAGTGTTCAGTAAAGTTTCTGTCTCCATGTGCCATGGAGGCTTTAAACAGGAACACAGAACTCAGCAAAGATTGTGTCCTCATGTGCCATGGAGGCCATGAACTTGTACACAGTACTCAGCACTGATAGTGTCCTCGTGTGCCATGGAGGCCATACACAGTTATACAGTTCTCAGAAAAGATAGTGTGCCGTGTGCTATGGAGACCATAAACAGGTACAGGGTACTCAGCAAATACAGTGTTCTCATGTGCCACGGAGGCCATAAACAGGTACACAGTACTCAGCAAAGACAATGTCCTCATTTGTCATGGAGGCCACAAACAGGTACACAGTACTCAGCAAAGACAGAGTCCTCATGTGCCAAGGAGGCTATATACAGGTACACAGTGCTCAGCAAAGATTGTGTCCCCATGTGCCTTGGAGACCACATACAGGTACACAGAACTCAGCAAAGACAGAGTCCTCATGTGCCAAGGAGGCTATATACAGGTACAGAGTATTCAACAAAGATAGTGTCCTCAAGTGCCATGGAGGCTATAAGCAGAAACACAGTACTCAGCAAAGACTGTGTCCTCCTGTGCCATGGAGGCCATTAACAGTAACACAGTACTCAGCAAAAAAAGTGTCCCCATGTGAAATGGAGGCCATAATCTGGTACACAGTACTCAACAAAGGTAGTGTCCTCATGTTTCATGGCGGCTATAAACAGGTACACAGTTCTCAGCAAATATGGTGTCCTCATTTCCCTGGGTGGCTGTAAACAGGTACACAGTTCTCAGCAAATATTGTGTCTTCATGTACCATGGGGGACATAAATAGATACACAGTACTAAGCAAAGATAGTGTTCTCATGTGCCATGGAAGCAATAAACAGGTACTCAGTCCTCGGCAAAGATAGTGTCCACGTGTACGATGGAGGCTATAAACAGGAACACAGTTCTCAGCAAAGATAGTGTCCTCATGTACCATGGAGGCTATAAACAGGAACACAGTACTCAGCAAATGATAGTGTCCTCATGTGCCATGGAGGCTATAAACAGAAACACAGTACTCAGCAAAGATAGTGTTCTCATATACCATGGAGGCCATAAACTGGTACACAGTACTCAACAAAGATATTGTTCCCATATGTCATGGAGGCCATAAACAGGTACACAGTACTCAGCAAAGACAGTGCCCTTATGTGCCATGGAGGCTATAAACAGGAACACAGTACTCAGCAAGGACAGTGTCCTTGTGTGCTATGCAGGCCATAAGCAAGTACACAGTACTCAGCAAAGACAGTGTCTTCATGTGTCATGGAGGCCTTAATCAGGTACACAGTACTCAGGAAAGACAGTGTCCTCATGTGCCATGCAGGCTGTAAACAGGTACACAGTAATCAGCAAAGAGAGTGTCTTAATGTGTCATGGAGGCCACAAACAGGTACACAGTACTCAGCAAAGACAGAGTCCTCGTGAGCCATGCAGGCCATAAACAGGTACACAGTACTCATCAAAGATAGTGTCCTCATGTGCCAAGGAGGCCATAAACATGTACACAGTAATCTGCAAAGATTGTGTCCCCATGTGTCATGTGAGCCATTCATTGGAACTCAGTGTTCAGTAAAGATTGTGTCCCCATGTGCCATGGAGGCTATAAACAGCAACACAGAACTCAGCAAAGATTGTGTACTCTTGTGCCATGTAGGCCATAAACAGGTACACAGTACTCAGCACCGATAGTGTCCTAGTTTGCCATGGAGGCCATAAACAGTTATACAGTACTCAGCAAAGATAGTGTCCCCATGTGCTATGGAGTCCATAAACAGGTACAAGGTACTCAGCAAAGGCAGTGTCCTCATGTGCCCAGGAGTCCATAAACAGGTACACAGTACTCAGCAAAGACAGTGTCCTCATGTGTCATGGAGGCCACAAACAGGTACAAAGTACTCAGCAAAGACAGAGTCCTAGTGTGCCAAGGTGGCTATATACCGGTACAGAGTACTCAGCAAAGATAGTGTCCTCAAGTGCCAAGGAGGCTATATACAGGTACAGAGTACTCAGCAAAGATTGTGTCCTCATGTACCATGGAGGCCATAAACAGGTACACAGCACTCAGCAAAGATAGTGTCCTCATGTGTCATGGAGGCCACAAACAGGTACACTGTACTCAGAAAAGGGAGTGTCCTCATGTGTCATGGAGGCCACAAAAAGGTACACAGTACTCAGCAAAGACAGAGTCCTCATGTGTCAAGGAGGCTATATACAGGTACAGAGTACTCAGCAAAGATTGTGTCCTCATTCGCCATGGAGGCTATAAACAGGAACTCAGTACTCCGAAAAAATAGTATTCTCATGTGCCATGGAAGCCATAAACAGGTACACAGTCCTCAGCAAAGATAGTGTCCTCGTGTGCCATGAAGTCTATAAACAGGAACACAGTACTCAGCAAAGATAGTGTCCTCATGTGCCATGGAGGCTATAAACAGGAACACATTACTCAGCAAAGATAGTGTCCTCAAGTACCATGGAGGCCATAAACAGGTACACAGTACGCAGCAAAGATAGTGTCCACATATGTCATGGAGGCCATAATTAGGTACACACTACTCAGCAAAGACAGAGTGCTCTTGTGTCAAGGAGGCTATATACAGGTACAGAGTACTCAGCAAAGATTGTGTCCTCATTCGCCATGGAGGCTATAAACAGGAACTCAGTACTCCAAAAAAATAGTGTCCTCATGTGCCATGGAAGCCATAAACAGGTACACAGTCCTCGGCAAAGATAGTGTCCTCATGTGCCATGGAGGCCATAAACAGGTACACAGTACTCAGCAAAGACAATGTCCTCATTTGTCATGGAGGCCACAAACAGGTACACAGTACTCAGCAAAGACAGAGTCCTCATGTGCCAAGGAGGCTATATACAGGTACACAGTGCTCAGCAAAGATTGTGTCCCCATGTGCCTTGAGACCACATACAGGTACACAGAACTCAGCAAAGATAGTGTCTTCATGTGTCATGGAGACCATAAACAGGTACACAGAACTGTGCAAAGACAGTGTCCTCGTGCCATGCAAGCCAAAACAGGAACACAGTACTCTAGCAAAGGTAGTGTCCTCATGTGCCATGGAGGCCATAAACATGTATGAGTATTCAGCAAAGATTGTGTCCCCATGTGTCATGTGGGCCATTTATATGAACTCAGTGCTCAGTAAAGATTGTGTCCCATGTGCCATGGAGGCTATAAACAGGAACACAGAACTCAGCAAAGATTGTGTCCTCATGTGCCCTGGAGACCATAAACTTGTACACAGTACTTAGCACCGATAGTGTCCTTGTGTGCCATAGAGGCCATAAACAGTTATACAGTTCTCAGCAAAGATAGTGTGCTGTGTGCTATGGAGTCCATAAACAGGTACAGGGTACTCAACAAAGACAGTGTTCTCATGTGCCATGGAGGCCATAAACAGGTACACAGTACTCAGCAAAGACAGTGTCCTCATTTGTCATGGAGGCCACAAACAGGTACACAGTACTCAGCTAAGACAGAGTCCTCATGTGCCAAGGAGGCTATATACAGGAACAGAGTACTCAACAAAGATAGTGTCCTCATGTGCCATGGAGGCTATAAACAGGAAGACAGTACTCAGCAAAGATAGTGTCCTCATGTGCCATGGAGGCTATAAACAGGAACACAGTGCTCAGCAAAGATTGTGTCCCCATGTGCCAGGGGGGCCATAAACTGGTACACAGTTCTCAGCAAAGATAGTGTCCTCATGTGCCATGGAGGCTATAAACAGGAACACAGCGCCAGCAATATTGTGTTCCCATGTGCCATGGGGCCATAAACAAGATACACAGTACTGGCAAAGATAGTGTGCTCATATGCCATGGAGGTAATGTACAGGAACACAGTACACAGCAAAGATAGTGTTCTCATGTGCCAAAGAGGCTATATACAGGTACAGAGTACTCAGCAAAGACAGTGTCCTCATTTACCATGGAGGCCGTAAACAGGTACACAGCACTCAGCAAAGATAGTGTCCTCATGCGCCATGGAGGCCATAGACAGGTACACAGTACTCAGCAAAGATAGTGTCCTCATGCGCCATGGAGGCCATAGACAGGTACACAGAACTCAGCAAAGATAGTGTCCTCATGTGCCATGGAGGCTATAAAAAGGAACACAGTGCTCAGCAAAGATTGTGTCCCCATGTGCCATGGGGGGCATAAACAGGTACAGAGTACTCGGCAAAGATAGTGTCCTCATGTGCCATGGAGGTTATGTACAGAAATACAGTACACAGCAAAGATTGTGTCCTCATGTGCCAAGGAGGCTATATACAGGTACAGAGTACTCCGCAAAGACAGAGTCCTCATGTACCATGGAGGCCGTAAACAGGTACACAGTACTCAGCAAAGATATTGTCCACATATGTAGTGGAGGCTATAAACAGGTACAGAGTACTCAGCAAAGACAGTGTCCTCATGGGCCATGGAGGCCATAACAGGTGCACAGTATTCAGCAAAGATAGTGTCCACATATGACATGGAGGCCATAAACAGGAACACAGTACTCAGCAAAGACAGTGTCCTCGTGTGCCATGGAGGCCATTAACAGGTACACAGCGCTCAGCAAAGATAGTGTCCTCATGTGCCATGGAGGCTATAAACAGGAACACAGTACTCAGCAAAGACAGTGTCCTCATGTGCCATGGAGGTTATGTACAGAAACACAGTACACAGCAAAGATTGTGTCCTCATGTGCCAAGGAGGCTATATACAGGTACAGAGTACTCAAGAAAGACAGTGTCCTCATGTACCATGGAGGCCGTAAACAGGTACACAGCACTCAGCAAAGATAGTGTTCTCATGTGCCATTGAGGCCATAAACAGGTACACAGTTCTCTGCAAAGGTGGTCCTCATGTGCCATGGAGGCCGTAAACAGGTACACTGTACTCATCAAAGATAATGTCCACATGTGCCATGGAGGCTATAAACAGGTACACCGCACTCAACAAAGATAGTGTTCTCATGTGCCAGCGAGGCCATAAACAGGTATTCAGTACTCTGCTAAGATAGTGTTCTCATGTGCCATGGAGGCCGAACAGGTACACTGTACTCATCAAAGATAGTGTCACATGTGCCATGTGGGCTATAAACAGCTACACAGTACTCAGCAAAGATAGTGTCCACATATGTCATGGAGGCCATAAACAGGAACACAGTACTCAGCAAAGACAGCGTCCTCATGTGCCATGGAGGCCATTAACAGGTACACAGTGCTCAGCAAAGATAATGTCCTCATGTGCCATGGAGGCCGTAAACAGGTACACAGTGCTCAGCAAAGATAGTGTCCTCATGTGCCATGGAGGCTATAAACAGGTGCACAGTTCTCAGCAAAGACAGTGTTCTCATGTGCCATGGAGGCCATAAACAGGTACTCAGTACTCAGCAAAGATAATGTCCACATATGTCATGGAGGCCATAAACAGGTACACAGTACTCAGCAAAGATAGTGTCCACATGTGCCATGGAGGCTATAAACAGGTACACAGTGCTCAACAAAGATAGTGTCCTCATGTGCCATGGAGGCCATAAACAGGTACACAGTACTCAGCAAAGATATTGTCCACATATGTAATGGAGGCCATAAACAGGAACAGAGTACTCAGCAAAGATAGTATCCTCATGTGCCATGGAGGCCATAAACTGGTTCACAGTGCTCAGCAAAGATAGTGTCCTCATGTGCCATGGAGGCCATAAATAGGTACACAGTATTCAGCAAAGATAGTGTCACATATGACATGGAGCCATAAAAGGAACACAGTACTCAGCAATGACAGTGTCCTCGTGTGCCATGGAGGCCATTAACAGGTACACAGTGCTCAGCAAAGATAGTGTCCTCATGTGCCATGGAGGCTATAAACAGGTACAGAGTTCTCAGCAAAGATAGTGTCCTCATGTGCCTTGGAGGTTATGTATAGAAACACAGTACACAGCAAAGATTGTGTCCTCATGTGCCAAGGAGGCTATATACAGGTACAGAGTACTCAGCAAAGACAGTGTCCCTATGTACCATGGAGGCGTAAACAGGTACACAGTTCTCAGCAAAGACAGTGTTCTCATGTGCCATGGAGGCCATAAACAGGTACTCAGTACTCAGCAAAGATAATGTCCACATATGTCATGGAGGCCATAACAGGTACACAGTACTCAGCAAAGATAGTGTCCACATGTGCCATGGAGGCTATAAACAGGTACACAGTGCTCAATAAAGATAGTGTCCTCATGTGCCATGGAGGCCATAAACAGGTACACAGTACTCAGCAAAGATATTGTCCACATATGTAATGGAGGCCATAAACAGGAACAGAGTACTCAGCAAAGATAGTGTCCTCATGTGCCATGGAGGCCATAAACTGGTTCACAGTGCTCAGCAAAGATAGTGTCCTCATGTGCCATGGAGGCCATAAATAGGTACACAGTATTCAGCAAAGATAGTGTCCACATATGACATGGAGGCCATAAAAAGGAACACAGTACTCAGCAATGACAGTGTCCTCGTGTGCCATGGAGGCCATTAACAGGTACACAGTGCTCAGCAAAGATAGTGTCCTCATGTGCCATGGAGGTTATAAACAGGTACAGAGTTCTCAGCAAAGATAGTGTCCTCATGTGCCTTGGAGGTTATGTATAGAAACACAGTACACAGCAAAGATTGTGTCCTCATGTGCCAAGGAGGCTATATACAGGTACAGAGTACTCAGCAAAGACAGTGTCCTCATGTACCATGGAGGCCGTAAACAGGTACACAGCACTCAGCAAAGATAGTGTTCTCATGTGCCATTGAGGCCATAAACAGGTGTACAGTTCTCTGCAAAGTTAGTGTCCTCATGTGCCATGGAGGCTGTAAACAGGCACTGTACTCATCAAAGATAATATCCACATGTGCCATGGAGGCTATAAACAGGTACACCGCACTCAACAAAGATAGTGTTCTCATGATAGCCATCGAGGCCTTAAACAGGTATTCAGTACTCTGCTAAGATAGTGTCCTCATGTGCCATGGAGGCCGTGAACAGGTACACTTTACTCATCAAAGATAGTGTCCACATGTGCCATGGAGGCTATAAACAGCTACACAGTGCTCTACATAGATAGTGTCCTCTTGTGCCATGGAGGCCATAAACAGGTACACAGTACTCAGCAAAGATAGTGTCCACACATGTCATGGAGGCCATAAACAGGAACACAGTACTCAGCAAGATAATGTCCATATGTCATGGAGGCAATAAACTTTAACACAGTACTAGCAAAGACAGCGTGCCTCATGTGCCATGGAGGCCACTAACAGGTACACAGTGCTCAGCAAAGATAATGTCCCTCATGTACCATGGAGGCTATAAACAGGTACACAGTTCTCAGCAAAGACAGTGTTCTCATGTGCCATGGAGACCATAAACAGGTACTCAGTACTCAGCAAAGATAATGTACACATATGTCATGGAGGCCATAAACAGGTACACAGTACTCAGCAAAGATAGTGTCCACATGTGCCATGGAGGCTATAAACAGGTACACAGTGCTCAACAAAGATAGTGTCCTCATGTGCCATGGAGGCCATAAACAGGTACACAGTACTCAGCAAAGATATTGTCCACATATGTAGTGGAGGCCATAAACAGGAACAGAGTACTCAGTAAAGATAGTGTCCTCATGTGCCATGGAGGCCATAAACTGGTACACAGTGCTCAGCAAAGATAGTGTCCTCATGTGCCATAAAGGCCATTAATAGGTACACAGTATTCAGCAAAGATAGTGTCCACATATGACATGGAGGCTATAAACAGGAACACAGTACTCAGCAAAGACAGTGTCCTCGTGTGCCATGGAGGCCATTAACAGGTACACAGTGCTCAGCAAAGATATTGTCCTCATGTGCCATGGAGGCTATAAACAGGTACAGAGTTCTTGGCAAAGATAGTGTCCTCATGTGCCTTAGAGGTTATGTACAGAAACACAGTACACAGCAAAGATTGTGTCCTCATGTGCCAAGGAGGCTATATACAGGTACAGAGTACTCAGCAAAGACAGTGTCCTCATGTACCATGGAGGCCGTAAACAGGTACACAGCACTCAGCAAAGATAGTGTTCTCATGTGCCATTGAGGCCATAAACAGGTACACAGTTCTCATAAAGATAGTGTCCTCATGTGCCATGGAGGCCGTAAACAGGTACACTGTACTCATCAAAGATAATGTCCATATGTGCCATGGAGGCTATAAACAGGTACACCGCACTCAACAAGATAGTGTTCTCATGTGCCATCGAGGCCTTAAACAGGTATTCAGTACTCTGCTAAGATGGTGTCCTCATGTGCCATGGAGGCCGTAAACAGGTACACTGTACTCATCAAAGATAGTGTCCACATGTGCCATGGAGGCTATAAACAGCTACACAGTGCTCTACAAAGATAGTGTCCTCATGTGCCATGGAGGCTATAAACAGGTACAGAGTACTCAGCAAAGAAAGTGTCCACATATGTCATGGAGGCCATAAACAGGAACACAGTACTCAGCAAAGACAGCATCCTCATGTGCCATGGATGCCATAAACAGGTACACAGTTCTCAGCAAAGAAAGTGTCCTCATGTGTCATGGAGGCCATAAACAGGTACACAGTACTCAGCAAAGATAGTGTCCACATGTGCCATGGAGGCTATAAACAGGTACACAGTGCTCAGCAAAGATAGTGTCCTCATGTGCCATGGAGGCTATAAACAGGTACACAGTTCTCAGCAAAGATAGTGTTCTCATGTGCCATGGAGACCATAAACAGGTACTCAGTACTCAGCAAAGATAATGTCCACATATGTCATGGAGGCTATAAACAGGTACACAGTACTCAGCAAAGATAGTATCCACAAGTGCCACGGAGGCTATAAACAGGTACACAGTGCTCAGCAAAGATAGTGTCCTCATGTGCCATGGAGGCCATTAACAGGTACACAGTACAAGCAAAGATATTGTCCACATATGTAGTGGAGCCATAAACAGGAACAGAGTACTCAGCAAAGACAGTGTCCTCATGTGCCATGGAGGCCATAAACAGGTACACAGTGCTCAGCAAAGATAGTGTTCTCATGTGCCATGGAGGCTATAAACAGGTACACAGTGCTCAGCAAAGATAGTGTCCTCATGTGCCATGGAGGCTATAAACAGGTACACAGTTCTCAGCAAAGATAGTGTTCTCATGTGCCTTTTAGGCCATAAACAGGTACACAGTACTCAGCAATGATAGTGTCCACATGTGCCATGGAGGCTATAAACAGGTAGACAGTGCTCAGCAAAGATAGTGTCCTCATGTGCCATGGAGGCCATAAACAAGTACACAGGTCTCAGCAAAGATAGTGTCCACATATGTCATGGGGGCCATAAACAGGAACACAGTACTTAGCAAAGACAGTGTCCTCATGTGCCATGGAGGCCATAAGCAGGTACACAGTGCTCAGCAAAGATAGTGTCCTCATGTGCCATGGAGGCTATAAACAGTTACACAGTGCTCAGCAAAGATAGTGTCCTCATGTGCCATTGAGGCCATAAACTGGTACATAGTACTCAGCAAAGATAGTGTCCTCATGTGCCATGGAAGCCATAAACAGGTACACAGTCCTCGGCAAAGATAGTGTCCTCATGTGCCATGGAGGCCATAAACAGGTACACAGTACTCAGCAAAGACAATGTCCTCATTTGTCATGGAGGCCACAAACAGGTACACAGTACTCAGCAAAGACAGAGTCCTCGTGTGCCAAGGAGGCTATATACAGGTACACAGTGCTCAGCAAAGATTGTGTCCCCATGTGCCTTGGAGACCACATACAGGTACACAGAACTCAGCAAAGATAGTGTCTTCATGTGTCATGGAGACCATAAACAGGTACACAGAACTGTGCAAAGACAGTGTCCTCGTGTGCCATGCAAGCCAAAAACAGGAACACAGTACTCAGCAAAGGTAGTGTCCTCATGTGCCATGGAGGCCATAAACATGTACGCAGTATTCAGCAAAAGATTGTGTCCCCATGTGTCATGTGGGCCATTTATATGAACTCAGTGCTCAGTAAAGATTGTGTCCCCATGTGCCATGGAGGCTATAAACAGGAACACAGAACTCAGCAAAGATTGTGTCCTCATGTGCCCTGGAGACCATAAACTTGTACACAGTACTTAGCACCGATAGTGTCCTTGTGTGCCATAGAGGCCATAAACAGTTATACAGTTCTCAGCAAAGATAGTGTGCTGTGTGCTATGGAGTCCATAAACAGGTACAGGGTACTCAACAAAGACAGTGTTCTCATGTGCCATGGAGGCCATAAACAGGTACACAGTACTCAGCAAAGACAGTGTCCTCATTTGTCATGGAGGCACAAACAGGTACACAGTACTCAGCAAAGACAGAGTCCTCATGTGCCAAGGAGGCTATATACAGGAACAGAGTACTCAACAAAGATAGTGTCCTCATGTGCCATGGAGGCTATAAACAGGAAGACAGTACTCAGCAAAGATAGTGTCCTCATGTGCCATGGAGGCTATAAACAGGAACACAGTGCTCAGCAAAGATTGTGTCCCCATGTGCCAGGGGGGCCATAAACTGGTACACAGTTCTCAGCAAAGATAGTGTCCTCATGTGCCATGGAGGCTATAAACAGGAACACAGCGCTCAGCAAATATTGTGTTCCCATGTGCCATGGGGGCCATAAACAGGTACACAGTACTCAGCAAAGATAGTGTGCTCATATGCCATGGAGGTAATGTACAGGAACACAGTACACAGCAAAGATAGTGTTCTCATGTGCCAAAGAGGCTATATACAGGTACAGAGTACTCAGCAAAGACAGTGTCCTCATTTACCATGGAGGCCGTAAGCAGGTACAGCACTCAGCAAAGATAGTGTCCTCATGCGCCATGGAGGCCATAGACAGGTACACAGTACTCAGCAAAGATAGTGTCCTCATGGCCATGGAGGCATAGACAGGTACACAGAACTCAGCAAAGATAGTGTCCTCATGTGCCATGGAGGCTATAAAAGGAACACAGTGCTCAGCAAGATTGTGTCCCCATGTGCCATGGGGGCATAAACAGGTACAGAGTACTCGGCAAAGATAGTGTCCTCATGTGCCATGGAGGTTATGTACAGAAATACAGTACACAGCAAAGATTGTGTCCTCATGTGCCAAGGAGGCTATATACAGGTACAGAGTACTCCGCAAAGACAGAGTCCTCATGTACCATGGAGGCCGTAAACAGGTACACAGTACTCAGCAAAGATATTGTCCACATATGTAGTGGAGGCTATAAACAGGTACAGAGTACTCAGCAAAGACAGTGTCCTCATGGGCCATGGAGGCCATAAACAGGTGCACAGTATTCAGCAAAGATAGTGTCCACATATGACATGGAGGCCATAAACAGGAACACAGTACTCAGCAAAGACAGTGTCCTCGTGTGCCATGGAGGCCATTAACAGGTACACAGCGCTCAGCAAAGATAGTGTCCTCATGTGCCATGGAGGCTATAAACAGGTACAGAGTACTCAGCAAAGACAGTGTCCTCATGTGCCATGGAGGTTATGTACAGAAACACAGTACACAGCAAAGATTGTGTCCTCATGTGCCAAGGAGGCTATATACAGGTACAGAGTACTCAGCAAAGACAGTGTCCTCATGTACCATGGAGGCCGTAAACAGGTACACAACACTCAGCAAAGATAGTGTTCTCATGTGCCATTGAGGCCATAAACAGGTAAACAGTTCTCTGCAAAGGTGGTGTCCTCATGTGCCATGGAGGCCGTAAACAGGTACACTGTACTCATCAAAGATAATGTCCACATGTGCCATGGAGGCTATAAACAGGTACACCGCACTCAACAAAGATAGTGTTCTCATGTGCCAGCGAGGCCATAAACAGGTATTCAGTACTCTGCTAAGATAGTGTTCTCATGTGCCATGGAGGCCGTAAACAGGTACACTGTACTCATCAAAGATAGTGTCCACATGTGCCATGTAGGCTATAAACAGCTACACAGTACTCAGCAAAGATAGTGTCCACATATGTCATGGAGGCCATAAACAGGAACACAGTACTCAGCAAAGACAGCGTCCTCATGTGCCATGGAGGCCATTAACAGGTACACAGTGCTCAGCAAAGATAATGTCCTCATGTGCCATGGAGGCCGTAAACAGGTACACAGTGCTCAGCAAAGATAGTGTCCTCATGTGCCATGGAGGCTATAAACAGGTGCACAGTTCTCAGCAAAGACAGTGTTCTCATGTGCCATGGAGGCCATAAACAGGTACTCAGTACTCAGCAAAGATAATGTCCACATATGTCATGGAGGCCATAAACAGGTACACAGTACTCAGCAAAGATAGTGTCCACATGTGCCATGGAGGCTATAAACAGGTACACAGTGCTCAACAAAGATAGTGTCCTCATGTGCCATGGAGGCCATAAACAGGTACACAGTACTCAGCAAAGATATTGTCCACATATGTAATGGAGGCCATAAACAGGAACAGAGTACTCAGCAAAGATAGTATCCTCATGTGCCATGGAGGCCATAAACTGGTTCACAGTGCTCAGCAAAGATAGTGTCCTCATGTGCCATGGAGGCCATAAATAGGTACACAGTATTCAGCAAAGATAGTGTCCACATATGACATGGAGGCCATAAAAAGGATCACAGTACTCAGCAATGACAGTGTCCTCGTGTGCCATGGAGGCCATTAACAGGTACACAGTGCTCAGCAAAGATAGTGTCCTCATGTGCCATGGAGGCTATAAACAGGTACAGAGTTCTCAGCAAAGATAGTGTCCTCATGTGCCTTGGAGGTTATGTATAGAAACACAGTACACAGCAAAGATTGTGTCCTCATGTGCCAAGGAGGCTATATACAGGTAGAGAGTACTCAGCAAAGACAGTGTCCTCATGTACCATGGAGGCCGTAAACAGGTACACAGTTCTCAGCAAAGACAGTGTTCTCATGTGCCATGGAGGCCATAAACAGGTACTCAGTACTCAGCAAAGATAATGTCCACATATGTCATGGAGGCCATAAACAGGTACACAGTACTCAGCAAAGATAGTGTCCACATGTGCCATGGAGGCTATAAACAGGTACACAGTGCTCAACAAAGATAGTGTCCTCATGTGCCATGGAGGCCATAAACAGGTACACAGTACTCAGCAAAGATATTGTCCACATATGTAATGGAGGCCATAAACAGGAACAGAGTACTCAGCAAAGATAGTGTCCTCATGTGCCATGGAGGCCATAAACTGGTTCACAGTGCTCAGCAAAGATAGTGTCCTCATGTGCCATGGAGGCCATAAATAGGTACACAGTATTCAGCAAAGATAGTGTCCACATATGACATGGAGGCCATAAAAAGGAACACAGTACTCAGCAATGACAGTGTCCTCGTGTGCCATGGAGGCCATTAACAGGTACACAGTGCTCAGCAAAGATAGTGTCCTCATGTGCCATGGAGGTTATAAACAGGTACAGAGTTCTCGGCAAAGATAGTGTCCTCATGTGCCTTGGAGGTTATGTATAGAAACACAGTACACAGCAAAGATTGTGTCCTCATGTGCCAAGGAGGCTATATACAGGTACAGAGTACTCAGCAAAGACAGTGTCCTCATGTACCATGGAGGCCGTAAACAGGTACACAGCACTCAGCAAAGATAGTGTTCTCATGTGCCATTGAGGCCATAAACAGGTGCACAGTTCTCTGCAAAGTTAGTGTCCTCATGTGCCATGGAGGCTGTAAACAGGTACACTGTACTCATCAAAGATAATATCCACATGTGCCATGGAGGCTATAAACAGGTACACCGCACTCAACAAAGATAGTGTTCTCATGTGCCATCGAGGCCTTAAACAGGTATTCAGTACTCTGCTAAGATAGTGTCCTCATGTGCCATGGAGGCCGTAAACAGGTACACTTTACTCATCAAAGATAGTGTCCACATGTGCCATGGAGGCTATAAACAGCTACACAGTGCTCTACATAGATAGTGTCCTCTTGTGCCATGGAGGCCATAAACAGGTACACAGTACTCAGCAAAGATAGTGTCCACACATGTCATGGAGGCCATAAACAGGAACACAGTACTCAGCAAAGATAATGTCCACATATGTCATGGAGGCAATAAACTTTAACACAGTACTCAGCAAAGACAGCGTCCTCATGTGCCATGGAGGCCACTAACAGGTACACAGTGCTCAGCAAAGATAATGTCCTCATGTACCATGGAGGCTATAAACAGGTACACAGTTCTCAGCAAAGACAGTGTTCTCATGTGCCATGGAGACCATAAACAGGTACTCAGTACTCAGCAAAGATAATGTCCACATATGTCATGGAGGCCATAAACAGGTACACAGTACTCAGCAAAGATAGTGTCCACATGTGCCATGGAGGCTATAAACAGGTACACAGTGCTCAACAAAGATAGTGTCCTCATGTGCCATGGAGGCCATAAACAGGTACACAGTACTCAGCAAAGATATTGTCCACATATGTAGTGGAGGCCATAAACAGGAACAGAGTACTCAGTAAAGATAGTGTCCTCATGTGCCATGGAGGCCATAAACTGGTACACAGTGCTCAGCAAAGATAGTGTCCTCATGTGCCATAAAGGCCATTAATAGGTACACAGTATTCAGCAAAGATAGTGTCCACATATGACATGGAGGCTATAAACAGGAACACAGTACTCAGCAAAGACAGTGTCCTCGTGTGCCATGGAGGCCATTAACAGGTACACAGTGCTCAGCAAAGATATTGTCCTCATGTGCCATGGAGGCTATAAACAGGTACAGAGTTCTTGGCAAAGATAGTGTCCTCATGTGCCTTAGAGGTTATGTACAGAAACACAGTACACAGCAAAGATTGTGTCCTCATGTGCCAAGGAGGCTATATACAGGTACAGAGTACTCAGCAAAGACAGTGTCCTCATGTACCATGGAGGCCGTAAACAGGTACACAGCACTCAGCAAAGATAGTGTTCTCATGTGCCATTGAGGCCATAAACAGGTACACAGTTCTCTACAAAGATAGTGTCCTCATGTGCCATGGAGGCCGTAAACAGGTACACTGTACTCATCAAAGATAATGTCCACATGTGCCATGGAGGCTATAAACAGGTACACCGCACTCAACAAAGATAGTGTTCTCATGTGCCATCGAGGCCTTAAACAGGTATTCAGTACTCTGCTAAGATGGTGTCCTCATGTGCCATGGAGGCCGTAAACAGGTACACTGTACTCATCAAAGAAAGTGTCCACATGTGCCATGGAGGCTATAAACAGCTACACAGTGCTCTACAAAGATAGTGTCCTCATGTGCCATGGAGGCTATAAACAGGTACAGAGTACTCAGCAAAGATAGTGTCCACATATGTCATGGAGGCCATAAACAGGAACACAGTACTCAGCAAAGACAGCATCCTCATGTGTCATGGAGGCCATAAACAGGTACACAGTACTCAGCAAAGATAGTGTCCACATGTGCCATGGAGGCTATAAACAGGTACACAGTGCTCAGCAAAGATAGTGTCCTCATGTGCCATGGAGGCTATAAACAGGTACACAGTTCTCAGCAAAGATAGTGTTCTCATGTGCCATGGAGACCATAAACAGGTACTCAGTACTCAGCAAAGATAATGTCCACATATGTCATGGAGGCTATAAACAGGTACACAGTACTCAGCAATGATAGTGTCCACATGTGCCATGGAGGCTATAAACAGGTACACAGTGCTCAGCAAAGATAGTGTCCTCATGTGCCATGGAGGCTATAAACAGGTACACAGTTCTCAGCAAAGATAGTGTTCTCATGTGCCATGGAGACCATAAACAGGTACTCAGTACTCAGCAAAGATAATGTCCACATATGTCATGGAGGCTATAAACAGGTACACAGTACTCAGCAAAGATAGTATCCACAAGTGCCACGGAGGCTATAAACAGGTACACAGTGCTCAGCAAAGATAGTGTCCTCATGTGCCATGGAGGCCATTAACAGGTACACAGTACTAAGCAAAGATATTGTCCACATATGTAGTGGAGGCCATAAACAGGAACAGAGTACTCAGCAAAGACAGTGTCCTCATGTGCCATGGAGGCCATAAACAGGTACACAGTGCTCAGCAAAGATAGTGTTCTCATGTGCCATGGAGGCTATAAACAGGTACACAGTGCTCAGCAAAGATAGTGTCCTCATGTGCCATGGAGGCTATAAACAGGTACACAGTTCTCAGCAAAGATAGTGTTCTCATGTGCCTTTTAGGCCATAAACAGGTACACAGTACTCAGCAATGATAGTGTCCACATGTGCCATGGAGGCTATAAACAGGTAGACAGTGCTCAGCAAAGATAGTGTCCTCATGTGCCATGGAGGCCATAAACAAGTACACAGGTCTCAGCAAAGATAGTGTCCACATATGTCATGGGGGCCATAAACAGGAACACAGTACTTAGCAAAGACAGTGTCCTCATGTGCCATGGAGACCATAAGCAGGTACACAGTGCTCAGCAAAGATAGTGTCCTCATGTGCCATGGAGGCTATAAACAGTTACACAGTGCTCAGCAAAGATAGTGTCCTCATGTGCCATTGAGGCCATAAACTGGTACATAGTACTCAGCAAAGATAGTGTCCTCATGTGTCATGGAGGTCATAAACAGGCACGCAGTACTCAGCAAAGTTAGTGTCCTCATGTGCCATGGAGGTCATAAACAGGCACACAGTACTCAGCAAAGTTAGTGTCTTCATGTGTCATGGGGGACATAAACAGGTACACTGTACTCAGCAAAAATAGTGTGCTCTTGTGTCATGGAGGCCATAAACAGGAACACAGTATTCAGCAAAGATAGTGTCCTCATGTGCCTTGGAGGCTATTACCATGAACACAGTACTCAGCAAAGATAGTGTGCTTTTGTGTCATGGAGGCCATAAACAATTACTCTATGTTCTGCAAATAATGGTAGCACGTGGTAACAGTGAGTTTATAATAGTGACTCAATAAGGGTGACTCATCAATTGTGACTGCTATTATATTGAGTGGTTAGTTACAGCGAGCTGCACAAGATATCAAAACATCAGTATAGCGACTGCACATCTGTGCAATGGGTGACGGCTGATACCTCCACCATTACTGTTCAGCATGGAGTTAGAATCCTATAGATGGGGGGGGGTTAGTGGTACATCTCCCTCTCCCTAGGGGAATGAGGGGCTGGAGCCCCCTGCATTATATACAATTACAATCAACTGGCTGGAGTGTTATAAATGATGCTTTGTGGTGTGGCTCCCTATCCTTGTCTGAAGATCGCGGTAGAGTTCATGGTGAGTCAGAAAGTTATGCCACTTGTGCTATTTGGTGGCTACCTATTTACATGGGCCAAGGCTGTGGAGGGTGGCATAGGGGTTTTGGTTCATGACTCGGTGCATGCCACCCATGTTTTTGGTGTTTTCTTGAA
Organism: Neoceratodus forsteri; assembly: GCA_016271365.2. Classification (NCBI taxonomy): domain Eukaryota; kingdom Metazoa; phylum Chordata; order Ceratodontiformes; family Ceratodontidae; genus Neoceratodus; species Neoceratodus forsteri. Next base: position 8,015,959 of record CM057449.1, read on the forward strand.
TGTGTGCAGGAGGAGCAGCAGCTGTCAGAGATGCATCTGGAGCAGATAGTGTCAGCTTCTGAGACACTCATTGTGCACCGTTGTTACCGTGATTTAATGGAGTGCATTCAGGTGATCATGCATGAGTATGATATCATGAGTCGGTATAATTATTTGTGTGGGCTTGCATACAATTTTCAGCTGCAAATATGAGCTGATGTAGCTATTATGTGCCTTGCTATTATGTGCGTGTGCTGTTTTTACCATCGTTATATAGATTTTGCTGTTTTGATGTTCACTTATGTTGATGTCCTGTTATTACATAGATCCCAAAGAAAGTGTCCTCATGTGCCAATGGGGGCAGTAAACAAGTCAATAGTACTCAGCAAAGAAAGTTTCCCCATTTGTCATGGAGATCATTAACAGGTACACAGCAAAGAAAGTGTTCTCATTAGCAATGGAGGCCACAAACTGGTATACAGTAAACACAGAAACATAGTAACATGCTGGCAGATAAGGACCCTCAGCCCATCTAGTCTGCCCATTTATCCCTCCATCTAGCCCATCCTACCCTCCCCATTCCATACCTTCCCACATTTATTTAGCACCATGTAGGTGTCCAAAGCTCTCTTGAATTCATCCACTGAATCTACTCCCACCACCCATTCTGGTAACCTGATCCATGGACCCACAACCCTCTCTGTGAAGTACTTCCTTCTTACATCTCCTTGAAACCTACCCCCCTCCTCCTTGAATGCATGCTCCCTAGTGGAAATGTTCACACTGCTCCTGAAAATGCTACCTTCCCTCACCCGGTTTATTCCCCTTCAGGAATTTGAAAGTTTCTACCGTACCCCCCTTTCTCTCCTCATCTACAGTGCGTAAATTTAGCTCCTCCAGCCTTTCCTCATATGAGCTCTCCTGCAGTCCCTGCACCATCTTGTTAATCTTCTCTGGAACCTCTCCAGTCAGTTCTTGTCCTCTTGTAAAAGTGGCCTCCAGAACTGTACTCTGTACTCCAGATGTGGTCTGACCATTGTTTTGTACAGTGGCAAGATCACCCCCCTCATCCTACTTGTAAAGCCCCTTCCTGTGCTTGATAACATTCGATTTTCTATCCTCACTGCCCTGTCACATTAATTCTGAACCTTGAGATCATCTGAAATCATGATCCCCAAGTCCTTTTCCTGCTCTGTCACCCCAATTCTCCTCCCCCAGCCAGTATTTGTCCCATGGGTTCTTATGCCCTATGTACATAATTTTGTATTGTTTGGTGTTGAATTGTAATTGCCACCTTTCTGACCGCTCCTCCAGCCTGGCAAGATCCTCCTTCATTTTTTTCCACCCTACCCAGCATGTTTACCCATTGACATATCTTTGTGTAGTCTGTGAACAGACACACCTTCCCATTTAGGCCCTTCAAAATGTACCCTCTGTGTAAGTTGAACAGCATGGGGCCCTAGTATGGACCCCTGGGGATGCCACTCTTCATGCCTCCTTCCTTTGAGTGCACCCCATTTACCACTACCCTCGATTCTTCCCACCAGCTAATTTTCCACCCAGTTTGTGAGACTTTTCCCCACCCCCAAGCTAGCCAGTTTTCTTATTAGCCTCCTGTGTGGGACAGTATCAGAGGCCTTCCTGAAATCCGGGTAGGCCACGTCAACCATCCCCCCAGATCACATATCTCCTTTATTCCATTAAATAATTGAATCAGGTTGGTCTGACAGGACCTTGCAACTGTGAACCCATGCTGATTGTCACCTATGAAGCCCTCCTCTTATAAATATCATACCAGCCTTTCCTTTATAAGTGCTTTCATCAGTTTTCTTACTACAGAGGTTAGGCTAACTGGGCAGTAGTTTCTTGGCTCTCCCTTTCATTCCCCCCTTGTGTAAGGGCACCACATCAGCCTCTTTCCAATCTGCTGAGACACTCCCCTTGTCTAATGACAGATTAAATACTCAGTACTCAGTAAAGATGGTATACTCATGGGTTACGGGGCCACAAACAGGTATACAACACTCAGCAAAGAAGGTTTTCTCATGTGTCTATGGGATTATAAAAATATCCATGAGCTCAACAAGGACGGTGTCCTCATATGGCCTGGAGGCTATGAACAGGTATGTGACACTTAGCACAGAATGTTTTTCTCATGTGGCTTGGTGATGATGAGTAAATTTGTAGGCTTCAACAAATAACTTTCTTCTAGTAGTCTATGTGGTGTGAAAGAGCCCTTCCTTATTGTTCTAGTTATATTTCATGTTATTTTATGTGACAAATGCATCAGAGATGCCGATGGTGGTCCAGTGTAACTTGCAAGGGGTCATGGGTAAAAAGAAAGCCACGGGACCAAAAATGATGTGATTTTCTTGTTACTGGGCAGAGAAGCTGTTTGCTGCTAGTCAGGGATTAGGGTTTAATTAAATCACCGAAAAGGAGATAAAAGAATAATTAAGCAGAGCTGGAAAGCAGGCACATCCATTTGTGTCTGAATAGCCCTCATCCTCTACAGGTTCCTTTTCATCTGGCTTCCTTTTGTCTTAGCCAGTATACCCTGAGTTAATCTAGTTACAGCTAAATGGACAATCATTTTTATTTTTTTATTTTTATTTGTACTCCTCGCTTGTGCCCAATCTCCACTCCTTCAGGAGACATACATTACAGTATCCCTGCATCATGACCTACCTGATCCCTGGTGAGTCCCCATGGAGCCTTGGATATAGCCCCAAGGTGGGTACGAGGTGTTGCACAGACACCTCGAGGCACTTCTAGTTTCATCAGACTCCCCCCAGAGTATCAGGCAGGGATGCGCCATCAGGGTCTCTTTGTGGTGCTCCATCATCCTGGAGATCAGGCGCTGATTTTCCCCTTGTTCTTTGGGCAAGGCATGCACTCTGACATCAAGGAGCTGCGTACCAATGTCCATCTTGCCCAATCCCTTCCTAATGCTCTCTGCTTGCTGTTCCTCCAACTTCTGCCAGAGGCCAGTCAGGCAGTGAGCCAAAACCCCCCTTCCTCTTTGAGAAGGTGAACTGTCCTGTGGATGTTCAGCCTTCTCCCCCTGGCCAGCTCTCTGTCTCCCCAGGCTTGTTCCTGAACCTGGGCCAATGGTGTTGCAAGCAGTAGTATTACTGCTGCTCCAAGGGGACAGCTTTAAATGGACAAGAATTTTAAGTAAATAGCTGTATTGAGTATAGCTTAATTACAGCCATTTGGGGGTGTGGGGGGGGCTGGATCTGCTCCTGGAATTCAAGTTGGTTTAAACTTGTTTGCCTCTAAGCCCCTTGTTACCTGAAGAAATGAACATTTTTGTTGTAATAAAATATTAAAAGCTGATTGGTTGTGTAGCTATGGTAACAGAATACTAGCCAATTGCAGAGCAAGCCAATATTCACTGGTCCTGCCCTTTGAGATGCCCATACAACAAGGGTGCAAGACTGCATCAAGGCCTTTTGCCATTTTACCCTTTGACTTTGGTAAAAGAACATTATGCTTGGGATTCTGTCTGCTGAAGGAGCAGAGACCTTTCTTTTAAAGAACTCTCCAGGACCAGAAAGAACTAAACTTTTCAGCTACCATTTCTAAGGACACTTTGCACTTCAAATTCAGATAATTAATCACTTGAGGTAGAACTTTCAAACTAGAATTTTCAAAGTTTAGGTTTTTTGTGTACTGTACTGTGGCAAACTGCCTGGCTGCTAACTTTTAGTTGTAGATATAATTCAAACAACATGAAGTCTTGCTGTATTCTGACTATTGCAGTTAGCTCCAGCACTCAAACTGCTCCGGAGAGTAGAGGGTTAATTTCCTATGCAGAGCATAGAACGTTGAGCTCGAGTCTGTTCAAACCTCTGTCTGCTGCACTTTGATGTGCAACTGTCAGATTCTTCACTCCGCCTAACTGAACGGCCGCTCTGGAGAGTTCTCCTTTGCTCACGGTTCGTAAATCGGTTAAAGTCCTCAGTTTTACTGATTATTTTTCTCAAGTTTCGGTTCAGATCTCTGTCTGTGGTAGAGTAAGTACTAGGTAGTGAACTAAATATAGTAAACTTGTGGAAATTGTAAAAATTGATTTTTTGACCGGTTCAGCTGAACCGGACATTTTTTGGTTTTAAACTTAGAGTGTGGTTACCAGTCCTTGTCGGTTTTAAAAAACCTGCATTTTCTTGTGTTTTTTTTCCAATACCTGTGACACTGTTAGAAACGATAAGGATGTCTTGCCTGGTTGTTTGCCATAAAAAGGATAAGTTTGTGGTTAGGATGGCTATGTCTGAGAAACCCAAAAGAAAAACTGGGTTTCAACACTGAAGTGTATGTGGGGAGGTCTTTGCTAAGGCCGATCCCCACACCACCTGTGTTTATAGTATGGGGTTTGACCATCTCGATTCAGACTGCCAAATCTGTAAAAATTTCCTTAAGTCTACCTTGGAAAAAAAGATTAGGTAGGCTCAGGGATAAGGAGGCCATGAAGTCCACTGACCCAGATGGCCAGACCAATTTGGTTCCGACTGAACCTGAGAGAGTACCCTCTGACCAGGGCAATACTTCTTTGGGCAAGAGAAGAGTCAATCCTGAGGGATTGGTTCCTACAAAAAGAAAAAGAAAAGAAAAATCATCCAGTTCAGATCCAGAGACCCATTTTCTGACTGCCAAAGAGATTGCCAATGCGATAAAGATTGTAGAATTGCTTCGTCCAGTTCCATCTGATCTGGCATCTTCTGGCAGGTGCTCAGTTCAGTTGGTTCCTCCAGTTCAAGATTATGCCTCTGAAGATCTCTATGAACTGGATTTGGAGGGGGATGAAGATTTTGATGATGATGACGACAACGATGGTGTGGGAGGTCTGGTTGAGCTCATAGAACCAGACATCTCCCCAGACAGGCCTTCTGGTTTGTCCACTCCTAGGTTTTCTGAGTCCCCCTTCCCACTACATGTCTTACAGAAAAGTGGCAGAAACCCTACAGCTCCCTGTGGAAGAAGCTGTAGAGGAATAAGAGGAACCTGATTATGTGGAGATGATGGACATTCCCAGAGTTCACGAGACTGTCTATTCCCCTTCATAAGTCTTTTGGGAAACAGACACAAAAGATTTTAAAAACTCGAAATTTTGTACCTCCTGTCGATAGAAGCATGGACAAAAGGTACACCTTATCAGGTTCTGGTACAGAGTACTTGTATCAACAATGCAGCCATGTTGGAGTTGTGCAGGCTGCAGCCTGTGATAAGGTTAATATATCCTTGGCTTCACCCCCTCCAGATAAAGATTCTAGGAAGCTGGATGCCATGGCAAAGAAACAGTACATGGCATCCGCCTTGGGACTCAGGCAGGCTAATTATATGGCTTATGCAGCCAGGTACCAGATGTCCAGATGGGACACTGTACTGGCACTGGCTAAGCAGACCTCCTCCCAGCTAGCCTCGGAGCTGGAGGGAGTGGCTGCTGATGGGATTGAGGCATATAAGGTACAGTTCCATGCTGCTGTGGACTTCAATGATGTGTTCTCTAGTGTCATGGCTACATCTGTAGCTCTTCAGAGAATGGCTTGGCTCAGATGTACTAGTCTCTCATAGGACACCCAGGCTAAGGTCATGGATTTCCCTGTGGGTGGTAATTCTCTGTTTGGGGAGCAGAGAATTACATGAAAAAGATGGATGAGGGGGCCCTGATGAGCAACCAGCAGTGAAGACGTGGGTTCCCGCTGCTCCCAACCCTGCATTAAATAAAATGTTAATTTTAATGGCATCCGACAGAGAAAACCTTCCAAAAGTACAAGAAGCGAGAGGCAACATAGAATGGAGGAGCATCTGCTCCAAACCCTTGGGAAAAATCAGCGTTCAGCTGCTAAAAACCAAGGGAAAAGGAAAACAGCAAAATCCTCCGGAGCCATGGGCCCGATCTCACTCTTGGCTGCGGGAGTGGCGGTATTAGGCCGCGAGGTATCAGAGCAGGTAATGGAGGCACTGGAAGGGAAGTGGAGTAAATTGGAGGATAAAATCAATCGCTGTTTACAAAGTTTGGTGGAGCAAACGGCCGCACAAGTGTCTAGAATCATGGAGGCAGAGGAGCAGACCTCAAAGCTGGAGGACGAAGTGGACCCTATGGCTGCTCGTGAGGCCAAGTTGGAAAAAGAGCCAGCAGAATTAGTAGAGCAGCACGATTATCAAGAGAACTATGTCAGGCATCTCAATCTCTGCCTTCAGGGACCTGTAGAGGGAAAAGAAGGTCCCGATATCCTGTCTTTCTGTTCAGAAAAGCTTCCGTCCATGCTGGGCATGAAATTGAAAAGGGGAAAGCTGAAGCTGGAGCATGCTCATAGAGCGGTAGCAGCGTGACCACCAGCAGGGTAGTCCCTGAGACAAATTATCTTCAGGTTCCACAACTATCAGGATCGAGAAGAGATGCTTCGGGCCTACTGGGGAATGAGGGAGTTGAGATAAGAGGGTGAAAGGCTGTTTCTGATGCAGAATTATTCAAACTGCATACTGAAGAAATGAAGGGCATTTAATCCTATGATGGCACAACTTAGACAGCTCAAAGTGGAATGCTTTCTGATTTTTCCTGCAATCCTGAAGATTAAGCATGAAGGGGCCATATATTCATTTTGGGAGCCAGATAGGGTGACAGCCTTTGTGGAGGATCTTAAAAGCAAGGTGGGCTGAATACAATCGATGGGGAGAAGAAGCTAAGGAGGTGCTTGGTGTGGCCATGAAGAATGTTCAAACGCTGACTGAAGTTAAAGCTGCTGGGAGTTTAATAATCATTGCTGTTTTATATCTGAAGTTGAAGTGAGAGTTCCTTCTCCCCCCCCTCGTATTTAATCCATTTTATGATCCCCCTCTTTGGTACCTCGTTGGAGAGGCTGACAATCCTGTGACAGACCAAGATGTGGAGGGCTATGGGACGCTAAAGTGAGCCCGGTGATATGAGGATAGCTGTTTAAGCGGACGGCTAACAGGGAAAATGTACCATCATGAAGGATGGACTGTGGGGTGATGTGGGACTCGGGTGCGATTAGCCTCATAATTGCAGAAGTATCTGGACTGTGTTGGTGAAAGCAGGGGCATCACTGAGGTCTGGTAAGTGGGGGTCTGGGGGGTGGGCCAGTGCTGTGTGGATTTCCAGGGCAGCGTTGGTGCCCCTGAGGCCTCTACAATTTTATCATGAATTGTTCCCATGTGCTCTACAGAAAGGGGGAGTAAGAGAGTTGCCTGCAGGGTGAAATCCAAGGAGGTTGGGGAGATGGAGGGGAAAGTACCAGGAGGTATTACTGTTAAACTGAACAAAATGTTGAAATGTTGGTAATGGAGGGTTGTTGAATAAATAGCAGGATGGGAGGATGTTACTCTGCTCTGTTATCTGTTAAAATTGTGATGCTGTGCGAATGTAGTGAAGCAGGGGTGGGAATGGAACTTCTGCAATGCACAATGCAGGGCCATTCTAGGAGTTGAATGGCAAGGATGCAGTTGGTTTATAGATATAGCAGATGGGGTAGGGGGGTTTATCTTTTGGATGGGGTGGGGAGGAGGGGGGGTTCATGTGGGGAAAGGGGGTTATTGAAGTTAAGTTAACCATGGATGCTTCTCTATTGGGTTGGGGAGACCATCTGTGGGCTCTCACAGTCCAGGGACTGTGGTGCCCTCAGGAATCCCTTCTTCATATCAATCTCTTAGAACTCAGGGCAGTCTTTCTGGCCCTGCAAGCTTTTTCTCAGTCAGTGCAGAACAAGGTGGTTCAGGTCAGGACAGACCACACCACCACCATGTGGTACATCAACAAGCAGGGAGGCACTCAGCCCATGGCCTTGTGCACAGAAGTCATGAAATTGTGGTCCTTAGTTTATTCTCTGCAGACCTCTCTGATAGCAGTCCACCTTCCAGGGAAGGACAGTGTGTTAGCAGATGCATTGAGCAGGATTTCCCAGGGCCATCACGAATGGTCCCTGGACCCTCTGGTGTTGAAAGTGATTTTTTTCAAGGTGGGGCACTCCAGAGATAGATCTCTTTGCAGCCCCAGACAATCACCAACTTCCTCTGTTTTGTTGCAGACCTCCAGTATTGGGCTCAGTCCCTCTGGATGCTCTGATTTTGAACTGGGAAGGGAACTTTCTATATGCCTTCCCTCGCTTTCCTCTACTGTTCAATGTTCTGGTTAAGGTAAGGTCATAACCTTGCAAAGTGATTCTGATTGCTCCAGACTGGGCCAGGCAGCAGTGGTACCCCCTGTTGCTGTCCATAGCTGTCCATCTTCCCCTGTCTCTTCCCAGGAATTATAACCTGTTAACCTCCTCTCAGGGGAGGATTTGGAACCCCAGCCTTCAGTCTCTCAATCTCAAGGCATGGCTCTTAAAGAGTTAGAGTATGTAGATTTGCATCTGTCCCAAGGGGTTCTGGATATTCTCAAAGCCTCTCAAAGCCTGCCACCAGAAAAACTTACAACTCTAAATGGAAAAGATTCAGCATTTGGTGTTCCAAGAAGAATATATCCCCAGACACTGCTGAATTGTCTACAGTTCTGGATTACATGGTTCATCTTAATGGCCTAGGCCTTAGACCAGCTACTCTCAAAGCTGTCAGCTGTTTCTGTTTTTCTGTCAGTGGGAAAGCCTTCCTAACTGTCATGTCACCCTGTATTCTGTAAATTTTTCAAGGGATTGCTTCAGGCCAATCCCCCCTTTAGGGATCCTACCCCTGCTTGGGATCTTAATATTTGCATTGCTCAGCTTATGCAACCCCCTTTTGAACCTTTGTCTTCAGCAGAGCTTAAGTACTTGACTTGGAAAACTGTGTTCCTGGTAGCTATTACCTCTGCCAGCAAGCCCTGTCAGTGGAGCCTGATTTTATCTCATTCCATAGAGATAAGGTGGTCCTTAGAACCAACAGGAGGTTTTTACCTAAAGTGGTTTCAGATTTTCATCTGAACCAATCTGTCTCTCTTTGTGTTCTTCACTGATCATTCTTCTTCAGGAGAAAGAATTTTACACAGTTTGGATGGTAAAAGAGCCCTTAGTTGCTACATTGAGCATACTAAGGCTCACAGGTTTGACTCCATTCAGTTGTTTCTCACTTATGGGAAAGTGGGTAAGGGCAAACCTGCCACTAAGAGAACTATTGCCAGGTGGATTGTCTCTTGTATTCAATTCTGCTATGAGAAGCTAGTCAAAATACCTCCCTCAGTCCTGAGGGCTCATTCAACTAGAGGTACAGCTGCTTCTCTAGCTGTGACCAGGGATATTCCTTTGCTAGAGATATGTAAAGCAGCCACCTGGAAAACAGTCCATTCATTTACCAAGCATTACTCCCTGGACATCCAGGATAGGAGTGATGCTCGGTTTGGTACAGCAGTACTGCAGAGCCTATTCCCAAGGTAGGTTTGATTCCCTTCTCCACGGAGGTACTGCTTGGTAGTCTGCAATAGTCAGAATACAGCAAGACTTCATGTTGTTTGAAGAAACAAATGACTCACCTTAGCAATTATGTTTCTTCTAATGGAGTCTTGCTGTATTCTGACCTCCCTCCCAACCTCCTCTCTCAGAACCTGTTTTTGGGAAGTGAGATGGCAGGTGCAGTGTTTCACCCCGAGGTGCATTTGGGTACTCCTTCCTTTTAGAGAGGGGGAGTGGGTTATATTATTAATTTTACAGTCTTAAGGTGTTCACTACCTGGTTTTTGATTTTTGATTTCTTGACTTGAGTCTTTTGGGGATCCAAAATATTTGGTTGCCATTTGGCCAGTAATAATTTTACAATTTCAACATAATACTTAGTTATTATTAGCTTGTAAGAATCTGACAGTTGCGCTTCAAAGTGCAGCAGACAGATGTCTGAACTGAGCTCGAGCTCAATGTTCTATGCTCTGCATAGAACATTAACCCTTTACTCTCTGGGGCAGTTTGAGTGCTGGGGCTAACTGCAATAGTCAGAATATAGCAAGAATCCATTGGAAGAAACATAAATACTAAGGTGAGTAATTTTTTCTTCTGTTGTATATATATTTTTTATGTAATTCTGTGTATATGTACATGCCAAGACATGCCAGTGTCAGTACAAAAGCACCAAGGGGAAAGACTAGATGTTTAAAAAGGGCTTGACCTTCTTTTTACCTGCAGGCCATCTTTGCTTGCCAGGAATCTTACAAGTACTTGTCAGAAAACTTGTGGATGACTTATCAAAGAGTATTCCTCTAAGATAACTACCCAAGCAAAACATGCATAATAAAATATGTTTGTATAATCATAAACCTTACAGGATCTTTCTAGTAACTAATTAAAGTAAGCCAGTTTAAAAGCCCAGGATGCTTTAGCCAGGAATTGAACAGCAGATGACCATTCTAACAGAACAGCTTGAATTTTTTCTTCAGGTACCAACTGTCTGTAGGAGACTTCAAAGGGCCTCAACTCTGACTGTCATATTATGAGTCAGGATTTGATTTTTGGAAACAGCAGAACAGTGCCATCTCATGGCAAAATGGAGTAGTTGCTCTGAACTGGAAAACATTGATGGCACTGCAGACAACAAAGGGTATTTAAAGCTCCAATGGGTGGATGTGGACACTTCCTTGTCTGAACTCAACCTGATGCACAGAAGCCAAACTGTTGAAACCCAGTGTGCTTACAAGGACTAAAGGAACTGAAAACTTTAATCCACTTTTCTGGTCTTCAATTCACTGCAATTTCAATGTAGACTTTTAGCTATCAGTGTTAGAGCATATATATGTAAATAGTTGTCCCATTTTGTTTCTGCTTACTGTAACTCAAATTAGTATAATTTCTTTTTAGTTGTAACAGTATTTATTTAAGTATTTTAGTAAAAACTTTTGTTTTTTGAAATAAATTCTGCTTGTGTGAAATTTCTATATTGTGTGTGTGCTTATAGAAGGTTTATTAATAATCTATGAAAACTGTCACGATCAAAGGGGTCTCACCATAAGTGACCAAACTGAAAAAGGGTCTGTAAGGGATCTGGAAGGATTGCTAAAATACCAGCATCTCAGGAACTAGTCTTCAGGGATTTTGAACCAGGCTGTTGCTTATCCTGTGGGGAGAAGGCCAAATCAGGCTTACACTGCTACCCTGAAGAGAGTGTGATGACTGGGTCTTCCTCCTTTGTGTAATAGCCAAAGAAGGGATCATATTTGACCACAAGACTCAAGACTGGTATTGTGCTATTATCCAGAGCTAGAGGGGTGCCCTGGATCCTCGTGGTAGAGGTGCAGTCATATCCTCAGTGAGCCTTCAAAAAAGGACTAGGAGGGTATCTCTGCCCCCCATCACAGATTGCACTTCAGGGTGGTCACTGTGAACTCAGTGGGCCTGACCCCTAGGAGTCAGTTCATGATATGTAATTCCATTTTTTCCATATCCTGAAACCAATGTCTAAAATTATCTTTCTTCAAGCTAGTTACTGCATTTAGAAAATAATTAGTAAAACTTTTGGCTAATTTTAAGATAATTCTGCCAGTGTCTTTTGTATGTGTGTGTTGGGAAGAGTTTGTTCAAACTATGCTACACCTGTCTGACTGCTAAGCGACATACACTACTAAAGAAAAGTACCACAAGGGACTCTGTGGACACAGGCAGGGGAAGAATATGAAAGGTATCATGAGGGATATGTGAGGGTAAGAACCATCACTGTATTTCTAGAGAAAGGCACCCCCAAAGACCTACACATGCCTGTGGCTTTTCTGGTTCATTGTGTGGAGGCCAGTAGGGTTCTGTCCCAGGAACACAGACTTGAGACTATATTCTGCACCCCATCACATGGAGAGAGAGAGAGAGAGAGAGAGAGCCTTGAGATCCTCTGGCATAAGTTCAGTTGTGAAACAATGAACATACTAAAAGAAAAGAGAAGAGGTATCCCTGACCCCTGTCACAGGAGTGATTCACTTTTGCCAATAGTTTCCCACCCCAAAGGAGTATGCTTGTGACAGCCCACAGTACTCAGAAAGCAAGTGTCCTTAGTAGACATGGAGGCCATTAATAGGAAAGCAGTACTCAGGAAAAAAAGTCCACATGTAGGCTGGTGGACACAGCAACTCATGGAACTCAGCAGAGAAAGAGTCCTTAAGCAATCTGTACAACACAATTGGATCTATAGAAATCAGCAGGGAAAGAGTTCTCATGTGACCTGTGAAACACACTTGGGTCCACAGAAATCAGCAGAAAAAGTGTACTCATGTGACCTGTAAGACAGACCTGGATGTAAAGCAATCAGCACAGAAAGAATCTTCATGTGACCTGTATGACACACTTGGGTATATAGAAATCAGCAAAAAAAGACTCCTCATTTGACCTACACCACACCCATTAGTCTATAGACATCAGCAGAGAAATAGTCCTCATGTGACCTGCATGAGACACCTGGGTCTATAGATATCAGCACAGAAAGCCTCCTCATGTGACCTAAATTACACATTTGTGTCTAAAGAAATCCACCGAGAAAGAGTATCATGTGACCTGTACAACACATCTGGGTCTATTAACATCTGCAGAGAAAGAGTCCTCATGTGACCTGTACGACACACCTGGGCCTATTAAAATCAGCAGAGAAAAAGTCCTCATGTAACCTGTACCATACACCTGGGTCTATAGAAATTAACAGAGAAAGGGTCCTCAGGTGACCTGTATGACACACCTGGGTCCATAGAAATTAGTAGAAAAAGAGTCCTTATGTGACCTGTACCACACAACTGGGTCTATGGACATCAGCAGAAAAAGCGTCCTCATGTGACCTGTTCCACAGACCAGGGTCTATAGAAATTAGCTAAGACATAGTCCTCATGTGACCTGTATGACACACTTGGGTCTATAGACATTAGCAGACAAAAAGACCTCAAGGGACCCACCAGACACACTTGGGTCTATAGACATTAGTAGAGAAAGAGTCCTCATGTGACCTGTAAGACACACCTGAGTCTATAGAAAGAGTCCTCATGTGACCTGTATGACACTAGGATCTATAGAAATCAGCAGAGAGAGTCCTCATGTGACCTGTAAGATATAACTGTGTCTATAAACATCAGCAGAAAAATAATCCTTATGTGACCTGTACCACACTCCTGGGTCTATAAACTTCAGCAGAGAAAGAATCCTCAGCTGACCGGTACCACAGACCTGGATCTATAGAAATTAGTAGAGAAACAGTCCTCAGTGACCTGTAAGACACACCTGGGTCTATAGAAATAAGCAAAGAATTCTCATGTGACCTGCATGCCACACTTGGTTCTATAGAAATCAGCAAAGAAAGAGTCTTTATATTAACTGTAAGACATACCTGGGTCTATAGAAATAAGCAAACAAAGAGTCCTCATGTGACATTCGTGACACACTTGGGTCAACAGAAATCAGCAGAGTAACAGTACTTATGTGACCTGTAAGATACACCTGAGTCTGAAAACATCAGCAGAGATAGAATCCTCATGTCACCTCTACCTCAGACCTGGGTCTGTTGTAATCAGAAGCAAAAGAGTCCTCATGTGACCTGTACTATGCACTGGGGTCTATAGAAATCAGCAGAGATAGAGTCCTTATATGACCTGTACTATGCACTGGGGTCTATAGAAATCAGCAGAGAAAGAGTCCTCATGTGGCCCGTAAATCACACCTGGAACCACAGAAATCAGGAGAGAAAAAGTCCTCAATTGACCTGTATGACACAGTTGGGTATATAGAAATCAGCAGAGAAAGCATCCTTAAGTGACCTGTAAGACACCTGGGTCTATAAAAATTAGCAGTGAAAGAGTCCTCATGTGACCTATAAGACACACCTGCATCTATAAAAATCAGCAGAGAAAGAGTGGTCATGTGGGCTGTCAGACATACTTGGGTCTATAAACATCAGCAGATAAAGAGTACTCATGTAACCTGTACCACAGACCTGGGTCTATAGAATCCTCATGTGACCTGATAATATTAGTAACCCTAATTGTGATTTGGTTTCTGTGGAGGTTTTATTTGGTCATAACAAGAGACTAATAATTAGCTCCATATACATACCACCTGCGAAATTTAAGAGTGGTTTAGATTTAGTCTCTCAGGTCAAATCTCAGCTTTCCCCCTAACAGAGAGTGGATCTTGTCAGGAGATTTCAACAATAATTGGAATACCAATGGAATAGATGGTACATGTGAGGCCTTGTTAAACCTAGGGCTGCACCAAGTGATTCATGAAATCACAAGACATAATTACAATACCAATTCAGTAACAATAATTGATTGGATTTTAGTCACCCAGCCATGCAGGATCATTGATACTGAGATTCGGCCTGACGGCCATGAGTGACCGTTGTCCGATAGTGTGTGAATGGTCTACTAAATTAGTAAAGCAAAAACCAATGTATATTTAATTCAGGAGGATTACATCTTTGACCTCTGAAGATATTGCAGTTGTTATTAAGGAAATAAATTGGTTGCAGTTAGAATCAATTACTGATATTGATGTTCTCTTAGATACCTTTATAACACTTTATACCTCTATTATTGATAGAGTCGCACCCCTGAAAAAAATGCAAATTACATCATCCAAACAGGAATGGAATATTAAAGATTTGTTAGATCTTATGAAATCCAGAGTTCGAAGTTAGAAAATTCATAAATCTAGAAGAGACTATAGTTCTTTTCTGGCTTATAAAACTTTGAGAAATAAATGTAAATCTGAAACTAGGAAAGCAAAGTAAAATATTTTTTGGATCAACAGAACAAAGCATTAGGTATTTCTAGCCATACTTGGAAGATATTGAATAATTTAATGGATAAAGGAACAAAAGAAAAATCAATCTCTGCAAGATAAGGATATGTTTATTTCCACTCCAGATCAGGTTGCTGAATGTTTCAATAATTACTTTGGTGACCTTGATAGCTTCCAGTCAACTCAATTCAATCCTCATCCTGTTATAAATAACTCATCATCATCTGATTCTGATGTTTCTACCAGGTTCAAACTATAGAAAGTTACACCAGAGGTAATTGGAGACTATATACTTAAAAATGACCCTAAAACAATTTTGTTAACTGATTCTCTTGATTTTCAAATCTTGAGGAAGGGTATTGATACCTTTTCATACCCTTTGGCTAATATCTTTAATTTTTCAATTGTCCACAGTGTTTTTCCAGAGCTATGGAAGCAGGCAGTAATAAGGCCAGTACATAAAGCCAGCAATCCATCTTCGGTGTCTAATTACAGACCTATTTCCCCCTTACCTCTGTTGTCTGAGATCCTAGAAAGAATAATACTTGATCAGGCATTGGAATATCTTAATAAATACAATTTGTTTACTTCATGTCAGCACAGCTTTACGGCTGGACACAATACAGAAACAGCCTTGGTGAGGTTTACTAGTGGCATCCACTGTGCCCTTGATAAGGGGAATGTGGTCGCTACTCTTTTTGTGGACCTCATCAAGGCCTTTGACCTTGTGGAGTACAATTTACTCCCTGGTATACTTGGAAAACTGCACTTTTCCCAAGAAGTCATTAGATGATTTTTACAATACTTAGCGAGTAGGTCACATGTCACAATTATTAATGGTCACTCTTCCCCTTTTAAATTGATCAAATGTGGTGTTCCCCAGGGATCAGTCCTGGATCCCCTATTTTTTTCTCTGTTTATGAATGATGCTCCAACTTCATGCCCATCCAGCTCAATTATAATTTATGCAGACGATGCTGTTATCTACGAGGTTAGCTATACAATAAAGGAAGCCCTTTCTAAATTACAGAATAATTTTGATTCTTTTCAAAAATGGTTGTCTACAAATCATTTTGTATTGAATTCTGTTAAAACTAAAACTATGCTTTTTACAAACAAAAAGAACAATTTGTTTCAACCTCCACCTATTCAGGATTCCAAAGGAACTGCCTTGGAATATGTTGAAACATTTAAATATCTCAGTATTGTTTTTGACACCAATCTTACCTTAGAATACCATGTCACTGCAATTATTAAAAAAATCCATAAAGATTAGGGTGCCTATATAGAGTAAAGCCTTATTTAACATCTGAATCTAGAAAGCTTCTTGTTCATAGCTTTCTCCGTAGTGTCTTGTATTATGGGCTTGTAGTATATGGAGCCATGAACAGTAAATTCTAAGGGAAAATGTTTGTTACATATAATGCTATTCTCAGATTTATGCTTTCAGCCCCATTTAGAACCCATCATTATTTATTATTCAAATGTTATTCTTGTTCAACTTTAATTAATAGAATTCAGTTTAAAATGTGTCTTTCTTTGTTTTGGGTTAAATTTGGTTTACTACCAAATTCAGTTAGTATTTATTTTTCTAAGTATGTTAATCTTATCTGTACCAGAACTCAATCTAAATTAGCTTTTTCTGTTCCATTTTTCAAGAAATCATCTGGCCAATGTTCTCTGTTATACAGAGGTTCTTCTTATTTTAACTCCCTCCCTTGCGATATTATGAATTGTAAGTCTGTGTCGTCTTTCAAGTCAATATTAAAAAGGCTTTTACAAACCTCCCAGGAGTGTACATGCTAAAGCAATATATTATAAGTCATAATTTCTTGTATTTGCTATGTATCTGGTTTTATGTTAATTGTATGCTTGTCATCTGTGAAAATGGGTGATTTGCTTATCAGACCTAAACGGGTAAAAAATAAAAAATGAAATAAGAAAAAACACACCTGGGTCTAAAGAAATCATTAGAGAAAGAATCTTCATGTGACCTGTAAGACACACTTGGGTATGTAGACATCAGCAGAGAAAAAGTCCTCATATGACCTGTATCACAGACCAGAGGCTAAAGAAATTAGTAGAGAAACAATCCTCATGTGACCTGTAAGACACACACATGGGTCTATAGAAATCAGCAAAGAGGCCTCATGTGACCTATATGAAACACTTGGGTCTGTAGACAGCAGAGAAAGAGTCCTCATGTAACATGTAAGATGCACATGAGTTTACAGAAATCAGGAAAGAGTCCTCATGTGACCTGCATGACACACTTTGGTCTATAGACATCAGCAGAGAAAAAGTCCTCATGTGACCTGTAAGACACATCTGAGTCTATAGAAAGAGTCCTCATGTGACCTGTAAGACACACCTGGATCTATAAACATCATTTTATTTTATTTTTATTTATTTCAGATTGGGATTAATACCTTTGTGTCAGGGACTCGTACTCGTCTACAAAGGATTCAGGTTATACAGATACATAAGACAATCAATGAACACATAGGTTACATAAGTTTACACTAATGCAATAGTAAGTTGCATTACAAGTTACAAAAGGGTCCATATGAGTACATTGGTTGCAAAGGAACTTAGTAAACCTGGTAGCCCAGGACACAACATGACATGATTTCGTTCAGTGCGAAATAGAGAGAGCTATTTACATTTCACATCAACAGAGAAAGAGTCCTCATGTGACCTGTTCCAAATACCTAGGTCTATAGACATCAGCATAGAAAGAGTCCTCATGTGACTTGTACCACAGACCTGGATCTACAGAAATTAGCAGAGAAACAGTCTTCATGTGACCTGTAAGACACACCTGGGTCTGAAGAAATTAGCTGAGCTGGAGTCCTCATATGACCTATAAGACACAACTGGGACTATTGAAATCAGCACAGAATGGGTCCTCATGTGACCTGTTTGACACACTTAAGTCTATATAAATCATCAGAAAAATAGTCCTCTTGTGACCTGTAAAACACAATTGGGCCTATTAACATCAGAAGAGAAAGATTTCCCATGTGACCTTTACCACGCGTGGGTTTATAGAAATCAGCAGAGAAAGAGTCCTCATGTGACCTGTACCATAGACCTGGGTCTATAGAAACCAGCAGAAAAACACTCATCAGGTGACCTGTAAGACACAACTGGGTCTGTAGAAATCAGCAGAGCAAGAGTCCTCACTTGGCCTGTAAGACACACCTGGCTGGTGCTCACTGACTTAGCACTACCATGACCTGGTCCTATATTCATTCAGGTAGGAACCAACTGAACATAGCATCCTTGGATCTCTGGGCAATTGCAAAATGCAGCAGAGACATTTACGCATCTTTGTGCATTTTTGAATATCGGGCCCATTGTCTCTTTTTCAGGAGCTACCTGGAATTATTTTTTTATTTATTTGAATTTTGATTATCGGGTTGGCTCTCTGAGACAATAATGTCCCTTTTTCAGGGGCGACCTGGGACAAGGATACAACAGAATAACATCATGAGTTACAATATAAACAAAAGTGAGTGAGAAATGATATATATGTCAAAAAAGCACAATTAGTGCAAAGTATGAAGGAGATCATTCATGCAGCATATATAAATAAATGCATTATGAACACAGTGAGCTGTGGAAATAATTATAACCAACATGAGTGTGATAATACACATCATATATACAGTACATTAGTGCTAATTTCACCTAATTATATTTCCTCACACCTGCAATCTGCATGTGCAATAGGTCCCAGGGCAGATGGGAACTCAAATCAGGTTTACTGGACATGTACATACAGTACAGAGATGCTTTTATCAGTACATAGTTTGTAATACAGACATGTTACATTTTAACACAAGGTTTACAAAAATGCAATAACAAATGAGACTGTCCCTACTTAATATCACAAATCAATGTACATGGGAAAGAGAAACATAACAGTGAAACACAGACACCTAGATAAGGACAGCAGAAAAAGACCATAGATCTAGTTAATCTGATATGAGTTCCCATCTGCCCTGGGACCTATTGTCCATGTAGGCTTCGTGTAAGGAAATATAATTAGATGAAATTAGCAAATTCCAATTTTGTGGAATTTTCATAAACTTCCACAAATGTCCAGTAAATTTCAAATGTTTCTGAATTTTCTGAAATTCTTTAGTTCATCACAACTCATTCTATGTTATAGCTAGAAAAATCAAATTTAGCACAAGTATTGTTTGGCGGAGGCCCTAAAAGGATGTTGAGTTTCATGACATTTACTTGAGGGGAGGGAACATTTCTGGGTTTCACCTCTGGGTATTATTCAGGTGAAAATGTCAGAAAATATTTATATGCTTACAATTAAGCCATCTTTGCAGCTAGATAATTGAAAATGTATATGCATATTTTCTTGGAAGAATCAGAAAATGCAAAACAGAGAGATAAATAGGTATGTAAACAATAAGTTATGGGCATTCAAAGTTTCACAATTTATTGGTTAAATTGTGTGAAATTTTCAAAATATTTGGATGTTTATAGCTCCTCAGCTATTGCAGGTATATACTCAAGACTAAAGACTAAATTTAAGACTAAATATGTCCTTGAATCTAATTAAGATGGATAAACATGGTTTAGTAGGTTAACACATTTATTGTTGATACTTTAGAAATTACTAATTGGCAAAAGTTGTTCAAAAATTTATCGACGTATATTAGGCAAAGTTCATACAGTGCCAGTACCTTTATTTATTCTGCAGTGAACAAGGATAATCTTGTCCTGCGCTTTAAGGTTATGAACCCACATTCCCATCACAATTACCTCCCGATGTCTGCGGCTTATCCCCCTCCCTATATAGCCAACAACTCTGTTACAGGGTGCTGTTGTTTCCAGGTTCTCTGATATCAGGACCCCGGGTCCTTTACCACCAGAGTGTTTTCCTGCAACCCATCCCCCCTTCTGTACTGCACTCTTGGGTTCCTTTTTCCAATGTGCAATTCACATCTGTTATGTTTAAACCTGTCTTCTGATTTCAAGTAATACATTCTGACATCATACTTCCTATACTTGGTATAATGATGCAATCTGCTTCTTTCTGACAGCCTCCTAGATCTGTCTGCAGTGAAACTTGTCTCCCTGGTTTTAGAAAGGCTGTTAAAGAGGGGAGACCTGCCTGCTGCTTTGACTGTATTCCATGCTCCGAAGGGCACATTTCTAACCACAGTGGTAAGTGAAATAAACATTCAAGACTGATCAATTATTATGGTGATTGTGGTTACATAATATAGGAATTAAAATGCAAACATAATGTGTATGTATATTTTACAATTATGTAAACATACACACATCACATGCTGGGGTTAGATTTTTGAAGCTTAAGTTCCTAGTTCACTGAAACTTGCAAAAATTTTTAAGCCTCAGGACTAGTGGTAGGTGAAGGGAGAAAAATTTGCTATGCGGAGTATTCCATGAATTCAGCCCATTTCATGGACTGAAATGTGAAATTTACTCTGGTGGAAAGGCAAAATTATGCCCGTGGAATAGAAAAATTTAGTCCATGAAACAGTGTAATTTCTCCTTCCGCAGTGAAATGCCACCTTCCACGGTGAAATTTCACCTGCAAAAGGTGAAATTTCGCCCACAGAAGGTGAAATATTGCCAAGGAAGGCAGAATTTTGCCTTATTGAAATTCCACCTAAGGCATGGAAATTTCATGGATTACTCCACGTAGGAAATTCAGCCTCTTCGCTGCCAATTCACCAGCAGAATATAATTTCACTGCATCTCTACTCAGGACTCATAATTTTCTTAATACCATTGATTGTCAGCATTTCATGTTTACTAACCCAAATACAAGTCTCAGTTTCTGGTCCCCAGGAAGTTCTCAAATAACTGCTGACCCTAATGGCTAACATGGATGGTGTCAGCAGTGGAATAATCTGCTATCCATGCTGGCACAGGCATCTGCTTCCCATTGACAGAGCTATACAATGTCTCTTTAGCATCTCACAGCTTTTCTGAATTGCCCAGAATATTCTTGTATATAAAATGGGAAGAGGAAACCTCTGTACCCTGATTGGCTGTTACTTGTGCATTAAATCTGTCTAATGCACAGGTAAAAACAAGTACCGAAACTGGTCACTGGATAACATAAATAAATGTGTGATTAGAAAGTTGATGTTTTAAACTGCCACCATTTTTTCATCCCTTAGTGAGGAACTCCACTAATGATTGTGCTATTACTTAGGCAAACTACAAACAACTGCAGAACTCTATGACTCCCTGCCAGTTCCCCCTGTTACTGAAAAAACAAGTCTGTGTGAAGCCACTCCATTCATTTCAGTATTTTATTTTTCTTAAATCTACATGTGCTCGCAGCCTAGCTTATTCTCCAGTCCTTTACCAAGGTCTGCCCACCTGCTTTCTTTGTTGGCTTCTGCTACACCCACATGTTACAAATTCATGCTGTCCAATCCCACACCAGTGTCCCCCCCCCACCGGATGTTAAAATTCATGGTGCAGTCAGCTCTTCAAAGGAAAGTACAGCTGATAAATGGCTATCAGTCACCCCAGAGCCAGCCCCATACAGCAACTCACTCCCTCATTTATTTTGTCAGCAACCACATTCCCACCAGCAATCCACACAAGTTCTGTTCAGAGTACTTTCCTCTAAATTGGATTATACCTGCACACATTATTGGAAAACTGAGGAGTTTTATTCCACTCACTCACCATAGATAGATACTAGACTGTTAGCATCACTGCTTTCCTCTTGCCAGTCAGGCAGCTCATCCACTCAGTTGCACAAGGTACACAATTGTCAACTCATTTAACATGTGTAGGTAGAAGAAAAAAAGTACTGCATTAAGACAACAAACACTTGCCAGCATAATTTAACTGTAAATGTCTGCATTTGCTGTAGCATCACAGCTTTCCTCCTGCCCAGCTAGCCAGCCAGCCACCTGCTCACACCACGTAACTGTTGAAGTAATTTTTAAACATGTGCAGGTAGAAGAAAGAAGAGTACTGCAGTAAGACCACACTTACTAGCATAATCTGTTAGCGTTACATGTTATTTTTATGACCGTGTGTGTGGCTTGGGGGGCAGGAAAGAGATAGCAACTACATACATGCTTAGCTACGGTGGCCAAAACTGGTAAGAAAACACTGAGTAAATATGAACCCTAATGCTGGTGGGGGAACTATTTGACATTAAAAAATCAAAAAAAGATGGTCCAGTGATGTAGAGATCTGAGGCTCTGGACACCTTACTTCTCACCTCACCGGTGATCTTTGTTACAGAACAAGCACAGGATGCAGGAGGTCAGCTGGGGGGGTAGGGCATGGGCTGAGTGGCTGCCAGTCAGGTCTTCTCTCCTGGGTAGGGGTTGTAGGCCTCTCTAGCTCTTGGCTGCCAACAAGAGGAGACTTGATGGGAGTGTTGAGCATGGGGAGCTAAGCTGGATGGGTGGATAGTGGCCATCTCCAGTGCCAGTGCGCATTTGCATCTCCATGCACATACACAACTGTGAATGGCTGGGGATCCAGGGGAACTGGATGGGTGGATAGTGCCATCTCCAGTGCCAGTGCACATTTGCATCTCCATGCACATACACAACTGTGAATGGCTAGGGATCCGGGGGAACTGGATGGGTGGATAGTGCCATCTCCAGTGCTAGTGCGCATTCGCATCTCCATGCACATACACAACTGTGAATGGCTGGGGATCTGGGGGAAATGGATGGGTGGATACTGCCATCTCCAGTGCCAGTGCGCATTCGCATCTCCATGCACATACACAACTGTGAATGGCTGGGGATCCGAGGGAACTGGATGGGTGGATAGTGCCATCTCCAGTGCCAGTGTGCATTCGCATCTCCATGCACATATGCAACTGTGAATGGCTGGGGATCTGGAGGAACTGGATGGGTGGATAGTGCCATCTCCAGTGCCAGTGCGCATTTGCATCTCCATGCACATACACAACTGTGAATGGCTGGGGATCCAGGGGAACTGGATGGGTGGATAGTGCCATTTCCAGTGCCAGTGCACATTCTCCATGCACATACGCAACTGTGAATGGCTGGGGATCCGGGGGAACTGGATGGGTGGATAGTGGCCATCTCCAGTGCCAGTGTGCGTTCGCATCTCCATGCACATACATAACTGTGAATGGCTGGGTCTCCGTGGAATACGAGGAAGAAAATCTTGAAATTCACCCCTTAGCAGCACGATGAGGACTGACTCCTTACAGGATCTGCATTGGTTGATGGGCACAAGTAAAGTCTCAAGCGTACTGTGTGATCAGTTCTGGGGGGGTTGATTGGAAGGAGACCGCTGTAAGAATCAGGAGCGTAAAGTGTAAATTAAAAAATACAGAAAAAAATATTTTGTTACTGTTGAAACCTATAAATTTTAATCTCTCTCCCCACTTTAATTACACAGTCCAATTTTATAAGCATAATAAGACACTCCAGGAGGGAGTATCAGACAGTTCTAATGCATAGCCAGGGGCTGAAGGCACTGGCTGCATGTTAAAAATGTCTAATACACACTCCCTCATGTCTTACCACTTATATATAAAGATGGGAACTCTCTTGCATTTACTATTGCAGCCACTGTTCCCTAGAACTCTCTTCAATTTATTGTGGCAGCCCCTGCTCCCTGGAACTCTCCTATTTGCTGCAGCAGCCCCTGGTCTCTAGAAATCACTCAGATTTGTTATGGCAGACTGTTCTCTACAACACTCTCTACAATTTGTTGTGGCTGCCCCCAATCTTTGGAACTCATTACAATTTATTGTGGCTGCCCCTGGTCTTTGTATTCTCTACATTTGCAACAGCAAAAGCCCCTGCTCGAAATTTCATTTTCATTTGATTTTTTTTGCTAACTAGGTGAGGACACTGGGAAAAGCCCATTTTCTGTTCCAACCCAAAAAAGACTAAAAAAACAACAATAAACAATAAACAATACAAGTTACATTCAGACAAAACAAATACATGACTCTGTAGAGTTCAGAAAAGCCCTACAAGTAGTCTTAAAATTTAAAAGAAAAGTGGAAGAATAAACTTCAAGGAGCAGTGCATTCCAAAACTGATGTGCTACCACAGAGAATGACCTTGCACCCACTTTGGTTCGAAAGGAGGTATTTTTCAGAATAATGCCATTATTTGAGCATAAGTTACAGAAAAGGGGCATTACCACAACCAACTTTGATAACAGGTACTTAATATTTAAAAAAATAGATTTGAAAACTCGACAGCCCAAACAAAATGTAATCCTATTGTTCAATGCTAGCCATTCAAGCGTACAGTACATTAAACAAGGTGAGATGGAAATGAATAATCCAGAACAAAATAGCAAATATTATTATAGGTCACAGAAAGCTACTAACAGGTACAGCACTCAGTATACGGACAGAGAACTATTAACAGATAGAGCAGTCAGTATACATACAGAGACCATTTAATAGCTATAGTAGTCAGTATACATACAGAGAGCTATTAACACATGCATTAGTCAGTATACATACAGAGAGCTATTATCAGATACGGTAGTCAGTGTACATACAGAGAGCAATTAAGAGATACAGTAGTCAGTATACATACTGAGAGCTACTAACTGATACAACAGTAAATGTACATACTGAGAGATATTAACAGATACAATAGTCAAGTTCAAGTTCAAGTTTATTGTAGGAAAAAAATCCTTTGAGCAAGCTCATTCACAAGGAGGTCCTAATACATATATACAGACAAGGCAGAATCTACATACAAACAGAATTGCTTAGCGCAACAGATATAGTAGTCAGTATGCATACAGAAAGCTATTAACAGAAACAGTAGTCAGCATACTTACAGAGAACTATTTACAGATACAGTTGTCAGTATACTTACAGAGAGCTATTAACAGAAACAGTAGTCAGTAAACATGCAGAGAGCTATTAACAGATACAATAGTCAGTACAAATACAGATAGCTAGTAACAGACAGTAGTCAGCATACTTTCAGTGAGCTATTAACAGGTTTAGTAGTCAGTATACATACAGAGAGCTGTTAACAGGAACAGTAGTCAGTATACATATAGAGAGCTATTAACAGACACAGTAGTCAGCATACATACACACAGTAAATAGATACAGTAGACAGTAAACATACAGAGACCTACTGACAGATTAAGTAGTCAGTATACATACAGAGAGCTATTAACAGATACAGTTGTCAGTACAAATACAGAGAGCTAGTAACAGATACAGTAGTCAGCATACTTACAGAGAGCTAGTAACAGATACAGTAGTCAGCATACTTACAGTGAGCTGTAAGCAGGTTTAGTAGTCAATATACAATACACACAGAGAGCTATTAACAGATACAGAAGTCATTATACATATAGAGAGCTATTAACAGAAAGTAGTCAGTATACATACATACAGTTAACAGATACAGTAGACAGTATACATACAGAGACCTACTGACAGATTCAGTAGTCAGTACAAATACAGAGAGCTAGTAACAGATACAGTAGTCAGCATACTTACAGAGAGCTATTAATAGATACAGTAGTCAGTATACACACAGAGAGCTATTAACAGATACAGAAGTGAGTACAAATACAGAGAGCTAGTAACAGATACAGTAGTCAGCATACTTACAGTGTGCTATTAACAGGCTTAGTAGTCAGTATACATACAGAAAGCTATTAACAGAAACAGAAGTCAGTATATATAAAGAGAGCTATTAATACTGTAGATACAGTAGTCAATATACATATAGAGACCTATTTACAGATACAGAAGTCAGTATACATACAGAGATCTATTAACAGATACAGTAGTCAGTATACATATAGACAGCTATTAACAGATATAGTAGTCAGTATACATACATACAGTTAACAGATATAGTAGAAAGTATACATTCAGAGACCTACTGACAGATTCAGTAGTATACATACAGAGATCTATCAACAGATACAGGAATCAGTATACATATAGAGAGCTATTAACAGACACAGTAGTCAGAATACATGCATACAAATAACATACAGAAGACAGTATACATACAGAGAGCAACTGACAGATTCATTAGTCAGTATACATACAGTGAGCTATTTACAGATACAGTAGTCAGTATACATACAGAGAGCTATTAACAAATACGGTAGTCAGTATACTCACAGAGAGCTAGTAACAGATACAATAGACAGTATACGTACAGCGAGCTATTAAAAGATACATTAGTCAATATATTCTCTGACAGCTATTAACAGATACAGTAGTCAGTATACATATAGACAGCTATTAACAGATGTAGTAGTCAGTATACATGTAGAAAGCTATTAACAGACACAGTAGTCAGTATACATACATACATTTAATACATACAGTAGACAGTATACATAGAGAGAGCTACTGACAGATTCAATAGTCATTATATAAAGAGAGAGCAATTAACGGATACAGTAGTCAGTACAAATACAGACAGCTAGAAACAGATACAGAAGTCAACATACTTACAGAGAGCTATTAACAGAAAAAGTAGTCAGTATATAAACAGAGAGCTATTAACAGATACAGGTGTCAGTATACATACAGAGAACAATTAACAGATACAGTAGTCAGTATACATATAGAGAGCTATTAACAGACACAGTAGTCAGTATACATGCATACAGTTAACAGATACCAAAGACAGTATACAGTACATACAAAAAGCTACTGATAGATTCACTAGTCAGTATACATACAGAGAGCTATTAACAGTTAAAAAATGGGTAAAATAATTTGAGGCTTCCGATTGGCTGAGACACTTTTCTAACTGGGCATCTATCAGACAACAGATGCCCAGCTATTAAAAGTGCCAGTCTAGCCTGCCCCATCACCAGTATCCTAGTGCCCTCATTGCTTAGTAATTGGCTAAAACCACCTAATATGAATTTCAAATTGCCGCCATGTTTTTTGCCCTGCTTAGCGAGACAAACTGCCCACAGCTAGTCAGCCCTTGCCACAGACCTATGGCACAGCTATGACAAGCAGTTTTGAAACGGAAAGCCCCCACATTTTTTTTCTGTTACCCAGTGAAATAATGAGTGAGCCCGGCCCCACATCACTCACGCATGCAGAACCCCCAAGTACCATTTTTCTGTTTTTAAAGCCTCAAATTATTTTACCCATTTTCTAAATGCACCCAAGATCGCATGCCTAACAAACACTCTTCTAAACCCCCAAAAAATTTAGGAACAACAGAAAACAGTTATTTTAAACAACAAAATGATAAGAAAACGCTGTCTGTGGAAATTTGAAAACACACTACATCGTGCTGCGGGGGGGGGCATTACTTCTCCGGCACCACTCACCCGATCGCTACTCTGTCTTTTCTGTGCAACAGAACCCATTACATTAATAAAAAAAAAAAATCAGTAAATCGTGTGTCTATGTGTGTAGAGGGGAGAAGAGGTTAACTAAAAAGTATAATAAAACAAGTGACACATCAAGAAACTGGTCTCATAGCAACAGCTCCTCTGGTAGCAGAGTGAGCAAGTGAGGAGACAGCCAGCCCAGAGGTGGCAGTGGCAGGACGGGGGAATTGAGAGAGAGAGAGAGCCAGCAAAAGCAGATGATCGGTTGGCATACTGACAGGCGAGCTAGTAGGTGTGTGTGCAAAGGGAGACTTGAGTTCAGCGGCCAGCAAGGGGAATCAGGTAGAGGATAGTGCAGCGAGATAGAGGGAATAAGAGACAGAACAGAAAAAAATAATTAATCTCTGTTGCATGCCACATATCGCTCCCCCCAAGTCTGTCTCACAAACTGATGCAATTCTCACTAACTTCTCTGCACAAATGAAAGTACCTCGTTTCCCACATGAAGTAGTCACCTCACCTGCAGCTTGAAGTAAATAACTGCCAGCCGACTACCCTCACTCTCCTAACATTGCAAAGCATTTAACAGCTCCCTTTCTTTACTCAATAGCAACAGTTCCTGATCCATCTGCACTTTGCACTGTCTCTTGTCGTGTCCCAATCGTGATGACAACAGCTCTCGGGGAAAAAATACGAGCAGACTTCTATTTCCCAGTCTCACTTGCAGCATGAAGTAAAGAACTGCCTGCTCGTTACCCTCACTCTCCCAAAAGCACAAAGCATTTCACTCACATTTGTCTTACTTCTCCCAATCGCAACAGCTCATCGCCTGACTGTGCTTACATCGCAACAGCTCCCAGTGGAAAAAAAAGGCAAATGTCAACTACTACTGTCAGGGGGTAAACAAAATAAAAAAACAAAAAACAAAGTGGAGTGGGGGGCAAAGCAACTGCATGACGATTGGTAAACAGACTGCTATGATGGCTGTTATTTAATCTGTTAAACTGCTCATTATAAATTACCAATCAAATTATGGTACAAGATTTTTAGGAATTTTTTTCTTCTTGTAATTGTCATGCTCCAATAGGACAAAAGTCCATTGCTCAAAATATTATCATTCTAATACAGGTGGAGGAACTATTTTATTATAAAACTTGTTTTAAAAGAATTTTTTATTAACAATTTCTTCTTCTTTTTTTTAACAGTGCCTATTTTCTAAGTGCAATAATACCCTCCAGGGTGGGCTGTATTGGGAAATACCGGACCTTCCAGTGCTATAAGGCCCTCCGCCTGTAGGCGTCAGGCCTCATTACGCCCCTGGGCGGTCCGGTATTTCCCAATACTGCCCACCCTGTCGGGTATTATTGCTTACATATAGTTCTTACTTTACATACAGAGAGCTATAAACAGATGCATTAGTCAGTATACATACAGAGAGCTACTAACAGATACAACAGTAAGTGTACAAACAGAGAGATATTAACAGATACTGCAGTCAAGTTCAAGTTCAGGTTTATTGTAGAAAATTAAATTCATTGAGCAAGCTCATTCACAAGGAGGTCCTGATACATACTGAATATACAGACAAGGCAGAAACTACATACAAACAGGAATTGCATAGCGCAACAGGTATAGAAGTCAGTATACCTACAGAGAACTATTAACAGAAACAGTACTCAGCATAGTTACAGAGAGATACTAACAGATATAGTAGTCAGTACACATACAGAGAGATATTAACAGAAACAGTAGTTAGTATACATCCATTGAGCTAGTAACAGATGCAGTAGTCAGCATAATTACAGAGAGCTGTTAACAGGTTTAGTAGTCAGTATACATACAGAGAGCTCTTAACAGACACAGTAGTAAGTATACATACATACAGTTAACAGATACAGTAGACAGTATACATACAGAGACCTTCTGACAGCTTCAGTAGTCAGTATACATATAGAGAGTTATTAACAGATACAGCAGTCTGTATACACACAGAGAGCTATTAACAGATGCAGTAGTCAGTAAAAATACAGAGAGCTAGTAAGAGATACAGCAGTCAGCATACTTACAGTCAACTATTAACAGGTTTAGTAGTCAATATACATACAGAAAGCTATTAACTGATACAGTAGATAGTATACATATAGAGAGATATTAACAAACACCGTAGTCAGTATACATATATACAGTTAACAGATACAGTAGACAGTAGACATACAGAGAGCTACTGACAGATTCAGTAGTCAGTATTGATACAGAGAGCTATTAACAGATATAGTTCTTACTTTACATACAGAGAGCTATTAACAGATACAGTAGTCAGCATACTTACAGTGAGCTAATAACAGATACAGCTGTCAGTATACATACAGAGAGCTATTAACAGATTCAGTAGTCAGTATACATACAGAGAGCGTTTTACAGATACAGCAGTCAATAAACTTATAGAGATCTATTAACAGGTACTGTAGTCAATATACATACAGAGAGCCATTAACAGATATAGTAGTCAGTATACTCACAGAGAGATATTAACAGATTCAGTAGTCAGCCTACTTACAATGAGCTAATAACAGATACAGCTATCAGTATACATACAGAGGGCTATTAACAGATTCAGTAGTCAGCCTACTTAGAGAAAGCTATAAAGAGATACAGTAGTCAGCATCCTTACAGTGAACTAATAACAGATACAGCTGTCAGTATACATACAGAGAGCTTTTAACAGATGCAGTAGTCAGTACACATACAGAGAGCTTTTAACAGATACAGCAGTCAGTATACTTATAGAGATCTATTAACAGGTACTGTAGTCAGTATACATACAGAGAGCTATTAAAAGACACAGTAGTCAGTATACATACATACAGTTAAAAGATACAGTAGTCAGCTTACATACAGTGAGCTATTAACAGATATAGTTGTTAGAATACATAGAGAGAGCTATTAACAGATACAGTTGATACTGTACATACACAGAGCTATTAATAGATACAGAAGTCAAAATACATAATCAGACAAATTAACAGACACAGTAGTCAGCATACATGAATAGAGATATTAAAAGGTAGAGTAGTCAGTATACATTCTCAGAGCTATTAACAGATACAGGTGTCAGTATACATACAGAGAGCTATTAACAGACACAGTAGTCAGTATACTAACATACTAACATACTATTTGCCAGCAGATTAGGCCTTACAGTCTATCGAGTCTGCTCGAACTTTAGATCCTTAGTTGGGTGCCGAGACCCTCCCATCCCTTGTGCTCCAGAAACCCGTATCATCCATCCCCACCCCCCTGGGACAGGACATCATCTGATACATCCACTTTCTGTGTCTGTCCCATCCTCTCTTGAAGCCCTCCACTGTGGATATCTGAATTAGCTCACCAGGCAGTGCATTCCAAGGGTCCACCACCCTCTCAGTGAAAAACCTCCTCCTCTTTTCCCCCTTACCCTTCCACCTTCCAACTTCAAACCATGCCCTCTGGTGATGCCTCCCTGCTTTAGTCTAAAGATCCCCTCCATGTTTACCCTATGTATTCCCTTGAGGTACTTGAAGACCTCAATCGTGTCCCCCCTGTCTCTCCTCTCCTCCAGTGAAAACAGGCAGAGCTCCTTAAGTCTGTCCTCATATGTCAAATCCCCTAGCCCTCGTATCATCTTTGTTGCCCTCCTCTGTACCCTTTCTAGGAGCTGTATGTCCCTCTTTAAGTGTGGTCTCCAGTACTGTACACAGTACTCAAGGTGTGGTCTAAACAGTCCATTGTACAGCGGCAGAATCACTTCCTTGCTCCTAGAGGTGATCCCCCTTGCGATGCATCCCAACATCCTGTTTGCCTTGCTAGCCGCTCTCCTGCACTGCTCAGAGTTATTCATACATGCATCCACCATGACCCCTAGGTCTTTTTCCCCTATTGAGGCCTCCAGCGCCTCCCCTCCCAGGGTGTACCTGTGTTTAGGGTTTCCCTGACCAAGATGCAACACCTTGCACTTGGTGATATTGAAATCTAATTTCCATGTGTGAGCCCAGCTTTCCAGGGTGTCCAGGTCCCCTTGCAGGGCCAACCTCCCCTCTTCTCCCTCAACTACTGCTCCCATCTTGGAGTCATCCACGAAGAGACTCATTTCACACCCTATACCCTCCCTGATGTCCGATATGTATGCATTAAACAGGATCGGACCCAGGACCGAGCCCTGCGGTACCCCACTACCAACCTCTCTAGGGTTTGAGAGCTCCCCACAGACCACTACTCTCTGAGTGCATTCAGCTAGCCAGTTTTCAATCCATCTGACCATCAAAGGGCCTACTCCTAACCCCATCAGTTTCTCCACCAGACCATTGTGGGGGACAGAGTCAAACGCCTTGCTGAAGTCCAAGAATAATACATCCACAGGCTTACCCCTGTCCAGTTCTGATGTTACCCATTCATAGAACTCCACAAGGTTGGTTTGACATGATCTACCTGGCACAAACCCATGTTGCCGACTATCCAGACCTCCACCTCCTCCAAGTACACCCCAATCATTCCTTTAGTATACTCTCCATTAATTTCCCACCACCGAGGTCAAACTGATGAGTCTATAGTTACCTGGTACTTCCCTCGACCCCTTTTATGGATTGGTAACATGTGCCTCTCACCAATCCCTAAAATTGCCTCCCTGTCTCGGATGACCTGCTGAAAAGCTCCGCCAGGGGTGCAGCCAGTATGTCCGCCAATTCCCATAGTACTCTCGGATGAATGCCATCCGGCCCAGGAGATTTGTCTTTCTTTAGGGCCTTGAGGGCTAACCACACCTTTTTGGCAGAGATAGCATCATCCGTCCCCTCCACCTTACTGGCCTTTTTATCTTTACCCAGATGTGACACCCCTGGGGTACCTCTCTCTCCCTCTTGCTCCATTTTTGTTGCTCCCCTGATCCCACTTACTGATGTTTCTATCCCCTTCATGCCTTGCTGTGTCGATATCCCATCCCCCTCCCTAGTGAACACAGAGGCAAAGTACTTGTTAAATACCTCTGCCTGGTCCCTCGCCTCTTCCACCCACTCTCCTGCTGATCTCAATCTGCTGAGATGGCCCTTAGTTTTTCTCCGCTCCCCAATGCACCGGAAGAACCCCTTTTCCCCTCCATGTATCCCCTATGCCAGCCGCTGCTCTTTACTGGACTTTGCTCCCCTCACCATACGGGTGACTTTTCTAGATGCAAGCTGGTACATTTCCTTATCCCTATCCCCTCTTGTTGTTTTATATTTTTTGTAGGCTGCCTTCTTTTCTCTGACTGCTACCTGTACCTCACTGGACCACCAGCATGGTTTATGTGACCTTGCTCCCTTACGTTTCAACTTTGTGCAGATCCTGACTGCCTCATGAAGTCCCCGTTTTATGACCTCCCATCTCCTTTCCACACTTGTCATTGAGGTAATCCCCATCAAGTGATCCTTGAGAATATTTCCCATGCCCATGAAGTCTGCCCCCCTGAAGTCCACTGCCAGTGTCCTAGATCTCACCCCCCTCCCCCCATACTTATTTGAAACCAGACAGTATTGT
Source organism: Neoceratodus forsteri (assembly GCA_016271365.2). Classification (NCBI taxonomy): domain Eukaryota; kingdom Metazoa; phylum Chordata; order Ceratodontiformes; family Ceratodontidae; genus Neoceratodus; species Neoceratodus forsteri. Next base: position 8,048,492 of record CM057449.1, read on the forward strand.
GGTTGCTCCCAGTCAGGGGGTCTTGTACAACCATGTCCCTTACCAGATCCCCATCTGCCAGAACCACATCCAGGACATGCCCCTCCCTTGTGGGCTCCATCACATGCTGTGTTAAGAAAACATCCTGGAAGCCATCCAGCAGCCTCTGCTCCTTCGCCACCTTAGAGGACATGGTTCCCCAGTTTGTACCTGGCATATTAAGGTCCCCCATCAACACCACTCCTTCCCCTTTTGGTCCACACTGGGCAATGATGTTGTCCAGCAAACCATCCTCTAGAACCTCACTCATCCAAGGGGCCTATATGCTATACCCAGCTTGACCTTATTTCCTGCTGAGGATCGTAAAGTGACCCATAAGGCCTCCACGTTTCCTCTGCCTCTTCTACCTAGCAATTTCTATGTCATCTCTAATGAACATAGCCACTCCACCCTCTGCCCTCCTTTCTATCCTTCCTGAGCATAGTGTGCCCCTATACGTTTAGGTCCCAGTCATGGTTTTTGTTGTTCACGTTTCTGTGACCGCCGCCATCACCCCCTCGAACAGCATGGCCTGGAACTCTGGCAACTTGTTTCCCAAGCTCCTGGCATTTACTAACACCAACACCCACCCCTTATCCCTGATTCTCTTTGTCGAACCCCACCCAGATTCCTTATACTTCCATCCTCCTTCTGCTCCTCCTGAAACCTCCATCCCCAATCTGTTTCCCCCTTCCCCCCTTGGGCGTGAAGGCTACTTCCCTCATTTGGAGGAGAGGGCTTCTGGTCAGCCCCTCCCTTATCCCTTCCCCCCTCACAAGTTTAAACCCCACCTTTCTTGTATGTAGTCAGCCATCCCCTGTTTAAGGACTTCCTTCCCTAATGGGGCAAGATGAAACCTGTCCTTGGCATATAGTCCCTTATCCTCCCAAACTCCATTCCAGTTCCCTAGCACCCCCAACCCACTCTTCACCCCACTTCCTGAGCCAGTCATTAACCTCTGTGAGCTTCATTTTTCTCCACTGAGGCCTTTGGTACTGCAATATCTCCAAAATGAAATGTTGCATCCATTATCCCGACAGACTCTGGCAAGTTCTTGGAACCTTGCTTGGATTTCCAAAATGCTATTTCCCTCTAGATCATTAGTTCCCAAATGCACCAGGAAATCCAGTTTTCCTCCACAATCCCTAACCATTTCATACACCATGAGCTTTGCTCTGTGCAGTGTCACCCAGAGATACACACTATCTTCACCTGGCTATGGCATCCACCCCCCTGTCCCTCCCACTGGATACCCCTAATCCATGAGTCTCCCAATAACAGAACCTAACAACACCATCATCCTTATGGTTACCTCCACTATGCCCTCTCAGCCCCCCTTCCCCTTATTCATGATCTCAACTTCGTGGGAGTCTTCCTGCCTTACTAGAGACCCCTTGTCACCCTCCCCTTTCTGCCTCCCTTGCTATTTTGCCCACTTAACTCAAACTCCCTCTGAATAGGTGTCCCCTTTAACCCTCTCTTATCCGAACCATTTATCCTGGCCCTGATGGTTTCTCCTTCCCCCACACCACCATCCTCCCCCTTGTAATAGTACCCTGCCTCCAGAGGCTCTCTGTGGGTCCCCTTAGCTGGAACCCATCCTTGGTACTGCCCCCTGCTGAAGGGGCTCCTCTCCCACCTCCTTGTCTCCCAGTTTCTCTCCAATCATGCTCTCCTCTTTCATGTCTGGAATATGTTGCATCTCCCCATTAGCTTAACATATATGTTTCCCCTTCTCCCTCTGGGACTATTTCTATCTTTTCCATTGCCGGTCTGTGATGCCCTATGAGTATCAGACTCCCTCCCCCCGGCCTCTGTATAAGTTTTCTCATTTCCACCAACCCCTTCCTCTCCCTCTAGGTTGCTTAGTAGCTCAAATTTATTGCGACACTCTGTGTCAGCCTCCATCAAGTAACCTGAGATTCCCTGACTGCACCTCTAAACTGCCCTCTTCTTCCCTCTTGCTCTGTTCACCTTAGGGCTCCTTCCCACAGTCTGCTGTTTTAGGCTTCCGCAACAGCCCCTCTGACTCTTCCCCCTCCACTCTCTTTGTATTCAGAATGTTCACCCATCAGCTTTCCCTTAGCATCAACTTCCCTATCTAAGGGTCCTCTGTCCAGAATATCCCCTCCGACTTGCTGTAACATAACGTCCTGTAATTTCAGAGCATTGCCCCAGCCTCCCTCAGCCCCACCTTCTGCTGCCCATATCCACACCCTTATCCTTGGTCACCCCCTCAGCTCCCCCAGCTTGCTCCTTAACCAATATACCTCACTCCTGATACAAGATAACTGTCTACAGAGTGGGCAGCCTCCCTCTCTCCAGGCCCAATTTAGAATTATTGCCATTCCACAGCCTGTACAGCCTACAACCCTTCCAAAAATGCCTGCCATGGTGGAATATGGCCACCCTGTTTATCCCCCTCTGTTTATAATGGCACACCCCCTTTTCTCAGTCCCGTTTCCCCTGGAAAACAGTTTCTCTCTATACTGACTGTAGTTATTTACAAACCCAATTTCAACCCCACCAATAGAGTTCCAAAGTCTCACAAACACATACAGTCCAGTGTGTGTTCAGTCCCACTAACAGTGTGTGTAAGCAGACATCAGGTACCGTATGATGTCACAGGCCCACCAGCTGCTGTTGCTTCAAATTTCAGTTCTAAAACAGAAATACTCAGCCTTTCAATCCCAACCCCCAGTGGTTTTTCAGTATTTAAGAAAGCCTACAAATCAGGGTGGGTGAGAGGGCTCTTAGCAAACACCAGGCAAACAACACATTTAAATTTTCCTCTAATTAACCCTGACAAACAACTGTCTCCAAACCTCAAAAAGTTACAATATCACATCCCAAGTAACAGTTCTAATTCAGGGTAATAATTTTTACCACATAGAGCTAATTTCACTTACAAACTATTCCAATATTTCAGTTAAAAACAGAATATAAACACAGAGCTCTGTCCAACCAACCTGCTGCTCTGAGCTCCCAAGTGAACAATGGAGGCCAGGGTAATTCCTGTTTAAAGACAAAGTAATTGCAGCTAATGTCCCTTCCCCCTAACACCAGGCAAACAACACATTTAAATTTCCCTCTAATTAACCCTGACAAACAACTGTCTCCAAACCTCAAAAAGTTACAATATCACAGCCCAAGTAACAGTTCTAATTCAAGGTAATATTTTTTACCACATAGAGCTAATTTCACTTACAAACTATTCCAATATTTCAGTTAAAACAGAATATAAACACAGAGCTCTGTCCAACCAACCTGCTGCTCTGAGCTCCCAAGTGAACAATGGAGGCCAGGGTAATTCCTGTATAAAGACAAAGTAATTGCAGCTAATGTCCCTTCCCCCTAACACCAGGCAAACAACACATTTAAATTTCCCTCTAATTAACCCTGACAAACAACTGTCCCCAAACCTCAAAAAGTTACAATATCACAGCCCAAGTAATGGTTCTAATTCAGGGTAATAATTTTTACCACATAGAGCTAATTTCACTTACAAACTATTCCAATATTTCAGTTAAAAACAGAATATAAACACAGCGCTCTGTCCAACCAACCTGCTGCTCTGAGCTCCCAAGTGAACAATGGAGGCCAGGGTAATTCCTGTTTAAAGACAAAGTAATTGCAGCTAATGTCCCTTCCCCTAACACCAGGCAAACAACACATTTAAATTTCCCTCTAATTAACCCTGACAAACAACTGTCCCCAAACCTCAAAAAGTTACAATATCACAGCCCAAGTAACAGTTCTAATTCAGGGTAATAATTTTTACCACATAGAGCTAATTTCACTTACAAACTATTCCAATATTTCAGTTAAAACAGAATATAAACACAGAGCTCTGTCCAATCAACCTGCTGCTCTGAGCTCCCAAGTGAACAATGGAGGCCAGGGTAATTCCTGTTTAAAGATAAAGTAATTGCAGCTAATGTCCCTTCCCCTAACACCAGGCAAACAACACATTTAAATTTCCCTCTAATTAACCCTGACAAACAACTGTCCCCAAACCTCAAAAAGTTACAATATCACAGCCCAGGTAACAGTTCTAATTCAGGGTAATAATTTTTACCACATAGAGCTAATTTCACTTACAAACTATTCCAATATTTCAGTTAAAAACAGAATATAAACACAGAGCTCTGTCCAACCAACCTGCTGCTCTGAGCTCCCAAGTGAACAATGGAGGCCAGGGTAATTCCTGTTTAAAGACAAAGTAATTGCAGCTAATGTCCCTTCCCCCTAACACCAGGCAAACAACACATTTAAATTTCCCTCTAATTAACCCTGACAAACAACTGTCCCCAAACCTCAAAAAGTTACAATATCACAGCCCAAGTAACAGTTCTAATTCAAGGTAATAATTTTTACCACATAGAGCTAATTTCACTTACAAACTATTCCAATATTTCAGTTAAAACAGAATATAAACACAGAGCTCTGTCCAACCAACCTGCTGCTCTGAGCTCCCAAGTGAACAATGGAGGCCAGGGTAATTCCTGTTTAAAGACAAAGTAATTGCAGCTAATGTCCCTTTCCCCTAACACCAGGCAAACAACACATTTAAATTTCCCTCTAATTAACCCTGACAAACAACTGTCCCCAAACCTCAAAAAGTTACAATATCACAGCAAAGTAACAGTTCTAATTCAGGGTAATAATTTTTACCACATAGAGCTAATTTCACTTACAAACTATTCCAATATTTCAGTTAAAACAGAATATAAACCCAGAGCTCTGTCCAATCAACCTGCTGCTCTGAGCTCCCAAGTGAACAATGGAGCCAGGTAATTCCTGTTTAAAGATAAAGTAATTGCAGCTAATGTCCTTCCCCCTAACACCAGGCAAACAACACATTTAAATTTCCCTCTAATTAACCCTGACAAACAACTGTCCCCAAACCTCAAAAAGTTACAATATCACAGCCCAAGTAACAGTTCTAATTCAGGGTAATATTTTTTACCACATAGAGCTAATTTCACTTACAAACTATTCCAATATTTCAGTTAAAAACAGAATATAAACACAGAGCTCTGTCCAACCAACCTGCTGCTCTGAGCTCCCAAGTGAACAATGGAGGCCAGGGTAATTCCTGTATAAAGACAAAGTAATTGCAGCTAATGTCCCTTCCCCCTAACACCAGGCAAACAACACATTTAAATTTCCCTCTAATTAACCCTGACAAACAACTGTCCCCAAACCTCAAAAAGTTACAATATCACAGCCCAAGTAACAGTTCTAATTCAGGGTAATAATTTTTACCACATAGAGCTAATTTCAGTTACAAACTATTCCAATATTTCAGTTAAAAACAGAATATAAACACAGAGCTCTGTCCAACCAACCTGCTGCTCTGAGCTCCAAAGTGAACCTTGTATACATGTATACATGCATACAGTTAAAAGATACAGTAGTCAGCTTACATACAGTGAGCTAACAGATATAGTTGTTAGAATACATAGAGAGAGCTATTAACAGATACAGAAGATACTGTACATACACAGAGCTATTAATAGATACAGAAGTCAAAATACATAATCAGACAAATTAACAGACACAGTAGTCAGCATACATGAATAGAGATATTAAAAGGTAGAGTAGTCAGTATACATTCTCAGAGCTATTAACAGATACAGGTGTCAGAAAACATACAGAGAGCTACTGACAGATTCAGTAGTCAGTATAGATACAGATAGCTATTAACAGATACAGTACTCAGTATACTTACAGTGAGCTATTTTCAGGTTTAGTAGTCAGTATACATACAGAGAGAAATTAACAGATACAGTAGTCAGTATTCATATAGACAGCTATTAACAGACACAGTAGTCAGTAAACATACACACAGTTAACAGATACAGAAGAAAGTATACATACAGAGACCTACTGACAGATTCTGAAGTCATTAAACATACAGAGAGCTATTAACAGATACAGGAGTCAGTATATATATAGAGAGAGCTATTAACAGATACAACAGTCAGTATACACACAGAGAGTTATTAAGAGATGCAGTAGTCAGTACAAATACAGAGAGCTAGTAAGAGATACAGTAGTCAGCATACTTACAGTCAACTATTAACAGGTTTAGAAGTCAATATACATACAGAAAGCTATTAACTGATACAGTAGATAGTATACATATAGAGAGATATTAACAAACACAGTAATCAGAATACATATATACAGTTAACAGATACAGTAGACCGTATACATACAGAGAGCTACTGACAGATTCAGTAGTCAGTATACATACAGAGAGCTATTAACAGATATAGTTCTTACTTTACATACAGAGAGCTATAAACAGATACAGTAGTCAGTACACTTACAGAGAGCTATTAGCAGATTCAGTAGTCAGTATGCAACAGAGAGCTAGTAACAGAAACAATCGTCAGTATACAAGCAGAGAGCTATTAACAGATACAGAAGACGGAATACATACACAGAGATAGTAATAGATACTGAAGTCAGTATACATAATCAGATGAACTAACAAACACTGTAGTCGGCATACATAAATAGAGATATTAAAAAGGTACAACAGTCAGTATATGTACTGAGAGCTATTATCAGATAGAGGCGAAAGTATTCATACAGAGAGCTGTTTACAGATACAGTAGTTAGTATCGATACAGAGAGCTATTAAGAGGCACGGTAGTCAGCATACATATAGAGAGCTATTAAAAGACACAATAGTCAGAATACATACAGTTAACAGATACATTACACAGTATCCTTACAGAGAGCTATTAACAGAGACAGTAGTCATCATACTTTCAGTGAGCTATTAACAGATATAGTTGTTACTATTCATAGAGAAAGCTATTAACAGAGACAATAGATGGTATACATTCACAGAGCTATTACTAGATGCAGAAGTCAGCATACATAATCTGACATTTTAAACTCAGTAGTCTGCATACAAAAATAGAGATATTAAAAGGTACAGTGGTAGGATACAAACAGAGAGCTATTAACAGATACAGGTGTCAGTATATATAGAGAGCTATTACCAGATACAGTAGTCAGTTTATATATAGAGAGCTATTAACAGACACAGAAGTCAGTATACATGCATACAGATAACACATACAGAAGACAGTATACATGCAGAGAGCTACTGACATATTCAGTAGTCAGTATTGATACAGAGAGCGATTAACGGATACAGTAGTCAGTACAAATACAGAGAGCTAGTAACATATACATTAGTCAGTATACATGCAGAAAGCTATTAACAGACACAGTAGTCAGTATATATGCATACAGTTAACAGATACAGAAGACAGTATACATACAGTGAGCAATTGAGATAGTTGTTACTATACATACAGAAAGCTATTAACAGATACAGTAGTCAATAAATATAGAGTGATATTAACAGATACAGTAGTCAGTATACATACAGAGAGCTATTAACAGATACAGTGCTCAGTATACTCACAGAGAGCTATTAACAGATTCAAAAGACAGAACACATACAGCGAGCTATTAACAGTTACATTAGTCAATATACTCACTGAGAGCTAATAAAAGATACAGTAGTCAGTATACATATAGAGAGCGATTAACAGACACAGTAATCAGTATACATACATACATTTATCACATACAGTAGACAGTACACTTAGAGAGAGCTACTAACAGATTCAATAGTCGTTATACATACAGAGAACTGCTAACGGATACAATAGTTAGTACAAATACAGAGAGCTAGTAACAGACACAGTAGTCAGTATACTTACAGAGAGATATTATCAGATACAGAGGTCAGTATACATACAGAGAGCTATTAATAGATACAGCAGTCTGCATAATTACAGTGAGCTATTAACAGATACAGTAGTCATACAGAGAGCTATTAACAGATACAGTAGTCGGTATACATAAAGAGAGCTATTAACAGATACAGCAGTCAGTATACTTACAGAGATCTATTAACAGGTACAGAAGTCAGTATACACATAGAGAGCTATTAACAGACACAGAAGTCAGTATAAATACATACAGTTAACAGATACAGTAGTTTGCATACTTAGAGAGAGGTATTAACAGATACGGTAGTCAGCATACATACAGAGAGCTATTAACGGATACAGTAGTCAGTATATACACAGAGAGCTATTAACAGATATAGTAATCGGTATACGTACCGAAAGCTATTAACAGATACAGCAGTCAGTGTACTTTCAAAGAGCTATAAAGAGCTACAGTAGTCAGTATACTTACAGAGAGCTATTAACAGATACAGTAGTCAGTAAACTCACTGACAGGTATTAACAGATGCAATTGTCAGCATACATACAGTGAGCTACTAACAGACACATTAGTCAATATACTCACAGAGAGCTATTAACAGATTCAGTAGTCAGTATGCAAGACAAGAGAGCGCTATTAACAGATACAGTAGATGGAAGACATACACAGAGCTATTAATAGATGAAGAAGTCAGTATACATTGTCAGACATAGTAGTCAGCATACAAAAATAGAATTAGTGAAAGGTACAGCAGTCAGTATACATACGGACAGCTGTTATCATGTACAGGTGATAGTATTTATACAGAGAGCAATTTTACAGACACAGTAATCAGTATACTTGAATACAGTAAACAGATACAGTTGACAGTATACATAGAGAGCTACTGACAGATTCAGTAGTCAATATACATACAGTGAGCTATTAACAGATATAGTTGTTACTATACATAAAGAGAGCTATTAACAGATACCATAGTCAGTATACATGCAGAGAGTTATTAACGGAAACAGAAGTCAGCATACTCACAGAGAGCTATGAACAGATAAAATCATCAGTACACATGTAGCGAGCTTTTAACAGATACATTAGTCAATATTCTCACAAAGAGCTATTAACAGATTCAGTAGTCAGTACACAAACAGAGAGCTATTAACAGATACTGAAGTCAATATATATATAGAGAGCTATTAACCGATACAGTAGTCAGTATACATATGTACAGTTAAGACATATAGTAGACAGTATACACAAAGAGAGCTACTGACAGATTCAGTAGTCAGTATACATGCAGAAAGCTGTCAACAGATACAGTAGTCAGTCCAAATACAGAGCGCTATTAACAGATACAGTAGTCAGTATACTTACAGAGAGCTATTAACTGATACAGTAGTCAGTATACATACAGAGAACTGTTAACAGATTGAGCAGTCAGCATACTTACTGAGAACTATTTACAGATACAGTCGTCAGTATACTTACAGAGAGCTATTAACATATATAGCTGCTACTGTACATAGAGAGAGCTATTAACTGATACAGTAGTCAGCATACATACAGTAAGCTATTAACAGATACAGCAGTCAACACACTTACAGTAAGCTATTAACAGGTATAGTAGTCAGTATACATATAGAGAGCAATTAATAGACGTAGTATTCAGAATACTTACATACAGTTAACAGATACACTAGACAGTATACATACAGAGAGCTAGTAACAGATACAGCAGTCAGCATATTTACAGAGAGTTATTAACAGATACAGTAGTTAGCATACTTACAGTGAGCTATTAACAGATATAGTTGATACTATACATAAAGAGAGGTATTAACTGATACAGTAGTCAGTATTCATACAGTGAGCTATTAATAGATATAGTTGCTACTATACATAGAGAGAGCTATTAACTGACACAGTAGTCAGTTTACTTACATAAAGCTATCAGATACAGTAGACATTATAAACACAGAGAGCTACTGTCAGATTCAGTAGTCAGTATTGATACAGAGAGATGTTAAAAGATTCAGTTGTCAGTAAAAATACAGAGAGCTATTAACAGATTCAGTAGTCAGCATACTTACAGAGAGCTATAAACAGATACAGTAGTCAGCGTCCTTACAGTGAACTAATACACATACAGCTGTCAGTATACATACAGAGAGCTATAAACAGATGCAGTAGTCAGTACACATACAGAGAGCTTTAAACAGATACAACAGTCAGTATACTTATAGAGATCTATTAACAGGTACTATAGTCAGTATACATACAGAGTGCTATTAACAGATACAGTAGTCAGTATACATACATACAGTTAAAGATACAGTAGTCAGCTTACATACAGTGAGCTATTAACAGATATAGTTGTTAGTATAAATAGAGAGAGCTATTAACAGTTACAATAGATGGTGTACATACACAGAGCAATTAATAGATACAGAAGTCAAAATACATAATCAGACAAATTAACAGACACAGTAGTCAGCAAACATGAATAGAGATATTAAAAGGTAGAGCAGTCAGAATACATTCTCAGAGCTATTAACAGATACAGGTGTCAGTATACATACAGAGAGCTACTGACAGATTCAGTAGTCAGTATACTTACAGATAGCTATTAACAGATACAGTAGTCAGTATACTTACAGTGAGCTATTATCAGGTTCAGTAGTCAGTATACATACAGAGAGAAATTAACAGACACAGTAGTCAGTATACATACATACAGTTAACAGATACATTTGAAAGTATGCATACAGTGACCTACTGACAGATTCAGTAGTCATTAAACGTGCAGAGAGCTATTGATAGAAACAGTAGTCACAATACATAAATAGAACTATTAACAGGTACAGAAGTCAGTATACATATAGAGGGCTAGTAACAGATGCAGTAGTCAGTATACATACAGAGAGCTACTAACAGATAGAGTAGTCTGTACACATACAGAGAGCGAGAGTAACAGATGCAGTAGTCAGTAAAAATACAGAGAACTATTAAAAGGTACAGTAGTCAGTACACATATAAGAGAGCTATTAACAAATACAGCTTTTAGTATACATATTGAGAGCTATTAACAGATAGAGTAGCCAGTATACATACAGAGAACTATTAACAGATGCAGCAGTCAGTATACATACAGAGAGCTATTAACAGATACAGTTGTCACTACAAATACAGAGAGCTTGTAACAGATACAGTAGTCAGCATACTTACAGTGTGCTATTATAAAATTCAGGAGTCAGTATACATATAGAGATCTATTAACAGACACAGTAGTCAGTATACATACATACAGTTACCTGATACAGAACACGGTATACATACAGAGAGCTACTGAACAGATTCAGCAGTCAGTATATATACAGAGAGCAATTAACAGATTCAGTAGTCAGTATAAATACTGAGAGCTATTAACAGATACAGTAGTCAGTATGCATTCAGAGAACTATTAACAGATACAGTACTCAGTATACATACAGAGAACTATTTACATATGCAGCTGTCAATATACATACAGAGAGCTATTAACAGATGCAGCAGTCATTATACATACAGACACCTATTAACAGATGCAGCAGTCATTATACAAATAGAGTGCTATTAACAGATACAGTAGTCAGAACACACATTAGGAACTATTAACAGATGCAGCAGTCAGTATACATACAGCGAGCTATTAACAGATACTGTAGTCAGTATACATATAGAGAGCTATGAACAGATACAGTAGTCCGTATACATTCAGCGAAATACTAACAGATGCAGCAGTCAGTATACATACTGAGAGCTAACAGATACATTAGTCAGTATGCATACAGAGAACTATTAACAGATACATTAGTCAGTATACATACGGAGAGCTATTAACAGATACATTAGTCAGTATGCATATAGAGAGCTATTAACAGATACAGTAGTCAGTATGCATATAGAGAGCTGTTAACAGATCTGGTAGTCAGTATTCATACATACATACAGTTAACACATACAGTAGGCAGACTACCTACAGAGAGCTACTGAGAGATTCAATAGTCTGTATACATACTGTGAGCTATTAACAGATATAGTTGTTACTATCCATACAGAGAGCTATTAAGAGATACAGTAGACGGTATACTCACAGAGAGCTGCTAACAGATACATTAGTCAGTATACATACAGCGTGCTATTAACAGATACATTAGTCAATATGCTTACAGAGAGCTATGAACAGATTCAGAAGTCAGTAGACTCACAGAGAGCTATCAGCAGATACAGTAGTCAGTATGCAACAGAGAGCTAGAAACAGAAACAGTAGTCAGTATACATGCAGAGAGCTATTAACAGATACAGAAGACGGAATACATACACAGAGCTACTAATAGATACAGAAGTCAGTATACATAATCAGACAAACTAACAGACACTGTAGTCAGCATATATAAATAGAGATATTAAAAAGGTACAACAGTCAGTACACATACAGAGAGCTATTATCAGATACAGGTGACAGTATTCATACAGAGAGCTGTTTACAGATACAGTAGTTAGTATAGCTACAGAGAGCTATTAAGAGACACAGTAGTCAGTATACATATAAAGAGCTATTAATAGACACAGTAGTCAGAATACATACATACAGTTAACAGATACATTACACAGTATCCTTACAGAGAGCTATTAACAGAGACAGTAGTCATCATACTTTCAGTGAGCTATTAACAGATATAGTTGTTACTATTCATTGAGAAAGCTATTAACAGAGACAGCAGATGGTATACATTCAGAGAGCTATTACTAGATGCAGAAGTCAGCATACATAATCTGACATATTAAACTCAGTAGTCTGCATACAAAAGTAGAGATATTAAAAAGTAAAGTGGTCTGGATACAAACAGAGAGCTGATAACATATACAGTAGTCAATATATATACAGAGAGCAATTAACAGACACAGAAGTCAGTATACATGCATACAGATAACATATACAGAAGACAGTATACATACAGAGAGCTACTGGCAGAATCAGTAGTCAGTATTGATACAGAGAGAGATTAACGGAAACAGTAGTCAGTACAAATACGGAGAGCTAGTAACAGATACATTAGTCAGTAAAACATACAGAGAGCTATTAACAGATACAGTAGTCAGTATATAATAGAGAGCTATTAACGGACACAGAAGTCAGTATATATCCATACAGATAACACATACAGAAGACAGTATACATACAGAAAGCTACTGACAGATTCAGAAGTCAGTATTCATACAGTGAGCTATTAACGGACACAGTAGTCAGTACAAATACAGAGAGCTTGTAACAGATACTGTAGTCAGTATACATATAGAGAGCTATTAACAGACACAGTAGTCAGTATACATACATACAGTTAACAGATACATTACACAGTATCCTTACAGAGAGCTATTAACAGAGACAGTAGTCATCATACTTTCAGTGAGCTGTTAACAGATATAGTTGTTACTATTCATTGAGAAAGCTAATGAAAGAGACAGTAGATGGTATACATTCACAGAGCTATTACTAGATGTGGAAGTCAGCATACATAATCTGACATATTAAACTCAGTAGTCTGCATACAAAAATAGAGATATTAAAAAGTACAGTGGTCTGGATACAAACAGAGAGCTATTAACAGATACAGGTGTCAGTATATAATAGAGAGCTATTAACAGACACAGAAGTCAGTATACATGCATACAGATAACACATACAGAAGACAGTATACATACAGAGAGCTACTGACATATTCAGTGGTCAGCATTGTTACAGAGAGCAATTAACGGATACAGTAGTCAGTACAAATACAGAGAGCTAGTAACAGATACATTAGTCAGTATACATACACAGAGCTATTAACAGATACATTAGTCAGTATACATACACAGAGCTATTAACAGATACAGGTGTCAGTATATATATAGAGAGCTACTAACAGACACGGAAGTCAGTATATATGCATACAGATAACACATACAGAAGTCAGTATACATACAGAGAGCTACTGACAGATTCAGAAGTCAGTATTCATACAGTGAGCTATTAACGGATACAGTAGTCAGTACAAATACAGAGAGCTAGTAACAGATACTGTAGTCAGTATACATATAGAGAGCTATTAACAGAAATAGTAGTCAGTATACATACAGAAAGCTATTAACAGACACAGTAGTCAGTATACATGCATGCAGTTAACAGATTCAGAAGACAGTATACAAACAGTGAGCTATTGACATAGTTGTTACTATACATACAGAGAGCTATTATCAGATACAGTAGCCAATAAACATAGTGCTATTAACAGATACAGTAGTCAGAATACACATTGAGAACTATTAACAGATGCAGCAGTCAGTATACATACAGACAGCTATTAACAGATACTGTAGCCAGTATACATACAAAGAGCTATGAATAGATACAGTAGTCAGCATACATTCAGAGAATTATTAACAGATGCGGCAGTCAGTATATATACAGAGAGCTATTAACAGATACTGTAGTCAGTATGCTTATAGAGAGCTGTTAACAGACCCGGTAGTCAGTGTTCATACATACAGTTAACACATACAGTAGGCAGACTTCCTACAGAGAACTACTGAGAGATTCAGTAGTCTGTATAAATACTGTGAGCTATTAACAGATATAGTTGTTACTATCCATACAGAGAGCTATTAAGAGATGCAGTAGACGGTATACTCACAGAGAGCTACTAACAGACACATTAGTCAGTATACATACAGCGTGCTATTAACAGATACATTAGTCAATATGCTTACAGAGAGCTATTAACAGATTCAGTAGTCAGTACACTCACAGAGAGCTATTAGCAGATACAGTAGTCATTATGCAACAGAGACCTATTAACAGAAACAGTAGTCAGTATACAAGCAGAGAGCTATTAACAGATACAGAAGACGGAATACATACACAGAGCTAGTAATAGATGCAGAAGTCAGTATACATAATCAGACAAACTAACATACACTGTAGTCAGCATACTTAAATAGAGATATTAAAAAGGTACAGCAGACAGTATACATGCAGAGATCTATTATCAGATACAGGCAACATTATTCATACAGATAGCTGTTTACAGATACAGTAGTTAGTATAGATACAGAGAGCTATTAAGAGACAGAGTAGTCAATATACATATAGAGAGCTATTAATAGACACAGTAGTCAGAATCCATACACACAGTTAACAGATACATTACACAGTAACCTTACAGAGAGCTATTAACAGTGACAGTAGTCATCATACTTTTAGTGAGCAGTTAACAGATACAGTTGTTACTATTCATAGAGAAAGCTAATAAAAGAGACAGTAGATGGTATACATTCACACAGCTATTACTAGATGCAGAAGTCAGCATACATAATCTGACATATTAAACTCAGTAGTCTGCATACAAAAATAGAGATATTAAAAAGTACAGTGGTCTGGATACAAACAGAGAGCTATTAACAGATACAGGTGTCAGTATATAAAGAGAGCAATTAACAGATACAGTAGTCAGTATATAATAGAGAGCTATTAACAGACACAGAAGTCAGTATACATGCATATACATAACACATACAGAAGACAGTATACATACAGAGAGCTACTGACATATTCAGTGGTCAGTATTGTTACAGAGAGCGATTAACGGATACAGTAGTCAGTACAAATACAGAGAGCTAGTAACAGATACATTGGTCAGTATACATAAAGAGAGCTATTAACAGATACAGGTGTCAGTATATATGCATACAGATAACACATACAGAAGACAGTATACATACAGAGAGCTACTGACAGATTCAGAAGTCAGTATTCATACAGTGAGCTATTAACGGATACAGTAGTCAGTACAAATACAGAGAGCTAGTAACAGATATTGTAATCAGTATACATATAGAGAGCTATTAACAGACATAACAGTCAGTATACATACAGAAAGCTATTAACAGACACAGTAGTCAGTATACATGCATACAGTTAACAGATACAGAAGACAGTATACATACAGTGAGCTATAGACATAGTTGTTACTATACATACAGAGAGCTATTAACAGATACAGAAGTCAATAAACATAGAGAGCTACTAACAGATACAGTAGTCAGTATACATACAGAGAGCTATTAACAGATACAGTAGTCAGTATACTCACAGAGAGCTATTAACAGATTCAATAGACAGAATACATACAGAGAGCTATTAACAGATACATTAGTCAATACACTCACTGAGAGCTAATAAAATATACAATAGTCAGTATTCATATTGACAGCAATTAACATATACAGTAGTCAGTATACATATAGAGAGCGATTTACAGACACAGTAGTCAGTATATATTCATACAGATAACACATACAGAAGACAGTATACATACAGAGAGCTACTGACAGATTCAGAAGTCAGTATTCATACAGTGAGCTATTAACGGATACAGTAATCAGTACAACTACAGAGAGCTAGTAACAGATACTGTAGTCAGTATACATATAGAGAGCTATTAACAGACATAGCAGTCAGTATACATACAGAAAGCTATTAACAGACACAGTAGTCAGTATACATGCATACAGTTAACAGATACAGAAGACAGTATACATACAGTGAGCTATTGACATAGATGTTACTTTACATACAGAGAGCTATTAACAGAAATAGTAGTCAATAAACATAGAGTGCTATTAACAGATACAGTAGTCTGTATACATATAGAGAGCTATTAACAGATACAGTAGTCAGTATACATTCATACATTTAACACATACAGTAGACAGTTTACTTAGAGAGAGCTACTGACAGATTCAATAGTTGTTATACATACAGAGAACTGATGACGGATACAATAGTTAGTACAAATACAGAGAGCTTGTAACAGATACAGTAGTCAGTATACTTACAGAGAGATATTATCAGATACAGTGGTCAGTATACATTCAGAGTGCTATTAATAGATACAGCAGTCTGCATAATTACAATGAGCTATTAACAGATACAGTAGTCAGTAGTCATACAGAGAGCAATTAACAGATACAGTAGTCGGTACACATGAAGAGAGCTATTAACAGATACAGCAGTCAGTATACTAACAGAGAGCTATTAACAGGTACAGAAGTCAGTATAGACATAGAGAGCTATTAACAGACACAGTAGTCAGTATACATACATACAGTTAACAGATACAGTAGTTTGCATACTTAGAGAGCGGTATTAACAGATACGGTAGTCAGCATACTTACAGAGAGCTATTAATGGATACAGTAGTCAGTAAATACACAGAGAGCTATTAACAGATATAGTAATCAGTATATATACAGAGAGCAATTAACAGATACAGCAGTCAGTGTACTTACAAAGAGCTATAAAGAGCTACAGTAGTCAGTATATTTACAGAGAGCTATTAACAGATACAGTAGTCAGTAAACTCACAGACAGGTATTAACAGATGCAATTGTCAGCAACATACAGCGAGCTATTAACAGATACATTAGTCAATATACTCACAGAGAGCTATTAACAGATTCAGTAGTCAGTATGCAAGTGAGCTATTAACAGATACAGTAGATGGAATACATACACAGAGCTATTAATAGATACATAAGTCAGTATGCATAGTCAGACACAGTAGTCAGCATACAAAAATAGAATTAGTGAAAGGTACAGCAGTCAGTATACATACGGACAGCTATTATCATGTACAGGTGATAGTATTCATACAGAGAGCTATTTTACAGACACAGTAGTCAGAATACATGAATACAGTTAACAGATACAGTAGACTGTATACACAGACAGCTACTGACAGATTCAGTAATCAGTATATAAAACAGTGAGCTATTAAAGATATAGTTGTTACTATATATAAAGAGAGCTATTAACAGATACTGTAGTCAGTATACAGACAGAGAGCTATAAACTGAAACAGAAGTCAGCATACTGACAGAGAGCTATGAACAGATAAAATCATCAGTACACATACAGCAAGCTTTTAAGAGATACATTAGTCAATATTCTCACAAAGAGCTATTAACAGATTCAGTAGTCAGTACACAAACTGAGAGCTATTAACAGATACTGAAGTCAGTATATATATAGAGAGCTATTAACAGATACAGTATTCAGTATACATACGTACAGTTAAGACATATAGTAGACAGTATACACAAAGAGAGCTACTGACAGATTCAGTAGTAAGTATACATGCAGAGAGCAGTCAACAGATACAGTAGTCAGTCCAAATACAGAGTCAGTAACAGATACTACAGTCAGTATACTTACAGAGAGCTATTAACTGATACAGTAGTCAGCATACATACAGTAAGCTATTAACAGATACAGCAGTCAGCATACTTACAGAGAGCTATTAACAGATATAGTAGTAAGTATACATATAGAGAGCAATTAATAGGCACAGTATTCAGAATACTTACATACAGTTAACAGATACTCTAGTCAGTAAACATACAGAGAGCTATTAACAGATACAGCAGTCAGCATACCTACAGAGAGCTATTAACAGATACAGCAGTCAGCATATTTACATAGAGTTATTAACAGATACAGTAGTTAGCATACCTACAGTGAGCTATTAACAGATATAGTAGTCCGCATACATTCAGAGAATTACTAACAGATGCGGCAGTCAGTATACATACAGAGAGCTATTAACAGATACTGTAGTTAGTATGCAAACGGAGAGCTATTAAGAGATACTGTAGTCAGTATGCTTATAGAGAGCTGTTAACAGACCCGGTAGTCAGTATTCATACATACAGTTAACACATACAGTAGGCAGACTTCCTACAGAGAGCTACTGAGAGATTCAGTAGTCTGTATACATACTGTGAGCTATTAACAGATATAGTTGTTACTATCCATACAGAGAGCTATTAAGAGATGCAGTAGACGGTATACTCACAGAGAACTACTAACAGATACATTAGTCTGTATACATACAGCATACTATTAACAGATACATTAGTCAAAATGCTTACAGAGAACTATTAACAGATTCAGTAGTCAGTACACTCACAGTGAACTATTAGCAGATACAGTAGTCAGTATGCAACAGAGACCTATTAACAGAAACAGTAGTCAGTATACATGCAGAGAGCAATTAACAGATACAGAAGACGGAATACATACACACAGAGCTAGTAATAGATACAGAAGTCAGTATACATAATCAGACAAACTAACATACACTGTAGTCAGCATACTTAAATAGAGATATTAAAACGGTACAACAGTCAGTATACATACAGAGAGCTATTATCAGATACAGGTAACATTATTCAAACAGAGAGCTGTTTACAGATACAGTAGTTAGTATAGATACAGAGAGCTATTAAGAGACAGAGTAGTCAATATACATATAAGAGAGCTATTAATAGACACAGTAGTCAGAATCCATACATACACTTAACAGATACATTACACAGTATCCTTACAGAGAGCTATTAACAGTGACAGTAGTCATCATACTTTTAGTGAGCTGTTAACAGATATAGTTGTTACTATTCATAGAGAAAGCTAATAAAAGAGACAGTAGATGGTATACATTCACAGAGCTATTACTAGATGCAGAAGTCAGCATACATAATCTGACATATTAAATTCAGTAGTCTGCATACAAAAATAGAGATATTAAAAAGTATAGTGGTCTGGATACAAACAGAGAGCTATTAACAGATACAGGTGTCAGTATATACAGAGAGCTATTAACAGATACAGTAGGCAGTATATAATAGAGAGCTATTAACAGACACAGAAGTCAGTATACATGCATACAGATAACACATACAGAAGACAGTATACATACAGAGAGCTACTGACATATTCAGTGGTCGGTATTGATTCAGAGAGCGATTAATGATACAGTAGTCAGTACAAATACAGAGAGCTAGTAACAGATACATTAGTCAGTATACATACAGAGAGCTATTAACAGATACATTGGTCAGTATACATACAGAGAGCTATTAACAGATACAGGTGTCAGTATATATGCATACAGATAACACATACAGAAGACAGTATACATACAGTGAGCTACTGACAGATTCAGAAGTCAGTATTCATACAGTGAGCTATTAACGGATACAGTAGTCAGTACAAATACAGAGAGCTAGTAACAGATACTGAAGTCAGTATACATACAGAGAGCTATTAACAGACATAGCAGTCAGTATACATACAGAAAGCTATTAACAGACACAGTAGTCAGTATACATGCATACATTTAACAGATACAGAAGACAGTATACATACAGTGAGCTATTGACATAGTTGTTACTATACATACAGAGAGCTATTAACAGATACAGTAGTTAATAAACATAGAAAGCTATTAACAGATACAGTAGTCAGTATACATACAGAGAGCTATTAACAGATACAGTAGTCAGTATACTCACAGAGAGCTATAAACAGATTCAATAGACAGAATACATACAGCGAGTTATTAACTGATACATTAGTCAATATACTCACTGAGAGCTAATAAAAGATACAGTAGTCAGTATTAATATAGACAGCTATTAACAGATACAGTAGTCAGTATACATATAGAGAGCGATTAACAGACACAGTAGTCAGTATACATACATACATTTAACACATACAGTAGACAGTATACTTAGAGAGAGCTACTGAAGATTCAATAGTCGTTATACATACAGATAACTGCTAACGGATACAATAGTTAGTACAAATACAGAGAGCGAGTAACAGATACAGTAGTCAGTATACTTTCAGAGAGATATAATCAGAAACAGTGGTCAGTATACATACAGAGAGCTATTAATAGGTACAGCAGTCTGCATAATTACAGTGAGCTATTAACAGATACAGTAGTCAGTAGTCATACAGTGAGCTATTAACAGATACAGTAGTCGGTATACATAAAGAGAGCTATTAACAGATACAGCAGTCAGTAAACTTATAGACAGCTATTAACAGGTGCAGAAGTCAGTATACACTTAGAGAGCTATTAACAGACGCAGTAGTCAGTATACATACATACAGTTAACAGATAGAGTAGTTTGCATATCGAGAGAGGTATTAACAGATACATTAGTCAATATACTCACTGAGAGCTAATAAAATATACAATAGTCAGTATACATATTGACAGCTATTAACATATACAGTAGTCAGTATACATATAGAGAGCGATTTCACAGACACAGTAGTCAGTATATATTCATACAGATAACACATACAGAAGACAGTATACATACAGAGAGCTACTGACAGATTCAGAAGTCAGTATTCATACAGTGAGCTAACGGATACAGTAGTCAGTACAATACAGAGAGCTAGTAACAGATACTGTAGTCAGTATACATGTAGAGAGCTATTAACAGACATAGTAGTCAGTATACATACAGAAAGCTATTAACAGACACAGTAGTCAGTATACATGCATACAGTTAACAGATAGAAGACAGTATACATACAGTGAGCTATTGACATAGATGTTGTTACATACGAGCTATTAACAGATACAGTAGTCAGTAAACTCACAGACAGGTATTAACAGATGCAATCGTCAGCAACATTCAGCGAGCTATTAACAGATACATTAGTCAATATACTCACAGAGCTATTAACAGATTCAGTAGTCAGTATGCAAGTGAGCTATTAACAGATACAGTAGATGGAATACATACACAGAGCTATTAATAGATACATAAGTCAGTATGCATAGTCAGACACAGTAGTCAGCATACAAAAATAGAATTAGTGAAAGGTACAGCAGTCAGTATACATACGGACAGCTATTATCATGTACAGGTGATAGTATTCATACAGAGAGCTATTTTACAGACACAGTAGTCAGAATACATGAATACAGTTAACAGATACAGTAGACTGTATACACAGACAGCTACTGACAGATTCAGTAATCAGTATATAAACAGTGAGCTATTAACAGATATAGTTGTTACTATATATAAAGAGAGCTATTAACAGATACCGTAGTCAGTATACAGACAGAGAGCTATAAACTGAAACAGAAGTCAGCATACTGACAGAGAGCTATGAACAGATAAAATCATCAGTACACATACAGCAAGCTTTTAAGAGATACATTAGTCAATATTCTCACAAAGAGCTATTAACAGATTCAGTAGTCAGTACACAAACTGAGAGCTATTAACAGATACTGAAGTCAGTATATATATAGAGAGCTATTAACAGATACAGTATTCAGTATACATACGTACAGTTAAGACATATAGTAGACAGTATACACAAAGAGAGCTACTGACATATTCAGTAGTAAGTATACATGCAGAGAGCAGTCAACAGATACAGTAGTCAGTCCAAATACAGAGTCAGTAACAGATACAGCAGTCAGTATACTTACAGAGAGCTATTAACTGATACAGTAGTCAGCATACATACAGTAAGCTATTAACAGATACAGCAGTCAGCATACTTACAGAGAGCTATTAACAGATATAGTAGTAAGTATACATATAGAGAGCAATTAATAGGCACAGTATTCAGAATACTTACATACAGTTAACAGATACTCTAGTCAGTAAACATACAGAGAGCTATTAACAGATACAGCAGTCAGCATACCTACAGAGAGCTATTAACAGATACAGTAGTCAGCATATTTACAGAGAGTTATTAACAGATACAGTAGTTAGCATACCTACAGTGAGCTATTAACAGATATAGTAGTCCGCATACATTCAGAGAATTACTAACAGATGCGGCAGTCAGTATACATACAGAGAGCTATTAACAGATACTGTAGTTAGTATGCAAACGGAGAGCTATTAAGAGATACTGTAGTCAGTATGCTTATAGAGAGCTGTTAACAGACCCGGTAGTCAGTATTCATACATACAGTTAACACATACAGTAGGCAGACTTCCTACAGAGAGCTACTGAGAGATTCAGTAGTCTGTATACATACTGTGAGCTATTAACAGATATAGTTGTTACTATCCATACAGAGAGCTATTAAGAGATGCGTAGACGGTATACTCACAGAGAACTACTAACAGATACATTAGTCTGTATACATACAGCATACTATTAACAGATACATTAGTCAAAATGCTTACAGAGAACTATTAATAGATTCAGTAGTCAGTACACTCACAGTGAACTAGCAGATACAGTAGTCAGTATGCAACAGAGACCTATTAACAGAAACAGTAGTCAGTATACATGCAGAGAGCAATTAACAGATACAGAAGACGGAATACATACACAGAGCTAGTAATAGATACAGAAGTCAGTATACATAATCAGACAAACTAACATACACTGTAGTCAGCATACTTAAATAGAGATATTAAAACGTACAACAGTCAGTATACATACAGAGAGCTATTATCAGATACAGGTAACATTATTCAAACAGAGAGCTGTTTACAGATACAGTAGTTAGTATAGATACAGAGAGCTATTAAGAGACAGAGTAGTCAATATACATATAGAGAGCTATTAATAGACACAGTAGTCAGAATCCATACATACACTTAACAGATACATTACACAGTATCCTTACAGAGAGCTTTTAACAGTGACAGTAGTCATCATAGTTTTAGTGAGCTGTTAACAGATATAGTTGTTACTATCCATAGAGAAAGCTAATAAAAGAGACAGTAGATGGTATACATTCACAGAGCTATTACTAGATGCAGAAGTCAGCATACATAATCTGACATATTAAACTCAGTAGTCTGCATACAAAAATAAAGATATTAAAAAGTATAGTGGTCTGGATACAAACAGTGAGCTATTAACAGATACAGGTGTCAGTATATACAGAGAGCTATTAACAGATACAGTAGTCAGTATATAATAGAGAGCTATTAACAGACACAGAAGTCAGTATACATGCATACAGATAACACATACAGAAGACTGTATACATACAGAGAGCTACTGACATATTCAGTGGTCGGTATTGATTCAGAGAGTGATTAATGATACAGTAGTCAGTACAAATACAGAGAGCTAGTAACAGATACATTAGTCAGTATACATACAGAGAGCTATTAACAGATACATTGGTCATTATACATACAGAGAGCTATTAACAGATACAGGTGTCAGTATATATGCATACAGATAACACATACAGAAGACAGTATCATTGACAGGAGCTACTGACAGATTCAAGTCAGTATTCATACAGTGAGCTATTAACGGATACAGTAGTCAGTACAAATACAGAGAGCTAGTAACAGATACTGAAGTCAGTATACATACAGAGAGCTATTAACAGACATAGCAGTCAGTATACATACAGAAAGCTATTAACAGACACAGTAGTCAGTATACATGCATACATTTAACAGATACAGAAGACAGTATACATACAGTGAGCTATTGACATAGTTGTACTATCATACAGAGAGCTATTAACAGATACAGTAGTTAATAAACATAGAAAGCTATTAACAGATACAGTAGTCAGTATACACAGAGAGCTATTAACAGATACAGTAGTCAGTATACTCACAGAGAGCTATAAACAGATTCAATAGACAGAATACATACAGCGAGTTATTAACTGATACATTAGTCAATATACTCACTGAGAGCTAATAAAAGATACAGTAGTCAGTATTCATATAGACAGCTATTAACAGATACAGTAGTCAGTATACATATAGAGAGCGATTAACAGACACAGTAGTCAGTATACATACATACATTTAACACATACAGTAGACAGTATACTTAGAGAGAGCTACTGACAGATTCAATAGTCGTTATACATACAGATAACTGCTAACGGATACAATAGTTAGTACAAATACAGAGAGCGAGTAACAGATACAGTAGTCAGTATACTTTCAGAGAGATATAATCAGAAACAGTGGTCAGTATACATACAGAGAGCTATTAATAGGTACAGCAGTCTGCATAATTACAGTGAGCTATTAACAGATACAGTAGTCAGTAGTCATACAGTGAGCTATTAACAGATACAGTAGTCGGTATACATAAAGAGAGCTATTAACAGATACAGCAGTCAGTAAACTTATAGACAGCTATTAACAGGTGCAGAAGTCAGTATACACTTAGAGAGCTATTAACAGACGCAGTAGTCAGTATACATACATACAGTTAACAGATAGAGTAGTTTGCATACTTAGAGAGAGGTATTAACAGATACATTAGTCAATATACTCACTGAGAGCTAATAAAATATACAATAGTCAGTATACATATTGACAGCTATTAACATATACAGTAGTCAGTATACATATAGAGAGCGATTTACAGACACAGTAGTCAGTATATATTCATACAGATAACACATACAGAAGACAGTATACATACAGAGAGCTACTGACAGATTCAGAAGTCAGTATTCATACAGTGAGCTAACGGATACAGTAGTCAGTCACAAATACAGAGAGCTAGTAACAGATACTGTAGTCAGTATACATGTAGAGAGCTATTAACAGACATAGTAGTCAGTATACATACAGAAAGCTATTAACAGACACAGTAGTCAGTATACATGCATACAGTTAACAGATACAGAAGACAGTATACATACAGTGAGCTATTGACATAGATGTTATTTACATACAGAGAGCTATTAACAGATACAGTAGTCAGTAAACTCACAGACAGGTATTAACAGATGCAATCGTCAGCAACATTCAGCGAGCTATTAACAGATACATTAGTCAATATACTCACAGAGAGCTATTAACAGATTCAGTAGTCAGTATGCAAGTGAGCTATTAACAGATACAGTAGATGGAATACATACACAGAGCTATTAATAAATACATAAGTCAGTATGCATAGTCAGACACAGTAGTCAGCATACAAAAATAGAATTAGTGAAAGGTACAGCAGTCAGTATACATACGGACAGCTATTATCATGTACAGGTGATAGTATTCATACAGAGAGCTATTTTACAGACACAGTAGTCAGAATACATGAATACAGTTAACAGATACAGTAGACTGTATACACAGAGAGCTACTGACAGATTCAGTAATCAGTATACAAACAGTGAGCTATTAATAGATATAGTTGTTACTATATATAACGAGAGCTATTAACAGATACCGTAGTCAGTATACAGACAGAGAGCTATAAACTGAAACAGAAGTCAGCATACTTGCAGAGAGCTATGAACAGATAAAATCATCAGTACACATACAGCAAGCTTTTAAGAGATACATTAGTCAATATTCTCACAAAGAGCTATTAACAGATTCAGTAGTCAGTACACAAACAGAGAGCTATTAACAGATACCGAAGTAAGTATATATTTAGAGAGAGCTATTAACAGATACAGAAGTCAGTATACATACGTACAGTTAAGACATATAGTAGACAGTATACACAAAGAGAGCTACTGACAGATTCAGTAGTAAGTATACATGCAGAGAGCAGTCAACAGATACAGTAGTCAGTCCAAATACAGAGAGCCAGTAACAGATACAGCAGTCAGTATACTTACTGAGAGCTATTAACTGATACAGTAGTCAGTATACATATATAGAACTATTAACAGATACAGCAGTCAGAATACTTACCGAGAACTTTTTACAGATACAGTCGTCAGTATACTTACAGAGAGCTATTAACAGATATAGTTGCAACTATACATAGAGTTATTAACTGATACAGTAGTCAGCATACATACAGTAAGCTATTAACAGATACAGCAGTCAGCATACTTACAGAGAGCTATTAACAGATATAGTAGTAAGTATACATATAGAGAGCAATTAATAGACACAGTATTCAGAATACTTACATACAGTTAACAGATACTCTAGACAGTATACATACAGAGAGCAATTAACAGATACAGCAGTCAGCATATTTACAGAGAGTTATTAACAGATACAGTAGTCAGCATACATACAGTGAGCTATTAACAGATATAGTTGATACTATACATAGAGAGAGGTATTAACTGATACAGTAGTCAGTATTCATTCACTGAGCTATTAATAGATATAGTTGCTACTATACATAGAGAGAGCTATTAACTTACACTGTAGTCAGTTTACTTACATATAGTTATCAGATACAGTAGACATTAAACACAGAGAGAGCTACTGATGGATTCAGTAGTCAGTATTGATAAAGAGAGCTATTAAAAGATACAGTTGTGAGTACAAATACAGAGAGCTAGTAACAGATACAGTAGTGTGCGTACTTACAGTGAGCTATTATCAGATTCAGGAGTCAGTATACATATAGAGAGCTATTAAGAGACACATTAGTCAGTTTCCATACATACAGTTAACTGATAAAGTACACAGTATAAATACAGAGAACTACTGACAGATTCAGTAGTCAGTATACATACTGAGAGCTATTAACAGATATAGTAGTCAATATGCATTCTGAGAACTATTAACAGATATAGTAGTCAGTACACATACAGAGAACTATTTACAGATGGAGCTGTCAATATACATACAGAGAGTGATTAACAGATACAGTAGTCAATATACTCACAGAGAGCTATTAACAGATGCAGCAGTCATTATACATTCAGAGAGCTATTAACAGATACAGTAGTCAGAATACACATTGAGAACTATTAACAGATGCAGCAGTCAGTATACATACAGAGAGCTATTAACAGATTCTGTAGCCAGTATACATACAGAGAGCTATGAACAGATACAGTAGTCCGTATACATTCAGAGAATTATTAACAGATGCGGCAGTCAGTATACATACAGAGAGCTATTAACAGATACTGTAATCAGTATGCATATAGAGAGCTGTTAACAGACCCTGTAGTCAGTATTCATACATGCAGTAAACACATATAGTAGTCAGACTTCCTACAGAGAGCTACTGAGAGATACAGTAGGCTGTATACATACTGTGAGCTATTATCAGATATACTTGTTACTATCCATACAGAGAGCTATAAAGAGATGCAGTAGACGGTATACTCACAGAGAGCTACTAACAGATACATTAGTCTGTATACATACAGCATGCTATTAACAGATACATTAGTTAATATGCTTACAGAGAGCTATTAACAGATTCAGTAGTCAGTACACTCACATAGAGCTATTAGCAGATACAGTAGTCAGTATGCAACAGAGACCTATTAACAGAAACAGTAGTCAGTATACGAGCAGAGAGCTATTAACAGATACAGAAGATGGAAAACATACACAGAGCTAGTTATAGATACAGAAGTCAGTATACATAATCAGACAAACTAACATACACTGTAGTCAGCATACATAAATAGAGATATTAAAAAGGTACAACAGTCAGTATACATACAGAGAGCTATTATCAGATACAGGCGATAGTATTCATATAGAGAGCTGTTTACAGATATAGTAGCTAGTATAGATACAGAGAGCTATTAAGAGACACAGTAGTCAGTATACATATAGAGAGCTATTAATTGACACAGTAGTCAGAATACATACATACAGTTAACAGACACATTACACAGTATCCTTACAGAGAGCTATTAACTGAGACAGTAGACATCATACTTTCAGGGAGCTGTTAACAGATATAGTTGTTACTATTCATAGAGAAAGTTAATAAAATAGACAGTAGATGCTATATATTCACAGAGCTATTACAAGATGCAGAAGTCAGCATACATAATCTGACATATTAAACTCAGTAGTATGGATACAAAAATAGAGATATTAAAAAGTACAGTGGTCTGGATACAAACAGAGAGCTATTAACAGATACAGGTGTCAGTATATATAGAGAGCTATTAACAGACACAGAAGTCAGTATACATGCATACAGATAACACATACAGAAGACAGTATACATACAGAGAGCTACTGACAGATTCAGTAGTCAGTATTGATACAGAGAGAGATTAACGGATACAGTAGTCAGTACAAATACAGAGAGCTAGTAACAGATACATTACTCAGTATTCATACAGAGACCTATTAACAGATACATTCATCAGTATACATACAGAGAGCTATTAACAGATACAGGTGTCAGTATATACATATAGAGAGCAATTAATAGACACAGAAGTCTGTATATATGCATACAGATAACACATACAGAAGACAGAATACATACAGAGAGCTACTGACAGATTCAGAAGTCAGTATTCATACAGTGAGCTATTAACGGATACAGTAGTCAGTACAAATACAGAGAGTTGGTAACAGATACTGTAGTCAGTATACATACAGAGAGCTATTAACAGACATAGTAGTCAGTATACATACAGAAAGCTATTAACAGACGCAGTAGTCAGTATACATGCATATAGTTAACAGATACAGAAGACAGTATACATACGGTGAGCTATTGACATAGTTGTTACTATACATTCAGAAAGCTATTAACAGATACAGTAGTCAATAAACATAGAGTGCTATTAACAGATACAGTAGTCAGTATACATACAGAGAGCTATTAACAGATACAGTAGTCAGTATACTCACAGAGAGCTATTAACAGATTCAATAGACAGAATACATACAGCGAGCTATTAACTGATACATTAGTCAATATACTCACTGAGAGCTAATAAAAGATACAGTAGTCAGTATTCATATAGACAGCTAATAACAGATACAGTAGTCAGTATACATATAGAGAGCGATTAACAGACACAGTAGTCAGTATACATACATACATTTAACACATACAGTAGACAGTATACTTAGAGAGAGCTACTGACAGATTCAATAGTCGTTATACATACAGATAACTGCTAACGGATACAATAGTTAGTACAAATACAGAGAGCGAGTAACAGATACAGTAGTCAGTATACTTTCAGAGAGATATAATCAGATACAGTGGTCAGTATACACACAGAGAGCTATTAACAGGTACAGCAGTCTGCATAATAACAGTGAGCTATTAACAGATACAGTAGTCAGTAGTCATACAGTGAGCTATTAACAGATACAGTAGTCGGTATACATAAAGAGAGCTATTAACAGATACAGCAGTCAGTAAACTTACAGACAGCTATTAACAGGTGCAGAAGTCAGTATACACATAGAGATCTATTAACAGACGCAGTAGTCAGTATACATACATACAGTTAACAGATACAGTAGTTTGCATACTTAGAGGTATTAACAGATACGGTAGTCAGCATACTTACAGAGAGCTATTAACGGATACAGTAGTCAGTATATACACAGAGAGCTATTAACAGATATAGTAATCTGTATACATACGGAGAGCTATTAACAGATACAGCAGTCAGTGTACTTACAAAGTGCTATAAAGCGCTACAGTAGTCAGTATACTTACAGAGAGCTATTAACAGATACAGTAGTCAGTAAACTCACAGACAGGTATTAATAGATTCAGTAGTCAGTATGCAAGAGAGCTATTAACAGATACAGTAGATGGAATACATACACAGAGCTATTAATAGATACAGAAGTCAGTATACATAGTCAGACACAGTAGTCAGCATACAAAAATAGAATTAGTGAAAGATACAGCAGTCAGTATACATACGGACAGCTATTATCATGTACAGGTGATAGTATTCATACAGAGAGCTATTTTACAGACACTGTAGTCAGCATACATGAATACAGTTAACAGATACAGTAGACTGTATAAATAGAGAGCTACTGACAGATTCAGTAGTCAGTCTACATAAAGTGAGCTATTAACAGATATAGTTGTTACTATATATAAAGAGAGCTATTAACAGATACCGTAGTCAGTATTCATACAGACAGCTATTAACTGAAACAGAAGTCAGCATACTCACAGAGAGCTATGAACAGATAAAATCATCAGTACACATACAGCGAGCTTTTAAGAGATACATTAGTCAATATTCTCACAAAGAGCTATTAACAGATTCAATAGTCAGTACACAAACAGAGAGCTATTAACAGATACTGAAGTCAGTATATATATCGAGAGCTATTAACAGATACAGTAGTCAGTATACATACGGACAGTTAAGACTTATAGTAGACAGTATACACAAAGAGAGCTACTGACAGATTCAGTAGTCCGTATACATGCAGAAGGCAGTCAACAGATACAGTAGTCAGTCCAAATACAGAGAGCTAGTAACGGATACAGCAGTCAGTATACTTACAGAGAGCTATTAACTGATACAGTAGTCAGTATACATAAAGAGAACTATTAACAGATAGAGCAGTCAGAATACTTACCGAGAACTTTTTACAGATACAGTTGTCAGT
This sequence comes from Neoceratodus forsteri, assembly GCA_016271365.2. Classification (NCBI taxonomy): domain Eukaryota; kingdom Metazoa; phylum Chordata; order Ceratodontiformes; family Ceratodontidae; genus Neoceratodus; species Neoceratodus forsteri. The sequence continues at coordinate 8,079,473 of CM057449.1, forward strand.
ATACTTACAGAGAGCTATTAACAGATATAGTTGCAACTATACATAGAGCGAGCTATTTCCCTGATACAGTAGTCAGTATACATACAGTAAGCTATTAACAGATACAGCAGTCAGCATACTTACAGAGAGCTATTAACAGATATAGTAGTAAGTATACATATAGAGAGCAATTAATAGGCACAGTATTCAGAATACTTACATACAGTTAACAGATACTCTAGTCAGAATACATACAGAGAGCTATTAACAGATACAGCAGTCAGCATATTTACAGAGAGTTATTAACAGATACAGTAGTCAGTATTCAAACAGTGAGCTATTAACAGATATAGTTGCTACTTTACATAGAGAGAGCTATTAACTGACACAGTAGTCAGTTTACTTAAATATAGTTATCAGATACAGTAGACATTACACACACAGAGAGCTACTGACAGATTCAGTAGTCAGTATTGATACAGAGAGCAATTAAAAGATACAGTTGTGAGTACAAATACAGAGAGCTAGTAACAGATACAGTAGTCAGCGTACTTACAGTGAGTTATTATCAGATCCAGGAGTCAGTATACATATAGAGAGCTATTAACAGATACAGTGGTCAGTTTACATACATACAGTTAACTGAAACAGTACACAGTATACATACAAAGAGCTACTGACAGATTCAGTAGTCAGTATACATACTGAGAGCTATTAACAGATATAGTAGTCAGTATGCATTCAGAGAAATATTAACAGATAAAGTAGTCAGAATACATACAGAGAACTATTTACAGATGCAGCTGTCAAAATACATACAGAGAGCTATTAACAGATACAGTAGTCAATATACTCACAGAGAGCTATTAACAGATGCAGCAGTCATTATACATACAGAGAGCTATTAACAGATACAGTAGTCAGAATACACTTTGAGAACTAGTAACAGATGCAGCAGTCAGTATACATACAGAGAGCTATTAACAGATTCTGTAGGCAGTATACATACAGAGAGCTATGAACAGATACAGTAGTCCGTATACATTCAGAGAATTATTAACAGATGCCGCAGTCAGTATACATACAGAGAGCTATTAACAGATACTGTAGTCAGTATGCAAACAGAGAGCTATTAACAGATACTGTAGTCAGTATGCATATAGAGAGCTGTTCACAGACCCGGTAGTCAGTATTCATACATGCAGTTAACACATACAGTAGGCAGACTTCCTACAGAGAGCTACTGAGAGATTCAGTATTCTGTATACATACTGTGAGCTATTAACAGATATAGTTGTTACTATCCATAGAGAGCTATTAAGAGATGCAGTAGACGGTATACTCACAGAGAGCTACTAACAGATACATTAGTCTGTATACATACAGCGTGCAATTAACTGATACATTAGTCAAAATGGTTACGGATAGCTATTAACAGATTCAGTAGTCAGTACACTCACAGAGAGCTATTAGCAGATACAGTAGTCAGTATGCAACAGAGACCTATTAACAGAAACAGTAGTCAGTATACAAGAAGAGAGCTGTTAAAAGATACAGAAGACGGAATACATACACAGATCTAGTAATAGATACAGAAGTCAGTATACATAATCAGACAAACTAACATACACTGTAATCAGCATACATAAATATAGATATTAAAAAGGAACAACAGTCAGTATACACATAGAGAGCTATTATCAGATACAGGTGGCAGTATTCATATAGAGAGCTGTTTACAGATACGGTAGTTAGTATAGATACAGAGAGCTATTAAGAGACACAGTAGTCAGTATACATATAGAGAGCTATTAATAGACACAGTAGTCAGAATACATGCATACAGTTAACAGATACATTACACAGTATCCTTACAGAGAGCTATTAACAGAGACAGTAGTCATCATACTTTCAGTGAGCTGTTAACAGATATAGTTGTTACTATTCATAGAGAAAGCTAATAAAAGAGACAGTAGATGGTAGACATTCACAGAGCTATTACTAGATGCAGAAGTCAGCATACATAATCAGACATATTAAACTCAGTAGTCTGCACACAAAAATAGAGATATTAAAAAGTACAGTGGTCTGGATACAAACAAAGAGCTATTAACAGATACAGGTGTCAGTATATATAGAGAGCTATTAACAGATACAGTAGTCAGTATATAATAAAGAGCTATTAACAGACTCCGAATTCAGTTTACATGCATACAGAAAACACATACAGAAAACAGTATACATACAGAGAGCTACTGACATATTCAGTGGTCAGTATTGTTACAGAGAGCCATTAACAGATACAGTAGTCAGTACAAATACATAGATACATAGATACATAGATACATAGACAGTGCCGGCAGATAAGGGCCTATGGCCCACCTAGTCTGCCCATTTGAGCTTGTAAGTTCAGTTTGTTTTCCTAGAAGTCTGTTTCCCCTTACCCCTGACCTCTAGAATTCCTTTATGTCAATCCCATGGATTCTTAAATCCCGTGATTGTTTCAGCCCCCACCACTTCCTCTGGCAGGGTGTTCCACTTGTCCACCACCCGTTCTGTGAAGAAATTCTTTCTCATGTTTCCTCTAAATCGTCCTCCCTCAACTTCATCCCAAGCCCTCTAGTCCTGAAACATCTTTTTCGCTTGAAAATAGTGTTTTCCTGCACCCTGTTCCTCCCTGTAAGATCTATGTATGTCTCTATCATATCCTCTCTACCTCCTCTCCTCCAGGGAGTACATGTTCAGTTCCTTCAACCTGTCTTCATAGGACTTGTGATGCAACCCATGCACCATCTTTGTTGCCTCCTCTGAACCTTCTCTACCTGTCTATGTCCTTACGTAGGTATGGTCTCCAGAACTGTACACTGTACTCCAGGTGGGGCCTCACTAGTGTCTTGTATAAGCGGATTATGACCTCCCTTTTCCTGCTGGTGATGCCCCTGCCTATACATCTCAGCATCCTATTTGCTTTACCTGATGCCTTGTCACACTGTTTCCTACCTTGAGGTCATCAGAGATGACAACCCCAAGATCCCTTTCCTGCTTGGTGCATGCTATATCCTCACCCCAACTGATATATTGTGCCAGGGTTTTTGTGCCCCATATGCATTATCTTGCACTTCTTTTCATTGAATTTCAACTGCCAAACCCTTGACCATTCTTCAAGTTTCTGCAGGTCCCTTCTCATTCTGTCTACACCCTCTGGTGTGTCTACTCTGTTACAGAGCTTTGTGTCATCAGTGAACAGTGAAATTCTGCCTTCTAGGTCCTGCGCCATGTCACTGATGAAGATGTTGAATAGGACCGGTCCCAGCACTGATCCCTGTGGTACCCCACTGGTCACTCTTCCCTCTGTGGAGTGACAGCCATTTACCACCACCCTCTGTGTCCTGCCACCCAGCCAGTTACCTACCCACCACACTACTGTCCTGCCCACACCCATATTCCCCAGTTTGTGTAATAGTCTTCTATGTGGCACAGTGTCAAAGGCCTTGCTGGAAGTCCAGATAGGCCATGTCCACTGCCCTCCCTGATCCATCTCCTAGTCACCCAGTCAAAAATTCAATGAGGTTGGTCTGACATGACCTCCCCTGGTGAAACCATGCTGCCTTGGGTCCTGTAGTCCATTGACAACCAGATGTTCCACCAATCTCTCCTTCAGTAGTGCTTCCATGATCTTTCCCACTACCGAGGTGAGGCTGACTGGTCTGTAGTTCCCTGCTTCCTCTTTGTTCCCACTTTTGTATAAGGGACTACATCTGCTGTCCTCCAGTCTTTGGGTACCTCCCTGTTTCCAGTGATTGGCTGAACAGGATAGCCAGAGGTTCAGCCACCACCTCTCTTAGTTCTTTAAGGACCCTGGGGTGCACCCCATCTGGCCCCATTGCTTTATCAGCACTTATTACTTCCAGTTCCTTCAGGACCCTTTCTCATGTAAAGGGACTTGTGTCCATTTCTGCACCATTCTCACCCCTTGTACTACAGAGTAATACAGAGAGCTAGTAACAGATACTGTAGTCAGTATACATATAGAAAGCTATTAACAGACATAGTAGTCAGTATACATACAGAGAGCTATTAACAGATACAGGTGTCAGTATATATATATATATATATATTATGGTAGCACGGTAGTGCTACCATAGTTAGGGTTGAGGAGCCATTTCTATGTTAAACCCCAAAATGTTGCACCTTAATAACTTTGCAACCGTTTGATGGATTTGCTTGAAATTTGGAATTTATGATCAAGAACCATAGGCCTTGGGATCTGCCAAGTTTCGCATTGGTCGGATATACAGCTGTGGAGTTATTAAGTGTGATCTGTGCGCTCGTTTACGCTTTTCTGGAATTTTATGGTCGTGCATACAGGTCGTACGGTTTGCACGACCGGCCCAAAATCTTCAGAGAACGTCCGGCCAGCGTCCCTGATGTGCCTTTCGAAGATTTCATGAAAAAATATTAAACGGTTCAAAAGTTATTCAAAAAAACAGTTTCCCATTATAAGTCAATGGGAAAAGTTAACAAAAAGTTCAACACTTTCGCAAATGCATTTTTACTTTCGCAACTCGGCCATTTTGTTTTCAGTTGGTGATCAGAAAAATGGTTGGCATTTAAATTTGGGACTCTCTAGCAACCTAATTTTTTTTGTATTCACCTAGTCGGGCCCTGAGGATGCTTGCCATGTCTTTATTTTGTGGTAAAACACCCCAGAAATATGTTTTTCAAATTTCTGGAAAAAGTACTTTCGCAAATTACTTTCATGCTCATGAAAGTGTCGCAAATTTTTGCGAAAGCTTTCGCAAATTGCGACAGTAGTTTTCTAGTCTGTGGGAAAATGACAGCAATTCTTTGGCACTGCGCTGCAAAAGAACCGTTGGGAGTTTTGAGCTGAAATTTGGAGGGAACGGAGCCGACATTTCACAGATGTGACTTTCAGTGTTGTATTGAAAAATATTACACGGTGGCAAAGTTACGGCACTCCAAAGTTGACAGATATTCCCATAGGATAACATTACGGCGCCCGACGCATTACAGAAATCCTTTGGATTCCTGCTGCAAAATAACGGTTTGGTCTTTTTTCCTGAAATTTGGAGGGAAGACAGCCAACTGCCCACAGATGTGCCTTTCAGTGGTTTGGTGAAAAAATATTACTGGGAGGCAAAGTTATGGCGCTCAAACTTCTCTTTTTCCCATAGGATAACATTACGGCGTTCGCCGCGGGTTTCAGGGCCATTATCACAAAGCAGGGTGCGAGAATCCCGGAGTTTTCATCGAAAAATTCTTAGCCCCCCAATGGGGGCTAATTGCAAAACTTGCCAAGACAGTCATAAATCATACGACTTTTTAACTTTTTTTCTACGTCATACGGTTCTTGAGATAAAACTTATTTAGTATTCCAAGTCTTCATTTTCTGCTCCGATACCCATTATTATGCATACATTCTTTGTACTCACTATCTTTCTCTATTCAGCTTTTTGGGAAAACCAGCCTGTGCGCTAACATTACTGTTACCATTGCCCTTTCCGCTTGCGGTTCCATGCCCGTTTCACTTACCGTTGACGTCTGCGCCACCACGTGAGTCATCCTTTGCGTTTTCATTTGCGCTTGTGTTTCTGTTACTTTTTTGCCATTTGGGGGACCGTACTGTTTCTCTTTCTGTTTCACTTTGCGTCACCATGCCCATTGCCATTTCAATTTACAGGCACCATGTTACTATGTGACAAGACATCACGTGGCACACCGTTCCCGTCTACGCCACTGTGTTCGTTATCCTTTCTGTTCTCATTCGCGCTTGCGTTACCTTGTGCGCCACTATTAGCACTTCTGTTTGCATTGCTGTTCCTGTTACTATGCCACAAGACATCATGTGGTGGGAGTGTGGGGCCCTTTGGGCCCCGAGCTCCAGCTGCTGCATTGCGTGCCGTGGTGACAGGGCCCCTATGTCTTATCCTTTGCGCTTATTTGCACTTGCTTTTCTGTTATTTTTGCCATTTGTGTCTACAGTAGTGTTTCTCTTTCTGTTTCACTTTGCATCACCATGCCCATTGACATTTCCATTTGCAGGCACCATGTACTGTGATAACACATCACGTGGCAGACTGTTCTGTCTATGCCACCGTGCGCTCACCCTTTCTGTTCATTCGCTTGTGTGTTACCATGTGTGCCACTGTTAGCATTTCTGTTTGAGTGCTGCTCCTGTTACTATGCCACAAGACATCATGTGAAAGCAAATCCAAGGGCCCCACGCCTCCCACCGCTGCATTACATTCACTGTTTCTCGTTACCATTCTCAAAAAGAAGGGAAATTAGAGGCAAAAAACTCCATTTAATGCATTAGTTAGGGTTGTTCCACAGCAACAAAAGTGAGGAAATTAGCTGTTGGGTTGAAAACCTAACTCCAGTCACCCCCGCACCACACACACACACACACATTTCAAGTATGGGAGGACCAAGTCAACACAACCAATGACAGACATCCAGCAGCAGGTGACAGAAATAAACAATTGTCTAAATGTACTATGAGATATCCCCACCCACCTGACCAGGTACTGCATGCTCAGTGGAGATCAACAGCAAAACTGAGGCCATGTACACCAAGCGTACATCCTGATTGCAGCTGCACACAACGTACCACACTTAGTAGTTGCATGGCCTTACCTACCGATGCTGCACACAGACCAGACCACATGTGGTGGGCCACCTGAGCAATAGAGTTCAGCAAAACCAAGGAGTTGTACAGGTATAATATCTCTGATTATAACAAGGGTTTGAGAATTGCAGCTTTCTAATTGACTGTAAACATTGTAACAGCCTTATGTTTACTTTTTATTAACATACATGTAGAGCCTAACCATATGATGAACATGGTATAATGTTGTTTAAAAAACAGTTTTATTATGGGAGCAGTAAGCCACTCCCAGGTATTATGTTAATGGTCAGTTTATCACTGTCTAGCGATATGTGGCACTCGGCTATGCCTCATTCAACACTAAACCCCCACAGGGTGATTAACAGACAATCTAACATAACTGTTGGCCATGCCCTTATTGATTAGTCTTTTATGGTGAAGCTACTCCTCTGCTAGGCACTGCAGCAGCTGGCAACACAGTGTCACACCCATTACACTATACACTGCCTAGTTACTGGAGAATAGCTGTGAATATGAGACTCATGAAGATGAACAGTGTAACTTGATGATTACAGTCATCGAAACCTTAGTGTGATTATAACTGACAGAGTCAGTGATAGAGAATAACCACTGCTGTCCTAGTACACTTACCCCATTGTGAGTTAAATCAATACTAAAAGACATTCTGTTTATATCTACACCATACCTACTTGATTCCTGTTGTACCACAATTAACATAGTTATCACTTTGATAGCATCAGTGAAAGAAGTGTGGAAACCCAAACACTAGGCATACAGCCTGAGTATGAAACAACTGTTAAAAAAATTACACTGTGTCCATAAGTGGCATAGATCACTCATTGCAACAATAGTAAATGTATTACTATTTGAATAAGTTAGTCATCACCCGATGCAATGAGATTGTCTTTATCAGGTACAACATACTCAGTAAGTGCTTACAGGAAAATCTATCCATTATACATCTCCGATACAGGAACGTCATTGTTGGCTCAGTAGTGCTATGATATTTAGAAGTTGCTTGGCCTGATCCATGCAATTACAATGTTTCTTACAAAGAATACTTACTGCATCTTTAGTATTGAAACACACTGAAGGTCTATGTATGTACATGAGCAGTACACCTTCATCAGTAAGAATGCATCTGATACTGGCAGTACAAATTTCAGAGCACAGAACAGGCAATGCTTTTCCATACGCTTACATCAGCCTCTCCATCTTGAGTAAACCATTGCAGTAAATGTACTACTATGTAAATCACCTGCTAAATGTAACACTACTTTTATCTTGAGCATGCTAGTGTCTTGTGGTTAATTTATGTACTTCTCTTAATTAATGTATACTCACTAGTGTTAAAACCTTTCTACAACAGTAATCATGCACCTTCAGCATTTATATTGACTAATGGCACAGTACCAGTTGTGGTGTGGTGTGGGGCATCGGTAGGTAAGGCCATGTAACTACTAAGTGTGGTACGTTGTGTGCAGCTGCAATCAGGGATGTGTACGTTTGGTGTACATGGCCTCAGTTTTGCTGTTGATCTCCACTGAGCATGCAGTACCTGGTCAGGTGGGTGGGGATGTCTTGTAGTACATTTAGACAATTGTTTGTTATTTCTGTCACCTGCTGCTGGATGTCTGTCATTGATGTGTTGAATTGGTCCTCCCCCATACTTGAATGTGTGTGTGTGTGTGTGTCTGCGTGTGTGTGTGGTGCTGGGGGAGGTGAATTTGGAGTTAGGGTTTTCAACCCTAACAGCGAATTTCCTCACTTTTGTCGCTACATAGATACATAGACACATAGACAGTGTCGGCAAATAAGGGCCTATGGCCCACCCAGTCTGCCCATTTGAGCTTGTAAGTTTAGTTTGTTTTCCTAGAAGTCTGTTTCCCCTTACCCCTGACCTCTAGAATTCCTTCATGTCTATCCCATGCATTCTTAAATCCCGTGATTGTTTCATCCCCCACCACTTCCTCTGGCAGGGTGTTCCACTTGTCCACCACCCGTTCTTTGAAGAAATTATTTCTGTTTCCTCTGAATCGTCCTCCCTCCAACTTCATACCATGCCTTCTAGTCCTGGAACATCTTTTTCGCTTAAAAATAGTGTTTTCCTGCACTCTGTTTCTCCCTGTAAGATACTTGTATGTCTCTATCATATCCCCTCTCTCCCTCCTCTCCTCCAGGGAGTACATGTTCAGTTCCTTCAACCTGTCTTCATAGGACTTGTGATGCATTCCATGCACCATCTTTGTTGAACTCCTCTGAACCTTCTCTACCCTGTCTATGTCCTTACATAGGTATGGTCTCCAGAACTGTACACTGTACTCCAGGTGGGGCCTCACTAGTTTCCTGTATAGTGGAATTATGACTTCCCTTTTCCTACTGGTGATGCCCCTGCCTATACATCCCAGCATCCTATTTGCTTTACCTGATGCCTTGTCACACTGTTTCCCTACCTTGATGTCATCAGAGATGACAACCCCAAGATCCCTTTCCTACTTGGTGCATGCTATATCCTCGCCCCCCAACTGATATATTGAGCCAGGGTTTTTGTGCCCCATATGCATTATCTTGCACTTCTTTGCATTGAATTTCAACTGTCAAACCCTTGACCGTTCTTCAAGTTTCTGCAGGTTGCTTCTCATTCTGTCTACACCCTCTGGTGTGTCTACTCTGTTACAGAGCTTTGTGTCATCAGCGAACAGTGAAATTCTGCCTTCTAGATCCTCCGCAATGTCACTGATGAAGATGTTGAATGGACGGTCCCTTTTGATCCCTGTGTACCCACAGGTCACTCTTCCCTCTGTGGAGTGACAGCCATTTATCACCACCCTCTGTGTCCTTCCACCCAGCCAGTAACCTATCCACCACACTACTGTCCTGCCCACACCCATATTCCCCAGTTTGTGAAATAGTCTTCCATGTGGCACAGTGTCAAAGGCCTTGCTGAAGTCCAGATAGGCCATGTCCACTGCCCTCCTCTGATCCACCTCCCTAGTCACCCAGTCAAAAAATTCAATGAGGTTGGTCTGACATGACATCCCCTGGTGAAACCATGCTGCCTTAGGTCCTGTAGTCCATTACACCAGATGTTCCACCAATCTCCCTTCAGTGAGGCTTCCATGATCTTTCCCACTACCGAGGTGAGGCTGACTGGTCTGTAGTTCCCTGCTTCCTCTTTGTTCCACTTTTGTAAAGGGACTACATCTGCTGTCCTCAGTCTTTGGTACCTCCCTGTTTCCAGTGATTGGCTGAACAGGATAGCCAGAGTTCAGCCACCACCTCTTAGTTCTTTAAGGACCCTGGGGTGCACCCCATCTGGCCCCATTGCTTTATCAGCTCTTTTTACTTCCAGTTCCTTCAGGACCCTTTCTCGTGTAAAGGGACTTGGGTCCATTTCTGCACCATTCTCACCCCTTGTACTACAGAGTAATACAGAGAGCTAGTAACAGATACTGTAGTCAGTATACATATAGAAAGCTATTAACAGACATAGTAGTCAGTATACATACAGAGAGCTATTAACAGATACAGGTGTCAGTATATATATATTATGGTGGCACGGTAGTGCTACCATAGTTAGGGTTGAGGAGCCATTTCTATGTTAAACCCCAAAATGTTGCACCTTAATAACTTTGCAACCGTTTGATGGATTTGCTTGAAATTTGGAATTTCTGATCAAAAACCATAGGCCTTGGGATGTGCCAAGTTTCGAATTGGTCGGATATATGGCTGCGGAGTTATTACGTGTGATTTCTGCGCGCGTTTACAATTTTCTGGAATTTTATGGTCGTGCCTACAGGTCGTACGGTTTGCGACCGGCCCAAATCTTCAGAGACGATAAATAAGGGTCCTTATGTGCCTTTTGAAGATTTCAGTGAAAAAATATTAAACGGTTCAAAAGTTATTCAAAAAACCAGTTTCCCATTATAAGACAATGGGAAAAGTTAACAAAAAGTTCAACACTTTCACAAATGTATTTTTACTTTCGCAACTCGGCCATTTTGTTTTCAGTTGGTGATCAGAAAAATGGTTGGCATTTAAATTTGGGACCCTCTAGCAACCTGATTTTTTTTGTATTCACCTAGTCGGGCCCTGAGGATGCTTGCCATGTCTTTATTTTGTGGCAAAAACACCCCAGAAATATGTTTTTCAAATTTCTGGAAAAAGTACTTTCGCAAATTACTTTCATGCTCATAAAGCGTCGCAAATTTTTGCAGCTTTATAATTAGACAGTAGTTTTTCTAGTCTGTGTGGAAAATGACAGCAATTCTTTGTACTGCGCTGCAAAAGAACCGTTGGGAGATTTAGAGCTGAAATTTGGAGGAGCAGGCCGACATTTCACAGATGTGCCTTTCAGTGTTGTATTGAAAAAATATTACATGGCAGAAAAGTTACGGCACTCAAAGTTGACAGTTTTTCCATAGGATAACATACTTGGCCTGACGTTTACAGAAATCCTTTGGATCCCTGCTGCAAAATAACGGTTTGGTCTTTTTCCTGAAATTTGGAGGACAGCCAACTGCCCACAGATGTGCCTTTCAGTGGTTTGGTGAAAAAATATTACAGGGAGGCAAGGTTATGGTGCTCCAAACTTCTCTTTTCCTTCGGATAACATTACGGCGATTCGCGCGACTTTCAAACGCCGTATCTAGAAACGGAAAGTAGAATCTGAGTTTTAATCCGAAAATTATTAGCCCTAAATGGGGCTAATTACAAAACTAACCAGGACAGTCATAAATCATACGACTTTTTTTTTTTTCTACGTCATACGGTTCTTGAGATATAACTTATTTAGTATTCCAAATCCTCATTTTCTGCTCCGATACCCATTATTATGCATACATTCTTTGTACTCACTATCTTTCTCTATTCAGCTTTTTGAGAAAACCAGCCTGTGCGCTAACATTACTGTTACCATTGCCCTTTCCGCTTGCGGTTCCATGCCCGTTTCACTTACCGTTGACGTCTGCGCCACCACGTGCGTCATCCTTTGCGTTTTTATTTGTGCTTGTGTTTCTGTTACTTTTTTATCATTTGTGTGTACCGTACTGTTTCACTTTCTGTTTCACTTTGCATCACCATGCCCATTGCCATTTCGATTTACAGGCACCATGTTACTATGTGACAAGACATCACGTGGCACACCGTTACCGTCTACGCCACTGTGTTCCTTATCCTTTCTGTTCTCATTCGCGCTTGCGTTACCTTGTGCGCCACTGTTAGCACTTCTGTTTGCATTGCTGTTCCTGTTACTATGCCACAAGACATCATGTGGTGGGAGTGTAGACCCCTTTGGGCCCCGCGCTCCCAACTGCCGCGTCGTGCCGGGGCGCAGGGCCCTATGTCGCGTTATCCTTGCGTTTTCATTTCTTTTCTGTTATTTTTTGCCATTTGTGTCTACAGTACTGTTTCTCTTCTAGTTTCACTTTGCATCACCATGCCCATTGACATTTCCATTTGCAGGCACCATGTTACTATGTGATAACATCCGCGTGGCAGCCCGTTCTGTCTATGCCACCGTGTCGTTACCCTTTCTGTTCTCATTCAACGCTGTTTACCATGTGTGCCACTGTTAGCATTTCTGTTTGCGTTGCTGCTCCTGTTACTATGCCACAAGACATCATGTGGGTGGGGTCACGGGGCCCAAAGGACCCAGCTCCTTCATCATTCACTGTTTCTCATTACCATTCTCAAAAGAAGGAAATTAGAGGCAAAAACTCCGTTTAATGCATTAGTTAGGGTTGTTCCACAGCAACAAAAGTGAGGAAATTAGCTGTTGGGTTGAAAACCCTAACTCCAGTCACCCCGCACCACACACACACACACACACACACACACAGACATACACACACACACACACATTCAAGTATGGGGAGGACCAAGACAACACAACCATGACAGACATCCAGCAGCAGGTGACGAAATAACAAACAATTGTCTAAATGTACTATGAGATATCCCCACCCACCTGACCAGGTACTGCATGCTCAGTGGAGATCAACAACAAAACTGAGGCCATGTACACCACAGCACATCCCTGATTGCAGCTGCACAATACCACACTTAGTAGTTGCATGGCCTTACCTACCGATGCTGCACACAGACCAGACCACATGTGGTGGGCCACCTGAGCAATAGAGTTCAGCAAAACCAAGGAGTTGTACAGTATAATATCTCTGATTATAACAAGGGTTTGAGAAATGCAGCTTTCTAATTGACTGTAAACATTGTAACAACCTTATGTTTACTTTTTAATTACATACATGTAGAGGCCTAACCATATGATGAACATGGTTTAATGTTGTTTAAAAACAGTTTATTATGGTAGCAGTAAGCCACTCCCAGGTATTATGTTAATGGTCAGTTTATCACTGTCTAGCGATATGTGGCACTTGGCTATGCCTCATTCAACACTAAACCCCCACAGGGTGATTAACAGACAATCTAACATAACTGTTGGTCATGCCTTATTGCTTAATTGTCTTTATGAGTAGATACTCTCCCTCTGCTAGGCACTGCAGCAGCTTTGCAACACAGTGTCCCACCCAGTTACACCATACACTGCCTAGTTACTGGAGAATAGCTGTGAATATGAACTCATGAAGATGAACAGTGTAACTTGATGATTACAGTCATCGAAACCTTAGTGTGATTATAACTGACAGAGTCAGTGATAGAGAATAACCACTGCTGTCCTAGTACACTTACCCCATTGTGAGTTAAATCAATACTAAAAGACATTCTGTTTATATCTACACCATACCTACTTGATTCCTGTTGTACCACAATTAACATAGTTATCACTTTGATAGCATCAGTGAGAGAAGTGTGGCAAACCCAAACACTAGGCATACAGCCTGAGTATGAAACAACTGTTAAAAAAAATTACACTGTGTCCATAAGTGGCATAGATCACTCATTGCAACAATAGTAAATGTATTACTATTTGAATAAGTTAGTCATCACCGATGCAATGAGATTGTCTTTATCAGGTACAACATACTCCAGTAAAGTGCTTACAGGAAAATCTATCCATTATACATCTCCGATGCAGGAGCGTCATTGTTGGCTCAGTAGTGCTATGATATTTAGAAGTTGCTTGGCTGATCCATGCAATTACAATGGTTCTTACAAAGAATACTTACTATCTTTAGTATTGAAACACACTGAAGGTCTATGTATGTACATGAGCAGTACACCTTCATCAGTAAGAATGCATCTGATACTGGCAGTACAAATTTCAGAGCACAGAACAGGCAATGCTTTTCCATAGCTTACATCACTCTCTATCTTGAGTAAACCATTGCAGTAAATGTACTACTATGTAAATCACCTGCTAAATGTAACACTACTTTTATCTTGAGCATGCTAGTGTCTTGTGGTTAATTTATGTACTTCTCTTAATTAATGTATACTCACTAGTGTTAAAACCTTTCTACAACAGTAATCATGCACCTTCAGCATTTATATTGACTAAAGGCACAGTACCAGTTGTGGTGTGGTGTGGGGCATCAGTAGGTAAGGCCATGTAACTACTAAGTGTGGTACGTTGTGTGCAGCTGCAATCAGGGATGTGTACGTTTGGTGTACAAGGCCTCAGTTTTGCTGTTGATCTCCACTGAGCATGCAGTACCTGGTCAGGTGGGTGGGGATGTCTTGTAGTACATTTAGACAATTGTTTGTTATTTCTGTCACCTGCTGCTGGATGTCTGTCATTAGTTGTGTTAACTTGGTCCTCCCCCATTCTTGAATGTGTGTGTGTGTGTGTCTGTGTGTGTGTGTGGTGCTGGGGGGGGGTGAATTCGGAGTTAGGGTTTTCAACCCTAACAGCAAATTTCCTCACTTTTGTCGCTACATAGATACATAGATACATAGACAGTGTCGGCAGATAAGGGCCTATGGCCCACCCAGTCTGCCCATTTGAGCTTGTAAGTTCAGTTTGCTTTCCTAGAAGTCTGTTTCCCCTTACCCCTGACCTCTAGAATTCCTTTATGTCTATCCCATGCATTCTTAAATCCCGTGATTGTTTCAGCCCCCACCACTTCCTCTGGCAGGGTGTTCCACTTGTCCACCACCCATTCTTTGAAGAAATTCTTTCTCATGTTTCCTCTGAATCGTCCTCCCTCCAACTTCATCCCATGCCCTCTAGTCCTGGAACATCTTTTTCACTTAAAAATAGTGTTTTCCTGCACTCTGTTTCTCCCTGTAAGATACTTGTATGTCTCTATCATATCCCCTCTCTCCCTCCTCTCCTCCAGGGAGTACATGTTCAGTTCCTTCAACCTGTCTTCATAAGACTTGTGATGCATTCCATGCACCATCTTTGTTGCCCTCCTCTGAACCTTCTCTTCCCTGTCTATGTCCTTATGTAGGTATGGTCTCCAGAACTGTACTCTGTACTCCAGGTGGGGCCTCACTAGTGTCTTGTATAGCGGAATTATGACCTCCCTTTTCCTGCTGGTGATGCCCCTGCCTATACATCCCAGCATCCTATTTGCGTTACCTGATGCCTTGTCACACTGTTTCCCTACCTTGAGGTCATCAGAGATGACAACCCCAAGATCCCTTTCCTGCTTGGTGCATGCTATATCCTCGCCCCCCAACTGATATATTGAGCCAGGGTTTTTGTGCCCCATATGCATTATCTTGCACTTCTTTGCATTGAATTTCAACTGCCAAACCCTTGACCATTCTTCAAGTTTCTGCAGGTTGCTTCTCATTCTGTCTACACCCTCTGGCGTGTCTACCCTGTTACAGAGCTTTGTGTCATCAGTGAACAGTGAAATTCTGCCTTCTTGATCCTGCGCAATGTCACTGATGAAGATGTTGAATAGGACCGGTCCCAGCACTGATCCTGTGGTAACCCACTGGTCACTCTCCCCTCTGTGGGTGACAGCCATTTATCACCACCTCTGTGTCCTTCCACCCAGCCAGTTACCTATCCACCATACTACTGTCCTGCCACACCCATATTCCCCAGTTTGTGTAATAGTCTTCTATGTGGCACAGTGTCAAAGGCCTTGCTGAGGTCCAGATAGGCCATGTCCACCTGCCCTCCCTGATCCACCTCCTAGTCACCCAGTCAAAAAATTCAATGAGGTTGGTCTGACATGACATCCCCCTGGTGAAACCATGCTGCCTTGGGTCCTGTAGTCCATTGACAACCAGATGTTCCACCAATCTCTCCTTCAGTAGTGCTTCCATGATCTTTCCCACTACCAAGGTGAGGCTGACTGGTCTGTAGTTCCCTGCTTCCTCCTTGTTCCTACTTTTGTATAAGGGGACTACATCTGCTGTCCTCCAGTCTTTGGGTACCTCCCCTGTTTCCAGTGATTAGCTGAACAGGATAGCCAGAGGTTCAGCCACCACCCTCTCTTAGTTCTTTAAGGACCCTGGGGTGCAACCCATCTAGCCCCGATTGTCTATCAGCTCTTATTACTTCCAGTTCCTTCAGGACCCTTTCGTGTAAAGGGACTTGTGTCCATTCTGCACCATTCTCACCCCTTGTACCACAGAGTAATACAGAGAGCTAGTAACTAGGTACTGTAGTCAGTATACATATAAAGCTATTAACAGACATAGTAGTCAGTATACATACGAGAGCTATTAACAGATACAGGTGTAAGATATATATATATATATATATATATATATATATATATATATATATATATTATGGTAGCACGGTAGTGCTACCATAGTTAGGGTTACGGAGCCATTTCTATGTTAAACCCCAAAACGTTGCACCTTAATAACTTTGCAACCATTTGATGAATTTGCTTGAAATTTGGAATTTATGATCAAGAAACATAGGCCTTGGGATCTGCCAAGTTTCGTATTCTTCAGATATACGGCTGCGGAGTTATTAAGTGTGATCTATGAGCGCGTTTACGCTTTTCTGGAATTTTATGGTCATGCCTACAGGTCGTACGGTTTGCACGACCGGCCCAAAATCTTCAGAGAAGGTGCGGCCAGCGTCCCTGATGTGCCTTTCAAAGATTTCGTGAAAAAATATTAAATGGTTCAAAAGTTATTCAAAAAACCAGTTTCCCATTATAAGTCAATGGGAAAAGTTAACAAAAAGTTCAACACTTTCGCAACTCGGCCATTTTGTTTTCAGTTGGTGATCAGAAAAATGGTTGGCATTTAAATTTGGGACCCTCTAGCAACCTAATTTTTTTGTATTCACCTAGTCGGGACCCAGAATGCTTGCCATGTCTTTATTTTGTGGTAAAACACCCAGAAATATGTTTTCAAATTTCTGGAAAAAGTACTTACCAAGTACTTTATGCTCATGAAAGTGTGGCAAATTTAGGAAGCTTCGCAAATTGCTACAGTAGTTTTCTAGTCTGTGGGAAAATGACAGCAATTCTTTGGCACTGCGCTGCAAAGAACCGTTGGGAGTTTTGAGCTGAAATTTGGAGGAACGGGCCGACATTTCACTAGATGTGCCTTTCAGTGTTGTATTGAAAAATATTGCACGCAGCAAAGTTACGGCACTCCAAAGTTGACAGTTTTTCCCATAGGATAACATTACGGTGCCCGACGCATTACAGAAATCCTTTGGATTCCTGCTGCAAAATAACGGTTTGGTCTTTTTTCCTGAAATTTGGAGGGAAGACAGCCAACTGCCCACAGATGTGCCTTTCAGTGGCTTGGAGAAAAAATATTACTGGGAGGCAAAGTTATGGCGCTCCAAACTTCTCTTTTTTTCCCATCGGATAACATTACGGCGTTCGCCGCGGCTTTCAGGGCCCGTATCTCGAAAACGGTGCGAGATACGGAGTTTTCGTTAGAAAAATTCTTAGCCCCCCAATGGGGGCTAATTATAAAACTAACCAGGACAGTCATAAATCATACGACTTTTTAATTTTTTTTCTACGTCATACGGTTATTGAGATATAACTTATTTAGTATTCCAAGTCCTCATTTTCTGCTCCGATACCCATTATTATGCATACATTCTTTGTACTCACTATCTTTCTCTATTCAGCTTTTTGGGAAAAACCAGCCTGTGCGCTAACTTACTGTTACCATTGCCCTTTTCGCTTGCGGTTCCATGCCCGTTACTTACCGTTGGCGTCCTGCTTACCACCGTCGTCATCCTTTGCGTTTTTATTTGCGCTTGTGTTTCTGTTACTTTTTTGCCATTTGTGTGTATTGTACTGTTTCTCTTTCTGTTTCACTTTGCGTCACCATGCCCATTGCCATTTCAATTTACAGGCACCATGTTACTATGTGACAAGACATCACGTGGCACACCGTTCCCGTCTACGCCACTGTGTTCGTTATCCTTTCTGTTCTCATTCGCGCTTGCGTTACCTTGTGCGCTACTGTTAGCACTTCTATTTGCATTGCTGTTCCTGTTACTATGCCACAAGACATCATGTGGTGGGAGTGTGGGGCCCTTTGGGCCCCGCGCTCCAGCTGCCGCATTACGTGCCGAGCAGGGCCCTAAGTGCGTTATCCTTTGCGTTTTCATTTGCGCTTGCTTTTCTGTTATTTTTTGCCATTTGTGTCTACAGTACTGATTCTCTTTCTGTTTCACTTTGCATCACCATGCCCATTGACATTTCCATTTGCAGGCACCATGTTACTATGTGATAACACATCACGTGGAAGACTGTTCCTGTCTATGCCACCGTGTGCGTTACCCTTTCTGTTCCCATTCGCGCTTGTGTTACCATGTGTGCCACTGTTAGCATTTCTGTTTGCGTTGCTGCTCCTGTTACTATGCCACAAGACATCATGTGGTGGGCCCCGTGCTCCCAGCGCTGCATTACATTCACTGTTTCTCATTACCATTCTCAAAAAGAAGGGAAATTAGAGGCAAAAAACTCCATTTAATGCATTAGTTAGGGTTGTTCCACAGTAACAAAAGTGAGGAAATTCGCTGTTAGGGTTGAAAACCCTAACTCCATCACCCCACCACACACACACACACACACAGACATACACACACACACACATTCAAGTATGGGGAGGCCAAGTCAGCAAAACCAATGACAGACATCCAGCAGCAGGTGACAGAAATAACAAACAATTGTCTAAATGTACTATGAGATATCCCCACCCACCTGACCAGGTACTGCATGCTCAGTGGAGATCAACAGCAAAACTGAGGCCATGTACACCAAACGTACACATCCCTGATCCCTGATTGCAGCTGCACTGTCTGTCATTGATTGTGTTGACTTGGTCCTCCCCCATACTTGAATGTGTGTGTGTGTGTGTCTGTGTGTGTGTGTGGTGCTGGGGGAGGTGAATTCGGAGTTAGGGTTTTCAACCCTAACAGCGAATTTCCTCACTTTTGTCGCTACATAGATACATAGATACATAGACAGTGTCGGCAAATAAGGGCCTATGGCCCACCCAGTCTGCCCATTTGAGCTTGTAAGTTTAGTTTGTTTTCCTAGAAGTCTGTTTCCCCTTACCCCTGACCTCTAGAATTCCTTTATGTCTATCTCATGCATTCTTAAATCCCGTGATTGTTTCAGCCCCCACCACTTCCTCTGACAGGGTGTTCCACTTGTCCACCACCCGTTCTTTGAAGAAATTCTTTCTCTTGTTTCCTCTGAATCGTCCTCCCTCCAACTTCATCCCATGCCCTCTAGTCCTGGAACATCCTTTTCGCTTAAAAATTGTGTTTTTCTGCACTCTGTTTCTCCCTGTAAGATACTTGTATGTCTCTATCATATCCCCTCTCTCCCTCCTCTCCTCCAGGGAGTACATGTTCAGTTCCTTCAACCTGTCTTCATAGGACTTGTGATGCATTCCATGCACCATCTTTGTTGCCCTCCTCTGAACCTTCTCTACCCTGTCTATGTCCTTACGTAGGTATGGTCTCTAGAACTGTACACTGTACACTAGTGTCTTGTATAGTGGAAATATGACCTCCCTTTTCCTGCTGGTGATGCCCTTGCCTATACATCCCAGCATCCTATTTGCTTTACCTGATGCCTTGTCACACTGTTTCCCTACCTTGATGTCATCAGAGATGACAACCCCAAGATCCCTTTCCTGCTTGGTGCATGCTATATCCTCGGCCCCCAACTGATATATTGAGCCAGGGTTTTTGTGCCCCATATGCATTATCTTGCACTTCTTTGCATTGAATTTCAATTGCCAAACCCTTGACCATTCTTCAAGTTTCTGCAGGTTGCTTCTCATTCTGTCTACACCCTCTGGTGTGTCTACTCTGTTACAGAGCTTTGTGTCATCAGCGAACAGTGAAATTCTGCCTTCTAGATCCTGCGCAATGTCACTGATGAAGATGTTGAATAGGACCGGTCCCAGCACTGATCCCTGTGGTACCCCACTGGTCACTCTTCCCTCTGTGGAGTTCCAGAGATGTTCCACCAATCTCTCCTTCAGAAGTGCTTCCATGATCTTTCCCACTACCGAGGTGAGGCT
This sequence comes from Neoceratodus forsteri, assembly GCA_016271365.2. Classification (NCBI taxonomy): domain Eukaryota; kingdom Metazoa; phylum Chordata; order Ceratodontiformes; family Ceratodontidae; genus Neoceratodus; species Neoceratodus forsteri. The sequence goes on from CM057449.1 coordinate 8,099,514, forward strand.
GACTGGTCTGTAGATCCCTGCTTCCTCTTTGTTCCTTCTTTTGTATAAGGGGACTACATCTGCTGTCCTCCAGTCTTTGGGTACCTCCCCTGTTTCCAGTGATTGGCTAAACAGGATAGTAAGACGTTCAGCCACCACCTCTCTTAGTTCTTTAAGGACCTTGGGGTGCTCCCCATCTTGCCCCATTGCTTTGTCAACTCTTATTACTGTGGAACAACCCTAACTAATGCATTAAACGGAGTTTTTGCCTCTAATATATATATATATATCTATATATATATATATATATATATATATAGAGAGAGAGAGAGAGAGAGAGCTATTAACAGACACAGAAGTCTCTATATATTCATACAGATAACACATACAGAAGACAGTATACATACAGAGAGCTACTGACAGATTCAGAAGTCAGTATTCGTACAGTGATCTATTAACGAATACAGTAGTCAGTACAAACACAGAGAGCTAGTAACATATACTGTAGTCAGTATATATATAGTGAGCTATTAACAGACACAGTATTCAGTATACATACAGAAAGCTATTAACACACACAGTAGTCAGTATACATGTATATAGTTAACAGATACAAAAGACAGTATACATACAGTGAGCTATTGACATAGTTGTTACTATACATACAGAGAGCTATTAACAGATACAGTAGTCAATAAACATAGAGTGCTATTAACAGATACAGTAGTCAGTATACATACAGAGAGCTATTAACAGATACAGTAGTCAGTATTCTCACAGAGAGCTATTAACAGATTCAATAGACAGAATACTTACAGCGAGCTATTAACAGATACATTAGTCATATACTCTCTGAGAGCTAATAAAAGATACAGTAGTCAGTATACATATAGACAGCTATAAACAGATACAGCAGTCAGTATACATATAGAGAGTGATTAACAGACACAGTAGTCAGTATACATGCATAAATTTAACACATACAGTAGACAGTTTACTTAGAGAGAGCTACTGACAGATTCAATAGTCGTTATACATACAGAGAACTGCTAACCGATACAATAATTAGTACAAATACAAAGTGCTAGTAACAGATACAGTAGTCAGTATACTTACAGAGAGATATTATTAGATACAGTGGTCAGTATACTTACAGAGAGCTATTAATAGATACAGCAGTCTGCATAATTACAGTGAGCTATTAACAGATACAGTAGTCAGTAGTCATACAGGGAGCTATTAACTGATACAGTAGTCAGTATACATAAAGAGAGCTATTAACAGATACAGCAGTCAGTATACTTACAGAGAGCTATTAACAGGTACAGAAGTCAGTATACACATAGAGAGCCATTAACAGACGCAGTAGTCAGTATACATACAGACATACAGTTAACAGATACAGTAGTTTGCTTACTTAGAGAGAGGTATTAACAGATACGGTAGTCAGCATACTTACAGAGAGCTATTAACGAATACAGTAGTCAGTATATACAGAGAGAGCTATTAACAGATATAGTAATCGGTATATATACCGAGAGCTATTAACAGATACAGCAGTCAGTGTACTTACAAAAAGCTATAAAGAGCTACAGTAGTCAGTATACTTACAGAGACCTATTAACAGATACAGTAGTCAGTAAACTCACAGACAGGTATTAACAGATGCAATCGTCAGCATACATACAGCGAGCTATTAACAGATACATTAGTCAATATACTCACAGAGAGCTATTAACAGATTCAGCAGTCAGTATGCAAGCGCCTCGTGCCTTAGCACACCCCTAGGCGTGCTCTTATCAGCACGTAACCCACACCTCGTCATGTGTTATTGCTTACTTATCAAATACAGTAGACATTACACACACAGAGAGCTACTGACGGATTCAGTAGTCAGTATTAATACAGAGAGCTATTAAAAGATACAGTTGTGAGTACAAATACAGAGAGCTAGTAACAGATACAGTAGTGTGCGTACTTACAGTGAGCTATTATCAGATTCAGGAGTCAGTATACATATAGAGAGCTATTAAGAGACACAGTAGTCAGTTTCCATACATACAGTTAACTGATACAGTACACAGTATACATACAGAGAGCTACAGACAGATTCAGTAGTCAGTATACATACTGAGAGCTATTAACAGATATAGTAGTCAGTACGCATTCAGAGTACTATTAACAGAATCAGTAGTCAGTATACATACAGAGAACTATATGCAGATGCAGCTGTCAATATACATACAGAGAGTGATTAACAGATACAGTAGTAAATATACTCACAGAGAGCTATTAACAGATGCAGCAGTCATTTTACATACAGAGAGCTATTAACAGATACAGTAGTCAGAATACACATTAAGAACTATTAACAGATGCAGCAGTCAGTATACATACAGAGAGCTATTAACAGATGCTGTAGCCAGTATACATACAGAGAGCTATGAACAGAAACAGTACTCCGTATACATTCAGAGAATTATTAACAGATGCGGCAGTCAGTATAAATACAGAGAGCTATTAACAGATACTGTAGTTAGTATGCAAACAGAGAGCTATTTACGGAAACTGTAGTCAGTATGCATATAGAGAGCTGTTAACAGACCTGGTAGTCAGTATTCATACATATAGTTAACACATACAGTAGGCAGACTTCCTACAGAGAGCTACTGAGAGATTCAGAAGTCTGTATACATACTGTGAGCTATTAACAGATATAGTTGTTACTATCCATACAGAGAGCTATTAAGAGATGCAGTAGATGGTATACTCACAGAGAGCTGCTAACAGATACATTAGTCTGTATACATACAGCGTGCTTTTAACAGATACATTAGACAATATGCTTACAGAGCGCTATTAACAGATTCAGTAGTCAGTACACTCACAGAGAGCTATTAGCAGATACAGTAGGCAGTATGCAACAGAGACCTATTAACAGAAACAGTAGTCAGTATCCAAGCAGAGAGCTATTAACAGATACAGAAGACAGAATACATACACAGAGCTAGTAATAGATACAGAAGTCAGTATACATAATCAAACAAACTAACATACACTGTAGTCAGCATAAATAAATAGAGATATTAAAGAGGTACAACAGTCAGAATACATACAGAAAGCTATTATCAGATACAGGCGACAGTATTCATACAGAGAGCTGTTTACAGATATAGTAGTTAGTATAGATACAGAGAGCTATTAAGAGACACAGTAGTCAGTATACATATAGAGGGCCATTAATAGACACCTTAGTCACAATACATACATACAGTTAACATATACATTACACAGTATCCTTACAGAGAGCTATTAACAGAGACAGTAGTCATCATACTTTCAGTGAGCTGTTAACAGATATAGTTGTTACTATTCATAGAGAAAGCTAATAAAAGAGACAGTAGATGGTATACATTCACAGAGCTATTACTAGATGCAGAAGTCAGCATACATAATCTGACATATTAAACTCAGTAGTCTGCATACAAAAATAGAGATATTAAAAAGTACAGTGGTCTGGATACAAACAGTGAGCTATTAACAGATACAGGTGTCAGTATATATAGAGAGCTATTAACAGATACAGTAGTCAGTATATAATAGAGAGCTATTAACAGACACAGAAGTCAGTATACATGCATACAGATAACACATACAGAAGACAGTATACATACAGAGAGCTACTGACAGATTCACTAGTCAGTATTGATACAGAGAGAGATTAACGGATACAGTAGTCAGTACAAATACAGAGAGCTAGTAACAGATACATTAGTCAGTATTCATACAGAGAGCTATTAACAGATACATTCGTCAATATACATACAGAGAGCTATTAACAGATACAGGTGTCAGTATATATATAGAGAGCAATTAACAGACACAGAAGTCAGTATATATGCATACAGATAACACATACAGAAGACAGTATACATACAGAGAGCTACTGACAGATTCAGAAGTCAGAATTCATACAGTGAGCTATTAACGGATACAGTAGTCAGTACAAATACAGAGAGCTGGTAACAGATACTGAAGTCAGTATACATATAGAGAGCTATTAACAGACATAGAAGTCAGCATACATACAGAAAGCTATTAACAGACACAGTAGTCAGTATACATGCATACAGTTAACAGATACAGAAGACAGTATACATACGGTAACCTATTGACATATTTGTTACTATACATACAGAGAGCTATTAACAGATACAGTAGTCAATAAACATAGAGTGCTATTAACAGATACAGTAGTCCGTATACTCACAGAGAGCTATTAACAGATTCAATAGACAGATTACATACAGCGAGCTATTAACAGATACATTAGTCAACATACTCACTGAGAGCTAATAAAAGATACAGTAGTCTGTATACATATAGACAGCTATTAACAGATACAGTAGTCAGAATACATATAGAGAGTGATTAACAGACACAGTAGTCAGTATACATACATACATTTAACACATACAGTAGACTGTATACTTAGAGAGAGCTACTGACAGATTCAATAGTCGTTATACATACAGATAACTGCTAAAGGATACAATAGTTAGAACAAATACAGAAAGCTAGTAACAGATACAGTAGTCAATATACTTACAGAGAGATATTATCAGATACAGTGGTCAGTATACATACAGACAGCTATTAATAGGTACAGCAGTCTGCATAATTACAGTGAGCTATTAACGGATACAGTAGTCAGTAGTCATACAGAGAGTTATTAACAGATACAGTAGTCGGGATACTTAAAGAGAGCTATTAACAGATACAGCAGTCAGTATACTTACAGAGAGCTATTAACAGGTGCAGAAGTCAGTATACACTTTGAGAGCTATTAACAGACACAGTAGTCAGTATACATACATACAGTTAACAGATACAGTAGTTTGCATACTTAGAGAGAGGTATTAACAGATACGGTAGTCAGCAGACTTACAGAGAGCTATTTATGGATACAGTAGTCAGTATATACACAGAGAGCTATTAACAGATATAGTAATCGGTATACATACCGAGTGCTATTAACAGTTACAGCAGTCAGTGTACTTACAAAGAGCTATAAAGAGCTACAGTAGTCAGTATACTTACAGAGAGCTATTAACAGATACAGTAGTCAGTAAACTCACAGACAGGTATTAACAGATTCAGTAGTCAGTATGCAAGAGAGCTATTAACAGATACAGTAGATGGAATACATACACAGAGCTATTAATAGATACAGAAGTCAGTATACATAGTCAGACACAGCAGTCAGCATACAAAAATAAAATTAGTGAAACGTACAGCAGTCAGTATACATACGGACACCTATTATCATGTACAGGTGATAGTATTCATACAGAGAGCTATTTTACAGACACAGTAGTCAGTATACATGAATACAGTTAACAGATACAGTAGACAGTATACATAGAGAGCTACTGACATATTCAGTAGTCAGTATACAAACAGTGAGCTATTAACAGATATAGTTGTTACTATACATAAAGAGAGCTATTAACAGATACCAAAGTCAGTATACACACAGAGTGCTATTAACTGAAACAGAAGTCAGCATACTCACAGAGAGCTATGAACGGATAAAATCATCAGTACACATACAGCGAGCTCTTAAGAGATACATTAGTCAATATTCTCACAAAGAGCTATTAACAGATTCAGTAGTCAGTACACAAACAGAGAGCTATTAACAGATACCGAAGTCAGTATATATAGAGAGCTATTAACAGATACAGTAGTCAGTATACATACATACAGTTATGACGTATAGTAGACAGTATACACAAAGAGAGCTGCTGACAGATTCAGTAGTCAGTATACATGCAGAGAGAAGTCAACAGATACAGTAGTCAGTCCAAATACAGAGAGCTAGTAACAGATACAGCAGTCAGTATACTTACAGAGAGCTATTAACTGATACAGCAGTCAGAATACTTACCGAGAACTTTTTACAGATACAGTCGTCAGTATTCTTACAGAGAGCTATTAACAGATATAGATGCAACTATACATAGAGCTATTAACTGATACAATAGTCAGCATACATACAGTAAGCTATTAACAGATACAGCAGTCAGCATACTTACAGAGAGCTATTAACAGATACAGTAGTCAGTATACATACTGAGAGCTATTAACAGATACAGCAGTCAGCATACCTACAGAGAGTTATTAACAGATACTGTAGTCAGCATACTTACAGTGAGCTATTAACAGATATAGATGCTACTATACATAGAGAGAGCTATTAACTGGCACAGTAGTCAGTTTACTTAAATATAGTTATCAGATACAGTAGACATTATACACACAGAGAGCTACTCACAGATTCAGTAGTCAGTATTGTTACAGACAGCTATTAAAAGATACAGTTGTCAGTACAAATACAGAGAGCTGGTAACAGATACAGTAGTCAGCATACTTACAAAGAGCTATTAACAGATTCAGTAGTCAGCCTATTTACAGAGTGCTATAAACAGATACAGTAGTCAGCATCCTTACAGGGAGCTAATAACAGATACAGCTGTCAGTATACATACAGAGAGGTATTAACAGATACAGCAGACATTATACTTATAGAGATCTATTAACAGGTACTATAGTCAGTATACATACAGAGAGCTATTAACAGATACAGTAGTCAGTATACATACATACATACAGTTAAAATATACAGTAGTCAGCTTACTTACAGTGAGCTATTAACAGATATAGTTGTTAGTATACATAGAGAGAGCTATTAACAGATACAGTAGATGGTGAACATACACAGAGCTATTAATAGATACAGAAGTCAAAATTCATAATCAGACAAATTAACAGACTCAGTAGCCAGCAAACATGAATAGACATTTTAAAAGGTAGAGTAGTCAGTATACATTCTCAGAGCTATTAACAAATACAGGTGTCAGTATACATACAGAGAGCTACTGACAGATTCAGTAGTTAGTATACATACAGACAGCTATTAACAGATTCAGTAGTCAGTATACTTACAATGAGCTATTATCAGGTTTAGTAGTCAGTATACATACAGAGAGAAATTAACAGATACAGTAGTCAGTATTCAAATAGACAACTATTAACAGACACAGTAGTCAGTATACATACATACAGTTAACAGATATATTTGAAAGTATGCATACAGAGACCTACTGACAGATTCAGTAGTCATTAAACATACAGAGAGCTAATAATAGATACAGTAGTCACAATACATACATAGAACTATTAACAGGTACAGTAGTCAGTATACATATAGAGAGCTATTAACAAATGCAGTAGTCAGTATACATACAGAGAGCTACTAACAGATAGAGTAGTCTTTTCTCATACAGAGAGCTAGTAACAGATGCAGTAGTCAGTATACATACAGATAACTATTAACAGGTACAGTAGTCAGTACACATATAGAGAGCTATTAACAGATACAGCAGTTAGTTCACATATAGAGAGCTATTAACATAAACAGCTGTTAGTATACATACTGAGAGTTATTAACAGATACAGTAGCCAGAATAAATACAGAGAACTACTGACAGATGCAGCAGTCAGTATACATACAGAGAGCTATTAACAGATACAGTAGTCACTACAAATATAGAGAGCTTGTAACAGATACAGTAGTCAGCATACTTACAGTGACCTATTATCAGATTCAGTAGTCAGTATACATATAGAGAGCTATTAACAGACCACAGTAGTCAGTTTACATACATTCACTTAACTGATACAGTACACAGTATACATACAGAGAGCTACTGACAGATTCAGTAGTCAGTATATATATACAGAGCGCAATTAAAAGATTAAGTAGTCAGTATACTTACTGAGAGCTATTAACAGATACAGTAGTCAGTATGCATTCAGAGAACTATTAACAGATACAGTAGTCAGGATACAAACAAAGAACTATTTACAGATGCAGCTGTCAATATACATACAGAGAGCTATTAACAGATACAGTAGTCAATATACTCACAGAGAGCTATTAACAGATGCAGCAGTCATTATACATACAGAGAGCTAATAACAGATACAGTAATCAGTATACATACAGAGAACTATTAACAGATGCAGCAGTCAGTATACAAATAGAGAGCTATTACCAGATACAGTAGTCAGAATACACATTGAGAACTATTAAGAGATGCAGCAGTCAGTATACATACAGAGAGCTATTAACAGATACAGTAGTCACTACAAATATAGAGAGCTTGTAACAGATACAGTAGTCAGCATACTTACAGTGACCTATTATCAGATTCAGTCAGTATACATATAGAGAGCTATTAACAGACCACAGTAGTCAGTTTACATACATTCACTTAACTGATACAGTACACAGTATACATACAGAGAGCTACTGACAGATTCAGTAGTCAGTATATATACAGAGCGCAATTAAAAGATTAAGTAGTCAGTATACTTACTGAGAGCTATTAACAGATACAGTAGTCAGTATGCATTCAGAGAACTATTAACAGATACAGTAGTCAGGATACAAACAGAACTATTTACAGATGCAGCTGTCAATATACATACAGAGAGCTATTAACAGATACAGTAGTCAATATACTCACAGAGAGCTATTAACAGATGCAGCAGTCATTATACATACAGAGAGCTAATAACAGATACAGTAATCAGTATACATACAGAGAACTATTAACAGATGCAGCAGTCAGTATACAAATAGAGAGCTATTACCAGATACAGTAGTCAGAATACACATTGAGAACTATTAACAGATGCAGCAGTCAGTATACATACAGAGAGCTATTAACAGATACTGTAGTCAGTATACATACAGAGAGCTATGAACAGATACAGTACTCCGTATACATTCAGAGAATTATTAACAGATGCAGCAGTCAGTATACATACGGAGAGCTATTAACAGATACTGTAGTCAGTATGCAAACAGAGAGCTATTAACAGATACAGTAGTCAGTATGCATATAGAGAGCTGTTAACAGACCTGGTAGTCAGTATTCATACATACAGTTAACACATACAGTAGGCAGACTACCTACAGAGAGCTACTGAGTGATTCAGTAGTCTGTATACATACTGTGAGCTATTAACCGATATAGTTGTTACTATCCATACAGAGAGCTATTAAGAGATGCAGTAGATTGTATACTCACAGAGAGCTATTAACAGATACATTAGTCAATTTGCTTACAGAGAGCTATTAACCGATTCAGTAGTCAGTACACTCACAGAGAGCTATTAGCAGATACAGTAGTCAGTATGCAACAGAGACCTATTGACAGAAACAGCAGTCAGTATACATGCAGAGAGCTATTAACAGATTCAGAAGACAGAATACATACACAGAGCTAGTAATAGATACAGAAGTCAGTATACATAATCAGACAAGCTAACAAACACTGTAGTCAGCATACACAAATAGAGTTATTAAAAAGGTACAACAGTCAGTATACATACAGAGAGCTATTATCAGATACAGGCAACAGTATACATTCAGAGAGAGCTGTTTACAGATACAGTAGTTAGTATAGATACAGAGAGCTATTAAGAGACACAGTAGTCAGAATACATACATACAGTTAACGGATTCATTACACAGTATCCTTACAGAGGGCTATTAACAGAGACAGTAGTCATCATACTTTCAGTGAGCTATTAACAGATATAGTTGTTACTATTTATAGAGAAAGCTATTAACAGAGACAGTGGATGGTATACATTCACAGAGCAATTACTTGACGCAGAAGTCGGCATGCATAATCTGACAAGTTATACTCAGTAGTCAGCATACATAAATAGAGATATTAAAAGGTACAGTGGTCAGTATACATACAGAAAGCTGTTAACAGATACAGTAGTCAGTATTTATATAGAGAGCTATTAACAGACATAGAAGTCAGTATACATGCATACAGATAACACATACAGAAGACAGTATACATACAGAGACCTACTGACAGATTCAGTAGTCAGTATACATACTGTGAGCTATTGACAGAAATTGTTGTTACTATATATACAGAGAGCTATTAACAGATATAGTAGTAAATAAACATAGAATGCTATTAACAGATACAGTAGTCAGTATACATACAGAGAGCTATTAACAGATACAGTTGTCTGTACAAATACAGAGAGCTAGTAACAGATACAGTATTCAGCATACTTACAGAGAGCTATTAACAGATACAGTAGTCAGTATATATATAGAGTTCTATTAACAGACACAGTAGTCAGTATACATACATACAGATAAGAGATACAGTAGACAGTATACATACAGAGACCTTCTGACAGATGCATTAGTCAGTAGAAATACAGAGAGCTAGAAACAGAGTAGTCAGCTTAATTATGGGGAGTTACTGACAGATTCAGTAGTCAGTATACATACAGTGAGCTTTTCACATATATGGTTGTTACTATACATACAGAGAGCTATTAAAAGATATAGTAGTCAAGAAACATAGAGAGCTATTAACAGATACAGTAGTCAGTATACATACAGAGAGCTATTAACAGATACAGTAGTCAGTATACTCACAGAGAGCTATTAACAGATACAATTGACAGTTTTCATACAGCGAGCTACTAACAGATACATTAGTCAATATACCCACTGAGAGCTATTAACACATACAGAAGTAAGTATACGTAGAGACACCTATTAACAGATACAGTAGTCAGTATACATATAGAAAGCGATTAACAGACACAGTAGTCAGTATACATGCATACATTTAACACATACAGTAGACAGTATACTTACAGAGAGCAACTGACAGATTCAATATTCGTAATACATACTGAGAGCTGCTAACGGTTACAGTAGTTAGAACAAATACAGAGAGCTAGCAACAGATACAGATGTCAGTATACTTACAGAGAGATATCAGATACAGTAGTCAGTAAACATACAGAGAGCTATTAACAGATATAGCAGTCAGTATACATACAGAGAGCAATAAACAGATTCAGTAGTCGGCATACATACAGAGAGCTATTAACGGATACAGCGTTCAGTATACTTACAGAGAGCTATTAACTGGTACTGTAGTCAGTACACATACAGAGAGCTATTAACTGGTACTGTAGTCAGTACACATATAGAGAGCTATTAACAGATACAGCAGTCAGTACACATATAGAGAGCAATTAACATATACAGCGGTTGGTATACATGCTGAGAGCTATTAACAGATACAGTAGCCAGTATACATACCGAGAACTATAAACAGATGCAGCAGTCAGTATACATACAGAGAGCTATTAACAGATATAGTAGTCGCTACAAATACAGATAGCTTGTAACAGATACAGTAGTCAGAATACTTACAGTGAGTTATTATCAGATTCAGGAGTCAGTATACATATAGAGAGCTATTAACAGACACAGTAGTCACTATACATACAAACAGTTATCTGATACTGTACACAGTATACAGACAGCTACTGACAGATTCAATAGTCAGTATATATACAGAGAGCAATTAAAAGATTCAGTAGTCAGTATACATACTGAGAGATATTAACAGATACAGTAGTCAGTATGCATTCAGAGAACTATTAACAGATACAGTAGTCAGTATACATACAGAGAACTATTTACAGATGCAGCTGTCAATATACATACAGAGAGCTATTAACAGATACAGTAGTCAATATACTCACAGTTAGCTATTAACAGATGCAGCAGTCAGTATACAAATAGAGAGCTATTACCAGATACAGTAGTCAGAATACACATTGAGAACTCTTAACAGAAGCAGCAGTCAGTATACATACAGAGAGCTATTAACAGATACTGTAGTCAGTATACATACAGAGAGCTATGAACAGATACAGTAGTCTGTATTCATTCAGAGAATTATTAACAGATGCGGCAGTCAGTATACATACAGATAGCTATTAACAGATACATTAGTCAGAATGCATACAGAGAGCTATTAACAGATACAGTAGTCAGTATGCATATAGAGAGCTGTTAAAAGACCCGGTAGTCAGTATTCATACATACAGTTAAAACATACAGTAGGCAGACTACCTACAGAGAGCTACTGAGAGATTCAGTATTCAGTATACATACTATGAGCTATTAACAGATATAGTTTTTACTATCCATACAGAGAGCTATTAAGAGATACAGTAGACGGTATACTCACAGAGAGCTACTAACAGACACATTAGTCAGTATACATACAGCGTGATATTAACAGATACATTAGCCAATATGCTTACAGAGAGCTATTAACAGATACAGTAGTCAGTACACTCACAGAGAGCCATTAGCAGATACAGTAGTCAGTATGCAACAGAGACCTATTAACAGAAACAGTAGTCAGTATACATGCAGAGAGCTATTAACAGATACAGAAGATGGAATACTTACACAGAGATAGTAATAGATACAGAAGTCAGTATACATAATCAGACTAACATACACTGTAGTCAGCATACATAAATAGAGATATTAAAAAGGTACAACAGTCAGTATACATGCAGAGAGCTATTATCAGATACAGGCGACAGTATTCATACAGAGAGCTGTTTACAGATACAGTAGTTAGTATAGATACAGAGAGCTATTAAGAGACACAGTAGTCAGTATACATATAGAGAGCTATTAATTGACACAGTAGTCATAATATATACATACAGTTAACAGATACAGTAGTCAGTATAGATACAGAGAGATATTAAGAGACACAGTAGTCAGTATACATATAGAGAGCTATTAATAGACACAGTAGTCAGAATACATACATACATTTAACAGATACATTACACAGTATCCTTACAGAGGGCTATTAACAGAGACAGTAGTCATCATACTTTCAGTGAGCTATTAACAGATATAGTTGTTACTATTAATGGAGAAAGCTATTAACAGAGACAGTAGATGGTATACATTCACAGAGCTATTACTAGATGCAGAAGTCAGCATACATAATCTGACAAGTTAAACTCAGTAGCCAGCATACATAAATAGAGATATTAAAAGGTACAGTGGTCAGTATACATTCAGAGAGCTGTTAACAGATACAGTAGTCTGTATATATATATATATATAGAGAGAGAGAGCGCTATTAACAGACACAGAAGTCAGTTTACATACATACAGATAACACATACAGAAGACCGTATACATACAGAGAGCTACTGACAGATTCAGTAGTCAGTATTGATTCAGAGAGCGATTAACGGATACAGTAGTCAGTACAAATACAGAGAGCTAGTAACAGATACATTAGTCAGTATACATACAGAGAGCTATTAACAGATACATTAGTCAGTATACATACAGAGAGCTATTAACAGATACAGGTGTCAGTATATATATAGAGAGCTATTAACAGACACAGAAGTCAGTATATATGCATACAGATAACACATACAGAAGACAGTATACATACAGAGAGCTACTGACAGATTCAGTAGTCAGTATTCATACAGTGAGCTATTAACGGACACAGTAGTCAGTACAAATACAGAGAGCTAGTAACAGATACTGTAGTCAGTATACATACAGAGAGCTATTAACAGACATAGTCAGTATACATGCATTCAGTTAACAGATAAAGAAGACAGTATACATACAGTGAGCTATTGACAGAAATAGTTGTTACTATACATACAGAGAGCTATTAACAGATATAGTAGTCAATAAACAGAGTGCTATTAACAGATACAGCAGTCAGAATACATACAGAGAGCTATTAACAGATACAGTTGTCAGTACAAATACAGAGAGCTAGTAACAGATACAGTAGTCAGCATACTTACAGAGAGCTATTAACAGATAGAGTAGTCAGTATACATGCAGTGAGCTATTAACAGATACAGTAGTCAGTATATATATATATAGAGTGCTATTAACAGACACAGTAGTCAGTATACATACATACAGATAAGAGATACAGTAGACAGTATACATACAGAGACCTTCTGACAGATGCAGTAGTCAGTACAAATACAGAGAGCTAGTAACAGATACAGTAGTCAGCATACTTATGGGGAGCTACTGACAGATTCAGTAGTCAGTATACATACGTAGCGCTATTAACAGATATAGTTGCAACTATACATAGAGAGAGCTATTAACAGATACAGCAGTCAGCATACTTACAGAGAGCTATTAACGGGTACAGTAGTAAGTATACAAATAGAGAGCAATTAATAGACACAGTAGTCAGAATACTTACATACAGTTAACAGATACACTAGACAGTATACATACAGAGAGGTATTAACAGGTACATTAGTCAGCATACTTACAGTGAGCTATTAACAGATACAGTTGCTTCTATACATAGAGAGTGCTATTAACAGATACAGCAGTCAGTATACTTACATATAGTTATCAGATACGGTAGACAGTATACATACAGAGAGCTACTGACAGATTCAGTAGTCAGTATTGATACAGAGTGCTTTTAACAGATACAGTTGTCAGTACAAATACAGAGTGCTAGTAACAGATACTGTAGTCAGCATACTTACAGAGAGCTATTAACAGATACAGTAGTCAGCATCCTTACAGTGAGCTAATAACAGATACAGCTGTCAGAATACATACAGAGATCTATTAATAGGTACTGTAGTCAGTACACATACAGAGAGCTTTTAACAGATACAGCATTCAATAAACTTATAGAGATCTATTAATAGGTACTGTAGTCAGTATACATACAGAGAGCTATTAACAGGTACAGTAGTCAGTATACAATTAGAGAGCTATTAACAGACTCAGTAGTCAGTATAGATACATACAGTTAAAAGATTCAGTAGACAGTATACATACAGAGAGCTATTAACAGATACAATAGTCAGTATACTTACAGAGAACTATTAACAGATACATAGATACATAGATACATATACATAGACAGTGTCGGCATATAAGGGCCTATGGCCCACCCAGTCTGCCCGTTTGAGCTTGTAAGTTCAGTTTGTTTTCCTAGAAGTCTGTTGCCCCTTATCCCTGACCTCCAGAATTCCTTTATGTCTATCCCATGCATTCTTAAATCCCGTGATTGTTTCTGCCCCCACCACTTCCTCTGGCAGTGTGTTCCACTTGTCCACCACCCATTCTGTGAAGAAATTCTTTCTCATGTTTCCTCTGAATCGTCCTCCCTCCAACTTCTTCCCATGCTCTCTAGTCCTGGAACATCTTTTTCACTTAAAAATAGTGTTTTCCTGCACCCTGTTCCTCCCTGTAAGATACTTGCATGTCTCTATCATATCCCCTCTCCTCCAGGGAGTACATGTTCAGTTCCTTCAACCTCTCTTCATATGACTTGTGATGCAATCCATGCACCATCTTTGTTGCCCTCCTCTGAACCTTCTCTACCCTGTCTATGTCCTTACGTAGGTATAGTCTCCAGAATTGTACACTGTACTCCAGGTGGTGCCTCACTAGTGTCCTGTATAGTGGAATTATGACCTCCCTTTTCCTGCTGGTGATGCCTCTGCCTATACATCCCAGCATCCTATTTGCTTTACCTGCTGCCTTGTCACACTGTTTCCCTACCTTGAGGTCATCAGACATGACAATCTCAAGATCCCTTTCCTGCTTGATGCATGTTATATCCTCACCCCCCAACTGATATATTGTGCCAGGGTTTTTGTGCCCCATATGCATTATCTTGCACTTCTTTGCATTGAATTTCAACTGCCAAACCCCTGACCATTCTTCAAGTTTCGTAGCCGCTTCATTCTGTTCACACCCTCTGGTGTGTCTACTCTGTTACAGAGCTTTGTGTCATCAGTGAACAGTGAAATTCTGCCTTCTAGGTCCCATGCAATGTCACTGATGAAGATGTTGAATAGGACCGGTCCCAGCACTGATCCTTGTGGTACCCCACTGGTCACTCTTCCCTCTGTGGAGTGACAGCCATTTACCACCACCCTCTGTGTCCTGCCACCCAGCCAGTTAACTACACCACACACTACTGTCCTGCCCACCCATATTCCCCAGTTTGTGTAATAGTCTTCTATGTGGCACAGTGTCAAAGGCCTGCTGAAGTCCAGATGAGGCCATGTCCACTGCCCTCCCTGATCCACCTCCCTAGTCACCCAGTCAAAATTCCAGTGAGGTTGGTCTGACATGACCTCCCCTGGTGAAACCATGCTCTTTGGGTCCTGTAGTCCATTGACAACCAGATGTTCCACTAATCTCCTTCAGTAGTGCGTCCATGATCTTCCCACTACCGAGGTGAGGCTGACTGGTCTGTAGTTCCCTGCTTCTCTTTGTTCCCACTTTGCATAAGGGGACTATATCTGCTGTCCTCCAGTTCTTGGGTACCTCCCCTGTTTCCAGTGATCGGCTAAACAGGATAGCCAGAAGTTCAACGACCACCTCTCTTAGTTCTTTAAGGACCCTGGGGTGCACCCCATCTGGCCCCATTGCTTTATCAACTCTTATTACTTCCAGTTCCTTCAGGACCCTTTAGAAACATAGAAACATAGACTTTGACGGCAGATAAGGACCGCTAGGCCCATCTAGTCTGCCCATTTCCCTACCTACTGGATAGGCCGCAGATCCTAGTTAACCAACAGCCTATATCTTCCTGCCTCCCACAAGAATTGCCTTATGTCTGTCCCATGCATTCTTGAATTCTCCCACAGTTTTAGACCCATAACTTCCTCAGGAAGGCTGTTCCATGCATCCACTACCCTCCTGTGAAATAATACTTCCTCACATTGCCCTGAACCGCCCTCCTTCTATCTTTAAATTGCGGTCCTTGTTCTTGTAAGTCTCTTTTCTGAAAGATGCTACCTCTTGGACTTTGTTGATTCCTTGAGGTAACGGAAAGTTTCTATCATGTCCCTCTCCTCTTTCTTCCTCAAGGGTATACATATTAAGCTCCTTAGTCTCTCCTCACAGCATCTCTTGCAGACCCTGCACCATTTTAGTTGCCCTCCTCTGACTGCCTCTATCCTGTCTATGTCCCTTGGAGATGGGGTCTCCAGAACTGGACACAGTATTCCAGATGGGGTCTCACCAACTGTCTGTAGAGAGGGATAACAACTTCCTGTTTTCTGCTGCTGATTCTCCCCATACATCCTGTATACCCCGGCCCTCCTACTGCCTTCTCACATTGCTTGCTAACCTAAGGTCATCTGATATGATTACCCCAGGTCCCTTTCCTGTTTTGTTGTTGTTACTACCTCCCACCCATTGTGTATTCTTCCCTGGGTTCTTGTTTCCCAGGTGCATTATTTTGCACTTTTTGCATTGAATCCTAGCTGCCATTCGTCTCGACAATTCCTCCAACCATGCCAAGTCCCTTTCATCCTTTCCACACCTCCTTGTGTATCAACCCTGTTGCAGATCTTTGTGTCATCTGCAAAAGGCATACTTTTCCTTCCAGTCCCTCTGCAATGTCACTGATGAAGACATTAAAAGGACTGGACCCAATACTGAACCCTGCAGGTACCCCACTAGTAACCTGCCTTTTTTCAGAGTGACTCCATTTACAATTACCTTCTGTGTCCTGTTGTCCACAATGTTTTATCTAGGCTACCACCCTGGGACCCACTCCAGGCTGGTTAATTTGACTATCAATTTCAGTGAGACTGTGTCAAATGCCTTGCTAAAGTTCTAGGTAGGCCATGTCCACAGCCCCTCCCTGGTCTACTACTTTGGTCACCCAGTCAAAGAAATCTATTAGATCTCGTCTGACATGACCTTCCCTCGGTGAACCCATGCTGCCTTGGATCCTGTGCTCCACTGACCTCTAGGTACTCAACTATTCTTCCTTCAGAAGTGACTCCATCACTTTCCCTACCACAGAGGTCAGACTGACAGGTCTGTAGTTTCCTGCCTCTGTCTTGGTCCCACTTTTGTGAAGGGATCACATCTGCCTTCCTCCAGTCCTCGGGTACCACACCATCCTCCCATGATTTATTAAAAAGAGTAGCCAGTGGTTTCACTAGTTCCTTCCTTAATTCTTTTGAATTCTGGGGTGAATTCCATCAGGACCCATTGCTTTGTCCACCTTCAGTTTTAGGAGTTCTTGCAGAACCCTTTCTTCTGTGAAAGGACTGGGATCTGACCTCTATCAAGAGTGCTTCTGTTAATTGGATTAGGCACTTCCACCTCCTCTTGTGAATACTGAGCAGAAATATTCATTCCGTGATTCTGCTTTTTCACTGTCCCTCTGCCCACCCACCATTTATTCTATTCAGCCTCACTATCCCTCCCTTTGTCTTTTCAGCCTTTGATGTACCTATAAAGGTTTTATCCTTCTTAACTGAGTTGGCTATCTTTCCTCAGTTTAGGCCTTTGCTATTCTGACTTCCCTCCCTGCTTCTTTCTGCCTTAACTGGTACAGCCTCTGTCCTGCTCCTTCTGTGTTTCCTTATACTCCAAATGCTATCTTTTCTTCCTGACTTTCAGCAGCCACCCTCTTGAGAACCACAGTGTCTTTCTTTCGTTTCGCTTGTTTATCTGCTTCTACACAAAGGCTTGTTGCCTTTGTGATGGCAGTTTTGATAATCCCCATTGTTGTCCACACCTTCTAGCCTGTTTGCTAGTGCTTTTCTAAAGGCACTCTCCATCTTGCAAAAGTCATCCTCCAAGTCCAGTACCCTCACTTTGTATGGCTTGACCTGTAGCTGAGTTTAATGTGAACCACACTGTTTGATGGTCACTTGTCCCCAGATGCAACCTACTTCAGATCTGAGATCCTCTCACTGCCCCTGTTTGAGAGTATGAGGTCTAAGACTGCCCTCATGAGTGGGTTCTGAAACTAGCTGTCTAATGCCTGCCACCTGTAGGCATCAAGAATGGCCCTGTTTTGGATGTGGCTGCAGCAAATGTGCTCCAGTTAACATCTGGCATATCAGGTCTCCATAATGAGTATCTCCCTTTCTCTGCCATTCTAGAATGCCTTCCATCATATCCTTTGCTCATTCCATCCCCTGACATGGGGGTCTGCCACAACTCCTGTGCGGATTATTGTGGTTCTTTCCAGTTCCCAAAGGTGACCCACAGTGCCTCCTCTTCCCTGTTTACTCTTTTGTTCAGTTGCCTTTATCCTTCCTTTACATGAGAGCTACCTCCCCTCTTCTCCCTGTCGTCTCCTGTAAGTTATGTACCCTGGTATGTTAACATCCCAGTCATGGTTCTCTGTGTACCATGTTTCTTTGACTACTTGATATCCAGGCATCCCTCTTCCATTGAGGCCACCAGCTCAGGGACTTGTTGTAGCTTCTGAGCATTGGTACTCGTTACCCTCCATTTCTGATGGCCTTACCCCTTTGCCCCATCCCTGTCCTTCTTGCTTTGTCATTTTCTCCATTTACCCTGCCCTTCTCCCTATCGACACCTCTGTGTTGGTGTTTGCCACACTTACTACCATGATTGTTTGGGGGCTAGGATTTTCCTGCCTTTCAGAGCCTCCTTTGCTAGTTTAAAAAGCTTTGCCAATGAGCATTTAAACTATCACCTAGGATCCTGGTTCCTCCCTGACAGATGCAGCCCATCATGCCAGTATAGGCTTGCATCACCCAGGTGGACCCCCAGTCCCCAATGAAGCCAAATCCCTGAGCTCCACACCAGTTTTTCAACCACTGATTTAATCCCATGGCAAGGAACACTCTAGCCTCCTATGCCATGCAGATGGGTAGCACCTCCGAGAAGGTTACTGGACGTGCGACTGACTTAGGCCCTCCCCAATTCCAGAAACTCTTCTGAACTCTCTAACCTCTTAGCCAGGTCATTTGTCCCTAGGTGGAGAATGACATCCAGCCCTCCCTGTGCAGCTGCTCAGGAATCTTGAGGATTCGCTCCCTGTCCTCAAGCCATGGTGCCAGGCAGGCAGCACCTCCCCTCTCCCTTCCTTGCCCAGTCTACTCTTTCTAACAATGGAGTCCCCACCAGGAGTTGTTTCCCTTCCCTGCAGGGTCCCCTGACATCCTCCTGTGGGTCTCTTTGTGGAGGTCCCAGCATCCTCCTTGGTCTCCACTGTAGGTGCCCATAGAGGAAACTACACTTTTCCAGAATGGCATAGAATTGTGGAGAGGTACAACTGGAGGATGTGCCTCTGTTCCACCACCCTCCCTCCCTGAGCCCACTGTGGTCCAACCCACTCTCTTTCTTGGCAACCTCTGAGGCAACGGCAGTGGCACTGGTGGTCCCTGGATGGAAGAGGAGGTCCCACAAATCGTTCCAACTCAGCCTGGAGTGAGGCAACCTCCTCAGCCCAGAGGTGCTTGCAGATGGGACAATGCCGCATCCTCCAGAATATCTCCCGGAAGACTGCTCCCCAACAGCCACTGCACTGCACCACTCCAATCTGTCGTTTATTTCTGGCCCCTTAACTGTTTGCAATCCTTACTCTTTCGTCTGTTTTTTCTCTCTCCTTACTTTCTGCCTGTGTGCCCTATAAGCTCCTGATTGTCCTGTTCTGAGTCAAGAATATCCTATTTCTCAGTAGACCACTTACTTGTTCAGAGGCAGACCTCCAGCAGCTAGAGGGGCCGAGAGCCACTCTTGCCCTTCTAGGATGGTGGGTCCTTGGTGGTTCTGTGATCACTCACTTCCTGCCCCTAAACAGGAAGTTCCTGTTGTCAGTCAAATCCTGTGCCTATAAAAATAGAACTAGCTTTGGGTGGGGGGGTGGAGAGGAGGGAAGGAGGGCAATATAGTCCCAGTAGAGAAGTTCAGTCACACAGCAGTCCTTCCTCTTGGTGTGTTCTGCCAAGCTATCTCATGTAAAGGGACTTGTGTCCATTTCTGCACCATTCTCACCCCTTGTACTCCCTTCAGACCCATTACCCTCCTCTTCCTCAGTAAAGACTGAGCAGAAATACCTGTTCAATATGTCAGCTTTACTGTTGTCATCCTCCACGTGGCTCCCATCCTCCCCTTCAGTCTCACTGTCCCTCCCTTTGTCTTTCCTTTTTCACTTATGTACCTGTAAAAGGTTTTGTCCCTCTACCCACTGATTTTGCAACGTGTTCTTCTGTCTGAGCTTTGGCTTCCTTACTGACCTCCCTGTCTCCCTTTGTTTCTCCTGATACTTCTCCTATCCCCTTCTGCCTGTGTCTTTTTGTATTGCCTGAATGCAATCTGGCTTTCACTTTTGCTACCTCTTTGGAAAACCATAATGGTCTCCTCTTCCTTTTCCTCTTGCTAGCCTGTAATACATAATTCTGTTGTTCTTGTAATCCCCATTTTAAATACTGCCCACTGTTCCTCAACCCTGATTCCTGTCCCATTCCCTTAATGCCTCTTTCAAGTATCTCCCCATTTTCCCAAAGTCTGCCCCTAAAATCCAGGATACGTGTTTTGTGTGGTTTGGTTCTGCTCTTTCTGTGATTTCAAACCACAATGACTGGTGGTCACTGCTACCCAGGTGCTCCCCACTGTTACCCCATCACACTGTCCCTGTTTGTGAGCACAAGGTCCAGTATTGCCTTCTGCTGAGTTGGTTCTATGACCAGTTGCTTGAGGAAGGCACCCTGAAGGAGTCTAGGATAAATTCTGCTCTAAGTTGATGCTGCTGCTGGATGCTCTAGTCCACGTCTGGAATATTGAAGTCTCCAACTCAGTACTCTCACTTTGTCTGCCATCCTTTGGATGGCTAGCTTCAGCTCGCTATCTGTTTCTTCCTCCTGGGCTGGTGGTCTATAGACCACACCTGTGTGGATGGCTGTCCCAATTTTCCTTTCCAGCTTAACCCACAGTATCTCTCCCCAGTTTTGTTCCTCCTGGATCTCTGTATCCCTTATGTCATTTTTAACATACAGTGCCACTCCTCCCCCCTTCCTGCCTGCTCTGTCTCTTCTGAATATGTTGTAGCCAGGTATGGCCATCTCCCAGTTGTGGTTATCATTACACCAGGTTTCAGTGATGGCCACAAAGTCCAGGTCTGACTGTACCATGACAGCCTCCAGATCTTCCATCTTGTTGCAAAGGCTCCTGGCATTTGCACACATGGTTTCCATGATTTGACCTCCTAGACTGTTTCACTGTTCTACTCCAGCCCCTTCCTTGGTTGTCATTTATCCCTGGTTCTCCTTGCTGTCTGCCTTCTGCTGAATTTTGCTCCTTTCTGTTATCCACCTCTTGGGCACTAATCTCATCCTTTGCACACTGCTTTAGAATAGCCCTCCTCTGGTTCACTGGTTCCACTGCTAGCTGTGGGGGGTGAGCAAGTAGGTACCCTCACTTGCTGGCCCTGCCACCCCTTTACTAGTTTAAATGCTTGTCAATGCAGTATAAACTTATCATTGAGTGCTTGGATTCCTCCAGGATGGATGCAGGCCGTCAGGCTTGAACAAACCTCCATCCTCCAGGTGGGTCCCCAGTCATCAATGAATCCAAACCTTCCTCACAGCACCAGTTCTTCAACCATGAGTTAAAGTTCCTGGTGCATGCACTCCTTGCTCTCCCTTGCCTTCCTCATGTAGTACTTTGAGAAAGTGACAGAAGTACTGTAGCTACTTGCTTGAAACCACTCCCCAGTTTCCTAAACTCTTCCTGAACTTCCTTTGGCTCCCCATTTGCCAGGTCATTAGTACCTAGGTGGATAATGACATCCAGCTCACCCTCCCATCTTGCCTTCCCAGTGATACCCAGGATCTTCCTTTCATCCCTCCATGCCATGGCACCTGGTAGGCACCTCACCTCCCTGTCCTCTCCCTCCTGTGTTCCTAGCTGGATCCCTCTTATGATCGAGTCCCCCACCAGGATTCACTTCCTCCTCCTCTGGGGTCCACTGCTTTCCCCGCTGAGGTCAAGTCCTTGGCTAACCTCCCCATCCTTTCCTTCCTCTTCTCTGGGTACCTCTATTTGGTTGTCCTCATTTGCCAGTGTGGCATATGAGTTCTTGAGTGGAATAGGATCTGGGATGTGCCTCTACCTGACTGCTTGAACCCTCCCTGAGCCCACTGTCATCCAAGTGCTCCTCGTTCTCAGCATCCTTTGAGGCAGTTGCATTGGACTGGGTGGTCCCTGAATGGGGTGATGGTACTCCTGACCCAGATACAGCAGATAGTATACATATAGAGAGCTATTAACAGACACAGTAGTCACTATACATACATACAGTTAAAAGATACAGTAATCAGCTTACTTACAGTGAGCTATTAACAGAAATACAGTAGTTGTTAATATACATATAGAGAGCAGTTAACAGATACAGTAAATGGTGTACATACATAGAGCTATTAATAGATACGGAAGTCAAAATACATAATCAGACAAATTAACAGACATAGTAGTCAGCATACATGAATAGAGATATCAAAAAGTAGAGTAGTCAGTGTACATTCTCAGAGCTATTAACAGATACAGGTGTCAGTATAGATACAGAGCGCTATTAACAGACACAGTAGACAGTATACATGCATACAGTTGTCAGATACAGTAGACAGTATACATACAGAGTGCTGCTGACAGATTCAGTAGTCTGTATACATACAGTGAGCTATTAAGAAATATAGTCATTACAATGCATACAGAGAGCTACTAACAGATACAGTAGTCAGTATACATACAGAGAGCTATTAACAGATAGAGTAGTCAGTATGCATACCGAGAGCTATTAACAGAAACAGTAGTCGGTATAAATGAAGGGAGCCATTAACAGATGCAGTAGTCAGTATACATATATAGGACTATTAACTGATGCAGTAGTCTGTATACATACAGAGAGCTATTAACAGGTACAGAAGTCAGTATACTCAGAGAGATATTAACAGATAGAATCATCAGTATACATACAGCAAGCTATTAAAAGATACTTTAGTCAATATACTCACAGAGAGCTATTAACAGATACAGCAGTCAGTCTTCATATAGAGAGCTATTAACAGACACAGTAGTCAGTATACAAGCATACAGTTAACAGATACAGTACACAATATACATGCAGAGAGCTACTGACAGATTCAGTAGTCAGTATAAATACAGAGAGCAATTAACAGATACAGTAGTCAGTACAAATACAGAGAACTAGTAACATATACAGTTGTCAGCATACCAACAGAGATTTATTAAAAGACACAGTAGTCAACATACTTACAGAGAGCTATTAACAGAAACAGTAGTCAGTATACATACAGAGAGCTATTTACAGAATCAGAAGTCAACATACTTACAGAGTGCTATTAACAGATACAGCAGTCAGTATACATACAGAGAGCTATTAACAAATGTAGCTGTCGGTATACATACAGAGAGCTTTTGACAGATACAGCTCACAGTATACTTACAAAGAGCTATTAACAGATATAGTAGTCAGTATACTCACAGAGAACTATTAACAGATACAATCTTCTGTACACATAAATCAAGATCTTAACAGATACATTAGTCTATATACTCACAGAGAGCTATTAACAGATACAGTAGTCAGTATACATGCAGTGAGCTATTAACAGATACAGTAGGCATTATATATTGAGAGTTCTATTAACAGACACAGTAGTCAGTATACATACATACAGATAACAGATACAGTATACAGTATACATACAGAGACCTTCTGACAGATGCAGTAGTCAGTACAAATACAGAGAGGTAGTAACAGATACTGTAGTCAGCATACTTACAGAGTGCTATTAACAGATAGAATAGTCAGCACAAATACAGAGAGCGAGTAACAGATACAGTAGTAAGCATACTTACAGAGAGCAATTAACAGATTCAGTAGTCAGCCTACTTACAGAGAGCTATAAACAGATCCAGTAGTTAGCATCCTTAGAGTGAGCTAATAACAGATACAGCTGACAGTATACTTACAGAGTGCTATTAACAGATACAGTAGTCAGTATACATACAAAGAGCTATTAACAGGTATAGTAGTCAGTATTCAGACAGAGAGCTATTAACAGGTACAGTAGTCAGTATACAAACAGAGAGCTATTGACAGATACAGTGATCAGTATTGATTGAGAGAGCTATTAACAGATACAGTAGTCAGTAAACATACCGAGAGCTATTGACAATTACAGTGACCAGTATTCAAACATGGACTAATTGTCAGGTACAGTAGTCAGTATACACACAGAGAGCTATTAATAGATACAGTAGTCAGTACAAATACACAGAGCCAGTAACAGATGCAGTAGTCAGTACACATACCGAGAGCTATTGACAAGTACAGTGGCCAGTATTCAGACATGGACTAATTGTCAGGTACAGTTGTCAGTATACACACAGAGAGCTATTAATAGATATAGTAGTCAGTATACACACAGAGAGCTATTAACAGATACAGTAGTCAGTATACACACAGAGAGCTATTAATAGATACAGTTGTCAGTATACACACAGAGAGCTATTAATAGATACAGTAAACAGTATATACACAGAGAGTTATTAACAGATACAGTAGTCAGTATACATACAGAGAGCTATTAACAGATATGGTAGTCAGTATACCTAAAGATAGCTTTTAACAGGTACAGTAGTCAGTATACATACAGAGAGTTATTAACAGATAGAGAAGTCAGTATACTTACAGAGAGCTATTAACAGATACAGTAGTCAGTATACTTACAGAGAGCTATTAACATATAGTAGTCAGTATACATACCGAGTGCTACTGTATTAACAGATACAGCAGTCTGTATACTTACAGACAGCTATTAACAGGTACAGTAGTCAGTATGCACACACAGAGCAATTAACAGATACAGCTGTGTGTATACATAGAGCTAGTAACAGATGCAGTAGTCAGTACACATATAGGGAGCTATTGACAGATACAGTAGTCAATATTCAAACATGGACTTATTGCCAGGTACAGTAGTCAGTATACATACAGAGAGATACTAACAGATATAGTAGTCAGCATACAGAGAGCTATTAACAGATACAGTAGTCGGTATACATACAGAGAGCTATTAACAGATGTAGTAGTCAGTATACATACAGAGAGCTATTTACAGATACTTAAGTCAGTATACATTCAGAGAACTATTAATAGAAACAGTAGTCAGTACACATACAGAGAACTTTTTACAGATGCGGCTCTCAATATACATACAGAGAGCTATTAACAGATACAGGTGTCAGTATATATAGAGAGCTATTAATTGATACAATAGTCAGTAAATATATAGACAGCTATTAACAGGTATAGTAGTCAGTATTCAGACAGAGAGCTGTTAACAGATACAGTAGTCGGTATACTCACTGAGAGCTACTAACAGATACATTAGTCAGTATAAATACAGCGAGCTATTAACAGATTAATTAGTCAAAATGCTTACAGAGAGCTATTAACAGATACAGAAGACAGAATACATACACAGAGCTAGTAATAGATACAGAAGTCAGTATACATAATCTGACAAACTAACAGACACTGTAGTCAGCATACATAATAGAGATATTAAAGGTACAACAGTCAGTATATGTACAGAAAGCTATTATCAGATACAGGTGACAGTATTCAAACAGAGAGCTATTAACAGATACAGTAGTTAGTACAGATACAGAGAGCTATTAAGAGACACACTAGTCAGTATACATATAGAGAGGTGTTAATAGACACAGTAGTCAGAATACATACATACAGTTAACAGATACACTACACAGAATCCTTACAGAGCGCTATTAACAGAGACAGTAGTCATCATACTTTCAGTGAGCTATTAACAGATATAGTTGTTACTATTCATAGAGAAAGCTATTAACAGATACAGTAGATGGTAAACATTCACAGAGCTATTACTAGATGCAGAAGTCAGCATACATAATCTGACATATTAAACTCAGTAGTCAGCATACATAAATAGAGATATTAAAAGGTACAGTGGTCAGTATACAAACAGAGAGCTATTAACAGATACAGGTGTCAGTATATATAGAGAGCTATTAATTGATAGAGTAGTCAGTAAATATATAGACAGCTATTAACAGACACAGAAGTCAGTATATGTGCATACAGATAACACATACAGAAGACAGTATACATACAGAGAGCTACAGACAGATTCAGTAGTCAGTATTCATACAGTGAGCTATTGACGGATACAGTAGTCAGTACAAATACAGAAAGCTAGTAACAGATACAGCAGTCAGCATTTTTACATAGTGCTATAACTATTAACATATACAGTAGTCAGTATACATACAGAGAGCTATTAACAGATACAGTAGTCAGTATACATATAGAGAGCTATTAACAGACATAGTAGTCAGCATACATACAGAAAGCTATTAACAGACACAGTAGTCAGTATACATGCATACAGTTAACAGATACAGAAGACAGTATACATACAGTGAGCTATTAACAGATTTAGTTGTTACTCTACATAGAGAGAGCTATTAACAGATATAGTAGTCAATAAACATAGAGAGCTATTAACAGATACAGTAGTCAGTATACATACAGAGAGCTATTAACAGATACAGTAGTCAGTATACTTACAGAGAGCTATTAACATATAGTAGTCAGTATACATACCGAGTGCTACTGTATTAACAGATACAGCAGTCTGTATACTTACAGACAGCTATTAACAGGTACAGTAGTCAGTATGCACACAGAGAGCAATTAACAGATACAATTGTGTGTTTACATAGAGCTAGTAACAGATGCAGTAGTCAGTACACATATAGGGAGCTACTGAGAGATACAATAGTCAATATTCAAACATGGACTTATTGCCAGGTACAGTAGTCAGTATACATACAGAGAGATACTAACAGATATAGTAGTCAGCATACATACAGAGAGCTCTTAACAGATACAGTAGTCGGTATACATACAGAGAGCTATTAACAGATGTAGTAGTTAGTATACATACAGAGAGCTATTTACAGATACTTAAGTCAGTATACATTCAGAGAACTATTAATAGAAACAGTAGTCAGTACACATACAGAGAACTATTTACAGATGCAGCTCTCAATATACATACAGAGAGCTATTAACAGATTCTGTAGTCAGTATACATACTGAGAGCTATTAACAGACACAGTAGTCAGTATACATTCAGAGAACTATTAACAGATACAGAAGTCAGTATACATACAGAGAACTATTTACAGATGCAGCAGTCAATATACATACAGAGAGCTATTAACAGATACAGTAATCGGTATACATACAGAGAGCTATTAACAGATGTAGTAGTCAGTATACATACAGAGAGCTATTTACAGATACTTAAGTCAGTATACATTCAGAGAACTATTAATAGAAACAGTAGTCAGTACACATACAGAGAACTATTTACAGATGCAGCTCTCAATATACATACAGAGAGCTATTAACAGATTCTGTAGTCAGTATACATACTGAGAGCTATTAACAGATACAGTAGTCAGTATACATTCAGAGAACTATTAACAGATACAGAAGTCAGTATACATACAGAGAACTATTTACAGATGCAGCAGTCAATATACATACAGAGAGCTATTAACAGATACAGTAGTCAATATACTCAGAGAGCTATTAACCAATGAAGTAGTCATTATACATACAGAGAGCTATTAGCAGATGCAGTAGTCAGCATACATACAGAGACCTATAAATAGATGCAGCAGTCAGAATGCAAACAGAGAGCTGTTAACAGGTACAGTAGTCAGAATACACACTGAGAACTATTACCAGATGCAGCAGTCAGTATACATACTGAGAGCTATTAAAAGATACTGTAGTCTGAATACATACAGAGAGCTATTAACAGATACAGTAGTCCGTACACATTCAGAGAATTATTAACAGATGCATCAGCCAGTATACATGCAGAGAGCTATTAACAGGTATAGTAGTCAGTATACATACAGAGAGCTATTAACAGGTATAGTAGTCAGTATTCAGACAGAGAGCTATTAACAGGTACAGTAGTCAGTATACATACAGAGAGCTATTGACAGATGCAGTGATCAGTATTAATTGAGAGAGCTATTAACAGATACAGTAGTCAGTACACATACCAAGAGCTATTGACAATTACTGTGACCAGTATTCAAACATGGACTAATTGTCAGGTACAGTAGTCAGTATACACACAGAGAGCAATTAACAGATACAGTTGTGTGTATACATAGAGCTAGTAACAGATGCAGTAGTCTGTACACATATAGGGAACTATTGACAGATACAGTAGTCAATATTCAAGCATGGACTTATTGCCAGGTACAGTAGTCAGTATACATACAGAGAGATACTAACAGATGCAGTAGTCAGCATACATACAGAGAGCTATTAACAGATACAGTAGTCGGTATACATACAGAGAGCTATTAACAGATACAGTTATCTGTATACAGAGAGCTAGTAACAGATGCAGTGGTCAGTACACATACAGAGAGCTATTGACAGATACAGTAGTCTGTATTCAAACATGGACTTATTGTCAGGTACAGTAGTCAGTATACATACAGAGAGATATTAACAGACAGTAGTCAGCATACATACATAGAGCTATAAACAGATACAGCAGTCAGTACTGGACTGGAGGAAGGCGGATATGATTCCCCTTCACAAAAGTGGGACCAAGACAGAGGCAGGAAACTACAGACCTGTCAGTCTGACCTCTGTGGTAGGGAAAGTGATGGAGTCACTTCTGAAAGAAAGAATAGTTGAGTACCTAGAGGTCAGTGGAGCACAGGATCCAAGGCAGCATGGGTTCACAGCGGGAAGGTCATGTCAGACTAATCTAATAGATTTCTTTGACTGGGTGACCAAAGTAGTAGACCAGGGAGGGCAGTGGACATGGCCTACCTAGACTTTAGCAAGGCATTTGACACAGTCCCACACAAAAGATTGATAGTCAAATTAACCAGCGGGGGGGTCCCAGGGTGGTAGCCTGGGTAAAACATTGGCTGGACAACAGGACACAGAAGGTAATTGTAAATGGAGTCCACTCTGAAGAAAGGGCGGTTAGTGTGGGGTACCGCAGGGTTCAGTATTGGGTCCAGTCCTTTTAATGTCTTCATCAGTGACATGGCAGAGGGACTGGAAGGAAAAGTATGCCTTTTGAAGATGACACAAAGATCTGCAACAGGGTTGATACACAAGGAGGCGTGAAAGGATGAAAAGGGACTTGGCAAGGTTGGAGGAATGGTCAGACGATGGCAGCTAGGATTCAATGCAAAAAGTGCAAAATAATGCACCTGGGAAACAAGAACCCAGGGGAAGAATACACAATGGGTGGGGAGGTAGTAACAACAACAAAACAGGAAAGGGACCTGGAGGTAATCATATCAGATGACCTTAAGGTTAGCAAGCAAATGTGAGAAGGCAGTAGGGAGGGCGGGGTATACTGGGATGTATAGGAGCGGCATCAGCAGCAGAAAACAGGAAGTTGTTATCCCTCTGTACAGACAGTTGGTGAGACCCCATCTGGAATACTGTGTCCAGTTCTGAGACCCCATCTCCACAAGGACATAGACAGGATAGAGGCAGTCCAGAGGAGGGCAACTAAAATGGTGCAGGGTCTGCAAGAGAAGCCTGTATGAGGAGAGACTAAAGGAGCTTAATATGTATACCCTTGAGGAAAGAAGGAGAGGGGGACATGATAGAAACTTTCAAGTACCTCAAGGAATCAAAAAGTCCAAGAGGGTAGCATCTTTCAGAAAAGAGGCTTGCAAGAACAAGGGACACAATTTAAAGATAGAAGGAGGGCGGTTCATGGGCAATGTGAGGAAGTATTATTTCACAGAGAGGGTAGAGGATGCATGGAACAGCCTTCCTGAGGAAGTTGTGGGTCTAAAATCTGGGAGAATTCGAATGATGGGACAGACATGAAGGCAATTCTTGTGGGAGGCAGGAAGATATAGGCTGTTGGTTAACTAGGATCTGTGGCCTATCCTGTAGATAGGGAAATGGGCAGACTAGATGGGCCTAGCAGTCCTTATCTGCCGTCAAAGTCTATGTTTCTATGTTTCTATGTTTCTAGTATACTCACAGAGAGCTACTAACAGATACAGTAGTCAGTAGACATACAGAGAGCTATTAACAGATGCAGCAGTCAGTATACATACAGAGAGTTATTAACAGATATAGTAGTCAGTGTACATACAGAGAGCTATTAACTGATACAGTAGTCGGTATACATGAAGAGAGCTATTAACAGATGTGGTAGTCAGTGTACATACAGAGAGCTATTTACAGATACTTAAGTCAGTATACATTCAGAGAGCTATTAACAGATGTAGTAGTCAGCATACATAGAGAGAGCTATTAACTGATATAGTAGTTGGTATACCTACAGAGAGCTATTAACAGATGCAGTAGTCAGTATAAATACTGAGAGCTATTTACAGATACTTAAGTCAGTATACATTCAGAGAACTATTAACAGAAACAGTAGTCAGTATACATACAGAGAACTATTTATAGATGCAGCTGTCAACATACATAATGAGAGCTATTAATAGATTCTGTAGTCAGTATACATACTGAGAGCTATTAACAGATACATTAGCCAGTAAACATACTGAGAGCTATTAACAGATACAGTAGTCAGTATACGTTCAGAGAACTATTAACAGATGCAGCAGTCAGTATACATACTGAGAGCTATTAACAGATACTGTAGTCTGAATACATACAGAGAGCTATTAACAGATACAGTAGTCTGTATACATTCAGAGAATTATTAACAGATGCGTCAGCCAGTATACATACACAGAGATATTAACAGGTATAGTAGTCAGTATACATACAGAGAGCTATTAACAGGTATAGTAGTCAGTATTCAGACAGAGAGCTATTAACAGAAACAGTAGTTGGTATACAAACAGAGAGCTATTAACAGATACAGTTATCTGTATACAGAGAGCTAGTAACAGAAGCAGTGGTCAGTACACATACAGAGAGCTATTGACAGATACAGTAGTCTGTATTCAAACATGGACTTATTGTCAGGTACAGTAGTCAGTATACATACAGAGAGATATTAACAGATGAAGTAGTCAGCATACATACAGAGAGCTATTAACAGATGCAGTAGTCGGTATACATACTGAGAGCTAATATCAGATGTAGTAGTCAGCATACATACAGAGAGCTATAAACAGAAACAGTAGTCGGTATACAAACAGAGAGCTATTAACAGAAACAGTTATCTGTATAAAGAGATCTAGTAACAGATGCTGCAGACAGTATACATACAGAGAGCTATTAACAGATGCAGTAGTCGGTATACATACTGAGAGCTAATATCAGATGTAGTAGTCAGCATACATACAGAGAGCTATAAACAGAAACAGTAGTCGGTATACAAACAGAGAGCTATTAACAGATACAGTTATCTGTATAAAGAGAACTAGTAACAGATGCAGTGGTCAGTACACATACAGAGAGCTATTGACAGATACAGTAGTCTGTATTCAAACATGGAATTATTGTCAGGTACAGTAGTCAGTATACATACAGAGAGATATTAACAGATGCAGTAGTCAGCATACATACAGAGAGCTATAAACAGATACAGTAGTCAGTGTACTCTCAGAGAGCTATTAACAGATACAGTAGTCAGTAGACATACAGAGAGCTATTAACAGATGCAGCAGTCAGTACACATACAGAGAGCTATTAACAGAAACAGTAGTCGGTATACATGAAGGGAGCTATTAACAGATGTAGAAGTCAGCATACATACAGAGCGCTATTAACTGATACAGTAGTCGGTATACATGAAGAGAGCTATTAATAGATATAGTAGTCAGCATACATACAGAGAGTTATTAACAGATACAGTAGTCGGTATACATGCAGAGAGCTATTAACAGATGTGGTAGTCAGCATTTTTACAGAGAGCAATTATCAGATACAGTTGTCGGTATACAATCAGAGAGCTATTAACAGATGTAGTAGTCAGCATACATACAGAGAGCTATTAACAGATGCTGCAGTCATTATACATGCAGAGAGCTATTAACAGATGTAATAGTCAGTATACATACAGAGAGCTATTTACAGATACTTAAGTCAGTATACATTCAGAGAACTATTAACAGAAACAGTAGTCAGTATACATACAGAGAACTATTTACAGATGCAGCTGTCAATATACATACAGAGAGCTAGTAACATATTCTGTAGTCAGTATACAAACTGAGAGCTATTAACAGATACATTAGTCAGTAAACATACTGAGAGCTATTAACAGATACAGTAGTCAGTATATGTTCAGAGAACTATTAACAGATGCAGCAGTCAGTATACATACTGAGACCTATTAACAGATACTGTAGTCAGAATACATACCGAGAGCTATTAACAGATACAGTAGTCCATATACATTCAGAGAATTATTAACAGATGCATCAGCCAGTATACATACATAGAGCTATTAACAGGTATAGTAGTCAGTATACATACAGAGAGCTATTAACAGGTATAGTAGTCAGTATTCAGACAGAGAGCTATTAACAGATTCAGTAGTCAGTACACTCACAGAGAGCTATTAGCAGATACAGTAGTCAGTATGCAACAGAGACCTATTAACAGAAACAGTAGTCAGTATACTTACAGAGAGCTATTAACAGATACAGAAGACGGAATACATACACAGAGCTAGTAATAGATACAGAAGTCAGTATACATAATCTGACAAACTAACAGGCACTGTAGTCAGCATACATAAATAGAGATATTAAAAGGTACAACAGTCAGTATACATACAGAAAGCTATTATCAGATACAGGTGACAGTATTCAAACAGAGAGCTATTAACAGATACAGTAGTTAGTACAGATACAGAGAGCTATTAAGAGACACACTAGTCAGTATACATATAGAGAGGTATTAATAGACACAGTAGTCAGAATACATACATACAGTTAACAGATACACTACACAGAATCCTTACAGAGAGCCATTAACAGAGACAGTACTCATCATACTTTGAATGAGCTATTAACAGATATAGTTGTTACTATTCATAGAGAAAGCTATTAACAGATATAGTAGATGGTAAACATTCACAGAGCTATTACTAGATGCAGAAGTCTGCATACATAATCTGACATATTAAACTCAGTAGTCAGCATACATAAATAGAGATATTAAAAGGTACAGTGGTCAGTATACAAACAGAGAGCTATTAACAGATACAGGTGTCAGTATATATAGAGAGCTATTAATTGATACAGTGGTCAGTAAATGTATTGACAGCTATTAACAGACACAGAAGTCAGTATATGTGCATACAGATAACACATACAGATGACAGTATACATACAGAGAGCTACAGACAGATTCAGTAGTCAGTATTCATACAGTGAGCTATTGACGGATACAGTAGTCAGTACAAATACAGAGAGCTAGTAACAGATACAGTAGTCAGCATTTTTACAGAGTGCTATAACTATTAACATATACAGTAGTCAGTACAAATACAGAGAGCTAGTAACAGATACTGTAGTCAGTATACATATAGAGAGCTATTAACAGACATAGTAGTCAGCATACATACAGAAAGCTATTAACAGACACAGTAGTCAGTATACATGCATACAGTTAACAGATACAGAAGACAGTATACATACAGCGAGCTATTAACAGATCTAGTTGTTACTCTACATAGAGAGAACTATTAACAGATATAGTAGTCAATAAACATAGAGAGCTATTAACAGATACAGTAGTCAGTATACATACAGAGAGCTATTAACAGATACAGTAGTCAGTATACTCACAGAGAGCTATTAACAGATACAATAGACAGTATTCATGCAGCGAGATATTAACAGATACATTAGTCAATATGCTCACTGAGAGCTATTAACAGATACAGTGGTCAGTATACATATCGACAGCTATTAACAGATACAGTAGTCAGTATACATAAAGAGAGCAATTACCCAACACAGTAGTCAGTATACATACATACATACATTTAACACATACAGTAGACAGTATACTTAGAGAGAGCTACTGACAGATTCAATAGTCATAATACATACAGAGACCTGCTAACGGATACAATAGTTAGTACAAATACAGAGAGCTAGTAACAGATACAGTAGTCAGTATACTTACAGAGAGATATTATTAGATACAGTAGTCAGTATACATACAGAGAGCTATTAACAGATAGTGCAGTCTGCATGATTACAGAGAGCTATTAACAGATACAGTTGGCTGTATACATACAGAGAGCTATTAACAGATACAGCAGTCAGTATACTTACAGAGAGCTATTAACAGGTAGAGTAGTCATTATACATGTAGAGAGCTATTAACAGACGCAGTAGTCAGTATACATACATACAGTTAACAGATACAGTAGTTAGCATACTTACTGAGAGGAATTAACAGATACGGTAGTCAGCATATTTACAGAGAGCTATTAATGAATACAGTAGTCAGTATACACACTGAGAGCTATTAACAGATATAGAAATTGGTATACATACCGAGAGCTATTAACAGATACAGCAGTCAGTGTACTTACAAAGAGCTATAAAGAGCTACAGTAGTCAGTATACTTACAGAGAGCTAATAACAGATACAGTAGTCAGTAAACTCACAGACAGGTATTAACAGATGCAATCGTCAGCATACATACAGCGAGCTATTAACAGATACATTAGTCAATATACTCACAGAGAGCTATTAACAGATACAGTAGTCAGTATACATGCAGTGAGCTATTAACAGATTCAGTAGTCAGTATGCTAGAGAGAGCTATTAACAGATACATTAGATGGAATACATACACAGAGCTATTAATTGATACAGAAGTCAGTATACATAGTCAGACACAGTAGTCAACATACATAAATAGAATTAGTAAAAGGTATAGCAGTCAGCATACATACGGACTGCTATTATCAGGTACAGGTGTCAGTATTCATACAGAGAGCTATTTAAAGACACAGTAGTCAGTATACATGAATACAGTTAGCAGATACAGTAGACAGTATACATTGAGAGCTACTGACAGATTCAGTAGTCAGTATACGTACAGTGAGCTATTAACAGATATTGTTGTTACTATACATATAGAGAGCTATTAACAGATACCGTAGTCAGTATACATACAGAGAGCTATTAACTGAAATAGAAGTCAGCATAGTGACAGAGAGCTATTAACAGATAAAATCATCAGTACACATACAGGAGGATTTTAACAGATACGTTAGTCCATATTCTCACAAAGAGCCATTAACAGATTCAGTAGTCAGTACACAAACAGAGAGCTATTAACAAATACTGAAGTCAGTATATATATAGAGAGCCATTAATAGATACAGTAGTCAGTAAACATACGTACAGTTAAGACATACAGTAGACTGTATACACAAAGAGAGCTACTGGCAGATTCAGTAGTCAGTACACATACAGAGAGCTATCAACTGATACAGTAGTCAGTCCAAATACAGAGAGCTAGTAACAGATACAGCAGTCAGTATACTTACAGAGAGCTATTAACTGATACAGTAGTCAGTATACATACAGAGAACTATTAACAGATTGAGCAGTCAGCATACTTACAGAGAACTATTTACAGATACAGTCGTCAGTATACTTACAGAGAGCTATTAACAGATATAGTTGCTACTATACATAGAGAGAGCTATTAACTGATACAGTAGTCAGTATAAATACAGTGAACTATTAACAGATACAGCAGTCAGCATACTTACAGAGAGCTATTAACAGGTATAGTAGTCAGTATACATACAGAGAGCTATTAACAGATACAGCAGTCAGTATACTTACAAATGAGCTATAAAGAGCTATAGTAGTCATTATACTTACAGAGAGCTATTAACAGATACATTAGTCATTACACTCACAGAGAGCTATTAATAGATTCAGTAGTCAGTATGCAAGAGAGAGCTATTAACAGATACAGTAGATGGAATACATACACAGAGCTATTAACAGATACAGAAGTCAGTATACATAGTCAGACACAGTAGTCAGCAAACATAAAGATAATTAGTAAAAGGTATAGCAGTCAGTATACATACGGACAGCTATTATCAGGTGCAGGTGTCAGTATTCATACAGAGAGCTATTTACAGACACAGTAGTCAGTATACATGAATACAGTTAACAGATACAGTAGACATTATACATAGAGAGCTACTGACAGATTCTGTAGTCAGTATTGATACATAGAGCTATTAACAGATACAGTTGACAGTACAAATTCAGAGAGCTAGTAACAGATACAGTAGTCAGCATACTTACAGAGAGCTATTAACAGATTCAGTAGTCAGCCTACTTACAGAGAGCTATAAACAGATACAGTAGTCAGCATCCTTACAGTGAGCTAATAACAGATACAGATGTCAGTATACATACAGTGAGATAATAACAGATACAGCTGTCAGTATATACATAGAGAGCTTTTAACAGATGCAGTAGTCAGTACACATACAGAGAGCTTTTAACAGATACAGCAGTCAGTATGCAATTAGAGAGCTATTAACAGACACAGTAGTCAGTATACATACATACAGTTAAAAGGTACAGTACACAGTATTCACACTGAGAGCTATTAACAGATACAATAGTCAGTATACTTACAGAGAGCTATTAACAGATACAGTAGATAGTATACATATAGAGAGCTATTAATAGACACAGTAGTCAGTATACATACATACAGTTAAAAGATACAGTAGTCAGCTTACTTACAGTGAGCTATTAACAGATATAGTTGTTAGAATACATAGAGAGAGCTATTAACAGATACAGTTGATACTGTACATACACAGAGCTATTAATAGATACAGAAGTCAAAATTCATAATCAGACAAATTAACAGACACAGTAGTCAGCGTACATGAATAGAGATATTAAAAGGTATAGTAGTCAGTATACATTCTTAGAGCTATTAACAGATACAGGTGTCAGTATACATACAGAGAGCTATTAACAGACACAGTAGTCAGTATACATACATACAGTTAACAGATACAGTAGACAGTATACATACAGCGTGCTGCAGACAGATTCAGTAGTCTGTATACATACAGTGAGCTATTAAGAAATATAGTCGATACTATGCATACAGAGAGCTATTAACAGATACAGTAGTCAGTATACATACAGAGAGCTATTAACAGATACAGTAGTCAGTATACATACAGAGAGCTATTAACAGGTACAGAAGTCAGTATACTCACAGAGAGAGATATTAACGGATAGAATCATCAGTATACATACAGCGAGCTATTAAAAGATACATTAGTCAATATTCTCACAGAGAGCTATTAACAGATACAGTAGTCACTCTTCATGTAGAGAGCTATTAACAGACACAGTAGTCAGTATACATGCATACATTTAACAGATACAGTACACAGTATACATACAGAGAGCTACTGACAGATTAAGTAGTCAGTATATACAGAGAGCAATTAACAGATTCAGTAGTCAGTACATATACAGAGAGTTAGTAACACATACAGTTGTCAGCATACCTGCAGAGAGCTATTAACAGACACAGTAGTCAACATACATACAGAGAGCTATTAACAGACACAGTAGTCAGTATACATGCATACAGTTAACAGATACAGTAGATAGTATACATACAGAGTGCTGCTGACAGATTCGGTAGTCTGTATACATACAGTGAGCTATTAAGAAATATAGTCGTTACTATGCATACAGAGAGCTATTAACAGATACAGTTGTCAGCATACCTACAGAGAGCTATTGACAGACACAGTAGTCAACATACTTACAGAGAGCAATTAACAGAAACAGTAGTCAGTATACATACAGAGACCTACTTACAGATACATAAGTCAGCATACTTACAGAGTGCTATTAAC
Organism: Neoceratodus forsteri; assembly: GCA_016271365.2. Taxonomy (NCBI): domain Eukaryota; kingdom Metazoa; phylum Chordata; order Ceratodontiformes; family Ceratodontidae; genus Neoceratodus; species Neoceratodus forsteri. Next base: position 8,138,227 of record CM057449.1, read on the forward strand.
AGATACAGTAGTCAGTATACATACAGAGAGCTATTAACAAATGTAGTAGTCGGTATACATACAGCAAGCTCTTAACAGATACGTTAGTCAATATACTCACAGAGAGCTATTAACAGATACAGTAGTCAGTATACATGCAGTGAGCTATTAACAGTTACAGTAGTCAGTATATATATATAGTTCTATTAAGACACACAGCAGTCAGTATACATGCATACAGTTAAGAGATACAGTAGACAGTATACATACAGAGACCTAATGACAGATGCAGTAGTCTGTAAAAATACAGACAGCTAGTAACAGATACATTACTCAGCATACTTACAGAGAGCTATTGACAGATTCAGTAGTCAGCCTACTTACAGAAAGCTATAAACAGATACAATAGTCAGCATACTTACAGTGAGCTAATAACAGATACTGCTGTCAGTATACTTACAGAGTTGTATTAACAGATACAGTAGTCAGTTTACATACAAAGAGCTATTAACAGGTATAGTAGTCAGTATACATACAGAGAGCTATTAAAAGATACAGTAGTCAGTATACATACATACAGTTAAAAGATACAGTAGTCAGCTTACATACAGTGAGCTGTTAACAGATGTAGTTGTTAGAATACATAGAGAGAGCTATTAACAGATACAGTAAATGGTGTACATACACAGAGCTATTAATAGATACAGAAGTCAAAATACATAATCAGACAAATTAACTGACACAGTAGTCAGCATACATGAATAGAGATATTAAAAGGTAGAATAGTAAGTATACATTCTCAGAGCTATTAATGGGCACAGTAGTCAGTATACATGCATACAGTTAACATATACAGTAGACAGTATACATACAGAGTGCTGCTGACAGATTCTGTAGTCTGTATCTATACATACAGTGAGCTATTAAGAAAAATAGTGGTTACTATGCATGCAGAGAGCTATTGACAGATACAGTAGTCAGTATACATACAGAGAGCTATTAACAGATACAGTAGTCAGTATATATACAGAGAGCTATTAACAGACACAGTAGTCAGTATACATGCATACAGTTAACTGATACAGTACACAGTATACATACAGAGAGCTACTGACAGATTCTGTAGTCAGTATATATACAGAGAACAATTAACAGATACAGTAGTCAGTACATATACAGAGAGGTAGTAACATATACAGTTATCAGCATACCTACAGAGAACTATTAACAGACACAGTAGTCAACATACTTACAGAGAGCTATTAACAGAAACAGTAGTAGTATACATACAGAGAGCTATTTACAGATACAGAAGTCAGCATACTTACAGAGTGCTATTAATAGATACAGTAGTCAGTATACTTGCAAAGAGCTATTAACAGATACAGTAGTCAGTATACTCACAGAGAGCTATTAACAGATACAATAGTCAGTATACATACAGCGAGCTCTTAACAGACACATTAGTCAATATACTCACAGAGAGCAATTAACAGATACAGTAGTCAGTACACATGCAGTGAACTATTAGCAGATACAGTAGTCGGTATATATTAAGAGTTCTATTAACAGACACAGTAGTCAGTATACATACATACAGTTAAGAGATACAGTAGACAGTAAACATACAGAGACCTACTGACAGATGCAGTAGTCAGTACAAATACAGAGAGCTAGTAACAGGTACATTAGTCAGCATTACTTTCAGAGTGGTATTAACAGGATACAATGAATAGTACAAATACAGAGAGCTAGCATTGTGATACAGTAGTAAGCATACTTTTATAAGAGCTACTGACAGATTCAGTAGTCAGTATACTTACAGTGAGCAATTAACAGATAAAGTTGTTACTATACATACAGAGAGCTATTACCAGATATAGTAGTCAATAAACTTAGAGAGCTATTAAGAGACACAGTAGTCAGTATACTCACAGAGAGCTATTAACAGATACAATAGACAGTATACATACAGTGGGCTATTAACAGATACAATAGTCAATATACTCACTGAGAGCTATTAACAGATACAGTAGTCAATATACATAGAGACAGTTATTAACAGATGCAGTAGTCAGTACACATATAGAGAGTGATTAACAGACACAGTAGTCAGTATACATACATACAACACATACAGAAGACAGCATACTTAGAGAGAGCTACTGACAGATTCAGTAGTCAGTATACATACAGTGAGCAATTAACAGATAAAGTTGTTACTATACATACAGAGAGCAATTAACAGATATAGTAGTCAATAAACATAGAGAGTTATTAACAGATACAGTAGTCAATTTACATAAAGAGGGCTGCTAAAGCATACAGAAGTTAGTACAAATACAGAGAGCAAGTAACAGATACATTAGTCAGTATACTTACAGAGAGATATTATCAGATACAGTAGTCAGTATACATCAGAGACTATTAACAGATGCAGCAGTCAGCATAATTACAGTGAGCTATTAACAGATACAGTAGTCAGTATACATACAGAGAGCTATTAATCAGATACAGTAGTCAGTACATTATTAGAGAGCTATTAACAGATATAGTAATCAGAATACATACAGAGAGCTATTAACAGATACAGCAGTCAGTATACTTACAACGAGCTATAAAGAGCTATAGTAGTCAGTATACTTACAGAGAGCTATTAACAGATACATTAGTCATTACACTCACAGAGAGCTATTAATAGATTCAGTAGTCAGTATGCAAGAGAGAGCTATTAACAGATACAGTAGATGGAATACATACACAGAGCTATTAACAGATACAGAAGTCAGTATATAGTCAGACACAGTAGTCAGCAAACATAAAGATAATTAGTAAAGGTACAGCGGTCAGTATACATAGACAAATATTATCAGGTGCAGGTGTCAGTATTCATACAGAGAGCTATTTACAGACACAGTAGTCAGTATACATGAATACAGTTAACAGATACAGTAGACATTATACATAGAGAGCTACTGACAGATTCTGTAGTCAGTATTGATACATAGAGCTATTAACAGATACAGTTGTCAGTACAAATTCAGAGAGCTAGTAACAGATACAGTAGTCAGCATACTTACAGAGAGCTATTAACAGATTCAGTAGTCAGCCTACTTACAGAGAGCTATAAACAGATACAGTAGTCAGCATCCTTACAGTGAGCTAATAACAGATACAGATGTCAGTATACATACAGTGAGATAATAACAGATACAGCTGTCAGTATGCATACAGAGAGCTTTTAACAGATGCAGTAGTCAGTACACATACAGAGAGCTTTTAACAGATACAGCAGTCAGTATACAATTAGAGAGCTATTAACAGACACAGTAGTCAGTATACATACATACAGTTAAAAGGTACAGTACACAGTATTCACACTGAGAGCTATTAACAGATACAATAGTCAGTATACTTACAGAGAGCTATTAACAGATACAGTAGATAGTATACATATAGAGAGCTATTAACAGACACAGTAGTCAGTATATACATACAGTTAAAGATACAGTAGCAGCTTATTTACAGTGAGCTATTAACAGATATAGTTGTTAGTATACATAGAGAGAGCTATTAACAGATATAGTAGATGGTGTACATACACAGAGCTATTAATAGATACAGAAGTCAAAATTCATAATCAGACAAATTAACAGACACAAGAGTCAGCATACATGAATAGAGATATTAAAAGGTAGAGTAGTCAGTATACATTCTTAGAGCTATTCATCAGATACAGGTGTCAGTATACATACAGAGAGCTATTAACAGACACAGTAGTCAGTACATGCATACAGTTAACAGATACAGTAGACAGTATACATACAGCGTGCTGTTGACAGATTCAGTAGTCTGTATACATACAGTGAGCTATTAAGAAATATGTCATTAGTATGCATACAGAGAGCTATTAACAGATACAGTAGTTAGTATATATACAGAGAGCTATTAACAGATACAGAAGTCAGTATACTACAGAGATATTAACAGATAGAATCATCACTATACATACAGCGAGCTATTAAAAGATACATTAGTCAATATTCTCACAGAGAGCTATTAACAGATACAGTAGTCACTCTTCATGTAGAGAGCTATTAACAGACACAGTAGTCAGTATACATGCATACAGTTAACAGATACAGTACACAGTATACATACAGAGAGCTACTGACAGATTAAGTAGTCAGTATATACAGAGAGCAATTAACAGATTCAGTAGTCAGTACATATACAGAGAGGTAGTAACATATACAGTTATCAGCATACCTACAGAGAGCTATTAACAGACACAGTAGTCAACATACTTACAGAGAGCTATTAACAGAAACAGTAGTAGTATACATACAGAGAGCTATTTACAGATACAGAAGTCAGCATACTTACAGAGTGCTATTAACAGATACAGTAGTCAGTATACTCACAGAGAGCTATTAACAGATACAATAGTCAGTATACATACAGAGAGCTCTTAACAGACACATTAGTCAATATACTCACAGAGAGCAATTAACAGATACAGTAGTCAGTATACATGCAGTGAACTATTAGCAGATACAGTAGTCAGTATATATTAAGAGTTCTATTAACAGACACAGTAGTCAGTATACATACATACAGTTAAGAGATACAGTAGACAGTATACATACAGAGACCTACTGACAGATGCATTAGTCAGTACAAATACAGAGAGCTAGTAACAGGTACATTAGTCAGCATACTTTCAGAGTGGTATTAACAGATACAATAGTCAGTACAAATAGAGAGACCTAGTAACAGATACAGTAGTAAGCATACTTATAGAGAGCTACTGACAGATTCAGTAGTCAGTATACTTACAGTGAGCAATTAACAGATAAAGTTGTTACTATACATACAGAGAGCTATTACCAGATATAGTAGTCAATAAACTTAGAGAGCTATTAAGAGACACAGTAGTCAGTATACTCACAGAGAGCTATTAACAGATACAATAGACAGTATACATACAATGGGCTATTAACAGATACAATAGTCAATATACTCACTGAGAGGTATTAACAGATACAGTAGTCAATATACACAGAGACAGCTATTAACAGATGCAGTAGTCAGTACACATATAGAGAGTGATTAACAGACACAGTAGTCAGTATACATACATACAACACATACAGAAGACAGCATACTTAGAGAGAGCTACTGACAGATTCAGTAGTCAGTATACATAAAGTGAGCTATTAACATATATAGTTGTTACTATACATACAGAGAGCAATTAACAGATATAGTAGTCAATAAACATAGAGAGTTATTAACAGATACAGTAGTCAATTTACATAAAGAGGGCTGCTAAAGGATACAGAAGTTAGTACAAATACTGAGAGCTAGTAACAGATACATTAGTTAGTATACTTACAGAGAGATATTATCAGATACAGTAGTCAGTATACATACAGAGAACTATTAACAGATGCAGCAGTCAGCATAATTACAGTGAGCTATTAACAGATACAGTAGTCAGTATACATACAGAGAGCTATTAACAGATACAGTAGTCAGTATACACATAGAGAGCTATTAACAGATATAGTAATCAGAATACATACAGAGAGCTATTAACAGATACAGCAGTCAGTATACTTACAACGAGCTATAAAGAGCTATAGTAGTCAGTATACTTACAGAGAGCTATTAACAGATACATTAGTCATTACACTCACAGAGAGCTATTAATAGATTCAGTAGTCAGTATGCAAGAGAGAGCTATTAACAGATACAGTAGATGGAATACATACAGAGCTATTAACAGATACAGAAGTCACATAGTCAGACACAGTAGTCAGCAAACATAAAGATAATTAGTAAAGGTACAGCGGTCAGTATACATACGACAGCTATTATCAGGTGCAGGTGTCAGTATTCACAGAGAGCTATTTACAGACACAGTAGTCAGTATACATGAATACAGTTAACAGATACAGTAGACATTATACATAGAGAGCTACTGACAGATTCTGTAGTCAGTATTGATACATAGAGCTATTAACAGATACAGTTGTCAGTATAAATTCAGAGAGCTAGTAACAGATACAGTAGTCAGCATACTTACAGAGAGCTATTAACAGATTCAGTAGTCAGCCTACTTACAGAGAGCTATAAACAGATACAGTAGTCAGCATCCTTACAGTGAGCTAATAACAGATACAGCTGTCAGTATACATACAGTGAGCTAATAACAGATTCAGCTGTCACTATACATACAGAGAGCTTTTAACAGATGCAGTAGTCAGTACACATACAGAGAGCTTTTAACAGATACAGCAGTCAGTATACAATTAGAGAGCTATTAACAGACACAGTAGTCAGTATACATACATACAGTTAAAAGGTACAGTACACAGTATTCACACTGAGAGCTATTAACAGATACAATAGTCAGTATACTTACAGAGAGCTATTAACAGATACAGTAGATAGTATACATATAGAGAGCTATTAACAGACACAGTAGTCAGTATACATACATACAGTTAAAAGATACAGTAGTCAGCTTACTTACAGTGAGCTATTAACAGATATAGTTGTTAGTATACATAGAGAGAGCTATTAACAGATATAGTAGATGGTGTACATACACAGAGCTATTAATAGATACAGAAGTCAAAATTCATAATCAGACAAATTAACAGACACAATAGTCAGCATACATGAATAGAGATATTAAAAGGTAGAGTAGTCAGTATACATTCTTAGAGCTATTAACAGATACAGGTGTCAGTATACATACAGAGAGCTATTAACAGACACAGTAGTCAGTATACATGCATACAGTTAACAGATACAGTAGACAGTATACATACAGCGTGCTGCTGACAGATTCAGTAGTCTGTATACATACAGTGAGCTATTAAGAAATATAGTCATTAGTATGCATACAGAGAGCTATTAACAGATACAGTAGTTAGTATACATACAGAGAGCTATTAACAGATACAGAAGTCAGTATACTCACAGAGAGATATTAACAGATAGAATCATCACTATACATACAGCGAGCTATTAAAAGATACATTAGTCAATATTCTCACAGAGAGCTATTAACAGATACAGTAGTCACTCTTCATGTAGAGAGCTATTAACAGACACAGTAGTCAGTGTACATGCATACAGTTAACAGATGCAGTACACAGTATACATACAGAGAGCTACTGACAGATTCAGTAGTCAGTATATATACAGAGAGCTAGTAACACATACAGTTGTCAGCATACCTACAGAGAGCTATTGACAGACACAGTAGTCAACATACTTACAGAGAGTAATTAACAGAAACAATAGTCAGTATACATACAGAGAGCTACTTACAGATACATAAGTCAGCATACTTACAGAGTGCTATTAACAGATACAGTAGTCAGTATACATACAGAGAGCTATTAACAAATGTACTAGTCGGTATACATACAGCAAGCTCTTAACAGATACGTTAGTCAATATACTCACAGAGAGCTATTTACAGATACAGTAGTCAGTATACATGCAGTGAGCTATTAACAGTTACGGTAGTCAGTATATATATAGTTCTATTAAGACACACAGTAGTCAGTATACATGCATACAGTTAAGAGATACAGTAGACAGTATACATACAGAGACCTAATGACAGATGCAGTAGTCTGTAAAAATACAGACAGCTAGTAACAGATACATTACTCAGCATACTTACAGAGAGCTATTGACAGAGTCAGTAGTCAGCCTACTTACAGAGAGCTATAAACAGATACAATAGTCAGCATACTTACAGTGAGCTAATAACAGATACTGCTGTCAGTATACTTACAGAGTTGTATTAACAGATACAGTAGTCAGTTTACATACAAAGAGCTATTAACAGGTATAGTAGTCAGTATACATACAGAGAGATATTAACAGGCACAGTAGTCAGTATACATACAGAGAGCTATTGACAGATACAGTGATCAGTATAGATTGAGAGAGCTATTAACAGATACAGTAGTCAGTACACATACCGAGAGCTATTGACAATTCATGTGACCAGTTTTCAAACATGGACTAATTGTCAGGTACAGTAGTCAGTATTCACACAGAGAGCTATTAATAAATACAGTAGTCAGTACAAATACACAGAGCTAGTTACAGATGCAATAGTCAGTACACATACCGAGAGCTATTGACAAGTACAGTGGCCAGTATTCAAACATGGACTAATTGTCAGGAACAGTAGTCATTATACACATAGAGAGCTATTAATAGATACAGTAGTCAGAATACACACACAGAGCTATTAATAGATACAGTAGTCAGTATACACACAGAGAGCTATTAATAGATACAGTAGTCAGTATTCACACAGGTAGCTATTAACAGATACAGTCGTCAGTATACATACTGAGAGCTATTAACAGATACAGCAGTCAGTATACACAAAGAGAGCTATTAACAGGTGCAGTAGTCAGTATACATACAGAGAGTTTTAACAGATATAGCAGTCAATATACTTACAGAGAGCTTTTTGCCAGATACAGTAGTCAGTATACTTACAGAGAGATATTAACATATTGTAGTCAGTATACATAGTAGTCTGGGTAACAAGCTTCCTGAATTAGTGGCCTTGATGGAGGAGGAAGATCTGGATATTGTGGCAGTCACAGAAACATGGTACACAAGAACCATGACTGGGGCGTAAACATACTAGGATACACTATCTATAGGAGGGACAGGGAGGGTCAAAGGGGAGGAGGAGTAGCTCTCTACATAAGAGACTCTACATAAGAGAAGAAATCAAAGCATGAGAACAAAAGGGTAAACAGGGAGGAGAAGAAGCACTGTGGGTCAATTTGGAGGGAAGCAATGGCACCACAATCTGAACAGGGGTTGCATACATCCCCCCTCTCAGGGGGAGGAAATGGACAAGGAAATGATAGAAAGTATACTTAGAATGGCAGATAAAGGGGAGATATTGCTGATGGGTGATCTGAATATGCCAGATGTTAACTGGAGTGCAGTTGCAGCAGCCACTTCTAAGAGTCGGGTTATTCTAGATGCCCTACAGGGGGCATGCCTTAGACAACTAGTATTGGAGCCCACTCAAGAGGCAACAATCTTAGATCTGGTTCTCTCAAATGGAGATGAAGAGAGGATCACAGATGTAGAAGTGGGTAGCCATCTGGGAACTAGCGACCATCGAACAGCATGGTTCACAATAAACACAGCAATACAGTCAAGCCATACAAAGACAAAGGTACTGGATTTTAGGAGGGCTGACTTTGCCAAAATGGGTGAGTGCCTAAGGAATGCACTAGCAAATGGGCAAGAAGGAGGGGTGGACGAACAATGGGGATTAATAAAACCTGCCATCACAGAGGTAACAAGCCTTTGTGTAAAGCAAATAAACAAAATGAAACGAGGTAAGAAACCACTATGGTTCTCAAAGGAAGTGGCAGTGAAGATTCAAGAGAAAAAGAAAGCATTCAGGAAGTACAAGGAATCACAGAAGGAACAGGACAGGGAACTGTATCAGTTACAGCAAAAGGAAGCTGGAAAGGCAGTCAGAACAGCAAAGGCCCAAACTGAGGAAAAGATTGCCAAATCAGTTAAGAAGGGGGATAAAACCTTTTATAGGTACATCAGGGAGTGAAGGAAGACCAAGGAAGGGATAGAGAGGCTTATAAAGGGGAGGAAGGGTGGCAGAGGGTGACTGTGAAAAGGCAGAGATTCTAAACAAATATTTTGCTCAGTATTTACAAAGGAAGAGGGGAACCTAAAACAAACAGTAGAAACACTCTGGATACAGAAGTTGATACCAGCCCATTTACAGAAGAAAGGGTTCTGAAAGAGCTCTTAAAACTGAAGGTGGACAAAGCAATGGGGCCTGATGATTCATCCCAGAATTCTAAAAGAACTAAGGGTTGAACTACTGACACCACTGACTACCCACTTTAACAAATCATGGGTGGATGGGGTGGCACCTGAGGACTGGAGGAGGGCAGATGATCTCTCACAAAAGTGGGAGCAAGGCAGAAGCAGGAAACTACAGACCTGTTAGTTTAACCTCAGTGGTAGGGAAAATGATGGAATCACTTCTGAAGGAAAGAATTGTTGAGTATCTAGAGGCCAGAGGGACACAGGACCCAAGGCAGCATGGATTCACAGCATAAAGGTCATGCCAGACAAATCTGATAGATTTCTTTGACTGGGTGACCAAAGTAGTTGATCAGGGAGGGGCTGTGGACATGGCCTACCTAGACTTTAGCAAGGCATTTGACACAGTCCCACACAAAAGATTAATATACAAGTTAGCTAACCTGGGAGTGGGTACCAAGGTGACTGTCTGGGTAAAGAACTGGCTGGAGAATAGGACACAGATAGTAATAGTAAATGGAGTCCACTCTGAGAAAAGGGGTGGTTAGTAGTGGGGTACCGCAGGGTTCAGTATTAGGACCGGTCCTCTTCAATGTCTTTATAGGTGACATTGCTGAGGGACTGGAAGGAAAAGTATGTCTCTTTGCAGATGACACAAAGATCTGCAACAGAGTTGATGCACAAGGTGGGGTGGAAAGGATGAGAAGGGACTTGGCAAGGTTAGAGGAATGGTCAAATGTATGGCAGCTTAGATTCAATGCTAAGAAGTGCAAGGTAAAGCACCTGGGAAACAAAAACTCAGAGGAAGAGTACACAATGGGGGGTGAGATAGTAACAACAACAAAAATGGAAAGGGACCTGGGGTAGTCATATCAGATGACCTAAAGGTGGGCAAGCAATGTGAGAGGGCAGCAAGGAGGGCTTGGGGAATACTGGGATGCATAGGGAGAGGCATCACCAGTAGAAAACAAGAAGTTATTATCCCTCTGTACAGACAGCTGGTGAGACCACATCTGGAGTACTGCGTGCAGTTCTGGAGACCCAACTCCACAAAGACATAGACAGATGAAGCTGTCCAGAGGAGGGCAACTAAAATGGTCAGGGTCTGCACCGGAAGACATAAGGGAAGAGAGGCTTAAGAGCTATATGTATAGCCTCGAGGAAAGGAGGGAGAGGGGGGACATGATAGAAACTTCAAGTACCTCATGGGAATCAACAAAGTCCAAGAGGGTAGCATCTTTCAAAAAAAGAGGTGTGCAAGAACAAGGGGGCGCAATTTGAAGATAGAAGGGGGGCGGCTCAGAGGTAATTTAAGGAAGTATTTTTTCACAGAGAGGGTAGTGGATGTATGGAACGGCCTTCCAGAGGAGGTTGTGGAGTCAAAAACAGTGGTGGAATTCAAGCCTGCATGGGAGAGTCATAAGGCAATTCTAGGGGGTGGAGGGGTAGGAAGAAGTAGGCTGCTGGTTAACTAGGATCTGCAACTTATCCATCAGGTAGGGAAATGGGCAGACTGGGTGGGCCAAGCGGTCCTTATCAGCCATCAAATTCTATGTTTCTATGTTTCTATACCGAGAGCTACTGTATTAACAGATACAGCAGTCTGTATACTTACAGACAGCTATTAACAGGTACAGTAGTCAGTATACATACAGAGAGCAATTAACAGATACAGTTATCTGTATACGGAGAGCTAGTAACAGATGCAGTAGTCAGTACACATACAGAGAGCTATTGACAGATACAGTAGTCAGTATTCAAACATGGACTTATTGTCAGGTACAGTAGTCAGTATACATTCAGAGAGATATTAACAGATGCAGTAGTCAGCATACATACAGAGAGCTATTAACAGATGCAGTAGTCAGCATACATACAGAGAGCTATTAACAGATACAGTAGTCGGAATACATACAGACAGCTATTAACAGATGCAGTAGTCAGCATACATATAGAGAGCTATTAACAGATACAGTAGTCGGTATACATACAGAGAGCTATTAACAGATACAGCAGTCAGTATACTTACAGAGAGCTGTTTATAGATACAGTAGTCAGTATACATACTGAGAGCTATTAACAGATACAGTAGTCAGTATACATAGAGAGAGCTATTAACAGATATAGTAGTCAGTAAACTTACAGAGAGTTATTTAAGCAATAATACCCTCCAGGGATTGAGTTTATTGGCCAATACTGACTGGCTAGGTGTAATGAGGCCCAGTGTAGGGAGGGCCTAGGCTCAGGAAGGTCCAGTATTGGCCAATACCAACCACATTGAGGGTATTATTGCACTTTGATAATGGGATAACAGTTTGAAAAAATATACTGTTACAGTTATTTAACTTTACAAACAAATTTATTCATTTTTATTTTAGATTACTACTCTGGGACATAAAATAGTCCCTACAATAAAATGCATTGCAATACTAGACTTAGTCAATTTAAAACTACATACTAATTTAAATACTGGTTTTATTACCCATTATTCGTTGTTTGTGATGAAACTAATTGGCGCATTGAAAGTGCAGTTAGAAGGAGAAAAGTTTGTTGCGGATGAACTATCTTCACTGCTGGTGTTTGGAGATGGGATGCTTTTGGTGTTTTCTTTGCCGGTCATTGTTTGATTTTCTTTTTGCTTTGCTGTAGCAATGTTGAATGTTATGTCCACCTAAGATGGAGCTCCAGTTTTTTCTATCTTTGGTATTGGGAGCCCAGTAGCTGGCTAGACTGCTTTCGGAACGGTGCCCACTAACACTGGTTATTTGTCTACTGCTGAGCCCTGCACTTGACAAAAGCTGAATTGCAGTGGCTCTAACACTGTGATTGGTGTACCTGTTTGTTAATCCTGCCTCCTTGCTGATTTTAGGCATTAAGTTTTCTAGGTAATTTTTACCCATTGGTGATTTGGAATACAAAACGGGTAATGTGTCTAGGACCGTTTAACTTTGTCTTAGTGGGTGTCAGTAGAAGGCTGGTGAATTTTCTGGCAGCTTAGATAAGTACTTCAAAAAAGACTTTACAGGACACAGTGGGTTGTCTGGCTCAGAATACATACATCCACAGTAACTGTCTTTGTTTTGTTCTAATGGATTTTTGCGTTTTTTGTTGGCTCATTACATTTAAGTCCTACATTCTGTGAACCATTCTCATCTGTGTGCACTGCAAATGAGTCTGGAGTCATTTCCCTGAGACCCGCATGGCCATGCCTGACCATGTGGATCTATATATCAAACCACACTTTGTGCACCAGTCCAGGTGCAGTATCAGGAGACAGGGCCTGTGATGATCTGAGTGTGTAGAGATCTGTCTCAGTTATTGCTGGGTGGTGGCTTGCTTCATCTTTGTGTGCCTTTCTCATTTTTTTAAAAACTGATGTTAGAACATTGTTAGCCAGCTTGAATCTTTGGTCAGCTATTATGTACTGTATATGTTTTGACCTACAGCTGGGCTGTTCAGGTGTTTATTTAGGCTGGCTCTTAAGGCATAGTACCCAGGTACCAAATAATTTTCACCAGTTGTTGTGTGGACTTCAGTATGAAACTGTCTCAAGGTGCTGCTTATGTGTTCTACTGTATCTGTGTGCCAGCCTAGTTCAATGCATCTTGAAGTTGCCCAATGCCTGAAAACATTGACTGCCCATGCTGTGTTTTTTTTTTGTATTTACCTGTTCATGTTCTTCTTCTGTTTTGTCAAGTTCTGCATGTGTCACTGCTTGAAATCTGTGAGAGGTCGTTGGTTTATCTGCTTTCATTTTCTTGGGTGCAGGTGGAGTTGCATGGTTATCCTTTTGTGAGGGGAACACATTGGTGATTTTGTCTGCCTCCAGCAGCCTGAAATTTACCTTTAATTTTCAAATGAAAATAGAATGTTAATTTGCAGTTCTACATATCTGTTACACATTTTCTTTAAGATCTAGGATACTATACAAGGGGCACATTATGATTTTTTCTAACTGATGTTTGAAAGGCACATAAAGATAAAACAGGACATCTGTTATAACCAAATATTGCAGCTGGGATACTGTGGGGAGTATGGCTTGACATACACATCCAGTAGCTTGCACTGCATGGGAGGTATCAGAGAACTGTAGCCTGAAGTCTGCAGCACTGTTGGTTACTGTGACTAGAACGATATTAATATCTGAGTGTGTCTTTTCAGTATGCGCTGATACTGGACTTACTCAGTGGCTTGCTGTAGTGGTGAGAGGTAGGATGTGCCAGTCACTGGCTGGGGGAGGTGTGAGGGGGTGCTGAGTGGGCTGGCACACATGGGTCGTGGGCCACTAGACTTCCAGGGAATAGACAGACTTTAATTAATTATGTTGATTGTGGGGGGTGCTAGACTACCAGAGCATTAAGGACCTTAATGTATTTATGATGATCGGGGGGGTAGGGGGCCACTAGACCACCAGGGCTGGCATTTTGCCATATATACAGCAGGTGACTCACAGTTTGGGGCATGGGTGAAAGGAAGGTAGAGCCGCCCTGTGGGGCTTCTGCCAATGGGTGTTTAGGGGGGCTGGGGGTATGGGCTGCCCTGAGGAGCCCCACTGTGGTTTGCTGTGCATGGGGGGGGAGGGCAACTGTGCACCAACCGCTGGACAGCTGACAGGTCTACAGGACCCTCAGAAACATCTGTAAGTTATACCAGCTAAATGCTGTTGTAACTTACGTTGCCGGTTCTCCTCTAAAGGTTCTTGTAGAATCCCAATGTGGGGACTTTGTGGCTGTCCTTCTAGAATGGGGTGCAACTGATGCTGTAAACACCCTAGTGGCATGTCACTGGGGGTTTATGCGGCGTAACTGCTGTTTGGTGCAAGTGACCTGTGACATGTCACAGGTTACTTTGTAGAATTGCGCATGTCACAACTGCTGCTGTAAGTTGCTTCATGTGCCATTCTATTTGACGCAACTGCTGTTATGCAAAGCATAACCCGTCTAGAATCTGGCCCACAATAGTCAGTATACATACTCAGAGTTATTAACAGGCACAGTAGTCAGCATACATGCAGAGAGCTTTTAGCATATACAGTAGTCAGTAAATATACAGATAGCTTTTAACAGGTACAGTAGTCAGAATACATACAGAGATCTAGTAACAGATAGAGTAGCCAGAACACATACAGAGAACTATTAACGGTATAGTAGTCCGTATACATACAGATAGCTATTAACAGGTACAGTAGTCAGAATACATACAGAGAACTATTAACAGATTCAGAATTCAGTATACATGTAGAAAGCTATTAACAGGTACAGTAGTCAGTAAACATGCAGAGTACTATTAACAGATTCAGTATACCTAGAGAGAGCTATTTACATGTACAGAAGTCAGTATACATACAGAGAACTAGTAACAGATATCAAAAGTCAGCATACCTTTAGAAAGCAAAAAATAGATACTCTTGTCAGTATACATACAGAGAGCTGTTAACAGATACATTAGTCAGTATACATACAGAGAGCTATCAATAGATACATTAGTCAGTACACATACAGAGAGATATTAACAGATACAGCAGACAATATACATACAGACAGCTATTACAAAGTACAGTAGTCAGTATACATATGGAGAGCTATTAACGGATACAGTCACCAGTATACATACAGAAAGCCATTGATAGATACATTAATCAGTTTACATTCAGAGAGATATTAACAGACACAGCAGTCAGTATACAAAGAGAGAACTATTAAAAGGTGCAGTAGTCAGTATACATACAGAAAGCTATTAACAGATACAGTAGTCAATATACTCACGGAGATCTATTAACAGGTATAGTAGTCGGCATAGATGCACAAGGCTATTAAAACGTACAGTGGCCAGTATACATACAGAGAACTATAAACAGATACGTTAGTCAGTATGCATGCAGAAAGCTATTAACAGATACAGTAGTCAGTTTGTATACAGAGAGCTTTTAACAGGTACAGTAGTCAGCAAACATACTGAGAGCTATTGACAGATAATGCAGTCAGCTCACATACAGAGTGCTATTAAAAGATACAGTAGTCAGTATATATACAGAGAGTTATTGACAGATATAGCAGTCTGCACACCGAGAGCTATTAACAGGTAAAGTAGTCAGTATACATACAGAGAGCTATTAACAGATACAGTAGTCAGTATACTCACAGAGAGCTATTAATATATACAGTAGTCAGTACACATACAGAGAACTATTACAAGGTACAGTAGTCAGTATACATACAGAGAGCTATTAATGGATACAGTCACCAGTATACACACAGAAAGCTATTAATAGATACAGCAGTTAGTTTACATACAAAGATATATTAACAGACACAGCAGTCAGTTTACATACAGAGAGCTATTAACAGATACAGTGGTCTGTATACTCACAGAGACCTATTTACAGATACAGCAGTCAGTATATATTCAGAGACCTATTAACATATACAGTAGTCAGTATACATACAAAGAGCTATTAACAGATACAGCAGTCAGTACACAGACAGAGAGTTACTAACATATACAGTAGTCAGTACAGATACAGAGAACTATTAACTGGTACAATAGTCAGTATACATGCAGAGAGTTATTGCCAGATACAGCAGTCAGTATACATTCAGAGACCTATTAACAGATGCAGCAGTCAGTATACATACAGAGAGTTACTAACATATACAGCAGTCAGTATACATGCAGAGAGCTATTAACAGATACAGCAGTCAGCATACCTACAGAGAGTTACTAACATATACAGCAGTCAGTATACATGCAGAGTGCTATTAACAGATACTGTAGTCAGTATACATGCAGAGAGCTATTAACAGATACAGCAGTCAGTATACATGCAGAGAGCTATTAACAGATACAGCAGTCAGTATACATACAGAGAGCTATTAACAGATACAGCAGTCAGTACAGATACAGAGAACTATTAACTGGTACAGTAGTCAGTATACATGCAGAGTGCTATTAACAGATACAGTAGTCAGTATACATGCAGAGTGCTATTAAAAGATGCAACAGTCAGTGGATGGGATATTGAGAGTGCGCCAGAAAGATGCACAATAGAGGGAATAGAGGGAGCAGATGCAAGTCCAGTGCGCCATGGTGCAACGGGCACGATATTCAAGCCACGTGCAAGCCAAGATGCGCCTGTGCAACGTAGCTGAATATTGTGCCCGATGCCCATAGCGCAACAAGGGATGCGTAATGGAGCTGAGGCGATGCACAATAGCACTCCTAGGGATGCACAGGGATAAAGACAGGAAGCAGCTGTGCAGCAGCCATGGATGCGCCATGCACTGAGGAGCATGCACCAGGACAGACAGACCAAGCCCCCCATCCCCCCACTAGAGCAAGGCCCCATGCACAACCAGACATGAGTAGGATGGACCACCAGCCCATGAACCCCGGTGCTGATCCAACAGCAGACATGGGCCAGCAGTCTCCACCCAATGGGCAAGGTGCCCCTGCACCAACCCCCGACCAACAGAGACCGGAACACAAGGATCGCCAGGACCCACCCATGCCATAGCACCACAGCAATGCCGACCACTCCCCCAGTACAGTGAGCCCAAGACACCCAGCCCAGAAGCATGACCAAACAGTGCATGGCACTGAAGGCATACCACCACCACCATGACAATGCATCCTGACACCCCATGGAGCCCACACCCCACCGTGACCTCCCCCCGCATGTGGTGACACCATCCACTGCCATCACCATAACCCACACAAGGCCCACCTGCATGGCCCCCACAGAGGCACAGAATGGTGGTAGACCTGGCAGCAGTACCCAAGGGACACTGCACTGGCAAGGCTTGCCCCGGACACCACCACCAGCAGGAAGGCACTCTGAACACAGGACTTGTGCACAGACCACCTCCGATGCACACACCCTGACCCATCACTGTCCCCACCACACAGCACAGCAACCTACTGTGGTGCATGGAGGCATGCACCACACAGAAGACAACACAGGGCACACACAATGACCTCCCAACACAGCCACATGGGCATCCCATCAAACAGCCACGCATAGTGGTACAACAGATGCTGCTGTGACGAGGCCCATGGTGCCATGTACCTGTGACCTGCACACCACTATGGTGCCGGTGACCCTGCAATGTGGTGTTTGCACCATGAACCAGGCCACTGTCCACATGCAGCAGGACCCCATGTGACAAACATGAGACCACAGGCACTGCCCCAGTCACCATAGACTGCATAGAGGGGGACTACAACAGCACTGCCCACAGTGGCAACAGGAGCAGACGTGCAATAGACCAGGGGTCAGGATGCCAACTGCCAGGATGCTATGCCTCGAAGGTGGCTGGTATGGACTGCCCCCGATGTCATGTCAGCATCCATGCATGCAGTGGTGGGGTTGGCATGACCGTGCGTACCAAAGACATGCAAGGGGCACAGCGGTACAGGCACAGCACATACCGCCAGGGGTGGCTGGGACATAGCACATGCACCACAGCCCACTGCACACAGGCAAGCAGTGCATAGGGCACACCATACCTTCCCCGGACAGAGCCCATGGCCACCACCCACACCTGTGGAGGATCCCCACCAGACACACCCACAGCCAGGCCAGCACCACCCTACAGTAGCCATGCACACCACTGCAGCAAGGCTTCATGTGCCTGCTGCAAATCAGAGACCAACACGGACATAGTTGTAAAAGCATATATTAAGAATGAACACAACATTAACAGAAACTATGTACAGATATATACACAATGGGGAGGGGATGGGCAAGGCCTCAACAAGGGGGCAGAAGGGCAGGAGACAATGGGAAAGTCAAAGGTGGGGGACAAAGGGTGTGGGGTACAGACCAGGGAGGGAATGTTCATGGGCATGTGCTGCAGGCCCTACTGGTGGCCCCAGCCTTCTCTGTCTGCCCTGTGGCACCTTCTGTGCCGTTAATGGTCACCCCAGTCCATACTTTGCAGCAGCTCCAGTGTGGCATGGGTGACCTGCAGAATCTCCTGTAGGAACCGCTCCATGGCCGACCAGTGTGGTCCATCTAGGACAAGGGTGCAGAAACAGTATGAGTGACTGGCCAGACCAACGCAGCCCACCCAATGTGCACAGCGTACACCTCTGGGATGGCAAGCGACCACCCACAGTGGTTGTGCCCACATGATCTGCTTACCCAGGCACCCACAGCCATGCACACCACTGCACACTACCACAACCCATGCACCACACAGCACCATCGTGGCTGTCCAGCATCTTGGCAATGCAGTGGGATGGCAATGGCATGGTCAGGCACTGAATGCACCCACAGCCCACCTGCGACCCCCACCCACATGTGCAGACCCACAGGATGGTGCAGAGGGCACTGTGGGATGAGTATGTCTATAGCAGCCATGTGCAGGGTGCCATGCCTCACCACTACCCTCCCTGCAACCCACCATGCACAGGTGTAAAGGGAATCATGGCACTCACCTGCATCCTGGTCAGCAGGGCACTGCTGACCTCCAGCACCACCACTGTGCCCTGACTGCATGGCCACACCTCCAGCATTGACCTGCCCTGGTCACTCCTGGGCCATCCAGGTCCTCCAGTGGTCCTCCGGGCCTAGTGGGGAAACATGGAGAGAGTCTCATCAGTACACATCTGACCCATAGCCCCCCCAACAGTGTGCATGGCCGCACAGCTCATCAGAGCCACGGTGGCGCAGGGTGTACATGATGCACCACCACAGCTGGTAATACAGGCTCTGGCCCCCCCAGTGGCATGGCCTGCTGAACACTGTGTCACCAGGAGAGATGGAAATGACTAGTGATGGTGAAGGAACACCTACCTGGCTGTGACATGGATCCCAGCCAGGCATGCACCTGCAGTCACCCCAGGTGGTCAGGGTCAAGCCACTGGAGGTCCCCACAGTGGTTGCGACACTGCTCCATGGTCCTACAGCTCCCTGTAGCCTCCTCAAGTTCCTCTGCTACCTCCTGCCACACCTCTGTGCGTGCCCTCAGGAGGGGAACCTGCCCAAACAGGGCACCTGCATGGGGCTCCACAAGATCCACCAGGTTTGTCAACTCTACCGCATTCCATACTGGTGCTCTGGTGCATGGCATCATGCAGTATCTGCTGAGCTCAAAATGGCACCCGGTAGGGCATGTACCCCACATGGGGATGCAGCATGGTACTGCACTGCCAGTCGCAATTGCTCTGGTACCGGACTGCACAATTGGGGACAGCCCTGTGGCTGCATGGTGCCTAGAGGGCAAAGGGCAGCCACAGGGTCAAGGGTCTGTCCACACAGGGAGCACCACAGAGCGATAGCGAGGCCCCTGCAGGGAGCACAGTAGGGTGCATGTGTGTGATGCCATGCAGTGGCCTACTGCACAGAGGCACCATGGCACCTAAGGCACACCATGGCATGTGTGCCCCATCAGACATATTGTGCACGAGCACCTTAGGCACAGTAGTGGAAGTGCTCTGTACTGCCTCCCGCTCTCAGTGCAGCTACTGCACCACTAGCATAGGTGGAAGCACTGCTGGCATGTGCAGTGTGGTGCCAATTGTGCATGTCACAGTGGTGCGCCACAGTCTGAGCATGCACAACACCATTGTGCAAGGCACAACAGCATGATATTCAGCCAGGTTATGCTAATCAGCTCATGAGCCAATCCATGGCGCATCCACTGCCTTTGCATCCCATTAGAGTTGTGCATGCCCTCATTTGCATGTGATGCGCTATAAAAGTGACCAGGAAATGCACAGGCCATGGATCGGTATTGCAGCCTTTGGAGGTAGGTGCCATGTTGTGGAGACATGGGGACAGTGGTCTGGGAGGGCTGTATGGGACAGCACAGTCCATGGTAACACCTGTCCAACCCCCCAGGCACAAGCATGACCAAACACATGGATGATGAGGAGCAGAGGAGGATGCAGAAGAGGAGGCCCAACTTCACCAGGCCTACTTCGACAGGGAGCCACTGCTCAGTGGACAGAGGGGCACACCATAGGCCCATGCGGTGGCATGGGGCAAGGTGGCACATGCTGTCAATCAGCAAGGCAGCCACCAGCAGTCCGTGCAGGAGTACAAGAAGAAAGTTGGCATGGATAGGAGGTGGATCAAGGATAAGGTGGCTGCCATCAGGGCAGTGTGTGCTGCCACTGGTGTGGGCCAGCAGGACATGCCCCACCTGACTCCACTGGAGGAGCAGGTGGCTGGCAGCATGTGGCATAGTGCCATTGAGGGTGTTCATGGCAAAGGCTTCCAGATGGGTGGCAGCCCATCACTGCTTGGTAGGACCATTGCTAGCAGTGTGTGGGTGTCAGGGGGATGGGGTCCAGGGCCAGGCGTAGCCACTAACAGTACTATGTTCCTTTACAGCTCCTGATCATCTGCATGGGGCAATGGTGATGGATATGTCCATCGAGGGGGCAGCCCTGGAACTGGTGGAGTGCCCATCCACCTCCACAGGTGTCCGAGGGATGGACCACCTGCAGCTCTGCACATCTGTCCGGACTGATGCCTGTGGTGTGGGTGTGGATGTGGCCATGGCTATGTTCCAGCATGACACCTCTCATGGTGTCTTGTGTGCTGGGACACAGATCAGGGCCAGCTCCAGCACTGATGATGACATGATGCACATCCCAGACAGTGATGTTAGTGGGACACAGGGGGGATCCCATGGATGGCATCCACCCAGGTGGCAATGCAGGTAGTACTGGCATGGTTACCTGCCTACCAGCCCTTGTCCAGGCTGTGGCTGTGGGATCCAGTGGGGCAGCACTGGTGTGCAGCCATGGTAGTGGGGCTGATGTCACCACTGTGGCCATGCCAGTGGTGCCTGGTTATCGGCAGCCAGAGGGGCAGCAGCAGCTGGACAGTGTTGACGTGGGGATGGGGCAGGGGCAGCAGCAGTGCACTGTGCGAGGACCTACCACAGGAAGCCACCGCCATCTGGTGCCCACCATCAATGGGCACTGTGCCACAGGGCCAGGAACAACATGGGAGCCAGCATGCTGGCCATTTGGATGACCCCTTTGATGACCACAGCTGCTTACTGCAGGCCTCAGTGGATCAGCAGGTGCAGCTCATGAATGTGGTGGATATACTCTCTGTGGAGCTGTGCCAGGCATAGGTGCAGTGCAGCAGGGACCAGGCCCTGCTCCTGGTAGAGTTGGCCCAACAGTGGGCGGATGTGACTGCAGCCATCGACAGGCAAACCACTGCATTGGTGACTGCCATGGCTACACTGGCTGACCGGCTGTGTGCCCATCTGCCGCACACCCCACAGGGTGCATTGTCCACCCCCCATTCTCAGCGTCAGGTGACCCTTGCCATGAGACACTTGGTTCAGCTGTGGGAATACTAAGCACACCTGGTGCAGGCAAGTTCGGTGGCCTGCAGACACCTGCGTGGACACGGCCACGTTCATGCAGCATCACCCCTGGGGGCCCTTCAGTGCCACCCCATGAGGCCACTGGTCAGTCTGGTATGGCTGGCAGGTCTCAGCGGGGCCACCCATGCATCCAGGGTGGCCATGCTACTGTGCTGCATGACAGACCTTCCCCCTCCACTGCCACCGTCTGCCACTGTCCAGTGTGCACTGCAGTGCTCTGTGTGCATAGCATGGGTGTGGTGCCCTGTCGTGCACTAACAGAGTCCCTGTGCATGCTCTCCTGGCTGCTGGCCACTGTGGCATGTGCATGATAATGCTAGCATAGCACTGTCCATCACTGTGCAATGGTGCTCAGCATTTGAGGCATGCACAGTGCCAGCCACTGGGTGTGGTTGTGTTGGGTCCTGTGTGGGTATGGGGGGACCTGTAGGAGTGGGTGTGGACTTATGGGCATGGGTAGGGGGGTGTGTGCTTGTGTGTGCATGCTGCATTCAGCCCTGCTGATCTCTGCCTTTGTGTGCAGTCACCCGCCCATTCCCAAGCCTCTGCCATGGACCTTCCATGGTGTCCACCCCTGCCTGTCTGTGGGCTGTGCCCTTGCCCTTGGTGCATGCACGTGGCCCTGTTAACCTACCTGTGTGGTCCAAAGTGCTCCTCTGTAATGGTGTCCTTGTGCTGCTGGGCCATCCAGACCAGCCGGGGATCCCATCGCCCAGGGGGTGGTTGCCCAACACTAGCTGGCCAGGTGTCCTCATCGTCCCCACTGCTGTCCCCTTCCTCAACCTCAATGGCTATCCCACAGTTGGTGGCCATGCTGTGCAGGATACAGCAGGACAGGAATAGCCCACAGGCCTTTGAGGGGCTGAAGTGTAGGGCACCACCTGACTTGTGCAGGCAACTGAACCTTGCTTTCAGCAGCCCAAACACCCACTCGATGGCAATCCATGTTGAGGAGTGTACCTCATTGTACTGTTGCTGTGCTGGGGTCGAGGGGCACCGGTATGGTGTGAGCAGCCAAGGCTGTAGTGGGTACCCACTATCATCTGTGTATAGAGAGGTATCGTTAGCATGGTGGTCTGTGACACTGTGCCACTGGCCTTCTTGGCCATTCCCCATGGCACCCCTGCCCATACCCCACACACACCCCCATCTGCACCAATTGTCCAGTATGCAATGCATACTCACCTATCAGTTGGCCAGTGGGGTTGTCCCCACTCTTGAATCTATGGCACAGTGCAGACTGGTGCCAGATGAAGGCATCATGTGCTCACCAAGGGTGCATGGCACAGACATTGATTATGCACCCCCTGGCATTCCACACCACCTGGCAGTTGACACTCGGGTAACCCTTGCAGTTGATGTATGCCACCCCCTCCAGGTCAGGTGGCATGCAGATGCCCACATGGGTGCAGTCTATGGCCCTGAGCATGCCAGGCAACCGTGCTACCCTGTGGAACTACTGCATGTTTGCTGTGCACTCTGCCTGTGTGCTGGGGACACGGATGCACTCTGCAGCATGTGGCAGCAGTGCGCTGAAGAATTGTGGAGGAGGCATGACACGGCTGACTGTGTTATGCCTGTCGTGTCCCCTGTTGGTCTCTGGAAGGTGCCGTGACAAGCAGGCGCATGACAGCTGTGATCTTGGTCTGCACGGACAGCGCATGGCTCTGTCGTGTGGGTGCCTGCATCTCCTCACTGCACAGCTCACAGAGTCACCTCAGAATTGCCCAGTTCAGGTGGTACTGGCCCATGATCTCAATGTCACTGTACAGCTCAAAGCTGACATGGGTACGGTACAGTCTGTTATGGGCATATCACTGCTGGGCCCTTCCATGGCCATGCCTCCCTGTTGCCTGCCTTCTCACACCTCTCATTACTGCCTCCATCTAGAAGGTGGCACTGACCATATCCCTGGTTGGTGTTCCTCTTCCGGGCGGATGTCTACCTGGACCCCCCCTGGCTATGTACTGCTGGTACCGCTCCTGCACTGGGTACACCCCTGGCTCTTCCCCACTGTGTGCCCTGCCTCTGACCCAGAGCCTTCCTTCCTCTGTGGCATGCTCAGGCCCTCTCACACTCACACACACACACACACACACACTGTCTGGACTGCAGGTGAGAGCAGCTTTACATTGTGCTGGGGGAGCATCCTCAGTCAAGCTGTGTGTGCCGCTGGCTGAATTGAGTTGCACAAGAAAGGGCTGTAGTGACTTTGTGAGACTGTGACTGTCTGTTTAATTTTAAATGCTGCAAAAGGGCTCTAACTACCTTCACTCTGGGGGTGGGGGATTCAACAGATAAAAGAAAGTGCCACCAGGGCGCACGCACCATGGCCCTCGGATTGAGTGGCACAAGCGCCACTCGGTGGAAAAAAGTGTGATACACACGTAATATAATTTACAGTTTTAAAGTAAGGGTTTCCTATGGGGTCTTTAATGTATTTGATTTTGGTAGTTGTCCTGGTTGGGATGTTGCAATGGGAGGTGGTGCCCTGATTGGGATTTGCATGTCTATGGTCGAGTGGTACTGAGTTGAGGAGGAACTTGTTTGTATACTGACTCGCTTGACATGGAAGGCCCCCATCCTGGGATGACCTGTTTAACAAACACAATTCCATGTTGGTAAAGCTTAGACATTATTGGAACAGGGTTGGAATGGGAGTGGAAATGGGACATGAAATCAAGAAGGGCATGGGATGAAGTTGAAGGGAGGACATTTCAGAGGAAACATGAGAAAGAATTTCTTCACAGAACGGGTGGTGGACAAGTGGAACACCCTGTCAGAGGAATTGGTGGGGGCTGAAACAATCACGGGATTTAAGAATGCATGGGATAGACATAAAGGAATTCTAGAGGTCAGGGGTCAAGGGGCAACAGACTTCTAGGAAAACAAACTGAACTTACAAGCTCAAATGGGCAGACTGGGTGTGCCATAGGCCCTTATCTGCTGGCACTGTCTATGTATCTATGTATCTATGTATCTATGAATGTCTGGTCTCCTTGGATAATTAAGGTATTAAGGAAGTCAGTACTACCAAAGCTATGTATTATTTTGTTCTTGGTGCAAGGTGGGGATGTTGCATTAAATCCTGGCCCCTTAATTGACAATTCAAAGATTCATCACGGTCAGCTAATTGTGCACTGAAAAGTAAGAAGCATCATTCCAAAGTTGGATTTAATTAAGGATTTCATAACAGAACACAGACCTGAGATTATGGTTTTTACAGAAACCTAGCTGGGTAAGTCCCATGATAACTTAGATTTAAAATTGCAGGGTTATGGCTTTAAAAGGGTTGATAGGACTAGGAAGGGAGGAAGGATTATGGTTTATTATTTGGAAATATTCTCCCCTATTCAGATTTTTTTTTATTTGTATAGTGTAAACCTTGAACATCTGGCACTGGAGTTTAATGATGGGTCGGGGAAACCTTTATTAGTGGTTGGGGGGTATTGCCCACCTAACACAACAGTACAAGTGTTTGATTACTGAAGGATGCACTAGCCCATTTGTTTTCTCCCATGAGTTGTTATTTCTGGGGGACTTAAATGCTGACCCTGTAAAAACCCCAAAAATCAGGAAAATGGCTTTGGAGCTTGGGTTGTACCAATTAATCTCAGAACCCACCAGGATTAATATTCATAATCCTGGTGATTCTTCTTTAATTGATGTGATTCTTACAAACTGTGCCAACAATTGTGTTTCTTCTGGGGTAGATGCAGACCTATTTAGTGATCATAATATTGTTTACTGTATCAAAGGGAAAATTAAAGTGAAAGGACCCTCTAGGCTCTTGAAGTTAGGATCTCTTAAAATGTTTGATTATTTTTCCTTTTTAGCAGACCTAGGAAATACTAAGTGGGATTGTCTAGAACTAATACCCAATATAAACCTGGCTTGGGATTATTTTGTGTCAGAGTTTCTCCTTGTGTGTAATAGGCATATGCCAGAGATTACTAGGAGAATATAAGGTAACCCTGCCCCATGGTATACCACTAAACGTTTTAAGTTGAGGCTTGCTAAAAATAAAGCTTGAGCCCAGGCACGAGCTTCGAGAAGGAAGAAACCTCTATATGGCCTCACTAAGTGATACTAAAAATAAGTACTACAAGGCCAAAACCAAAGAATCAATAGGGAATCCTGGGAAATTTTGGGGACTTATAGAGGAATTAAAGGGACAGACAAAGGAGAAGACACCTATTAATTTATCTGGGGAGGAATCCTTCAGGAGAGGGTTGCCACTTGCTGATAGGTTTAGTGATTATTTTATAGAGTCAGGCAATTTCTTTGATAGCCCTAGTAAACCTCTTTTTAACCCTGTAAGTCATATGGACGGGGACTCTAAATTTGTTTTTGATGCCGTATTGAGTGGTGAGGTGTTAGAAACTTTGTTGCAATTAAACGTCTTTGGGAGTAGTGGCCCTGACAGTTTGTCCCCAAAGATGCTGAAATATACAGCAACCCACATTTCGGACCCATTAACCTACCTGTTCAATCATTCGATGGAGGAGGGATGTATCCCAGAAGGTTGGAAGTTGGCAAGAATCATCCCCATTGTTAAGGGGGTGATCCTGGTCAACTGTCCAACTATAGACCTATATCTATATTACCTCTGATTAGTAAGGTGTTGGAGAAACTGTTGGCAAGACAGTTGATGGAGTACTTGGAAAGAGAAAAACTGATGGATCCATACCAGTCAGGTTTTCGGAGGTCTCATGGCACTGTGATGGCCGTGTCAGAGGTCCTGGATGAGATCGGAAAGGCAATTGATGTCCAATGTTATACTGGTGCAATTCTTGTCACTCTCTCCAGGGCTTTTGACACGGTTGATCGTCAGAATTTGCTTATGAGAGGTAGGGATGAGCTGTTCATTTTTGGATTGGTTTATCGCCTATCTTTCTGACAGATGGCAGGTAACAGCTGTAAATGAAACTGTGTTGGCTATACTGGTAGTACAGAGAAGAGTGCCCCAAGGATCAGTTATGGGCCCTTTATTATTTTTAGTATATCTGAAAGATCGTGGGCATTATGTGGGGACCTCTCATTACCACCTGTATGTATTTGATTACACCATTTTATACTGTTCGGATGAATCAGTTTCAGTAATACAAAGTACATTGCAGAAAAGTTTTAACAATATGAAGAAGTACTTTGTCAAGTCGAAGTTAAAACTTAATTCCTTAAAAACTAAATGTATGTTGTTTGGGTCTTCTGTAAAATGGAAAGATGACTTGACTTTGGAAATTGTGGATAATAGAGGGACGGGGTTAGAGTTAGTTAATCAATATTAATACTTGGGATTTTGGTTAGATAATTATGGGTCAGGAAATCTGCATGCAGATAATTTGATCTCCCAGGTTAATAAGCGGGTGGGTTTCCTGTTTCAGAACAAAAATTGCTTAAATTCTGTGACATTGGACTTGATAGTTAAGATGCAGATTTTCCTTTTAATCGATTATGTGGCTGTTTATATGATGGAGCCACTAGGGATTGAATAACAAAGTTATATGTTCTAGTTAATCGTCTTGCCAGACTGATTCTCAGGTGTTCAAAACGTACTCATCATTGCGAATTGTATGAAAGATTGGGTTGGTTATCATTAAGTCGGAGAAGAATGATACTTAAACAGCTGTTTGCTTATAATTGTGGGCTGGGTTCCGTCTCTATATACCTAAAGAATAGATTTTCCTTTAGAAGTGTTGAATTGACATTGAGAAATCAAGTTGTTATGGATGTGGTTGACCCCCTTGTAAAATCAAAACTTGCCAATATTTATTTAGCAATTATATTCTGATATGTTGGAATAGCCTTCCTCGTGAATATAAGCAAAAGATTGGTAAGCCCTTCTCAACATCCCATCTAAGAAGACACCTGATAGCTATACAGGAACCTTGTAATTGTCATTGATATTCTTTTTTCTTTTATGTTTTTGTATTGATGTTTGTTGTTTGTATTTATTATGTTGAGTGTTGACCTGTATTTTATATTTTTGTAAAGGTTACCATTGCGAATTAATTTTTGCTCAATTGGTTTTCACCTTGAATAAACAAACAAACAAACAGAAACAGTAGTCAGTGTACAAACAGAGAGCTAACAACAGGTACAGTAGTCATTGTACTTACAGAGAACTAGTAATGCATCCAGTACTCAGTATGCATTCAGACAGATATCAACAGTAACAGTAGTCAGTATACATACAGAGAGTGATTGACAGATACAGTAGTCAGAACACATACAGAGAACTATTAACACATGTAATAGTCAGTATACATACACTGAGCTATTAATAGATACAGTAGTAAGTATACACGGAGAGAACTATTAACAGATAAAGTTTAGTATACATACAGAGAGCTATTAACAGATACAGTAGTCAGTATTCATACAGACAGCAATTAATAGAAACAGTAATCAGTATACATTAAGACAGCTATTAACATATTTAGTGATCTGTATACCTACAGCGAGCTATTACCAAGTACAGTAGTCAGTATACATACAGAGAGTAATTGTCAGATACAGTAGTCAGTATACGTACAGAGAGCTATTAACATATATAGTAGGCAGTATATATACAGTAAGATATTAACAGGTACAATAGTTAGTACACATAGAGAGAGAGATTCATTAACAGATACAGTATTCAGAATATACAGTATACATAGACCTATTAACAGATACAGCAATCAGTATACATAGAGAGAGCTATTAGCAGATACAGGGACCAATTCTAGAAGTGTGGCGCAAGTTGCCGGCAAATGCAACTTGCGCCACCCGCAACTGCGACATTGACCCTGTGCCCTATTCTAGAAATGGTAGGGTCTCCGTAGCAAAGTCCTGTGACATGCGGCAAGGTACGCCACACAGAGGGCGTACCTAGCCAGCATGTTGCAACTGCTGCTACAGGTCACAAGTGCACCCCCCTGCCCAGCAAGCCACAACCTACACCCCTGCCCCCCTCAGCCATCAGTACCTGCCCCATAGTGCTGGCCAAAACAACTGGCCCTGAATCCCCCATAGATAAGCTGCACAGGGCTGCCCAGACCCCCAGCCCCCTGAAATCCATGTTGCCAAACACCCCAGAGGGCAGCACTCTCAGCCCCCCACCTGTACTATGATCCCCGAGTCACTGGCCGCAAATGCAGTATAAAGCCTGCCCTGGAAGTCCAATGCCCCGCCACCCCACCATGATCAACATAAATAAATTAATGTCTGTCTAGTCCCCTGGTAGCCTAGTGGCCCCCTATCCTTGATCATCATAAATACATTAAGGTCCTTAATGCCCTGGTAGTCTAGCGCCCCCCCATGATCAACATAAATAAATTAAGGTTCGTCCATTCCCTGGTGGTCTAGTAACCCCTCACCCCCCACCCAGCTGTGCCAACCCACCCAGCACCGCCCCACCTGTACCCAGCTGGTGACTGGCACAGCCCACCTCTCACCACCATGGCCAGCCACTGACTGAGTTCAGTATCAGTGCATACTGTAAAGATGCGCTTCAGATATTAATATCTGAGTGTGTCTTTTCAGTATGCACTGATACTGGTCTCAGTTGGCAGCTGACTATGGTGGTGGGAGGTGGGCTGTGCCAGTTGTCAGTTGGGGATGTGTAGGGGGGAGCTGGGTGGGCTGGCACAGCTGGGTGGGGGGCCACTAGACTTCCAGGGAAGAGATGGACCTTAATTTAATTATGTTGATCATGGGGTGGGTGCTAGACTACCAGGGCATTAAGAACCTTAATGCATTTATGATGATCGGGGGCCACTAGACTACCAGGGCTGGCATTTTGCTGCATATGCAGCCAGCAACTTGCAGTTTGGGGCATGGGTGAGGAGTTGGAATTGCCGCAGTGCAGGGCATCTGCCAATGGGTGTTTTGGAGGGCTGGGGGTATGCGTAGTCCTGAGGGGCCCCGCTGGGGCTTGCTGGGCATAGGGGGGAGGGCAACTGTGCACCGACTGCTGGACAGCTGATGGGTCTACAGGACCCCCAGTGATGTCTGTAAGTTACACCAGCTAAAAGCTGGTGTAACTTACATTGCTGGTTCTCTTCTGGGGGTTCTTGTAGAATCCAAATGTGGGGACTTTGTGGCTGTCCTTCTAGAATGGGCTGAAAATGCTGCCATTACCCCCCTAGCACCATGTCGCAGAGGGTTTATGTGGCATAACTGCTGTTGGGTGCAAGTGGCCTGCAATATGTCACAGGCCACGTTGTAGAATCGTGCATGTTGCAACTGCTGGCATAACTTGCTATATGCGCCATTCTACTAGGCACAACTGCAGCTATGCCAGGTGTAACCCATCTAGAATCTGATCCACAATAGTCAGTATACATACTCAGAGCTATTAACAGGTACAGTAGTCAGTATACATATAGAGAGCTACTAGCATATACAGTAGTCAGTATATATACAGATAGCTATTAACAGGTACAGTAGTCAGAATACATACAGAGATCTATTAACAGATACAGTAGTCAGTATACATACAGAGATCTATTAACAGATACAGTAGTCAGTATACATAAAGAGAGCTATTAACAGTTGCAGCAGTCAGTATACATACAGAGAGATATTAACAGATGCAGCAGTCAGTATACATACAGAGAGCTATTAACAGATACAGTAGTCAGAATACATACAGAGATCTATTAACAGATACAGTAGTCAGTATACATATAGAGAGCTATTAACAGATGCAGCAGTCAGTATGCACTCAGAGATCTATCAACAGGTACAGCAGTCGCTATACACATAAAAAGTGACTGACAGACACAGTAGTCAGAATGCATGCAGACAGCTATTAACACATGCAATAGTTAGTATACATACACAGAATGGGCTGCAAATGCTGCCATTACCCCCCCTAGCACCATGTTGCAGAGGGTTTATGTGGCATAACTGCTGTTGGGTGCAAGTGGCCTGCAATATGTCACAGGCCACATTGTAGAATTGTGCATGTCGCAACTGCTGGCATAACTTGCTATATGCGCCATTCTACTAGGCACAACTGCAGCTATGCCAGGTGTAACCCATCTAGAATCTGATCCACAATAGTCAGTATACATATTCAGAGCTATTAACAGGTACAGTAGTCAGTATACATATAGAGAGCTACTAGCATATACAGTAGTCATTATACATAAAGAGAGCTATTAACAGTTGCAGCAGTCAGTATACATACAGAGAGATATTAACAGATGCAGCAGTCAGTATACATACAGAGAGCTATTAATAGATACAGTAGTCAGAATACATACAGAGATCTATTAACATATACAGTAGTCAGTATACATATAGAGAGATATTAACAGATGCAGCAGTCAGTATACATACAGAGAGCTATTAACAGATACAGTAGTCAGTATACATACAGAAAGCTATTAACAGATACAGTAGTCAGTATACGTACAGAACGTTATTAACAGATACAAGTGTCAGTATACATACAGAGAGCTATTAAATGATACAGCAGTCAGTATACTTACAGAGAGCTATTAACAGGTACAGTAGTCAGTAAACATACATACATACAGTTAACAGCTACAGTAGACAGTATACATACAGAGAGCTACTGCCACTGTAGTCAGTATACATATAGAGAGCTATTAACAGGTACAGTAGACAGTATACATACAGAGAGCTATTAACAGATTCAGTAGTCAGTATATATACAGACAACTATTAACAGACACAGCAGTCAGTATACAAACAGAGAGCTATTAATAGATACATTAGTCAGTATACATATAGAGAGCTATTAACAGGTACAGAAGTCAGTATACTTACAGAGAGCGATTAACAGATACAGTCGTCAGTATACATACAGACAACAATTAACAGACACAGCAATCAGTATACAGAGAGCTATTAACAGATACAGTAGTCAGTATACATATAGAGAACTAATAACAGGTACAGTAGTCAGTATACATACAGAGAGCTATTAACACATTCAGTACGCAGTATGCATTCAGAGATCTATCAACAGGTACAGCAGTCGCTATACACATAAAAAGTGACTGACAGACACAGTAGTCAGAATGCATGCAGACAGCTATTAACACATGCAATAGTTAGTATACATACACAGAGCTATTAATAGATACAGTTGTAAGTTTACATAAAGAGAGCAATTTACAGATACAGTTTAGTATACTATACAGAGAGCTATTAACAGGAACAGTAGTCAGTATGCTTACAGAAAGCAATTAATAGAAACAGCAGTCAGTATATATTAAGAGGGCTATTAACATATTTAGTAGTCTGCATACCTACGGATAGATACTAACATGTACAGTAGTCAGTATACATACAGAGAATAATTGTCAGATACAGTAGACAGTACAAATACAGAGAGCTATTAACAGATATAGTAGACAGTATACATAGAGTAAGATATTAACAAGTACAGTAGTTAGTACACTTAGAGAGAAAGAGACATTAACAGATACAATATCCAGAATATACAGGATACAGAGACCTATTAACAGATACAGCAATTAGTATACATAGAGCTATTAACAAATACAATAGTCAGTATACATACTCAGAGCTATTAACAGGTACAGTAGTCAGCATACATACAGAGAGCTATTAACAGATACAGTAGTCAGTAAACATACAGATAGCTTTTAACAGGTAAAGTAGTCGGTATACATATAGAGAGCTATTAGATAAAATTGTCCATATGCATACAGAGAACTATTAACAGATTCAGTATTCAGTATACACACAGAGAGCTATTAAAGCAACAGTACTACGAAAAAAAAATTTGCGCTTTTTTGTCAGTTTATTCCCTGTGCCCTGCTAATCATATACTTGGTACTCTTTCTCGTCGGCATTGTATTATCACCGAGTAATTTGCTCAGTTATGCTCTGCTTTTGTTTACATTTCTGCCACCCAGCATGTTGCACTGGACCCCCTCTACTGCCAACTGCACATTAGAATGACTTGCAGGGACATCAGGAATGGTCAGCAGAGGGTCCCTCTGCTGTTGTCAAAAGACGTGATGCGACCAGAAGAAAAAGCGCAGCTGAAATTAATCAGCTGCCATATTTGTTGTAGCGCTACAACACTTCAAATAAATTGCAAATATCTAAAAAACTAAGGATGACTGGGAAAAAATATTTACTGGTATGGAAACTGGAACTTTGGCCGCATGCTTACAGCTGAAAAACAGCATTTTGATTGGTCACTTCCTGATTTCGTAGTACTGCTGCTTTAACAGGTACAGTAGTCAGTATACATACACAGAGAGCTATCAATAGATACATTAGTCAGTATACATACAGAGAGATATTAACAGATGCATTAGTACCGGTATTCATACAGAGAGCTATTATAAATTACAGTAGTCAGCATACATGCAGAGAGCTATTAATAGATACAATCACCAGTATACACACAGAAAGCTATTAATAGATACTAGTCGTCAGTTTACATACAGAGAGATATTAACAGACACAGCAGTCAGTATACATACAGAGAGCTAGTAAAAGGTATAGTAGTCGGTATACATACAGAGAGCTATTAACAAATACAGTAGTCAGTATACATACAGAGAGCTATTAACAGATACAGCAGTCAGTATACATACAGTGAGCTAGTAAAAGGTATAGTAGTCGGTATACATACAGAGAGTTATTAACAGATACAGGTATCAGCGTACATACAGAGAGCTATTAAAAGATACAGTTATTACACATATAGAGAGCTATTAACAGGTACAGTAGTCAGTATACATACAGAGAGTTATTAACAGATACAGGTATCAGTGTACATACAGAGAGCTATTAAAAGATACAGTTATTATACATATAGAGAGCTATTAACAGATACAGTAGTCAGTATACATACAGAGAGATATTAACAGATGCTGCAGTCAGTATACATATAGATATTAACAGATGCAGTAGTCAGTATACATATAGAGAGCTATTAACAGATACAACAGTAAGTGTACATACAGAGAGATATTAACAGATGCAGTACTCAGTATACATACAGAGACCTATTACAAGGTACAGTAGTCAGTATACATACAGAGAGCTATTAACAGACACAGAAGTCAGTATACATACAGTGAGCAATTAACAGATGCAGTAGTCAGTATACATACAGAGAGCTATTAACAGTTTCAGTAGTCAGCATACATACAGAGATCTATTAACAGATACAGAAATCAGTATACATACAGAGAGCTATTAACAGACACAGTAGTCAGTATACATACAGAGAGCTATTAACAGATACAGTAGTCAGTATACATACAGAGAACTATTAGCATATACAGTAGTCAGTGTACATACAGAGAGCTAACAACAGGTACAGTAGTCAGTATGCATACAGAGAACTATTAACACATTCAATACTCAGTATGCATTCAGAGAGCTATCAACAGGTACAGCAGGCAGTATGCATACAGAGAGTGATTGAAAGATACAGTAGTCAGAACGCATACAGAGAGCTTTTAACACGTGCAATAGCATACATACACAGAGCTATTAATAGATACAGTTTAGTATACATACAGAGAGCTATTGACAGGTACAGTAGTCAGTATTCATACAGAGAGCAATTAATAGAAACTATAGTCAGTATACATTAAGAGAGCTAGTAACATATTTAGTAGTCTGTATACCTACATATCACTTTTAACAAGTACAGTAGTCAGTATACATACAGAGAGTAATTGTCAGATACAGTAGTCACCATACGTACAGAGAGCTATTGACAGATATAGTAGATAGTATATAAATGGTAAGATATTAACAGGCACAGTAGTTAGTACACATATATTTATATATAGAGAGAGAGTCATTAACAGATACAGTGTTCAGAGTATAATGTATACAGATACCTAGTAACAGATACAGCTATCAGTATACATAGAGAGAGCTATTAACAGATACAATAGTTAGTATACATACTGAGAGCTATTAACAGGTACAGTAGACAGCATACTTATAGAGAGCTACTAACAGATACAGTAGTCAGTATACTCACAGAGAGCTATTTACAGATGCAGTAGTCGGTATACTTACAGAGAGCTATCAATAGATATATTAGTCAGTATACACACACAGAGCTATTAACATACAATAGTCAGTATACTCAGAGAGAGAGGTATAAACAGATACAGTAGTCAGTATACAGACAGAGAGAAATTAACAGATTCAGTAGTCAGTATACATACAGAGAGCTATTTACAGATACAGTAGTCAGTATACACACAGAGAGCTATAAACCAATACAGTAGTCAGTAAACAGACAGAGAGCTATTAACAGATCCAGTAGTCAGTATATATACAGACAGCTATTTACAGATGCAGTTGTCGGTATACATACTGAGAGCTAACAATAGATATATTAGTCAGTATACACACAGAGAGCTATAAACAGATACAGTAGTCAGTATACATGCACATCCACCCTATCACTCTCTCTCATGTAGACAAGCATGTGCACAATGACATGCTATTTCTGTCTCAAGCTAACACCCACCTCTCACTATGTCTCATGGGAACAGGTGTTCGCACAATGGCATTCCATTTCGGAGTCAGGCTAACATCCACCTTCTCACTGTGTCCTATGTGGATAGGCATGTGTACAATGGCATGCCTTTTCTAAGCCAGGCTAATATCCGCCCTCTCACTCTGTCTCACAGGGACATGACTGTGCACAATGGCATGCCATTTCTGAGCCAGCCTAACATCCACCCTCTCACTCTGTCTCATGGGACAGGCATGTGAACAATGGCATTCTATTTCTGTGCCATGCTACCATCCACTGTCTCACACTGTCTCACGGAGACATGAGTGTGCTCAATGGCATTCTATTTCAGAGTCAGGCTAACATCCACGCTCTCACACTGTCTCATGTGGATAGGTGTGTACAATGACATGCCATTTCTGAGCCAGGCTAACATCCACCCTCTCACTCTGACTCATGGGAACATCAGTGTGGACAATGACATGCTATTTCTGAGCCAGTTTAACTTCCATGCTCTCACTTTGTCTCATGAGGATAGGCACGTGCACAATGGCATAACATTTCTGAGGTAGTATAACATACCCCTCCCACTCTGTCTCATGAGAAGAGGGGTGTGCGCAATGGCATGCAATTTATGTGCCAGGCTAACATCCACCCTCTCACTCTGTCTCATGGGACAGGTGTGTGAACAATGGCATTATATTTCTGTGCCATACTAACATCCACTGTCTCACACAGTCATGAGTGTGCACAATGGCATTCTATTTCAGAGTCAGGCTAACATCCACGCTCTCACACTGTCTCATGTGGATAGGGGTGTGTACAATGACATGCCATTTCTGTGCCAGGCTAACATCCACCCACTCACTCTGTCTCATGTGGACAGACATGTGCACAATTGCATGCCATTTCTGAGTCAGACTAACATCCACCCTTTCTCTCTTTCTCATGGGGAGGGGTGTGTGTTCAACGACATGTCATTTCTGAGTCAGGCTGACATCCACCTGCTCCCTCTGTCTCATAAGGACATGGGTGTGCACAATGACATACCATTTCTGTGTCAGGCTGACATCCACCTGCTCCCTCTGTCTCATAAGGACATGGGTGTGCACAATGACATGCCATTTCTGAGTCTTGCTAACATTCAACTGCTCAGTCGGTCTCATTGGGATAGGTGTATCCACAGTGACATGCCATTTCAGAGTCAGGCTAGAATTCACCCACTCACTCTGTCTCATAAGGACAGGCGTGTGCACAGTTGCATGATATTTCAGTGCCAAGTTAACATCCTCCCTCTCACTCTATCTCATGTGGACAGGTATGTACACAATGTCATGCCATTTCTATGCCAGGCTAACATCCACCCTCTCACGCTGTCTCACAGAGACATTCATGTGCACAATGGCATGCATTTCTGTGCCAGACTAACATTCCCCCTCTCTCTCTGTCTCATGGGAACATCAGTTTGCACTATGGCATGCCATGTTTGAATCAGACAAACAACCACCCTCTAACTCTGCCTCTTATGTACAGGGATGTGAACAGTGGCATGCCATTTCTGAGTTAGGCTATCATCCACCCTCTCATTCTGTCTCATGGAGACATGAGTGTGCACAATGGCATCCCATTTCTGTGCCAGACTATCATCCACCTTCTCATTTTGCCTCATAAGGACAAGCATGTGCACAGTGGCATGCCATTTTTGTGTGAGGCTAACATCCACTCTCTGTCATTCTCTCACATGTGGATAGGTGTGTGCACAATGACATGCCATTTCTGAGCCAAGTTTAAGGTCCACCTTCTCACTCTGTCTCATGTGCACAGGCATGTGCATAATGTCATTCCATTTCTTATCCAGACTATCATACACACTCTCACTGTGTCTCTTGTGGATAGGTGTGTGCACAATGGCATGCCATTTCAGAGCCAGGTTAACAACCACCCTCTCACTCCATCTCACAGGGACATGAGTGTGCACAAGGACATGCCATTTCTGAGCCAGGCTAATATTCACCCTTTCACTCTGTCTCATAAGAACAGGCGTGCACACAATTTCATGTCATTTCTGTGCCATGCTAACATCCACTGTGTCACACTGTATCACAGAGACATGAGTGTGCACAATGGCATTCTATTTCTGAGTTAGGTTAACATCCACAATCTCATTCTGTCTCATAAGGACAAGCATGTGCACAGTGGCATGCCATATCTGTGCCAGGCTAACATCCACTCTCTCACTCTGTCACATGTGGACAGGTGTGTGCACAATGACATGCCATTTCTGAGCAAGGCTAAAGTCCACCCTCTCACTCAGTCTCATGTGCACAGGCGTGTGCACAATGTCATACCGTTTCTTAACCAGACTCTCATCCACACTCTCACTCTGAATCTTGTGGATAGGTGTGTGCACAATGGCATGCCATTTCTGTGCCAGGCTAACATCCACCAACTCACTCTATCTCATAAGGAAAGGGGTTTGCACAATGACATACCATTTCTGAATCCAGGCTAGCATCCAGTCTCTCACTCATCTTATGGGGACAGACATGTGCACAAGGGCATGCCATTTCTGATCCACACTAAGATCCACCCTCTCACTCTGTCTAATGTGGGCAGGTGTGTGCACAATGTCATGCCATTTCAGAGTCAGGCTAACATCCACCCACTCACACTGTCTCATGTGGATAGGGGTGTGTACAATGGCATGCCATTTATGAGTCTGGCTAACATTCACCCTTGTCACACTGTCTCGGGGAACAGGGGTGTGTATAATTTCATGCCATTTCTGATCCACACTAAGATCCACCCTCTCACTCAGTCTAATGTGGACAGGTGTGTGCACAATGTCATGCCATTTCTTAGCCAGGTTAGCATTCATCCTCTCAGTCTGTCTCATTGGGGCAGGTGTGTGCACAATTGCATGCAATTTCTGAACCATGCTAACATCCACCCTCTCTCTCTCTCTCTCTCTCTCTCTCTCTCATATAAGAACAGGAGTGTTCACAATGGCATGCCATTTCAGTGCCAGACTAACATCCACCCTCTCAGTCTGTATCATGTTGGCAGGCTTGTGCACAATGGCATGCCACTTCTGTCTGAGACCAACATCTATCCTATCACTCTGTGTTATAAGAAGAGGGAAGTGGCATGCCATTTCTAAGCCAGGCTAACATCCACCCACTCACTCTGTATCTTCTGAACAGGAATTTGAACAATTGCATGCCATTTCTGAGCCAGGCTAACATCCATCCAGTCACTCTGTTGGAGACAGGTCTGTGCACAATGTCATGCCATTTCTGTGCCAGGCTAACATCCACCCTCTCACTGTCTCCTGAGGACTTGTATGTGCACAATGGCATGCCATTTCTGAGCCATGCTAACACACACACCCTCACTCTCTCATTAGGACACGTGTGTGCACAATAACATGTCATTTCTGAGTGTGGCTAATATTTACCCTCTCATTTTGTCTCATGTGGACAGGTATGTGCAAAATGGCAAGTCATTTCTGAGCCAGGCTAACATCCACCCTCTCTGTCTGTCTCATGGGAACAGGTGTGTGCACAACACATGTCATTTCTGAGCCAGGCTAACATCCACCCTCTCACTCTGTCTCGTGGGAACAGGAGTGTGCACAATGATATGTCATTTCTGTGCCAGGCTAACATCCTTTCTCTCACTCTGTCACATGGGAACAGGAGTGTGCACAATGGCGTGCCATTTCTGAGTGTGGCTAATATTCACCCTCTCATTTTGTCTCTTGTGAACAGGTATGTGAAAAATGGCATGTCATTTCTGAGCCAGGCTAACATCCACCCTCTCAATCTGTCTCATGGGAATAGGTATGTGCATAATGACATTCAATTCCTAATTCAGGCTAACATCATCCCTCTCACTCTGTTTCATTTGGACAGGCGTGTGTGCAATGGCATGCCATTTCTGAGCCATGCTACCATCCACCCTCTCACTTTGTCTCATGGGAACAGGCATGTGCACAATGTCATGCCATTTCTGAGTCAGGCTAACATCCACCCAGTCACTCTGTCTCTTGGGGACATGAGTGTGCACAATCGCATGCCATTTCTGAGCTAGTCTAACATCCACCCTCTCACACTGTCTCATGGGGACAGGCATGTGCACAATGGCATGCCTTATCAGAGCCAGGCTATCATCCACCATCTCACTCTGTCTCTTAAGAACAGTTCTGCGCACAATGGCATGTCATTTCTGTGCCAGGCTAACATTCACCCACTCACTCTATCTCTTTAGTGTGCACAATGGCATGCCTTTTCTGAGTCAGGCTAACATCCACCCTCTCACTTTGTCTCATGGGAACAGGCATGTCCACAATGGCATGCCATTTCTGAGCCAGGCTAACATCCGCTATCTCACTCTGTGTCAATGGGTTAGGCATGCACAATATGGAATGCCATTTCTGAGTGTGGCTAACATTCACCCTCTCACCCTGTCTCAGGACGATAGGTGTGTGCAGAATGGTATACCATTTTTGAGGCCGGATAACATCCACTCTCTCACTCTGTCTCATGAGGACAGGTATGTGCAAAATGGCATCCCATTTCTTAGACAGGCTAACATCCACCTTCTCACTCTGTTTCATGAGGATAGGTGTGTGTAGAATACCATGCCATTTCTGAGTCAGGGTTTCATCCACCCTCTCACTCTTTCTCATGGGAACTGGGGTTTGCACAATGGCATGCCATTTCTGAGCCAGGCTAACATCCACCCTCTGACTCTCTTTCATGTGGATAAGGGTGTGTACAATGGCATGCCATTTCTGAGCCAGGCTAACATCCACCCTCTCACTCTGTCTCATGTAGGCTGGCATGTGCACATTGGCATGCCATTTCTGTCTCAGTCAATCATCTACCCTCTCTATCTCTCTTATAAGTACAGGTGTGTGTACAATGGCATGCCATTTTTGAGCTAGGCTTACATCCACCCTGTCACTCTGTCTCATGAGGACAGGAGTGTGCACAATAGTATATCATTTTTGGGTCAGAATAAAATCCACCTTCTTTCTCAGTCTCATGAGAACATGGGTGTGCACATTGGCATGGAATTTCTGAGCTAGTCTTACATCCACCCTCTCACACTGTCTCAT
The DNA here is from genome assembly GCA_016271365.2 of Neoceratodus forsteri. NCBI lineage: Eukaryota > Metazoa > Chordata > Ceratodontiformes > Ceratodontidae > Neoceratodus > Neoceratodus forsteri. Next base: position 8,179,034 of record CM057449.1, read on the forward strand.
GGGGACAGGCATGTGCACAATGGCATGCCTTAACAGAGCCAGACTATCATCCACCATCTCACTCCGTCTCTTAAGAACAGTTGTGTGCACAATGGCATGTCATTTCTGTGCCAGGCTAACATTCACCCACCCACTCTATCTCATAAGGAAAGGGGTGTGCACAATGGCATGCCATTTCTGAGCCAGGCTAGCATTTGCCCACTCACTCGGTCTCATAAGGAAATGGTTGTGCACAATAGCATGCCATTTCTGAGTCAGGCAACCATCCACCTTCTCACTCCATCTCATAGGGATAGGCATGTGCACAATGGCATGACTTTTCTGAGCCAGGCTAACATCCACCCTGTTACCCTGTCTCATGAGGATAAGCGTGTGCACAGTGGCATACCATTTCTGAGGCCAGATAACATCCATTGTCTCACTCTGTCTCATGTGGACAGGTAAGTGCACAAGAGCATGCCATTTCTGAGTCAGGGATACATCTGCCCTCTCACTCTGTTTCATGCGAATATGGGTGTGCACAATGACATGCCATTTCTGAGCCAGGCTAACATCCACCTTCTCACTCCATCTCATGGGAACAGGGGTATGCACCCTGGTATGCAATTTATGAGCCAGGCTAGCATCCTCTCTCTCACTCTGTCTCACGGGGACATGAGTGTGCACAATGGCATGCCATTTCTGAGTCAGACTAACATCCACCATCTCACTCTGTTTCATGGGCACATGAGTGTGCACAATGGCATGCCATTTCTGAGCCAGGCTAACATCCTCCCTCTCACTCTGTATCATGGGGACACAAGTGTGCACAGTGACATGTCATTTCTGAGGCAGTCTAACATTCACCCTCTTACCCTGTCTCATGATTATAGGTGTGTGCACAATGGCATACCATTTTTGAAGCTGGATAACATCCACTGTCTCACTCTGTCTCATGAGGACAGGAGTGTGCACAATAGCATATCATTTCTGAGTCAGATGAAAATCCACCTTCTTTCTCAGTCTCATGGGAACAGGAGTGTCCACAATGGCATGCCATTTCTGAGTCAGGTAAACATCCACCCAGTCACTCTGTCTCTTGGGGACATGAGTGTGAACAATGGCATGGCATTTCTGAGCTAGTCTAACATCCACCCTCTCACACTGTCTCATGGGGACAGGCATGTGCACAATGGCATGCCTTATCAGTGCCAGGCTATCATCCACCATCTCACTCTGTCTCTTAAGAAGAAGTGTGTGCACAATGGCATGCCATTTCTGTGCCAGGCTAACATTCACCCACTCACTCTGTCTCATAAGGAAAGGGGTGTGCACAATAGCATGCCATTTCTGAGCCAGGCTAACATTCACCCACTCACTCTGTCTCACGGGAACAGTCATGTTCACAATGGCATGCCATTTCTGAGCCAGGCTAACATTCACCCACTCACTCTGTCTCATGGGAACAGGCATGTTCACAATGGCATGCCATTTCTGAGCCAGGCTAACATTCACCCACTCACTCTGTCTCATGGGAACAGTCATGTTCACAATGGCATGCCATTTCTGAGCCAGGCTAACATTCACCCACTCACTCTGTCTCATGGGAACAGGCATGTTCACAATGGCATGCCATTTCTGAGCCACACTATGACCCCCCTCTCATTCTGTCTAAAGTGGGCAGGCATGTGCACAATGTCATGCCACTTCTTAGCCAGGCTAACCTTAAGCCTAGCACTCTGTCTCATGTGGACATTCATTTGCACAATGGCATGTCATTTCTGAATCAGGTTAACATCAACCCTCTCTGTCTCTCTCATGGGAACAGGTGTGTGCACAACAAATGTCATTTCTGAGTCAGACTAACATCCACCCTCTCATTTTGTCTCCTGGGAACAGGTATGTTCACAATGGTATGCCATTTATGAGCCAGGCTAACATCCGCCCTCTCACTCTGTCTTAATGGGATATGCATGCTCACAATGGAATGCCATTTCTGAGTGTGGCTAACATTCAGCCTCTCACCCTGTCTCATGAGGATAAGTGTGTGCACAATGGCATACCATTTCTGGGGCTGGATAACATCCACTCTCTCACTCTGTCTCATGTGGACAGGTATGTGCACAATAGCATGCCATTTCCAAGTCAGGGTTACATCCACCCTCTCACTCTGTCTCTGAAGGACAGTCATGTGCACAGTGACATGCCATTTCTGTGGCACTCTAACATCCACCCTCTCACCCTGTCTCATGGAGACAGGTGTGCGCACAATGGACTATCATTTCTGAGTTAGGCTAACATCCACCCACTCACTCTGTTGGAGACAGGGGTGCGCACAATGACATGCCATTTCCAAGCCAGGCTAATGTTCATCCTCTCACTCTATCTCATGCGGATAGACGTGTCATTTCTGTGCCAGGCTAAAATTCACCCTCTCTCTCTGTTTATGTGGATCGGCAGGTGCACAATGTCATGCCATCTCTGAGCCAGGCTAACATCCACCCTCTTACTCTGTCTCATGAGGACAGGAGTGTGCACAATGGCATGCATTATCTGAGCCAGGTTCACATCCACCCTCTCACTCTTTCACAGGGATGTGAGCGTGCACAATTGAATGCCATTTCTGAGCCAGGCTAACACCCACCCTTTCACTCTGTCTCAAAAGAACAGGGGTGTACACAACAGCATGCATTATCTGAGGCAGGCTAACATCCACCCTCTCAATCTCTTTTACGGGGATGTGAGTGTGCACAGTTGAATGCCATTTCTGATCCAGCCTGACATCCACCCTCTCACTCTGTCTCATAAGAACAGGTGTGTGCACAATATCATGACATTTCTGTGTCCGGCTAACATTCATCCTCTCTCTCTGTCTCATGTTGAGAGGCGTTTGTTCAACATCATGCCATTTCTTAGCGAGGCTAACATCTACCCTCTCTCTCTGTTTATGTGGACAGGCGTGTGCACAATTGATTGCCATTTCAGTGCCAGGCTAACATCCACCCTCTCACTCAGTCTCTTGTGAATAGGTGTGTGCATAATTTCATGCCATTTCTGAGCAAGGCTAACATTTGCCATCTCATTCAGTCTCATGTGGACAGGCGTGTGCACAATGTCATGCCATTTCTGAGCCAGGCTAACATTCCCCATTATACTCTGTCTCAAATGGACAGACGTCTGTACAATGTTATGCAATTTCTTAGCCAGGCTAACACCCACCTTCTCACTCTCTTTCATGAGGACATGAGTGTGCACAATTGAATGCCAATTCTGAGCCAGAATCCACTCTCTCACTCTCTCATAAGGACAGACGTGTGCACTATGGCATGCCATTCCTGAGCCAGGCTTACATCCACCCTTTCACTCTGTCTCATGTAGACTGGCATGTGCACCATGGCATGACATTTCTATCTCAGGCTAACATGCACCCTCTCACTCTGTCTCATGTGGACAGGTATGAGCAAAATGAAATGCCATTTCAGAGCCAGGCTAACATACAGTCTCTCAGTCTGTGTTATGAGAACAGGCATGTGCACAATGGCAAAACATTTCTGAGTCAGGCTAACATCTACCCTATCTCACTGTCTCAGGGGAACAGGGGTGTGCACAGGGGCATGCCATTCCTGAGACAGGCTAACATCCACCCTTTCACTCTGACTCATAAGAACAAGCATGTGCACAGTGGCATACCATTTCTGTGCAAGGCTAACATCCACTCTTTCACTCTGTCTCATGTGTATAGGGGTGCGCACAATGTCATGTTATTTTGGTGCCATGCTAACATCCACCCTCTCAGTCTGTCACATGGGGACCAGCATGTGCACAGTGGCATGCCATTTCTCTCCCAGGCTAACTTCCTCCCTCTCATTCTGTCTCATTCAGACAGTCATGTGCACAGTGGCATGCTATCTTTTGAGTCAGGCTAACATCAACCCTCTCAGTCTGTCTCATGTGAACAGGCATGTACACAATGGTATGCCATTTCTTTGCCAGGCTAACATCCACCCAGTCACTCTGTCTCATAGGAACAGGCATCTGCACAATGGCATGCCATTTATGAGTCAGTCTAACATCCTCCCCTCTCACTCTGTCTCATAGGAACAGGCATGTGCACAGTGGCATGCCATTCCTGAGCCAGGCTAACATTCACCCTTGTCACACTGTCTCGGGGAATAGGGGTGTGTATAATTTCATGCCATTTCTGATCCACACTAAGATCCACCCTCTCACTCTGTCTCATGTGGACAGGTGTGTGTACAATGGCATGCCATTTCTGAGCCAGGCTAACATCCACCCTCTGACACTGTTTCATGTGGATAGGCGTGTGTACAATGACATGCCATTTCTGAGCTAGGCTAACACCCACCCTCTCACTCTGTCTCATAGGAACAGGCATGTGCACAATGGCATGCCATTTCTGAGCCAGGCTAACATCCACCCACTCACACTGTCTCATGTGGATAGGCGTTGTGTACAATGACATGCCATTTCTTTGCCAGGCTAACATCCACCCACTCACTCTGTCTCATGTGGATAGGTGTGTGTACAATGACATGCCATTTCTGAGCCAGGCTAACATCCTCCCTCTCACACTGTCTCATGTGGATAGGGGTGTGTACAATGACATGCCATTTCTGTGCCAGGCAAAGATCTGCCCTCTGACTCTGTCTCATAAGGACAGGCATGTGCACCGTGACATGCCATTTCTGTGCCAGGCTAACATTGTCCCTCTCACTCTGTGTCATACTGACAAAGGTCTGCACAATGGCATGCCATTTCTGAGCCAGGCTAACTACCACCCACTCACTCTGTTTCATGGTAACTGGTGTGTGCATGATGGCATGCCTTTTCTGACCTAGGCTAACATCCTCCCTCTCACTCTGTCTCACGCTGACATGAGTGTGCACAATGGCATGCCATTTCTGAGTCAGGCAAAGATCTGCCCTCTGACTCTGTCTCATAAGGACAGGCATGTGCACAGTGGCATGCCATTTCTGTTCCAGGCTAACATCCACTCTCTCACTCTGTGTCATACTGACAAAGGTCTGCACAAAGGCATGCCATTTCTGAGCCAGGCTACCATCCACCCACTCACTCTGTCTCATGGGAACTGGTGTGTGCATGATGGCATGCCTTTTCTGACCTAGGCTAACATCCACTCTCTCACTCTGTTGGAGACAGGTGTGTGCACAATGACATGCCATTTCTGAGCAAGGCTAAAGTTCACCCTGTCACACTGTCTCATGTGCACATCTATGTACACAATGTCATACCATTTCTTAGCCAGGCTAACATCCACCCTCTCACACTGTCTCATGTGGAAAGGCATGTGTACAATGACATGCCAGTTCTGTGCCAGGCTAACATCTACCCTCTCACACTGTCTCATGTGGATAAGGGGTGTGTACAATGGCATGCCATTTTTGAGTCAGGCTAACAACCACCCTTGTCACACTGTCTCGGGGAAAATGGGTGTGTATAATTTCATGCCATTTCTGATCCACACTAAGATCCACCCTCTCACTCTGTCTCATGTGGGCAGGTGTGGTGCACAATGGCATTCCATTTCTTTGCCAGGCTAACATCTACCCACTCAGTCGGTCTCATGTGAACAGGCATAGTCACAATGGCATGCCATTTCTTTGCCAGGCTAACATCTACCCACTCACTCTGTCTCATGTGAACAAGCATGTGCACAATGGCATGCCATTTCTGAGCTAGGCTAACATGCACCCTCTCACTCTGTTTTATTTGGATAGGCATGCATACAATGGCATGTCATTTCTGTGCCAGGCTAACACCGACCCTGTCACTCTGTTTCATTTGGATAGGCATGTCCACAATGGCATGCCATTTCAGAGTCAGGCTAACATCCACCCTCTCACACTGTCTCATGTGGATAGGTGTGTGCACAATGGCATTCCATTTCTTTGCCAGGCTAACATCTACCCACTCAGTCGGTCTCATGTGAACAGGCATAGTCACAATGGCATGCCATTTCTTTGCCAGGCTAACATCTACCCACTCACTCTGTCTCATGTGAACAAGCATGTGCACAATGGCATGTCATTTCTGTGCCAGGCTAACACCAACCCTGTCACTCTGTTTCATTTGGATAGGCATGTACACAATGACATGCCATTTCTTAGTCAGGCTAACATCCACCCTCTCATACTGTCTCATGTGGATAGGGGTGTGTACAATGACATGCCATTTCAGAGTCAGGCTAACATCAACCCTATCACACTGTCTCATGTGGATAGGCGTGTGTACAATGACATGCCATTTCTGAGTCAGGCTAACATTCACCCACTCACTCTGTCTCCTACACAATGGTATGCCATTTCTAAGCCAGGTTAACACCGACCCTGTCACTCTGTTTCATTTGGATAGGCATGTGCACAATGGCATGCCATTTCTGTGCCAGGCTAGCATCCACTCTATCACTCTTTGTCACAGAGATGTGAGTATGCACAATATCATGCCAATTCTCACTCTGTCTCATAAGGACATGGATGTGCAAATTTTCATGCTCTATCTAATAAGGACAGGAAGGTGCACAGTGGCATGCCATTTCTGTTCCATGCTAACATCTGCTCTCACCGTGTCTCATGTTGATAGGTGAGTGCACAATGAAATGCCATTTCTGAGCCAGGCTAACATCAACCCTTTCACTCTGTCTCATGTGGGCATGTGTGCCCACAATTGCATATCATTGCTGAGTTGGGCTAACATCCATCCACTCACTCTGTCTCATAAAGACAGGGATGTGCACAATGGCATGGCATTTCTGTTCCAGGCTAGCATCCTTCCTCTCACTCTGTCTCACGGTGACATGAGTGTGCACAATGGCATGCCATTTCTGAGCCAGGCTAACAACCACCCTCTCACTCTGTCTCACGGTGACATGAGTGTGCACAATGGCATGCCATTTCTGAGTCAGGCAAAGATCTTCCCTCTGACTCTGTCTCATAAGGACAGGCATGTGCACAGTGGCATGCCATTTCTGTACCAGGCTAACATCCACTCTCTCACTCTGTGTCATACTGACAAAGGTCTGCACAAAGGCATGCCATTTCTGAGCCAGGCTACCATCCACCCACTCACTCTGTCTCATGGGAACTGGTGTGTGCATGATGGCATGCCTTTTCTGACCTAGGCTAACATCCACTCTCTCACTCTGTTGGAGACCGGTGTGTGCACAATGATATGCCATTTCTTAGCTAGACTAAAGTTCACTCTCTCACTCTGTCTCATGGAGACAGGCATAAGCACAGTGGTATACCATTTCTGAGCCAGGCTAACATCCACCCCCTGGCTCTGTCTCATAAGGACAGGCAGCTGCTCAGTAGCATGCCATTTCTGTGCCTGCTAATATCCACTTTCTTACTCTGTCTCATGTGGATAGGTGTGTGTACAATAACATGCCATTTCTGTGCCTGCTAACATCCAGTCTCTCACTCTGTCTCATGTAGATAGGTGTGTGTACAATGACATGCCATTTCTGTGCCTGCTAACATCCAGTCTCTCACTCTGTCTCATGTAGATAGGTGTGTGTACAATGACATGCCATTTCTGTGCCTGCTAACATCCAGTCTCTCACTCTGTCTCATGTGGATAGGTGTGTGTACAATGACATGCCATTTCTGTGCCAGCTAACATCCACTCTCTCACTCTGTCTCATGTGGATAGGTGTGTGTACAATGACATGCCATTTCTGTGCCTGCTAACATCCAGTCTCTCACTCTGTCTCATGTAGATAGGTGTGTGTACAATGACATGCCATTTCTGTGCCTGCTAACATCCAGTCTCTCACTCTGTCTCATGTGGATAGGTGTGTGTACAATGACATGCCATTTCTGTGCCAGCTAACATCCACTCTCTCACTCTGTTTCATGTGGATAGGTGTGTGTACAATGACATGCCATTTCTGTGCCTGCTAACATCCAGTCTCTCACTCTGTCTCATGTAGATAGGTGTGTGTACAATGACATGCCATTTCTGTGCCAGCTAACATGCATCCTCTCACTCTGTCTCATGTGGATAGGGGTGTGCACAGTGGCATGTCATTTCTTAGCTAGACTAAAGTTCACCCTCTCACTCTGTCTCATGTGGATAGGTGTGTGTACAGTGTTATGCCATTTCTGAGCCAGGCTAACACCCACCCTCTCACTCTGTTTTATGTGAACAGGCGTGTGCACAGTGGCATGCTATTTTTGAGCCAGGCTAACATTCACCATCTCACTCTGTCACAAGGGGATAGGTGTGTGCAAAATGGCATGCCATTTCTGACCTAGGCCAACATTCACCCTCTCACTCTGTCTCACTTGTACATCCACCTGTGGTAATCCAGGTGGCAGAAATGGAGACAAGACATCAATCCATCCTCTCTGGAGGAGGAAAACCACGTCCTCTGTGTTACTCAATCCCCCCACCCCACCCAGGACTCCAATACCTTAAGTGCATTTCTTAACCTGAGTGGTCTGAATTGTAAAAAGCCACTCTGCCATTTCTCTGTGGTTCCAGCCGGTTGTAGTTATTGTCATCACTAAATGGGGATGTACAGCTCTCTGAGCACTGGAAAATGTGTGTAATGTTCCTCAGGCTACTACTAAATTTACTTTCAGAGACACTTAGCTTATTAAGAACAGGTTACAATTAAATCAGTCGAGTCTACACTAATGTCCTACATTGAAATTCCTCTACTCTTCCAAACTGTGTCCACCCCTGCCTCCCTATTGTTCTTAAGTATGCATTTGAATGTGCTTCATTGTGTTTTGAGTTCTGCTATAGACTCAGTACTGATGTCACAATCATGATATAAATGTATATGTATGTATCTTTTCATTTAGATTCAGAGGATTGCCTGATTTGCCCATCTGAAGACTGGCCCAATGAAAGAAGAGATAAGTGCATTCCAAGAGCCACTGAGTTCCTCTCCTATGTTGACCCCTTGGGTGCAGCGCTGACTTCCATCACCATTATCAGTGCTCTGCTGCCAGCTACCATCCTTATTATCTTCATCAAGTTTGCAGAAACACCCATCGTCAAAGCCAACAACCGTAACCTCAGTTATTTACTCCTTGTTGCCCTTTTGCTCTGCTTTCTGTGCTCCTTGGTTTTTAATGGACACCCTAACACAGTTACCTGCAGACTTCGCCAAGCTGTGTTTGGTGTAACCTTTGTTCTTTCTATCTCCTGTGTATTGGCTAAGACCATTATGGTAGTTGTAGCCTTCAATGCTACAAAACCCAACAGCCACCTGAGAAGATGGGTGGGACCACAGCTCTCTTATACTATAGTATCACTATGTATGCTTGTTCAAGTTATTGTTTGTGTCACTTGGATTATCTGTTCTTCTCCATTTCCAGAACAGAACTTTAAATCCCAACCTGGGCTGATTATTATTGAATGTAATGAAGGTTCAACCATTGCATTCTGGTGCATGCTGGGATACATGGGCTTACTAGCTAGTGTCTGCTTTATAGTAGCTTTCCTGTCTAGAAACCTGCCTGATAGCTTTAATGAGGCCAAGTTCATCACCTTCAGCATGGTTGTGTTTGTAAGTGTGTGGTTGGCCTTTATCCCAGCCTACCTGAGTACAAAGGGGAAGTATATGGTGGCAGTGGAAATATTTGCTATTACTTCTTCAAGTGCAGGTTTACTTATCTGTATATTTTTCCCAAAGTGCTATATTATTCTACTTAGGCCTGGTATGAATACAAAAGATTATTTAATGGGGAAAGGAGCATCTAGAGATAGAACAACTATTTAAAAAACTATGTTTATAACATTTTAAATGAATGTTTTGCATGAGCAGCTTACAACACGAGAAAATCTGAAATTCAAAATGGAAAAGCAGATGTTATGTGAGTTTACAACTGGAAACACTGGCTAGAGGTCAGTGAAGTTATTTACTTATTTATGAAGTATAACCTCTTAAAGGAAAATGTGTTTCTTCATAAGTACATTCCAACAATGTTATGCTACTGGCCCAAGTATTGCCTAGAACACCTGAGGCATGAATCATATTAAATCATTTCTATTTACATTTTAACTTTGTCCAGGTATGCAGGAAACAGACTTGACAAAATTTGATTTATTTTCATATTTTTATTCTTTGGTAACTGATTAAGGTCCAGTAGGTACAAGGCCTGTTCACATGAGTGAGACTAACACATAGGAAGGTTAAGAGACTTGCTCAGGGTCACAGAATACACTCAGAAATGGAAATCAAACCAAGATCTCCTGGCTGTACCAAGTTTGTTCACTACTCATTGCTCTCACTCTATATGGCAATCAATTTAATTTTTCATCTACTACACTTGATCTTAAAAATGATTTACTGCTGTATGTCATGGCTTATAATATGGATGTGCACATAGACAATATTAATCTATGCTTCACATAGAAATGAAATTAAAAAAGGCTTCTTCTATCATTAAATTTAAATGTTCTTCATTCCAGTGTCTTCTCCTGCAATATGTCATTCTTAAAAAAAATATGCCTCACTTTGGCAGAGAGTAACTGACCTTTAAAGATGGGCAAGATATTAAATCAGTGTCTAAGATGTCATGAAGGTGAATGTAAGCACTGATTTCCTACAGATCAATTTTATTCCCTGTATTGCCTCCTGAAGGTAAAAACATTGTGCTACCTACATACCACCTTAAAAAGTAAATAAAGCATCAACATGTACCTACAAAGATTAATTATAATATAAAAATGTCCCTAACATAGGAATTCTCACATAGCATAGTCAGACTTGGGTAGCTGAGGGGAATGTCTTTATTGGTTCCTTTCATTCCACACTGGTAGGAACCTGTTGCTAGCACTCAGCTCATTCTGGCCATGCTTAGTGACTCTTAAAAATAGAGTCCACCAGGGGGCATGTCCAGTCATCTGTTTTGTTTGTGGTGTACATACTTCTGCTGGGTAGGATATGAATGCGTGCAGTTTCATTGCTATGTAGATGACATGCAGATGTACATACTTAAGCAGGGTAGGATATAAAGTCTGCCGTTTCATTGCTATGTGGAACACATGCAGTTGTACATACTTCTGCTGGGTAGGATATGAATGTGTGCAGTTCCGTTGCTATGTGGATGACATGCAGGTGTACTGTACATACTTCTGTTGGGTAGTATATTTATGTTTTCAGTTTCATTACTATGTAGATGATATGCAGATATACATACTACTGCTTGGTAGTATAATATTGTGTGCAGTTCCATTGCTGTTTGGATGACATGCAGGTGTACATACTTCTGCTGGGTAGAATATTAATGTGTGCAGTTTCATTGCTATCTGGATGACATGCAGGTGTACATACTTCTGCTGGGTAGAATATTAATGTGTGCAGTTTCAGTGCTATGTGGATGGCATGCAGATGTACATACTGCTGGGAAAAATATTAATGGGTGCAGTTTCATTGCTATGTGGATGACATGCAGGTGTACATACTTCTGCAGGGTAGTATATTGATGTGTGCGATTATATTGTTATGTGGATGACATGCAGGAGTACATACTTCTGCTGGGTAGGATATTAATGTGTGTAGTTTCACTGCTATGTGAATGACATGCAGGTGTACATACTTCTGTTGGGCAGGATATTAATGTGTGCAGTTTCATTGCTATGTGGATGACATGCAGACATACATACTTCTGCTAGGTAAGATATTAATGTCTGCAGTTACATTACTATGTGATTTAGTGATTCAGAAAAAAACCTTTGAGCACAAGCTCTTTTACAAAGGTTCCACATCATAGATTGCAAAACAAAGTACAGTAGGAGAAAGCAAAGGTACATTACAATGAACAATATAGCTTGGGTTCAGAACTTAGAGAATAATTCAAAACATAGGTACAAGGTAAATAACAAGAAAAAAAACTTTATGAGGGTTGGGGGATAAGCTGCCACAGAGTGCTGTGTCAGTAGTTCAGAGGGATGGGGATAGTTCCAGAGGGGTGAAGAAGGGAGGTACAGAGAGAGAGAGAGAGAGAGAGAGAGAGAGATAGAGAGGTAAATACTGCAGTGGAGGTGAGTGGGTGAGGAAAGAGGGTTGATAAGACATATGGAGAAATGGTGGGGTGAGGGGAAGCTGAGCAGAGAGGACATGCTAGAGTAAAATGGTGGGGTGTGAGGGGGCAAGGTCAGGCAGCCAGCATTATTAGTGACTGTTTAGGAAACTCATGGGACTGTGAGTTGGGAGAGGGGTGGCAGGTGCTGAAGGAGCATGATGCAAACTGATTGCTGGGACAGGTCATGAGAAGGGACAGAGAGAGGGGGTACCTGAAGCCTGCCTAGTGCTTGCGTGGGGGGGCAGAGAGAGCAGGTTGGCTGGCCTCAGTGGCAAGTGCACTTAAAGAGTGTTATTAGGTGCTGTTTGAGGTCAGTTTTGAATTGGGCCAGACAATTGGTGGCCAAGAGGTTCCCAGGAAGTTAATTCACCCATGGGGGCCTGTTAGGCAAATGCACGTTGCCTGAGTGAGGTGCAACAGAAGAGGATCACCAAGGCCCCTCTAGTCCTCCCTCTGCTGACCTGTAATGAGTTGGCCACCTTGATCAAACTACCTACACAAGGTCGCATTTTACCGAATAAAGCCTTCTTCCATAGGATGCAAGTCTGGAATTTGATCCTGTTTCTTAATGACAGCCAGTTTGCATATTCATACTCAGTACAGGTGTGAGTGCCATGCTTAGCATCCAGGGTGAGTCTGCAGGCTTTGTTGAGCACAGTCTGAACCCTCTTGAGTACTGTATCCATTGCCGCCCCATAGACCATTAGTCCATTGTCAATAGTAGATATAATTGAACTGTGGACTGAGAGGTGGAGGGCCCCCAGAGAGAGGTATTATCTGTGTCTGTACAGGACACCAATCTTGGTACTGACTGTCTTAACCAGAGAGTATAAATGTTGCTCAAATGTGAGGGTATCATCTATTATGACCCCCACTTACTTGAACAAGTGAACTTGTTTCAGTGGCTCACTGCATGAGTTGGAGATGATGAGGGGGTGGTGCTTATTTTTATTATGGTTGCTGGACAAAAGCAAGGCCTTGGTCTTCTTGTAGTTTAGTAGGAATTTATGACAACAGAACCAGTCCTCGAGTTTGGAGAAGAAGATCTGCAGCACAGATTAAAGGGCAGTCTGACACATACTGCTGCTCAGGAGCACAGCACCATCTGCATACAGTATGAGATTGGAGCTACAGGCTGTGGGAAGGCCATTTAAGAAGAGTCTGAAGAGTAGGGGCCACAGTATTGACCACTGGGTGACATGCAGATATACAGACTTTGGCTGGGTAGCACATTAATGTGTGCAGTTTCAGTGCTATGCGGATGACATGCAGGTGTACATATTTCTGCAGGGTAGGATATGAATGTCTGCAGTCCATTGCTATGTGGATGACATGCAAGTGTACATACTTCTGCTGGGTAGGATATCAATATATGCAATTACATTGCTATGTGAATGACATTCAGGTGAACATACTTTTGCTGGGTAGGATATCGATATGTGCAATTACATTGTTGTGTGAATGACATGCAGGAGAATATACTGCTTCTGGGAAGGATATTAAAGTGTGCAGTGTCATTGCTATGTGGATGACATGCAGGTGTACATACTTCTGCTGGGCAGGATATGAAAGAGTGCAGTTTCATTCCTATGTGGATGACATGCAGGCTTACATAATACTATATAGAATGTTAACATATGTAGTTTCATTGCTCTGTAGATGACATGCAGGTTTACATACTACTATATAGAATGTTAATGTGTGTAGTTGCATTGCTCTCTGGATGACATGCAGGTGTACATACTTCTGCAGGGTAGAATATGAATGGGTGCAGTTTCATTGCTATGTGGATGACTTGCAGGTGTACATACTTCTGCTGGGTAGGATATTAATGTGTGCAGTTTCATTGCTATGTGGATGACATGCAGGTGTACATACTTCTCCTAGGTGGGATATAATATGTGCAATTACATTGCTCTGTGGATGACATGCAGGAGTTCAAACTACTGCTGGGTAGGATATTAATGTGTGCAGTGTCATTGCTATTTGGATAATATTCAGGTATACATATTTCTGCAGGGAAGGATAAGAATGTGTGCAGTTTCATTGCTATATGGATGACAGGCAGGTGTGCATACTTCAGCTGGGTGGGAAATTAATGTATGCAGATTCAGTGCTATGTGGAGGACATGAAGGTGTACATACCTCTGCTGGGTAGAACATTAATATGTGCAGTTGCATTACTATGTGGATAACATGCAGGTGTACAGACTTCTCCTGGGTAGGATATTAATCTGTGCAGTTTCATTGCTATGTTAATGACATGAAGGTGTACATCCTTCTGCTGTGTTGAACATTAATGTGTGCAGTTTCATTGCCATGTGGATGACATGCATGTTTACCAGCTTCTGCTGGGTAGAATATAAATGTGTGTCATTTCTTTGCTATGTGGATGACATGCAGGTGTTCATACTTCTGCTGGGTAGGATAGTAATGTGTGCAGATTCAGTGCTATGTGGATGACATGCAGGTGTTCCTACTTCTGCTGGGTAGGATATTAATGTGTGCAGATTCAGTGCTATGTGGATGACATGCAGGTGTTCATACTTCTGCTGGGTAGAATATTAATATGTGCAGTCGCATTGCTATGTGGATGACATGCAGGTGTACATACTTCTGCTGGGTGGGATATTAATGTGTGCAGTTTCATTGCTATGTTAATGACATGAAGGTGTAAATTATTCTGCTGGGTTGAACATTAATGTGTGCAGCTTCATTGCTATGTGGAAGACATACAGATGTACATTTGTCTGCTGAGGATTATATTACTGTGTACAATTTCTTTGGTATGTGAAAGATATGCCGGTGTGCATACTTCTGCTGGTTTGGATATTAATGTGTGCAGTTTCATTGCAATGTGAATGACAAGCAGGTGTACATACTTCTGCTGTAGGATATTAATATGTGCAGTTTCATTGCTATGTGGATGATGTGCAGATGTACAAACATCAGCACGGTAGGATACTGATGTGTGTAATGTCATTGCTATGTGGGGGACATGCAGATATACTTACTCTTGCAGTATAGGACATGAAAGTGTGCAGATTCATTGCTATCTGAATGACATGCCTGTGTACATACTTCTGCAGGGTATAATATTGATGTTTGCAATTTCATTGCTATGTGGTTGACATGCAGGTTTACATACTACTATATAGAATGTTAACATATGTAGTTGCATTGCTCTGTGGATGACATGCAGGTGTGCATACTTCTGCAGGCTAGAGTATTGATGTGTGCAGTTTCTTTGCTATGTGGAAGATTTGCAGGTGTACATACTTCTGCTGGGTAGGATATTAATGTGTGCATTTTCATTGCTATGTGGAAGAGATGCAGGTGTACATTCCTCTACTGGATAGGATGTTAATGTGTGCAGTTTCATTGCTAAGTAGATAGCATACAGATGTACATACTTCTGCTTGGCAGGATATTGATGTGTGCAGTTCCAGTGCTCTGTGGATGATATGCAGGTGTACATACTTCTGCTGGGTAGGACATTGATGTGTGCAGTTTCATTTCTATGTGGATGACATGTATTTGTACAAACTTTTTTTTGTGTAGGATATTAATGTGTGCAATTTTAATTGGTATGTGGATGACATGCAAGTGTACATACGACTGTTGGGTATGATAATTATGTGTGCAGTTTCTTTGGTATGTGGTAGATATGCAGGTGTACATACTTCTGCTTGGCCGGGTATTGATGTGTGCGTTTTCATTGCTGTGTTAATGGCATGTAGATGTACATACTCTTGCTGGGTCGAGTATTAATGTGAGCAGTTTCATTGCTATGTGGATGATATACTGGTGTATATTCTTCTGCATAATAGGACAATAATGAGTCCACTTTCCTTGCTATGTAGATGACATGGAGGTGTACATATGTTGCTGGGTAGGATATTAATGTGTGCAGTTTCAGTGCTATGTGGATAACATGCAGGTGTACATACGTCTGCTGGGTAGGATATTAATGTGTGCAGTTTCTTAGCTATGTGAAAGACATGCAGGAGTACATACTTCTGCTGGGTATTATATTAATGTGTGCAGCTTCATTTCTATGTGGATGATATGCAGGTCTAGCTACTTCTGAAGGTAGGATATTGATGTGTATAGTTTCATTACATGCTACTTCTATATAGAATTCCAACATTTAGTTTCATTGCTTTATGGATGAAATTCAGTTGTACACACTTCTGCTGGATAGGCTATTAATGTGTATAGATTCATAGCTATGTAGATGACATGCAGGTTTACATACTATAGCTGGGTAGGATATCAATGTGTTGCAGTTTCATTGCTATGTGGATGACATGAAGATATGCATACTCTTGCTGTGCAGCATATCAATGTGTGCAGTTTCATTGCTGTGTGGATGACATGCAGTTGCACCTATTTCTGCTGGGTATGATATTAATGTGTGCAGTTTCATTGCTATGTGAATGACATGCAGGTGTACATCTTTCTGCTAGATAGGAAATTCACATGTGAACTTTCATTGCTAAGTGGATGGCAATGCAGGAGTTCATACTTCTCTTGGGTAGGATATTAAAATGTGTAGTATCATTGATAAGTCAATGACAGGAGTGTGTACATATGTCTGCTGGGTAGAATATTAATGTGTGCAGTTACACTGCTATGTGGATGTCATGCAGATGTACATACAACTGCTGGGTAGGATATTACTGTGTTCAGTGTTGTTGCTATGTGGATGACATGCAGGTGTTCATGCTTCAGCAGGATAGGATAATAATGTGTGCAATTTTATTGCTATGTGGATGACATGCAAGTGTACATACGTCTGCTGGGTAGAATATGAATGTGTGCAGTTTCTCTGCTTTGTGGATGATATGCAGGTGTACATACTTCTCCTAGGTGGAATATCGATGTGTGCAATTACATTGCTATGTGGATGACATACAGGTTTACATACTACTATATAGAATATTAACATTTGTAGTTGCATTGCACTGTGGATGACATGTATGTGTACATACTTCTGTTTGGTAGGAAATTAATGTATATAGATTCATTGGTATGTAGATGACATGCAGGTTTACAAAATTTTGTTGGGTAGGATATTAATGTGTTGCAATTTCATTGCTCTGTGGATAACAAGCAGATGTACATACTTCTGCTGGGTAGGCTATTAATGTGTGCAGTTTCATTTCTATATGGATGAGAAGCAGGTATAGATACTTCTGCAGGGTAGGATATTGATGTCTATAGTGTCATGGCATGCCACTTCTATATAGAAGTCTAACATGTACTTTCATCGCTATATGGATGAAATGCAGGTTTATACACTGCTGCTGGGAAGGATATTAAAGTGTATAGTTTCATTGCAATATAGATGAAATGCAGATGTACGTTCTTTCGCTTGGTAGGATATCAATGTGTTGCAGTTTCATTACTTTGTAGATGACATGAAGATGTACATACTTCTGCAGGGTAAGATGTTGATGTGTGCAGTTTCACTGCTATGTGGATGACATGCTGGCTTACATACTACTATATAGAATGTTATTGTATGTAGTTGCGTTGCTCTCTGGATGACCTGCAGGTGTACATACTTCTGCTGGGTAGGATATTAATGTGTGCAGTTTCATTGCTATGTGGATGACATGCAGGTGTACATACTACTGCTGGGTAGGATAAAAATGTGTCCAGTTTTCTTGCTATGCGGATGACTTGCAGGTGTACATACGTTGCTGGGTAGGATATTAATCTTTGCAGTTTCATTGCAATGTGGATGACATGCAGATGTACATTCTTCTGCGGAGTAGGATAATAATGTGTCCATTTTTCTTGCTATGTGGATGACTTGCAGGAGAACATACATTGCTGGGTATGATATTAAGGTGTGCAGTTTCATTGCAATGTGGAAGACATGTAAGTTTACATGCTACTTCTATATAGAATTTTAACATGTAATTTCATTGCTATATGGATGAAATGCAGGCGGACACACTTCTGCTGGGTAGGATATTAATGTTTGTAGTTTCATTGCTATGGAGAAGATATGCAGATGTAGATATTACTGTGGTTAGGATATTAATGTGTGCAGTTTCATTATCATGTGGATGACATGCGGGTGTACATACATCAGCAGGGTAGGATATTAATGGGTGCAGTTTCAGTGTTATGTGGAAGACGTGCAGCTGTACATATTTTTCCTGGGTAGGATATCAGTATGTAGCAGTTTCATTGCTATGAGGATGACATGCAGGTTTACATACTACTGTATAGAATGTTAATGTATGTAGTTGCATTGCTCTCTGGATGACATGCAGGTGTACATAGTTCTGCAGGGTAGAATACTAATGTGCACAGTTTTATTGCTATGTGGATGACATGCAGATTTTCATACTTCTGCTGGGTAATATATTACGGTGTGCTGTTTCATTGCTATGTGGATGACATGCAGATGTTCATACTGTTGCAGGGTAGGAAATGAATGTGTGCAGATTCAATGATATGTGATTGAAATGCAGGTGTACATACTTCTGCTGGGAAGAATATTATTATGTGCAGTTACATTGCAATGTGGGTGACATGCAGTAGTATATACTACTGCGGGGTAGGATATTACTGTGTCCAGCTTCCTTGCTTTGTGGATGACACACAGGTGTACAAACTTCTGCTGTGTAGGATATTACTGTGTGCAATTTCATTGTTATGTGGATGACATGCAGGTGTACATACTACTGCTGGGTAGGATATTGATGTGTACAGTTTCTTTGCTATGTAGAAGATATGTAGGTGTGCATTCTTCTGCTCAGTAGAATATGAATGTGTGCAGTTTCATTACTATGTTTTTGACTTGCAGGTGTACATTCTTCTGCTGGGTAGGATATCAATGAGAGCAATTACATTGATATGTGGAAGATATGCAGGACTTTATACTTATTCTGGGTATGATATTAATGTGTGCAGTTTCATTGCTTTGAGAATGACATGCAGGTGTACATTTGTATGCTAGGTAGGATATTAACATGTGCACTTTCATTGCTAAGCATATGGCATGTAGGTGTTCATACTTCTGTTGGGTAGGATATTAATGAGTGCAGTATATTTGCTATGTGAATGACATGAAGGTGTACATATGTCTGCTGGGTAGAATATTAATGTGTGCAGTTTCAATCCTCTGCAGATGATATGCAGAAGTACATACATCTGCTGGGTAGGATATTACTGGGTGCAGATTTGTTGCGATGTGGATGAGATGCAGATGCACATACTGTTGCCGGGTAGGATATTAATGAGTGCAGATTCACTGCAATGTGGATGACATGCAGATACACATGCTTCAGCAGGATAGGATATGAATGTGTGCAGTTTCATTGCTATATGGAAGACATGCAGGTTTTCATTCCTCTACTGGATAGGAAGTTAATGTGTGCAGTTTCATGTTTAAGTAGATAGCATACAGATGTACATACTTCTGCTTGGTAGGATATTGATTTGTGCAGTTCCAGTGCTCTGTGGGTGATATGCAGGTGTGCATACTTCTGCTGTGTAGCATATTAATATGTGCAATTTCATTTTCTATGTGGATGACGTGCAGGTGTACATACTTCTGCTGGGTAGGGTATTGATGTGTGCAGTTTCATTGCTATGTGGATGACATGTATTTGTACAAACTTTTGCTGTGTAGGATATTAATGTGTGCAATTTTAATTGGTATGTGCATCACATTCAGGTGTACATATGACTACTGGGTATGATAATTATGTGTGCAGTTTCTTTGGTATGTGGAAGATATGCAGGTGTACATACTTCTGCTTGGCCGGGTATTGATGTGTGCATTTTCATTGCTGTGTTAATAGCATGTAGATGCACATACTCTTGCTGGGTAGAGTATTAATGTGAGCAGTTTCATTGCTATGTGGATGATATGCGGGTGTATATTCTTCTGCGTTGTAGGATCATAATGAATTCACTTTCCTTGCTATGTAGATGACATGGCGGTGTACATATGTTGCTGGTAGGATATTAATATGTGCAGTTTCAGTGATATATGGATGACATGCAGGTGTACATACTTCTGCTGGCTAGGATATTAATGTGTGCAGTTTCTTTGCTATGTGGAAGACATGCAGGAGTACATACTTCTGTTGGGTATTATATTAATGTGTGCAGCTTCATTTCCATGTGGATGATATGCCGGTCTAGCTACTTCTGAAGGTAGGATATTGATGTGTATAGTTTCATTACATGCTACTTCTACATAGTATTCTAACATTTAGTTTCATTGCTATATGGATGAAATGCAGTTGTACACACTTGTGCTGGGTAGGATATTAATGTGTATAGATTTGTAGCTATGTAGATGACATGCAGGTTTACATACTTTCACTGCGTAGGATGTCAATGTGTTGCAGTTTCATTGCTATGTGGATGACATGAAGATGTTCATACTCTTGCTAAGTATGATATTAATGTGTGCAGTTACATTGACATGTAGGTGACATGCAAGTGTACATACTTAAGCAGGGTAGGATACTGTTGTGTGCAATTTCATTGCTATGTGGATGACATACCGGTTTACATACTACTGTATAGAATATTAACATTTGTAGTTGCATTGCTCTGTGGATGACCTGCATGAGTACATACTTCTGCTTGGTAGGAAATTAATGTGTATAGATTCATTGCTATGTAGATGACATGCAGGTTTACAAAGTTTTGCTGGGTAGGATATTAATGTGTTGCAGTTTCATTGCTCTGTGGATGACAAGCAGATGTACATACTTCTGCTGGGTTGGATATTAATGTGTGCAGTTTCATTTCTATGTGGATGACATGCAGGTATAGATACTTCTGCATGGTAGGATATTGATGTCTATAGTGTCATGACATGCCACTTCTACACAGAAGTCTAACGTACTTTCATTGGTATATGGATGAAATGCAGGTGTTCACACTTCTGCTGGGAAGGATATTAAAGTGTATAGTTTCATTGCAATATAGATGACTTGCAGGTGTGCGTTCTTTTGCTTGGTAGGATATCAATGTGTTGCAGTTTCATTGCTTTGTAGATGACATGCAGATGTACATACTTCTGCAGGGTAAGATGTTGATGTGTGCAGTTTCATTGCTATGTGGATGACATGCAGGCTTACATAATACTATATAGAATGTTAACATATGTAGTTTCATTGTTCTGTGGATGACATGCAGGTTTACATACTACTGTATAGAATGTTAATGTGTGTAGTTGCATTGCTCTCTGGATGACATGCAGGTGTACATACTTCTGCTGGGTAGGATATTAATGTGTGCAGTTTCCTTGCTATTTGGATGACATGAAGGTGTACATACTTCTGCTGGTTAGGGTATTAATGTGTGCAGTTACATTGCTATGTGGATGACATGCTGGTGTACATACTTCTGATTGGTAGGAATATAATGTGTGCAATTTCATTGCTATGTGGATGACAAGCATGTCTACATACTTCTGCATGGTAGGATATTGATGTATGCAGTTTCTTTGCTATGTGGAAGATATTCAGGTGTACTTACTTCTGCTGGGTATGATATTAATGTGTGCCTTTATATTGCTATGTGGAAGATATTCAGGTGTACTTTCTTCTGCTGGGTGGGATATTAGTGTGTGCAGTTTCATTGCTAAGTAGATAGCATGCAGGTGTATATACTTCTGCTGGGTAGGATATTGATAGTGCAGTTTCAGTGCTATGTGGATGATATGCAGGTGTACATACTTCTGTTGTGTTGGATATTAATGTGTGCAATTTCATTGCTATGTGGATGGCATGCAGGAGTACATACAACTGCTGCATATGATATTTATTAGTGCAGTTTCTTTGGTATTTGGATGATATTCAGGTGTACATAGTTCTGCTGGGTAGGGTATTGATTTGTGCATTTTCATTGCTGTATACATGACAAGCAGGTGTACATACTATGGCTGGGTAGGGTATTAATGTGATCAGTTTCATTGCTATGTGGATGATATGCAGGTGTACATTCTTCTACATAGTAGGGTAATAATGTGTCCCATTTCCTTGCTATGTGGATGACATGCAGGTGTACATATGTTGCTGTGTAGGATATTAATATGTGCAGATTCATTACTCTGCGGATGACATGCAGGTATGCATTATTTTGCTGGGTAGGATATTAAGGTGTCCAGGTACTTTGCTATGTGGATAACATGCAGGTGTACATATGTTGCTGGGTAGGATATTTATATGTGTGCAGTTTAATTGCTATGTGGATGAAATGCAGGTGTTCATACTTCTGCTGT
The DNA here is from genome assembly GCA_016271365.2 of Neoceratodus forsteri. NCBI lineage: Eukaryota > Metazoa > Chordata > Ceratodontiformes > Ceratodontidae > Neoceratodus > Neoceratodus forsteri. Next base: position 8,201,363 of record CM057449.1, read on the forward strand.
GTAGGATATTAATGTGTGCAGTGTCATTGCTATGTGGATGACGTGCTGGTTTACATAGTTCTGCATGAAAGAATATGAATGTTTGTAGTTTCATTGCTATGTGGATGACATGCAGGCTTACATAATACTATATAGAATGTTAACTTGTGTAGTTTCATTGCTCTGTAGTTAACATGCAGATCTACATACTTCTGCTGGGTAGGATATTAGTATGTGCAGTTTTGTTGCTATGTGGATGACATACAGGTATACATACTACTGCTGGTTAGGTTATGAATATGTTCAGTTTCATTGCAATGTGAATGACATGCAGGTGTACATACTTCTGTTGGGTAGGATATTGATGTGTGCAGTTTCACTGCTATGTGGATGACATGCAGATGTATATACTTCTGCTGGGTAGGATATTAATGTGTCCAGGTATTTTGTTTTGTGGGTGAAATGCAGGTGTACATAAGTGGCTGGGTAACATGTTAATTAGTGCCGTTTCATTGCTATGAGGATAACATGCAGGTGTACTTACTTCTGCTGGGTAAAATATTAATGTGTGCAGATTCATTGCTATGAGAACGAAGTGCAGGTGCACATCCTACTTCTATATAGAATTCTAACATGTGGTTTCATTGCTATATGGATGAAATGTAGGTTTACACACTTTAGCAGCTTAAGATATTAACGTGTGTAGTTTCATTGCTATGTAGATGATATGCAGATGTACATATGTCTGCTGGGGATGATATTAGTGTAATCAGTTTCATTGCTATGTGAATGACATGCAGGAGTACATTTTTCTGCTGGGTAGGATATTAACATGTGCAGTTTCATTGCTAAGTAGATGGCATGAGGGCGTCCATACATCTGTTGGGTAGGATATTAATGTGAGAAGTGTCATTGCTATGTGGATGACATGCAGGTTTACTTACTACTGCTGCGTATGATATTGATGTGAGCAGTTTCTTTGATATGTGGAAAATATGCAGGCATACATACTTCTGCTGGGTAGGATATTGATGTCTGCTTTTTCACTGTTATGTGGATGACATGCAAATGAACATACTTCTGTTGGGTAGGATATTGATGTGTTCAGTTTCACTGCTATGTGGATGACATGTAGATGTACATACTTCTGCTGGTTAGGATATTAATGTGTCCAGGTATTTTGTTATGTGGATGACATGCAGGTGTACATACTTGGCTGGATAACATGTTAATAAGTGCAGTTTCATTGCTATGTGGATGACATGGAGGTGTACACACTTCTGCTGGGTAAAATATTAATGTGTGCATTTTCATTGCTGTGTGGATGACATGCAGGTGTACATACTTCTGCAAGGTAGAATATTAATGTGTGCATTTTCATTGCTGTGTGGATGACATGGAGGTGTACACACTTCTGCTGGGTAAAATATTAATGTGTGCATTTTCATTGCTGTGTGGATGACATGCAGGTGTACATACTTCTGCAAGGTAGAATATTAATGTGTGCAGATTCATTGCTATCTGGATGAAGTGCAGGTGCACATCCTACTTCTATATAGAATTCTAACATGTAGTTTCATTGCTATATGAATGAAATGTAGGTTTACACACTTTAGCTGCTTACTATATTAATGTGTGTAGTTTCATTGCTATGTAGATGATATACAGATGTACATATGTCTGCTGGGGATTATATTAGTGTAATCAGTTTCATTGCTATGTGAATGACATGCAGGAGTACACTTTTCTGCTGGGTAGGAAATTAACATGTGCAGTTTCATGGCTAAGTAGGTATCATTAGGGTGTCCATACTTCTGCTGGGTAGGATATTGATGTCTGCTTCTTCATTGCTATGTGGATGAAATGCAGGTTTATAAAGTTTTGCTGGGTAGGATATTAATATATGCAGTTTCATTGCTATGTGGATGACATGCAGGTGTACATACGCTGCTGGGTAGGATATTAATGTGAGCAGTTTCATGGCTATGTGGATCACATGCAGGTGTACATACGTTGCTGGGTAGGATATTAATGTGTGCAGTTTCATAGCTAAGTAGATGGCATACTGGTGTGCATACTTCTGATGGGTATATATTGATGTGTGCACTTTCAGTTCTTCATGGAAGATATGCAGGTGTACTAACCTCTGCTGTGTAGCATATTAATGTGTGCAATTTCATTGCTATATGCATGACATAGATTTGCATATTACTATATAGAATGGTAACATGTGTAGAAGCATTGCTCTGTGGATGACAGGCAGGTGTACATACTTCTGCAGGATAGGAAACTGAAGTGTGCAGATACTTTGCTATGTGGAAGAATTATAGGTGTACAAACTTCTGCTGGGTATTATATAAATGTGTGCAGTTTCTTTAGTATGTGGAAGATATGCAGGTGTACATATTTCTGCTGGCTAGGATATTGATACGTGCAGTTTCATTGCTATGTGCATGACATGCAGGTGTACATATTTCTGCTGTGTAGGATACAAATGTGTGGAATTTAATTGCTATGTGGATGACATGCAGGTGTACATACACCTGCTGGGTATGATATTGATGTGTGCAGTTTCTTTGGTATGAGGAAGAAATGCAGGTGTACTTTCTTCTGCTGGTGGGATATTGATGTGTGCAGTTTCATTGCTGTGTGGATAATGTGCAGAAGTACATACATCTGCTGGGTAGGTTATTACTGTGTGCAGATGCGTTGCTATGTGGATGAGATGCAGATGCACATACTGTTGCAGGGTAGGATATTAATGAGGGCAGATTCACTGCTATGTGGGTGACATGCAGATACACATAGTTCAGCAGATTAGGATATGAATGTGTGTAATTTCATTGCTATGTGGATGACATGAGGGTGTACATACTACGGCTGGGTAGGATATTAATGTGTATAGTTTCATTGCTATGTGGATGACATGCAGGTGTAAATACCTCTGCTGAATAGGATTCTACTTTGTGCAGTTTCCTTGCTATGTGGATGACACGAAGATGTACATACTTCTGATGGGTAGGGTAATAATGTGTGCAGTTACATAGCTATATGGACGGCATGCAGGTGTACATATTTCTGCTTGGTAGAATATTATTGTGAGCAGTGTCTTTGCTATGTGCATGACATGCAAGTGTTCATACCTCTGGGTAGGATATTAATGTGTGCAGTTTCATTGCTATGTGGAAGACATGCAGGTGTTCATACTTATGCTGGGTAGGATATTTATGTGTGCAGTTTCAGTGCTATGTGGATGACATGCAGGTGTACATACTTCTTGATTGGTAGAATATGAATTTGTCTAGTTGCATTACTATATGGATGACATGCAGGTATACATACTTCTGTTGGGTAGGATATTAATGTGTGCAGTTTCATTGCTATGTTAATGACATGCAGATGTACATTTGCCAACTGGGGATGATATTACTGTGAGCAGTTTTTTTGCTTAGTGGAAGAAATGCAGGTGTGCATACTTCTGCTGGTTAGGATATTAATGTGTGCAGTTTCATTGCTATGTGGATGACATGCAGTTGTACATTCTTCTGCTGTGTAGAATACTAATATGAGCAGTTTCATTGCTATGTGGGTGACTTGCAGATATACTTACTCTTGCTTTGCAGGATATTAATGTGTGCAATTTCATGGTTATGTGGATGACATGCAGGTTTGCATACTACTATATAGAATGTTAATGTGTGTAGTTGCATTGCTCTGTGGATAACATGCAGGTGTACATACTTCTGCAGGGTATGTTATTGATGTGTGCAGCTTCTTTGTTATGTGGAAGATATGCAGGTGTACTTACTTTTGCTGGGTAGGATATTAATGTGTGCAGTTTCATAGCTATGTGGGAGATATTCAGGTGTACATTCTTCTGCTTTGTAGGATATTAATGTGTGCAGTTTCATTGCTAAGTAGATGCCATGCAGGTGTACATACTTCTGCAGGGTAGGATATTGATGAGTGCAGTTTCAGTGCTATGTGGATGATATGCAGGTGTACATACTTCTGCTGTGTAACATATTAACATGTACAATTTCATTGCTATGTGGATGGCATGCAGGTGTACATATGAATTCTGGGTATGACATTGATGTGTTTAGTTTCCTTGGTATGTGGAAGAAATGCAGGTGTACATACTTCCGATGTGTGGGATATTAATGTGTGCAATTTCATTGCTATATGGATGACATGCAGGTATACATATGACTGCTGTATGTAATATTTATGTGTGCATTTTCTTTGGTATGTGGAAGGTATGCAGGTGTACATAGTTCTGCTGGGTAGGGTATTGATTTGTGCAGTTTCATTGCTGTGTGCATGACATGCAGATGTACATACTCTTGCTGGGCAGGGTATTAATGTGAGCTGTTTCATTGCTATGTGGATGACATGCAGGTGTACATTCTTCTGCATAGTAGGGTAATAATGTGTCCCATTTCTTTGCTATGTTGATGACATGCAGGTGTACATATGCTGCTGTGTATGATATTAATATGTTGAATTTCATTACTATGCAGATGACATGCAGGTATGCATTCTTCTGCAGGGTAGGATATTAAGGTGTCCAGGTACTTTGCTATGTGGATGACATGTGGGTGTACATACCTTGTTGGGTAGGATATTTATATGTGTGCAGTTTCACTGCTATGTGGATGAAATGCAGGTGTTCATATTTCTACTGTGTAGAATATTAACGTGTGCAGAGTCATTGCTATGTGGATGCCATGCAGGTGTACATTCTTCTGCAGGGTATGATGTTCATGTGTCTAGTTTCATTGCTATGTGGATGACATGCAGGCTTACATAATACTATATAGAATGTTAACATGTGTAGTTTCATTGCTCTGTGGATGACATGCAGATCTACATACTTCTGCTGGGTAGGATATTAGTATGAGCAGTTTTATTGCTATGTGGATGACACACAGGTGTGCATACTACTGCTGGTAGGATATGAATATGTTCAGTTTCATTGCTATGTGAATGACACGCAGGTGAACATACTACTGCTGGGTAGAATATTGATGTGTGCAGTTTCATTGCTATGTGGATGACATGCAGATGTACATACTTCTTCTGGGTAGGATATTAATGTGTCCGGGTATTTTGCTATGTGAATGACATTCAGGTGTACATACATGGCTAGGTAACATGTTAATAAGTGCAATTTCATTTCTATGAGGATGACATGCAGGTGAACATACTTCTGCTGGGTAGAATATTATTGTGTGCAGATTCATTGCTATGTAGAAGAAGTGCAGGTGCACATCCTACTTCTATATAGAATTCTAACGTGTAGTTTCATTGCTATATGGATGAAACGTAGGTTTACACACTTTAGCTGCTTAGGATATTAATGTGTGTAGCTTCATTGCTATGTAGATGCTATACAGATGTACATATGTCTGCTGGGGATGATATTAGTGTAATCAGTCTCATTGCTATGTGAATGACATGCAGGAGTACATTTTTCTGCTGGGTAGATATTAACATGTGCTGTTTCATGGCTAAGTAGATGGCATGAGGGTGTTCATACTTCTTTACAGTAGGATATTAATGTGTGCAGTGTCACTGCTATGTGGATGACTTGCAGGTTTACAAACTCCTGCTGGGTATGATATTGATGTGTGCAGTTTCTTTGGTATGTGGAAGATATGCAGGCGTATACACTTCTGCTGGGTAGGATAGTGATGTCGGCTTTTTCATTGCTTTGTGGATGACATGCAGGTGTACATACTACTGGTGGGTTTGGATATTGATGTCTGCAGTTTCATTGCTATGTGGATGAAATGCAGGTTTATAAAGTTTTGCTGGGTAGGATATTAATATGTTCAGTTTCATTGCTATGTGGATGACATGCAGTTGTACATATGTTGCTGGGTAGGATATTAATGTGAGCAGTTTCTTGGCTATGTGGATGACATGCAGGTGTACATACATTGCTGGGAAAGATATTAATATGTGCAGTTTCATTGCTATGTGGATGAAATGTAAAAGAAAAAGGAAAAAGAAAAATAGGGCATTTATTAAAGCTAAATTAAGTAACTCTCAAAAGAACTGGCTTGACTATAAACAATGCTTAAAAATATCAAAAAAAAAGTATTAGAAAAGCAAAGAGAGATCATGAATATAGGCTAGCTGCAAATGTTAAAGACAACTATAAAGCCTTTTATACTAATATAAATAGTAAAAGGGGTGGTGCGCCTGTTATTGGCCATTAGAAAATCAAAATGGAGAATTACAAACTGATAAAACAGATATGGCTGTAATTTGTACTAACTATTTTTCTTCAGTCTTTAATAACAAAACTACCCCCACTAAGAATCACAATATTCATTCTACCATCACACAATATAAGATTGAGGATAAGGAAATGGAGAAATTACTTTTGGGACTTAACCCTAATAAATCGGCTGGACCTGATGGAATTCACCCCCGTATTTTGAAAGAACTGGCAATTCCCCTATCTGGTCCATTGGCTGCTCTATTTACAAAATATCTTACAGAAGGTGAGGTTTTGGATGAATGGAGGCAGGCTACTGTCATTCCCATTTATAAAAACAAAGGATATAAACATAATGTTACAAATTATAGACCCATCAGTTTAACCTCTGTCCTGAGTAAAATCATGGAGGGTATAATAAAAAATTATATAGAGACTATTATACAACCAGATCAAACACAGCATGGATTTGTTAAATCCCATTCCTGTATGACTTACCTGCTCGAATTTTATGGTGGAGTTAGTTTGGCTTTGGATGGGGGTGAAGCTGTGGATGTAATTCTACTGGAATTTTCAAAAGCCTTTGATAAGGTGCCGCATGGAGAACTTATTGACACCATAATAGAAATGGTACTCGACAGGAACATAACTAGATGGATAGAGTCTTGGCTATTTGAGAGGATGCAGCGAGTTTGTATAAAGGGTTATTACTCAGAATACAAACCAGTGACTAGTGGGGTACCACAGGGTTCTGTACTGGGACCCTGTCTTTTTAATCTCTATATCTCCTCACTAACATCTCCATCTAATGTCTGGTTAACTAAATTTGCTGATGATACTCGCATAGGCCACAAAATTAATAAACCTGAGGATGTATGTACTTTGCAATGCGCATTAAATGAACTCGAAAATTGGGCATTAACAAGAAAACTTGTGTTCAATATTGAGAAATGCATTGTAATGCACTTTGGGAAAGATAATCCATTAGCTAATTATTCTATGGGTAACAAAACTCTTAAGGCTATTGAAGATGAGCGAGACCTGGGAATTAGGGTCAAAAATGATTTAAAATTTGGATTACATTGCCAACAAATTATTAATAAAGCAGGGGTATTCTCCACTGTATTAAAAAGTATATATAAATACAAGTAGCAGGGTTCTACTCTGATTGTATTCCTCATTGGTTAGGCCTCATGTTGAGTACTGTGCCCAGTTTTGGTCCCCTGGTGATAGAGGTTCCATAAATGCCCTTGAACGTATTCAGAGATGGGCAACTAAAAGAATCAGCAAAGTTCAGGGACTAGATTATGAAAATAGACTTACAAAACGTGGACTCTATAGTCTAGAATATCGCAGACTGAGAGGGGACTTGTGCCTGGTGTATAAAGCTCTACACGATAGTACCATATGGGATTCTTTGGGACTGGTTTTTAGAGAAGTAGTCTATGAAACTAGGGCTCACCCACTACAATAATTGGTAGAACGATGCAAAACTAAACAGAGAAGTTCTTGGTTTTCTATCAGAGTGTCTAAAATTTGGAATACACTACCACTCTCTGGGTGACTAGTGAAACTATGAATTTGTTTAAAACCAGATTGGATAAATTTCTAAGAGACAAATCAATCAAGGGTTATGACTTATTACACTGGCGAACAATATGGACTTCAGTCTTCTCGGCTCTGACCTACCTATGATACCTATGAAATGAAGGTTTATAAAGTTTTGCTGGGTAGGATATTAATGTGTGGTTTCATTGCTATGTAGATGATATGCAGGTGTACATACTTCTGCTGGGCAGGGTATTAATGTGTGCTGTCTCATTGCTATGTGGATGACATGCAGATTTGCATACTACTACGTTGAATGTTAATGTGTGTAGATGCATTGCTCTGTGGATGACAGGCAGGTGTACATACCTCTGCAGGGTAGGATATTGAAGTGTGCAGATTCTTAGCTATGTGGAAGATATGTAAGTGTACATACTTCTGCTGGGTATTATATTAATGTGTGCAGTTTCATGCTATATGGAAGACATGCAGGTGTACATTTTTATGCTAGGTAGGATATTAATGTGTGCAGTTTCATAGCTTAGTAGATGGCATACCGGTGTACATACTTCTGATGGGTAAGATATTGATCTGTGTACTGTCAGTTCTACATGGATGACATGCAGGTGTACTTGCCTCTGCTGTGTAGCATATTAATGTGTGCAATTTCATTGCTATGGGGATGACATGCAGATTTGCATACTACTATATAGATTGTTAACGTGTGTAGTTGCATTGCTCTGTGGATGACAGGCAGGTGTACATACTTCTGCAGGGTAAGATATTGAAGTGTGCAGATTCTTAGGTATGTGGAAGAATTGTAGGTGTACATACTTCTGCTGTATTATATTAATGAGTGTAGTTTCTTTGCTATGTGGAAGATATTCAGGTGTGTACATACATATGCTGGCTTGGATATTGATATGTGCAGTTTCATTGCTATGTGCATGACATGCAGGTATACATACTTCTGCTGTTTAGGATATAAGCGTGTGGAATTTAATTGCTATGTGGACGACATGCAGGTGTACATATGACTGCTGGGTATGATATTGATGTGTGCAGTTTCTTTGGTATGTGGAAGATATGCAGGTGTACTTTCATCTGCTGGTGGGATATTGATGTGTGCAGGTTCATAGCTGTGTATATGAAATGCAGGTGTACATACTCTTGCAGGGTAGGGTATTAATGTGAGCAGTTTCATTTCTATATGAATGACATGCAGGTGTTCATACTACTGAAGGGTAGGATATTGTTGTGTGAAGTTTCATTGCAATGTGGATGACATGCCGGTGTGCATACTTCTGCAAAGTTGGATATTAATGAGGGCAGTTTCAGTGCTATGTGGTTGACATACATGTGTTCATACTTCTGCTGTGCAGGTTATCAATGTGTGCATTTTTATTGCTGTGTGCTTGACATGCAGGTGTACATAATTTGGCTGGGTAGGCTATCAATGTGTTGCAGTTTCATTGCTATGTGGAACACATATAGATGTGCATTCTCTTGCTGTGCAAGGATATCAGTGTGTGCAGGTTCATTGCAATGTGGATGAAATACTGGTGTACATACTTCTGCAGGGTAGAATAATGTTGTGTGCAATTTTGTTGCTGTGTGGATGACTTGAAGGTTTACAAACTACTACATAGAATGTTAACGTGTGCAGTTGCAGTGCTCTCTGAATGACATGCAAGCATACATACTTCTGCAGGGTAGGATATGAATCTATGCAGGTTCATTGCTATTTGGATGACATGCAGGTGTACATATTTCTGCTGGTTAGAATATTAATGTGGGCCGTGTCATTGCTGTGTGGATGACATGCAGGTGTACATACTTCTGCTGTGTAGGATATTAATGTGTGCAGTTTCATTGTTATGTAGATAATATGCAGATGTACCTACTACTGCTGGGTAGGATATGAATGTGTGCAGTTTCATTGCTATGTGGATGACATGCAGGTGAACATATGACTGCTGGGTATGATAATGATGTGTCCAGTTTCTTTGGTGTGCGGAAGATAAGCAGGTGTACATACTTCTCCTGGGTAGGATATAAATGTGTGTGGTTTCATTGCTATGTGGATGAAAATCAAGTGTACATCCTACCTCTATATAGAATTTTAACATGTAGTTTCATTGCTATATGGATGACATGCAGGTGTATATACTTCTGCTTTGCAGGATATCAATGTGGGCAGATTCATTGCTGTGTGCATGACATGCAGATATACTTACTCTTGTGTAGAATATCAATGTTTGCAGTTCAACTGCTGAGTGGATGACATGCAGGTGTACATACTTCTGTAGGGTAGGATATTGTTGTGTGGAATTTCATTGCTATGTGGATGCCATGAACGTTTACACACTACTATATAGAAAGTTCACGTGTGTAGTTGCATTGCTCTGTGGATGACATGCAGGTGTGCATACTTCTGCAGGGTTGGATATTGATTTGAGCAGTTTCATTGCTATGTGGATGATGTGCAGGAGAACATATGACTGCTGGTTATGATATTGATGCATTTAGTTTGTTTGGTATGTGGTATATTTGCAGGTGTACATTCTTCTGCGTAGTAGATAATAAGTGTCCAGTTTCCTTGCTATATGGATGACATGCAGGTGTACATTCATTGCTGGGTAGGATATTAATATGTGCAGTTTCATTACTATGCAGATGACATGCAGGTGTACATACTTCTGCTGGACAGGATTTCAATGTGTGTAGTTTCATTGCTGTGTGCATGACATGCAGGTGTACATACTTTGACTGGGTGGGACATCAAAGTTTTGCAGTTTCATTACTATGTGGTTGACATGCAGATGTACATACTTTTGGTGCATAGGATATCAATGCATTGCAGTTTCATTGCTATGTGGAAGACATACAGATGTACATACTACTGCTGTGCAGGATATCAGTGTGTACAGTTGCATTGCAATGTGGATGACATGCAGGTGTACATACTTCTGCAGGGTAGGATATTGTTGTATGCAATTTCATTGTTATGTGGATGACATGCAGGTTTACATACTACTATATATAATGTAAATGTGTGTGGTTGCAGTGTTCTGTGGATGACATGCAGGTGTACGTACTTCTGCATGGTAGGATATGAATCTATGCAGGTTCATTGCTATTTGGATGACATGCAGGTGTACATACTTCTGCTGGGTAGAATATTAATGTGTGCAGTTTCTCTCCTTTGTGGATGAAATGCAGGTGTAAATACTTCTGCTGGGAGAATATTAATATGTGCAGTTTCCTTACTATGTGGATGATATGCAGATGTACATACTACTGCTGGGTACAATATTAATGTGTGCAGTTTCATTGCTATGTGGAAGACATGCAAGTGTATATGCTACTACTGTATGCAATTCTAACATGTAGTTTCATTGCTATATGTATGAAATGCAGGTTTACACATTTTTGCTGGGTAGGTTATTAATGTGGGTATTTTCATTGCTATGTAGATGATATGCAGATGTACATACTACTGCTGGGTAGGATATCAATGTATGCAGTTGCATTGCTATGTGGATGACATGCAGGTGTACATAATTCTGTTGGTCAGAATATCAAAGTGTGTAGTTTCATTGCTGTGTGCATGACATGCAGATGTACATACTTTGGCTGGGTAGGATATCAATATGTTTCAGTGTCATTGTTATGTGGATAACATGCAGATGTACATACTCTTGCTGTGTATGATGTCAATGTATGCAGTTTTGTTGCTATGTGGATGACATTCAGGTGTACGTACTTCAGCAGGGTAGGATATGAGTGTGTGAAATTTCATTGCTATATGAATGAAAAGCAGGTTTACATACTTCAGCTGGGTAGAATATTAATGTGTGCACTTTCATTGCTATGTGGATTACATGCAAGTGTACATACAGCACTTCTGCAGTGTAGGATATTGATGCGTAAAGTTTCATGACATGCTTCTTCTATATAGAATTTTAACATTTAGTTTCATTGCTATATGGATAAAATGCAGGTCTACACACTTCTGCTGAATTATTAATGTGTATTGTTTCATAGCTATGTAGATAACATACAGGTATAGGTGCTTTCACTGGGTAGGCTATCAGTGTGTTGCTGTTTCATTGTTACTTGGATGACAGGCGGATGTACATACTTCTGCAGGGTAGGATATTAATGTGTGGTTTTCTTGCTATGTGGTTGACCTGCAGGTGTGCATTCTTATGTGGAGCAGGATAATAATGTGTCCAGTTTACTTGCTGTGTGAATGACATGCAGGTGTACATTCATTGCTGGGTAGGATATTAATAGGTGTAGTTTCATTACTGCGTGGATGACATGCAGGTGTACATACTTCTGCTGGGTAGGATATTAATGTGTCCATGTACTTTGCTATGTGGATGACAAGCAGGTGAACATACTTCTGCTGGCAGCATATTAATGTTTGCAGTTTCATTGCTTTGTGGATGACACGTGAGTGTACATGCTACTTCTGTATAGCAATCTAAGGTGTAGTTTCATTGCTATATGAATGAAGTGCAGGTTTATACACTTTTGCCTGGTAGGATATTAATGTGTTTAGTTTAGTGTAATGTAGATGATATGCCAATGTACTTACTACTGCTGAGTAAGCTATTAATGCGTGCAGTTTCATTGCTATGTGGATGACATGCAGGTGTACATACTTCTACAGGGTAGGATATTAATGTGTGCAGTTTCACTGCTATGTTGATGACATGCAGGTGTACATACTTCTGCAGGGTAGTATACTCATGTGTTGAATTTCATTGCTATGTGGATGACATGCATGTTTGCATACTGCTATATAGAATGTTAACATGTGTAGTAGCATTGCTCTGTGGATGACATGCAGATGTACATACCTCTGCAGGGTAGGATATGAATGTGTGCAGTTTCATTGCTATGTAGATGAAAGCAGATGTGCATTCTTCTGCTGGGCAGGATATTGATGAGTGCAGTTTCTTTGCTATGTGGAAGACAAGCAGATGTACATACTTCTGCTAGGTATTATATTAATGTGTGCAGTTTCTTTTCTATGTGGATGACATGCAGGAGTACATGCTTCTGTTTGGTAGTAAATTGATGAGTGCTGTGTCATTGCTACATGGATGACTTGCAGATGTACATGCTTCTGTTGGGTACTATATTGATGTGTGCAGTTTCTTTGCTATGTGGATGACATGCAGATGTACATGCCTCTGTTGTGTAGTATATTGATGTGTGCAGTTTCATTTCTATGTGGATGACATGCAGGTGTATATTCTTCTGTGGAGTAAGATAATAATGTGTGCAGTTTCACTGCAGTGTGGATGACATGCACATGTACATACTTCTGCTGGGCATGATATCAATGTGTTCAGTTTCATTGCTGTGTGCATGACAAGCAGGTGTGCATACTTTGACTGGGTAGGATATTAATGTGTTGCAGTTTCATTGCTAAGTGGTTGACATAAAGATGTACATACGTTTGCTGCGTAGGATATCAATGTGTTGCAGTTTCATTGTTATGTGGAAGATATGAAGATGTACATAATCTTGTGCAGGATATCAATGTGTGCAGTTTCATTGCTATGTGGAAGACATGCAGGTGTACATACTAAATAGAATGTTAAAGCAAGTAGTTGCAGTGCTCTGTGAATGACATGCAGGTGTGCATACTTCTGGAGGGTAGGATATGACTCTATGCCATTTCATTTCTATGTGGATGACATGCAGATGTACATGCTTTTGCTGGGTATGATATTACCGTGTCCTGTTTTGTTGCAAAGTGGATGACATGCAGATGTACATACTGCTGCAGGGTAGGATGTTAATGTGTGCAGTTTCATTGCTATGTGGATGAAATGCAGGTGTGCATACTTCTGCTGGGTAGAATATTATTGCTAGCAGTGTCATTGGTATGTGGATGACATGCAGGTGTACATACTTCTGCTGGGTAGGATATGAATCTGTTCAGGTTTATTGCTATTTGAATGACATGCTAGTGTACACACTTCTGCTGGGTAGGATATTAATGTGTGCAGCATCATTGCTATGTGGATCACATGCAGGTGTACATATTGTTGCAGGGTAGGATATTAATGTGTGCAGTTTCATTGCTATGTGGATGAAATGCAGGTGTACATACTTCTGCTGGGTAGGATATTGATGTGTGCAATTTCATTGCGATGTGGATGACATGCAGGTTTGCATACTACTATACTGAATGTAAACGTGTGTAGTTGCATGGCTCAGTGGATGACATGCAGGTGTACATATTTCTGCTAGGTAGGATATTGATGTTTGCAGTTTATGTGCTAGTGCAAGTTATGCAGGTGTACATACTTCTGCAGGGTTGGGTATTAATGTGTGCAGTTTCATTGCAATGTGGAAGACATGCAGATGTACATTCTTCTGCTGGGTAGGATATTAATATGTGCAGTTTCAGTGCTGTGTGGATGACATGCAGATGTGCATACTCCTTCTGGGTAGGGTATACATGTGAGTAGTTTTTTTTGCTATGTGGATGATATGCAGGTGTTCATTCTTCTGTGTAGTAAAATAATAATGTGACCTGTGTCCTTGCTATGTGGATGACATGCAGGTGTACATACTTCTGCAGGGTAGGATATTAATGTGTGCAGATTCATTTCAATGTGGATGACAAGCAGGTGTACATGCTTCTGCTGGGCAGGGTATTAATGTGTGCTGTCTCATTGCTATGTGGATGACATGCAGATTTGCATACTACTACGTAGAATGTTAATGTGTGTAGATGCATTGCTCTGTGGATGACAGGCAGGTGTACATACCTCTGCAGGGTAGGATATTGAAGTATAAAACTTGTTTGCTATGTGGAAGATATGTAAGTGTACGTACTTCTGCTGGGTATTATATTAATGTGTGCAGTTTCGTTGGTATTTGGAAGACATGCAGGTGCACATTTTTATGCTAGGTAGGATATTAATGTGTGCAGTTTCATAGCTTAGTAGATGGCATACCGGTGTACATACTTCTGATGGGTAGGATATTGATCTGTGTACTGTCAGTTCTACATGGATGACATGCAGGTGTACTTGCCTCTGCTGTGTAGCATATTAATGTGTGCAATTTCATTGCTATGGGGATGACATGCAGATTTGCATACTACTATATAGATTGTTAACATGTGTAGTTGCATTGCTCTGTGGATGACAGGCAGGTGTACATACTTCTGCAGGGTAAGATATTGAAGTGTGCAGATTCTTAGGTATGTGGAAGAATTGTAGGTGTACATACTTCTGCTGAGTATTATATTAATGAGTGTAGTTTCTTTGCTATGTGGAAGATATTCAGGTGTACATACATATGCTGGCTTGGATATTGATATGTGCAGTTTCATTGCTATGTGCATGACATGCAGGTATACATACTTCTGCTGTTTAGGATATAAACGTGTGGAATTTAATTGCTATGTGGACGACATGCAGGTGTACATATGACTGCTGGGTATGATATTGATGTGTGCAGTTTCTTTGGTATGTGGAAGATATGCAGGTGTACTTTCATCTGCTGGTGGGATATTGATGTGTGCAGGTTCATAGCTGTGTATATGAAATGCAGGTGTACATACTCTTGCAGGGTAGGGTATTAATGTGAGCAGTTTCATTGCTATATGAATGACATGCAGGTGTTCATACTACTGAAGGGTAGGATATTTATATGTGTGAAGTTTCATTGCAATGTGGATGACATGCCGGTGTGCATACTTCTGCAAAGTTGGATATTAATGAGGGCAGTTTCAGTGCTATGTGGTTGACATACATGTGTTCATACTTCTGCTGTGCAGGTTATCAATGTGTGCATTTTTATTGCTGTGTGCTTGACATGCAGGTGTACATAATTTGGCTGGGTAGGCTATCAATGTGTTGCAGTTTCATTGCTATGTGGAACACATACAGATGTGCATTCTCTTGCTGTGCAAGAATATCAGTGTGTGCAGGTTCATTGCAATGTGGATGAAATACTGGTGTACATACTTCTGCAGGGTAGAATAATGTTGTGTGCAATTTCGTTGCTGTGTGGATGACTTGAAGGTTTACAAACTACTACATAGAATGTTAACGTGTGCAGTTGCAGTGCTCTCTGAATGACATGCAAACATACATACTTCTGCAGGGTAGGATATGAATCTATGCAGGTTCATTGCTATTTGGATGACATGCAGGTGTACATATTTCTGCTGGTTAGAATATTAATGTGGGCCGTGTCATTGCTGTGTGGATGACATGCAGGTGTGCATACTTTGACTGGGTAGGATATTAATGTGTTGCAGTTTCATTGCTAAGTGGTTGACATAAAGATGTACATACGTTTGCTGTGTAGGATATCAATGTGTTGCAGTTTCATTGTTATGTGGAAGATATGAAGATGTACATAATCTTGTGCAGGATATCAATGTGTGCAGTTTCATTGCTATGTGGAAGGACATGCAGGTGTACATACTAAATAGAATGTTAAAGCAAGTAGTTGCAGTGCTCTGTGAATGACATGCAGGTGTGCATACTTCTGGAGGGTAGGATATGACTCTATGCCATTTCATTTCTATGTGGATGACATGCAGATGTACATGCTTTTGCTGGGTATGATATTACCGTGTCCTGTTTTGTTGCAAAGTGGATGACATGCAGATGTACATACTGCTGCAGGGTAGGATGTTAATGCGTGCAGTTTCATTGCTATGTGGATGAAATGCAGGTGTGCATACTTCTGCTGGGTAGAATATTATTGTGAGCAGTGTCATTGGTATGTGGATGACATGCAGGTGTACATACTTCTGCTGGGTAGGATATGAATCTGTTCAGGTTTATTGCTAATTGAATGACATGCTAGTGTACACACTTCTGCTGGGTAGGATATTAATGTGTGCAGCATCATTGCTATGTGGATCACCTGCAGGTGTACATATTGTTGCAGGGTAGGATATTAATGTGTGCAGTTTCATTGCTATGTGGATGAAATGCAGGTGTACATACTTCTGCTGGGTAGGATATTGATGTGTGCAATTTCATTGCGATACTGGATGACATGCAGGTTTGCATACTACTATACTGAATGTAAGCGTGTGTAGTTGCATGGCTCAGTGGATGACATGCAGGTGTACATATTTCTGCTAGGTAGGATATTGATGTTTGCGGTTTATGTGCTAGTGCAAGTTATGCAGGTGTACATACTTCTGCAGGGTTGGGTATTAATGTGCAGTTTCATTGCAATGTGGAAGACATGCAGATGTACATTCTTCTGCTGGGTAGGATATTAATATGTGCAGTTTCAGTGCTGTGTGGATGACATGCAGATGTGCATACTCCTTCTGGGTAGGGTATACATGTGAGTAGTTTTTTTTGCTATGTGGATGATATGCAGGTGTTCATTCTTCTGTGTAGTAAAATAATAATGTGACCTGTGTCCTTGCTATGTGGATGACATGCAGGTGTACATACTTCTGCAGGGTAGGATATTAATGTGTGCAGATTCATTTCAATGTGGATGACAAGCAGGTGTACATGCTTCTGTTGGGTAGTATATTGATGTGTGCAGTTTCATTGCTATGTGGATGACATGCAGGTGTACATACTTCTGCAGGGTAGGATATTAATATGTGTATTTTCATTGCTGTATACATGACAAGCAGGTGTACATACATTGGCTGGGTTGGATATCAGTGTTTTGCAGTTTCATTGCTATGTGGTTGACATGCAGATGTACATATTTTTGCTGCATAGGATATTAATGTGTTGCAGTTTTATTGCTATGTGGAAGACATGTAGATGTGCATACTCTTGCTGTACAATATATAAATGTGAGCATTCTCATTGCTATGTGGATGACATACAGGAGTACATACATTGCTGGGTAGGATATAAATAGGTGCAGTTTCATTACTATGTGAATGACATGCAGGTGTACATACTTCTACTGGGTAGGATATTAATGTGTCCATGTACTTTGCTATGTGGATGACATGCAGGTGTACATGCAATGCTGGGTAGGATATAGATATGTGCAGTTTCATTGCTATGATGATTACAAACAGGTGAACATACTTCTGCTGGCAGCATATTAATGTTTGCAGTTTCATTGCTATGTGGATGACATGTAAGTATACATGCTACTTCTGTATAGCATTTTAAGTGTAGTTTCATTGCTATATGAATGAAGTGCAGGTTTACATACTTCTGCCTCATAGTATATCAATGTGTTTAGTTTCATTGTTATGTAGATGATATGCCAATGTACTTACTACTGCTGGGTAAGTAATTAATGAGTGCAGTTTCAGTGGTAAGTGAATGACATGCAGGTGTACATACTTCTGCTGAGCAGGATATCAATATGTGTAGTTTTATTGCTGTGTGAATGACATGCAGATGTACATACTCTCGCTGTGTAGGATATCAATGTTTGCAGTTTCACTGCTATGTTGATGACATGCAGGTGTACATACTTCTGCTGTGTATTAAATTCATGTCTGCAGTTTCATTGCTATGTGGAAGACATGCATGTTTGCATACTGCTATTTAGAATGTTAACGTGTATAGTAGCATTGCTCTGTGGCTGACATGAAGGTGTACATACTTCTGCAGGGTAGGATATGAATGTGTGCAGTTTCATTGCTATGTAGATGAAAGCAGATGTGCATTCTTCTACTGGGTAGGATATTGAAGAGTGCAGTTTCTTAGCTATGTGGAAGACAAGCAGGTGAACCTACTTCTGCTGGGTAGGATATTAATGTGTGCAATTTCATTGTCATGAGGATGACATGCAGGTGTACATACTTCTGCTGGGTAGTATATTAATGTGTGCAGATTCATTTCAATGTGGATGACAAGCAGGTGTACATGCTTCTGTTGGGTAGTATATTGATGTGTGCAGTTTCATTGCTTTGTGGATGACATGCAGATGTACATGCTTCTGTTGGGTACTATATTGATCTGTGCAGTTTCTTTGCTATGTGGATGACATGCACGTTTTCATACTTCTGCTGGGCAGGATATCAATGTGTACAGTTTCATTGCTGTGTGCATGACAAGCAGGTGTACATACTTTGACTGGGTAGGATATCAATGTGTCGCAGTTACATTGCTAAGTGGTTGACATGAAGAATGTACAAACTTTTGCTGTGAAAGATATCATAGATAGATACATAGACAGTGTCGGCAGATAAGGGCCTATGGCCCACGCAGTCTGCCCATTTGAGCTTGTAAGTTCAGTTTGTTTTCCTAGAAGTCAGTTGCCCCTTACCCCTGACCTCCAGAATGTGTTGCAGTTTCATTGCTATGTGGAAGATATACAGATGAACATAATCTTGTTGTGCAGTATATCAATGTGTGCAGTTTCATTGCTATGTGGATGACATGCAGGTGTACATACTTCTGCAGGGTAGGATATTGATGTGTGCAGTTTCATTGCTATGTGGATGGCTTGCAGATGTACATACTGCTGCAGGGCAGGGTGTTAATGAGTGGAGTTTCATTGCTATGTGGATCTGATGCAGGTGTACATTCTTCTGCTGGTTAGGATATTAATGTGCCCAGTTACCTTGTGATGTGGATGACATGCAGCTGTTCTTATGATGATGGGTTTTATATTAAAATGTGAATTGTCATTGCTATGTGGAAGACATGCAGTTGTACATACTTCTGCTGGGAAGGG
The DNA here is from genome assembly GCA_016271365.2 of Neoceratodus forsteri. Lineage (NCBI taxonomy): Eukaryota > Metazoa > Chordata > Ceratodontiformes > Ceratodontidae > Neoceratodus > Neoceratodus forsteri. The sequence continues at coordinate 8,220,795 of CM057449.1, forward strand.
TATTAATGTCTGTAGTTTCACTGCTATGTGAATACTATGCAGATGTACATACTACTGCTGATAAGGATATTAATGTTTGCAGTTTAATTGCCATGTGGATGACATTCAAGATTATATACTTCTGCAGGGTAGAATATTAATGTGTGCAGTTTCAGTGCTATGTGGATGGCATGCAGGAGTACATACTTCTGCAGGGTAGAATTTTAATGTGTGCAGTTTCATTGTTGTGTGCATGACATGAAGGTTTACGTACTTCTGCTGGGTAGGATATTAATGTGTGCAGTTTCATTGCTACGTGGATGACATGCTGGTGTACATACTTCTGCTTGGTAGGATATCAATGTTTTGCAGTTTCATTGCTATGTGCTTGACATGCAGATGTGCGTACTATTGCTTAGTTGGATATCAATGTATGCAGTTTATTTGCTATGTGCATGACATGTAGGTGTACATACTTCTGCAGGGTTGGACATTAATGTGTGCAGTTTAATTGCTATGTGGATGACATGCAGGTGTCCATACTATGCTGGGTAGGATATGAATGTGTGCAGTTTCATTGCTATGTGGATGACATGCAGCTGTACATACTTCTGCTGGGTGTGATATCAATGTGTCATTTCATTGCTATGTGAAACATGCAGGGGATACATACTACTCCTGATGCGATATAATGTGTGCAGTGTCATTGCTATGTTGATGACATGCAGGTGTGCATATTTCTTCAGGACAGGATATGCATGTGTGCAGTTTCATTGCTGTGTGGCTGTCATACAGGTGTACATACTTCTGCTTGGTAGAATATTAATATGTGCAATTTCATTGCTATGTGGTTAACATGCAGGTGTGCATAATCTTGCTTGGAAGGATATCAATGTGCACAGCTTCTTTGCTACGCGGATGACATGCAGGTGTACATACTTCTGCAGGGTAGGACTTTAAATTGTGCAGTTTCATTGCTATGTGGCGTACATACATCTGCTGGGTAAGAACATAATGTGTGCAGTTTCATTCCTATGTTGATGATGTATAGGTGTACATACATTGCTGGGTAGGATATTAATATGTGCAGTTGCATTGCTATGTGGATGACATGAAGGTGTACATTTGTTGCTGGGTAGGATATTAATATGTGCAGTTTCATTACTATGTGGATGACATGCAGGTGTACATACTTCTAGGGTAGGATATTAATGGGTGCAGATTAATTGCTTTGTGGATGGCATGCAGATGTACATACTTTAGTACAGTGGGATACTAATGTGTGCAGTTTCATTGCTTTGTGGATGACATGCAGGTGTACATACTTCTGATGGGTAGGATAGTGTTGGGTGCAGTTTCATTGCTATGTGGATGACATGCTGGTGTACATACTACAGTTGGGTAGGATAGTGTTGGGTGCAGTTTCTTTGCCATGTGGAAGATATGCAGGTGAACTTACTTCTGCTGGGAAACATATCAATATGTGCAATTTCATTGCTATGTGGATGACATGCAGGAGTATATACTTCTGATGGGTATGATATCAATGTGTGCAGTTTTATTGCTATGTGTATGAAATGCAGGTGTACATACGTTGCTGTGCAGGATATTAATATGTGCTTTTTCATTGCTATGCAGATGGTCATACTACTGCTTGGTATGATATCAATGTGAGCAGTTTCATTGCTATGTGGATGAACTGTAGGTGTACATACTACTGCTGGGTAGGATATTAATGTGTCCAGTTTCACTGCTATGTGGATGACATGCTGGTGTACATACTTCTGCTGGGTAGAATATTAATGTGTGCAGTTTCATTGCTATGTACATGACATGCAGGTGAACATACTTCTACTGGGTAGGATGTCAATGTGTGCATTTACAGTTCTATGTGGATGATATTCAGGTGTACATACTTCTTCTGGGTATGATGGCAGTTTCATTGCTATGTGGATGACATTCAGGAGTATATACTACTGCTGGGTATGATATTAATGTGTGCAGTTGGATTGCTATGTGGAACACATACAGATGTGCATATGTCTGTTGAGGATGATATAAATGTGTGCAGTTTCATTGCTTTGTTGATGATACGCATGTGTACATACTTCAGGTTGGTAGAATATCAATGTGTGTTAATATATTGTTATGAGGATGACATGCCAGTGCTTGTACTTCTCCTGGGTGGGATATTAATGTGCGCAGTTTGATTGCTTTGTAGATGACATCCAGGTCTACATACTTCTGCTGGTTGGATATTAATATGTGCAGTTCCATTGCTATGTGTATGGCATGCTGATGTACAAACTACTGCTTGGGAGCATATCAGTGTGTGCAGTTTCATTGTTATGTGGATGACGTGCAGGTGTACATTCGTTGTTGGGTAGGATATTAATATGTGCATTTTCATTACTATGTGGATGACATGAAGGTGTACATACTTCTACAGGGTCGGATATTAATGTGTGCAGTTTCTTTGCTATGTGGATGACATGCAGGTGTACATACTTCTGCTGGGTGTAATATCAAAGTGTGTCATTATATTGATATGTGGATGACATGCAGGAGTATTTTCTACTACTAGGTAGGATATTAATGTGTGCAGTGTCATTGCTATGTGGATGACATGCAGGTGTATTTACTTCTGCTGGGTAGGATATTAATGTGCGCAATTTCATTTCAATGTGGATGACATGCAGGTTTACATACTTCTGCTGAGTATGATATTGATTTGTACAATTTATTTACTATGTGGAAGATAATCATGTGAACAGACTTCTGTTTGGTAGAATATTATTGTGTGCAGTTTCATTGCTATGTGGATGACATGCACATCTGCATACTTCTGGTGGGTATGATATTTTTGTGTGCAGTGTCATTGCTATGTGGATGACATGCAGGTGTACATACTTCAGCAGGGTAGGATATTACTGAGTGTAGTATCATTGCTAAATAGATTGAAAGCAGGTGTACATTCTTCAGCTGTTTAGGATATGAATGTGTGCAGTTTGGTTGCTATGTGGATGAGTTGCTAGTGCACATACTACAGCTGGGTAGGATATTGATGTGTGCAGTTTCTTTGCCATGTGGAAGATGTGCAGGTGAACTTACTTCTGCTGGGAAGTATATCAGTATGTGCAATTTCATTGCTATGTGGACGACATGCAGGAGTATATACTTCTGCTGGGTATCACCTTAATGTGTGTAGTTTCATTGCTATGTGGATGACAAGTAGATTAACATACTACTATATAGAATGTTAAAGTGTGCAGTTTCATTGTTCTTTGGATGACATGCAAATGTACATACTTCTGTTTGGTAGGACATTAGTGTCTGCATTTTCATTGCTATGTGGTGACTTGCAGATGTACTTATTTCTGCTTGGTAGGGATATAATGTGCGCAGTTTTGTGGATGAAATGCAGGCGTACATACATTGCTGGGTAGGATATTAATATGTGCATCTTCATTGCTATGCAGATGAGATGCAGATGTTCATACTACTGCTTGGTATGATATCAATGTGTGCAGTTTCATTGCCATGTGGATAAACTCTAGGTGTACATACTACTGCTGGGTAGGAAATTAAAGAATGCACTTTCATTGCTATGTGGATGACAAGCTAGTGTACATACTTCAGCAGGATAGCACATGAATGTCTGAACTTAAATTGCTATGTGGATGACATGCAGGTGTACATACTTCTCCTGGGTAGAATATTTATGAGTGCAGTTTCATTGCTGTGTACATGACATGCAGCTGAACATACTTCTACTGAGTATGATGTCAATGTGTGCAATTACAGTTCTATGTGGATGACATTCAGGTGTACATACTTCTGGGTATATTAATGTGGCAGTTTCATTGCTATGTGGATGACACGCAGGAGTATATACTACTGCTGGATATGATATTAATGTGTGCAGTTGGATTGCTATGTGGAAGACATACAGATGTACATATGTCTGCTGAGGATGATATTAATGAGTGCAGCTTTTTTGCTTAGTGGAAGAAATGCAGGGGTGCATACTTCTGCTGGTTAGGATATTAATGTGTGCAGTTGCATTGCTATGTGGATGACATGCAGTTGTACATTCTTCTGTGTAGAATACTAATATGAGCAGTTTCATTGCTATGTGGATGACATGCAGATATACTTACTCTTGCTTTGCAGGATATCAATGTGTGCAATTTCATGGTTATGTGGATGACATGCAGGTTTGCATACTACTATATAGAATGTTAATGTGTGTAGTTGCATTGCTCTGTGGATGACATGCAGGTGTACACACTTCTGCAGGGTATGATATTGATGTGTGCAGTTTCTTTGCTTTGTATAAGATATGCAGGTGTACTTACTTTTGCTGGGTAGGATATTAATGTGTGCAGTTTCATAGCTATGTGGGAGATATTCAGGTGTACATTCTTCTGCTTTGTAGGATATTAATGTGCGCAGTTTCATTGCTAAGTAGATGCCATGCTGGTGTACATACTTCTGCAGGGTAGGATATTGATGAGTGCAGTTTCAGTGCTATGTGGATGATATGAAGGTGTACATACTTCTGCTGTTTAACATATTAATATGTGCAATTTCATTGCTATGTGGATGACATGCAGGTGTGCATATGAATTCTGGGTATGATATTGATGTGTTTAGTTTCCTTGGTATGAAGAAGATATGTAGGTGTACATACTTCCGCTGTGTGGGATATTAATGTGTGCAATTTCATTGCTATATGGACGACATACAGGTGTACATATGACTGCTGTATATAATATTTATGTGTGCAGTTTCTTTGGTATGTGGAAGGTATGCAGGTGTACATAGTTCTGCTGGGTATGGTATTGATTTGTGCAGTTTCATTGCTGTGTGCATAACATGCAAATGTACATACTCTTGCTGGGCAGGGTATTAATGTGAGCCATTTCATTGCTATGTGGATGACATGCAGGTGTACATTCTTCTGCATAGTAGGGTAATAATGTGTCCCGTTTCCTTGCTATGTTGATGACATGCAGGTGTACATATGTTGCTGTGTATGATATTAATATGTTGAGTTTCATTACTATGCAGATAACATGCAGGTATTAATTCTTCTGCAGGGTATGATATTAAGGTGTCCAGGTACTTTGCTATGTGGATGACATGTGGGTGTACATACCTTGTTGGGTAGGATATTTATATGTGTGCAGTTTCATTGCTATGTGGATGAAATGCAGGTGTTCATATTTCTACTGTGTAGGATATTAACGTGTGCAGAGTCATTGCTATGTGGATGCCATGCTGGTGTATATTCTTCTGCATGTGTCTAGTTTCATTGCTATGTGGATGACATGCAGGCTTACATAATACTATATAGAATGTTAACATGTGTAGTTTCATTTCTCTGTGGATGACATGCAGATCTTCATACTTCTGCTGGGTAGGATATTAGTATGAGCAGTTTTATTGCTATGTGGATGACACACAGGTGTGCATACTACTGCTGGGTAGGATATGAATATGTTCAGTTTCATTGCTATGTGAATGACACGAGGTGTACATACTACTGCTGGGTAGAATATTGATGTGTGCAGTTTCATTGCTATGAGGATGACATGCAAATGTACATTGTTCTGTTGGGTAGGATATTGATGTGTGCAGTATAACTGCTATGTGGATGACATGCAGAGTACATACTTCTGCTGGGTAGGATATTAATGTGTCCGGGTATTTTGTTATGTGAATGACATTCAGGTGTACATATATGGCTAGGTAACATGTTAATAAGTGCAGTTTCATTTCTATGAGGATGACATTCAGGTGAACATACTTCTGCTGGGTAGAATATTATTGTGTGCAGATTCATTGCTATGTAGAAGAAGTGCAGGTGCACATCCTACTTCTATATAGAATTCTAACGTGTAGTTTCATTGCTATATGGATGAAATGTAGGTTTACACACTTTAGCTGCTTAGGATATTAATGTGTATAGCTTCATTGCTATGTAGAAGATATGCAGATGTACATATGTCTGATGGGGATGATATTAGTGTAATCAGTCTCATTGCTATGTGAATGACATGCAGGAGTACATTTTTCTGCTGGGTAGATATTAACATGTGCTGTTTCATGGCTAAGTAGATGGCATGAGGGTGTCCATACTTCTTAAGGGTAGGATATTAATGTGTGCAGTGTCACTGCTATGTGGATGACTTGCAGGTTTACAAACTACTGCTGGGTATGATATTGATGTGTGCAGTTTCTTTGGTATGTGGAAGATATGCAGGCGTATACACTTCTGCTGGGTAGGATATTGATCTCTGCTTTTTCATTGCTTTGTGGATGACATGCAAGTTTACATACTACTAGTGGGTTTGGATATTGATGTCTGCAGTTTCATTGCTTTGTGGATGAAATGCAGGTTTATAAAGTTTTGCTGGGTAGGATATTAATATGTTCAGTTTCATTTGCTATGTGGATGACATGCAGTTGTACATATGTTGCTGGGTAGGATATTAATGTGAGCAGTTTCTTGGCTTTGTGGATGACATGCAGGTGTACATACATTGCTGGGAAGGATATTAATATGTGCAGTTTCATTGCTATGTGGATGAAATGTAAAAAAAGAAAAAAAAAAGGGCATTTATTAAAGCTAAATTAAGTAACTCTCAAAAGAACTGGCTTGACTATAAACAATGCTTAAAAATATCTAAAAATATTAGAAAAGCAAAGAGATCATGAATATAGGCTAGCTGCAAATGTTAAAGACAACTATAAAGCCTTTTATACTTATATAAATAGTAAAAGGGTGGTGCGCCTGTTATTGGCCATTAGAAAATCAAGATGGAAATTACAAACTGATAAAACAGATATGGCTGTAATTTGTACTAACTATTTTTCTTCAGTCTTTAATAACAAAACTACCCCCACTAAGAATCACAATATTCATTCTACCATCACACAATATAAGATTGAGGATACGGAAATGGAGAAATTACTTTTGGGACCTAACCCTAATAAATCGGCTGGACCTGATGGAATTCACCCAAGTATTTTGAAAGAACTGGCACTTCCCCTATCTGGTCCAATGGCTGCTCTATTTACAAAATGTCTTACAGAAGGTGAGGTTTTGGATGAATGGAGACAGGCTACTGTCATTACCATTTATAAAAACAAAGGATATAAACATAATGTTACAAATTATAGACCCATCAGTTTAACCTCTGTCCTGAGTAAAATCATGGAGGGTATGATAAAAAATTATATAGAGACTATTATACAACCAGATCAAACACAGCATGGATTTGTTAAATCCCATTCCTGTATGACTTACCTGCTTGAATTTTACGGTGGAGTTAGTGTGGCTTTGGATGGGGTGAAGCTGTGGATGTAATTCTACTGGACTTTTCAAAGGCCTTTGATAAGTGCCGCATGGAGAACTTATTGATACCATAATAGAAATGGGACTCAGGAACATAACTGGATGGATAGAGTCTTGGCTATTTGAGAGGGCCTTGAAGTTTGTATAAAGGGTTATTACTCAGAATACAAACCAGTGACTAGTGGGTACCACAGGGTTCTGTACTGGGACCCTGTCTTTTAATCTTATATCTCCTCACTAACATCTCCATCTAATGTCTGGTTAACTAAATTTGCTGATGATACTCGCATAGGAAACAAAATTAATAAACCTGAGGATGTATGTACTTTGCAATGCACATTAAATGAACTTGAAAATTGGGCATTAACAAAAAAACTTCTGTTCAATATTGAGAAATGCGTTGTAATGCACTTTTGGAAAGATAATCCATTAGCTAATTATTCTATGGGTAACAAAACTCTTAAGGCTGTTGAAGATGAGCGAGATCTGGGAATTAGGGTCAAAAATGATTTAAAATTTGGATTACATTGCCAACAAATTATTAATAAAGCAGGGGTATTCTCCACTGTATTAAAAAGTATATTATAAATACAAGTAGCAGGGTTCTACTTTCATTGTATTCCTCATTGGTTAGGCCTCATGTTGAGTACTGTGCCCAGTTTTGGTCCCCTCGTGACAGGGGTTCCATAAATGCCCTTGAACGTATTCAGAGAAGGGCAACTAAAAGAATCAGTGAAGTTCAGGGATTAGATTATGAAAATAGACTTACAAAACGTGGACTCTATAGTCTAGAATATCACAGACTGAGAGGGGACTTGTGTCTGGTGTATAAAGCTCTACACGATAGTACCATATGGGATTCTTTGGGACTGGTTTTTAGAGAAGTAGTCTATGAAACTAGGGCTCACCCACTACAATAATTAGTAGAACGATGCAGAACTAAACACAGAAATTCTTGGTTCACTGTCAGACTGTCTAAAATTTGGAATATACTACCACTCTCTGGGTGACTAGTGAAACTATGAATTTGTTTAAAACCAGATTGGATAAATTTCTAAGAGACAAATCAATCAAGGGTTATGACTAATTACACTGGCGAACAAGATGGACTTCAGTCTTCTCGGCTCTGACCTACCTATGATACCTATGAAATGAAGGTTTATAAAGTTTTGCTGGGTAGGATATTAATGTGTGGTTTCATTGCTATGTAGATGATATGCAGGTGTACATACTTCTGCTGGGCAGGGTACCAATGTGTGCTGTTTCATTGCTATGTGGATGACATGCAGATTTGCATACTACTATGTAGAATGTTAATGTGTGTAGATGCATTGCTCTGTGGATGACAGGCAGGTGTACATACTTCTGCAGGGTAGGATATTGAAGTGTGCAGATTCTTAGCTATGTGGAAGATATGTAAGTGTACATACTTCTGCTGGGTATTATATTAATGTGTGCAGTTTCATGCTATATGGAAGACATGCAGGTGTACATTTTTATGCTAGGTAGGATATTAATGTGTGCAGTTTCATAGCTAAGTAGATGGCATACCGGTGTACATACTTCTGATGGGTAGGATATTGATTTGCGTACTTTCAGTTCTACGTGGATGATATGCAGGTGTACTTGCCTCTGCTGAGTAGCATATTAATGTGTGCAATTTCATTGCTATGGGGATGACATGCAGATTTGCATACTACTATATAGATTGTTAACATGTGTAGTTGCATTGCTCCGTGGATGACAGGCAGGTGTACATATTTCTGCAGGGTAGGATATTGAAGTGTGCAGATTCTTAGGTATGTGGAAGAATTGTAGATGTACATACTTCTGCTGAGTATTATATTAATGAGTGCAGTTTCTTTGCTATGTGGAAGACATTCAGGTGTACATACATTTGCTGGCTTGGATATTGATATGTGCAGTTTCAATGCTATGTGCATGACATGCAGGTATACATACTTCTGCTGTGTAGGATATAAACGTGTGGAATTTAATTGCTATGTGGACGACATGCAGGTGTACATATGACTGCTGGGTATGATATTGATGTGTGCAGTTTCTTTGGTATGTGGAAGATATGCAGGTGTACTTTCATCTGCTGGTGGGATATTGATGTGTGCAGGTTCATAGCTGTGTATATGAAATGCAGGTGTACATACTCTTGCAGGGTAGGGTATTAATGTGAGCAGTTTCATTGCTATGTGAATGACATGCAGGTGTTCATGCTACTGAAGGGTAGGATATTTATATGTGTGAAGTTTTATTGCAATGTGGATGACATGCCGGTGTGCATACTTCTGCAAAGTTGGATATTAATGAGGGCAGTTTCAGTGCTATGTGGTGACATACAGGTGTTCATACTTCTGCTGTGCAGGTTATCAATGTGTGCATTTTTATTGCTGTGTGCTTGACATGCAGGTGTACATAATTTGGCTGGGTAGGCTATCAATGTGTTGCAGTTTCATTGCTATGTGGAACACATACAGATGTGCATTCCCTTGCTGTGCAAGGATATCAGTGTGTGCAGGTTCATTGCAATGTGGATGAAATACTAGTGTACATACTTCTGCAGGGTAGAATAATGTTGTGTGCAATTTCATTGCTGTGTGGATGACTTGAAGGTTTACAAACTACTACATAGAATGTTAACGTGTGCAGTTGCAGTGCTCTTTGAATGACATGCAAGCATACATACTTCTGCAGGGTAGTATATGAATCTATGCAGGTTCATTGCTATTTGGATGACATGCAGGTGTACATACTTCTGCTGGTTAGAATATTAATGTGGGTCGTGTCACTGCTGTGTGGATGACATGCAGATGTACCTACTACTGCTGGGTAGGATATGAATGTGTGCAGTTTCATTGCTATGTGGATGGCTTGCAGATGTACATACTGCTGCAGGGCAGGGTGTTAATGAGTGGAGTTTCATTGCTAAGTGGATCTGATGCAGGTGTACATTCTTCTGCTGGTTAGGATATTAATGTGCCCAGTTACCTTGTGATGTGGATGACATGCAGCTGTTCTTATGATGATGGGTTTTATATTAAAATGTGAATTTTCATTGCTATGTGGAAGACATGCAGTTGTACATACTTCTGCTGGGAAGGGTATTAATGTCTGTAGTTTCACTGCTATGTGAATACTATGCAGATGTACATACTACTGCTGATAAGGATATTAATGTTTGCAGTTTAATTGCCATGTGGATGACATGCAAGATTATATACTTCTGCATGGTAGAATATTAATGTGTGCAGTTTCAGTGCTATGTGGATGGCATGCAGGAGTACATACTTCTGCAGGGTATACTAATAATGTGCAGTTTCATTGTTGTGTGCATGACATGAAGGTTTACGTACTTCTGCTGGGTAGGATATTAATGTGTGCAGTTTCATTGCTATATGGATGACATGCTGGTGTACATACTTCTGCTTGGTAGGATATCAATGTTTTGCAGTTTCATTGCTATGTGCTTGACATGCAGATGTGCGTACTTTTGCTTGGTTGGATATCAATGTATGCAGTTTATTTGCTATGTGCATGACATGTAGGTGTACATACTTCTGCAGAGTAGGACATTAATGTGTGCAGTTTAATTGCTATGTGGATGACATGCAGGTGTCCATACTATGCTGGGTAGGATATGAATGTGTGCAGTTTCATTGCTATGTGGATGACATGCAGCTGTACATACTTCTGCTGGGTGTGATATCAATGTGTGTCATTTCATTGCTATGTGGAAACATGCAGGAGTACATACTACTCCTGGGTACGATATTAATGTGTGCAATGTCATTGCTATGTTGATGACATGCAGGTGTGCATATTTCTTCAGGACAGGATATGCATGTGTGCAGTTTCATTGCTGTGTGGCTGTCATACAGGTGTACATACTTCTGCTTGGTAGAATATTAATATGTGCAATTTCATTGCTATGTGGTTAACATGCAGGTGTGCATAATCTTGCTTGGAAGGATATCAATGTGCACAGCTTCTTTGCTACGCGGATGACATGCAGGTGTACATACTTCTGCAGGGTAGGACTTTAAATTGTGCAGTTTCATCGCTATGTGGATGACATGCAGGAGTACATACATCTGCTGGGTAAGAACATAATGTGTGCAGTTTCATTCCTATGTTGATGATGTATAGGTGTACATATATTGCTGGGTAGGATATATGTGCAGTTGCATTGCTATGTGGATGACATGAATGTGTACATTTGTTGCTGGGTAGGATATTAATATGTGCAGTTTCATTACTATGTGGATGACATGCAGGTGTACATACTTCTAGGGTAGGATATTAATGGGTGCAGATTAATTGCTTTGTGGATGGCATGCAGATGTACATACTTTAGTTCAGTGGGATGCTAATATGTGCAGTTTCATTGCTTTGTGGATGACATGCAGGTGTACATACTTCTGATGGGTAGGATAGTGTTGGGTGCAGTTTCATTGCTATGTGGATGACATGCTGGTGTACATACTACAGTTGGGTAGGATAGTGTTGGGTGCAGTTTCTTTGCCATGTGGAAGATATGCAGGTGAACTTACTTCTGCTGGGAAACATATCAATATGTGCAATTTCATTGCTATGTGGATGACATGCAGGAGTATATACTTCTGATGGGTATGATATCAATGTGTGCAGTTTTATTGCTATGTGTATGAAATGCAGGTGTACATACGTTGCTGGGCAGGATATTAATATGTGCTTTTTCATTGCTATGCAGATGGTCATACTACTGCTTGGTATGATATCAATGTGAGCAGTTTCATTGCTTTGTGGATGAACTGTAGGTGTACATACTACTGCTGGGTAGGATATTAATGTGTCCAGTTTCACTGCTATGTGGATGACATGCTGGCGTTCATACTTCTGCTGGGTAGAATATTAATGTGTGCAGTTTCATTGCTATGTACATGACATGCAGGTGAACATACTTCTACTGGGTAGGATGTCAATGTGTGCATTTACAGTTCTATGTGGATGATATTCAGGTGTACATACTTCTTCTGGTTATGATATTAATGTGGCAGTTTCATTGCTATGTGGATGACATTCAGGAGTATATACTACTGCTGGGTATGATATTAATGTGTGCAGTTGGATTGCTATGTGGAACACATACAGATGTACCTATGTCTGCTGAGGATGATATTAATGTGTGCAGTTTCATTGCTTTGTTGATGGTACGCATGTGTACATACTTCAGGTTGGTAGAATATCAATGTGTGTTAATATATTGTTATGAGGATGACATGCCAGTGCTTTTACTTCTCCTTGGTGGGATATTAATGCGCAGAGTTTGATTGCTTTGTAGATGACATCCAGGTGTACATACTTCTGCTGGTTGGATATTAATATGTGCAGTTCCATTGCTATGTGTATGGCATGCTGATATACAAATTACTGCTTGGGAGCATATCAGTGTGTGCAGTTTCATTGTTATGTGGATGACATGCAGGTGTACATTCGTTGTTGGGTAGGATATTAATTTGTGCATTTTCATTACTATATGGATGACATGAAGGTGTACATACTTCTACAGGGTCGGATAGTAATGTGTGCAGTTTCTTTGCTATGTGGATGACATGCAGGTGTACATACTTCTGCTGGGTGTAATATCAAAGTGTGTCATTATATTGATATGTGGATGACATGCAGGAGTATTTTCTACTACTAGGTAGGATATTAATGTGTGCAGTGTCATTGCTATGTGGATGACATGCAGGTGTATTTACTTCTGCTGGGTAGGATATTAATGTGCGCAATTTCATTGCAATGTGGATGACATGCAGGTTTACATACTTCTGCTGAGTATGATATTGATGTGTACAATTTATTTACTATGTGGAAAATAATCATGTGAACAGACTTCTGTTTGGTAGAATATTATTGTGTGCAGTTTCATTGCTATGTGGATGACATGCACATCTGCATACTTCTGGAGGGTATGATATTTTTGTGTGCAGTGTCATTGCTATGTGGATGACATGCAGGGGTACATACTTCTGCTGGGTGTAATATCAAAGTGTGTCATTATATTGATATGTGGATGACATGCAGGAGTATTTTCTACTACTAGGTAGGATATTAATGTGTGCAGTGTCATTGCTATGTGGATGACATGCAGGTGTATTTACTTCTGCTGGGTAGGATATTAATGTGCGCAATTTCATTGCAATGTGGATGACATGCAGGTTTACATACTTCTGCTGAGTATGATATTGATGTGTACAATTTATTTACTATGTGGAAGATAATCATGTGAACAGACTTCTGTTTGGTAGAATATTATTGTGTGCAGTTTCATTGCTATGTGGATGAGATGCACATCTGCATACTTCTGGAGGGTATGATATTTTTGTGTGCAGTGTCATTGCTATGTGGATGACATGCAGGGGTACATACTTCTGCAGGGCAGGATATTACTGAGCGTAGTATCATTTCTAAATAGATTGAAAGCAGGTGTACATTCTTCAGCTGTTTAGGATATGAATGTGTGCAGTTTGATTGCTATGTGGATGAGTTGCTAGTGCACATACTACAGCTGGGTAGGATATTGATGTGTGCAGTTTCTTTGCCATGTGGAAGATGTGCAGGTGAACTTACTTCTGCTGGGAAGTATATCAGTATGTGCAATTTCATTGCTATGTGGACGACATGCAGGAGTATATACTTCTGCTGGGTATCATCTTAATGTGTGTAGTTTCATTGCTATGTGGATGACAAGTAGATTAATATACTACTATATAGAATGTTAAAGTGTGCAGTTTCATTGTTCTTTGGATGACATGCAAATGTACATACTTCTGTTTGGTAGGACATTAGTGTCTGCATTTTCATTGCTATGTGGTGACTTGCAGATGTACTTATTTCTGCTTGGTAGGGATATAATGTGTGCAGTTTTGTGGATGAAATGCAGGCGTACATACATTGCTGGGTAGGATATTAATATGTGCATCTTCATTGCTATGCAGATGAGATGCAGATGTTCATACTACTGCTTGGTATGATATCAATGTGTGCAGTTTCATTGCTATGTGGATAAACTGTAGGTGTACATACTATTGCTGGGTAGGAAATTAAAGTATGCAGTTTCATTGCTATGTGGATGACAAGCTAGTGTACATACTTCAGCAGGATAGGACATGAATGTCTGAACTTAAATTGCTATGTGGATGACATGCAGGTGTACATATTTCTCCTGGGTAGAATATTTATGAGTGCAGTTTCATTGCTGTGTACATGACATGCAGCTGAACATACTTCTACTGGGTAGGATGTCAATGTGTGCAATTACAGTTCTATGTGGATGACATTCAGGTGTACATACTTCTGGGTATATTAATGTGGCAGTTTCATTGCTAAGTGGATGACACGCAGGAGTATATACTACTGCTGGGTATGATATTAATGTGTGCAGTTGGATTGCTATGTGGAAGACATACAGATGTACATATGTCTGCTGAGGATGATATTAATGAGTGCAGTTTTTTTGCTTAGTGGAAGAAATGCAGGTGTGCATACTTCTGCTGGTTAGGATATTAATGTGTGCAGTTTCATTGCTATGTGGATGACATGCAGTTGTACATTCTTCTTCTGTGTAGAATACTAATATGAGCAGTTTCATTGCTATGTGGATGACATGCAGATATACTTACTCTTGCTTTGCAGGATATCAATGTGTGCAATTTCATGGTTATGTGGATGACATGGAGGTTTGCATACTACTATATAGAATGTTAATGTGTGTAGTTGCATTGCTCTGTGGATGACATGCAGGTGTACACACTTCTGCAGGGTATGATATTGATGTGTGCAGTTTCTTTGCTTTGTGGAAGATATGCAGGTGTACTTACTTTTGCTGGGTAGGATATTAATGTGTGCAGTTTCATAGCTATGTGGGAGATATTCAGGTGTACATTCTTCTGCTTTGTAGGATATTAATGTGTGCAGTTTCATTGCTAAGTAGATGCCATGCAGGTGTACATACTTCTGCATGGTAGGATATTGATGAGTGCAGTTTCAGTGCTATGCGGATGATATGCAGGTGTACATACTTCTGCTGTGTAACATTTTAATATGTGCAATTTCATTGATATGTGGATGACATGCAGGTGTACATATGAATTCTGGGTATGATATTGATGTGTTTAGTTTCCTTGGTATGTGGAAGATATGTAGGTGTACATACTTCCGCTGTGTGGGATATTAATGTGTGCAATTTCATTGCTATATGGACAATATGCAGGTGTACATATGACTGCTGTAAATAATATTTATGTGTGCAGTTTCTTTGGTATGTGGAAGGTATGCAGGTGTACATAATTCTGCTGGGTAGGGTATTGATTTGTGCAGTTTCATTGCTGTGTGCATAACATGCAAATGTACATACTCTTGCTGGGCAGGGTATTAATGTGAGACATTTCATTGCTATGTGGATGACATGCAGGTGTACATTCTTCTGCATAGTAGGGTAATAATGTGTCCCCGTTTCCTTGCTATGTTGATGACATGCAGGTGTACATATGTTGCTGTGTATGATATTAATATGTTGAATTTCATTACTATGCAGATGACATGCAGGTATTAATTCTTCTGCAGGGTAGGATATTAAGGTGTCCAGGTACTTTGCTATGTGGATGACATGTGGGTGTACATACCTTGTTGGGTAGGATATTTATATGTGTGCAGTTTCATTGCTATGTGGATGAAATGCAGGTGTTCATATTTCTACTGTGTAGGATAATAACGTGTGCAGAGTCATTGCTATGTGGATGCCATGCAGGTGTACATTCTTCTGCATGTGTCTAGTTTCATTGCTATGTGGATGACATGCAGGCTTACATAATACTATATAGAATGTTAACATGTGTAGTTTCATTGCTCTGTGGATGACATGCAGATCTACATACTTCTGCTGGGTAGGATATTAGTATGAGCAGTTTTATTGCTATGTGGATGACACACAGGTGTGCATACTACTGCTGGGTAGGATATGAATATGTTCAGTTTCATTGCTATGTGAATGACACGCAGGTGTACATACTACTGCTGGGTAGAATATTGATGTGTGCAGTTTCATTGCTATGAGGATGACATGCAAATGTACATTGTTCTGTTGGGTAGGATATTGATGTGTGCAGTATAACTGCTATGTGGATGACATGCAGATGTACATACTTCTGCTGGGTAGGATATTAATGTGTCCGGGTATTTTGTTATGTGAATGACATTCAGGTGTACATACATGGCTAGGTAACATGTTAATAAGTGCAGTTTCATTTCTATGAGGATGACATTCAGGTGAACATACTTCTGCTGGGTAGAATATTATTGTGTGCAGATTCATTGCTATGTAGAAGAAGTGCAGGTGCACATCCTACTTCTATATAGAATTCTAACGTGTAGTTTCATTGCTATATGGATGAAATGTAGGTTTACACACTTTAGCTGCTTAGGATATTAATGTGTGTAGCTTCATTGCTATGTAGATAATATGCAGATGTACATATGTCTGCTGGGGATGATATTAGTGTAATCAGTCTCATTGCTATGTGAATGACATGCAGGAGTACATTTTTCTGCTGGGTAGATATTAACATGTGCTGTTTCATGGCTAAGTAGATGGCATGAGGGTGTCCATACTTCTTTAGGGTAGGATATTAATGTGTGCAGTGTCACTGCTATGTGGATGACTTGCAGGTTTACAAACTACTGCTGGGTATGATATTGATGTGTGCAGTTTCTTTGGTATGTGGAAGATACGCAAGCGTATACACTTCTGCTGGGTAGGATATTGATCTCTGCTTTTTCATTGCTTTGTGGATGACATGCAGGTGTACATACTACCGGTGGGTTTGGATATTGATGTCTGCAGTTTCATTGCTTTGTGGATGAAATGCAGGTTTATAAAGTTTTGCTGGGTAGGATATTAATATGTTCAGTTTCATTTGCTATGTGGATGACATGCAGTTGTACATATGTTGCTGGGTAGGATATTAATGTGAGCAGTTTCTTGGCTTTGTGGATGACATGCAGGTGTACATACATTGCTGGGAAGGATATTAATATGTGCAGTTTCATTGCTATGTGGATGAAATGTAAAAGAAAAAGGAAAAAGAAAAATAGGGCATTTATTAAAGCTAAATTAAGTAACTCTCAAAAGAACTGGCTTGACTATAAACAATGCTTAAAAATATCTAAAAAAAAGTATTAGAAAAGCAAAGAGAGATCATGAATATAGGCTAGCTGCAAATGTTAAAGACAACTATAAAGCCTTTTATACTTATATAAATAGTAAAAGGGGTGGTGCGCCTGTTATTGGCCATTAGAAAATCAAGATGGAGAATTACAAACTGATAAAACAGATATGGCTGTAATTTGTACTAACTATTTTTCTTCAGTCTTTAATAACAAAACTACCCCCACTAAGAATCACAATATTCATTCTACCATCACACAATATAAGATTGAGGATACGGAAATGGAGAAATTACTTTTGGGACCTAACCCTAATAAATCGGCTGGACCTGATGGAATTCACCCCTGTATTTTGAAAGAACTGGCACTTTCCCTATCTGGTCCATTGGCTGCTCTATTTACAAAATATCTTACAGAAGGTGAGGTTTTGGATGAATGGAGACAGGCTACTGTAATTACCATTTATAAAAACAAAGGATATAAACATAATGTTACAAATTATAGACCCATCAGTTTAACCTCTGTCCTGAGTAAAATCATGGAGGGTATAATAAAAAATTATATAGAGACTATTATACAACCAGATCAAACACAGCATGGATTTGTTAAATCCCATTCCTGTATGACTTACCTGCTTGAATTTTACGGTGTTGTTAGTGTGGCTTTGGATGGGGGTGAAGCTGTGGATGTAATTCTACTGGACTTTTCAAAGGCCTTTGATAAGGTGCCGCATGGAGAACTTATTGATACCATAATAGAAATGGGACTCGACAGGAACATAACTGGATGGATAGAGTCTTGGCTATTTGAGAGGAGGCAGCAAGTTTGTATAAAGGGTTATTACTCAGAATACAAACCAGTGACTAGTGGGGTACCACAGGGTTCTGTACTGGGACCCTGTCTTTTTAATCTCACTAACATCTCCATCTAATGTCTGGTTAACTAAATTTGCTGATGATACTTGCATAGGCCACACAATTAATAAACCTGAGGATGTATGTACTTTGCAATGCACATTAAATGAACTTGAAAATTGGGCATTAACAAAAAAACTTCTGTTCAATATTGAGAAATGCGTTGTAATGCACTTTGGGAAAGATAATCCATTAGCTAATTATTCTATGGGTAACAAAACTCTTAAGGCTGTTGAAGATGAGCGAGACCTGGGAATTAGGGTCAAAAATGATTTAAAATTTGGATTACATTGCCAACAAATTATTAATAAAGCAGGGGTATTCTCCACTGTATTAAAAAGTATATTATAAATACAAGTACAGGGTTCTACTCTCATTGTATTCCTCATTGGTTAGGCCTCATGTTGAGTACTGTGCCCAGTTTTGGTCCCCTCGTGACAGGGGTTCCATAAATGCCCTTGAACTTATTCAGAGAAGGGCAACTAAAAGAATCAGTGAAGTTCAGGGAATAGATTATGAAAATAGACTTACAAAATGTGGACTCTATAGTCTAGAATATCATAGACTGAGAGGGGACTTGTGTCTTGTGTATAAAGCTCTACACGATAGTACCATATGGGATTCTTTGGGACTGGTTTTTAGAGAAGTAGTCTATGAAACTAGGGCTCACCCACTACAATAATTGGTAGAACGATGCAGAACTAAACACAGAAATTCTTGGTTCTCTGTCAGACTGTCTAAAATTTGGAATACGCTACCACTCTCTGGGTGACTAGTGAAACTATGAATTTGTTTAAAACCAGATTGGATAAATTTCTAAGAGACAAATCAATCAAGGGTTATGACTAATTACACTGGTGAACAAGATGGACTTCAGTCTTCTCGTCTCTAACCTACCTATGATACCTATGAAATGAAGGTTTATAAAGTTTTGCTGGGTAGGATAGTAATGTGTGGTTTCATTGCTATGTAGATGATATGCAGGTGTACATACTTCTGCTGGGCAGGGTATCAATGTGTGCTGTTTCATTGCTATGTGGATGACATGCAGATTTGCATACTACTATGTAGAATGTTAATGTGTGTAGATGCATTGCTCTGTGGATGACAGGCAGGTGTAAATACTTCTGCAGGGTAGGATATTGAAGTGTGCAGATTCTTAGCTATGTGGAAGATATGTAAGTGTACATACTTCTGCTGGGTATTATATTAATGTGTGCAGTTTCATGCTATATGGAAGACATGCAGGTGTACATTCTTATGCTAGGTAGGATATTAATGTGTGCAGTTTCATAGCTAAGTAGATGGCATACCGGTGTACATACTTCTGATGGGTAGGATATTGATGTGTGTACTTTCAGTTCTACGTGGATGATATGCAAGTGTACTTGCCTCTGCTGAGTAGCATATTAATGTGTGCAATTTCATTGCTATGGGGATGACATGCAGATTTGCATACTACTATATAGATTGTTAACATGTGTAGTTGCATTGTTCCGTGGATGACAGGCAGGTGTACATACTTCTGCAGGGTAGGATATTGAAGTGTGCAGATTCTTAGGTATGTGGAAGAATTGTAGGTGTACATACTTCTGCTGAGTATTATATTAATGAGTGCAGTTTCTTTGCTATGTGGAAGATATTCAGGTGTACATACATATGCTGGCTTGGATATTGATATGTGCAGTTTCATTGCTATGTGCATGACATGCAGGTATACATACTTCTGCTGCGTAGGTTATAAACGTGTGGAATTTAATTGCTATGTGGACGACATGCAGGTGTGCATATGACTGCTGGGTATGATATTGATGTGTGCAGTTTCTTTGGTATGTGGAAGATATGCAGGTGTACTTTCATCTGCTGGTGGGATATTGATGTGTGCAGGTTCATAGCTGTGTATATGAAATGCAGGTGTACATACTCTTGCAGGGTAGGGTATTAATGTGAGCAGTTTCATTGCTATGTGAATGACATGCAGGTGTTCATACTACTGAAGGGTAGGATATTTATATGTGTGAAGTTTCATTGCAATGTGGATGACATGCCGGTGTGCATACTTCTGCAAAGTTAGATATTAATGAGGGCAGTTTCAGTGCTATGTGATGACATACAGGTGTTCATACTTCTGCTGTGCAGGTTATCAATGTGTGCATTTTTATTGCTGTGTGCTTGGCATGCAGGTGTACATAATTTGGCTGGGTAGGCTATCAATGTGTTGCAGTTTTATTGCTATATGGAACACATACAGATGTGCATTCTCTTGCTGTGCAAGGATATCAGTGTGTGCAGGTTCATTGCAATGTGGATGAAATACTGGTGTACATACTTCGGCAGGGTAGAATAATGTTGTGTGCAATTTCTTTGCTGTGTGGATGACTTGAAAGTTTACAAACTACTACATAGAATGTTAACGTGTGCAGTTGCAGTGCTCTCTGAATGACATGCAATCATACAAACTTCTGCAGGGTGGTATATGAATCTATGCAGGTTCATTGCTATTTGGATGACATGCAGGTGTACATATTTCTGCTGGTTAAAATATTAATGTGGGTCGTGTCATTGCTGTGTGGATGACATGCAGATGTACCTACTACTGCTGGGTAGGATATGAATGTGTGCAGTTTCATTGCTATGTGGATGACATGCAGGTGAATATATGACTGCTGGGTATGATAATGATGTGTCCAGTTTCTTTGGTGTGTGGAAGATAAGCAGGTGTACATACTTCTCCTGGGTAGGATATAAATGTGTGCAGTTTCATTGCTATGTGGATGAAAAGCAAGTGTACATCCTACCTCTATATAGAATTTTAATATGTAGTTTCATTGCTATATGGATGACATGCAGGTGTATATACTTCTGCTTTGCATGATATCAATGTGGGCAGTTTCATTGCTGTGTGCATGACATGCAGATATACTTACTCTTGTTGTGTAGAATATCAATGTTTGCAGTTTCTCTCCTGAGTGGATGACATGCAGGTGTACATACTTCTGTAGGGTAGGATATTGTTGTGTGGAATTTCATTGCTATGTCGATGCCATGAAAGTTTACATACTACTATATAGAAAGTTCACGTGTGTAGTTGCATTGCTCTGTGGATGACATGCAGGTGTGCATACTTCTGCAGGGTTGGATATTGATTTGAGCAGTTTCATTGCTATGTGGATGATGTGCAGGAGAACATATGACTGCTGGTTATGATATTGATGCATGTAGTTTGTTTGGTATGTGGTATATTTGCAGGTGTACATTCTTCTGCGTAGTAGATAATAAGTGTCCAGTTTCCTTGCTATATGGATGACATGCAGGTGTACATTCATTGCTGGGTAGGATATTAATATGTGCAGTTTCATTACTATGCAGATGACATGCAGGTGTACATACTTCTGCTGGACAGGATTTCAATGTGTGTTGTTTCATTGCTGTGTGCATGACATGCAGGTGTACATACTTTGGCTGGGTGGGACATCAAAGTTTTGCAGTTTCATTGCTATGTGGTTGACATGCAGATGTACATACTTTTGGTGCATAGGATATCAATGTGTTGCAGTTTCATTGCTATGTGGAAGACATACAGATGTACATACTACTGCTGTGCAGGATATCAATGTGTACAGTTGCATTGCTATGCGGATGACATGCAGGAGTACATTATTCTGCAGGGTAGGATATTGTTGTGTGCAATTTCATTGCTATGTGGATGACATGCAGGTTTACATACTACTATATATAATGTAAATGTGTGTGGTTGCAGTGTTCTGTGGATGACATGCAGGTGTACGTACTTCTGCATGGTAGGATATGAATCTATGCAGGTTCATTGCTATTTGGATGACATGCAAGTGTACATACTTCTGCTGGGTAGAATATTAATGTGTGCAGTTTCATTCATATGTGGATGAAATGCAGGTGTAAATACTTCTGCTGGGAGAATATTAATATGTGCAGTTTCCTTGCTATGTGGAAGACATGCAAGTGTATATGCTACTACTCTATACAATTCTAACATGTAGTTTCATAGCTATATGTATGAAATGCAGGTTTACACATTTTTGCTGGGTAGGTTATTAATGTGGGTATTTTCATTGCTATGTAGATAATATGCAGATGTGCATACTATTGCTGGGTAGGATATCAATGTATGCAGTTGCATTGCAATGTGGATGACATGCAGGTGTACATAATTCTGCCTCTCAGGATATCAAAGTGTGTAGTTTCATTGCTGTGTGCATGACATGCAGATGTACATACTTTGGCTGGGTAGGATATCAATATGTTTCAGTGTCATTGTTATGTGGATAACATGCAGATGTACATACTCTTGCTGTGTATGATGTCAATGTATGCAGTTTTGTTGCTATGTGGATGACATTCAGGTGTACGTACTTCAGCAGGGTAGGATATGAGTGTGTGAAGTTTCATTGCTATGTGGATGAAAAGCAGGTGTACATACTTCAGCTGGGTAGAATATTAATGTGTGCACTTTTTAATTGCTATGTGGATTACATGCAAGTGTACATACAGCACTTCTGCAGTGTAGGATATTGATGCATAAAGTTTCATGACATGCTTCTTCTATATAGAATTTTAACATTTAGTTTCATTGTTATATGGATAAAATGCAGGTCTATGCACTTCTGCTGAGTAGCATATTAATGTGTATTGTTTCATAGCTTTGTAGATGACATACAGGTATAGGTGCTTTCACTGGGTAGGCTATCAGTGTGTTGCTGTTTCATTGTTACTTGGATGACAGGCGGATGTACATACTTCTGCAGGGTAGAATATTAATGTGTGGTTTTCTTGCTATGTGGTTGACATGCAGGTGTGCATTCTTATGTGGAGCAGGATAATAATGTGTCCAGTTTACTTGCTGTGTGAATGACATGCAGGTGTACATTCATTGCTGGGTAGGATATTAATAGGTGTAGTTTCATTACTACGTGGATGACATGCAGGTGTACATACTTCTGCTGGGTAGGATATTAATGTGTCCATGTACTTTGCTATGTGGATGACAAGCAGGTGAACATACTTCTGCTGGCAGCATATTAATGTTTGCAGTTTCATTGCTTTGTGGATGACACGTGAGTGTACATGCTACTTCTGTATAGCAATCTAAGGTGTAGTTTCATTGCTATATGAATGAAGTGCAGGTTTATACACTTTTGCCTGGTAGGATATTAATGTGTTTAGTTTAGTGTAATGTACATGATATGCCAATGTACTTACTACTGCTGAGTAAGCTATTAATGTGTGCAGTTTCATTGCAATGTGGATGACATGCAGGTGTACATACTTTTGCTGAGCAGGATATCAATGTGTGTAGTTTTATTGCTGTGTGAATTACAAGCAGATGTACATACTCTTGTGTGTAGGATATCAATGTGTGCAGTTTCACTGCTATGTTGATGACATGCAGGTGTACATACTTCTGCAGGGTAGTATACTCATGTGTGCAATTTCATTGCTATGTAGATGAAAGGAGATGTGCATTCTTCTGCTGTCTAGGATATTGATGAGTGCAGTTTCTTTGTTATGTGGAAGACAAGCAGATGTACATACTTCTGCTAGGTATTATATTAATGTGTGCAGTTTCATTTCTATGTGGATGACATGCAGGTGTACATGCTTCTGTTGGGTAGTAAATTGATGTGTGCAGTTTCATTGCTACATGGATGACTTGCAGATGTACATGCTTCTGTTGGGTACTATATTGATGTGTGCAGTTTCTTTGCTATGTGGATGACATGCAGATGTACATGCCTCTGTTGTGTAGTATAGTGATGTGTGCAGTTTCCTTTTTATGTGGATGACATGCAGGTGTATATTCTTCTGCGGAGTAAGATAATAATGAGTGCAGTTTCACTGCAGTGTGGATGACATGCAGGTGTACATACTTCTGCTGGGTATTATATTCATGTCTGCAGTTTCATTGCTATGTGGATGACATGCATGTTTGCATACTGCTATTTAGAATGTTAACGTGTGTAGTAGCATTGCTCTGTGGCTGACATGAAGGTGTACATACTTCTGCAGGGTAGGATATGAATGTGTGCAGTTTCATTGCTATGTAGATGAAAGCAGATGTGCATTCTTCTACTGGGTAGGATATTGAAGAGTGCAGTTTCTTAGCTATGTGGAAGACAAGCAGGTGAACCTACTTCTACTGGGTAGGATATTAATGTGTGCAATTTCATTGTTATGAGGATGACATGCTGGTTTACATACTTCTGCTGGGTAGTATATTAATGTGTGCTGATTCATTTCAATGTGGATGACAAGCAAGTGTACATGCTTCTGTTGGGTAGTATATTGATGTGTGCAGTTTCATTGCTTTGTGGATGACATGCAGATGTACATGCTTCCGTTGGGTACTATATTGATCTGTGCAGTTTCTTTGCTATGTGGATGACATGCACGTGTTCATACTTCTGCTGGGCAGGATATCAATATGTACAGTTTCATTGCTGTGTGCATGACAAGCAAGTGTACATACTTTGGCTGGGTAGGATATCAATGTGTCGCAGTTACATTGCTAAGTGGTTGACATGAAGAATGTACAAACTTTTGCTGTGAAAGATATCATAGATACATAGACAGTGTTGGCAGATAAGGGCCTATGGCCCACCCAGTCTGCCCATTTGAGCTTGTAAGTTCAGTTTGTTTTCCTAGAAGTCTGTTGCCCCTTACCCCTGACCTCCAAAATATGTTGCAGTTTCATTGCTATGTGTAAGATATGCAGATGTACATAATCTTTTTGTGCAGTATATCAATGTATGCAGTTTCATTGCTATGTGGATGACATGCAGGTGTACATACTTCTGCAGGGTAGGATATTGATGTGTGCAGTTTCATTGCTATGTGGATGGCTTGCAGATGTACATACTGCTGCAGGGTAGGGTGTTAATGAGTGAAGTTTCATTGCAAAGTGGATCTGATGCAGGTGTACATTCTTCTGCTGGATAGGATATTAATGTGCCCAGTTACCTTGTGATGTGAATGACATGCAGCTGTTCTTATGATGATGGGTATTATATTAAAATGTGAATTTTCATTGCTATGTGGAAGACATGCAGTTGTACATACTTCTGCTGGGAAGGGTATTAATGTCTGTAGTTTCACTGCTATGTGAATACTATGCAGATGTACATACTACTGCTGATAAGGATATTAATGTTTGCAGTTTAATTGCCATGTGGATGACATGCAGAATTATATACTTCTGCAGGGTAGAATATTAATGTGTGCAGTTTCAGTGCTATGTAGATGGCATGCAGGAGTACATACTTCTGCAGGGTAGGATATTGATGTGTGCAGTTTCATTGCTATGTGGATGGCTTGCAGATGTACATACTGCTGCAGGGTAGGGTGTTAATGAGTGAAGTTTCATTGCAAAGTGGATCTGATGCAGGTGTACATTCTTCTGCTGGATAGGATATTAATGTGCCCAGTTACCTTGTGATGTGAATGACATGCAGCTGTTCTTATGATGATGGGTATTATATTAAAATGTGAATTTTCATTGCTATGTGGAAGACATGCAGTTGTACATACTTCTGCTGGGAAGGGTATTAATGTCTGTAGTTTCACTGCTATGTGAATACTATGCAGATGTACATACTACTGCTGATAAGGATATTAATGTTTGCAGTTTAATTGCCATGTGGATGACATGCAGAATTATATACTTCTGCAGGGTAGAATATTAATGTGTGCAGTTTCAGTGCTATGTAGATGGCATGCAGGAGTACATACTTCTGCAGGGTAGAATTTTAATGTGTGCAGTTTCATTGTTGTGTGCATGACATGAAGGTTTACGTACTTCTGCTGGGTAGGATATTAATGTGTGCAGTTTCATTGCTATGTGGATGACATGCTGGTGTACATACTTCTGCTTGGTAGGATATCAATGTTTTGCAGTTTCATTGCTATGTGCTTGACATGCAGATGTGCGTACTTCTGCAGGGTAGGACATTAATGTGTGCAGTTTCATTGGTATGTGGATGATATGCAGGTGTCCATACTATGCTGGGTAGGATACGAATGTGTGCAGTTTCATTGCTATGTGGATGACATGCAGGTGTACATACTTCTGCTGGGTGTGATATCAATGTGTGTCATTTTATTGCTATGTGGAAACATGCAGGAGGAATACTACTCCTGGGTAGGATATTAATGTGTGCAATGTCATTGCTATGTTGATGACATGCAGGTGTGCATATTTCTTCAGGACAGGATATGCGTGTGTGCAGTTTCATTGCTGTGTGGCTGTCATACAGGTGTACATACTTCTGCTTGGTAGAATATTAATATGTGCAATTTCATTGCTATGTGGTTAACATGCAGATGTGCATAATCTTGCTTGGAAGGATATCAATGTGCACAGCTTCTTTGCTATGCGGATGACATGCAGGTGTACATACTTCTGCAGGGTAGGACTTTAAATTGTGCAGTTTCATTGCTATGTGGATGACATGCAGGAGTACATACATCTGCTGGGTAAGAACATAATGTGTGCAGTTTCATTGCTATGTTGATGATGTATAGGTGTACATACATTGTTGGGTAGGATATTAATATGTGCAGTTGCATTGCTATGTGGATGACATGCAGGTGAACATTCGTTGCTGGGTAGGATATTAATATGTGCAGTTTCATTACTATGTGGATGACATGCAGGTGTACATACTTCTAGGGTAGGTTATTAATGGGTGCAGATTAATTGCTTTGTGGATGACATGCAGATGTACATACTTTAGTACTGTGGGATACTAATGTGTGCAGTTTCATTGCTTTGTGGATGACATGCAGGTGTACATACTTCTGATGGGTAGGCTATTAATGTGTGCAGTTTCATTGCTATGTGGATGACATGCTGGTGTACATACTACAGTTGGGTAGGATAGTGTTGGGTGCAGTTTCTTTGCCATGTGGAAGACATGCAGGTGAACTTACTTCTGCTGGGAAACATATCAATGTGTGCAATTTCATTGCTATGTGGACGACATGCAGGAGTATGTACTTCTGCTCAGTATGATATCAATGTGTGCAGTTTCATTGCTATGTGGATGACATGTAGGTTAACATACTACTATATAGAATGTTAAGGTGTGTAGTTTCATTGTTCTTTGGATGACATGCAAATGTACATACTTCTGTTTGGTAGGACATTAGTGTGTGCATTTTCATTGCTATATGGTGACTTGCAGATGTACTGAATTCTGCTTGGTAGGAATATAATGTGTGCAGTTTTATTGCTATGTGGATGAAATGCAGGTGTACATACGTTGCTGGGTAGGATATTAATATGTGCATTTTCATTGCTATGCAGATGGTCATACTACTGCTTGGTATGATATAAATGTGTGCAGTTTCATTGCTATGTGGATGAACTGTAGGTGTACATACTACTGCTGGGTAGTATATTAATGTGTCTAGTTTCATTGCTATGTGGATGACATGCTGGTTTACATACTTCTGCTGGGTAGAATATTAATGTGTGCAGTTTCATTGCTATGTACACGACATGCAGGTTGAACATACTTCTACTGGGTAGGATGTCAATGTGTGCATTTACAGTTCTATGTGGATGATATTCAGGTGTACATACTTCTTCTGGGTATGATATTAATGTGGCAGTTTCATTGCTATATGGATGACATGCAGGAGTATATACTACTGCTAGGTATGATATTAATGTGTCCCCGTTGGATTGCTATGTGGAACACATACAGATGTACATATGTCTGCTGAGGATGATATTAACGTGTGCAGTTTCATTGCCTTGTTGTTAATACACATGTGTACATACTTCAGGTTGGTAGAATATCAATGTGTGTTAATATATTGTTATGAGGATGAAATGCCAGTGTTTGTACTTCTCCTGGGTGGGATATTAATGTGCGCAGTTTTATTGCTTTGTAGATGACATCCAGGTGTACATACTTCTGCTGGTTGGATATTAATATGTGCAGTTGCATTGCTATGTGTATGACATGCAGATGTACAAACTACTGCTTGGGAGGATATCAGTGTGTGCAGTTTCATTGTTATGTGGATGACATGCAGGTGTACATTCATTGTTGGGTAGGATATTAATATGTGCATTTTCATTACTATGTGGATGACATGAAGGTGTACATACTTCTGCTGGGTGTGATATCAAAGTGTGCCATTATATTGATAGGTGGATGACATGCAGGGGTATTTTCTACTACTAGGTCGGATATTAATGTGTGCAGTGTCATTGCTATGTGGATGACATGCAGGTGTATACATTTCTGCAGGATAGGATATGAATGTGTGCAGTTGCATTGTGTTGTGAATGACATGCAGGTGTATTTACTTCTTCTGGGTAGGATATTAATGTGCGCAATTTCATTGCAATGTGGATGACATGCAGGTTTACATACTTCTGCTGAGTATGATATTGATGTGTACAATTTATTTACTATGTGGAAGATAATCAGGTGAACAGACTTCTGTTTGGTAGAATATTATTGTGTGCAGTTTCATTACTATGTGGATGACATGCACATGTGCATACTTCTGGTGGGTATGATATTTTTGTGTGCAGTGTCATTGCTATGTGGATGACATGCAGGTGTACATACTTCTGCAGGGTAGGATATTATTGAGTGTAGTATCATTGCTAAATAGATTGCAAGCAGGTGTACATTCTTCAGCTGTTTAGGATATGAATGTGTGCAGTTTGATTGCTATGTGGATGAGTTGCAAGTGCACATACTACAGCTGGGTAGGATATTGATGTGTGCAGTTTCTTTGCCATGTGGAAGATGTGCAGGTGAACTTTACTGCTGGGAAGTATATCAATATGTGTAATTTCATTGCTATGTGGACGACATGCAGGAGTATATACTTCTGCTGGGTATGATCTTAATGTGTGTAGTTTCATTGCTATGTGGATGACAAGTAGGTTAACATACTACTATATAGAATGTTAAAGTGTGTAGTTTCATTGTTCTTTGGATGACATGCAAATGTACATACTTCTGTTTGGTAGGACATTAGTGTCTGCATTTTCATTGCTATGTGGTGACTTGCAGATGTACTTATTTCTGCTTGGTAGGGATATAATGTGTGCAGTTTTGTGGATGAAATGCAGGTGTACATATGTTGCTGGGTAGGATATTAATATGTGCATCTTCATTGCTATGCAGATGAGATGCAGATGTTCATACTACTGCTTGGTATGAAATCAATGTGTGCAGTTTCATTGCTATGTGGATAAACTGAATTGCACATACTACTGCTGGGTAGGAAATTAAAGTATGCAGTTTCATTGCTATGTGGATGACATGCTAGTGTACATACTTCAGCAGGATAGGACATGAATGTCTGAACTTAAATTGCTATGTGGATGACATGCAGGTGTACATACTTCTCCTGGGTAGAATATTTATGTGTGCAGTTTCATTGATTTGTACATGACATGCAGGTGAACATACTTCTACTGGGTAGGATGTCAATGTGTGCAATTACAGTTCTATGTGGATGACATTCAGGTGTACATACTTCTGGGTATATTAATGTGGCAGTTTCATTGCTATGTGGATGACACACAGGAGTATATACTACTGCTGAGTATGATATTAATGTGTGCCATTGGATTGCTATGTGGAAGACATACAGATGTACATATGTCTGCTGAGGATGATATTAATGTGTGCAGTTTCATTGCTTTGTTGATGATTCGCAGGTGTACATACTTCTGTTTGGTAGGATATTAATGTGTGGAAATATATTGTTATGAGGATGACATGCCAGTGTTTGAACTTCTCCTGGGTAGGATATTAATGTGTGTAGTTTGATTGCTTTGTGGATGACATTCAGGTGTACATACTTCAGCTTGTTGGATATTAATGTGTTCAGTTTCATTGCTACATGTATGACATGCAGATGTATATACTGCTGCTGGGTAGGATATCAATATGTTGCAGTTTCTTTACTACGTGGATGACATGCTTTTGTTAATAATTCTTCTGGTTAGGATATTGATGTGTGCAATTTCATTGCATTGTGGATAACATGCAGATGTACATACTGCTGCAGGGTAGGATATTAATGAGTGAAGTTTCATTGCTATGTGGATGACATGCAGGAGTATATACTGCTGCTCTGTAGGATATAAATGTGTGGAATTTAATTGCTATGTGGATGACAAGCAGGAGTATATACTTCTGCTGGGTAGGATATTAATGTGTGCAGATTCATTTCTATGTTGATGACATGCAGGTGTACTTATGACTGCTGGGTATGATATTGATGTATGCAGTTTCTTTGTTATGTGGAAGATATGCAGGTGTACATACTTCTGCTGGGTGGGATATCTGTGTACAAATATATCGTTATGTGGATGACTTGCAAGAATATATACTATTGCTGGGTATGGTATTAATGTGTGCAGTTTCTTTGCTGTTTGGATGATACGAGGGTGTACATACCTCTGCTAGGTAGAATTTCAATGTGTGTAATTATATTTCTATGTGGATGACATGCAGGAGTGTATACTTTAGCTGGGTAGGTTATTAACGTGTGCAGTTTCATTGCTATGTGGATGACAGGCAGGTGTACATACTTCTGCTGGGTAGGATATTAATGTGACCAGTTTCATTGCTGTGTGGATGACATGCAGGTGTACACACTTCTGCTGAGTAGGATATTAATGTGTGTAATTTCATTGCTATGTGAATGACATGCAGGTGTACATACTTCTGATGGGTAGGCTATTAATGTGTGCAGTTTCATTGCTATGTGGATGACATGCTGGTGTACATACTACAGTTGGGTAGGATAGTGTTGGGTGCAGTTTCTTTGCCATGTGGAAGATATGCAGGTGAACTTACTTCTGCTGGGAAACATATCAATGTGTGCAACTTCATTGCTATGTGGACGACATGCAGGAGTATATACTTCTGCTCGGTATGATATCAATGTGTGCAGTTTCATTGCTATGTGGATGACATATAGGTTAACATACTACTATATAGAATGTTAAGGTGTGTAGTTTCATTGTTCTTTGGATGACATGCAAATGTACATACTTCTGTTTGGTAGGACATTAGTGTGTGCAATTTCATTGCTCTATGGTGACTTGCAGATGTACTGAATTCTGCTTGGTAGGAATATATTGTGTGCAGTTTTATTGCTATGTGGATGAAATGCAGGTGTACATACGTTGCTGGGTAGGATATTAATATGTGCATTTTCATTGCTATGCAGATGGTCATACTACTGCTTGGTATGATATAAATGTGTGCAGTTTCATTGCTATGTGGATGAACTGTAGGTGTACATACTACTGCTGGGTAGGATATTAATGTGTCTAGTTTCATTGCTATGTGGATGACATGCTGGTTTACATACTTCTGCTGGGTAGAATATTAATGTGTGCAGTTTCATTGCTATGTACACGACATGCAGGTGAACATACTTCTACTGGGTAGGATGTCAATGTGTGCATTTACAGTTCTATGTGGATGATATTCAGGTGTACATACTTCTTCTGGGTATGATATTAATGTGGCAGTTTCATTGCTATATGGATGACATGCAGGAGTATATACTACTGCTAGGTATGATATTAATGTGTGCCGTTGGATTGCTATGTGGAACACATACAGATGTACATATGTCTGCTGAGGATGATATTAACGTGTGCAGTTTCATTGCCTTGTTGTTAATACACATGTGTACATACTTCAGGTTGGTAGAATATCAATGTGTGTTAATATATTGTTATGAGGATGACATGCCAGTGTTTGTACTTCTCCTGGGTGGGATATTAATGTGCGCAGTTTGATTGCTTTGTAGATGACATCCAGGTGTACATACTTCTGCTGGTTGGATATTAATATGTGCAGTTGCATTGCTATGTGTATGACATGCAGATGTACAAACTACTGCTTGGGAGGATATCAGTGTGTGCAGTTTCATTGTTATGTGGATGACATGCAGGTGTACATTCGTTGTTGGGTAGGATATTAATATGTGCATTTTCATTACTATGTGGATGACATGAAGGTGTACATACTTCTGCTGGGTGTGATATCAAAGTGTGCCATTATATTGATAGGTGGATGACATGCAGGAGTATTTTCTACTACTAGGTAGGATATTAATGTGTGCAGTGTCATTGCTATGTGGATGACATGCAGGTGTATACATTTCTGCAGGATAGGATATGAATGTGTGCAGTTGCATTGTGTTGTGAATGACATGCAGGTGTATTTACTTCTTCTGGGTAGGATATTAATGTGCGCAATTTCATTGCAATGTGGATGACATGCAGGTTTACATACTTCTGCTGAGTATGATATTGATGTGTTCAATTTATTTACTATGTGGAAGATAATCAGGTGAACAGACTTCTGTTTGGTAGAATATTATTGTGTGCAGTTTCATTGCTATGTGGATGACATGCACATGTGCATACTTCTGGTGGGTATGATATTTTTGTGTGCAGTGTCATTGCTATGTGGATGACATGCAGGTGTACATACTTCTGCAGGGTAGGATATTATTGAGTGTAGTATCATTGCTAAATAGATTGCAAGCAGGTGTACATTCTTCAGCTGTTTAGGATATGAATGTGTGCAGTTTGATTGCTATGTGGATGAGTTGCAAGTGCACATACTACAGCTGGGTAGGATATTGATGTGTGCAGTTTCTTTGCCATGTGGAAGATGTGCAGGTGAACTTACTTCTGCTGGGAAGTATATCAATATGTGTAATTTCATTGCTATGTGGACGACATGCAGGAGTATATACTTCTGCTGGGTATGATCTTAATGTGTGTAGTTTCATTGCTATGTGGATGACAAGTAGGTTAACATACTACTATATAGAATGTTAAAGTGTGTAGTTTCATTGTTCTTTGGATGACATGCAAATGTACATACTTCTGTTTGGTAGGACATTAGTGTCTGCATTTTCATTGCTATGTGGTGACTTGCAGATGTACTTATTTCTGCTTGGTAGGGATATAATGTGTGCAGTTTTGTGGATGAAATGCAGGTGTACATATGTTGCTGGGTAGGATATTAATATGTGCATCTTCATTGCTATGCAGATGAGATGCAGATGTTCATACTACTGCTTGGTATGAAATCAATGTGTGCAGTTTCATTGCTATGTGGATAAACTGTAGGTGCACATACTACTGCTGGGTAGGAAATTAAAGTATGCAGTTTCATTGCTATGTGGATGACATGCTAGTGTACATACTTCAGCAGGATAGGACATGAATGTCTGAACTTAAATTGCTATGTGGATGACATGCAGGTGTACATACTTCTCCTGGGTAGAATATTTATGTGTGCAGTTTCATTGATTTGTACATGACATGCAGGTGAACATACTTCTACTGGGTAGGATGTCAATGTGTGCAATTACAGTTCTATTGGATGACATTCAGGTGTACATACTTCTGGGTATATTAATGTGGCAGTTTCATTGCTATGTGGATGACACACAGGAGTATATACTACTGCTGAGTATGATATTAATGTGTGCCATTGGATTGCTATGTGGAAGACATACAGATGTACATATGTCTGCTGAGGATGATATTAATGTGTGCAGTTTCATTGCTTTGTTGATGATTCGCAGGTGTACATACTTCTGTTTGGTAGGATATTAATGTGTGGAAATATATTGTTATGAGGATGACATGCCAGTGTTTGAACTTCTCCTGGGTAGGATATTAATGTGTGTAGTTTGATTGCTTTGTGGATGACATTCAGGTGTACATACTTCAGCTTGTTGGATATTAATGTGTTCAGTTTCATTGCTACATGTATGACATGCAGATGTATATACTGCTGCTGGGTAGGATATCAATATGTTGCAGTTTCTTTACTACGTGGATGACATGCTTTTGTTAATAATTCTGCTGGTTAGGATATTGATGTGTGCAATTTCATTGCATTGTGGATGACATGCAGATGTACATACTGCTGCAGGGTAGGATATTAATGAGTGAAGTTTCATTGCTATGTGGATGACATGCAGGAGTATATACTGCTGCTCTGTAGGATATAAATGTGTGGAATTTAATTGCTATGTGGATGACAAGCAGGAGTATATACTTCTGCTGGGTAGGATATTAATGTGTGCAGATTCATTTCTATGTTGATGACATGCAGGTGTACTTATGACTGCTGGGTATGATATTGATGTATGCAGTTTCTTTGTTATGTGGAAGATATGCAGGTGTACATACTTCTGCTGGGTGGGATATCTGTGTACAAATATATCGTTATGTGGATGACTTGCAAGAATATATACTATTGCTGGGTATGGTATTAATGTGTGCAGTTTCTTTGCTGTTTGGATGATACGCGGGTGTACATACCTCTGCTAGGTAGAATTTCAATGTGTGTAATTATATTGCTATGTGGATGACATGCAGGAGTGTATACTTTAGCTGGGTAGGTTATTAACGTGTGCAGTTTCATTGCTATGTGGATGACAGGCAGGTGTACATACTTCTGCTGGGTAGGATATTAATGTGACCAGTTTCATTGCTGTGTGGATGACATGCAGGTGTACACACTTCTGCTGAGTAGGATATTAATGTGTGTAATTTCATTGCTATGTGAATGACATGCAGGTGTACATACTTCCACTGGGTAGGATATTAATGTGTGTAGTTTTATTGCTATGTGGATGACATGCAGGTGTACATACTTCTGCTGCATAGGATATTAATGTCTGCAGTTTCATTGTTACATGGATGACATGCAGATGTACATACTGCTGCAGGGTAGGATATCAATATGTTGCAGTTTCATTGCTATGAGGATAACCTGCAGGTGTTCACACTTCTGCAGGGTAGGATATTGATGTGCACAGTCATTGCTATGTGGATGACATGCAGGTTTACATATTTTTGCTATGTTGGCTATTAATGTGTGTAGTTTCATTGCTATGTGGGTGACATGCAGGTGTACATTCTTCTCCTGGGTAAAATAGTAATGTGTCCACTTACCTTACTATGTGGATGGCATGCATGTGTACATACGTTGCTGGGTATGAGATTAACATGTGCAGTTTCATTGCTATGTGGAGTACCTGCAGGTGTACATACTTCTGCAGGGCAGGATATTAATGTGTGCAGTTTCACTGCTCTGTGGATGTGATGCAGGTGTACATTCTTCTGCTGGATAGGATATTAATGTGTCCAGTTACCTTGCGATGTGGATGACATGCAGCTGTTCTTACGTTGATGGGTATTATATTAATATGTGCATTTTCATTGTTATGTGGAAGACATGCAGTTGTACATACCTCTGTTGGGTAGGATATTAATGTGTGCAGTTTCATTGCTATGTGCATGACATGCAAGTGTACATGCTACTTCTAGTTAGAATTCTAATGTTTAGTTTCATTGCTATATGAATGAGATGCAGGTTTACATACTTCTGCTGGGTAGGATATTAATGTCTGTAATTCCACTGCTATGTGAATAGTATGGAGATGTACACACTACTGCTAAGGATATTAATGTGCACAGTTTCTTTGAAATGAGGATGACATGCAGGTGTATATACTTCTGCTGGGTAGGATATTATTGTGTGCAGTTTCATTGCTGTGTGCAAGACATGAAGGTCTACATACTTCTGCTGGGTAGGATATTAATGTGTTTAGTTTCATTGCTATGTGGATGACATGCAGGTGTATATAATACTGCTGAGTACGATATTAATGTGTTTAGTTTCATTGCTATGCGGATGACATGCAGGTGTGCCTACCTCTGCAGGGTAGGATATGGATGTCTTCAGTTTCATAACTATGTGGATGACATGCAGGTGTACATACTTCTGCTGGGTAGAATATTAATGTCTGCAGTTTCATTGCTGTGAGCATGACATGCAAGTGTACATACTTCAGCTGGAAAGGACATCTGTGTGTTCAATTATATTGCAATGTGGATGACAGCCGGAGTATATACTACTGCTGGGTATTATTTTAATGTGTGAAGCTTCATTGCTATGTGGAAGACATGCAGGTGTAGATATTTCTGCTGGGTAAGATATTAATGCGTGCAATTTCATTACTATGTGGATGACATGCAGGTGTACATACTTCTGCTGAGTATGATATTAATGTGTATAGTTTCATTGTTATGTGAATGACATGCAGGTGTACATACTTCTGCTTGGTAGGATATTAATGCATGTAGTTTAATGTCTATGTGGATGTCATGCAGGTGTACATACTTCTGATGGGAAGAATATTAATGTGTGCAGTTTCATTGTTATATAGATGACATGCAGATGTGCATACTGCTGCAGGGTAGGATATCAATATGTTGCAGTTTCATTGCTATGCCGATGACATGCAGGTTTACATACTTCTGCTATGTAGGCTATTGATGTGTGCAGTTTCATTGTTATGTGGATGTCATGCAGGTGTACATACCTTGCTGGGTAGGATATTAATATGTGCAGTTTCATTGCTATGTAGATGACCTGCAGGTGTACATAGTTCTGCAGGGCAGGATATTAATGTGTGCAGTTTCATTGCTATGTGTTTGATGCAGGTGTACATTCTTCTGCTGGATAGGATATTAATGTGTCCGGTTACCTTGCAATGTGGATGACATGCAGCTTTTCTTATGTTGATGGGTATTATATTAAAATGTGCGTTTTCATTGCTATGTGGAAGACATGCAGTTGTACATACTTCTGCTGGGTAGGATATTAATGTGTGCAGTTTCATTGCTATGTGGATGACATGCAAGTGTACATACTACTTCTTGTTAGAATTCTAATGTGTAGTTTCATTGCTGTATGAATGAAATGCTGGTGTACATTCTTCTGCTTGGTAGGATATTCATGTCTGTAGTTTCACTGCTATGTAAATACTATGCAGATGTGCATACTACTGCTAAGGATATTAATGTGCGCAGTTTCATTGCTGTGAGGATGACATGCAGGAGTATATACTTCTGCAGGGGTAGGATATTAATGTGCACAGTTTCATTGCTGTGTGCATGACATGGAGGTTTACATACTTTTGCTGAGTAGGATATTAATGTGTGCTGTTTCATTGCTATGTGGATGACATGCAGGTGTACCTACTTCTGCTTGCTTGGATTTCAATGTTTTGCAGTTTCATTGCTATGTGGTTTACATGCGGATGTGCGTACTCTTCATTAATAGGATATCAATGTGTGCAGGTTTTTTTTTTGCTGTGTGGATGACATGCAGGTTTACATACTACTATATAGAAAATCAATGTGTGAAGTTTCATTGTTCTTTGGATGACATGCAGATAAACATACTTCTGCTGGGTAGGATATTAATGTATGCAGTTTCACTGTTATGTGGATGACGTGCAGATGTACATACTTAAGCAGGGTAGGATATAAAGTCTGCCGTTTCATTGCTATGTGGATGACATGTAGGTGTACATTCTTCTACTGGGTAGAATATTAATTTTTGCAGTTTCATTGATATGTGGATGACATACAGGTGTACATACTTCTGCAGGGTAGGATATTAAAATGTGCAGTTTCATTGTTATGTGGATGACATGCAGATGAACATACTTAAGCAGGGTATGATATAAAGTCTGCCATTTCATTGTTATGTGGATGATATGCAGGTGTACATACTTCTGCTGGGTGTGATATCAATGTGTGTAATTACATTGCTATTTGGATGACATGCAGGAGTACATACTTCTGCTGGGTAAAATTTTAATGTGTGCAGTTTCATTGCTATGTGGATGACATGCAGGTTTACAGACTTCTGCTGAGTATAATATTGATGTGTGCAGTTTCTTTGCTATATGGAAGATATGCAGGTGTACATACTTCTGTTCGGTAAGATATCAATGTGTGCAGTTTCATTGCTATGTGGATGACATGCAGGTGTACATACTTCTGTTCAGTAAGATATTAATGTGTGCAGTTTCATTGCTATGTGGATGACATGCAGGTGTACATACTTCTGCTGGGTAGGGTATGAATGTGTGCAGTTCCAACATACTTCTGCTGGGTAGGATATCAATGTGTGCAATTACATTGCTATGTGGATGAAATGCAGGAGTATATACTACTGCTATGTATGATATTAATGTGTGTGGTTTTCATTGCTATGTGGATGACATGTAAGTTAACATACTACTATATAGAATGTTAAGGTGTGTAGTTTCATTGTTCTTTGGATGACATGCAAATGTGCATACTTCCGTTTGGTAGGATATTAATGTGTGCAGTTTCATTGCTATGTCGATGACATGCAGGTGTACATACTCCTGCTGGATTGGAATATAATGTGTGCAGTTTCATTGCTAAGTGGATGAAATGCATAATGTGTGCAGTTTCATTACTAAGTGGATGAAATGCAGGTGTACATACATTGCTGGGTAGGATATTAATATGTGCCTTTGCATTGCTATGCAGATGACGTGCAGATGTACTTAATACTGCTTGGTATGATATGAGTGTTTTGCAGTTTCATTGCTATGTGGATGAGCTGTAGGGCCCGGATATTCAAAAGGGTTGCACATGGTGCAACAGATGCGCCCCAATGTGATATTCAAAAGGGAAAAGTGTGTGGCACAAATCCAGATAGGCTGGAGCGCATCAGTAATGTATGCAGGTGCTGGTAGGGGGTGTATGCTCATGCATACCCTGCACAGCCCGATATTCTGCCCAGGATGTGCAGAGCCATGCATGCACAACCCCTACCTGTGCCAGCACAAAGTTGATCCAAAAAAAAAGGAACAACTTATGGCTACCCACAGGTGATCTTCCGCATTGCATTGCGCAACACAGTTGCTGCCACCTGTGGGTGGCCACCTGAGCTCCTGCTGCACCTGGTCACACCCCCCATGCCTGATCGTGGGCATTTTAAAAAAAAACATATGAATTCTGTCCAATATACCTGGTGGTCCAGTGGTCCGCTGTCTGCCAATCGTGGGCATTTGTAATAATAAATAAATAAGTCCAAACCCCCTGGTGGTCCAGTGGACCACTATCTGCCCGATCGTGGGCATCTGTATAAATAAATAAGTCCAATATATCTGGTGATCCAGTGGACCGCTGTGTGCCCAATCGCGGGCATTTGTAAAAAAAGCCAAACATATCCCCAAACTCCCTGGTGGTCCAGTGGACAGCTATCTGCCCAATCGCGGGCATCTGTATAAATAAATAAATCCAATATCCCTGGTAGTCCAGTGTACTGCTATCTGCCCGATCGCGGGCATCTGTATAAATAAATAAATCCAATATCCTTGGTGGTCCAGTGGACTGCTATCTGCCCGATCGCCAGCATCTGTATAAATAAATAAATTCAATATCCCTGGTGGTCCAGTGGACTGCTATCTGCCCGATAATGGGCATCTGTATAAATAAATAAATCCAATATCCTTGGTGGTCCAGTGGACCGCTATCTGCCCGATCATAGGCATCTATATAAATAAATAAATCCAATATCCCTGGTGGTCTAGGGGTACTCCCCTCCCCACCGGCTGACTGAGCTCCACCACCCCACTCCCCCATTCATCTGGCGGGTGGCAGCACCCCACCTGCTGCCACCCTGTCACCCACCGACTGACACCGGCAGTAGGGCTGCGCGCCCATTGGTTCACAGCGTGAGCCAATGGGCATGCAGCCTGTACTGTACTATACATTCCAGATATGTTAGCAAAAAATAAATGAAATTAAGTAAAATATATCAAACAGTGACTTCCACAAACAGCCCCATCCTATAATCTTATAATCCATGCCCCTCCACCACCCTATTACCAAATACTTCTCAGTAAAACCTTTATGATACTTCTAATTTCCCTGTAACCGGAGTTGACCCAAACGTAGATTGATTTTTTATTAGTGGCCATTGCTCTAAGTATTAGGAGCCACAGAGGTGGGTGGATGGGCCACTGGGTCATAAGGATCTGATGTATATTCTGAACATTTAGCCAAAGCTTCCTCAACTCCAGAGGAGAGTGAAAGAACATCCTCTTGCTGTCCAGATTAATTCTACGTTTAGCTGGTTACAATGGCATAAAGGGGATGCTGCTGTCAAAGCTTTTACATTTTGCTAGGAATGTAGGAAGGATATCAGGATAGATCTGGAGCTTTAAACCTTTATAATGTATCCCCCTCTCTATATGAGCCTTTGACTAGATTTATTCCTTGTCTTAATATCTGTCAGTTTTTGCATACATGAACCTGGGTCTAGCCAAGTTGTCCCTTGGACCAAAGGCTCTATGAGCCCTATCGAGTTCAATTTTCTGTTGTGGGTAGGTGAAACCCATGATGTTTGCTAGAAGTTCCTCACAGTATTTAAGAGGGTCCAAGCCTTCAATACCTTCAGGAAGGTCTCCAATCTTTAGATTCACCATCCTGGATCTGGATTCCAGGTCCTCGATTTTGAGTTTGAGTAGCTCGAGTTAATTTTTGCTGTTTTCAATATTCTTTGACATTCTAGGAATAACGTCTTCAGTCTTATCCACTCTCTTTTCACATTCTGTAGTGCGCAGAGCTCAGCTTTCTCTCTTTTCAACCATCTCTGAAAGCTTTCAGGTTAGGGTGGAGACGGCAAGATTTAAAGTGGAGAATCCCTGTTTCATTTCTTTCAGCAAAGTCTCTTTGATGTTTTCTTCTCCCTCCCCAGAAGAATCCTCAATGACACCCATTTTTTTCTTTGTCCACAGGAACCCCCCCCCCTTCATATCATTATCTTGTTTTTTTCTACCTCTGGTTTTAACAGGGGAGGCCATAATGTCTTCTTTGGGTATTTCTTTTTTTGTTTTTATAAAGATGTCACAGAAGTAGACCAGGGAGTCTATAATAGCAGTAGTAGGTTTAGAAATAGCAAGGTTCTGGGATCACATGATGCAGAGTGCTGAGTAGAAGCTCCTCCACTAAGCTCCTGCCTCCTGATTATTAAATCATCTTTTTTAGATGTTTAATCTTCTCTAATTCCTCTGCCTGAAAATTATTCTACTGCCTAAACATCTTGTGAGCCTGTTTTGGGTGTTAGATTGGTAGATGGAGGCTTACATGAAGAAAGCCCCTCAGAAACACCCCCCCACTCCTGAAAAGGCCCCAAAGAAATCCCGCGGGCCTCGAGTGGGCCAGACAAGTCCAATCCTACATGTCAAGCTGGTGAACAAGAACCTTTAACACTTAATAGGTTCTTAGAAGAGTTTAAACTTTTTCGTGAAGAGATGAAAGATATGGTGATCAATCTGAAAACTCTCTCAAGAAAATTGGATGAAGTCTCATTAACAGTTTCTGACAATACAGCTCGAATAGTCTCGATGGAGAAGAAGCTGGAGAGTCTGGATTCTGAATTGGTGTCTACAAGACAGAAGTTGTCTCATCTAAAGGCTAAACTCAAAGATTTGGAGGGCCGTAGCTGCAGAAATAATGTTGTAATACTAGGGTTACCAGAAGGTGAAGAAGGCCAACATGCTTTAGTATTTACACAGAAGCTGGTGGAACGGGTTGCTGGTCCCTCTCCCTTCGGCCTAGTATACATGATAGAGTGAGCTCATTGGTCTCTGCGACCTAAACCTTCTCTGGATGCTCCCCCCATCCTATTATTTGCTGCTTTTTGAATTACTTAGAAAAGCAGCATTTTTTGCTGAAAGTGAGAGCTTTATAAGAGGTTTGTTGGGAGAATGCAAAGCTGAGAATTGTGCAAGATCTCCCTGGATCAGTCCATCTGAAGTGGAAAGCATTTCATCCTATCGTATCTAAGCTCATTGCAGTGGGTTTGAAATTTAGGATGGGGTATTCAGCCAGGCTACAAGTCTCAGTAAACGGATCCTGGTTTAATTATGATGCTGTTGAGGTTACCCTGTCAAGCCTTAAATCCATGCTACTGGACTTGTTCCAAGAGCCCTGAGAGGTCTTGCTAGAGTGTCAGGAGTTGCTGACAGCAGTTTATTGGAACTGTTATTTTTCTTTCTCTCAAAGGAGACAATTTCAATGAGCTGTACTTGGATGTATTCATTCTCTCATCTGGACTGGGGTACTTTGTGCATGGCCTAACCACTAGCAATCTCTCAAGCCCTAACTTCCTAATGTTAATTTCAGCTTGGGCGAAGACTTTTAGGGTCTTGGGGATGGCCTATCTGGGAATATAGTTTGTATTCTACTGTATTCAGTTTGGGGGGTTGCATACAGGGGAAAGTTTGGGTTGTTGATTCTAAGAGTAGTGTCCATGTTACAGTTTGTTGGGTATCGGAACGGTCTCGGGCTCTCATTGCTATTCAGATATACCCGGTCAGGCTCGGGCGATGGCCACAAGAGGGCACAGCACGCCTAAGTAATATACGCCCATGTGGCTCTTCATTCGAGAAGGATCTCTTCCAGTCTTTTCACCACTCTAATTTTTCAAGGGGCATTTTTGGAATCAAGGGCTGGCAGTCTCAGGGAAGACATGTTTCTCAATTTTCTCTCTTTAGGGTCTTGATTTCAACATTTGTCTCATTCTCTGCTCTCATTTCTTGGTTGGGGATATTCCCCTTCATCAGTTTTTCCCTCTGGCTCTGGTTTTTGTATAATTCTTTCTTGGGGCAAGGTAACCCCTAATTTTCACTCAGGTTTTTGAAGTTACCTGTCATAGTCACAAATTTGGCAGTTTATTTCATTCTCCTTTTCCTAGCAGGTTAATATTTATGCGCCTACATGCATTGGAAGCCCAGGACCACTCTCTAGGTGTTAAGGGTTAGCTAATATCATTTGCAATTTAAACATGCACCTTGGGATATAAGTGGTCTGTCATTGGCAGGCGTGCATTATCGGGGGGTGGGAGATGGAAGAAAAGACCCAGTACTGTGCTAAACATTGCTTGTGACAGCTTGGGGGGTCAGGTGGGGTGGGGGGTACAGGGGTCTTGTTGGGGAAGGGGACTATAGGTGGGATAAAACTGGTTTAACTGTGGGGGGTTAGGGAGGTGGGAGGGCCTTACAGCAGCAACCTTTGAGGTTTGATAACACATAATAGATTTCCTGAGTGCAGGACTGAACCTATTAAATTTAACAATTATTATTAGGTGGCCAAGGAGGTGACTTTTGCTACTTGGAATGTTAAAGGGATCAGGAAGAAACCCAAACAATATCAGGTTCTCAAACATTTAAGCCTATTACACTCTCAGATAACTTTCCTACAGGAATCCCATTTATTAGAAGTGGAAGCTTTACAGTTATGGAGGCAGTAGGT
This sequence comes from Neoceratodus forsteri, assembly GCA_016271365.2. Classification (NCBI taxonomy): domain Eukaryota; kingdom Metazoa; phylum Chordata; order Ceratodontiformes; family Ceratodontidae; genus Neoceratodus; species Neoceratodus forsteri. The sequence goes on from CM057449.1 coordinate 8,264,488, forward strand.
GGGGCTGGTTTATGATGCTCAGGGCTCTATTAATAGCTGTGGGGTCATGCTTATTATTAGTAGGGGTATTCCCTTTGTCTCTACACAAGTCATCAAAGACCCCGAGGGTAGGTTTATCCTAGTTAAAGGCACTGTCTGGTCAGTCCCACTTTTACTTGGCAGTATATATGGATAATCCAGGGTTCTTCATGAGACTCATCAACATTATCCTGCCTTTGCTTCCCATCAGGATTATTTTGGGAGGCAACTTTAATCAAGTTGTAGATTCTAATCTTGACAGGTCAGGTAGTGGATCGGGAGTAGTTTCTCTGGGACAGAGGGCTTTTAGGGACTTATTGGTTCAATGCAGGCTCTGTGATGTCTGGCACATCCTATTTCCGCATTCTAAAGAGTACACTTTCAGGTCAATGGTGCACGGCTCACAGTCCAGCATTGACTACATTCTTATTTCTCAGGCTCTCCTACTGGGGATCGAGACTTCTTTGATCCAACCTGGCCCTGTCTCTGATCATTTACTGGTGTTATGCAAATTGGCATTCCTTAATTTACCAAATAGGGAAACAAGATGGAGCAAATTTTTCTTATCCAACCCCTTAGACAGTGTAAAACAGGATATTTTATGGGTGGCCTTTAAGGCCTACATGAGAGGGATCCTTATTAGTATGGCGGCGAGTAGGAAATGGGCAATGCAGAAAGAACTATTATCATTTTCCCAAATTTGGTCACTCAAAATTAATATTTCGGTTATTGCCCCAGAAGAAGAAAAGAGGAAGCTCTTAGTGCTAAGAGTCAGATATTTGAGTTACTTAAGGAAAAGGCAGAATTAGCTATAATTAATACTACAGCCAGTTACACAGATCAGGGAGAGAAGGCAGGGCGCCTATTGGCACTGCATAACAAGCAACAAGAATCTACGAGATTCATTCCTTCAATTAGAGCAGCAGCTGATGGGTCTCTGAAAATATCTCCTACTGACATAGTACAAGAATTTGCCCTATACTATGAATTGTTGTACAGTGATATGGAGTGCCCTCCCTGCCCTGGGAGCACGGAGAATTATCTGAGGGACTCTCATTTGCCCTCCCTTTCAGTACAACACAAGGGTTTTTTTGGTCTCTCCCATATCACAGGAGGAAATTGCTGAGGTTATTAGTGGATTACCCTCAGATAAAGCCCCAGGCCCTGATGGATTCTCTTCTCCTCCCTATTTTACAAAGTGTTTTGGAATCTTCTATTACCAGTACTTAATCAATTATTCGAACATATTTTAACTGGGGCAGAGGTAGATCCTCATCTCTTTGAGGCCTTGATTGTACTTCTCCCTAAATCAGATAAGGATCCTGAACTTGTTCAAAGCTACAGACTTATATCTCTTTTAAACCAAGACATAAAAATTATTTTGAAGATTCTAGCCAATAGGTTAACTGTAGTTCTCCCTGAGTTAATTGCAAAGAACCAGGTAGGATTTATGAAAGGGCACTCATCAGCTGATCATTTGCGTACATTATCTCCTGTCTTCTTGGCTACCAAATATGCTGAGTTCCCTGCAGGTCTGGTCTCCCTGGATGCTGAGAAGGCATTTGATCATGTGAATTGGAATTTTATGTTCAGAGTTTTGGAAGCTTTTCAATTTCCTCCTGTATTTATATCCTGGATTGCTGCACTATATAAAACCCCAACAGCAAGGATTTCTGGGAATGAGGCTTTCTCCAAATCCTTCTCACTCCATTCAGGGACTAGACAGGATTGCCCCTTATCTCCTCTGTTATTTAATTTATATCTGGAACCTCTCATCCAAAATATTCTCAATAATACCTCTATTCAAGGTATTTGGGTTGGGCATCATGAAATTAAAGTCCCTGCATATGCGGATGATTTGTTGATACACTTATTCCATCCGGTATCTTCTGTACCGGCCTTATTGAATGAAATAGCAAGATTTAATGACCTGTCCAATTACAAATTGAATGCCAGTAAATCCTTATTCTTTCCATTAAACCATAAGGTAGTCAAGAATGATATTAGTCCCTTAGGTCTATGTTGGACTCCCAGGTCATTTAAATACCTGGGCATTAAACTATCCCGTAACTCCCTAACATGGTTTAAGGAAAATCTTGAATCTCTCTCACAGCTTATTATCCATGACCTTGATACGTGGTCCAAACTTCCCATATTATTATGGGGCCAGACTAACATAATCAAGTTGAATATTTTCCCTAGAATTTTTTACCCTTTATCTCTTCGAAATACTTTTATCCCATTACTCTGGTTTAAAAAGTGACACAGCATATTTACTAGAGTTTTCTGGGCAGATAAATATCCCTGTTTGGCCTATTACAAATTAGCAGCTCCAAAATTTGAGGGTGGTTTGCGGATTCCCCATTTGGCTATATACTACTGGGCCAGTCATCCAGCAAAATGTTTGAGATGGATATCCCCTGGCCCAGAAAAGGAACAACCGGTCTGGCTTAGGAATGAACTGGATGTAATCAGATCTAAGAATCTGGACACCCTAACCTTATTTGATCTTAAAATATCCCAGGTGCACATGGTCGAGGAATGCCCCACAATAGGTATTTCACTTAGGGTATATGCACAATTAAGTTCATTTTTGCATTATACCCCTCAGTTAGACTTAGCTCAGTCTATTTGGAATTCCTCATCCTTCACTATTAATAAGAAGCAGATTCCCTGTAAATGGCTGTCCCAACTGGGAGAAGGGAAACTGCTTTCTTTGGTGGATGACGAGAGGCAATGGTTGTCCGTAGGAGATATTATTAAGAAATTTCTTATTCTGATTTCCTCCCATTTCAAAGTTATGCAGTTAAGGCACTTACTCACAAAAGTTTTTGATAAGACCCCCCCAGACTGTCCCAGCCCTGATACCTGAGGTCTCCTCACTTATTGGATCTTCAGGTGTCATATCTAAATTATATCAGGTTCTGTTTCACAAAAGATATGGAGACTCTTTCTGACCCACAAGATCCTGGAATTTGATTTTTCTTCAGTATCATCTGGAGTGGTAATCTCTGTGGAGATCCTGCCATAAATATGTTTCTCAAGACAGATTGCGTCTCATGCAATATCATATATTACATAACATGTATTGCACTCCTGTAAAACTAAAGAAATGAGGTCTCTTGGATTCCAATATATGTACTAAGTGTTTACGGGAAGAAGGAACACTTCTTTGCATGTTCTGGTCCTGTCACAAAATTTCTTTCTTATGGGATTCAATCAAGGTTTCCCTGGATCCCTTACTGGGCCTTTAGGAGCATTTTATGCCTGATATATGCCTTTTAGGGGATCTGTTTTCTGTCAGGGTCAAAGTAAGAAATTTTCATATATCTATGATTGCCCTATCTGTCAAGAAGCTTATTTTATGTCACTGGAAAGATAAGTCCACCCCAACCTTTCAAGAATGGGTGCATGAAATTCTTGCCAACCTCTGAGTAGAAAAAGCGATCGCTAGTCTTCACAACAGACTGGCAGTTTCTACCAAAATATGGGATCCCCTTCACTTCTTGATTTTATTGGCTCATTCATAATTATTTCATATCTTAAAATGCCCTATAGGTTCTTAGGGAGTGAGCGCGGTACTTAGGGATTCATGGAGTAGTTGCTGCTGTAAGGGGAGGGAGGGCGGGTTCGTGGGTTGGGCAGTTATGTCCTTATAATCGGAAGTATAGCATCTCATTCTCACTGTAACTGCCCTTTATAATGGCAAATGTATTAATAAAGTTTAAATTAAAAAAAAAAATAGCAAAGTTCAAAGAGCTGAGTTTTTCATGTATGTGCTTTTTTTTTTGTTTGTGACCCAGCTGTACTAACTTGCTTTCTTTTTAGTGTATTGGGCAGGTGGGATACCTGGGGATCTTGTAGGGGCCCTGTCTCTGGTATACTACACTCTGCTTCTGAATTACATGAATTAAGACCTTAAAATACATAACTGCCCTTCGCCTAGTGTTCTCAGGTGAAAGGTTTACCTCCATCAAGTTCTGAAGTGTAGACAGGGGACCATTCCAATGGTGATCCCTCTCTAGATCCTTTGAAGTCTGTGAGTTTCTTCTCCTGTAAGTGTTTAGGGCTTAAAGATGAGGAGTGAGTGCTGTTCAGTACAGCCTTGGAGCAAACGAGTGACCTCTGCACTTGCCAGTAGAGCTTGGACATAACCCACCAGATGTAACACAAGAAATAATATATATTTTTATTTTTCAAAACAGGCCTTCAGTGTTATCCAATTATCTGACAAATTACCCTTGGAGTAGAGGTGCGGATACCAGGATGTCGGGGGGAACAGAGGACGATCAGTGAGTTATCTTGCAAAAACACAAGTTTTTTGGGAAAAACCAAATGATACCAAAGCATGCTTAAGCCATTAAGTGAACCCAATAAAGGAATCCTATTCAGAGGTGTTCTCCAATGTTTGTTTTTTTTTTGGTTTGTTTGTTTAGTCTTTGGTAACCAGGTAAGGCCCACTAGGCACAACTGCCTGTTTTCAGGGGCAACCTGAGAGCACTGGACAGTTAAGTGACTTGCTCAGAGTCACACAGTTTGCAAGTGAAGGTTGTGAGAATCAAACCAAGGTCTGGTCTGCTTAATGTACCAAGCTCGTTCACAGCTCATTACTCTAACCTCTAGGCTATACTGCCAGCCCAACGTGCAGCTTGCTCAGCAAAAGCACCACGACACGCACAGAACGTCCTCAACAGAGCACCATAAAAAGTTTGGTGTCTATATTCCTAGCGTGAGTGAGCGCCACAGTTTGCTGCTTCTTACTTTTCAAATGTCATAGTTTTTTAGCACTTCTCAATAACGTTTTATGTGTATGGCAAAACAATATATTATACTTTTTATTCATAATTTAACACTGGTCATAATTTCCTAGTGTATCTGTATAACGGTGATGTGACACAGTACAAAAACAGCATCAATATGATAGAATATGTAAATATAAACAGGATAGGAAATAGACAATACTAGCTGAACAACTTGCATGAACATTGTGTACTCTCTCAGATAGGGTCTGAGTCTGCCTAACCTTGAGAGTGAAAAAAGTGGTTCAGTATCAAGTTGTTTATCCTGTATTTTTGGTATTGTATAGTATTGTAATATATGGATAAGCCCTAATTATACAATGGGTCTAAAAAATCCTACAATCTGATTGACTGACTGGCATAATTTACACATAGTAAATCCTGCTATATACCAATGGGTAAAAGTGCCAACCAGTCACATCTACCAAGTCCCCTGTTTGGAATTACTCTAACTCCGAAAATGTACTGCAAAAGACCACCACAGTGGGTTTCCACTCAATGACAGTAAACTGCAGTTTTGAATCAACTATGTAGTGGACTGCAGTTTTTAAGTTAGCAGCTACAGCTCTTACTCAGTAAACCAACAACAGTGCCAACTTGTTCCCCAAAACCATTTCCACTGGACTCACCTCTCAAACTAGGTTCACAAAACCAACATACTAGCTCAAATTGCCCTCTCTGAAGACTGATGAATACAGGGCCCAGAACAACAATCAGCAGGGCTCCTTAGTTGAAATGAGCGGCACTTGCCTCTTGTCTCTGTATCATCTCAGGCCCTCTACACAGTTCTGGGCACTAAGGCAGAGGCCATTACAACAAAAGAAAATGTCATTGCATTGCATGATGGGCCAGGAGCTGATAAGGACCGGGGAACAATTTGTTGTAAATAGAGACAGTGTGCCTGCATGCCCATAATCAACAACAAAAATGGAGCCGCTGCCCCCTACCACAAACCAGTCAGTTGGGCAACAATAAAAAGGCAACTTGAAAAGGCTGTCTGGGCTAGTGTAACAAAAATGTAGCTGAGACACAGAAACTCTAACAGCAGGCACACTGTTAAATGTTTCCCAGACCCAAGAAAACAGTAGCTTCTGGGAATGACAGAAACAGCACTGCGCATGCACAATATCAGGGAAGCCCTATCAACCTTAGACTATTTTGTCTGGCACAGCAATAAATCACATAAAAAATAATTCAAAATACAAAACAAATTTATCTCTTTACAAATCAGATTTCACATTATAGACAACAAGGAGCTACATGCCATCTTCTGCTCCTTAGCGGAAAAGCTCCCCGGTACTCCTAAAAAATGTCTAAACCAGTACCTCACCTACTGGCACCACAGACGCTGGAAACATCTGTGCCTCAGTTTCACATGCACGGCCCCCACTTTCCACACATGCCGCACAGAGAGCCAGCATCAGCCACAGAGTCCAATTTCAAATAAATCCTTCATCGATCCGCTACTCCTCCCCAGTGAATGCAGGAACCGCATAAAGTCAGCACAGTGAGAGGACTGCATTTTCGGAGTCGCTAAGTTGCTGTCATCTAGGTTTGTCTCATGATATTCTTTATTTTTTTTAACCCTCATCAGCAAAGCAACTGTAGCTTCAAATGCTAAATACAATAAATCTGAATGCCTTTTAACCCAAATGAATGACTTTCAAAAACAAGCACTCTCCAGATCTCCCTATCATTCACTGCCTGGGTCTTACCTTAATTTATAAATGATTAAATTATTTACGCAATTAACCACAACACACTTTTACATGTTCACAATCAAACCAGTATATGTACTATTTTTGGGGGAGGAAGCATCTTTCCATAATTTTTCTATTCTTAAAGAAATATAAATAATTTTAATCGAATTTTCTTCCTATTTTAAATCACAATACAGTTGTATAATAGCAATAAACCACACCACGGTATTGGTGATGGTAGGATTTACCCATGCCAGATGAGGTTTAATCACTTGGCCTGCTGCCTCATGATGGAACCACACCAGGTGTGGGTAAACCCAGCATCACCAACACCCAATCATGGTTTATTACTTAAATAATACCATCTTAGCCCATCGGAAAATGTTCCTGTAATTCATCACTACCAGTGTCATAATACTATTGTTTCTGCAGTGATATTACTTAGTTTCAGACTGATTATACTATCTGTCAGAGCTGATAATACTATCATTGCAGCTATGAATGATAGTATTATCAGAGAAGTAGAACAGCGCAAGCACCGGACTCCCACACTAAACTGGTTGCAATGCTGCCAAGTGCCATTCAACGTAACATTTCTCAAAGTGTGCCTTCTGATTTGTCACTTTTCTTCTGTGGGCGGGCTGAACATGATTTAAAACATGGCGGCTGTCTCTCACTTAAAGAGAAGAATTCCCCCTGCATCCTGTTTCATTTTAAATGAAAAATGATTATCTGGTTGATCCTGCCTCCTCTAATCTCTGATCCTGCTTCCACTAATCTCTACTGTCAACAGTTAAATGACGTGAGTGACTGTTCACTGTAATCGGGTGCCCATTGCTGAGTGAGAGCTCACTGAAGTGGTCAGGCGCCCATTGTAAAGCCAAGGATTTTTTTCTTTAACTGGTTCTGCTGCAAGTGAGTGTTAACTGTAGTCTGGAACCCATTGTTGACCAAGGATTCCCTGAAGTGGTCAGACAACTGTTTTCAAGTTGTATTGGATCCATAGATTACAAAAATAACAAATAAGAGATGGCGTATTACAAGGGAGTACTACCATCTCAAGGATCTGGGGACATGGGGACCTCTTGAACTTCAGTCTTGAGGTTCCCATGTCCCTAGATCCTCTTGATGGTACTATTATGTAATACACCATCTCTTATTTGTTATTCTATTTATTTCAGATGTGTACATTGTAGTTCTTTCATTTTCAGAATACAACTCACAGCATATGGTCTACAGGTTTTATTTGTTTATTCAAGTCTCGGATTACAACCTTTGAGCTTTGAGCTAGTTTGCAGAGGTTCTACATCAAATAAAACAATACAAAATGTATACAAAGTGACATCCACAAACGTTTTACAAGGTTATCATGAGTACAGATACAGGCAACATATGGTTCTAAACTCATTTATCAGTAAGAAAATTATGAATTTAATGAGCATGCAAGTAAGGTAGAGAATGTATTGGACAGGTAGAAAAGGGTAAGAAGAAGCAGGGAGCAGGTAGGGCCAGTTCCCATTGTCAATGATATCAGGAAATAAGTAAGTATCAGAGATAGGAGAAGATACCATAGCATTAACGGGGGTGGAGTTAGGGGTGAAACTGTGTAAAGATGAAATGGGAGTAAGCAAAATGAGAAGGGGGGACAGAGGAGCAGGGAAGTGAGGCAGGAAAAAAATAAATTTGAGGAGAGGGTAGGGAGAGAACAAGGTGCAGTTAGCAAACATAGCTTGGGATTTAAGTGCCAAGCAAGAATGATGTTGTACCATAGAAGGGAACAATAACATTGCATGAACTTTGACCTGTGGAACTACAGCATGTTGAAAGGGTTAGACATGTATTTAGAACAATACTCTACTATACGCTATTGGTTACTACTGAACACAGAAGGAAATATATGATGGTAGAATCATTTTTTCAACTATCATGTGTCTAACATTTGAATTCTCAAAAAGAAAGGAAATTCATTGGAAAAAAATTATTGATGCATCAGTTAGGGTTCACAGTAAGGCAACAAAAGTAAGAAAATGTGGTGTTAGGGATTCTAACCATGACTACGCAATCCCCCCACACACACACATATACACACTACACAAGCAGTGGAAGTACCAAGGTAACAGAAGCAACCTGACATAGTCATCACCAGGTAAGATTAACAACCTACTGTACTCAGCACACATCCATCATCATTTTCCACCAGATGCATGATGTACACTGCCATGTCAGTGTCCTGTGGAGACACCTGCATGCTGGACACCATGGGAGAAGTGCCACTGTGGGTACCACACTCCAAAGTGCTCTCTACAGTCCTACTGGGAGGCTGCTGGGGGTCATGTGTTTACTGGATTCTAACCAGTAGAGCAGATAAAGAGGGGACTGGAGGACTCAGTTGCACCTCCTGGCTACACTGACGGGATACGAGATGTGTCTGTGCCATGTTTATTTAGTGTTTGCTGCCGACCGTGGAAGCATTGCTTGACCGAATTCCCCCCCCAACAGCTCCCAAAACTGGCTGTTCTACTCATAGCAACACATATGTTCTGCTAAATGGAACCCCTTTCAGCAAATCGTGGTGTTAGTATTACACAAGGTCCCTGTACCCTTATTGGTACCCTCAGAGGTACACCGTAGACAGCTAGCACTTAGGTATATGTTATACTAACATACAGGGCTAAGGGCATCTACCGTACAAGATTAGATATCAGGATATGAATACATATTGTTGTAATACACTTTGCTTGCTAACACATATATTCTGCTATGTATTTTCTGTGTATTTCTTACTTGTAAGATGCCAGGACATCTGTGTCCTTGGAGAAATTATAATATGTAAGACGGCATTGCCATCTTTTGGTGATTTGTACCACTACACTGAGTTATTTAAGACTCTGTTTAAGAACTCTTTTGTTCTCAAACTGATGACTACTACAGAATTGTATAATGTTATCTTGGACCATGGAGCCTCCTCTAATTTAGCCAATAGGGCTCATCTCTGTAACTAGAAATGTTTCTATCTTTTGGTAACCATAGTAATTATCACAGGTATATAATGTAATGCACAAGCCTTATACCTCGGAGACCTGAGACACCCCAAGAGACACAGAGAAACCTCAAAGTGTAGGGAATGCTTAGCACTGGCTCCAGGTTTGTATTGGTAAGAACTGCTTAGGGCAACTGTGATTTATCCCTTTGGTAGTAATAAACTTGTTTATTACTCTAATGCAATGTGTCTGAGATTACGTGCATTCCCAATATCGTCAAGAATCTGAAAGTGAGGTTTAGACCTCCCAACAAATTGGCGACCGTGTGCAGGTGATATTTGGTGTTTGTAAGTTTTCACTTGTTGCTTAAACTTTTCCCTTTCCCACTGGGACAGTAGGTGTACATTTCCATATCACCTCTCCCATTTTAAGACCAATTTGTAGTCACTTGCAAAGTCTGGCTGTCTTTTTGGGTGTGGTTGATGCTGTCTTGACTCACTCCATAGCAGATTTGAATTGCAAGCCTACAATTAATACAGTAGCCTGGCTGTGTATAAAGTGCTCATGCTGTGGATCGATACGCAACACGGTGCCTTTTTCACAGTTTGAATTTTCGGTCCCGCCCACACAATGGCCACCATATCAAATATCTCCGCAGAATTGAGACTCAATGTCTCAAACTTCCTTGCCTCCTATGGAGGATGGGCTGACTTTGCGCGGGACGCAAGTCAATCCAAAAACCCTATACTGGGGATTTCAACCCAGTATACAGAGACGAGACAATCAGCCAATAAGTGTCATGCTAAAGGGTTGATGGTCACGGCTCTCTACACTGCTCTGGAAGCCTTCGAAGTGAGGTTTTGAACCCTTGATCTTCAGATTTCATCTCTTAAGCAACAGATGGGTTTGCAGGAAACAGAGTGTATAAGACTGCAGCAGAACTTGGAGTCTGAACTCCAAACTCTGCGAAATGAAAAGGATTCACTATTGCATCATTCAGCTCAAGCTGGAGAACAGGAACTGTGTATGTTGAAGCAGGAGTGTGAAAGTTAAAGACAGGATAAGAGTCAAGTAGTGCAAATGAATGATTTGCTAAGTGCTGTGAATGCTCAGTTGAGTGATGAAATGGGTGACCTGCAGGACGAGATAAACCAGGTACATAATGACTTAGAAGTGGCTTACAGGGACAATCGCGAATAGAGCGCCGCGTATAGAGTGTTGCAAAAACAAAATCAAGATTAGATTGATATGAATGTTGCAAGTGTGTGTCACGATGAATGTAAAACTAAGATGGCGAAACTGTGCCATCAGCGAGAGGTTCTGGCTGGACATGTAAAGGCAATGGGAGGTGTAGCCTCTGCCTTTCATTCATCATCAGAAGGGGAGTTATCCGATGATGACATTTCACAGTACAATGCCCAGTCACACCCCTACTATGGCCCAGAGATCCCACCCAGCCATCCACAACATAGTGGGTCCCCACCCCCAACTTCCCATGTCATACGTCGGCGATGTTGTGACGCTCATCATGGAAGATGTCAACATTGTGGCCCCCACGATGGGGGGAGCAGGCCCAGGCCTGGTTCCGACAGCACCACTGATAACCATTATTAATGTAGAAGACAAGCAGGAGATAGAAACCATAATTGAAACTGCAATAGGCAATGTACCTCTTCCTGAGAGGAGTAAACTGGCTATTAAAACCCAGATTAGGCAGCTTCTGCAAGAGGCTGGCACTCAGGAGGGGATTGTCTGCACTGTGGCTGAAGCTGCAGCTCGGGCTACCCTGGATGGCGCTTGAGACAATCTACCTTTGCCTGATCGACCCACTAATCCGCTACAAATGGCCTACTCTGTTCAGCAAATTGCTGACAGCATTGGTTGAATGAATCCATTCGACAACCTCAGCTGTCACCTGGAGAAGGTGCATTCTAAATTCGAGATGCTTAACCTCGCTGCAGAATATCAGGTCCAAATACTACGCTAGACCATGTGGGCCAAACTCCCCGATGCCATCCGCCAGGATGTCAATGCCACCTTTGATGAGGTCGCAGCTGAACTCATTTCTGCACACAGCCCAGGTGTAGTAGGAGTGATGCTTGCATATCCTGTGAAATAAAATGCAAAGGAAAGTCCAGCACCTTGCCACCAGAGACTCTAGATGGCCTACTGAGCAGGAAAGCACCTGGCACAAGAAGCTGCAGATGTAGATCTATTGAATATAAGACCCTGTTCCTTAGGAACATGATTCCAGCAGTAAGAGAAAAGGTAGAGCCAACCACCTACCCCAATACGGATAGGTTTGCTGACATCCTTCAGAAAACTGTGAGAGTGAATCAACTCTATATCCCTGATCTGGGCTCTGGTTCCAAAAAGATAGCTGCCGTGGAGTCCGCTCTGGAGGCCACGATGCACTACACAGTGGAAGGGCAGGCCCAATACCAACAGACCCAACATCAGCAAGCCCCTCCAGCTGATAATCAACACCCCCAACAGGTCTATCAACAACAACCACAACAACAACAAGGGGGTGGGAACAGGAATTGGCATAAGAACAGGAAGCATAAGGGTAGAGGTAAACCACAACAACAGAGAACAGGCCCTTCATATAGAGAGATAGCTGAAGAGAATTGTAAATTCTGAGAGCTCCTGGGACAAGCACACTCTGTGGCAGATGCTGTTCCCGCACAGGTCCTTGCTGCAGTACAACTGGCAACCCAGGCCCCAACCGGCCATGGGGACGCCGGAGGTACAGGCCCTCAGGTCCATTCAGGCCTGAACCCAGAAGCTCCTCCCTATATAGCATCAGTGCAACATGGTGAAGTGATTCACATGAGCCAGGCCCAACCTCTGCATGCTTCCAGCAGTACGGACTGACAATTACAGGCCCCAGTCCGGTTTGTAAACAAGCTTGTCTTGGATACAAACAGAAGGCCCTGCAGCAAGGCCAAGGTCGGGGGCCGCCTACTCACAGTTTTGTTAGATACAGGTGCAGCTGTATCTGTGCTACATGATGAACACCCAGACACATCCTCTTGATCTACCGGATGGAGGATCAACATGTCAGGAGTTGATGGTACTAGGCTACCTGCATACCACTCTCTACCCTTACCGGTGGAGCTAGGCCATCTAAAGGCTCACACACTTTCCAACTAATGGTACTGCATGATCATCCTAGTATCTTAGGGATTGACTTCCTTGCACCACACAGCTGTGTGGTGGATTTAGCTAACATGTTACTGATACAGATTCAGGGTCAATATCATACCATTTGGAGTCCCGATTCACACTTTGTGGAAACGATATCTGCCAATGACAAAGAGTATGATGTCATAGATTTGTTCAAGAATCACAAAGTTTTCCCAAAGCTCTTCCCTATTTTGCAATGACATTTGGACGTGTTTGCAATTAACAAGCATGAATCTGGTAGAATGCACACCATCATCGAAGTGCTAGGCCCACCACATGAGAGGCAAAGGCAATATCCTTTCCCAACTGAGGCCTTGCCTTTCCTCAGAGAAACAATCAAGTCACTCCTCAAGCTATGAGTAATCAGAACTTGTGTCTCCACTGCAAACTGCCATGTGTGGCCTGTATAGAAACCCACAGGCGCTTGGAGACTTACTATTGACTACAGGAATCTGAATCAGGTCACCCCCAGTTGTTCGCCAACTGTGGCATCAGCACCAGATGTGCTACGAATTCTGACCCCTGATTTGAAATGGTTCAGTGCCCTGGACATTTCCAGTGGTTTCTGGTCATTGCCACTGGCCCTGAATAGTCAATATAAGTTTGCCTTCACCTTTGAAGGAAGACAGTATATATGGACTTGCTTGCCACAAGGATTCCATCACAGTCCATCCCTGTTCCATCTCCACATGATGGACGCCCTCGAGAGTTTCTCTACTCCCCAATGTCTCTTACAATATGTGGATGACCTGTTGCTGGCAACAGCCACACAGGAACAATGTTTTGATCTCTTGGATGAACTACTGACTCTCATTCACAGAGCAGGCCTGAAATGCAACCCAGCAAAAGCACAGTTATGTCAGAAAGAGGTACTCTTTCTGGGTCTAAAAATAACTGACCAAGGTCGAAGCCCTACCTGGAAGAAGGTACAGGGATTGCAAGACTTGCAATTACCTACCAGTGTGGCAACTTTTCAAAGGTTTCTAGGTATGGTGAATTACTCAAGAGATTTTATTTGTGATTTTGTTCAGAAAGCTGCTCCTCTGTATGAGTTACTCAAAAAGGATGTACCATGGACTTGGGGCCCTATGCATACCCAGGATGTGATATCACTGAGGCAGACCTTGGCCTCCACTCCAGTCTGGTCAACCCCAATCCAGCACTACCATTCCATCTGGAATGTGCCACCTCTGACATTGCCATGTCAGCAGTGCTGGCCCAGAAGGTGCATGGCACCTTGAGACCCATTGCATATGCCTCACAGCTCTTGACCTCAGTGGAACAGAAGTATGGCCTTTGCGAAAGGAACCTTGTGGCCACCTACTGGGCTGTCAAGCACTTCCTGTATATCATTGGGTACTTACCAGTGATCATCAACACCAACCACACCCAACCACCTTTCTGCTCTCAGACAGAGTGAAGGATGGGTCAGTCTCTAACACTAGACTGACACACTGGTCACTTCTTCTCCAGGACAGAGGTATACAGGTACAACTGACTAAAGTTCCATCTATGCTAGCTCATGGCATCCTTTTCCAGGGAGAACCCCATGACTGTACACTACAGTCACCTGTTCTTCCAGATCCAGGTCCTTTCCTCCCTACCACACCACAAATACTTGACAACACATCTTTGTGCCATGTCTTTACTGATGGTTCAGCATCCTACTATCAGGGAGAACAGATTGCAGGGATGGGCATTCTAGTGATCTACCTTTATGGGAACACTGTCAAAATATCTAAGTGCTGTAGTGTAGCATCATCACAATATGCAGAGATCGCTGTGGTGGCCTGTGCCCTCGAGTTCATCCAGCATGGAACCAGGGATACCATCATTTTTATAGACTCTGACTGGTTTTGTTGTTCACTTACAGAATTTCTTCCATTATGGCAGAATAACTCCTTCCTCTCCTCTGATGGCAGCCCAGTGAAATACAAGGAATTGGTAATATACATATATTCACTGGCACAAAAATTTGCACATGAACTCTATGCACACAAAGTCAAAGGCCACACAAAGTCAAAGGCCACTCTCTACATGACCCCTATCATGCCATTAATGATAGAGCAGACACCCTTGCAAAGGAAGGGGCCCGAGGGGGGGGGGACATCTGGATGATGGACCATCCAGAGGCTAATGCAGCTGTACACATTGCAGCACTCAGGAAGAAACCTGAACCTTTTCCCCCTTTGGACCTCTCTGCAGCCCAGCATCTTGACACTGGATTTAAAGAGGTGTTCAGATTCCTTTACGAAGGTACTGAAGAGAAACTTCCCACACATAACCCCTATTGGAGGCATGAAGGTAAGTTGCGCTTGTCACCAGATGACAAGCTCATCTGGTTCCAACCAGATGACTCCACCACCAAGTTGTGGGTGGTCCCCAGACATTTAAGTTCTGAATTCTTGCACCAAGTGCATGACACCCCCACTGGTTGACACCAGGGGAGCAGAAAATACCCTCCAATGACTCAAGACCACTGCCTGGAGGCCTGGTATCACCAAAGATGTTAAACAATACATAGACAACTGTCTCATTTGTGCTCAAAACAACCCCATCCATAACAAATGAAATGCCAAACTCTTGCCACAATGGCATTCTGGCCCTTGGCATGCCATACAAATTGATTTAATTGGCCCTCTGACCAACACCAGCAGAAATAACAAGTATGCTCTTGTGGTAACTAACCTCTTCTCTAAGTGGGTAGAAGCTTTCCCCACTAAGACATGTACAGCGAAAACTACTGCCAAAATCCTGGTGGAACAGATTTTCTCCAGGTGGGGTCTACCTCTCAAGGTGGACTCTGACAAAGGAACCAGTTTTACAGGTGAGTTGATAAAAGAATCCCTTGAACTCCTTGGAGTTCAGCAGAAGTTCCACATACCTTACCACCCTCAATCCTCAGGTCAAGTAGAGAGAGCCAACAAATGGATTAAGCAAATGCTTTCCAAATTCATTGAGGACTATCTCAAAACTGGGATTCCCTATAGCCATTACTCCTTATGGCAATTAGGGGTACACCCTCAGCCACCACCCAGCTTACACCCTTTGAGGTGATGACTGGTAGACAGGTGAGATTACCTGAACACCTGTTGTTTGACCTGCATACCCCCACTGCAGACCGTGTGTCTGTGGACCAATATGTGGAAAAACTCAGAAAAGACCTCATGCACACACACTTGTATGCTGCCAACTGCATGGCAAGGCCCAGAAACAATCCAAAATACAGTTTGACAAACACGCACAAGTGGATTGGCAAGTTGGAGATCAGGTAAAGGTACTTCAATTTGCACATCCCACCCACTCCTTCTCCAACGAGTGGGAAGGCCCATACCCCATTGTCAACTAGCTCAGTCTGGCAGTCTATCAAGTTAGAATCCTCCACAACAATAAGTTGACTGACAAATGGTTACATGCAAACCAGCTGAAACTGTATAAAAGTGCTTAAATTACTTTTCCTCACCCCATTGGGTGGAATAGTACTAACATACTAATCTTTGATCTTCCTTTTCAGATACACTGACAAGATGACTATCTTGTTCCATTATCTCCTCCTCTCAGGAGTTATCCCCTGCATCCAAGGTATGGTACTGGACCTCTTACGACACCTAGATCCTCCAGTGCCTCCTCCAGAGGGAGTATCCATTAATATACCAGATAGTATGATCACTGTCCAGAAAGGTTCCGATGCTTACCTCACTGCCTCGGTTGTTGCTCCTGATAAATCTACCCTTCAAATTGAGTGGAAAACCACATCACAAGCACAAATTCTCCCTGTGGCCAAACTCACCAAAGGAACTTTCCAAGGTTGGCCCAATGCTAAATTATCCCCAAATGGTTCACTGTCCTTGTTACAAACTTCATTAAGACATTCTGGTTTGTACAACATAACTGCCTTAATTAATCCTTCGTACTGTAATTCTCTGTCCAGAGATTCTGCTCGAAAATTTTGCGCTATACACCACGTGGCTTCTGCAGCCGTGCACCTCTCTGTGTTACTACCCACTGATAAACAGCTTTTGGAATGTCCAGAGCATACCCCTGGTCCCTGTAGTGGTCTATCAGCCACTGCCCTCCCAGGTTCTTTGATTAATAACTTACAGTTTATGCATATACCTGTTTTGTTTAATCTAACTTACTGGAACATGAAAGAGTTTAGTATGTGTCACAATACTAACACATCAGCATTTTATAATACATTATTGCTTGATAGCTTAGCTGTATTTCAGATTTGTATGCAAGACCCTATTGCCGGGGTCCATTCTACTGAACACAGAGGCAACTTCAGGAAGAAGCCCTCTCCTGATACTCTAACTCATAAACATAAAACAGGGGAAGTTGACACTTCTGATGTCACAGGTGCAACCTACTGTCACAGGTCTTTTTGGTACGGCTATGTCTATCTGGAATAAAGCAGACATTGCTGCTATCAAAAGTGATTCTGCCGAATTCTCCACTGGTTTGGTCAACAACATATTACCCCCATCATTGCTTGGTGTGGATGGCCTTAGTCAAGAAGAAAGATACGCTGTATACAACATGCACGACATTGCTAAGGCATTCACTGATTCTAAAGATAAGATTAACGCACTCATACAACAGAACAACAAAGAAGCAGATAAACAATACATTGCTAGAGAGATACTTTGTTCTGCTTATGGCTTCTACATCATCACTACCATCAATAACATCTTCCATGATCTCGAATCTGGAAGAATACCTGACATTGTACATGATAGACGCATCTCCAAATGGTATTGTCCACAATGTAAAACCACTAGCTGTGTTTCTATGTGTATGCAACAGACTTTAACCATTCCTCTTTCTACAGCTGGGAATTTGGGGTATGTGACCAGACACCCTAATACTGGTCCTTGTTTCACTGCTAAGAAATGTTCCATAACAGATGCCATGTTTGTCTCCTTTACTGTCTCCTTACCCCGCATTGATCCCACTGCAGCTTTGTTCGATAAGCTTGCATTGGTCCACTCCATTGGGCATTTGGATGAAGACATCTACAGAGAACACCTGGATCTACCACCTCTACTGGTTTACCATCCTGTCCTGGATGCCTGGGTGGCTCTGCACATGGACTGCTGTGTGAAAAGCAATATATTTACTTGTGCCGATGTGATGTATTTGATGTTAATCAACCTGTTTGTGGTTACTCTCCAGACAGCTTTGATTGGACTTTCACTATGGATGATGACATCACTGCGAATGGCACCGACTCTTTTGACTTGACTCTGGCTCTGGATAAGCTCTACCAATCCTATCATGAGGAAGTTCACCGCCTGTCAACACGGATTTCGAAGATGACCTACACCTACCCTATCCAGTTGCAAAAGTGGAGACTGCCTACTATGCGCTCACAGTATAACTCTGATGTCGAATACTGCGTGGTCACTAATTACAAATCTTACACCTATGGATACATTACCTGTGTTATTGATAACCCCACTTTCTGTTAAGTCCCCCACCAGAAGACTGTCATTGGACATACTGTTATAACCTCCATCCCCCTTTTAGATGCAGACATTATTGATGGTAACCCTGGTTATCTGCTCACACTGTCAGAATATTTGCCATACTTTAATGTACACATAGACCCACTCACACTTACATTGAAATCACTGTTAGACAGGAAAGACACACACCTCATCCTCTTCAGCAATAATATGACCAAAGCCAATGAAACTGTCCTCGTCTTGGTCAATGATGGTGATATGGATAATGCATTAACTAACACCTGGTTAGAGATTACTTTTAAAGGTTTTGTTATTATACAAGCATTTTTAATCTTCATTTTAATTATCATGCTCTGCTGCCTATGGCACACACTGCGCCAACACTGTGAGGAGCTTGAGTTCCTTTACAAGGCTCATGCATCGGGTTTGTAAATGATCCCTGCTCCTGTCCTTTCCCTAGACATCTGTCTGGGTTGCCTTGGAGGCAACAAGGGGGGAATGTTACACAAGGTCCCTGCACCCTAATTAGTACCCTCAGAGGTACACCATAGACAGCTAGCACGTAGGTATATGTTATACTAACATATAGGGCTAAGAGCATCTACCGTACAAGAGTAGATGTCAGGATATCAATGCATATTGTTGTAATACACTTTGCTTGCTAATACATATATTCTGCTATGTATTTTCTGTGTATTTCAATCTTGTAAGATGCCAGAACATCTGTGTCATTGGGGTAATTATAATATGTAAGACGGCATTGCCTCCTTTTGGTGATTTGTACCACTACACTGAGTTATTTAAGACTCTGTATAAGAACTCTTTTGTTCTCAAACTGATGACTTTACAAAATTGTATAATGTTATCTTGGACTGTGGAGCCACCTTTAATTTAGCCAATAGGGCTCATCTCTGTAACTAGAAATGTTTCTATCTTTTGATAACCATAGAAATTATCATAGGTATATAATGTAATGCACAAGCATTATACCTCAGAGACCTGAGACACCCCAAGAGACACAAAGAAACCGCAAGGTGTAGGGAACACTTAGCACTGGCTCCTGGTTTGTATTAGTAAGAACTGCTTAGGGCAACTGTGATTTATCCCTTTGGTAGTAATAAACTTGTTTATTAATCTAATGCAACATTTCTGTGATTACTTGCATTCCCATTATCATCAAGAATCTGAAAGTGAAGTTTAGACCTCCTAACATTAGTGATTGAAAAAATGAGTTGTAAATGTATTATTTGAACCTTTTCAGATCTTCTTTTGTGTCTTTTTTTTTTTTCGTGCTTGGGAATTCTTTTTCACAAATTGTGAAAAAAGAACAAGAAAAAAGATTCTGTTTCACAAACTGTGAAAAAAAGGATGTGAAACATAATTCTATTTTGCAAACTAGTGAAAAAAGAACATACAAAGTGATAGAGGCATTTTCTTGTAAGTCCACAGTGATGACACGGTTTGGACCTTTGGTCTGATATCTTCAGAGTAGGTAGTGCTTGCCCAACAGATGTGTCTTTTGTTGGCATGGTGATATCCAGTCAACAAAAACTAAATAAATAAAATAAAAATAATATTCATTTTGTCTGGAGTTATATGGCTTTGACAGTTTTCCTTTATTTCTCACAGGATAAGATTAGAATGTCAGATATTTCTTCGTGACTCTGTAGTGCACAAAGGGTTTGCAAGTAGGATGACAGTGCACTGCCATGAATACACATCTGCTATGCAGTTATATTGATACAGGGCATGGATGGCTTGATGCTACTATACTCATGTGTATGTTGTCCCCTTAGCTGCTCAATGTATTTTATGTTTTAGCAGCTTTCACTAGTGCTGCTGTCCCACAACCCCTGCCCAACACTGCAGCACTGGCAATACACATGAGGTATGTATGCTCTGAAACAGTGCCAAAAGGGCTGCACACTTCCAAGGCCACATGTATGTTATCATGCAATATACACTGTGTGTTTACTGTTTTCTCACTTAGTTATGTTTCTCTCCACAGATGTCTCCAACCCCACCCCCACCCCACCTGGCAGTGCTAAATACACTACAGTTATACACCATTACTTTGCTGAGACTAGGACAGCTCGACGTTCTCTTTCACAAAGTGTCTGTATTCAGTATCCTGGCCTGCTCTACTCCAGCAGCCTCCTGGGTGCCTCTAATATGTATATATATATATATATATATATATATATATATATATATATATATATATATCTATATCTATATCTCTATATCTATATATCTATATCTATATCTATATCTCTATATCTCTATCTATATATCTATATATATATATATCTATATATATATATATATATATATATATATATAGATATATATATATATATAGATAGATATATATATATATATAGTGGCACAGTAGTGCACATCTATAGTTATGGTTGCATAGCCATTTCTATGCTAAACCTCACATTTTGCACTTTAATAACTTTGGAGCACCCAGTCAGAACAGTCATACAGCCCCAATTACTGGAGGAAAAGGGAATGCTGAAAAACAAGTCCAATGAAAATAACTTTTATTCTGACTTGTAAATAACATGTATTAAATGTAAACATCGTAGAAAGAACAAAACATCTGCAAAAATGGCAAGACTATATAGCAGCAACCCAAAAAGCAGCAAAATAATAATTACAGAGAGACAAAGCATGATGGGACAGCAGTTCACAAAAACAACAGCATGGATCCATTCACATATCTGGTCTGTGTAGTACAGTACAGGCTGCACACGCATTGGCTCAAGCTGTGGATCAATGGGCATACAGTCCTACTGTAAGGTGTCAGTCGGCAGGCGGCAGGGTGGCAAATGGGTGGGGAGCTGCCGCCCACTGCTGACCGGGGGGGAGTGGGGCAGTGGGACTAAGTTGGCGGGTGGGGAAGGCAGTACCATTAGATCACCAGGGTTGGATTGGTGTGGTGTTATTTTGTACTGACACCTGCGATCGGGCTCCGAGCAGTCCACTGGTCCACCAGGGATATTGGACAATATTATTTACTACATATGCCTGCAATCGGGCTGTGAGTGGTCCACTGGACCACCAGGGATCTTGGACATTTCTATTACTACATATGCCTGTGATCAGGATGTGAGCAGTCCACTGGACCACCAGAGATGTTGGACGATATCATTTACTACATATGCCCGCGATCGGGCTACGGGTGATCCACTGGACCACCAGGGATATTGGATGTGTTCATATATATCCACATGCCTGTGATCAGGCATTGGGGCACTTTGCCGCAATGTGCAGGGGGTGTCAGTCCTTGATGGCTGCAGTCTGGCAGGGCACCAGGCGCAAGTCACCGGGGATCGGCGCACCTGCATGCAAATGGCCCATTTGCACCTTGCATATATTATGGCCCCATATGCATGCACACTTTTAAATGTCGTAGTTGTTGCACCTAAGCGCAATGGTGCTAACAAGCAGCGATCCCCCTACCTCCACTTCTGGCCACTGCGCTGGTGCAGTGCCACTGCACCATGCGCACTGTGGGTGGCCATGCGCGACATTCAACAATGCTGTGCCATGGGTGCGTCTACTGAATATCACCCTGTCAATGCCTCTGCGTAGCCAAGTTGCGCTGCAACCAGGCTTGCGCCACAGCCTGGCACAGTCTGAATATCCTGCCCCATGTGTCCACTACCCACTCGGTAAAGATATGCCTCCTAGTCCCTCCTCAGCCTCCCACCAACCAGCCTCATGAAGTGCCCCCTTGTGGCCCTTTCCCTCCTCGCCTACTTTTACTGACCCTGTTCACTCCCTTTATATATTTAAAGACCTCAATCATATCCCCCCATATCTCTTCTTCTCCAGGGAGTACATGTTGAGTTCTTCAAGTTTCTCCTCATAGGATCTTTTTCTCAGGCCATGTATCATCCTGGTCTCCCTCCTCTGGACCCTCTCCAGAACAACAATGTCCTTCTTCAAGTACAGTCATCAAAACTGAATGCAGTACTCAAGGTGTGCTCTAACTAGGCTGTTATATAGAGAAAGAAGTACTTCCCGTCTTGAGGTTATCCCCCTGGCAATGCACCTGAGCATTTTATTTGCTTTAGCCGCAGCTCTCCTACACTGCTCAGACTTATTCATTTTGGAACCCATCACAACCCTAAGATCCTTTTTCCCTCTGAAACCAGCAGTTTCTGTCCACCCAAAAAGTACTTATGATCAGGGTTCCTAAGCCACAAGTGGAGAATACTGCACTTCTTGGCACTAAACCTCAGCTTCCAAATGTGTGACCACCTCTCCAGAGTCTCCAGGTCCCCCTGCAGGGCTCTTCTATCCTCCTCCACATCCACCACCACTCCCAGCTTTGAGTCATCATAAAGAGGCTCATCTCACTCCTGATACTGTCCCTAATGTCCAAAATGTATGCATTTAACAGGAGTGGGCCCAACATTGACCCTTGTTGGACCCCACTAATGACCATCCTAGGAGATGATCCCTCTCCCCTGACCACCACCACCCTCTGAAACCACCCAGTTAGCCAGTTCCCTATCCTCCTCGCCATCTTTTCCTCACCCCCATTCCCCTCGGCTTGTCCAGCAACCCTGAGTGTGGCACCGGGTCAAATGCCTAGCAGAAATACAGAAAGAGGACATCCACTGGCCTTTCCTGGTCCATCGCCCTTTCACCCAATTGTAGAACTCCACAAGGTTAGTCTGATACGATCTACCCTGAATTAAGCCAAGTTGGTGGTCATCCAGATGGCCCTGTGTCTCCAGAAACACCTCCAGTCTGTCTTTCAAGATGGCCTCCATCATCTTGCCCACCACCAACATCAGATTGACAGGCCTGTAGTTACCTGGCTCTTCCTGTGAGCCATCCTCCAATCCTGAGGCACCCAACCCATCCAAAGGGAGGAGTTAAAAAGATCCACTAAAGGTGCAGCAAGGACATCTGCCATCTCCTTCAGGACCCTGGGATGAAGGCCATCTAGTCCAGGTGCCTTATCCATTCTCAGGGACATAAGGGCCTCTCTCATCCAACCAAGAGGAATTTCAATGTCAGAGACGTCCCCCCTTCCTCATTCCTAGACCGCCTTTCCCCTGTATGGTGTTAGCCTTCCATCGTCTCTTGTGAAGACTGAGGGAAAATATTAATTTAGTACCTCTGCCTGCTCACTAGCTTCCTCGGCCCACCCACTCCATGACCTCAGTCAACTAATCTGCCACTTCACTTTCCTCCTTTCCCTGATATACCTAAAGAACCCTTTTTCCCCGGTTCTGATCCCCCGTGCCAACCTCTGCTCTGTACTCATCTTGGCCCATCTCACCGCCTTGGTTATCTTTGGGATATCCTATTGTACTCACCCCAATCCTCATCCCTTTAATGAGCACTTATATTTTCTATAGGCCACTCTTTTCTCCATCACTGCCTCCTGGACCTCCCTGGTCTACCAGGTAAGTTTTCAGGCCTTACCAAATTTGTGTCAGACCTTCATGCAGGCCTTGGTGGGTTCCAGGAGCCCTATTTTAATAATTTCTCACCTGCTTTCTGTGTCCATGTCCTGTCTGATTCCCTCCAAATGCCTCTTGAGAATATCCACCATACCCTCAAAGTCCACTCCTGTGAAGTCAACCACTACCATTTTAGAGTGGTCCCCCCCGGTCTAAGGAAAACCAAACCATGGCATGGTCACTCCCCCCGCTGGGTCCCCTACAACAAGGTTCTTGACCAGGTCATAATCTGACAGAACCACATCCAGGATGTACTGCGTGCAGTTCTGGAGACCCAGTCTTCGCAAAGATATAGACAGGATGGAAGCTGTCCAGAGGAGGGCAACTAAAATGGTGCAGGGTCTGCAGCAGAAGACATATGAAGAGAGACTAAAGAAGCTTAATATGTATAGCCTCGAGGAAAGGAAGGAGAGGGGGGACATGATAGAAACTTTCAAGTACCTCAAAGGAATCAACAAAGTCCAAGAGGGTAGCATCTTTCAAAAAAAGAGGTGTGCAAAAAAAGGGGCTCAATTTGAAGATGGGGGGGCAGCTCAGTGGTAATTTAAGGAAGTATTTTTTCACAGAGAGGGTTGTGGATGCATGGAATGGCCTTCTGGAGGAGGTCGTGGAGTCAAAAACAGTGGTGGAATTCAAGCATGCATGGGACAGTCATAAGGCAATCCTAGGGGATGGGGGTAGGAAGAAGTAGGCTGCTGGTTAACTAGGATCTGCAGCTCATCCAGTAGGCAAGGAAATGGGCAGACTGGGTGGGCCAAGCGGTCCTTATCTGCCGTCAAATTCTATGTTTCTATGATGTGACCATCCCTCATTGGATCATCCACCAGCTGAGATAGGAATGCATCCATGAACACATCCAGCAAGCACTGCTCCCTAGTTGATGAAGATGCCATAGTGCCCCAATCAATCCCTGGCATGTTAAGGTCACGCAACACTATGGTTCTACCTGCATCCTGACCACAGTGATCTCATAGATTCACCACCAGGCCCTTCTTGAGTTCCTCAGCCTGTGTGGGTGGCCTATCAACCACCCCTAGGTTGACCCTCTTTCCCCCAGGCACCTGCATGGTAACCCATGACATCTGCATGTTTCCCTCTGCCCCTCCACCCTGCATATATGGATGCCATTCAAAATAATGAGTGCCACCCCCCTTCCCTGCCCACATTCCTGTTGTTCCTAAACACAGTGTACCTGATCAGGTTCAAGTCTCAATTATGATGAGGAGTGGCCCAAGTTTCAGTGACTGCCACCACATCCACACCTAGAGATGCAGCAAATTTAAATTCTGACAGAAAAGTGTCCACGAAGTGGGCACTCCGCGTGCCATTCTGCTACGTGGGTGAGGCAATGCAAAGTGCTTACTCCGTCTTGTCATTATCACTTCGTGTTAAGGCAGAATGACAAATCAAAGTAAGGCAAAATAGTTGTTTTCAATGGACTTTGCCATGCTGTTTAGTCACAGCCAGGCAGGAAAAGGAAGGAAGTGAGTTATACAAGCAGCCACTTTCACTTTCTCCTGTGCAGACAAAGATGGAGTGTGTTGTTTTGTCACTGCTGAGACTTGGAGATCCGAGAAAGGAGGAGATTTAAACCTTGATTTAGACACAAATGCTTTTTCAAAAGCTAGTTTTTTTGGCTTTTCTGTACTCTTTTTTACTTAATTTGTTTCATTCTGTAAATTCATTTTTCTTACCTTTATAAGTAGTTAGCTGTTTGTCTGTGACTGTGTGTGTGTTGTGTGACAGTGTGAGTAGTCATTGCTCAGACTGTGGGAGAACAGTAGGAGAGATGAACCAGGGTGAGGGAATGTCTGGAGTGGGGGCAGCTCTGAGAGAGCGTGGTACAGGTAGGCATCATACCAAGCACATGCGTGGTGAGCCTGGCTGCTTGTTACTGTAGGACCAATCAAAAATTCTGAGTGTCCCCCCAAGAAGCAGGGCCGGACCAGCACTGTCTCCAGACTCTGAAGCAGCTTAACCACCACCACCACCACATCCCCCACCAGCACCAGGTGGTCCGGATCAGGATGTGCCTGTGACCCCAGGCCAAGGTATGGATCCCAGCCCTGCTGAGCACCATGACCAGACAGCTGCCAGTTCATCCGGCCCTCCCCTGCCTGTGCCCCTGGGCCCAGGTATGGATCCCAACCCTGCTGAGCACCATGACCTGCCAGCTGTCAGTTCATCTGGCCCTCCCCTGCCTGTGCCCCTGGGCCCAGGTATGGATCCCAGCCCTGCTGAGCACCATGACCAGACAGCTGCCAGTTCATCCGGCCCTCCCCTGCCTGTGCCCCTGGGCCCAGGTATGGATCCCAACCCTGCTGAGCACCATGACCTGCCAGCTGTCAGTTCATCTGGCCCTCCCTGCCAGTGCCCTGGGCCCAGGTATGGATCCCAACCCTGCTGAGCACCATGACCAGCCAGCTGCAGTTCATCTGGCCCTCCCCTGCCTGTACCCCTGGGCCCAGGTATGGATCCCAACCCTGCAGAGCACCATGACCAGCCAGCTGCCAGTTCATCTGGCCCTTCCCTGCTGTGCCCCTGGGCCCAGGTATGGATCCCAACCCTGCTGAGCACCATGAACAGCCAGCTGCCAGTTCATCTGACCCTCCCCTGCCTGTGACCCTGAGCCAAGTATGGATCCCAGCCCAGCTGAGCACCATGGCCAGTCAGCAGCCAGTTCATCTGGGCCTCCCCTGCCTGTGCCCCTGGGCCCAGGTATGGATCCCAACCCTGCTGAGCACCATGACCAGCCAGCTGCCAGTTCATCTGGCCCTCCCCTGCCTGTGCCTCTGGGCCCAGGTGTGGATCCCAGCACAGCTGAGCACCATGACCAGCCAGCTGCCAGTTCATCAGGCCCTCCCCTGCCTGTGCCCCTGGGCCCAGATATGGATCCCAACCCTGCTGAGCACCATGACCAGCCAACCGCCGGTTCATCTGGCCCTCCCCTGCCTGTGCCCCTGGGCCCAGATATAGATCCCAACCCTGCTGAGCACCATGACCAGCCAGCTGCCAGTTCATCTGGCCCTCCCCTGCCTGTGCCCCTGGGCCCAGGTATGGATCCCTAACCTGCTGAGCACCATGACCAGCCAGCTGCCAGTTCATCTGACCCTCCCCTGCCTGTGCCCCTGGGCCCAGGTATGGATACCAAACCTGCTGAGCACCATGACCAGCCAGCTGCCAGTTCATCTGGCCCTCCCCTGCATGTGTCCCTGGGCCCAGGTATGGATCCCAAACCTGCTCAGCACCATGACCAGCCAGCTGCAAGTTCATCTGACCCTCCCCTGCCTGTGCCTCTGAGCCAGGTATGGATCCCAGCCCAGCTGAGCACCATGACCAGCCAGCTGCCAGTTTATCTGGGCCTCCCCACCATGTACCCCTGGGCCCAGGAATGGATCCCAGCCCTGCTGAGCACCAAGACCAGCCAGCTGTCAGTTCATCTGGCCCTCCTCTGCCTGTGCCCCTGGGCCCAGGTATGGATCCCAACCCTGCTGAGCATCATGACCAGCCAGCTTCCGGTTCATCTGGCCCTCCCCTGCCTGTGCCCCTGGGCCAGGTATGGATCCCAACCCTGCTGAGCACCATGACCAGCCAGCTGCCAGTTCATCTGACCCTCCCCTGCCTGTGCCTCTGGGCTCAGGTGTGGATCCCAGCCCAGCTGAGCACCATGACCAGCCAGCTGCCAGTTCATCTGGCCCTCCTCTGCCTGTGCTCCAGGGCCCAGATATGGATCCCAACCCAGCTGAGCACCATGACCAGCCAGCCGCCAGTTCATCTGGCCCTCCACTGCCTGTGCCCCTGGGCCCAGGTATGGATCCCAACCCTGCTGAGCACCATGACCAGCCAGCCGCCAGTTCATCTGGCCCTCCCCTGCCTGTGCCCCTGGGCCCAGGTATGGATCCCAAACCTGCTGAGCACCATGACCAGCCAGCTTCCAGTTCATCTGACCCTCCCCTGCCTGTGCCCCTGGGCCCAGGTATGGAACCCAACCCTGCTGAGCATCATGATCAGCCAGCTGCCGGTTCATCTGGCCCCCCTGCCTGTGCCCCTGGGCCCAGGTATGGACCCCAACCCTGCTGAGCACCATGACCAGCCAGCTGCCAGTTCATCTGGCCTCCTGCCTGTGCCTCTGGGCCCAGGTATGGATCCCAAACCTGCTGAGCACCATGACCAGCCAGCTGCCAGTTCATCTGGCCCTCCCCTGCATGTGTCCCTGGGCCCAGGTATGGATCCCAAACCTGCTCAGCACCATGACCAGCCAGCTGCCAGTTCATCTGACCCTCCACTGCCTGTGCCCCTGAGCCAGGTATGGATCCCAGCCCAGCTGAGCACCATGACCAGCCAGCTGCCAGTTCATCTGGCCCTCCCCTCCCTGTACCCCTGGGCCCAGGTATGGATCCCAGCCCTGCTGAGCACCATGATCAGCCAGCTTCCAGTTCATCTGACCCTCCCCTGCCTGTGACCCTGGGCCCAGGTATGAATCCCAACCCTGCTGAGCAACATGACCAGCCAACTGCCAGTTCACCTGGCCCTCCCCTGCCTGTGTCCCTGGGCCAGGTATGGATCCCAACCCTGCTGAACACCATGACCAGCCAGCTGCCAGTTCATCTGGCCCTCCCCTGCCTGTGCCCCTGGGCCCAGGTATGGATCCCAACACTGCTGAGCATCATGACCAGCCAGCTGCTGGTTCATCTAGCCCTCCCCTGCCTGTGCCCCTGGGCCCAGGTATGGATCCCAACCCTGCTGAGCACCATGACCAGCCCGCTGCCAGTTCATCTGGCCCTCCCCTGCCTGTGCCTCTGGGCCCAGGTGTGGATCCCAGCCCTGCTGAGCACCATGACCAGCCAGCTGCCAGTTCATCTGGCCCTCCCCTGCCTGTGCCCCTGGGCCCAGATATGGATCCCAACCCTGCTGAGCACCATGACCAGCCAGCCGCCGGTTCATCTGGCCCTCCCCTGCCTGTGCTCCTGGGCCCAGGTATGGATCCCAACCCTGCTGAGCACCATGACCAGCCAGCACGCCAGTTCATCTGGCCCTCCCCTGCCTGTGCCCCTGGGCCCAGGTATGGATCCCAAACCTGCTCAACACCATGACCAGCCAGCTGCAAGTTCATCTGACCCTCCCTTGCCTGTGCCCCTGAGCCAGGTATGGATCCCAGCCCAGCTGAGCACCATGATCAGCCAGCTGCCAGTTCATATGGCCCTCCCCTGCCTGTGACCATGGGCCCAGGTATGGATCCCAACCCTGCTGAGCACCATGACCAGCCAGCTCCCAGTTCATCTGGCCCTTCCTTCCCTGTACCCCTGTGCCCAGGTATGGATCCCAGCCCTGCTGAGCACCATGATCAGCCAGCTGCCAGTTCATCTGGCCCTCCCCTGCCTGTGTCCCTGGGCCAGGTATGGACCCCAACCCTGCTGAGCACCATGACCAGCCAGCTGCCAGTTCATCTGGCCCTTCCCTGCCTGTGCCCCTGGGCCCAGCTATGGATCCCAAACCTGCTGAGCACCATGACCAGCCAGCTGCCAGTTCATCTGGCCCTCCCCTGCCTGTGCCCCCAGGGCCAGGTGTGGATCCCAGCCCTGCTGAGCACCATGACCAGCCAGCTGCCAGTTCATCTGGCCCTCCCCTGCCTGTGCCCCTGGGCCCAGGTATGGATCCCAACCCTGCTGAGCACCATGACCAGTCAGCTGCCGGTTCATCTGTTCCTCCCCTGCCTGTGCCCCTGGGCCCAGGTATGGATCCCAACCCTGCTGAGCACCCTGACCAGCCAGCTGCCAGTTCATCTGGCCCTCCCCTGCCTGTGCCCCTGGGCCCAGGTATGGATCCCAAACCTGCTGAGCACCATGACCAGCCAGCTGCCAGTTCATCTGACCCTCCCCTGCCTGTGCCCCTGGGCCCAGGTATGGATCCCAACCCTGCTGAGCACCATGACCAGCCAGCTGCCAGTTCATCTGACCCTCCCCTGCCTGTGCCCCTGAGCCAGGTATGGATCCCAGCCATGCTGAGCACCATGATCAGCCAGCTGCCAGTTCATCTGACCCTCCCCTGCCTGTGACCCTGGGCCCAGGTATGGATCCCAACCCTGCTGATCAACATGACCAGCCAGCTGCCAGTTCACCTGGCCCTCCCCTGCCTGTGCCCCTGGGCCAGGTATGGATCCCAACCCTGCTGAACACCATGACCAGCCAGCTGCCAGTTCATCTGGCCCTCCCCTGCCTGTGTCCTTGGGCCAGGTATGGACCCCAACCCTGCTGAGCACCATGACCAGCCAGCTGCCAGTTCATCTGGCCCTCCCCTGCCTGTGCCCCTGGACCCAGCTATGGATCCCAAACCTGCTGAGCACCATTACCAGCCAGCTGCCAGTTCATCTGGCCCTTCCCTTCCTGTGCCCCCAGGCCCAGGTGTGGATCCCAG
The DNA here is from genome assembly GCA_016271365.2 of Neoceratodus forsteri. Lineage (NCBI taxonomy): Eukaryota > Metazoa > Chordata > Ceratodontiformes > Ceratodontidae > Neoceratodus > Neoceratodus forsteri. The sequence continues at coordinate 8,294,549 of CM057449.1, forward strand.
CCCTGCTGAGCACCATGACCAGCCAGCTGCCAGTTCATCTGGCCCTTCCCTGCCTATGCCCCTGGGCCCAGGTATGGATCTCAACCCTGCTGAGCACCATGACTAGCCAGCTGCCAGTTCATCTGGCCCTCCCCTGCCTGTACCCCTGGGCCCAGGTATGGATTCCAATCCTGCTGAGCACCATGACCAATCAGCTGCCAGTTCATCTGGCCCTTCCCTGCCTGTGGCCCTGGCCAGGTGTGGATCCCAGCCCTGCTGAGCACCCTGACCAGCCAGCTGCCAGTTCATCTGGCCCTCCCCTGTCTGTGCCTGGTCCTCCCCGTACCTTTGTTGTTTTGCAGTTTTTTGACTGTGTTGGGGGGACAGCAGCATGGTCAGATGCTGCCTATGTGAGGTGAAGATGTGCCACTGCCCCCGGGAGACTCACCTGGGGACTGGTTGCCAGCACACTCATATGCTCAATCACCACCAGTTGGAGTGGCAGGCTGCCACAGAACGGACCATGCCTGCACCAGCTAGCCCTTCTGTGGCAGAGGGTGCATCTGTGCATGGTGGTGACCCTAAGAAGAGGAGACCTAGAGCAGCACCTGCTGCTCTACCAGAACCCAAATCCCCACCACCAGCAGGTCAGCCTGTAGAATGTGTGGACCCCAGAGAACTGCATGTAACACAGGCTGACTTGGCAGTTCTCTGGAGTGCTGTCGAGGAAAACAATGAGAGGGTGAGTGCTGTGGAGCAGTGGCTGGATCACATAGAGGAACATCAGTTACTAATTATGTCCATGCTGGAACTGCTGCTGGATCACCAAGGGATCCCACATTAGTTTTTTTTCTCATACCATGTGCCCCCCACACCTTCCTTGCTGTGTTATAAAATGTATTCCTCCACCATCCTCGACCCTTGTATGTAATTATTCCCTTTTTGTTTGTCTTCCATATGTGTGACACTTTGTATTCTGCCCCCCCTTCCTTCTGCTAAGTATGTGTGTGTGCGTGTGTGTGTGTGTGTATGTGTGAACTGTTTGGTGTCTCATTAATGTTTTCTTTCTGCCAGAGTGTTTGTGGAAAAGCAGAATGAGCAGTGCCAGTATATTGTGCTAAACTGCATGTGTGCAGTCAGTTTTCTTTCTTGTCTTTGTTTGTACTGCAGACACTGTCCAACTCCCCAACTTAGTAACACTTATTAGTGAGTACAGTGGTGGGGTGGTGAAGCCTGGAGAGATACTACAAAACAGGCTTACAATACATCCAAGTAACTAGTAAAAAAATTAATGCTGTAATTCGTGACATGATTGTGAATCATGATTTATGACTGCATTTGTGACCATGATGATGAAGAATGCGATTTGGTGTTGATGCCGATGGTGTGAGATAAATATGGAACTGTATTGGAAACGCGAATGCTTACGGCTGTACTTCCCCGATGAGCTGCAACACAAAACTCCCTGACTTAAAAACACATTTTTTTTGCATAATATTTTTATTTGCTCTTCAGAAGTTCAACAAACAGACAATACAATACAATGTAATCAACCTACTAAAAATATAATAAATAATAATCATTCATTTCACTTCATTTCCAAGTATATTCCATTCAAGTTAAGTTAAATTAAGTTAAAAGTGCAACCAGTATAATCATGCTCTGTACATCCACCCCTTGTCTTTCTCATTTTTCACACAGCATCTGCCTCGTTCATTATTATTTTCTTCTCTTTTGTCCTTCTTCAGGAATTTCCACTTCCTTTTAAATCATGCCTTCTTCCACCCATATGCCATCCCTCTCCAGTCTCCTCTCCCTCAACTTACTGTACCTTCCCAGCGTATCCAACTCTCTTCCCCCAAAAGAGAAGCTAAAAATGGGGCACAATTCCTTGTAAATCCTTCCTTCCTCCCTCCCTCCCCCCATCACATAAGTTAGCCTCTCTAACCCCAATGTCTGCAGCACCATCTTCCACCACACTTGGACTATTGGTGCAACTTGTGAGACCCAGGTATTTTGAATCCCATGACTAGCCAGAACATATAATGCTCTGATCCATCCAGGTAGCATCGTCCACTCCTCTTCTTCTTCATCTTCCACCCCAAATAAGCATCCCAAGGGATCTAATGGCAACTCCCTTACAGCAATCCTTCCCACTCTGGACACCACCTCCTTCCAATATTTCTGCAGTATCGGGCATTCCCAGAAACACTGCATATACGTCCCCCTTCCCATTCCACACCTCCCACATAAAGGTGACACTTCAGGGTGCGCCTTATGCACAATCACCGGGGGGTGGTACACCCTATGAATAAATTTAAAGTATGCCTCCTTATATTTATTGTAGGCCATAATCCCAGAATGCATTGGGAGCAATAGTTTCCAGCTTTTATCCGTTATGCATCTACCAAGGTCCCTTTCCCACAATTTTTTTGTTCTCAGCGTCCTATCAGGAAGTATATGTTTTCCTCTCTTCACTGCCCTGCCTATAAACTCTTTTTCTTGATTTTGAGTTGCATAGATCATTGCCTCCACTGGGTCAACCTCATATAGCCCTTTATTCTTCTTTCCCAGGCTTCCCATATATGTCCTTGTTTGCAAATACCTGAACCTATCTCTCTTCCCACCTCCTACCACTTCCTGCAGTTCCTGCAATGAACAGATCTGCCCTCCTACTAATAGGTGCCCCATACTCCTTATTTCTTTCTGTTCCCATTCCCCATATCCTATATCTTCTAACCCTGGCAGAAAGTAGGATTACCCGCCATAGGCATTAGCACTGTCTCCTTTCCTTGTGTCCAGCCTTTCCTCCTTAAAGCCTACCAGGCTAATAGTACTTGTTCTACTAGAGGGTTGACTTCTTTCCCATCCAATATGCCCTTAGTCCTTTGCTATGGAAATATGCAGTTATCTTGCCCTGGGCCGTCTCCTGTTCCAATTCAACCAAACTGGCTACCTTGGGTCTATGCAACCAGCCTGCCACATATCTTTGCTGTATAGCCAAAAAATAGTTTCCCAAATCTAGAAAAGTTAGGCCTCCTTTCTCTCTATCTGCCTTCAGACTCCCCAAACTAACCCTCGGGCACTTACTTTTCCAAATAAAGGAAGTAAAGGCCTTCTTCATCCTGTGTATGTCCTCCCTAGTCAACCCCAAGTGCAACATTTGCAACAAGTACAAGATCCTAGGCAGCACATTCATTTTTATAATGTTAATTCTGTCCAGCCACAACACAGGTAGTTGCATCCACCTCCTCAAATCTGCCTCAATAGTTTTTATCAATTTGGCATAGTTCAAATTATATAGGGACCTCAAGGGATCTACCTACCTGGACCCCTAAATACATCAAACTTGTCCTCACCATCTTTACCCCCATTGTCTTACCTCTTTTCCAGATCCCTTATACCATATTACCTCTGACTTTCCTAGGTTAATCTTATAGCCTGAGAATGCCCCGAACTCCTCTACCAATGAAAAAAGAGGGGGTACCGATTGTTTTGGGTCCTTTAGGAACAGCAACATATCGTCTGCGTATAGTGCCAGTTTGTGTTGTGTTTTACCCTCCTCCCCCCACTTCATGTATTTTCCCACAGTCTCTACTTGCTACAGCCAAAGGTTCTATTGCAAGCGCAAACAGTAGGGGAGAAAGCGGGCAACCCTGCCTTGTACCTCTCTCCAAAGTAAATCCCTCCTACCTACTGCCATTCACTACCACCTGCGCCCAGGGACACCTGTACATAGCTTTTACCCATCCCAGAAATGGTTCACCCAGACCAAATCTCCTCAATATTTCAAACAGTTAGTTCCATTCTACTCTGTCAAATGCTTTTTCTGCGTCCATTGAAAGAATTCCTATATCCTCCTTTCCCCTGTTCACTCTCCAAAGTATGTTAAGCAGTTGCCACATATTATGATATGACTGTCTTCATTTAATAAACCCAGTTTGGTCTGGGTGAACCATCCCTGGGAGTATCTCTTCTAACCTGCACGCCAACACTTTAAGCAATATCTTCAAATCACAGTTTAACAGTGATATCGGCCGGTACGAGGCACGTAGCTGTGGGTATTTCCCCTCCTTTGGTATGAGGCATATAACAGCATCATAACACGTGCCTGGCAAGCTGACCTCTCCCATCCCTTCCCTTTGTAGGAACACTTTACACAGCACCCTCGCAGTTCAGGCCCCCATCAGTTTGTAATACTACACCGGGTATCCATCCGGACCACTAGTTTTCCCATTCTGTAATTTTGGGATAGCCTGCATCACCTCCTCCACCATTATTGGTTTCCCCAACTTTTCCCTCTGTGTCTGTGTGTCATTCGGCACTTTCATTTTCCTCAGGAACGCAAGCATTTTTTCTTTCGTTCCTATATCATCCACTTGATATAATCGTTGAAAGAAGGAATGAAAGGCTTATTGCATTCCCCTGTCCTCGCTCTGTAGGGTGCCCTGTTCATCTCTCACCCCCAAAAATCTATTCACCCTCTTACCCCCTTCATAAGATTAACCACCATTGGCCCTGGTTTGTTTCCCCATTCAAATATAAATCCCTTGTTAAATAAGCAAGTTCTCCCTGCTTCTGTATGTAACTGGGCATTCAAAGCCTCCCTCACCATGTCCAATGATTGGACAGCCTTCCCCTGTTCCCCACGAGCCACCCTCATTTCTAACTCCCTTAATTTATTTTCCAGCTCACTTCTCTGTGCTTGCCGTTTCCTCTTTATCCGTAACACATACTCTGTAATTGCTCCCCTCATAAACACCTTACCCATTTCCCACAGTATATCTTTTGAGATCTCATCTTTATCATTTGTTGCCATAAAAAGATCCCAACTCTCCTACAGATGCTTCCTAAACTCCTCATTCTGAGCCATATATATGGGGAATTTCCATGAGGGAGGGGACCCCTGTTTCTCCCTACCTCATACTTTCAACACCACCATTGCGTGGTCTGATATATGTATAGGGCTGTGTCGAGTCTCCCATACCCAAGCATATCATTCCCTTGTGGCACAGATGTAATCTATCTGTGTCCAAGTCTTGTGGGGATTTGAATGAAAAGTATGCTCCCTCACTCCCAGGTTTGCCATTCACCATAAATCCACTAAATCTAATTCCGTCATTCCCTCTTGCCACTGTTGCATCCACCCTGATGTCCTCCCTTTCCCTTCGGAGTGGTCCAGTTTTGGGTCCATTGCCCAATTCAGATCCCCCCCATTATTAATCTTGGGAATTGCTCCTGAACTGGTAAATCCAACAAATAGGCATAAAATTGGTAATCATGTACCGCAGAGGCATACACCAACCCCAAGGTGATCTGCTCCCCATCTAAGGATCCCGATATAAGGATCCCAATATAAATATATATCTCACCTCCTTGGCATCTCTAATCACCCTCTGTACCTCTAAATTCAGGCCTTTATGTATCAAAATGGCTACGCCTCTTTTACACACCGATGCAGATGCCGCATAACACTTCCCCACCCACCCTCAGGCCAGTTTGGCATGTTCTACCTCCATTAGGTGCATTTCTTGTAACAGAGCTATCTGAGCCCCCATCTTCTCAGGGCTGTCAACAACATAAACCACTTTACTGGATTTATAATACCCCAAACATTCCAAGTAATCACATTAATACTTTGGCTAACATACATTGATATATGTTGTTCTTTCCCTTTCATCTTCTTATTTACCACTGAGAGCATGATTACCTCGCATACTTAATTTCATTGGTTGCACTTTGTTCATAAAGAAAAACAACAGTATCAAAATAAACAATCTTATCAACAATTCAGACATATAACTTTGTACATATTTCCCTCTATCCCCCTTCCCCCACTCCCTTCCCCAGCACCTACCATACCCCCTTGACCCATACATTACTTGGTCCCAACCCTCTATCCCATATCTGATACACACATCCCTTCTCTATATGCATCTCCCCCATCTCTCATATTCCTTACTTCCCTTCTAGCACTCCCATCCCTCCTTCTCTCTTTCAGAATATCCCCATCCAGACATACCCATTCCTTTCCTCTCCCCCTCCTTTGCATTTCTCCACTTCCCTTAGACACTATTAGTCTCCCTGACTCGAGTGTTTGCCTCATCCCCAGATTCTGAATAAGATGCCCCCATGCTCTCCCACCACAGCCACATTAATTTTGTCTCCTTTGTCCTGTAACCTGACCCTGTTAAATATCCCCCTACTTGCAGTTACCTCCATTACCACATCCTCCGCTTTCTTTACCATTTCTTCCCCATTGCTACCTCCCATGGAGCCCCCCTTCTCTTTCATCATGAAGCCCTTCCCCTTCCTCTATCCCTCACCCTACATTAGCCTCTCCCTCTGCATGCATCAAATGGGTGCTCCAAAATAGATGGCAGTGGCTACAAGTCAAGACAAGCAGGTAGGTTAGGCCATGATTAAAAAACACCACGCTAAGCCCTTCTCCCTGCTCGCCCTCCTACCTGGACCCACACATGTTTGCAGTCAGCATCTCTCTTCTCACTCACCTTGGACATTCCTCCTCTCACATCCGGGTACTTCTGCCATGTAGCATTGGCTCTCACCATGTAACGTCGCTTCATTCAGCCTTTGCACATGCCCCCTTCAGTTCTCTCCATGATTGCTAGGACAGTCCACTGATCTGGTAGTTTCACAAGGCCCCAGTCCATTTCAATGAGCAACAGTGACAGAATAAACATTGAAAGAACACATCTTTCCCTTCCAGCATGAACTTTAATAACAGAACTGTAGATCATAACACCAACTACGCCAACTAGGAATACAGTCTCTCCTCCTTTTGTTTAAGCACTCATACTGAGTCCCAACCCTTTTACTCGAATCCTGGACCAGTGCTCAGTGCAATTTTTGCCTTAGGCTCTTCACAAATTCCTCCACCTTTTCAACCTCCCAGAAGGAGTATGTGGCCCCCTCATGTTTTATTATCAAAGTGGCTGGATACACCAAAAAGCTCTTGATCTTCAGGTCACATAGTTGCTGCATGGAGTTGTTGAACAATTTCCTTCTCTTTAGCAATTGGGCCAAGTATTCTTGCGACATGCAGAAACGGTGGCCCTCGTATTCCATCTTCCCCTTTTCTCGGAAAGCCTTCAGCACCATATCTCTGTCTTGGAAGTGATGAAAATCAAATATTATTTGTCTCTGTGGCTGGTCTTTCAGTGGTTTGGTCATTAGAGCCCTGTGAGCCCTCTCAAGCTTAAACTTTCCTTTCATGATTTGGAGGCCCAGTAAGCCAGGCAGCACTTGGCCTCTTGGCCGCAAGTTTAATCACCTATGATAATTTTCTTGGTAGTCAAAGGCTTCCTTCAGGTCATTCAGTTCCTTTTGAAGGGCCCCTACCTGCCCAAGGGTCACCAGCAACTCGTCCTCTAGGTGCAAAATTCTCTCCTCCATCTCTGAAATCCTGCCCGCTTGCACCACCTGTTGCTCCTGAATTTCTTGGAGTTTTAAATCCAGCTTCCCTTCCAACTTTATTAAGTGGGGCTCTAATGCTTCAATGACTTGCCCAGTAACTTCTCTCTCCAAAGCAGCAACCTCCACCACTGACAATGATACCAGGCTGCCAGCATCTCCCCCTTTCTTTGCATTTTTTGCCACATTTCACAGGATTTTCAAAACTCCCGGGGTTAAATAATCATCCATCCTAACCTCATGAACCACAAGGTACAAGTTTTCTATGGACTCGGGCACTTTTTCTGTATTTTATTTAACTTTTTAGGCTGTAAGGAGGGAGCAGCATGGAGATCCACATCTGTTCAGCCAGCTGCTCATTAGCACCCCCAAAAACACTCAATAATGAGTGGGGTGGTGAAGCATGGAGAGATATTAAAAAACAGGATTACAATACATCCAAGTAACTAGTAAAATAATTAATGTTGTGATTTCTGAGTGATGTGATTGTGAATCGTGATTTGTGACTGTGATGATGAAGAACGTGATTCGGTGTCAATGTGAGATAAATATGGAACTGTATTGGAAATGCAAATGCCTACGGTTGGACTTCCCCATTGAGGTGCAGCACAAAACTCCCTGACTTAAAAACACTCATTAATGAGTACATTGCTGGGGTGGTGAAGCATGAAGAAAGATACTACAAAACAGGTTTACAATACATCCAAGTAACTAGTAAAACAATTTATGTTGTGATTCGTGAGTGACGAGATCATGAATCGTGATTTGTGTCTGCATTTGTGATCGTGATGATAAAGAACGTGATTTGTTTCACTAGTGACTCATGAACGTGATCATGGTCCTGACTTCAAAATGCATATTAATGAGTACAATGTTCATGCAGAATTATGCACCACACCAGTCCAGTACTCTGAAGGGAAGCCAAAGAAACAATTGTGACTTAAATTACAGATGGAGATTTGGCCCTAAAGAGATGCAAATGCACAGACAGATTAAGACTGCACTGCACAATGAAGAGATGCAGATGCAAAGGCACAACACCTAACCACTGCTCACCATCAGAAATTCAAATCTGGAAAAGAATACCTTTGCTGGTTGGGGCTGCCCATGGGTTTGGGCAGTGTACTTAACTGCTGCAGTAACAGTCACTAGTTCTAGTACCAGTTCCAGTAAAGATACCACAAAGAAGTACAAAAATCACACAGCTGCAGTGGATAGCAGGTTCACATTGCTGAAATTACTATGTGGCACAATAAAAGGTGTCTGATTTGATGACACGCGTCTCACACACACACACTAAGTAATGCGTAGCAAATTGAAAACTTCAGTAATATAACCACGTATTAAAAACAAACTAAAATTATGCACTGGTGCACCACAACAATCAGCAGAAAAATGACAAGATTTAAAATATTACTGTGTGTACATTAACACAGTTTTACAAGAAAAATATCACCAAAACAGAAAGAACTGTCTTTTTCTCCAAGTTAATCTACCTACACCACAGATACACCCCTCCCCAAAGCACACTTTCACTCTCTCTTACTACACAGACTCAATGTTGTACATAAACATTCAAAATCCACACACAAACAATAAACGCTCAATGATATGAGCACAGGAGAGTTTCCTACAGTCGATGAATTAAAGTTAGAGCAAAAAAATTGATAAAAAGGCTTTTTGAACAGCTTTTAGAAGGTTTGAATTGCAGAGAGCTCTCAGAGCAGACTGTCTCCTATCCTACAGCTTTCTGCATACACTACCCCGAACTGAGGCTGTGCAGAAGAATCTAGATTCCATGTGACCTAAAATCCCATGAATCACTGCCAAATTCGCCTTTGGAGCTTAAAAACAAGGTGAAGTGAGGTGAAGTGAATTGTTTTCAATATACTTCACCTTAAGAGTTGGTGGAGTAGTGCTTTGGAAAGGTGCAGTAACACAAAATCATTGTTTTCAGTGGACTTCGCATTACCCATTGTAGTGCGAAGCACACCACTTCGCAGTGCTGGGCACTCTGTGAATCCACTTTCACTTCGTGATTCTCTTCAAGGAGCGTATTGGGGCCACTTTGTCCATCTCTAGCCATACCCCCTTCAGTTAGCATCATCTGAAGCTCAGGCATCTTATTTCCCATTCTCCTGGCATTAATCAGCACCACCCTCCATCCCTGCCCCTTGCCCTCACCCATCCTCACAACCCAAGATCCCCAGTTAAATGCAAGCCCTCTGCTTCCTCATGCACTGCCAGGTGCCCCAGCAAAACACCCCTTCCCCCCGCTGGGGAAGAAGGCCAAGTCCTCCCATGAGCAAAAAATTCCATTAATGCATCATGTAGGGTTGATTCCACACCAACAAAAGTCTGGAAATTCGATGTTAGAGTTACCAACTCTACCCCCACATCCCCCCAACCCACCCTCCACAGATCAACAGGCACCATGGTATGCCTTGGGTGTTGTCAGCCTAACTCTCACCCCATTCCATGTAAACAAACTGAGGCAAGGCAAGTTTTTTTTAAAAAGACGCCCATCCCAGAGCCTCTAGGTGCTTTACATCAATCAAGCAAATACAAAACAGCACAGTAATGATCAGTTATATAAAATATTCCAAACAGTTAAAACAAAATGTACTACCTTCAGCTTCACCTACATTTAGAATCACTAAAATTAATTAATACATTCTTTTTTTTAAACAGGTAGGGACTATGAAACATAGTCCAGGAAGGCCTGATTAAATACGATGGTACAGCACAGAAGAATGGGGTAAGAGTTAAGCCTAATGACCCAAAGGCACACCCCAGTGTCTGTTGGTCTGTGGAAGGTAGGATGTGGGTGTTGCAGGTAGGGTTGGTAACCCTGATATCAAATTTCCAGACTTTTCTTGGTGTGGAATCAACCCTAACTGATGCATTAACAGAGTTTTTTTTTGCAATGAATTTCCTTTCTTTTTGACAAAGTTAAATATTGCTCATATGGTATCAATGGGTGGGAATACCCACCCACCCGTAAGTATAGAGGTATGGCACAGGCGGACCTTGTGCTTCCAGTTTTGCATAAAGGGATACATATTTGGGAGCACAGGCCCTTTGGGCCGTGCTCCCACCCACCCATAAGTGTAGAGACATAGCGCAGGAGGACCCAGTGCTCCCACTATTGCAATATGGTTTCCATGTGTGGGAGCATGGGCCCTCTAGGCCCGGCACTCCCACCTACCTATAAGTATAAAGACATAGTGCAGGAGGGCCCTTTGCTTTTAGTTTTGCATAATGGTATCTAAAGGCAGGAGCCTGGGCTCTATGGGCTCTGTGCTCCACCCACCCATGAGTGTTGAAGCATTGCATTGGAAGGCCCAGTGCTCCCACCTACCCTTAAGCACAGACCCATAGTGCAGGCCTACAGGCATTCTAAGTAATCCTTGTACTGCAAATGTGACAATATCTCAGTAACCATAACAACTTTGAAAAAAATTCCTTCACAGCTGTAATCATAATTTGGCAAACTCCATGCATGCTTAGTACACCAAAAGGCATACTAAGCTGTTCTAAGCAAATAAATCCATATCTCAACCCATGTTCGAGTTATAGCCACCAGAAGGCACCATGACAGCCGCATTATTATCCTATAGGAAAATCCACAACTTCGGAGCACTGTAACTATGGAACTGATGTAAATGTGTTCACCAAACCATCAAAAGGCACATCTGTGGGACAAGGGCTTGCCACCCTGCAAATTTAAGCCCAAATGCCGTAAGCATTTGTTTTCTTTGAAGTGGCAAAGAAATTGGTTTTTGGGGCTGTTTACTTGCTTTAATTTTCAGCACATATTTTCCCGCTGTACATTATAACAGGAAACTTTAAAGTTTAATAACTTTTGAATGGATTAATATTTTTTTATCAGACCTTCAAAAGGCACATTTGTGAGGCAAAGGCTTCCTACCCTGAACATTTTAGATCACAACCTAAAGGTGTTTCTGAGATCCAGGTGGACAAAGAAATGGCAAAGAACACAGATTTTTTAGTTTTTGTTTTCACCCAACACTTTGTCAGAAATGACATAATGGATTCACATGAACTTTGGTATGTCAGGAGACCTACATATACAGATTATGCGTGCCAAATGTTATGCACATCTGATGAATGGTTCCAAAGTTATCAAGGTTCCATGTCTGTGAAAGAAAACACTCTGTTTCTTTCAAACATATCCACAAATAATGATGCACAAAAAATGTCATGCTGAATGTCTTTCCCCCACAGAAAATAATGGAAATAAATACATTTTAGTAACTTTTGAATGGATTAATATTTTTTCACCATACCTTCTAAGGGCACATCTGTGAGGCAAATGCTTTCTACCCTAAAATTGCAGACCACAACCAAAAGCCGTTTCTGAGATCCAGATGGACAAAGAAATGGCAATATGGTTTTTCTGTTTTTTTAACACTTTGTGTCTCAGAAATCACACTATGGATTCACAAGAAAATCAGTATATCTTGAGAACTGCCCCTATAGATTACACATGCCAAGGTTCATGCAGGTGCAAAACGTTGAGTTTAATATAGAAGTTACATTTCACTCTAACTGTACTGGCACTACCGTGCCTGTATAAAATATAAGTCTTCATATTTTGCATGATTTGCACCCTAATAACTTTGCAACCTTTCAATACATCTGCATGACATTCTGTATACCTAGTCTTGTGGTGCCAGGATGAAGCGCAGTGACACAGTTTCCCAGCATAACAACATGGATTAACTCCAGGCCTGTTTTGGGGCTGGGGAGGTTTACCTGTGTCTGACTTGGATGTGTGGATTTTTCTCTGTTTGATTAGCAGGGTATTTTCTCTGTCAAATTGTTGTGTAGGGCATCTTGCTGATAGGAAGGCACTCATCGCAGCGGTGGGTCAGAGCTTTTAGCTGATTATTTTGTGAGGGCACAGTTTAGGCCCAACCCCTTCCCACCCCTCACCCCACCTACCCCTGGAAATAGTTCCTTTATACCTGGGGTTTTGACATCATTTCCTCAAGAGTGCAAGGTGCATAACACTGTCATATCCTCTCTAGCACACTGCACTGACAATATAACATAAACATTGTATAATATATATATATATATGTAATAGATATACCACTCTGAGGGTGCGGTGGCGCATCTGATATCATGCGCCTTGAGTCGTCCAACCACCAAAGTGCGTATATCAGGGACCACACCTCAGAGTGGTTTATCTATCTTATAAAATGGCAAAATTGTTTTGGAGGGGTAAAAGTGCAGGTGTGCGGTGCGCGCTCTGATATACTGCACGGTCATGTGATGTGTTTTATACAATCAAAATACTGGATTTGGACCCTTTATATTTACCCATTTTATAAATATATATATATATATATATATATATATATATATATATATAAAACAAACCAATCACACACACACACAAAATAAAATGTGGGGAGTAGTGCAATGTAATGGCTGGGGGGCAGCAGTCTTCCGGGAGTCTTTCTGGAGGCTGAGATGCTGCCCTATTTGCAGACAACTCTCTGCCCTGAGGGAGAAATTGCCCATCTTCAGGCTGCACTGGACAATGATAAGGGAACCTTCTCCAGGCCACAATGGACAGTAGGAAGGGTCCAGGGAGCACTAGCGCCACCACCACTACCTCAGAGGTTGCGAAGAAAGCACAGCAGTTGGACCACAGTGGGCTCAGGGAAGGTGAGGATGGTGGAACAGAGGCACACCCAGTCAGTTGTTCTACACCACAATCCATACACCATTCTGGGGGAGCATAGCTCCCCTATGGATGCACCCACAGAGGAGACTAAGGAGGCTGAGGACAACTGTCACAAGGGAGGCCCACAGAAAGGAGGCAGAGGACACCACAAGGAAAGAAAGCAGCTCCTGGTGAGGGACTCAATTATTGGGGGGATAGAACTGGGGGGAGCAGGAAAAACTGAAGTAAGATGCCTGCCTGGTGCCATGGCTTGGAGAGACAGGAAGCACATCCTCAGGATCACGAGAACAGCTGCACGGGAGTCTGAGCTGGACGTCATTGTCCACCTAGGGACAAATGACTTGGCTAATCATGAGATTAGAGCAGTGCAGAAGGACTTTGTAGAATTGGGGAGGGGCCCAAGACAAGTAGCACACACAATATCCTTCTCTGAGGTGCTGCCTGTCAATGGCATGAGTGAGTGAGGGTACTTTGCACCATGCAATTTAATGAATGGTTGAAAAAATTGTGTGGAGCACAGGGGTTTGGCTTCATTGGGGACTGGGGTTCCACCTGGAGGGACACCAGCCTATACTGGCAGGATGGTCTGCATCTGTCCAGGAAGGGAACAAGTCTTTTGAACAATCGGTTTAAATGCTTCATTGGCAAGCTTTTAAACTAGTCAATGGAGGAGGCACTGATAAGCAGCAGGAAAATCCCAGCCTCTCCCTGCAAAACAGGGTACTAAATGAGAAAAAGACAGTGGTAGACAGGTCAGTGGGGGGTGCTGCAAAAGAAGGTAAAGCCATCAAAAAATGGAGAGCAATGAGTACCAATGCCCGTAGTCTGAGTAACAAGCTTCCTGAATTAGTGGCCTTGATGGAGGAGGAACATCTGGATATCGTGGCAGTCACAGAAACATGGTACACACAAGACCATGACTGGGACATAAACATACCAGGATACACTATCTACAGGAGAAACAGGGAGGGTAAAAGAGGAGGAGGAGGAGGAGGAGTAGCTCTTTACATAAGGGAAGGAATCAAAGCAATAGAACAAAACAGACAACAGGGAGGAGAAGAAGCACTGTGGGTAAATTTGGAGACCGGCAATGGCACCACAATCCGCACAGGGGTTATATACAGACCCCCTTCTCAGGGGGAGGAAATGAACAAGGAAATGATAGAAAGAATACTTAGAATGGCAGAAAAAGGGGAGATATTGCTGATGGGTGATCTGAATATGCCAGATGTTAACTGGAGTGCAGTTGCAGCAACCACTTCAAAGAGTGGGGTTATTCTAGATGCCCTACAAGGGGCATGCCTTAGACAACTAGTATTGGAGCCGAACTCGAGAGGGAGCAATCTTAGACCTGATTCTCTCAAATGGAGATGAAGAGAGGATCACAGATGTAGAAGTGGGTAGCCATCTGGGAACTAGCGACCATTGAACAGTATGGTTCACAATAAACAAAGCAATAGAGTCAAGCCATACAAAGGCAAAAGTACTGGACTTTAGGAGGGCTAACTTTGCCAAAATGGGTGAGTGCCTAAGGAATGCACTAGGAAATGGGCAGGAAGCAGGGGTGGAAGAACAATGGGGAATAATTAAAACTGCCATCACAAAGGTAACAAGCCTTTGTGTGAAGCAAATTAACAAAACAAAATGATGTAAGAAACCACTATGGTTCTCAAAGGAAGTGGCAGTGAAGGTTCAAGGGAAAAAGAAAGCATTCAGGAAGTACAAGGAATCAAAGAAGGAGCAGGACAGGGAACTGTATCAGTTAAAGCAAAAGGAAGCTGGGAAGGCAGTCAGAACAGCAAAAGCCCAAACTGAGGAAAGGTAGCCAACTCAGTTAAGAAGGGGGATAAAACCTTTTATTGGTACATCAGGGAGCGAAGGAAGACCAAGGGAGACCTAGTGAGGCTTAATAAAGAGGAGGGAGGGTGGGCAGAGGGTGACTGTGAAAAGGCAGAGATATCAAACAAATATTTTTGCTCAGTATTTACAAAGGAAGTGGGGGAGGTACTTAAAACAAACAGCAGAAACACTCTGGATACAGAAGTTGATACCAGTCCATTTACAGAAGAAAGGGTTCTGAAAGAACTCTTAAAACTGAAGGTGGACAAATCAATGGGGTCTGATGGAATTCATCCCAGAATTCTAAAAGAACTAAGGGTAGAACTAGTGACACCACTGACTACCCTCTTCAACAAATCATGGGAGGATGGGGTGGTACCCGAGGACTGGAGAAGGGCAGATGTGATTCCCCTTCACAAAAGTGGGAGCAAGGCAGAAGCAGAAAACTACAGACCTGTTAGTTTAACCTCAGTGGTAGGGAAAATGATGGAATCACTTCTGAAGGAAAGAATTATCGAATATCTAGAGGCCAGAGGGGCTCAGGACCCAAGGCAGCATGGATTCACAGCAGGAAGGTCATGCAAGACAAATCTGATAGATTTCTTTGACTGGGTGACCAAAGTAGTAGATCAGGGAGGGGCTGTAGACATGGCCTACCTAGACTTTAGCAAGGCATTTGACACAGTCCCACACAAAAGATTAATATACAAGTTAGCCAGCCTGGGGGTGGATCCCAAGATGGCAGCCTGGGTAAAGAATTGGCTGGAGAATAGGACACAGAGAGTAATAGTAAATGGAGTCCACTCTGAAGAAAGTGGGGTTACTAGTGGGGTACCGCAGGGTTCAGTATTAGGATTGGTCCTCTTCAATGTCTTTATGTCTTTATTTTCCATGTATTTTCTCGATGTCTGGAAAGCGTTGTTCGTTGCAGCTGTGCAGTAGCTGCTAACTATCTTCATTTGTTCAGGACTGTGTGGCTGTCTCTAACTTTGGGCTTATACTCCCTCATAACCTTTGTGCCTAAATACAGCGTGAGAGGCTGTAAGTAATCTGCACCAACCTGTTGGAGCTGGAGCTGTGAGAGGGGAGCTGCCGGCTGATTGGTTGTGGGAGTGGGGAGTCACTGTTTAAATCACAGGCGCCGCCGCTATGCATTTCCATGTATGTTCTCGATGTCTGAAAGCGTTGTTCGCTGCAGCCGTGCAGTAGCTGCTAACTATCTTCATTTGTTCAGGACTGTGTGGCTGTCTCTAACTTTGGGCTTATACTCCCTCATAACCTTTGTGCCTAAATACAGCGTGAGAGGCTGTAAGTAATCTGCACCAACCTGTTGGAGCTGGAGCTGTGAGAGGGGCTGCCGGCTGATTGGTTGTGGGAGTGAGGAGGCACCGTTTAAATAATTCAGGCGCCGCTCGCAGACAGTGTTGAAGGTCAGAGTGCGCGAGTGCCACTCGGAGCTGAAATTTGCTGTTTAGTTGTAAGGTGGGAAAGATATTATGTTAAAATAGCTTGTGTATGTTAAATAGTTTTATTGTAAATCAGATTTATGTATACTGCCTGCATGATTTATATGTGTTATTTGGTTTTAAATTAGATATGTGTAGGGGTTCTGTTGGACGACTCTTGGGGCCTAGGATTGTTTATGGAATTTCAGGCTGCATCTTCAGTCCTTTTATCCCCTCCCTGTGTCTGATATTGTTATCAGACGTTGTAGGAAGTGGGATTGAGGGGACCGTTTGCGCATGTGCTGTGGATGATCAGGAGCAAATAGATCAAAGGATTGAGGTGGTTAAGTCCAGGAGACGTCCTGGAATAAATAGAGCACCTAGGAGAAGCCAGGCGTGGTTGGTGCCTATTGCCAGGAGAGCCACCAGGTCAAGTGGCCAGGTGACTTTGGGCTGCATCACCCTCAAATTCCTCTGTGACGGTGCTGTGTAGCACCAGGTCGGTCAGAAACAAGGCGGATTATTGCCGCTCTTGTTTCATTGGTCGACCTGGCGCATTAGAGACCTGGGTGGGAGATGATGCTGACCCTGTTTTTGAGGCTGCAGTCCCCCAGGTTACACTGTGGTTCACTGCCCCAGAGAAAATCGTGGGGGTGGCGTGTAGCTATTTGTTTTAAATCAAATTTGGACTTCACTGTGCACCCGTGGGAACCCCGGTTCATTTGAATGTGTGGCTGTTCGTGGAGGACTTGACGTTGGCTGCAGGATCCTCCTCATTTATCGCCTCCTGGGCCGATGGGGGTTCCTGCAGAATTCGCCGGGGTTTGTTGCGGTGAAACATTGGATTCCCAAAATGTATTTTTCTTGGGGACTTCAATGTTTGGGCCGAGGATAAAAGTCAAGGTGTGCCGATGAGTTACTGCAGTGTATGTCCTTTGGGGCTGGTGCAGTTTGTCGGGCGTGTTTACCATTCGGGATGGCCACACATTGGACCTGGTGTTCTCACTTGGGACTCGAGATCACTGATCTCGATATTGACCAAGTAGCTTGGTCTGATCATTGCACGGTGAAGTTCACATTTAGTGCTCCCCACAATTTCTTCCCCTTCTGAGATATTTCGCTGCCGCCCGCTGAAAGATCTTACCCCTGAGGGTTATATGGCGGCAGTTGATTTATCAAGGGTGGGTGATGCATGCGTCGGAGCCGTTGACGCCGGGGTAGCTGCCTATAACGAGGTGCTATCTGGCGCCATTGACTCCCTCGCACCTGTCCGTGTACGACCCAGAACTTCATACCTGAGATCGCCTTGGTATGATCGTGATCTCAGGGAAATGAAGAAATTGGGTCAGAGATTTGAGCGTTGCTGGAGGGAAATCTCATCTGGGGGCTGACAAACTGGTCCTGTGTGCGCATTAACGTGCATATCAGGAGGCAATTAACCAAAAGAAGACATTATTTTTGTCCCGGGAGATTGCTGCTGGGAGAAGCCGACCAGCCTCACTCTTCCGGACTGTCGACAGACTTCTCCATCCTTCCTGTCTTCAGCCCGGGAGAGTTTCCTCGAATGAGGATTGTGAGGAATTTGCTCGGTTTTTCTCAGACAGGGTGTCTGCAATCCGGCGGGAGGTTTCCTCAGCCAGTAATATCATTGCTGTCAGTGGTCGTCAGTCATGTTCAAAGAGCACTCATTCTGAGTGGGGGGAGTTTAAGCCAGTGGAAGTTCGTGAGGTCATTGAGATAGCGGCCAACTTTAGGTATACCTTTTGTGAACTGGACCCTGTGCCAATGCGCTTCTTGATGAGGTGCATTGACACTGTTGGCCCGGTGTTTGCTCTGATTGTCCGGTGTTCCTTGAGTCAGGGTGTCTTTCCGGATGCCTTGAAGGAGGCTCTGGTGAGACCCCTTTTAAAGAAAGCTTCTCTGGACCCGGAGATTAGGGGCAAATTATCGTCCTGTCTCCAATCTTCCATTTTTGGGAAAGGTTGTTGAGAAGGTGGTATCACTTCAGTTGGGAGAGCATCTCATGACCCACGAGTTATACGATCCCTTCCAGTCAGCTTTTCGGGCCAGGCATAGCACTGAAACTGCATTAGTTCGGTGCAGAATGATCTCCTCAGGGCTAGAGATCGGGGGGAAAAGACAATTCTTGTCCTCCTTGATCTCTCCTCAGCATTTGACACTGTGGACCATTGTGTGTTGCTTCTCCGCCTGAGGGAGTTGTGTGGACTCACCGGTATTGTCATCAAATGGTTTGAGTCATTTCTTACCAACAGGAGGCAGCGGGTTGTGATGGGTAATTTCTCATCTACGACCTGCCTCCTTTCATGTGGAGTCCCTCAGGGTTCGGTATTGGCCCCAATGTTGTTCGCAGTGTATATGCTGCCCTGGGGAGATCATTAGAGGTATGGTCTGAGTTTTCATTGCTATGCTGATGATACTCAGCTATACCTATCCTTTGCACCAGGAACATCAAATGCAGTGGATGTGATGAATATCTGTCTGGCTGAGATAAATGACTGGATGTCTTCCAGCTGGCTGCGACTTAACCCTAATAAGACTGAGGTACTGGTGGTGGAGTCGAACAGAGCTCGTGATGGATGTCCTCTGATTCAGCGACTGGCATTATGCTAGAGCTGTGTCATTGATGGCATCCCAAGGTCGTAATCTTGGTGTGATCTTTGACAGGAACTTGTCCATGGAGGCTCAAATATCCTCCGTGGTACGTTCCTGTTTCTTTCATCTTAGGAATATCGCCAGGATTAAACCGCTTGTTCTGGCTCTGGACCTCCCTACTTTGTTACATGCCTTGGTCACTTCGAGACTTGACTACTGTAATGCGCTCTATCTCGGGGTCTCTGGAACTTCTCTTCGCAGACTGCAGCTGGTGCAAAACGCTGCTGCCAGGCTTTTGACCGGACAAAGCAAGTTTTGTCATATAACTCCGTATTGGCGCGATTGCACTGGCTGCCTGTCAGGTGGAGAGTTTTGTTCAAGGTGGGTTTCTCACCTATAAGACCCTACATGGACAGGGCCCTGGTTACCTTTCTGATCTACTGGTACCGCCCACCTCTGTCCGGGATCTTGGCTCCTCGGTGGTGGCCTCCTCACAGTTCGAGAGCTAGGTTGAAATCGGCAGGATCGCTCCTTTGGAGTTGCTGCTCCAGCTCTCTGGAACTTGTTGCCGCTTGAAGTGAGAGAGGCCCCCACTGTAGAGGCTTTTAAGAGTAGTCTAAAGACCTTTTTATTTGTGCAGGCTTTTGGGGTCTAAGTTATATGTTTGTGATTTTAACTTGAATGTATACAGTATGATAAACTGTAAAGGTTTTGTACGGCACCCAGAGCCTTCGGGATTGGGCGTCTTTTTAAATAAAGTTGACTTTGACTTTGACTTTATAAGCGACATTGCAGAGGGACTGGAAGGAAAAGTATTTCTCTTTGCAGATGACACAAAGATCTGCAATAGAATTGATGCACAAGGTGGGGTGGAAAGGATGAGATGGGACTTGGCAAGGTTAGAGGAATGGTCAAATGTATGGCAGCTTAGATTCAATGCTAAGAAGTGTAAGGTAATGCACCTGGGAAACAAAAACCCAGGGGAAGAGTACACAATGGGGTGAGATACTAACAACAACAAACATGGAAAGGGACCTGGGGTAATCATGTCAGATGACCTAAAGGTGGGCAAGCAATGTGAGAGGGCAGCAAGGAGGCTGGGGGATACTGGAATGCATAGGAGAGGCATCACCAGTAGAAAACAGGAAGTTATTATCCTCTGTACAGACAGTTGGTGAGATCCCATCTGGAGTACTGCGTGCAGTTCTGAGACCCAATCTCCACAAGGACATAGACAGGATGGAGGCTGTCCAGAGGAGGGCAACTAAAATGGTGCAGGGTCTGCACCAGAAGACATATGAAGAGAGACTTAAGGAGCTGAATATGTATAGCCTCGAGCAAAGGAGGGAGAGGGGGGAAATGATAGAAACTTTCAAGTATCTCAAGGGAAGCAACAAAGTCCATGAGGGTAGCATCTTTCAAAAAAAAAAGAGGTATGCAAGAACAAGGGGGCACAATTTGAAGATAGAAGGGGGGTGGCTCAGAGGTAATTTAAGGAAGTATTTTTTCACAGAGAGGATTGTGGATGCATGGAACAGCCTTCCTGAGGAGGTTGTGGAGTCAAAAACAGTGGTGGAATTCAAGCATGCATGGGACAGTCATAAGGCAATTCTAGGGGGTGGGGGTAGGAAGAAGTAGGCTGCTGGTTAACTAGGATCTGCAGCTTATCCAATAGGTAGAGAAATGGGCAGACTGGGTGGGCCAAGCGGTCCTTATCTGCCGTCAAAATCTATGTTTCTATGAAACTCCCATTGAAATTGCATTGTTCCCTGCAGTAACTCTACTGCAGAAATCTGTAGCACTGTGCTTCATCCTGGTTGGCTTCACTGTAGATCTCTCTCTAGATATATATATATATATATATATATAGGCATGGTCATGCCTCTATAGTTAGGGTTGAGTAAGCTGTTTAATGTTAAACCCCAGATTTTGCATGTTAATAACTTTGCAACTGTTCAATGGATTTGCACAAAATTTGGAATGCGTGGTCTCATATGGTAGATCTCTTAAGATGCTAAGTTGCGTTTTGGTCAGATTTGTAGTTTTTGTGCAGCAAAGCACCCAAAAAAGTGTTTTTCACATTTTTACCCATTTTTCTGATCTTTGCCCATCACGCTGCAGCCACACCATTTGGAATTGTGGGCTAAAACTGTCATGGTAGAAAGAGGTTTTTGCAAATTTAGTTTGGTGAAAACATATTAATCTGTTCCAAAGTTATTGAATTTTGAATTGTTGGGTTCTGAGCATGCTCAGTTCAGTCTTTGGAATATACAAACTTATGAAAACACCAGCAGAAGCAGGCCTCACAGTCTATAGAGTCTGCTTGATTGTGCAGCTAGCCCAGAATACATATATGTTTTGCATAAGAGGACTGGGTTCATGATCAAGGATTTTGTCTCCTCGCGAACAGGGCTTTATAAAATCCCTGTTTGTGAGGAAAAATCCCCCTTTGGCGAGCCACCAACTTGTTTTCATTTTTCCCCACAAAGAAAATGGTGTAACTTGCCACATGGATGTGTTGTGTGGTTATTGAAACATGGGTTTTGTTCAGGGTGATGCCCTCTACCAACCTATGGCTGTGGTTTGCTTCATTTTTCTGAAAAAAATGTCTATTATTTTAAAAATCCTCGTTCGTCACTCGCTTCCGGTCCTTGTTCGCGAGGCAACAAAAACCTTGATTGTGAGCCGATCATTGTTCATGACTTATCAAACTCCTTGATCATGATTTCCTGACCAGATGGCCCATCTTACAAACTAGGATTGGCTTGCAAACAGGGATTTTGTCAGCTTGCGAAAAGGGGATCGATTCGTGAAAGGGGATTTTTGACAACTTGTGAAAGGGGATTGGTTTTTTGAATCCCCTTTCATGAGTTGTCAAAATCCCCTTTCACGAGCTGTCAAAATCCTCTTTTATGAGCCGATCCCCTTTTGTGAGCTGACAAAATCCTTGATCATGATTTCCAGACCAGATGGCCCATCTCACAAACAAGGATTGGCTGGAGAACAGGGATTTTGTCTCCTCACGAAAGGGGATCAACTTGAGTAAGAAGATTTTGACAGCTCACAAAAGGGCATTGGTTTTTTAAATCCTCTTTCATGTGGTGTCAAAATCCCCTTTCACAAGCTGACAAAATCCATTTTCGCGAACTGATCCCCTTTCTCGAGCTGACAAAATCCTTGATCGCGATTTCCAGACCAGATGGCCAAAATCTGATGAACAAGGAATTCTCATGAATGAGGATTTTGACAGCTGGCAAACAGGGATTGACCTTGTGAATGGGGATTTAGACACCTCATGAGCTAGGAATTTTAAAACTTTTGCAGTGCATTGCAAATAAACAGTAGGTCTTTTGGCTTGAAATTTGCAGGGTATAAAGAGGGTGTCCCAGAGATGTGAGTTATGTTGTTTAGGTGCAAAAAGTTTAATCAGCTCCGTAGCTATGGCATTACAAAGTTGAGATATTTCCCATAGGATAACATTGTGGTGCCCACAGTGCCTTTCGGTGCCTGTATCTCATAAACTATTCAAGATATGGATTTTTCACTCCAGGAAGCTTAGCATGCGTGGAGATCTTGAAGTCTTGATTACAACTGCAGTGGAATTTTTTTCATAGTTGCTACGGTTACTGAGACTTTGGCAAATTAGTGTTACAAGGGTTCCTTTTCAGCTCTATAGGGCTGCTGTATGACTCTGCATTTATGTGTAAATTGGATCACAGGGCTCAGAGGGCCCGTGCTGCCACAGATGCATATCATTATGCAAAAATGGGTAGCTAGAAGGGAGCATGGGGCCTGGAGGGCCTGTGCCCCCACCAACATATACCAATTACCAGATACATCACACTTTCTGAAAAGTAAAGAAATTCATTGCAAAAATGAATCAGTTAGGGTTAAAGCAACAAAGTAGGGAAGTGAGACATTAGGGTGATGCCTAACTTTATGCGCCTTACCACCCAACCTCACCTGACCCATCACATACCACCAGGTGACTGGGTGTGCCTTGGTGTCATCATGCCTAACTCTCACCCCAGTCTCCTATACTGTATCATGTAAACTTTATTACACATGGAATGGAGGGAGAGTTAGGGCCGATGACTGCAAGGAACACTCCGTCACCTGTTGGTCTGTGGTGGGTGGGGTTGGGTGGTAAGGCATGAGGGGGTATTAGGGTGTCAACCAATGCCTCATTTCCCTACTTTTGTCACTTCAACATTAACAAAGTTTTTTCAATGAATATATCTCTATAAACACATTGGGGTGGTGATCAGGGGATGGGAAACAAATAGCATTCCAGGGTAAATTGGTAATATTCTTCAAGGCATTGGATGGACATGGGTAGGGGTAACACTAGCCTGCCAGTATTATTGGACAATGTAATATTATGCATCAGATGTGTATTATAGGGGAACCACTTGATCATTGGGGATATTCTGGGTCACACATTGAAATGCCCATCAGCTCAGTGTGCCTTTCATTGTTCTCAAATTTAAATAAATGAATATACTTTACACACACTGGGGTGGTTATCACTGAATGGAGGGGTCAAGTAGAATACCTGGATAAATGGGTAATATTCTTTAGTGGGTCTAATGGACACGGGGGTAGGGGAACCACTAGCCTGTGAGTGTCAAACAGTGTGATCTAATGCATCAGGTGGGCATTATGGAGGGACTACTAGACTATCAGGGATATATGTGAAACACATCAGGATTGTGATCAGAGGTTGGGGGATGACCTGTGATTTGACAATCTAATACAATGGAACAGGCTAGTACCAGGAGGGTGGGTAACTAGGCTGCCGGAGACTGCTAGCTCTTGCTGTCAGTCTGTTACTTTGGGACCAGGTTGAGGGTAGCCAGCTAGTACGTGGAGGGTGGGTAACTAGGCTGCCATAGACTGCTAGCTCTTGCTGTCAGTCTGTTACTTTGGGACCAGGTTGTGGGTAGCCCTCTAGTACCAGGAGGTTGGGTAACTAGGCTGCTAGAGACTGCTAGCTCTTGCTGTCAGTCTGTTACTTTGGGACCAGGTTGGGGGTAGCCAGCTAGTACCAGGAGGGTGGGTAACTAGGCTGCCACAGACTGCTAGCTCTTGCTGTCATTCTGTTACTTTGGGACCAGGTTGGGGGTAGCCAGCTAGTACCAAAAGGGTGGGTAACTAGGCTGTCAGAGACTGCTAGCTCTTGCTGTCATTCTGTTACTTTGGGACCAGGTTGGGGGTAGCCAGCTAGTACCAAAAGGACAGGTAACTAGGCTGTCAGAGACTGCTAGCTCTTGCTGTCAGTCTGTTACTTTGGAACCAGGTTGGGGGTAGCCAGCTAGTACCTGGAGGGCGGGTAACTAGGCTGCCAGAGACTGATAGCTCTTGCTGTCAGTCTGTTACTTTGAGACCAGGTTGGGGGTAGTCAGCTAGTACCAGGAGGGTGGGTAACTAGGCTGCCAGAGACTGCTAGCTCTTGCTGTCATTCTGTTACTTTGGGACCAGGTTGGGGGTAGCCAGCTAGTACCAGGAGGGCGGGTAACTAGGCTGCCAGAGACTGCTAGCTCTTGCTGTCAGTCTGTTACTTTGGGACCAGGTTGGGGGTAGCCAGCTAGTACCAGGAGGGTGGGTAACTAGGCTGCCAGAGACTGCTAGCTCTTGCTGCCAGTCTGTTACTTTGAGACCAGGTTGGGGGTAGTCAGCTAGTACCAGGAGGGTGGGTAACTAGGCTGCCAGAGACTGCTAGCTCTTGCTGTCAGTCTGTTACTTTGAGACCAGGTTGGGGGTAGCCAGCTAGTACCAGGAGGGTGGGTAACTAGGCTGCCAGAGACTGCTAGCTCTTGCTGTCAGTCTGTTACTTTGGGACCAGGTTGGGGGTAGCCAGCTAGTACCAGGAGGGTGGGTAACTAGGCTGCCAGAGACTGCTAGCTCTTGCTGTCAGTCTGTTACTTTGGGACCAGGTTGGGGGTAGCCATGGTTCAGCATAATACCTTCAAGCATTCATGCATGGTAGCATCGTATGGAGGGGGACCAGGTGCGGGGAAGGCACAGATCTACACAATGGTAAAAAATAAAAAGTGCATGCTAGTCTCTTAAAGGTTCTCCAGGCCCAAAAATGTATTAGAACAGAAGAACAAATCTTAAAAAAGCTGAGAATATTAAAGTGTTTATATATAGAATAATTCATGGGGAAGTGTGGTTAACGATGATTTTATGCACACCCAAGGTGTGTGATGCCCCATAATTTCCAAGGGCAAAGCCAAAGGGTTTATATGGGCATCACAGACTGAGGGTGTGCATAAAATCTGAGTTTTCCACACTTCTCCACTGTTTTAGTTTTTATATTTACTGGTTTTAAGAAGTTCACAGAAATGGTACCTGTAATACTAAGTTGTTTATTCCAGAACATCTTTAAAAACAGAACAAGTCAAACAGGAAAATAATTAAAAAAAAAATGTTTTAGATAAAAATACATCTCAACATATGTATTTTAAGACTATTTCAATGAATATTTAGCAATTTAAAACTATTAGAACGTTGCAATTCATAACACCAGTGAGATGTTATGAGACTGTGTCTCGTCATTTCATATAGTAAGAGTACACTGTGTGTTATCATCGATCAGTCTGGCCTCAGTTTTAGTCATCAAATTTGCACTTATCTGAAGGAGGGTTTCATTTTTTCTTTTTGTTTGAGGAGCGTGTTAAAGGTTTGCTGTTGATGATTCTGTGTCATTTCCAAGGGCTAGTCTGCTCCATCTGGGTGCTTGGTTACTGAAAAAGCTGAGGGTGAGAAGTAAAACAGCACACCAGGTAACTACAGCCTTCTTGGTCTTCCATAAAATGTTGCCTGTCACTTTCATTCAGACGAATAACATGTCATGCTGTTGCCATGTTGATTTAAATGAATCTAATGTTTTTTACTTAGTTTTCTCCCAGTTTGAAATGTTTTGTGTGACCATTGAGAAGCTTGCCTCTTGCGCAGATTGTTTGAAAACCTAGCACGAGTGGACATCCAGCATGACAACAGCTTCTCTGGTAGCTTTTACGGGTGTTGCTGTGGTTTTATCATGGCTGTGGTTTATGTAGCTCCATATTTCACATATGAGGATAATGGAGCTGGTGAGGTCCTGCTGGCAGTGGTTAATTAAGACTAACCAGTAAATATTATATATTATAGTAGCGAAGCAAACACATCGGGCTAACCCCCTATGTATTGACCCAATCATGTAGGTCTTCCTCAGGGGTGGAGTTTGCCATTCACAGTACTGTTTATAATTATACCCCACAAATAGCTACAGTAATAATTCAGTCATTCAATTACTCAACACAATGCAAATGGACAGAAAAAGCATGCAAAAAATAACATTGTATAAAAGTCTGCATAGCACTTTCAAAACTCCTGTGGTGTTATTTATATGCAGTAATATATTAAGACATCAACATTTGATTAGTTTCTTGCATTTAATAACACCTATATTGAAGATAGTAATATATATTCATGTCATTATATCATATCAGGCATAAATAACTTTTTACTAAATCAGCCCCTCAATGTTATTTATTTCTAAAACACTGGTGCTGAAATAATATTTTTAAATCCTTGCCCTTCAAGTAAAGCATATAATCACTTAATATTACCCTCAGTTTTAATACAGGATGGTCTTTACATCAGAGGTCATTACTGTGTGCAAAAGACCAATTTACAAACATGGTCTAAAGTCAATCTGTTCATTTAAACCTAGGGGCGTTAGAGCTCTCAAGTTAGAAATCCATCATGTTTCACATGGATTAAGTAAATTTATTCTGTCACCCCCCCACTCTAATAATAATGATAATACTTTATTTATAATGCGCCTTTCAAATACCAAGGCACAATACAGTTAAAACAATTGACGCAGTTAAACAGAATCATCATCATAAAATATATACTGTAAATCAACAGTCATCACTACCATATGCTTTTATCCAAAGCAATGCTTTTAGGGCCTGTTTAAAACTCCCACGGTCATGCACTCCCTAATCGGATGGGGTAGAGAGTTCCAGAGGGACAGGGCCGTGAACATAAAAGTATGAACACCAGCAGATTTTAAAGTCACCCTGGAATCTCCAGCAACCCCTCATTGGCTGAGCAGAGTGGTCGCACAGGGTGATAAGGAATCAGAAGCTCTTTCAGGTAGTCAGGGCCCAGATCGTGTAGGGCTTTATATGTCAGTAATCTGACTTTGAAGGTGATCCGCCACTTAACTGGCAGCCAGTGCAGTTCCCGTAGCATGGTGTGATATGGGAAGATCTAGGATTCCCCATCAACGACCAGGCTGCAGAATTCTGCACCAGCTGCAGATGGCAGCTATCAATCCCCGGAAGCCCAAAGTAAAGTGAGTTGCAGTAATCTAAGCATGAGGTCACAAAGGGCATAGATTAATGTAGGCAAGTCACCAGACAGAACAAGGTGCTTGATCCTAGTGATATTTCTCAGATGGTAAAAAGATGACTCAACAACAGCTGACACCTGTGTCCAAAGTGTCAGCCCCGCATCCAACATCACCCCTAGGTCTAGCACCTGTTCAGAGACCTGAAGCTCAGTGGCCCCAACAAACAGTCCTAGGGGATAGCTTGACTCTGGCCCCCCATCCAGTTGCCTGGATCCAAAACCATCACATCTGTCTTCCCAGCATTCAACTTCAGCCAACTGGACTTCATCCAGTCCTGGATTTCCTTGAGGCAGTTATTAAATACCAAGGCTGCTCCTTCCTGGTCAGGGACAAAAGACAGGTAGAGCTGGGTAATCATCAGCATAACAATGAAAACTCAGCCCATACTGTCTTACAATGTCTCCGAGGGGATGCATGTACACCACAAACAACATGGGGGACAATGCTGAGACTTGAGAGACCCCAAAAGACAGAGAAATAGAGTCAGAGGAAATAAAACCTTACACTATCCTCTGAGTTCTTCCAGTGAGGTAGGAAGCAAACCATCTGTGGACCAATCCAGAAAGTCCACAGATAAGGCTCAGGTGCTCAAGCAGAACCACATGTTCAATGGCGTCAGAAGCTGATGACAGATCTAAAAGTACCAAAATGGACTGTTTTCTCTGGTCTCTCACCATCAGAAGATCATTGAACACCCAAACCAGTACAGTCTCGGTACTGGGCCTCTTTCAAAAACCTGATTGCAGAGGTTCATAGATGCTATGGATGGTCAAATGGTTCTCCAGTTGAGCAGCCACTACTTTCTTGATCAACTTCCCCACAAAAGGGGAGATTCGAGATAGGTCTGTAGTTTGCAAGAGAGTCTGGGTCCAGAGAAGCTTTCATCAACAAAGGTGTCACCACTGCCTCTTTCAAGGAACAGGGATATTCACCCGAGTCAAGGAAGCACCAGACTATCTGTGCCAGAACCGGGCCGATAGAGTCATCACAGCCCATAATCACGGATGTAGGTCCCGGGTCTTAACTACAGCATGTAGGGCGCATCCCCTGGACAATCCGCTTAACATTCACGATTTCCAGACAGTCGAAGGTACTCCAGGAAAATGGAGGGAGAGTGAGCAGGCCCTGGTCCTCAGCAACTCGCATCAAATGTGTTAAGTGGATCTCCGACCTAATGTCAGCCACCTTATCAACAAAGAACTGAGCAAGCTCACCACACTGTAATTGTGAAAAACTCTTCAGAGCTGCAGACAGGCTGGGTTGCACAGCCTGTCCTCAGTTCTGAAAAGTTGAGCTGCTTGATTCTGAGTGGCAGAAATTTCCCCAGACAGGAACTCTGCCTTCTTACGAGAGATTTCTGACTGCTAGAACCGATAATGTTTTAACAGTCTAAGATGGTCGGCATATAAGCCAGATTTCCACCAACAATGTTCTAACCTGTGTCCTAGTCGTCACAACTCCCTCAAGACTCCATCAAACCATGGAGCTCAAGGGCGAAGGGAGAGAGGACGCACACGTACTGATGCAATAGAATCCAGGGATGAGGTAATGGCATTGTTATATGCTAAGACCAAAGCCTCTGGATCCCTGCAATGCACAGGAAATTGTGATAGGTCAATCACAGCAGCAAGATCATCAGAAGTAACATTCCGTAAAGGTCGGCTACTTGACCATCTCCACAGTGGTCGGTGTACAAGGGGGGGTGTCAAAGTTGAACCTCACTATGTAGTGATCAGACCATCCGACTGGTTCCATCCCTACATCTGAGGCCTCAATCACCAGGAGGAAGACCAGGTCAAGAGAATGGCCACACTTATGAATAGCAATGGTAACCACCTGTGTCAGGCCCAGTGAATTCATCGACTGGAGGAAGTGTTGTCCAAATTGTGAGAGTTCATCATCGATCCAGGCATTAAAGTCACCCAGGACCATCAGCCTGGGCAACTCAAATACCATATCGATCTCGAAGTCCGTCACTTCCCTAAGGAATTGCTTCTCATCTCCGGGTGGACGGTAGATGAGAGTAATCCTATAGCCTACACCTGCTACTACAGCACATTCAAGTGAACTAACCTTCTCAATTGGAACACTGGTGAATTCCCATTCTGTCTTGAAACAGACCGCAACTCCCTCCATGGTCCAACCTCTGGTGATGTATCACCATATTTCCGGCCGGAGTTGTGGCCTCAAATATTGGGCCGCATTATCATCTAGCCAGGTTTCGGTGATACAAGCGAGATCCGTCGACCCAACAAGATCCAAAATCACTACGGTCTTGTTCCTGACAGATCTGGCATTGCACAACAGCACCCAGGCTGGACAGAAGTCATGGGCTGCCCTGACCACCTGCCTATCACCAACGATGGTGCCCTTGGGTTTGGGGACAAAACAAGATGGCCCATGCTCTAGACTCCATTTCACCCCAGGGCATCTTCTTGGCTTAACAACCCTAATGAGAGCATCCTGCTCCTCCAGCCTCTGCTGTTCATGCCCCAAACCCATCCCCCCCACGGGCAATACCTAAAGCCCGACAATGTTGATAGATAGGAAAAGCCAACGGAGGGGGCAAAAAGGATGGAGGGCATGGAGAGCAGAGGCTGAGTAGCACACAACCGGGGGGATACAAACTGTTGCATATTCCAGGCCCACAACCTAACAAAACAATATAAATCTAACTGCACAATACTTACAATACATAATATTGGAATGTGATCAATAGATCTGAAGCGCAGTCCTTTTGGATTACTTCAATGTTTTTAAAAAAAATGTGCTCTGTGAGCACTCTGAAATTTAACATTTATTATTGCTCTCACTTGTTCTTGTATTTGATCTTTAAGAGATCATACAGTTCTACCAGTATATAATTGTTTACAGTTACACCATGCTGGGAAGAGTGTAAATGCACTGAGTCAATCTAAATAATGATTTAACTTGAACTTCTGTCCAGTTCATGGATGTATAAAGTGCTCTCCTGCTGTTGCATAATCACAAACATTGCAACATCTGCACTTAAATAAACCTTTCTGCACTGAAACTGTTTTCGGATGACACCAAGATCTGCAACAGAGTAGATGATCCAGATGGGGTGGGCAGAATGAGAAGAGATCTGGATAAACTAGCAAAATGGTCAGAAGAGTGGCAACTGGGATTTACTGCAAAGAAGTGCAAGATCATGCACATAGGGAAGAGAAACCCTGAAGCCACCTATAGGCTGGGAGGACAGTTGTTGGCAGTCACAATGGAAGAAAGAGACTTGGGCATCATCATCATTACTGATGACCTTGAAATCATCCAAGCAGACATCTAAAGCAGTGGATAAGGCTAGAGGGATGTTGGGGTGTATTAATAGGGGTATCACAAGTTGGAAGAGGGAGGTAATAATCCCTCTTTACAAGACACTGGTTAGGCCCCATCTGGAGTACTGTGTGCAGTACTGAAGGCCACACCTTCACAAGGACATTAACCAAATTAAGGCAGTCCAGAGAAGGGCAATCAAAATGATGCAGGGACTGCATCAGAAAACATATGAAGACAGATTAACTGAACTCAATGGCCCAGATGTTCAAACTGCACCATTTTGTGGTGCAAGCCCCTGCACCACTCAAAATAGTTGTGCAGGGGTGTGGCCAGTGATATTCAATGAGGGAGTTGCGTGGCACAACTGCTTTGAATATCGCCTGCTACCCCAGTGTGCATGAACCAATGGGCATGCAGCCCTCACCAAGCTGTCAGTTGGCAGGCAGTGTGGTGGCAGGCGGTAGGTGCCGCCACACACAGGCTGATGGGGAGGGGTGGGGCTCTGTGGGCAGGTGGGGTGGGGACCACTAGATCACCAGGGATTTTGGACGGGGGTGAGGAATTCCTCACTATCGGCTACTGATGGTCCACTGGACCACCAGATATACTGGACTTTGGAGGAGAGTCAGTGCCTGTGATCTGGCTACTCAGAGGGTGGGGGATACACTTCTGACCACGATCGGGCTACTCGGAGGGTGGGGGGTACACTTCTGCCCGAGATTGGGGCATGGGAGGCATTGCCGGGTGTGGCAGGAATAAGTCGAGGGCCACCCACAGGTGGCAGCTGCTGTGTTTCACCCTGCAATGCGGCAGCTCACCTGTGGGTGGTCCTCGACTTGTTCCTTTTTTTTCGGCTCAACTTTGTGCAGGCGCAGGTAGTGGTTGGCCGCATAACTCTGCACACCCAGGCTAAATATCTGGCTGTGCAGTTTATCGAGCACCCCCCACCTGTGCCTGCAAATATTGCTGATACGCCCGGCATTGGGACTATGCAGGCGCACTGTTACTTTTTAAATATCGCACCGGGTGCGACCCTTTTGAATATCTGAGCAAATAAGTATACCCTAGAGTATAGGAGGAAGAGAGGTGTTATGACTGAAACATTAAAACACCTTAAGGGAATTAACAAGGTGAAAGAGTCTAACATGTTTCAATATAAGAAAAATAGCAGGAGAAGAGGACACAGAATGAGATTAGAGGGCAACTGATTAAGGTGATGTGTAAAGTAAAGTGAGGAAGTTATTTTTCATAGAAAAGGTGGTGGATGCATGGAATGGCCTACATCAGGAAGTGGGGGCTATGAATACAGTGCAGGGCTTCAAATAGGCATGGGATAGGCATAAGGGAGCAATACAGATGAGTATGAATAGATAGGCTACTGACAGAGAAAAGACTGATAGCACTTTCATAAGGCAGAAAAAGAAACGGGCAGACTGGATGGGCCTTGCTGTCCTTATCTGCCGTCAACTACTACGTTTCTGTGAAACTGGTTTAACTCTTCCAGGGTCTGGAAAGTGACAAGCCATCAGCTTATTAGATTAGAGCTTCTTCAATAATACACTACTGACGCATTACCTTAAACTGGACCTAACAAGCTGTCTCCCTGAAACAGTGTCCACCTCTCCTTGATAATGTTTCTAATTTCCACTGATCTAACATTAAAATACATTGTACTTTCTGCAGTATTTGTCATTTGTTTGTCTGTTGAAGTCAGTAAAGCTTTCCTGTCAAGCCACCGATCTTGAACAAAGCATCTAAAATTATTTGAGCACTGTAACCCAAGTCTTTAAAATGCCTTGTTAATAGGGCTGCTTCTCTCTCAAAACCTAATCTCATGGGTACAGTTTCGATGTAACATTAAAAATTGTCAAAATGGGATGATTTGAATCAGGGATGACAGCTCTCTGATCTCGGCATTGTGTTTCCTGCAACAGGTTTTCTAAAAATACTGCTCATGACATACTCATCAGATGCACTTAAAATGACATCCAAAAAATCGGTTTTATATGTGCGTCTAATATTCAAATGATTGCTTTTCAATCAGTCTATCAATGAAGTCAGTTTTATATGTGCATCTAATATTCAAATCATTGCACTTCAGTCTATAAATAAAATCGTTTCTTTATGTGTATCTAATATTCAAACCATTGCACTTCAACCAGTCTACAAATGCGGTTGGTTTTATATGTTTATTTTTATTTTATTTTATTTTATTTCTAAGAATCAGTTTACAACCTTTGAGCCAGAGGCTCGTTTCCAAAGGTACTTCGTCACATAAAGACATACATTGTGTTTTGGTTACATAGCATAGATTTGCAAACAATAGGCGTTCGACAGAGGCGCCACGTCACACTGTGGTCAGACAAATACAGTGCATCTAATGTGCATAATATTAATATATGTGCATCTAATATTCAAATCATTGCACTTCAACCAGTCTATAAATGCAATCAGTTTTATGTGTGTATCTAATATTCAAACCATTGCACTTCAGCCAGTCTACAAATGCGGTTGGTTTTATATGTGCATCTAATATTCAAACCATTGCACTTCAGCCAGTCTACAAATGCTGGTAGAGAGGCAGAACCCCCACCATAGACACAAGTGATATAACTAATAAAGCGATACCACATGGCAATGTGTCTGAGGTGAGGGTCCAAGACTGCCCCCACAATGTTTCTCCCACCACACGATGAAGATATTGGCATAAGAGTGCACTAGCGATGCACCCATAGTGCTTTCTTGTATTTGATGATAAAACCTTCTATTAAACGTAAATCTATTGTGTTCTAAAACAAAGTTTAACACCTCAATAATAAAGGACCTCAGTGCTCCCCTTAAATCAGCATTGGACAGTAAAAAATCATCACTGGCTTTAATCCCATCCAAGTGTCTGATGCTTGTATAAAGAGATGAAGTATCTATAGCTGCCCAACAATAGGGACTTTGCCAGCTTCAGTCTGCGGGATCTCTGACGTATGATTCAGTTACAACTACTATTTGCTTAAGGAAATGATCCCAAAATGAGATGGACCCTCACTGAGATATCCAGAGCTGGAGAGAGCCAGTCATCCACAAGGGTCACTCAACGTTCGTGTACTTTACATCCAGTATACAATGTTGAACTAATGGGGAAAACCACACTGCACACATATAATTTCATCCTCATCTATCCATCCAATACAGAGGCATCATCAATTAGATAATAAAGGATATGCTGACAAGGTGCTGTGGGGTTAAAGGTTAGCAATTTATAATAATCTGTATCTTTTTTATTTCTGCTACATATTTAGTAGTATCTTGCATTACTACTGCTCCTCCCTTATCATGCATGGCAGCATTGAATGCAGTAGGATAAGATGGGGGGAAGGGCAGCCACAACTCTGCACTATGCCTTCATACATTTATACATTGCAGCATTGTGTGGAGTGGGATCTGGTGGGGGAGGGTCAGCCACAGTTCTCCACTACGCCTTCATGAATTTATACATGGCAGCATTGTGTGGAGTGGGATCAGGTGGGGAGAGGGGCAGCCACAACTCTGCACTATGCCTTCATGCATTTATACATGGCAGCATTGTGTGGAGTGGGATCAGGTGGGGGGAGGGGCAGCTACATCGCTAC
The DNA here is from genome assembly GCA_016271365.2 of Neoceratodus forsteri. Taxonomy (NCBI): domain Eukaryota; kingdom Metazoa; phylum Chordata; order Ceratodontiformes; family Ceratodontidae; genus Neoceratodus; species Neoceratodus forsteri. Next base: position 8,328,908 of record CM057449.1, read on the forward strand.
ACTATGCCTTCATGCATTTATACATGGCAGCATTGTGTGGAGTGGGATCAGGTGTGGGGAGGGGTGGACACAACTCTGCAGTATGCCTTCATGCATTTATACATGGCAGCATTATGTGGAGTCGGATCAGGTGGGGGAGAGGCAGCCACAGCTCAACACTATGCCTTTAAACATTTATACATGGTAGCATTGTGTGGAGTGGGATCAGGTGGGGGGAGGGGCAGCTACATCGCTACACTATGCCTTCATGCATTTATACATGGCAGCATTGTGTGGAGTGGGATCAGGTGTGGGGAGGGGAGGACACAACTCTGCAGTATGCCTTCATGCAATTATACATGGCAGCATTATGTGGAGTCGGATCAGGTTGGGGAGAGGCAGCCACAGCTGTGCACTATGCCTTTATACATTTATACATGGTAGCATTGTGTGGAGTGGGATCAGAAGGGGGGAGGGGCGGCCACTTCTCTGCACTATAGCTTCATGGATTTATACAAGGCAGCATTGTGTGGAGTGGGATCAGCTGGGTGGAGGGGCAGACACAGCTCTGCAATATGCCTTCATGCATTTATACATGGCAGCATTGGGTGAAGAGGGATCAGGTGGGGGGAGGGGCAGCCACAACTCTGCACTAAGCCTTCCTACATTTACACATAGCAGCATTGTGTGGAGTGGGATAAGGTGGTGGGAGGGGCAGACACAACGCTGCACTGTGCCTTCATGCATTTATACATGGCAGCATTGTGTGGAGAGGGATCATGTGGGGGGAGGGGAAGCCACAACTTTGCACTATGCCTTCATACATCTATACATGGCAGCATTGTGTGGAGTGGGATCAGATGGGGGGAGGGGCGGCCACTACTCTGCACTATGCCTTCATACATTTATACATGGCAGCATTGTGTGGAGTGGGGTCAGGTGGGGAAGGGCAGCCACAACTCTGCACGATGCCCTCATACATGGCAGCATTGTGTGGAGTGGGATCAGGTGGGGGGAGGGGCGGCCACAAATCTGCACTATGCCTTCATACATCTATACATGGCAGCATTGTGTGGAGTGGGATCAGATGGGGGAGGGCGGCAACTTCTCTGCACTATGCCTTCATACATTTATACATGGCAGCATTGTGTGGAGTGGGATCAGCTGGGCGGAGGGGCAGATACAGCTCTGCAATATGCCGTCATGCATTTATACATGGCCTCTTTGTGAGGAGTGGGAAGTGGTGGGGGGAGGGGCAGCCACAAATCTGCACTTTGCCTTCATGAATTTATACATGGAAGCATTGTGTGATGTGGGATCAGGTAGGGGGTGGGCAGCAAACTCTGCACTATGCCTTCATACATTTATACATGGCAGCATTGTTTGAGTGGGATGAGGTGGGGGAGGGAAGCCACATCCCTGCACTACGCCTTCATGAATTTATACATGGCAGCATTGTGAGGAGAGGGATCAGGTGGGGGGAAGGTGCAGTGACAACTCTGCACTATGCCATAATATATTTATACATGGCAGCATTGTGAGGGGAGGGATCAGGTGGGGGAAGGGCAGCCACTGATCTGCACTATGCCATCATACATTTAAACTTGGCAGCATTGTGTGGAGTGGGATAAGGTTGGGGAGGAGGCAGCCAAAGATTTGCACAATGCCATCACACATTTATACATGGCAGCATTTTATGCAGTGGAATCATGTGGTGGGAGGGGCAGCCACTGATCTGCACTATGCCTTCAAACATTTATACAAGGCAGCTTTGAGCGGAGTGGGATCAGGTGAGGGGAGGGGCAGTCACAACTCTGCACTATCCCTTCCTACATTTACACATGGCAGCATTGTGTGGAGTGGGATAAGGTGGGGGGAGGGGCAGACACAACGCTGCACTGTGCCTTCATGCATTTATACATGGCAGCATTGTGTGGAGAGGGATCATGTGGGGGGAAGGGAAGCCACAACTCTGCACTATGCCTTCATACATTTATACATGGCCACATTGTGTGGAGGTGGATCAGGTGGGGGCAGGGGCAGCCACAACTCTGCACTATTCCTTCATACATCTATTCATGGCAGCATTCTGTGGAGTGGGATCAGGTGGGGGAGGGGCAGCCACAACTCTCCGCTATACCTTCATGCATTTATACATGGCAGCATCTTGTGGAGTGGGATCAGGTGGGGGAAGGGTGGCCACAACTCTGCACTATGTCTTCATACATTTATTCATGGCATCATTGTGTGGAGTGGGATCAGGTGTGGGGAGGGGCGGCCACAACTCTGAACTATGCCTTCATACATTTATACATGGCAGCACTGTGTGGAGTGGAATCAGGTGGGGGGAGGGGCAGACAAAACTCTGCACAATGCCTTCATACATTTATACATGGCAGCATTGTGGAGTGGGAAGTGGTGGGGGGAAGGGCAGCCACAAATCTGCACTTTGCCTTCATGCATTTATACATGGCTGCATTGTGTGGATGTGGATCAGGTGGGGGGAAGGGCTACCACAACTCTGCACTATTCCTTCATGCATCTATTCATGGCAGCATTCTGTGGAGTGGAATCAGTTGGGTTAGGGGCAGCTACAACTATGCACTATGCCTTCATAGATCTATACATGGCAGCATTGCGTGGAGTGGTATCATGTGGGGGAGGGACAGCCACAGCTCTTTGCTATGTATTCATGCATTTATACATGGTAGCATTGGGTGGAGTGGGATCAGGTGCGGGGAGGGACAGCCACAGCTCTGCACTATGCCTTCCTGCATTTATACATGGCAGCATCGTGTGGAGTGGGATCAGGTGGAAGGTGCGGCGGACACAACTCTGCAGAATGCCTTCTTGCATTTATACATGGCAGCATTGTGAGGAGTCGAATGAGGTGGGGGAGGGGAGGCCACAACTCTGCACTATGCCTCCATGCATTTATACATGGCAGCATCGTGAGTAGTGGGACAAGGTGTGGGAGGTGCAGCCACAACTCTGCACTGTGCCTTCATACATCTATACATGACAGCATTGTTTGGAGTGGGATCAGGTGGGGGAAGGGCAGCCACAACTCTGCACAATGCCTTCATGCATTTATACATTGCAGCATTGTGTGGGCTGGAATCAGGTGGGCTGAGGGGCAGCCACATCTCTGCACTATGTCTTCATACATTTACACATGGCAGAATTGTGAGGAGTGGGGTCAGGTTAGGGGAGGGGCAGCCACAACTCTGCACTGTGCCTTCTTACATTTATACGTGGCAGCAATGTGTGGAGTGGGATCAGGTGGGGTTAGGGGCAGCCACAGATTTGCACTATGCCTTCATACATTTAAACATTGCAGCATTCAATGCAGTGGAATCATGTGGTGGTAGGGGCAGCCACAGATCTGCACCATGCTATCATACATTTATACATGGCAGCATTGTGTGGAGTGGGATCAGGTGGGGAGAGGGGCAGCCACAACTCTGCACTATGCCTTCATGCATTTATACATGGCAGCATTGTGTGGACTGGGATCAGGTGGGGGGACGGGCAGCCACAACTCTGCACTATTCTTCCATGCATCTATACATGGCAGCATTGTGTGGAGTGGGATCAGGCGGGGGAAGGGCAGACACAACTCTGCACTATGCCTTCATACATCTATAAATGGCAGCATTGTGTGGAGCGGGATCAGGTGGGGGGAGGGACAGCCACAGCTATGCGCTATTCCTTCATGCATTTATACATGCCAGCATTATGTGGAGTGGGATCAGATGGGCGAAGGGGCAGCTACAGCTCTGCGCTATGCCGACATCCATTTATTCATGGCAGCATTGTGTGGAGTGGGATCAGGTGGGAGAGGGGCAGCTACATCGCTACACTATGCCTTCATGCATTTATACATGGCAGCATTGTGTGGAGTGGGATCAGGTGTGGGGAGGGGTGGACACTCCTCTGCAATATGCCTTCATGCATTTATACATGGCAGCATTATGTGGAGTCAGATCAGGTGGGGGAGAGGCGGTCACAGCTCTGCACTATGCCTTTATACATTTATACATGGTAGCATTGTGTGGAGTGGGATCAGTTGGGGGGAAGGGTGGCCACTTCTCTGCACTATGCCTTCATGGATTTATACAAGGCAGCATTGTGTGGAGTGGGATCAGCTGAGCGGAGGGGCAGACACAGCTCTGCAATATGCCTTCATGCATTTATACATGGCAGCATTGGGTGAAGAGGGATCAGGTGGGGGGAGGGGCAGCCACAGCTCTGCACTAAGCCTTCCTACATTTACACATGGCAGCATTGTGTGGAGTGGGATAAGTTGGGGGGAGGGGCAGACACACGCTGCACTGTGCCTTCATGCATTTATACATGGCAGCATTGTGTGGAGAGGGATCATGTGGGGGGAGGGGAAGCCACAACTTTGCACTATGTCTCCATACATTTATACATGGCAGCATTGTGTGGAGTGGGGTCAGGTGGGGGGAGGGGCAGCCACAACTCTGCACGATGCCCTCATACATGGCAGCATTGTGTGGAGTGGGATCAGGTGGGCGGAGGGGCGGCCACGAGTCTGCACTATGCCTTCATACATCTATACATGGCAGCATTGTGAGGAGTGGGATCAGATGGGGGAAGGGCGGCCACTTCTCTGCACTATGCCTTCATACATTTATACATGGCAGCATTGTGTGGCGTGGGATCAGGTGGAGGGAGCTACAGCCACAGCTCTGCACGATGCCCTCATACATGGCAGCATTGTGTGGAGTTGGATCTGGTGGGGGGAGGGGCTGCCACAGCTCTGCACAATGCCTTCATGCATTTATACATGGCAGCATTGTGTGGAGTGAGATCAGCTGGGCGGAGGGGCAGATACAGCTCTGTAATATGCCGTCATGCATTTATACATGGCCACTTTGTGAGGAGTGGGAAGTGGTGGGGGGAAGGGCAGCCACAAATCTGCACTTTGCCTTCATGAATTTATACATGGAAGCATTGTGTGATGTGGGATCAGGTAGGGGGTTGGGCAGCCACAACTCTGCACTATGCCTTCATACATTTATACATGGCAGCATTGTGTGGAGTGGGATGAGGTGGGGGGAGGGGAAGCCACATCCCTGCACTACGCCTTCATGAATTTATACATGGCAGCATTGTGAGGAGTGGGATCAGGTGGGGGGAGGGTGCAGTGACAACTCTGCACTATCCATAATATATTTATACATGGCAGCATTGTGAGGGGAGGGATCAGGTGGGGGAAGGGCAGCCACTGATCTGCACTACGCCATCATACATTTAAACTTGGCAGCATTGTGTCGAGTGGGATAAGGTTGGGGAGGAGGCAGCCAAAGATTTGCACAATGCCATCACACATTTATACATGGCAGCATTTTATGCAGTGGAATCATGGGGTGGGAGGGGAAGCCACTGATCTGCACTATGCCTTCAAACATTTATACAAGGCAGCTTTGAGCGGAGTGGGATCAGGTGAGGGGAGGGGCAGTCACAACTCTGCACTATGCCTTCATGGATTTATAAAGGCAGCATTGTGTGGAGTGGGATCAGCTGGGCGGAGGGGCAGACACAGCTCTGCAGTATGCCTTCATGCATTTATACATGGCAGCATTGGGTGAAGAGGGATCAGGTGGGGGGAGGGGCAGCCACAACTCTGCACTATGCCTTCCTACATTTACAGATGGCAGCATTGTGTGGAGTGGGATAAGGTGGGGGGAGGGGCAGACACAATGCTGCACTGTGCCTTCATGCATTCATACATGGCAGCATTGTGTGGAGAGGGATCATGTGGGGGGAGGGGAAGCCACAACTCTGCACTATGCCTTCATACATTTATACATGGCCACATTGTGTGGAGGTGGATCAGGTGGGGGCAGGGGCAGCCACAACTCTGCACTATTCCTTCATACATCTATTCATGGCAGCATTCTGTGCAGTGGGATCAGGTGGGGGAAGGGCAGCCACAACTCTCGCTATACCTTCATGCATTTATACATGGCAGCATCTTGTGGAGTGGGATCAGGTGGGGGGGTGGCCACAACTCTGCACTATGTCTTCATACATTAATTCATGGCATCATTGTGTGGAGTGGGATCAGGTGTGGGGAGGGGCCACAACTCTGAACTATGCCTTCATACATTTATACATGGCAGCATTGTGTGGAGTGGAATCAGGTGGGGGGAGGGGCAGACACAACTCTGCACAATGCCTTCATACATTTATACATGGCAGCATTGAGAGGAGTGGGAAGTAGTGGCTGGAGGGGCAGCCACAAATCTGCACTATGCCTTCATGCATTTATACATGGCTGCATTGTGTGGATGTGGATCAGGTGGGGGGAAGGGCTGCCACAACTCTGCACTATTCCTTCATGCATCTATTCATGGCATCATTCTGTGGAGTGGAATCAGTTCGGTTAGGGGCAGCTACAACTATGCACTATGCCTTCATACATCTATACATGGCAGCATTGCGTGGAGTGGTATCATGTGGGGGAGGGACAGCCACAGCTCTTTGCTATGCATTCAAGCATTTACACATGGCAGCATTGAGTGGAGTGGGATCAGGTGCGGGGAGGGACAGCCACAGCTCTGCACTATGCCTTCCTGCATTTATACATGGCAGCATCGTGTGGAGTGGGATCAGGTGGAAGGTACGGCGGACACAACTCTGCAGAATGCCTTCTTGCATTTATGCATGGCAGCATTGTGAGGAGTTGGATCAGGTGGGGGAGATGCGGCCACAACTCTGCACTATGCATCCATGCATTTATACATGGCAGCATCGTGAGTAGTGGGATAAGGTGAGGGAGGTGCAGCCACAACTCTGCACTGTGCCTTCATACATCTATACATGACAGCATTGTTTGGAGTGGGATCAGGTGTGGGAGGGGCAGCCACAACTCTGCACAATGCCTTCATGCATTTATACATTGCAGCATTGTGTGGGGTGGAATCAGGTGGGCTGAGGGGCAGCTACATCTCTGCACTATGCCTTCATACATTTACACATGGCAGAATTGTGAGGAGTGGGGTCAGGTGAGGGGAGGGGCAACCACAACTCTGCACTGTGCCTTCTTACAATTATACGTGGCAGCAATGTGTGGAGTGGGATCAGGTGGGGTTAGGGGCAGCCACAGATTTGCACTATGCCTTCATACATTTAAACATGGCAGCATTCAATGCAGTGGAATCATGTGGTGGTAGGGGCTGCCACAGATCTGCACCAAGCTATCATACATTTATACATGGCAGCATTGTGTGGAGTGGGATCAGGTGGGGAGAGGGGCAGCCACAACTCTGCACTATGCCTTCATGCATTTATACATGGCAGCATTGTGTGGACTGGGATCAGGTGGGGGGACGGGCATCCACAACTCTGCACTATTCTTTCATGCATCTATACATGGCAGCATTGTGTGGAGTGGGATCAGGTGGGGGAGGGGCAGACACAACTCTGCACTATGCCTTCATACATCTATAAATGGCAGCATTGTGTGGAGCGGGATCAGGTGGGGGGAGGGACAGCCACAGCACTGCGCTATGCCTTCATGCATTTATACATGCCAGCGTTATGTGGAGTGGGATCAGGTGGGCGAAGGGGCAGCTACAGCTCTGCGCTATGCCGACATCCATTTATTCATGGCAGCATTGTGTGGAGTGGGATCTGGTGGGGGAGGGTTAGCCACAGTTCTCCACTACGCCTTCATTCATTTATACATGGCAGCACTGTGTGGAGTTGGATCAGGTGGGGGGAAGGGCAGCCACAACTCTGCAGTATGCCTTCATGCATTTATACATGGCAGCATTATGTGGAGTCGGATCAGGTGGGGGAGAGGCGGCCACAGCTCTGCACTATGCCTTTATACATTTATACATCGTAGCATTGTGTGGAGTGGGATCAGTTGGGGGGAGGGGCGGCCACTTCTCTGCACTATGCATTCATGTATTTATACAAAGGCAGCAGTGTGGAGTGGGATCAGCTGTGAGGCAGACACAGCTCTGCAATATGCCTTTATGTATTTATACATGGCAGCATTGGGTGAAGAGGGATCAGGTGGGGAGGGGCAGCCACAACTCTGCACTAAGCCTTCCTACATTTACACATGGCAGCATTGTGTGGAGTGGGATAAGGTGGGGGGAGGGGCAGACATAACTCTGCACTGTGCCTTCATGCATTTATACATGGCAGCATTGTGTGGAGAGGGATCATGTGGGGGGAAGGGAAGCCACAACTTTGCACTATGTCTCCCTACATTTATACATGGCAGCATTGTGTGGAGTGGGATCAGGTGGAGGGAGCTACAGCCACAGCTCTGCACGATACCCTCATACATGGCAGCATTGTGTGGAGTGGGATCAGGTGGGGGAAGGGTAGCCACAACTCTGCACTATGCCTTCATACATCTATACATGGCAGCATTGTGTGGAGTGGGATCAGATGGGGGAAGGGCGGCCACTTCTCTGCACTATGCCTTCATACATTTATACATGGCACATTGTGTGGAGTGGGATCAGGTGGAGGGAGCTACAGCCATAGCTCTGCACGATGCCCTCATACATGGCAGCATTGTGTGGAGTTGGATCTGGTGGGGGGAGGGGCTGCCACAACTCTGCAAAATGCCTTCATGCATTTATACATGGCAGCATTGTGTGGAGTGGGATCAGCTGGGCGGAGGGGCAGATACAGCTCTGCAATATGCCATCATGCATTTATACATGGCCTCTTTGTGAGGAGTGGGAAGTGGTGGGGGGAGGGGCAGCCACAAATCTGCACTTTGCCTTCATGAATTTATACATGGAAGCATTGTGTGATATGGGATCAGGTAGGGGGTGGGGCAGCCACAACTCTGCACTATGCCTTCATAGATTTATACATGGCAGCATTGTGTGGAGTGGGATGAGGTGGGGGGAGGGGAATCCACATCCCTGCACTGCGCCTTCATGAATTTATACATGGCAGCATTGTGAGGAGTGGGATCAGGTGGGGGGAGGGTGCAGTGACTACTCTGCATTATGCCATAATATATTTATACATGGCAGCATTGTGAGGGGAAGGAACAGGTGGGGGAGGGGCAGCCACTGATCTGCACTACGCCATCATACATTTAAACTTGGCAGCATTGTGTGGAGTGGGATAAGGTTGGGGAAGGGGTAGCCAAAGATTTGCACAATGCCATCACACATTTATACATGGCAGCATTTTATGCAGTGGAATCATGTGCTGGGAGGGGCAGCCACTGATCTGCACTATGCCTTCAAACATTTATACAATGCAGCTTTGAGCGAGGCGGGATCAGGTGAGGGGATGGGCAGTCACAACTCTAGCACTATGCCTTCATACATCTATACATACAGCTTTGTGCGGAGTGGGATCATGTGGGGGGAAGGGCAGCCACAGCTCTGTACTACGCCTTTGTGCATTTATATGTGGCAGCATTGTGTGGAAGTTGATCAGGTGGGGGCAGGGGCAACCACAACTCTGCACTGTTCCTTCATGCATCTATTCATGGCAGCATTGTGAAGAGTGGGATCAGGTGGGGGGAGGGACAGCCACAGCTCTGCACTATGCCTTCATGCATTTATACATGGCAGCATTGTGTGGAGTCTGATAAGGTGGGGGAGGGGTGGCCACAACTCTGCACTATGTCTTCATACATTTATTCATGGCTGCATTGTGTGGAGTGGGATCAGGTGAGGAGAGGGGCAGCCACAACTCTGCACTATGCCTTCATGCATTTATACATGGCAGCATTGTGTGGAGTGGGATCAGGTGAGGAGAGGGGCAGCCACAACTCTGCACTATGTCTTCATTCATCTACACATGGCAGCATTCTGTGGAGGGGATCAGGAGGGGGGAAGGCGAGCCCACAACTCTGCACTATGCCTTCATGCATTTATACAAGGCAGCATTGTGTGGAGTGGGATCAGGTGGGGGAGGGGTAGCCACAATTCTGCACTATGCCTTCATACATTTATACATGGCAGCAATGTGTGGAGAGGGATGGGGGGTGGGGGCACACAACTCTGCACTATGCCTTCATACATTTATACATGGCAGCATTGTGAAGTGGGATCAGGTGGGGAGGGTAGACAATTCTGCACTATGCCTTCATACATTTATACATGGCAGCATTGTGTGGAGAGGGATGGGGGGTGGGGCAGCCACAACTCTGCACTATGCCTTCATACATTTATACATGGCAGCATTGTGTGGAGTGGGATCAGGTGGGGGGAGGGCAGCCGCAATTCTGCTCTGTGCCTTCTTGCATTTATACATGGCAGCATTGTGTGAGTGGGATCAGGTGGGGGAGGGCAGCCATGCAATCTGCTCTGTGCCTTCTTGCATTTATACATGGCAGCATTGTGTGGAGTGGGATCAGGTGGGGGGAGGGCAGCCGCAATTCTGCTCTGTGCCTTCTTGCATTTATACATGGCAGCATTGTGTGGAGTGGGATCAGGTGGGGGGAGGGCAGCCGCAATTCTGCTCTGTGCCTTCTTGCATTTATACATGGCAGCATTGTGTGGAGTGGGATCAGGTGGGGAAAGGGGCAGCCACAACTCTGCACTATGTCTTCATGCATTTATACATGGCAGCATTGTGTGGAGTGGGATCAGGTTGGGGGAAGTTTAGCCACAACTCTGCACTATGCCTTCATACATTTATACATGGCAGCAATGTGTGGAAAGGGATAAGGTGGGGGGTGGGGCAGCTACAACTCTGCACTATGCTTTCATACATTTATACATGGCAGCATTGTATGGAGTGGGATCAGGTGGTGGGTGGGGCAGCCACAACTCTGCCGTATGCCTTCATGCATTTATACTTGGCAGCATCGTGTGGAGTGGGATCAGGTGGGGGGAAGGGCAGCCACAACTCTGCACTATGCCTTCATATAGTTATACATGGCAGCATTTTGTGGAGAGGGATCAGGTGGAGGGAGGGACAGCCACGGCTCTGCGCTATGCCTTCGTGCATTTATGCATGGCAGCATCGTGTGGAGTGGGATCATTTGTTGGGAGGGGAGGACACAACTCTGCAGTATACCTTCATGCATTTGTACATGACAGCATTGTGTGGAGTTGGATCAGGTGAGGAGAGGGGCAGCTACAACTCTGCACTATGCCTTTATACTTATAAACATGGTAGCATAGTGTGGAGTGGGATCAGATGGGGGGGCGGCCACTTCTCTGTACTCTGCCTACATGAATGTATATCTGGCAGTATCGTGTGGAGTGGGTTCAGGTGGGGGGAGAGGCAGCCACAAAACTGCACTATGCCTTCATACATTTATACATGACCACATTGTGAGGAGGTGGCTCAGGTGGGGGCAGGGGCAGCTACTACTCTGCACTATTCCTTCATACATCTATTCATGGCAGCAATCTGTGGAGTGGGATCATGTGGGGGAAGGGCAGCCACAACTCTCCGCTATGCCTTCATGCATTTATACATGGCAGCATCTTGTGGAGTGGGATCAGATGGGGGAGGGGTGGCCACAACTCTGCACTATGTCTTCATACATTTATTCATGGCATCATTGTGTGGAGTGGGATCAGGTGTGGGGAGGGGCGGCCACAACTCTGAACTATGCCTTCATACATTTATACATGGCAGCATTGTGTGGAGTGGAATCAGGTGGGGGGAGGGGCTACCACAAATCTGCACTATGCCTTCATACATCTATAAATGGCAGCATTGTGTGGAGTAGGATCACGTGGGTGTATGGGGCAGTGACAACGCTGCACTATGCCTTCATGCATTTATACATGGCTGCATTGGGTGGAAGTGGATCAGGTGGGTGGAGGGGCTGCCACAACTCTGCACTATTCCTTCATGCATCTATTCATGGCAGCATTCTGTGGAGTGGAATCAGTTCGGTTAGGGGCAGCTACAACTATGCACTATGCCTTCATACATCTATACATGGCAGCATTGCGTGGAGTGGTGTCATGTGGGGGAGGGACAGCCACAGCTCTTTGCTATGCATTATTGCATTTATACATGGCAGCATTGAGTGCAGTGGGATCAGGTGCGGGGAGGGACAGCCACAGCTCTGCACTATGCCTTCCTGCATTTATACATGGCAGCATCGTGTGGAGTTGGATCAGATGGAAGGTGCGGCGGACACAACTCTGCAGTTTGCCTTCATGCATTTATACATGGCAGCACTGTGTGGAGTGGGATCAGGTGGGGGGAGGGGCAGCTACATCAGCTACACTATGCCTTCATGCATTTATACATGGCAGCATTGTGTGAGTGGGATCAGGTGTGGGGAGGGTCCGCCACACCTCAGATGTCACCTTCATTCATTTATACATGGCAGCATTATGTGGAGTCGGATCAGGTGGGGAGAGGCCACAGCTCTGCACTAATCAGCCTTTATACATTTATACATGGTAGAATTGTGTGAGTGGGATCAGTTGGGGAGGGGCGGCTTCTCTGCACTATGCCTTCATGGATTTATACAAAGGCAGCACTGTGAGTGGGATCAGCTGTCTGGAGGGAGCAGACACAGCTCTGCAATGTGCCTTCATGCATTTATAGCATGGCAGTTGGGTGAAGAGGGATCAGGTGGGGAGGAGGCAGCCACAACTCTGCACCAAGCCTTCCTACATTTACACATAGCAGCATTGTGTGGAGTGGGATAAGTGGGGGAGGGGCAGACACAGCGCTGCACTGTGCCTTCATGCATTTATACATGGCAGCATTGTGTGGAGAGGGATCATGTGGGGGAGGAAAAGCCACAACTTTGCACTATGTCTCCATACATTTATACATGGCAGCATTGTGTGGAGTGGGGTCAGGTGGGGGAGGGCCACCACAACTCTGCGATGCCCTCATACATGGCAGCATTGTGTGGAGTGGGATCAGGTGGGGGAGGGCGGCCACAGAGTCTGCATAACCCTTCATACATCTATACATGGCAGCTTTGGCGTGAGTGGGATCAGATGGGAGGCGGCCACTTCTGCCTCATGCCTTCATACATTTATACATGGCAGCACTGTGTGGAGTGGGATCAGGTGGAGGAGCTACAGCCACAGCTCTGCCACAATGCCCTCCTCCGTAAGCAGCATTGTGTGGAGTTGGATCTGGTGGGGGAGCTACACAACTCTGCACTATGCCTTCATGCATTTATACATGGCAGCATTGTGTGGAGTGGGATCAGCTGGGCGGAGGGGCAGATACAGCTCTGCAATATGCCATCATGCATTTATACATGGCCACGTTGTGAGGAGTGGGAAGTGGTGGGGGGAGGGGCAGCCACAAATCTGCACTTTGCCTTCATGAATTTATACATGGAAGCATTGTGTGATGTGGGATCAGGTAGGGGGTGGGGCAGCCACAACTCTGCACTGTGCCTTCATACATTTATACATGGCAGCATTGTGTGGAGTGGGATGAGGTGGGGGGAGGGAAGCCACATCCTGCCACTGCCTTAATGAATTTATACAAGGCAGCATTGTGAGGAGTGGAATCAGGTGGGAGGGGTGCAGTGACAAGTCTGCACTATACCATAATACATTTATACATGGCAGCATTGAGGGAGGGATCAGGTGGGGAGGGGCGCCACTGATCTGCTACGCCATCATATACATTTAAACTTGGCAGCATTGTGTGGAGTGGGATAAGGTTGGGGAGGAGGCAGCCAAAGATTTGCACAATGCCATCACACATTTATACATGGCAGCATTTTATGCAGTGGAATCCTGTGGTGGGAGGGGCAGCCACTGATCTGCACTATGCCTTCAAACATTTATACAAGGCAGCTTTGAGTGGAGTGGGATCAGGTGAGGGGAGGGGCAGTCACAACTCTGCACTATGCCTTCATGGATTTATACAAGGCAGCACTGTGTGGAGTGGGATCAGCTGGGCGGAGGGGCAGACACAGCTCTGCAGTATGCCTTCATGCATTTATACATGGCAGCATTGGGTGAAGAGGGATCCAGGTGGGGGAGGGCAGCCACAACTCTGCACTATGCCTTCCTACATTACACATAGCAGCATTGTGTGGAGTGGGATAAGGTGGGGGAGGGGCAGACACAATGCTGCACTGTGCCTTCATGCATTTATACATGGCAGCATTGTGTGGAGAGAAAGTCATGTGGGGGAGGAAGCCACAACTCTGCACTATGCCTTCATACACTATACATGGCCATTCATTGTGCGAAGTGGATCAGGTGGGGGCAGGGGCAGCCACAACCTGCACTATTCCTTCATACATCTATTCATGGCAGCATTCTGTGGAGTGGGATCAGGTGGGGGAGGGGCAGCCACAACTCTCCGCTATACCTTAATGCATTTATACATGGCAAGCATCTTGTGGAGTGGGATCAGGTGGGGAGGGTGGCCACAACTCCACTATGTCTTCATACATTAATTCATGGCATCATTGTGTGGAGTGGGATCAGGTGTGGGGAGGGGCGGCCACAACTCTGAACTATGCCTTCATACATTTATACATGGCAGCATTGTGTGGAGTGGAATCAGGTGGGGGGAGGGGCAGACACAACTCTGCACAATGCCTTCATACATTTATACATGGCAGCATTGAGAGGAGTGGGAAGTGGAGGGGGTAGGGGCAGCCACAAATCTGCACTATGCCTTCATGCATTTATACATGGCTGCATTGTGTGTATGTGGATCAGGTGGGGGGAGGGGCTGCCACAACTCTGCACTATTCCTTCATGCATCTATTCATGGCAGCATTCTGTGGAGTGGAATCAGTTCGGTTAGGGGCAGCTACAACTATACACTATGCTATCATACATCTATACATGGCGGCATTGCGTGGAGTTGTATCATGTGGGGGAGGGACAGCCACAGCTCTTTGCTATGCATTCAAGCATTTACACATGGCAGCATTGAGTGGAGTGGGATCAGGTGCGGGGAGGGACAGCCACAGCTCTGCACTATGCCTTTCTGCATTAATACATGGCAGCATCGTGTAGAGTGGGATCAGGTGGAAGGTGCGGCGGACACAACTCTGCAGAATGCCTTATTACATTTATGCATGGCAGCATTGTGAGGAGTCGGATCAGGTGGGGGAGGGGCGGCTACAACTCTGCACTATGCCTCCATGCATTTATACATGGCAGCATCGTGAGTAGTGGAATAAGGTGAGGGAGGTGCAGCCACAACTCTGCACTGTGCCTCATGCATCTATACATGACAGCATTAGTGAGGTGGGATCAGGTGGGGAGGGCAGCCACAAACTCTGCACAATGCCTTCATGCCATTTATACATTGCAAGCATTGTGTGGGTGGAATCAGGTGGGCTGAGGGCAGCTACATCTCTGCACTATGCCTTCATACATGTACACGGCAGAATTGTGAGGAGTGGGGTCAGGTGAGGGAGGGGCAACCACAACTCTGCATGCCTTCTTACATTTATCGTGCAGCAATGTGTGGAGTGGGATGAGGTGGGGTATGGGCAGCCACAGATTTGCACTATGCCTTCATACATTTAAACATGGCAGCATTCAATGCAGTGGAGATCATGTAGTGGTGAGGCTGCCACAGATCTGCACAAGCTATCATACATTTATACATGGCGGCATTGTGTGGAGTGGGATCAGGGTGGGAGAGGCAGCCACAACTCTGCACTATGCCTTCATGCATTTATACATGGCAGCATTGATGGACTGGGATCAGGTGGGGGACGGGCATCCACAACTCTGCACTATTCTTTCATGCCATCTATACATGGCAGCATTGTGTGGAGTGGGATCAGGTGGGGAGGGCAGACACAACTCTGCACTATGCCTTCATACATCTATAAATAGCAACATTGTGTGGAGCAGGATCAGGTGGGGGAGGGACAGCAACAGCACTCGCTATGCCTTCATGCATTTATACATGCCAGCGTTATGTGGAGTGGGATCAGGTGGCCGAAGGGCAGCTACAGCTCTGCGCTATGCCGACATCCATTATTCATGGCAGCATTGTGTGGAGTGGGATCTGGTGGGGGAGGGTTAGCCACAGTTCTCCACTACGCCTTCATGCATTTATACATGGCAGCACTGTGTGGAGTCGGATCAGGTGGGGGAGAGGAGGCCACAGCTCTGCACTATGCCTTAATACATTTATACATGGTAGCATTGTGTGGAGTGGGATCAGTTGGAGGGAGGGGTGGCCACTTCTCTGCACTATGCCTTCATGTATTTATACAAGGCAGAATTGTGTGGAGTGGGATCAGCTGGGCGGCGGGGCAGACACAGCTCTGCAATATGCCTTCATGCATTTATACATAGCAGCAGTGGGTGAAGAGGATCAGTTGGGGGAGGGGCAGCCACAACTCTGCACTAAGCCTTCCTACATTTACACATGGCAGCATTGTGTGAGTAGGGATAAGATGGGGGAGGGGCAGACATAGCAGCTGCACTGTGCCTTCATGCATTTATACATGGCAGCATTGTGTGGAGAGAGGGATCATGTGGGGGAGGGAGCCCACTTTGCACATGTCTCCCTACATTTATACATGGCAGCATTGTGTGAGTGGGATCAGGTGGAAGGAGCTACAGCCACAGCTCTGCACGACCACCCATACATGGCAGCATTGTGTGGAGTGGGATCAGATGGGGGAGGAGCAGCCACTTCTCTGCACTATGCCTTCATACATTTATACATGGCAGCATTTTGTGGAGTGGGATCAGGTGGAGGGAGCTACAGCCACAGCTCTACACGATGCCCTCATACATAGCAGCATTGTGTGGAGTTGGATCTCTGGTGAGAGGAGGGCTGCCACAACTCTGCAGCAATGCCTTCATGCATTTATACATGGCAGCATTGTGAGAGGGAGATCAGCAGTGCGGAGGGGCAGATACAGCTCTGCAATATGCCATCATGCATTTATATCATGGCCTCTTTGTGAGGTGGGAAGTGGTGGGGGAGGGCAGCCACAAATCTGCACTTTGCCTTCATGAATTTATACATGGAAGCATTGTGTGATATGGGATCAGGTAGGGGTGAGGCAGCCACAACTGCACCTGTGCCTTCATACATTATCACATGGCAGCATTAGAGTAGGTGGGATCAGGTGGGGGGAGGGGCAGCCACAACTCTGCACTATGCCTTCATACATTTATACATGGCAACATAGTGTGGAGTGGGATCAGGTGGGGGGAGGGGCAGCCACATCTCTGCACTATGCCTTCATACATTTATACATGACAGCATTGTGTGGCGTGTGATCAGGTGGAGTGAGGGAGCAGCCACAACTCTGCACAATGCCTTCATACATTTATTCATGGCAGCATTGTGTGTTGTGGAATTAGGTGGGGGGAAGGGCAGCCACCTCTCTGCACTATGCCTTCATACATGTATACATGGCATCATTGTGTGGAGTGGGATCAGGTGAGGGGTGGGGCAGCCAGAACACTGCTCTATGCCATCATTCATTTATACATGGCAGCATTGAGAGGAGTGTAAATATGTGGGTGGAGGGGCAGCAACAACTCTGCACTATGCCATCCTACATTTATACATAACAGCATAGTGTGGAGAGGGATTGAGGGGGAAGGGAAGCCACAACTCTGCATTATGCTTCATACATTTATACATGGCAGCATTGGGGGGTGATCAGGTGGGTTGAGGGGAAGCCAAAATTCTGCACTACGCCTTCATACATTTATACTTGGCAGCAATGTGTGGAGTGGGATCAGGTGGGGGGAAGGGCAGTCACAGATCTGCACTATGCTATCATACATTTATACATGGCAGCATTGTGTGGAGCTTGATCAGGTGGTGGGAGGGGCTGCCACAACTCTGCACAATGCCTTCATACATTTATACATTTCAGCTTTGTGCGGAGTGGGATCAGGTTGGGGGAGGGTCAGCCACAACTCTGCACTATGCCTTCATGCATTTGTACATGGCAGCATTGTGTGGAGTGGGATCAGGTGGGTGAAGGGGCAGCCACAGCTCTGCGATATGCCTACATCCATTTATTCATGGCAGCATCGTGTGGAGTGGGATCAGGTGGGGGGTGCGGTGGACACGTCTCTGCAGAATGCCTTCATGAATTTATACATGGCAGCATTGTATGGAGTCAGATCAAGTGGGGGAGGGGCGGACACAACTCTGCACTATGCCTTCATGCATTTATTCATGGCAGAATTCTGTGGAGTGGGATCAGGTGGGGAGGGGCAGACACAACTCTACACTATGCCTTCAACATCTATAAATGTCAGCATTGTGTGAAGTGGGATCAGGTGGGGGGAGGGACAGCCACAGCTCTGCGCAATGCCTTCATGCATTTATACATAGCAGCATTGTGCGGAGTGGGATCAGGTGGGCGAAGGGGCAGCCACAGCTCTGCGCTATGCCTACATCCATTTATTCATGGCAGCATTGTGTGGAGTGGGATCAGTTGTGGGGGAGGGGTAGCCACAGCTCTGCACAATGCTTCATGCATTAATACATGGCAGCATTGTGTGGACTGGGATCAGGTGGGGGGTGCGGTGGACACATCTCTGCAGAATGCCTTCATGACTTCATCCATGGCATCATTGTGTGCAGTGGGATCAGGTGGGGGTGGGGCAGCCACAACTCTGCAGTATGCCTTCATACATTTACACATGGCATCATTTTGTGGACTGGGGATCAAGTGAATGCATGGGCAGCCACAGCTCTGCACTATGCCTTCATGCATTTATACTTGTCAGCATTGTTTGGAGTGGGGATCAGGTGGGGGTGGGGCAGACACAGCTCTGTGCTATGCCTACATCCATTTATTCATGGCAGCATCATGTGGAGCGGCATCAGGTGGGGGAGGGAAGCCATAGCTCTGCACTATGCTTCATGCATTTATACGTGGCAGCATCGTGTGGAGATGGATCAGGTGGGGGAGGGGCGGCCACAACTCTGCACTATGCCTTCATACATTTATTCATGGCAGCATTGTGTGGAGTGGGATCAGGTGGGGGGAGGTGCTGTCATCAACTCTGCACTATGCCTTTATACATTTATACATGGCAGCATTGTGTGGAGTGGGATCAGATTGGGGCGGGGAGGCCACTTCTCTGCACTATGCCTTCATGAATTTATAAAAGGAAACATTGTGTGGTGTGGGATCATTTGGGGGAGGGAGCAGCCACAGCTCTGCACTATACCTTCATGAATTTATACATAGCAGCATTGTGTGCAGTGGGATCAGGTGGGGGAAGGGCAGCCACTGATCTGCTCTACGCCATCATACATTTAAACTTAGCAGCATTGTGTGGAGTGGGATAAGGTTGGGGAATAGGCAGCCAAAGATTTGCACAATGCCATCACACATTTATACATGGCAGCATTTTATGCAGTGGAATCCTGTGGTGGGAGGGGCAGCCACTGATCTGCACTATGCCTTCAAACATTTATACAAGGCAGCTTTGGTGGGTGGGATCAGGTGAGGGAGGGCAGTCACAACTCTGCACTATGCCTCATGGTTTATACAAGGCAGCATTGTGTGGAGTGGGATCAGCTGGGCAGAGGGGCAGACACAGCTCTGCAGTATGCCTTCATGCATTTATACATAGCAGCATTGGGTGAAGAGGATCAGGTGGGGAGGGGCACCACAACTCTGCACTATGCCTTCCTACATTTACACATGGCAGCATTGTGTGGAGATGGAGAGAAAGGTGGAGGGCAGGCCACAATGCTGCACTGTGCAGCCTCATGCATTTATACATGGCAGCATTGTGTGGAGGAGGGATCATGTGGGGGGGGAAGCCACAACTCTGCACTATGCCTTCATACACATTATACATGGCCCATTGTGTGGAGGTGGATCAGGTGGGGCAGGGGCAGACAACTCTGCACTATTCCTCCACACATCTATTCATGGCATTCTGTGGAGTGGGATCAGGTGGGGGAGGGCAGCCACAACTCTCGCTATACAACCTATGCATTTATACATGGCATCTTGTGGAGTAGGATCAGGTGGGGGAGGGTGGCCACAACTCTGCACTTATGTTTCTACATTAATTCATGGCATCATTGTGTGGGTGGGATCAGGTATGGGGAGAAGCCACAACTCCGAACTATGCCTTCATATTTATACATAGCATTGGTGGAGTGGAATCAGGTGGAGGGCAGACACAACTCACAATGCCTTCATACACATATACATGGCAGCATTGAGAGGGTAGGAAGTGGTGAGGGGTAAGGGCAGCCACAAATGCACTATGCCTTCATGCATTACTAGCTACATTGTGTGTGTAATAGATCAGGGAGGCTGCCACAACTGCTATTCCTTCATGCATCTATTCATGGCAGCATTCTGTGGGTGGAATCAGTTCGGTTGGGGCAGCTACAACTACCACTAACCTGCATACATCTATACATGGCAACATGCGTGAGTTGTATCATGTGGGGAGGACAGCCACAGCTCTTTTCATTCAAGCATTTACACATAGCAGCATTGAGTGGAGTGGGATCAGGTGCGAGGAGGACAGACAGCTCTACACTATACCTTTCTGCATTAATACATGGCAACATCGTGTAAGTGGGATCAGGTGGAAAATGCGGCGGACACAACTCTGCGTCTTATTACATTATGCATGGCAGCATTGAGGAGTAGGATCAGGTGGGAGAGGCCCACAACTCTGCACTGCCTCATGCATTTATACATGGCAGCATAGTGAGTAGTGGGATAAGTGAGGAGGTGCAGCCACAACTCTGCACTGTTCATACATCATACACTGACAGCATTATTAGGAGTGGGATCAGGTGGGGAGGCAGACAACTCTGCACAATGCCTTCATGCATTGACATTACAGCATTGTGTGGGGTGGAATCAGGTGGGCTGAGGCATACATCTGCACTATGCCATCATACACTACAAAGCAGAAGTGTGAGTGGGGTCAGGTGAGGGAGGCAACACAACTCTGCACACGCTTCTTACATGATCGTGGCAACAATGTGTGGAGTGGGATGAGGTGGGGTATGGGGCAGCCACAGATTTGCACTATGCCTTCAAACATTTAACAACAGCATTCAATGCAGTGGAATCATGTGGTGGTAGGGCTATAAGATCTACAGCTATCACACATTTATACATGGCAGCATTGTGGAGTGGGATCAGGTGGGAGAGGGCAGCCACAACTCTGCACTATGCCTTCATGCATTTATACATAGCAGCATTGTGTGGACTGGGATCAGGTGGGGGACAGGCATCCACAACTCTGCACTATTCTTTCATGCATCTATACATGGCAGCATTGTGTGGAGTGGGATCAGGTGGGAGGCAGACAGCACAACTCTGCTGCCTTCATACATCTATAATGGCAGCATTATGTGGGCCAGGATCAGGTGGGGAGGGACAGCCACAGCACTCGCTATGCCTTCATGCAGCTACCATGCCAGCGTTGTGGAGTGGGATCAGGTGGGCGAAGGGGCAGGTCACTCTGCGCTACCGACATCCATTATTCATAGCAGCATTGTGTGGAGTGGGATCTGGTGGGGAGGGTTAGCCACATTCTCCCTACACCTTCACATTATACATGGCAACACTGTGTGGAGTCGGATCAGGTGGGGAGAAGGCCACAGCTCTGCACTATAATACATTTATACATGGTAGCATTGTGGAGTGGGATCAGTTGGGAGGGTGGCCACTACTACACTATGCCTTCATGTGTTATAGGAAAGTGTATGGAGTGGGATCAGCTGGGCGGCAGGGCGAACAGCTCTGCAAAATAACATCATGCATTTATACATGGCAGCATTGGTGAAGAGGGATCAGTTGAGGGAGGGGCCATACACTCACTAAGCAATACTACATTTACACATGGCATTGTGTGGGTGGGATAAGATGGGGAGAGCCAGACATAATGCACTGTGCCTTCATGCATTTATACATGGCATTGTGGAAAAGGATCATATGGGGAGGGAAGCCACAACTTTGCACTATGTCTCCATACATGGCAGCATTGTGTGGGTAGGATCAGGTGGAGGAGCTACAGCCACAGCTCTGCACGATACCCTCATACATGGCAGCATTGTGTGGTGTGGGTTCAGGTGGGGAGGGGTGGCCACAACTCTGCACTACATTCATACATCTACATGGCAGCATTGTGGAGTGGGATCAGATGGAGGAGCAGCCACTTCTGCTATGCCTTCACCATTTATACATAGCAGCATTTGTGAGTGGGATCAGGTGGAGGGCTACAGCCACAGCTCACGTGCCCTCATACATAACGGCATGTGTGGAGTTGGATCTGGTGCAGGGAGGGCTGCCTCTGCACAATGCATGCATACACATGGCAACATTGTGTGAGTGAGATCAACTGGGCGGAGGGGAATACAGCTCTGCAATATGCCATCATGCATTCTCATAGCCTCTTTGTGAGGTGGGAAGTGGTGGGGGAGAGGCAGCCACAAATCACTTCATGAATTATACATGGACATTGTGATATAGGATCAGGTAGGGTAGAGACACACAACTCTGCACTATGCCTTCATACATTTATACATGGCAACATTAAGTGGATGGGATCAGGTGGGAAGAGCAGCCACAACTCTACTAAACTAATACATTTATACAGCAACATAGTGTGGGCGGGATCAGGTGGGGGAGGGGCAGCCATCTCTGCTATGCCTTCACACATTTATACATGACAACATTGTGTGGGTGTGATCAGGTGGAGTGAGGAGCAGCCACAACTCACTGTCCTTCATACATTTATTCATGGCAACATTGTGTGTTGTGGAATTAGGTGAGGGAGGGCAGCCACCTCTCTGCACTATGCCTTCATACATGTATACATGGCATCATTGTGTGGAGTGGGATCAGGTGAGGGTGGGGCAGCAGAACACTGCTCTATGCATCATTCATTTATACATAGCAGCATTGAGGAGGAAATAATAATAGGTGGAGGGCAACAACTCTGCACTATGCATCCTACATTTATACATAACAGCATAGTGTGGAGAGGGATTGAGGGGAGGGAAGCCACAACTCTGCATTATGCTTCATACATTTATACATAGCAGCATTGAGGGGTGATCAGGTGGGTTGAGAAGCAAAATTCTGCTACGCCTTCGCACATTTATACTTGGCAACAATGTGTGGAGTGGGATCAGGTGGGGGGCGATCACAGATCTGCTATGCTATCATACATTTATACATACAGCATTGTGTGAGTTTGATCAGGTGGTGGGAGGCTGCACAACTCTGATACCTTCATACATTATATTTCAGCTGTGCGGAGTGGGATCAGGCCGGGGAGGTCAGCCACAACTCTGCACTATGCCTTCATGCATTTGTACATGGCAGCATTGTGTGGAGTGGGATCAGGTGGGCGAAGGGGCAGCCACAGCTCTGCGATATGCCTACATCCATTTATTCATGGCAGCATCGTGTGGAGTGGGATCAGGTGGGGGGTGCGGTGGACACGTCTCTGCAGAATGCCTTCATGAATTTATACATGGCAGCATTGTATGGAGTCAGATCAAGTGGGGGAGGGGCGGACACAACTCTGCACTATGCCTTCATGCATTTATTCATGGAAGATTCTGTGAGTGGATCAGGTGGGAGGGCAGACACAACTCTACACTATGCCTTCAACATCTATAATATCAGCATTGTGTGAAGTGGGATGTGAGGGGGAGGGACAGCCACAGCTCTGCCAATGCCTTCATGCATTTACCATAGCATTATGCGGAGTGGGATCAGGTGGGGAAGGCAGCCACAGCTCGCTATACCACATCCATTTATTCCTTAGCAGCATTGTGGAGTCGTCAGTTGTGCGGAGGTACACAGCTGCACAATGCTTCATGCATTAATACATAACGGCATTGTGTGGACTGGGATCAGGTGGGGGTGCAGTGGACATCTGCAGAATACCTTCACGACTTCTACATAGCATCATGTGTGCAGTGGGATCAGGTGAAGTGGGCAGCCACAACTCACCAGTATGCCTTCATACATTTACATGGCATCATTTTATGGACTGGGGATCAAGTGATACAGGGGCAGCCACAGCTCTGCACTATGCCTTCATGCATTTATACTTATCAAGCATTGTTTGGGTGGGGATCAGGTGGGGTGGGGCAGCCACAGCTCTGTGCTATGCCTACATCCATTTATTCATGGCAGCATCATGTGGAGCGACATCAGGTGGGGGAAGCCATGCTCTACTATACTTCATGCATTTATACATGGCAGCATCGTGGAGCGGATCAGGTGGGGAGGGCCACAACTCTGCACTATGCCTTCATACATTTATTCATGGCAGCATTGTGTGGAGTGGGATCAAGTGGGGAGGTGCTGTCATCAACTCTGCACTAGCAGTTTATTTATACAGCAGCATTGTGTGGAGTGGGATCAGATTGGGGCGGGGAGGCCACTTCTCTACACTATGCCTTCATGATTTATAAAAGGAAACATTGTGTGGTGTGGGATCATTTGGGGGAAGGAGCAGCCACAGCTCTGCACTATGCCTTCATGAATTTATACATAGCAGCATTGTGTGCAGTGGGATCAGGTGGGGGAGGGGCAGCCACTGATCTGCTCTACGCCATCATACATTTAAACTTGGCAGCATTGTGTGGAGTGGGATAAGGTTGAGAATAGGCAACCAAATTTGCACAATGCCATCACACATTTATACATGGCAACATTTTGACGGGAATCCTGTGGTGGGAGACAGCCACTGATCTGCACCTGCCTGAAACATTTATACAAGGCAGCTTTAGGTGGGTGGGATCAGATGAGGAGGGCAGTCACAACTCTGCACTATGCCTTCATGGATTTATACAAAGCAGCATTGAGTGGGATCAGCTGGGCAGAGGGGCAGACACAGCTCTGCAATGCCTCAGCATTTATACATGGCAGCATTGGGCGAAGAGGATCAGGTGGGAGAGACCACAACTCTGCACTGCCTTCCTACATTTACACATGGCAGCATTGTGGCAGTGGGATAGGTGGGGGAGGGGCAGACACAATGCTGCACTGTGCCTTCATGCATTTATACATAGCAACATTGTGTGGAGAGGGATCATGGGGGAGGGAAGCACAACTCTGCACTATGCCTTCATACAAACATACATGGCCACATTGTGTGGAGGGTGGATCAGGTGAGGGGCAGACAACTCTACACTATTCCTTCATACATCTTCATGGCAGCATTGTGGAGTGGGATCAGGTGGGGGAGGGGCAGCCACAACTCTCCGCTACCTTCATGCATTTATACATGGCAGCATCTTGTGGGTGGGATCAGGTGGGAGGGTGGCCACAACTCTACACTATGTATACATTCATGGCATCATTGTGTGGAGTGGGATCAGGTGTGGGGGCGGCCACAACACAGACATGCCTTCATACATTTATACATGGCAGCATTGTGTGGAGTGGAATCAGGTGGGGGAGGGCAGACACAACTCTGCACATATTCATACATTATACATAGCAGCAGTGAGAGGGTGGGAGGCTGGGGGTGAGGCAGCACAAATCTGCACTATGCCTTATACATTTATACATGGCTGCATTGTGTGTATGTGGATCAGGTGGGGAGGGCTGCCACAACTCTGCACTATTCCTTCATGCATCTATTCATAGCAGCATTCATGGAGTGGAATCAGTTCGGTTGGGGCAGCTACAACTATGCACTATGCCTTCACACATCATACATAGCAGCGTAAGTGAGTTGTATCTGTAGCGAGGGACAGCACAGCTCTTTGCTATGCATTCAAGCATTTACACATGGCAGCATTGAGTGGAGTGGGATCAGGTGCGGGGAGGGACAGCCACAGCTCTGCACTATGCCTTTTCATTAATACAGGCAGCATCGTGTAGAGTGGGATCAGGTGGAAGATGCGGACAACTCTGCAGAATGTATACATTTATGCATGGCAGCATTGTGAGGAGTAGGATCAGGTGGGAGGGGCGGACAACTCACACTATGCCTCCATGCGTTATACATGGCAGCATAGTGAGTAATTAAGTAAAGGTGAGGAAGGTGCAGACAACTCTGCACAATGCCTTATACATCTATCACGACAGCATTGTTGGGAGTGGGATCAGGTGGGAGGGCAGCCCAATCTGCACAATGCCTTCATGCATTTATACGTGCAGCATTGTGTGGGGTGGAATCGGTGAGCAGGCAGCTACATCTCTGCACTATGCCTTCAGGCACATGTACACACGGCAGGGTGAGGAGTGGGGGCCAGGTGAGGACAGCCACAACTGCACTGTGCCTTACATTGATCGTGGCAACAATGTGGAGTGGGATGAGGTGAGGTATGGGGCAGCCACAGATTTTAATACAACATTTAAACATGGCAGCATTCAATGCAGTGGAATCATGTGGTGGTAGGGGCACAGATCTCAATATCATACATTTATACATAGCAGCATTGTGGGTGGGATCAGGTGGGAGAGGGCAGACAACTCTGCACTATGCCTTCATGCATTTATACATGGCAGCATTGTGGACTGGGATCAGGTGGGGATGGCATCCAGCTCACCTATTCTTTCATGCATCTATACATGGCAGCATTGTGGGTGGGATCAGGTGGGAGGGCAGACACAACTCACTATGCCTTCGACATCTAAATGGCAGCATTGTGGGCGGGATCAGGTGGGGAGGACAGCCACAGCACTGCGCTATGCCTTCGTATTTATACATGCCACGGAGTGGAGTGGGATCGGGTGGTGAAGGGCAGCTACGACTCTGCGCTATGCCGACATCCATTTATTCATAGGCATTGTGGAGTGGGGATCTGGTGGGGAGGTTAGCCACAGTTCTCCACTACGCCTTCATACATTATACATGGCAGCACTGTGTGAGTCGGATCAGGTGGGGAGGGCCACAGCTATGCACTATAACGCTATACATTTATACATAGTAGCATTTGTGATGGGATCAGTTGGGAGGGTGACCCTTCTCTGCACTATGCCTTCATGTATACAAGGCAAGTGCCAATGAGTGGGATCAGCTGAGCGGGAGGCAGACACAGCTCACAATATCCCTTCATGCATTTATACATGGCAGCATTGGTGAAGAGGGATCAGTTGGGGGGGGGCAGCCACAACTCTGCAAGCTTCTCCACACACACATGGCAGCAATGTGTGAGTAGGATAAAGATGGGGGGGGGCGAACAACGCTGCACTGTGCCTTCATGCATTTATACATGGCAGCATTGTGTGGAGAGGATCATGTGGGGAGGAGCACAACTTTGCACTATGTCTCTACATTGCATACTCGACATTGGGCTGAGTGGGATCAGGTGGAAGACTGAACACAGCTCTGCGATACCTCACACATAGCAACATTGTAGTATGGGTTCAGGTGGGGAGGTGGCCCAACTACACTGCCTTCATACATCTGACATGGCAGCATTGTGTGAGTGGGATCAGATGGGGAGGGCAGCCACTTCTCTGCTATGCCTTCATACATTTATACATAGCAGCATTTTGTGGAGTGGGATCAGGTGGAGGGAGTACAGCCACAGCTCACGATGCCCTCATACATAACAGCAGGCGGAGTTGGATCTGGTGGGGAGGGCTGCAACTCTGCACAATGCCTTCATGCACCCATACATGGCAGCATTGTGTGGAGTGGGATCAGCTTTGAGGAGGCAGATACAGCTCTGCAATATGCCATCATGCATTATATGGCCTCTTTGTGAGGAGTAGGAAGTGGTGGGAAAGGCAGCCACAAATCACTGCCTTCATAATTTATACATGGAGCATTGTGATATGGGATCAGGTAGGGGTGGGGCAGCCACAACTCACACTATACCTTCATAGACATACACATGGCAGCATTGTGGAGTGGGATGAGGGTGGGGAGAGCCATCCACCACTCGCCTTCATGAAGTTATCATGGCAGCATTGTGAGGTGGGATCGGAGGCAGAATGTGCAGTGACTACTCTGCTATGCCATAATATATTTATACATGGCAGCATTGTGAGGAGGGAACAGGTGGGAGGGCAGCCACTGATCTGCACGCCATCATACATTAAACTTGGCATTGTGTGGAGTGGGATAAGGTTGGGGAAGGGCAGCCAAGATTGCACAATGCCGTCACATATTTATACATAGCATTTTATGCAGTGGAATCATGTGCTGGGAGGGGCAGCCACACATCTGCACTATACCTGAACATTTATACAATGCAACTTTGAAGCGGGATCAGGTGAGGATGGGCAGTCACTCTAGCACTATGCCTTCATACATCCATACATACAGCTTTGTGCGGTGGGATCATGTGGGGAGAGCCCACAGCTCTGTACTATGCCTTTGTGCATTATACGTGGCAGCATTGTGTGGAAGTTGATCAGGTGAGGCGGGGTAACCACAACTCTGCTGTTCCTTCATGCATCATTCATGGCAACATTAGAAAGTGGGATCAGGTGAGGAGGGACACACAGCTCCACTATGCTTCATGCAACATACATGGCATTGTGTGGGTGGATAAAGGTGGGAGGGTGGCACAACTCTGCACTATCTATACATTTATTCATGGCTGCATTGTGTGGAGTGGGATAAGGTGGGGGGTGGGGCAGCCACAATTCTGCACTGTGCCTTCATGCATTTATACATGGCACCATTGTGTGGAGTGGGATCAGGTGGGGAGAGGGGCAGCCTTAACTCTGCGCTATGTCTTCATGCATCTACATATGGCAGCATTCTGTGGAGGGGATCAGGCGGGAGGAGGGCGAGCCCACAACTCTGCACTATGCCTTCATGCATTTATACATGGCAGTGTGGAGTGGGATCAGGTGGGGAGGGTAGCCACAATTCTGCTATGCCTTCATACATTATACATAGCAACAATGTGTGGAGAGGGATAGAGAAATGGGGCAGCCACAACTCTGCACTATGCAGCCATACATTTATACATAGCAGCATGTAGGTGGGATCAGGTGGGGGAACAGTGACGACTATAGCAGTGACACAGCCTGCCGTGTCCAGAGTGTGCTGCCTATCTAAATACAGGGCTGTGCTAGTGCCTCACACAGTGTCTCTACTCTGCAGTAACACAGTCCCACCATGTCCAGAGTGAGCTGCCTATCTAGAGGTGGTTTTAGTGCCCACACAGTGACTATGCTCTATACAAACACAACCCTGCCGTGTCCAGAGTGCTGCCTATCTAAATACAGGGCTGTGCTGAGTGCCTCACACAGTGACTGAGCTCAGCAGTAACATAGCTCTGCCCTGTCCAGAGTGTGCGCCTGGCTATATACAGGGCTGTGCTAGTGCCTAACACAGTGATTATGCACAGCAATAACACAGCTCTGACCTGTCCAGAGTGTGCTGCCTTCGAATACAGGGCTGTGCTAGTGCCTCAGAGAGTGACTATGCAATGCAGTAAACACAGCACTGACCTGTCCAGAGTGTGCTGCCTATCTAAATACAGGGCTGTGCTAGTGCCTCAGAGAGTGACTGTGCTCAGCAGTAACATAGCCCTGCCCTGTCCAGAGTGTATTGCCATCTAATACAGGGCTGTGCTAGTCCCACACACAGTGACTATGCTCAGCAGTAAACACAGCCCTGACCTGTCCAGGAGTACGCTGCCTAGCTAACATAGGGGCTGTGCTACTGCCTCACTCAGTGGCTGTGCTCAGCAGTAACACAGACCTGCCCTGTCCAGAGTGTGCTGCCTATCTAAATACAGGGCTGTGCTAGTGCCTCACCCAATGGCTATGCTCAGCAGTAACACAGCCCTGCCCTGTCCAGAGTGTATTGCCTATCTAAATACAGGGCTGTGCTAGTCCTACACACAGTGACTATGCTCAGCAGTAAACACAGCCCTGACCTGTCCAGAGTGTGCTGCCTATCTAACTACAGTGCAGTACTTGTGCCTCACGTAGTGACTATGCTCTGCACTGACACAGCCCGGCCCTGTCCAGAGTGTGCTGCCTATCTAAATACTGGGCTGTGCTATTGCCTTAAACAGTTACTGTGTTCAGCAGTAACACAGCCCTGCCCTGTCCAGAGTGTGCTGCCTCTCTAAATACAGGTCTGTGCTAGTGCCTCACACAGTGACTATGCTCAGTAGTAACTCTGCCCTGTCTCATCGAGAGTGTGCTGCCTGTCTAAATACAAGACTGTGCTAGTGCCTCACGCAGTGACTATGCTCAGCAGTGACACAGTCCTGCCCTGTCAGAGTGTGCCGCCTATCTAAATAAAGGGCTGTGCTAGTGCCTCACACGGAGACTATTTTCAGCAGTGACACTGCCCTGTCCTGTTCTGAGTGTGCTGCCTATCAAAATACAGGGCTGTGCTAATGCCTCACACAGTGGCTATGCTCAGCAGTGACACAGCCCTGCCCTGTCCAGAGTGCGCTGCCTATCTAAATACAGGGCTGTGCTAGTGCCTCACACAGTGACTATGCTCAGCAGTAACACAGCCCTGCCCTTCATAGGGGGTGCTGCCTATCCAAGTACAGGGCTGTGCTAGTGCTTCACATAGTGACTATGCTCAGCTGAAACACAGCCCTAACCTGTCCAGAGAGTGCTGCCTTTCTAAATACAGGGCTGTGCTGGTGCTTCTCACAGTGACTATGCTAAACACTAACACTGCCCTGCCCTGTGCAGAGTGTCCTGCATATCTAAATAAAGGGTTGTGCAAGTGTCTCACAGTGATTATGCTTAACAGTAACATAGCCTTACCTGTCCAGAGTCTGCTGCCTATCTAAATACAGGGCTTTGCAGTGCTTCACACACCGTGATTATACCCAAAAGTGACTCAGCACTGCCCAGTCCCGAGTCTGCTGCCTATCTAAATACAGGGGTGGGCTAGTGCCCATACATTGACTATGCTCAGCAGTGACACAGCCCTTCCCTGTCCAGAGTGTGCTGCCTGTATTAATACAGGGCTGCACTAGTGCCCAACGCAGTGACTATGCTCAGCAGTAACACAGCCCTGCCCTGTCCACAGTGTGCTGCCTTTCAAATACAAGTCTGTGCTAGTACCTCAGACACAGTGACTATGTCATTAGTAAGACAGCCCGCTCTGTCCAGAGTGTGCTGCCAATCTCAACACAGGGCTGTGCTAGTGCCTCCACAGTGACTTTGCTCAGCAGTAATTCAACCCTGCTCTGTCCAGAGTGTGCTGCCTATCTAACTACAGGGCAGTACTAGTACCTCAGATAGTGACTATGCTCAGCGGTGACACAGCCCTTCCCTACCCAGAGTGTGCTCCTATCTAAATACCAGGCTTTGCTAGTGCCTTACACAGTTACTATGTTCAGCAGTACCACAGCCCTCGCCTGTCCAGAGTGTGCTGC
The DNA here is from genome assembly GCA_016271365.2 of Neoceratodus forsteri. Classification (NCBI taxonomy): domain Eukaryota; kingdom Metazoa; phylum Chordata; order Ceratodontiformes; family Ceratodontidae; genus Neoceratodus; species Neoceratodus forsteri. The sequence continues at coordinate 8,360,105 of CM057449.1, forward strand.
CTGTCTAAATACAGGACTGTGTTAGTGCCTCTCGAGTGACTATGCAGAGCAGTAACACAGCTCTGCCCTGTCCAGAGTGGGCTGCCTATCTAAATAACGGGCTGTGCTAGTGCCTCACACAGTGACTATGCTCAGCAGTAACACAGCCCTGCCCCTGTCCAGAGTGTGCTGCCTATCTCAATACTGGGGTGTGCTAGTGCCTCACTCAGTGACTACACTCAGTAGTGACACAGCCCTGCCCTGTCCAGTGTCTGCTGCCATCTACATACAGGGCTGCGCTAGTGCCTCACACAGAGACTATTTTCAGCAGTGACACAGCCCTGTCCCGCCCTGATTGTGCTCCCTTTCTAAATACAGGGCTATGCTAGTGCCTCACACAGTGATTATGCTCAGCAGTGACACAGCCCTGCCCTGTCCAGTGTGTGCTGCCTGTCTAAATACAGGGCTGTGTTAGTGCCTCGCGACAGTGACTGTGCTCTATAGTGACACATCCCTGCCCTGTTCTGAGTGCGCTGCCTGTCTAAATACTGGACTGTGCTAGTGCCTCACACAGTGACTGCTCAGCAGTAATTCAGCCCTGCCCTGTCCAGAGTGTGCTGCCTATCTAAATAGAGGGCTGTGCTAGTGCCTCACACGGTGACTTTGGACAGCAGTATCACAGCCCTACCCTGTCCAGAATGTGCTGCCTGTCTAAATACAGGGCTGTGATAGTGCTTCACACAGTGGCCATGCACAGCAGTGACATCGCCCTGCCCTGTCCAGAGTCTGCTTCCTATCTAAATACAGGGCTGTGATAGTGCTTCACTCAGTGGCCATGCACAGCAGTGACATAGTCCTGCCCTGTCCAGAATGAGCTGCCTACCTAAATACAGGGCTGTGCTAGTGCTTCACACAGTGACTATGCTCAGTTGTAACACAGCCCCATACAGGAAACTGATTCCCAGGAGCAATGGGAGAGAGCATGTCCCAAACTGGATGGCACCTTTTCTCCTTGAAGCCATAGTCAGTGGCTAGCATGCTAATGTCCAGAATTTGAGAGCCACTGCACACACTGCTGCCATGCCATCAGCACTGCTGTTGTTTATAGGCCACCAGTCCAGGGGGAAGAAACAGATAGGAAGCTAATGCTAGCAGTATGAGGTAGTGCTGGTTGGAGACCTCAGTATTCCAGATGTGGACTGGAAAATCTCAGCAGCAGCATCAACTAGGAGCAGATTTATCCTGGACTCCCTTGAAGGCACCTTCCTCAAGCAACTCTCAAACAGGGACAGTGTGATGGGGGTATCAGTGGGAGAGCACCTGGGGAACAGTGACCTCCAGTCATTGTGGTTTGAAATCACAGAAGGAGCAGAACCAAACTACACAAAAACAAGTATCCTGTATTTTAGGGGGGCAAACTTTGGGAAAATGGGGAGATACTTGAAAGAGGCATTAAGGGGAATGGGGCAAGAATCAGGGGTTGAGGAACAGTGGGCAGTATTTAAAATGGGGTTTACAAGAGCAACAGAATTATGCATTAAGCAGGTTAGCAGGGAGAAAAGGAAGAGTAGACTATTATGGTTTTCCAAGGAGGTAGCAGAGAAAGTGAAAGCCAAAAAGATTGCATTCAGGCAATACAAAAAGACACAGGCAGAAGTGGATAAGGAGAAGTACCAGCAGAAGCAAAGGGAGGCATAGAGGTTAGTAATGGAAGCCAAATCTCAGACAGAAGAGCACATTGCAAAATCAGTGGGTAGAGGGTTAAAACCTTTTACAGGTACATAAGTGAAAAAGAAAGGCAAGGGAGGGATAGTGAGACTGAAGGGGAGGATGGGCTGTGTGGAGGATGACAACAGTAAAGCTGACATATTGAACAGGTATTTCTGCTCAGTCTTTACTGGAGGAAGAGGGGTAATGGGTCTGAAGGGAGTACAAGGGTGAGAACGGTGCAGAAATGGACAGAAGTCCCTTTACATGAGAAAGGGTCCTGAAGAAACTGGAAGTAATAAGAGTTGATAGCTAATGGGACCTGATGGGTGCACCCAGGGTCCTTAAAGAACTAGAGATTTGGTAGCTGAACCTTTAGCAATCTTGTTTAGCCAATCACTGTAAACAGGAAGGTACCCAAAGACTTGAGGACAGCAGACGTAGTCATTTATACAAAACTGAGAACAATGAGGAGTGGGAACTACAGACCAGTAAGCCTCACCTCGGTAGTGGGGAAGATAATGGAAGCACTACTGAAGGAGAGTTTGTGGAACATCTTGTTGTCAATGGACTACAGGACCCAAGGCAGCATGGTTTTACTAGGGGAGGTCATGTCAGACCAACCTCATTGAATTTTGACTGGCTGACTAGGGAGGTGGATCAGGGGAGGGCAGTGGACATGGCCTATCTGGACTTCAGCAAGGCCTTTGACACTGTGCCACATAGAGACCTATTACACAAACTGGGGAATATGGGTGTGGGCAGGACAGTAGTGTGGTGGGTAGGTAACTGGCTGGGTGGCAGGACACAGAAGGTGGTGGTAAATGGCTGTCACTCCACAGAGGAAGAGTGACCAGTGGGGTACCACAGGGATCAGTGCTGGGACCGGTCCTATTCAACATCTTCATCAGTGACATTGCGCAGGATCTAGAAGGCAGAATTTCACTGTTCGCTGATGACACAAAGCTCTGTAACAGAGTAGACACACCAGAGGGTGTAGACAGAATGAGAAGCGACCTGCAGAAACTTGAAGAATGGTCAGGAGTTTGGCAGTTGAAATTCAATGCAAAGAAGTGCAAGATAATGCATATGGGGCACAAAAACCCTGGCACAATATATCAGTTGGGGGATGAGGTTATAGCATACACCAAGCAGGAAAGGGATATTAGTCTTATCTTCTCTGAGGTCTTCAAGGTAGGGAAACAGTGTGGCAAGACAGCAGGTAAAGCAGATAGGATGCTGATCTGCATAGGCACGGGCATCACCAGCAGGAAAAGGGAGGTCATAATTCCGCTAAACAAGACACTAGTGAGGCCCCACCTGGAGTACAATGTACAGTTCTGGAGACCTTACCTATGTAAGGGCATAGACAGGGTACAGAAGGTTCAGAGGAGGGCAACAAAGATAGTACATGGATTGCATCACAAGTCCAATGAGGACAGGTTGAAGGACTTGAATATGTACTCCCTGGAGGAGAGAAGGAAGAGAGGGGTTATGATAGAGACATACAAGTACCTTACAGGGAGGAACATGAAGCAGGAATACACAATTTGTAAGTGGAAAAGATGTTCCAGGACTAGAGGGCATGGGAAAAAACTGGAGGGAGGATGATTTAGAGGAAATATGAGGAAGAGTTTCTTCACAGAATGGGTGGTGGATGAGTGGAACATCCTGCCAGAGGAAGTGGTTGGGGTTGAAACAATTATGGGATTTAAGAATGCATGGGATAGACATAAAGCAATTCTGGAGGTCAGGTGATGAGAGGCAACAGATTTCTAGGAAAACATAAAGTGAACTTACAAGATCAAATGGGCAGACTGGGTGTGCCATAGGCCCTTATCTGCCAACACTGTCTATGTATCTATGCATGAATGCATGAAGACATTGTGCAAAGCAGTGACTACCCCCACCACCTGTTCCCATTCCACACAATGCTTCCTTGCATGAATGAATGAAGGCATAGTGTGGAGCTGTGACTACCTCCAACATGGTCCGTCTTCACACAGTGCTGCTGTGCATGAATGCATGAAGGCACAGAGCAGAGCTGTGGCTGCCCCACCACCTGTTCCCTCCCACACAATACTGCCATGCATGAATGAATGAAGGCATTGTGCAGAGCTGTGGCTGCTCCCACCACCTGTTCCCACTCCACACAATACAGCTATGCATGAATGAATGAAGGCATAGAGCCAAGCTGTAGCTGCCCCCATCACCTGTTCCCACTCCACACAATGCTGCCATGCATAAATGCATGAAGGCAAGGTGCAGAGTTGTGGCTGCCCCCCACCTGGTCCCACTCCACACAATACTGCCATGCATGAATGCATGAAGGCTTAGAGCAGAACTGTGGCTGCCCCTACCACCTGTTTCCACTCCACACAACACTGCCATGCATGAATGCATGAAAGCATAGATCAGAGCTGTGGCTGCCCCACCACCTGTTCCCACTCCACATAATACTGTAATGCATGAATGCATGAAGGCATAGAGCAGAGCTGTGGCTGCCCCCAACACCTGTTCCCACTCCACACAACACTGCCATGCATGAATGCATGAAAGCATAGATCAGAGCTGTGGCTGCCCCACCACCTGTTCCCACTCCATACTGTAATGCATGAATGCATGAAGGCATAGAGCAGAGCTGTGGCTGCCCCACCACCTGTTCCCACTCACACAATACAGCTATGTCTGAATGCATGAAGGCATAGATCGGAGCTGTGGTGCCCTCTGGGTCCCACTCCACAAATATACTGCCATGCATGAATGCATGAAGGCATAGTGCAGAGCTGTGAATGCCCCCCGGGTCCCACTAGACACAATACTGCCATGCATGAATGAATGAAGGCATTGTGCAGAGCTGTGAATGCCTCCCACATAGTCAGTCTTGGCACAGAGCTGCTTTGCATGAATGCATGAAGGCATTAGAGCCGAGCTGTGGCTGCCCCCCACCACCTGTTCCCACTCCACAAAACATAGCCATGCATGAATGCATGAAGGCATAGAGCAGAACTGTGGCTGCCCCTACCACCTGTTTCCACTCCACACAATACTGTAATGTATGAATGCATGAAGGCATAGATCAGAGCTGTGGCTGCCCCACCTCCTGTTCCCACTCCACACAATACTGTAATGTCTGAATGCATGAAGGCATAGATCTGAGCTGTGGCTGCCCCACCACCTGTTCCCACTCCACACAATACAGCTATGTATGAATGCATGAAGGCATAGTGTAGAGCTGTGGGTGCCCCCACCACCTGTTCCCACTCAACACAAAGCTGCCATGCATGAATGAATGAAGGCATAGCTCAGAGTTGTGGCAGCACCCTACCTGGTCCCACTGCACACAATGCTGCCATGCATGAATGAATGGCATAGTGCAGGAGCTGTGAACGCCCCACATGGTCCATCTTGACACAGTGCTGCTGTGCATGAATGCATGAAGGCATAGTGCAGAGCTGTAGCTGCCCCACCACCTGTTCCCACTCCACAAAATGCAGCCATGCATGAATGCATGAAGACATAGAGCAGAACTGTGGCTGTCCCCACTCCACACAATATTGCCATGCATGAATGAATGAAGGCATTGTTCAGAGCTGTGGCTGCTCCCACCACCTGTTCCCACTCCACACATTGCTGCCTTGCATGAATGAATGAAGGCATAGTGTGGAGCAGTGACTGCCTCCAACATGGTCTGTCTTCACACAGTCCTGCTGTGTATGAATGCATGAAGGCATAGAGCAGAGCTGCAGCTGCCCACCACCTGTTCCCACTCCACACAATACTGCCATGCATGAATGAATGAAGGCACTGTGCAGAGCTGTGGCTGCTCCCACCACCTGTTTCCACTTCACACAATACAGCTAAGCATGAATGCATGAAGGCATAGAGTAGAGATGTGGCTGCCCCATCACCTGTTCCCAATCCACAAAACACAGCTATGCATGAAAGCATGAAGGCATAGAGCAGAGCCGTGGCTGCCCCCACCACCTGTTCCCACTCCACATAATGCTGCCATGCATGGAGGCATGGTGCGGAGTTGTGGTGTGGCCCCCACCTGGTCCCACTCCACACAATACTGCCATGCATGAATGCATGAAGACATTGTGTGGAGCTGTGGCTGCCCCCACCACCTGTTCCCACTCAACACAATGCTGCCATGCATGAATAAATGATGGCATAGCTAGGGCTGTGGCGGCCCCCTACCTGGTCCCACTCCACACAATGCTGCCATGCATGAAAGAATGAAGGCATTGTGCAGAGCTGTGACTGCTTCTCACATGGTCTGTTTTGACACAGAGCTGCTGTGAATGAATGCATGAAGGCATAGAGCCGAGCTGTGAATGACCCCACTCCACACAATACTGCGATGCATGAATGAAGGCATTGTGCAGAGCTGTGGCTGTTCCCACCACCTGTTCCCACTCCACACAATACAGCTATACATGAATGCATGAAGGCAGAGCAGAGCTGTGGCTACCCCACCACCTGTTCCCACTCCACACAATACAGCTATGTATGAATGCATGAAGGCATAGTGCAGAGCTGTGACTGCCTCCCACATAGTCGATCTTCGCACAATGCTCTGTACATGAATACATGAAGGCATAGAGCAGAGCTGAGAATGCCCTCCTCCTGGTCCAACTCCACACAATATTGCCATGCATGAATGAATGAAGGCATTGTGCAGAGCTGTGACTGCCTCTCACATGGTCAGTTCTGACACAGAGCTGCTGATCATGAATGCATGAAGGCATAGTGCAGAGCTGTGGCTGCCCCTACCACCTGTTCCCATTCCACACAACACTGTCATGCATGAATGCATGAAGGCATTGAGCTGAGCTGTGACTGTCCCCACTCCACGCAATACTGGCATGCTTCTCACATGGTCAGTCTTGACACAGAGCTGCTGTGCATGAATGCATGAAGGCAGAGTGCAGAGCTGTGGCTGCCACTACCACCTGTTCCCACTCACAGAAAACTGCCATGCATGAAAAAATGAAGACATTGTGCAGAGCTGTGGCTGCTCCCACCACCTGTTCCCACTCCACACAATACAGCTATGCATGAAGGCATACAGCAGAGCTGAGGCTGCCTCTCCCCCCACCTGATCCCACTCCACACAATGCTGCCATGTATAAATGAATGAAGGCATAGTGCAGAGCCGACGCTGCCACTCCCCCCACCTGATCCCACTCCACACAATGCTGCCATGTATTAATGCATGAAGGCATACGGCAGAGCTGAGGCTGCCCCTCCCCCCACCTGATCCCACTCCACACAATGCTGCCATGTATAAATGCATGAAGGCATAGTGCAGAGTTGTGGCTGCCCCTCCCACCACCAGATCCAACTCCACACAATGCTGCCGTGAATAAATGCATGAAGGCATACCGCAGAGCTGAGGCCACCCATCCCCCACCTGATCCCACTCCACAAAGCTGCCATGTATAATGCATGAAGGCATAGTGCAGAGCTGTGGCAGTCCCTCCCCACCTGATCCCACTCCACACAATGCTGCCATGTATAAATGTATGAAGGTATAGTGCAGAGTTGTGGCTTCCTCCCCAACTGTTCTCTACTCCACACAATGCTGCCATGTATAAATGCATGAAGGCATAGTGCAGAGTTGTGGCTGCCCTCCCACCACCAGATCCAACTCACACAATGCTGCCGTGAATAAATGCATGAAGGCATACGCAGAGCTGGAGGCTACCCATCCCCACCTGATCCCACCTCACAAAGCTGCCATGTATAAATGCATGAAGGCATAGTGCAGAGCTGTGGCAGTCCTCCCCCACCTGATCCCACCCACACAATGCTGCCATGTATAAATGTATGAAGGTATAGTGCAGAGTTGTGGCTTCCTCCCCCAACTGTTCTCACTCCACACAATGCTGCCATGTATAAATTCATGAAGGCATAGTGCTGATCTGAGGCTGCCCTCCCCACTCATCCTGCTGCATACAATGCTGCCATGTATAAATGTATGAAGGCATAGTGCAGAGTTCTGGCTGCCCCTCCCCCACCTAATCCCACTCCACATAATGCTGCCATGTTTAAATGTATGAAGGCACAGTGCAGAGCTGAGGCTGCCCTTCCCCCCCGATCCCACTCCTCACAAAGCTGCCATTTATAAATGCAAGAAGGCACAGCACAGAGCTGTGGCTGCCCCTCACCCCACCAGATCCCACTCCAAACGATGCTGCCATTTATAAATGCAAGAAGGCATAGTGAAGAGCTGAGGCTGTACCTCCCCCCACCTGATCCCACTCCACACAATGCTGAGATTTATAAATGCAAGAAGGCACAGCACAGAGCTGTGGCTGCCCTCACCCCACCAGATCCCACTCCACACAATGCTGCCATGTATAAATGCATGAAGGTATAGTGCAGAGTTGTGGCGGCCCCTCCCCTACCTGATCCCACTTCACACAATGCTGCCATGTATGAAGGCATAGTGCAGAGTTGTGGCTTCCCCTCCCCCCACCTGTTCTCACTCCACACAATGCTGCCATGTATAAATGTATGAAGGCATAGTGCAGAGTTCTGGCTGCCCCTCCCCCACCTAATCCCACTCCACACAATGCTTCCATGTATAAATTCATGAAGGCATAGTGCAGAGATGTGGCCGCCCCTCTCCCCACTTGATCCAACTCCACACAATGCTGCCATGAATAAATGTATGAAGGCACAGCGCAGAGTTGTGGCCACCCCTCCCCCACCTGACCCCCTCTTCAAAATGCTGCCATGTATAAATGTATGAAGGCATAGTGCAGAACAGTGGCTGCCCCTCTCCCCACTTGAACCCACTCCACACGATGATGCCATGTATAAATGTATGAAGCACAGCGCAGAGCATTGGCTGCCCCTCCCCCATAAGATCCCACTCCACACAATGAGGCCATGTATAAATGTATGAAGGCATAGTGAAGAGTTGTGGCTGCCCTTCCCCCACCTGATCCCACTCCACACAATGCTGCCTTGTATAAATGCATGAAGGCATACAGGCAGAGCTGAGGATGCCCTTCCCCACCTGATCCCACCACACAATGCTACCATGTATAAATGCATGAAGACATACGGCAGAGTTGAGGATGCCCTCCCCACCTGATCCCACTACACACAATGCTGCCATTTATAAATGTATGAAGGCACAGCGCAGAGCATTGGCTGCCCTCCCCCACCAGATCCCACTCGCACAATGCTGCCATGTATAAATGTATGAAGGCACTGCGAGAGCATTGGCTGCCGCTACCCCACAAGATCCCACTCCACCAATGAGCCATGTATAAATGCATGAAGAAATAGTGCAGAGCTGTGGCTGCCCATCCCCACCTGATCCCACTCCACACAATGCTGCCATGTATAAACGTATGAAGGCATAGTGCAGAGTTGTGGCTACTGCCTCCCACATGTCCCACTGCACACAATGCCACCATGTATAAATGTATGAAGGCACAGCGCAGAGCATTGGCTGCCCTCTCCCCCACCTGATCCTGCTCCTTACAATTCTGTTGTATAAATGTATGAAAGCATAGTGCAGATCTGTGGCTGCGCCTCCCCTAACCTGATCACACTCCACACAATGCTGCCATGTAGAAATGCGTGAAGGCATAGTGCAGGGATGTGCTTGCCCCTCCCCCCACCTGATCCCTCTCCACACAATGCTGCCATGTATAAAGGCATAGTGCAGAGTTGTGGCTGCCCTCCCCCCACATGATCACACTCCCCAGATTGCTGCCATGTATAAATTCATGAAGGCATAGTGCAGATCTGTGGCAGCCCTACCCCAAACTGATCCCACTCCTCACAATGCTGCCATGTATAAATGTATGAAGACATAGTGCAGAGTTGTGGCTGTCCCTTCCCCACCTAATCGCACTCCACGCAATGCTGCCATGTAAAAATTCATGAAGTCATAGTGCAGAGTTGTGCTGCTCCCTCCCTACCTGATCCCACATCACACAATGTTTCCATGTATAAATTCATGAAGGCATGGTGCAGAGATGTGGCCGCCTCCCCACCATGATCCCACTCCACACAATGCTGACATGTATAAATGCATCAAGGCATTGCAGAGTTGTGGCTGCCCCTCCACCACCAGATCCAACTCCACACAATGCTGCCATGTATAAATGTATGAAGGCATATTGCAGAACTGTGGCAGCCCCTCCCCCCACCTGATCCCACTCCTCACGATGCTGTCAAGTATAAATGTATGAAGGCATAGTGCAGAACTGTGGTTGCCCCTCTCCCCACTTGATCCCACTCCACACGATGCAGCCATGTATAAATGTATGAAGGTTTAGTGCAGAACTGTGGATGCCCCTCCCCCACCTGATCCCACTTCACACGATGCCGCCATGTATAAATGCATGAGGGAATACTGCAGAGATGTGGTGGCCCCTCCCCCACCTGGTGCCACTCCATATGATGCTGCCATGTATAAATGCATATAGGCAAAGCGCAGAGCCGAGGCTGCCCCTCCCCCCACCAGATCCCACTCCACACAAAGCTGCCATGCATCAATGTATGAAGGCATAGCGCAGAGCGTGGCTGCCCCATCCCCCACCTGATCCAACTCCACAGAATGCTGTCATGCATAAATGTATGAAGGCATAGCACTGACTTGTGGCTGCCCCTCCCTCCACCTGATTCCTCTCCTCACAATGCTGCAATGTATAAATTCATGAAGGCATAGTGCAGAGTTGTGGCTGCTCCCTCCTCCCACCTGATCCCACATCACACAATGCTACCATGTATAAATTCATGAAGGCATAGTGCAGAGATGTGGCCGCCCCTCTCCGCAACTGATCCCACTCCACACAATGCTGCCATGAATAAATGCATGAAGGCATAATGCAGAGCTAAGGATGCCACTCCCCACACCTGATCCCACTCCGCACATTGCTGCCATGTATAAATGCATGAAGGCATACTGCAGAGCTGAAGTTGCCACTCCATCACCTGATCCCACTCCTCACAATGCTGCCATGTATAAATGCATGAAGGCAAACTGCAGAGCTGAGGATGCCACTCCCCCCACCTGATTCCACTCTACACATTGCTGACATGTATAAATGCATGAAGGCATACTGCAGAGCTGAAGTTGCCCCTCCCCCACCTGATCCCACTCCTCAAACTGCTGCCATGTATAAATGCATGAAGGCATAGTGAAGAGTTGTGGCTGCCCCTCCCCCCACCTGATCCCACTCCACACAACACTGCCATGTATAAATGTATGAAGGCACAGCACAGAGCATTGGCTGCCGCTCTACCCACCAGATCCCACTCTGCACAATCCTGCCATGTATAAATGTATGATGGCACAGCGCAGAGCATTGGTTGCCCCTCCCCCCAACAGATCCCACTCCACACAATGATGCCATGTATAAATGTATGAAGGCATAGTAAAGAGTTGTGGCTGCTCCTTCCCCCACCTGATCCCACTCCACACAATGCTGCCATGTATAAATGCATGAAGGCATACGGCAGAGTTGAGGATGCCCCTCTCCCCACCTGATCCCACTCCACACAATGCTACCATGTATAAATGTATGAAGGCACAGCGCAGAGCATTGGCTGCCCCTACCCCCACCAGATCCCACTCCACACAATAATGCCATGTATAAATGTAGGAAGGCATAGTGAAGAGTTGTGGCTGCCCTTCCCCCCAGCTAATCCCACTCCACACAGTGCTGCCATGTATAAATGCATGAAGGCATACGGCAGAGTTGAGGATTCCCTTCCCCCACCTGATCCCACTAAACACAATGCTGGCATGTATAAATGCATGAAGGCATAATACAGAAATGTGGTTGCCCCTCTCCCCACTTGAACCCACTCCAAACGATGATACCATGTATAAATGTATGAAGGTATAGTGCAGGACTGTGGATGCCCCTCCCCCGCCTGATCCCACTCCATACGATGCCTCCATGTATAAATGCATGAAGGAATAGTGCAGAGCTGTGGCTGTCCCTCCCCCCACACTGATCCCACTCCACACGATGCTGCCATGTATAAATGCATGAAGGAATAGTGCAGAGATGTGGCTGCCCCTCCCACCACCTGGTTCCACTCCAAACTATGCTGCCATGTATAAATGCATATAGGCATAGCGCAGAGCCGAGGCTGCCCTTCCCCCCACCTGATTCCAATCCACACAATGCTGCCATGCATAAATGTATGAAGGCATAGCGCAGAGCTGTGGCTGCCCCATCTCCCACCTGATACAACTCCACACAATCCAGCCATGTATAGATTCATAAAGGCATAGTACAGAATTGTGTCTGCCCCTCCCCTACCTAATCCCACTCCACACAATGCTGCCATGTATAAATTCAAGAAGGCATAGTGCGGAGATGTGGCTGCCCCTCCCCCACCTGATCCCTCTCCACACAATGCTGCCATGTATAAATGCATAAAGGCATAGTGCAGAGTTGTGGCCGCCCCTCCCCCGGCCTGATCTCACTCCTCACAATGCTGCCATGAATAAATACATGAATGCATACTGCAGAGCTGAAGCGCCCCCTCCCCCACCCCCACCTGATCCCACCCTCACAATGCTGCCATGTATAAATGCATGAAGGCATAGTGCAGAGCTGTGGCTGCCCTCCCCCCACCTGATCCCACTCCACACAATGCTGCCATGTATAAATGCATGAAGGCATACGGCAGAGTTGAGGATGCCCTTCCCCCCACCTGATCCAACTCCGCACAATGCTGCCATTTATAAATGCATGAAGGCATAGCACAGAGCATTAGCTGCCCCTCCACCCACCTGATCCCACTCCACACAATGCTGCCATGTATAAATATATGAAGGCACAGCGCAGAGCATTGGCTGCCCATCCCCCCACCTGATCCCACACCACACAATGATGCCATGTATAAATGCATGAAGGCATACAGCAGAGTTGAGGATGTCCCTCCCCCCACCTGATCCCACTCCACACAATGCTACCATGTATAAATGCATGAAGACATACGGCAGAGTTGAGGATGCCCCTCCCACCACCTGATCCTACTACACACAATGCTGCCATTTATAAATGTATGAAGACACAGCGCAGAGCATTGGCTGCCCCTCCACCCACCAGATCCCGCTCCGCACAATGCTGCCATGTGTAAATGCATTAAGACATACTTCAGAGTTGAGGATGCCCATCCCACCACCTGATCCCACTACACACAATGCTGCCATTTATAAATGTATGAAGGCACAGCGCAGAGCATTGGCTGCCCCTAATCCCACCAGATCCCACTCCACACAATGATGCCATGTATAAATGCATGAAGGCATAGTGCAGAGCTGTGGCTGTCCCTTCCCCCACACTGATCCCACTCCACACAATGCTGCCATGTATAAATGCATGAAGGAATAGTGCAGAGATGTGGCTGCCCTTCCCCCCACCTGGTTCCACTCCAAATGATGCTGCCATGTATAAATGCATATAGGCATAGCGCAGAGCCGAGGCTGCCCTTCCCCCCACCTGATTCCAATCCACACAATGCTGCCATGCACAAATGTATGAAGGCATAGGGCAGAGCTGTGGCTGCCCATCCCCCACCTGATCCCACTCCACACAATGCTGCCATGCATAAATGTATGAAGGCATAGCGCAGAGCTGTGGCTGTCCCTCATCCCACCTGATCCCACTCCACACAATCCAGCCATGTATAGATTCATAAAGGCATAGTGCAGAATTGAGGCTGCCCTCCCCACCTAGTCCCCTCACACAATGCTGCCATGTATAAATTCATGAAGGCATAATGCAGAGATGTGGCTGCCCTCCCCACCTGATCCCACTCCACACAATGCTGCCATGTATAAATGCATGAAGGCATAGTGCAGAGTTGTGTCCGCCGGTCCCCCCCGATCTCACTCCTCACAATGCTGCCATGTATAAATACATGAATGCATACTGCAGAGCTGAAGTTGCCCCTCCCCCACCTGATCCCACTCCTCACAATGCTGCCATGTATAAATGCATGAAGGCATAGTGAAGAGTTGTGGCTGCCCCTCTCCCCACCTGATCCCACTCCACACAATGCTGCCATGTATAAATGCATGAAGGCATACAGCAGACTTGAGGGTGCCCTTCCCCCCACCTGATCCAACTCCACACAATGCTGCCATTTATAAATGCATGAAGGCACAGCGCAGAGCATTGGCTGCTCCTCCACCCACCTGATCCCACTCCACACAATGCTGCCATGTATAAATATATGAAGGCACAGCGCAGAGCATTGGCTGCCCATCCCCCACCTGATCCCACACCACACAAAGATGCCATGTATAAATGTATGAAGGCATACAGCAGAGTTGAGGATGCCCCTCACCCCACCTTATCCCATTCCACACAATGCTACCATGTATAAATGCATGAAGACATACGGCAGAGTTGAGGATGCCCCTCCCACCACCTGATCCCACTACACACAATGCTGCCATTTATAAATGTATGAAGGCACAGCGCAGAGCATTGGCTGCCCCTCCACCGAACAGATCCCGCTCCGCACAATGATGCCATGTATAAATGCATGGCAGTGCAGAGTTGTGGCTGCCCAACTCCCTGATCATACTCCCCCAGAATGCTGCCATGTATAAATTCATGAAGGCATAGTTCTGTCTGTGGCTGCCCCTCCCCACCTTATCGCTGCTGCATGCAATGCTGCATGTATAAATTCCTTAAAGGCATAGTGCAGATCTGTAGGCCCTTCCCCCAACTGATCCCACTCCTCACAATGCTGCTTTGTTTAAATTCATGAAGGCATAGTTCAGAGATGTGGCCGCCCCTCTCCGCAACTGATCCCACTCCACACAATGCTGCCATGAATAAATGCATGAAGGCATACTGCAGAGCTGAGGATGCCCCTCCATCACCTGATCCCACTCCTCACAATGCTGCCATGTATAAATGCATGAAGGCATAGTGAAGATTTGTGGATGTCCCTCCTCCCACCTGATCCCTCTCCACACAATGCTGCCATGTATAAATACATGAAGGCAAACTGCAGAGCTGAGGATGTCCCTCCCCCACCTGATCCCACTCCTCACAATGCTGCCATGTATAAATTCATGAAGGCATAGTGCAGAGCTGAGGATGCCACTCCCCCCACCTGATCCCACTCTACACATTGCTGCCATGTATAAATGCATGAAGGCATACTGCAGAGCTGAAGTTGCCCCTCCCCCACCTGATCCCACTCCTCACAATGCTGACATGTATAGAGTTATGAAGGCATAGTGAAGAGTTGTGGGTGCCCCTCCCCCACCTGATCCCACTCCACACAATGCTGCCATGTATAAATGCATGAAGGCACAGCGCAGAGCATTGGCTGCCCCTCCCCCACCTGATCCTACTCCACACAACGCTGCCATGTATAAATGTATGATGGCACAGCACAGAGCATTGGCTGCCCCTCCCCCAACAGATCCCACTCCAAACAATGATGCCATGTATAAATGCATGAAGGCATAGTGAAGAGTTATGGCTGCCCTCCCCCACCTGATCCCACTCCACACAATGCTGCCATGTCTAAATGTATGAAGGAACAGCGCAGAGCATTGGCTGCCCCTCCCCTCATGAGATCCCACTCCACACCATGCTGCCATGTATAAATGTATGAAGGCATAGTGCAGAGTTGTGGCTGCTCCTTCCCCCCACCTGATTCCAACACACACAATGCTGCCATGTATAAATGTATGAAGGCATAGTGGAGAACTGTGGCTGACCTCCCCCACCTGATCCCACCTCACGATGCTGCCAGGTATAAATGTATGAATCATGGTGCAGAGCTGGGGCTGCCCCTCCCCACCTGATCCCACTCTACACAATGCTGCCATGCACAAATGTATGAAGGCTTAGGCAGAGCTGTGGCTGTCCCTCACCCCACCTGATCCCACTCCACACAATGCTGCCATGTATAAATGCATGAAGGAATAGTGCAGAGATGTGGCTGCCCCTCCCCCTACCTGATCCCACTCCACACAATGCTGCCATGTATAAATGCATGAAGGCACAGCGCAGAGCATTGGCTGCTCCTCCACCCACCTGATCCCACTCCACACAATGCTGCCATGTATAAATATATGAAGGCACAGCGCAGAGCATTGGCTGCCCATCCCCCCACCTGATCCCACACCACAGAAAGATGCCATGTATAAATGTATGAAGGCATACAGCAGAGTTGAGGATGCCCTTCCCCCACCTTATCCCATTCCACACAATGCTACCATGTATAAATGCATGAAGACATACGGCAGAGTTGAGGATGCCTCCCACCACCTGATCCCACTACACAATGCTGCCATTTATAAATGGGTTAGCAGAGCGCAGGAGCATTGGCTGCCCCTCCACCTAACAGATCCCGCCTCCGCACAATGCTGCCATGTGTAAATGTATTAAGAAATACGGGAGAGTTGAGGATGCCCCTCCCACCACCTGATCCCACTACACACAATGCTGCCATTTATAAATGTATGAAGGCACAACGTAGAGCATTGGCTGCCCCTACCCCCACCAGATCCCACTCCACACAATGATGCCATGTATAAATGCATGAAGGCATAGTGCAGAGTTGTGGCTGCCCAACTCCCCCTGATCATACCCCCCAGAATGCTGCCATGTATAAATTCATGAAGGCATAGTTCCGATCTGTGGCTGCCCCTCCCCCTTCCTGATCGCGCTGCATACAATGCTGCCATGTATAAATTCCCAAAGGCATAGTGCAGACTGTGGCAGTCCTTCCCCCCCAACTGATCCTAATTTCACAATGCTGCTTTTGTTTAAATGCATGAGGCTGCATAGCAGAGTTGTGGCTACTCCTCCCCACCTGATCCCACATCACACAATGCTACCATGTATAAATTCATGAAGGCATAGTGCAGAGATGTGGCCGCCCCTCTCCGTAACTGGATCCCACTCCACACAATGCTGCCATGAATAAATGCATGAAGGCATACTGCAGAGCTGAGGATGCCCCTCCATCACCTGACCCCACTCCTCACAATACTGCCATGTTAAATACATGAAGGCATAGTGAAGATTTGTGGATGTCCTCCTCCCACCTGATCCCTCTCCACACAATGCTGCCATGTATAAATACATGAAGGCAAGCTGTAGAGCTGAGGATGTCCCCTACCCCACCTGATCCTGTTTTCTCAATGTGCTGCTATGTGTAAATTCATGAAGGCATAGTGCGCTGAGGATGCCACTCTCCCCACCTGATCCCACTCTCACATTGCTGCCATGTATAAATGCATGAAGGCATACTGCAGAGCTGAAGTTGCCCCTCCCCCACCTGATCCCACTCATCACAATGCTGACATGTATAGATGTATGAAGGCATAGTGAAGAGTTGTGGGTGCCCCTCCCCCACCTGATCCCACTCCACACAATGCTGCCATGTATAAATGCATGAAGGCACAGCGCAGAGCATTGGCTGCCCCTCCACCCACCTGATCCTACTCCACACAACGCTGCCATGTATAAATGTATGATGGCACAGCACAGAGCATTGGCTGCCCCTCCCCCAACAGATCCCACTCCAAACAATGATGCCATGTATAAATGCATGAAGGCATAGTGAAGAGTTATGGCTGCCCTCCCCACCTGATCCCACTCCACACAATGCCATGTCTAAATGAATGAAGGAACAGCGCAGAGCATTGGCTGCTCCTCCCTCATGTGGATCCCACCCACACCATGCTGCCATGTATAAATGTGTAGAAGGCATAGCAGAGTTGTGGC
Organism: Neoceratodus forsteri; assembly: GCA_016271365.2. NCBI lineage: Eukaryota > Metazoa > Chordata > Ceratodontiformes > Ceratodontidae > Neoceratodus > Neoceratodus forsteri. The sequence continues at coordinate 8,377,549 of CM057449.1, forward strand.
TGCTCTTCCCCCACCTGATTCCAACACACAATGCCGCTATGTATAAATGTATGAAGGCACATAGTGAGAACTGTATGACCCTCCCCACCTGATCCCACCTCACGATGCTGCCAGGTATAAATGTATGAAGGCATAGTGCAGAACAGTGGTTGCCCTCTCCCCACTTGAACCCACTCAAAACGATGATGCCATGTATAAATGTATGAAGGTATAGTGCAGAACTGTGGATGCCCCTTCCCCACCTGATCCCACTCCATATGATGCCGCCATGTATAAATGCATGAAGGAATAGTGCAGAGATGTGGCTGCCCCTCCCCACCTGGTCCCACTCCACCAATGCTGCCATGTGCAATGCATATAGGCATAGCGCAGAGCTGAGGCTGCCCCTCCCACCTGATCCCACTCCACACAATGCTGCCATGCACAAATGTATGAAGGCACAGCGCAGAGCTGTGGCTGTCCCTCACCCCACCTGATCCCACTCCACACAATCCAGCCATGTATAGATTCATAAAGGCATAGTGCAGAATTGTGGTTGCCCCTCCACCTCCTGATCCCTCTCCAAACAATGCTGCCATGTATAAATGTATGAAGGAATAGTGCAGAGTTGTGTCTGCCCCTCCAACCACATGATCCCACTCCATTCAATGCTGCCATGTATAAATTCATGAAGGCATAGTGCAGATCTGCGGCTGCCCTTCCTCCCAACTGATCCCACTCCACACAATGCTGCCATGTATAAATGTATGAAGACATAGTGCAGAGTTGTGGCTGCCCCTCCCCCCACCTGACCCCACATCACACAATGCTACCTTGTATAAATTCATGAAGGCATAGTGCAGAGATGTGGCCACACCTCTTCGCAACTGGTCCCACTCCACACAATGCTGCCATGAATAAATGCATGAAGGCATAATGCAGAGCTGAGGATGCCACTCCCTCTTCCTGATCCCACTCCGCACGACATGCTGCCATGTATAAATGCATGAAGGCATACTGCAGAGCTGAAGTTGCCTCCCCACCTGATCCCTCATTACTAATGCTATGCATAAATGCATGAAGGCATAGTGAAGAGTTGTGGCTGTCCCTCCCCACCTGTTCCCACTCCACACGATATTGCCATGTATAAATGCATGAATGCATAGTGCAGGAGTTGAGGATTCCCCTCCCCACCTGATCCCACCTCACAATGCTGCCATGTATAAATACATGAAGGCAAACTGCAGTGCTGAGGATGCCACTCTCACCTGATCCCATTCTACACATTGCTGCCATGTATAAGTGCATGAAGGCATAGTGAAGAGTTTGTGGCTGCCCTCCCACCTTGATCCCACTCCACACATGCTGCCATTTATGCATGCATGAAGGCACAGCGCAGAGCATCGCTGCCCCTCCACCTACCAGATCCTTCTCCTGACAATGCTGCCATGTATAAATGTATGGAAGGCACAGCTTAGAGCATTTGCTGACCCGCCTCCCACCAGATCCCACCCACACAATGCTGCCATGTATAGAATTCAAGGGCATCATAGTGCAGAGTTGTCTGCCCCTCCCCACCTGATCCCACTCCACAATGCTGGCATGTATAAATGCATGAAGGCACAGCGCAGAGCTGTGGCTGCCCCTCCTCCCACCAGGTCCCTCTGGCTCACCATGCTGCCTTTTATATGTTGAAGGCATAGTGCAGAGTTTTGGCTGCCCCTCCCACCTGATCCTACTCCACAATGCTGCCATGTATAAATGTATGGCTGCACAGCGTAGACATTGGCTGCCCCCACCTGATCCCACTCCTTACAATTCTGTTGTTTAAAATGTAGGCGTAGTGTGGATCTGTGGCTGCGCCTCCCTAACCTGATCCCACTCCACACAATGATGCCATGTATGATGGCAAGTTCAGAGTTGTGGCTGCCCCTCCCCCATGATCCAGGCCTCCAGATTGCTGCCATGTATAAATGCATGATGGCATAGTGTGAGGTGTGGCTTCCTCCCACCTGACTACTCCACACAATTTTGACATGTATAAATGTATGAAGGCATAGTGCAGAGTTGTGGCTGCCTATCTCCCCCTGGATCATACTCCCCAGAATGCTGCCATGTATAAATTCATGAAGGCATGAGTTCCGATCAGGCTGCCCTCCTCACTCTAACCCGCTGCACACAATGCCATGTATAAATTCATAAAGGCATAGTGCGGATCTGTGGCAGCCTCTTCCCCAACTGATCCCACCCTCACAATGCTGCCACGATAACTGCTGAAGGCATAGTGCAGAGTTGTGGCTGCCCTTCCTCCACCTGATCCCACCTCGATGCTGTCATGTATAAATGTGAAGGCATAGTGAACTGTGCTGCTCCTCTCCCACTTGATCACCCACACGATGCAGCCATGTATAAATGTATGGCGTTTAGTGCAGAACTGTGATGCTCCCTGTCTTGATCCCACTCCACGATGCTGCCATGTATAAATGTATGAGGGAATAGGCAGAGATGTGGCTGCCCCTCCCACACCTGGTGCCACTCCACGATGCTGCGTGTCAAATGCAAAGCGCAGAGCCAAGGCTGCCATCCCCCACCAAATCCCACCCACAATGCTGCCATGCATAAATGTATGAAGGCATAGCGCAGAGCTGTGGCTACCCCATCCCCAACCAGATCCCACTCCATGCAATGCTGTCATGTCAATGTGTGAAGGTAGCACGAGTTGTTGCTGCCCTTCCCACCTGATACCTCCCTCGCAATGCTGCCATGTTAAATTTATGATGGCATAGTGCAGAATTGTGGCTGCACCCCCACCTGATCCCTCTCCTCACAATGCTGCTATGTATAACGCTGAAGGTATGGTGCAGAGTTGTGTCTGCCTTCCCCACCTGTTCACTCAACACATACGCCAAGTATAAATGTATGAAAGCAGTTGTGAACTGTGGCTGCCTCCCAGCTGATCCCATTCCATGATGCTGCTGTGTATAAATGCATGAAGGAATAGTGAGCCGAGGCAGCCCTCTCTCACCTGATCCCACACCAATGCTGCTATGTATGATTCATGAAGGCATGGCGAGAGCTGTGGCTGCGCACCTTCACCTGATCCCAACTCCACAATGCTGCTATTTTACTCATGAAGGCATAGTGGTTGTGGCTGACCCTCCCACCTGATCCCACTCCACACCATGGCACCATGTATAAATGTATGAAGCTTAGTGCAGAGATGGGCTCCTCTCCCCCACCTGATCCCACACCACACAATGCGCTATTTACTAATGCATGAAGGCATAGCAGAGTTGTGGCGACCTCCCCTACCTGATCCCACCCACACCATGACACATGTGTTAAATGTATGAAGGCATAGCAGAGTTGTTGCTCCCTTCCACCTGATTACAAATATTCAATGTTGCTATGATAAATTAATGAAGGCATAGTGCAGAGATGTCCGCCTACCCCCACCGATCCTAATCCACACAATGCTGCTATGCATAATGTATGAAGGCATAGTGTAGAGTTGTGGCTCATCTCTGATCATACTCCCTGTGAATGTTGCCATGTATAACCATGAAGGCATAGTTCCGATCTGTGGCTGCCCTCCTCACCTTAACTGCTCACACAATGCTGCTGTATAAATTCATAAAGGCATATGCAGATCTGTGGCAGCTCTTTCCAACTGATCCCACCTCACAATGCTGCCACGTATAAATGCATGAAGGCATAGTGCAGAGTTGTGGCGCCCTTCCTCCACCTGATCCCACTCTGATTGTCATGGTAAATGTGTGAAGGCAGTGCAGAACTGTGGTTGCCCTTCCCCACTTGATCCCACTCCACTATGCAGCTTTGTATAAATGTATGAAGGTTTAGTAGAACGTGGATGCCCCCACCTGATCCCACTCCACGATGCTGCCATGTATAAATGTATGAGGGAATAGGCAGAGATGTGGCTGCCTCCCCACCACCTGGTGCTACTCCACATGATGCCGTATGTATAAATGCATATAGCAGCGCAGAGCCAAGGCTGCCCATCCCCACCAACTCCCACACAATGCTGCCATGCATAAATGTATAAGGCATAGCGTGAGCGGGCCCCATCCTCAACCAGATCCCACTCCACACAATGCTGTCATGCATAAATGTATGAAGGCATAGCACAGAGTTGTGGCTGCCCCTCCCCCCACCTGATACCTCTCCTCACAATGCTGCCATGTTTAAATTTATGATGGCATAGTGCAGAATTGTGGCTGCACCTCCCCCCACCTGATCCCTCTCCTCACAATGCTGCCATGTATAAATGCATGAAGGCATAGTGCAGAGTTGTGTCTGCCCCTTCCCCCACCTGTTCCCACTCAACACGATACTGCCAAGTATAAATGTATGAAAGCATAGTTCAGAACTGTGGTTGCCCCTCCCCCAGCTGATCCCACTCCACATGATGCTGCCATGTATAAATGCATGAAGGAATAGTGCAGAGCCGAGGCAGCCCCTCCCCCCACCTGCTCCCACACCACACAATGCTGCCATGTATAGATTCATGAAGGTATTTGTGCAGAGCCAGGCTGTGCACCCCACCTGATCCCCAACTCCACAATGCTGCTATTTACTAATGCGCTGAAGGCATAGTGCAGAGTTGTGGCTGAGCTCCTCCCCACCTGATCCCACTCCACACCATGGCACCATGTATAAATGTATGAAGGCTTAGTGCAGAGATGTGGCTGCTCCTCCCCACCTGATCCCACACCACACAATGCTGCCATTTACTAATGCATGAAGGCATAGTGCAGAGTTGTGGCTGACCCTCCCCACTCTGATCCCACTCCACACCATGACACCATGTATAAATGTATGAAGGCATAGTGCAGAGTTGTGGCTGCTCCCTTCCCCACCTGATTACAACACACACAATGTTGCCAAGGATAAATTAATGAAGGCATAGTGCAGAGATGTGTCCGCCCCTACCCCCACCTGATCCCAATCCACACAATGCTGCCATGCATAAATGTATGAAGGCATAGTGCAGAGTTTTGGCCGCCCCCCCCCACCTGATCCCAATCCACACAATGCTGTGCCATATATAAATGCATGAAGGCATAGTGCAGAGTTGTGGCTGCCCCCTCCCCCACCTGATCCCACTCCACACGATGCTGCCATGAATAAATGTATGAAGGCATTGTGGAGTTGTACGCATCATCCCAACCGATCCCAATTCACACAATGCTGCCATTTATAAATGCATGAAGGTATTGTGCAGAGTTGTGGCTGCCCCTCCCCCACCGATCCAATCCACTCGATGCCATGTATAAACGAATGAAGGCATTGAGCTGAGTTGTGGCTGCCCCTCTCCCCACCTGATCCCATCCCACACGATGCTGCAATGGCAGATGTATGAAGGCATAGTGCAGAGCTGTGGCTTCCTCCCTTTCCTTTTCCCACCCACACAATGCTGCCATGTATAAATGACGAGGAAGTGTGTGCAGAGCCTGGCAGCCCCCCCCGCTACCTGATTGTACTCCGAAAATGCTGCCATGTATTGATGTATGAAGGCAAGTGAACGAGTTGAGGCTGCCCCTCCCCACCTGACCCCTCCACACAATGCTGCCATGTAAATTCATGAAGGCAAAGTGCAGAGTTGTCACTGCACCCTCCCCCCACCTGATCCCACTACACACAAAGCTGCCATGTATAAATTAATGAAGGCATAGTGCAGAGATGTGGCCGCCCATCTCCCAACAAGATCCCACTCCACACAATGCTGCCATGTATAAATGCATGAAGGCATGTTGCAGAGTTGTGGCTGATCCCCTACCTGATCCCAACTCCACACAATGCTGCCATGTATAAATTCATGAAGGCAAAGTGCAGAGTTATCACTGCACCCTCCCCCCACCAGATCCCACTCACAAAGTGCTGTCAGGTATAAATGTATGAAGGCATAGTGCAGGGTTGTGGCTGCACCCTTCCCCCACCTCATCCCACATCCACACAATGCTGCCATGTATAAATGCATGAAGGCATAGTGCACAGTTGTGGCTGCACCCTCCCCCCACCTGATCCCACTCCAAACATTGCTGCCAAGTAGAAATTCATGAAGGCATAGTGCAGAGTTGTGTCTGCCCCTCCCTCTACACGATCCCACTTCCACACAATGCTGCCATGTATAAATGTTGGAAGGCATAGTGCAGAATTGTGGCTGCCCCTCCCCCACCTAATCCCACTCCACACAGTGCTGCCATGAATAAATGCATGAAGGCATAGTGCAAAGTTGTGGCTGCCCCACCCACCACCTGATCCGACTCCACACAATGCTGAAATGTATAAATGCATGAAGGCATAGTGCAGAGTTGTGGCTGCCCCACCCCCCACCTGATCCGACTCCACACAATGCTGCCATGTATAAATTCATGAAGGCATAGTGCAGAGTTGTGTCTGCCCCTCCCTCTACACGATCCCACTTCCACACAATGCTGCCATGAATAAATGAATGAAGGCATAGTGCAGAGTTGTGGCTGCCCCTTCCCAACCTGATCCCACCCCAGACAATGCTGCAATGTGTGAAGGCATAGTGTAGAGTTGTGGCTGCCCCTCCCCCCACATCATCCCACTCCACACAATGCTGCAATGTTTAAATGTATGAAGGCATAGTGCAGATCTGTGGCTGCCCTTCCCCCCAACTGATCACACTCCTCACAATGCTGCCATGTATAAATGTATGAAGGCATAGTGCAGAGTTCTGTCTGCCCCTCCCTCACCTAATCCACTCCACACAAATGCTGCCATGTATAAATTCATGAAGGAATAGTCAAGAGTTGTGCCACCCCTCCCCACCTGATCACACATCACAAAGCAGCCATGTATAAATGCATAGAAGGCATAGTGAGAGATGTGGATGCCATTACCCCACCGATCCCACTCCACACAAAGCTGCCATGTATAAATGTATGAAGGCATAGCACAGAGTTGTGGCCACCCTCCCCCACCTGATCCCACTCCACAAAATGCTGCCATGTATAAATGCATGAAGGCATACGTGCAGAGTTGTGGACTCCTCTCCCCACCTGATCACACCTCACTAAGCCTGCATGTATAAATGCATCAGAAGGCATTTGAAGAATTGTGGCCCTCCCCCAACTTTATCCCACTACACACAACACTGCCATCTATAAATATATGAAGGCATACTGGAGAACTGTGGCTGACCCTCCCCACCTGATCCCTCCTCCCGATGCCATGTATAAATGCATGAAGGCATAGTGCAGAATAGTGAATGCCCCTCCCCACTTGAACCCACTCCACACGATGATGCCATGTATAAATGTATGAAGGCAGAGTGCAGAGTTGTGCCTACCCCTCAACCACCTGGTCCCACTCAAAATGATGCTGCCATGTATAAATGCATATAGGCATAAGCATGAGGCAGGGCTTACTCCCCTGCGATCACTCCACACTATGCTGCCATGCATAGATAACATGGAAGGAATAGAGCAGAGCTGTAGCTGCCCCACCCCCACCTGATTCCACTCCCACAATGCAGCCATGTATAAATCTATGAAGGCATAGCACAGAGCTGTAGCTGCCCTCCCCAACTGATAACACTCCTCATAATACTGCAAAGTATAAATGTATGAAGGCATAGAGCAGAGCTGTGGCTGCCCCTCGATCCAACTGATACCACTCCACACAATCCTGCCATGTATAGATTCATGAAGGCATGGTGCAGAATGTGTGTGCCCCCCCACTGATCCTCTCCACACAATGATGCATGTATAAATGCATGAAGTCATAGTGCAGACTTCTGGCTGCCTCCCCACATGATCTCACTCACACGCTACATGTATAAAAGTGAAGGCATATGCAGAGTTCGAGCCACCCCTCCTTCCACCTGACCCTCCACACAATGCTGCCATGTATAAATGTATGAAGGCATAGTGCAGAGATGTGGCTGCCCCTCCCCCCCCCTGATCCCACTCTACACATTGCTGCCATGTATAAATGCATGAAGGCATACTGCAGAGCTGAAGTTGCCCCTCCACCACCTGATCTCACTCCTCACAATGCTGCCATGTATAAATGCATGAAGGCATAGTGAAGAGTTGTGGCTGCCATTCCCCCCAACTGATCCCACTCCACTCAAAGCTGCCATGTATAAATGCATGAAGGCAATCTGCAGAGCTGATACCACTCTCCCACCTGATCCCTAATACACACACGCTGCCATGTATAAATGCGGGAAGGCATACTGCAGAGCTGAGATGCCCTCCCCCACCTGATCCCACTCCTCACACTGCTGCCATGTATAAATGCATGAAGGCATACTGCAGAGCTGATGCCACTCCCCCCACATGATCCCACTCTACACATTGCTACCATGTATAAATGCATGAAGGCATACTGCAGAGCTGAAGTTGCCCCTCCCCCACCTGATCCCACTCCCACACTGCTGCCATGTATAAATGCATGAAGGCATAGTGAAGAGTTCTGGCCCCCCTCCCCCACCTGATCCCACTCCACACAATGCTGACATGTATAAATTCATGAAGGCATACGGCAGAGTTGAGGATGCCCCTCCCCCCACCTGATCCCACTCCACACAATGCTGCCATGTATAAATGCATGAAGGCATAGTGAAGAGTTGTGGCTGCCCTTCCCCCCACCTGATCCCACTCCACACAATGCTGCCATGTATAAATGCATGAAGGCATACGGCAGAGTTGAGGATTCCCCTCCCGCCACCTGATCCCACTCCACACAATGCTGCCATTTGTAAATGCATGAAGTCACATCGCAGAGCTGTTGCTGCCTCTCCCCCCACCTGATCCCACTCCATACAACGCTGCCATGTATAAATGTATGAAGGCATAGCGCAGAGCATTGGCTGCCCCTCCACCCATCAGATCCCACTCTGCACAATCCTGCCATGTAAAAATGTATGATGGCTCAGCGCAGAGCATTGGCAGCCCCTCCCCCACCAGATCCCACTCTACACAATGAGGCCATGTATAAATGTATGAAGGCATAGTAAAGAGTTGTGGCTGCCCCTCCCCCCACCTGATCCCACTCCACTCAAAGCTGCCATGTATAAATGCATGAAGGCATACTGCAGAGCTGAGGCTGCCTTTCCCCCGCCTGATCCCACTCCTCACAATGCTGCCATGTATAAAAACATGAAGGTATACTGTAGAGCTGAGGATGCCACTCCCCCCACCTGATCCCACTCTACACATTGCTGCCATGTATAAATGCATGAAGGCATACTGCAGAGCTGAAGTTGCCAATCCCCCACCTGATCCCACTCCTCACACTGCTGCCATGTATAAATGCATGAAGGCATAGTGAAGAGTTGTGGCTGCCCCTCCCCCACCGGATCCCACATCACACAATGCTGCCATGTATAAATGCATGAAGTCACAGCGCAGAGCTGTCGCTGCCTCTCCCACCATCTGATCCCACTCCACACAACGCTGCCATGTATAAATGTATGAAGGCACAGCGCAGAGCATTGGCTGCCCCTCCCCCACCAGATCCCGCTCTGCACAATCCTGCCATGTATAAATGTATGATGGCTCAGCGCAGAGCATTGGCTCCCCTTCCCCCCACCAGATCCCACTCCACACAATGAGGCCATGTTTAAATGTATGAAGGCATAGTAAAGAGTTGTGTCTGCCCCTCCCCCCACCTGATCCCACATCATCACAATACTGCCAAGGATAAATGCATGAAGGCATAAGTGCAGAGCTGGAGGATGCCTCCCCTCCCTCCCCATCCCACTTCACACACAATGCCTGCCATTTATAAATGCATGAAGGCACAGTGCAGAGCTGCGGCTGCCCCTCCCCCACCTGATCCCTCTCCACACAACGCTGCCATGTATAAATGTATGAAGGCACAGCGCAGAGCATTGGCTGCCCCTCCACCCAACTGATCCCACTCCACACAACGCTGCCATATATAAATGCATGCAGGCACACTGCAGTTGTTGTGGCTCCTCCTTCCCCCCACCTGATTCCAGCATACACAATGCTGCCATGTATAAATTCATGAAGGCATAGTGCAGAGTTGTGGCTGCCCCTCCCCCACCTGATCCCACTCCACACAATGCTGCCATGTATAAATGCATGAAGACATAGTGCAGAGCATTGGCTGCCCTTCCCCCTCACCTGACCCCGCTCCTTACAATTGTATTGCATAAATGTATGAAAGCATAGTGCAGATCTGTGGCTGCGCCTCCCCTAACCTGATCACACTACACACAATGCTGCCATGTAGAAATGCATGAAGGCATAGTGCAGGGATGTGGTGGCCCCTCCCCCCACCTGATACCACTCCACACAATGCTGCCATTTATAAATGCATGAAGGCACAGTGCAGAGTTGTGGCTGCCACTCCCCCCACCTGATACAACTCCACACAATGTTGCCATGTATAAATGTATGAAGGCATACTGCAGAACTGTCGCAGCCCCTCCCCCCACCTGATCCCACTCCTCACGGTGCTGTCATGTATAAATGTATGAAGGCATAGTGCAGAACTGTGGTTGCCCCTCTCCCCACTTGATCCCACTCCATATGATGCAGCCATGTATAAATGGATGAAGGTATAGTGCAGAGTTGTGTCTGCCCTTCCCCCCACCTGATCCCTCTCCACACAATGCTGCCACGTATGAAGGCATACTGCAGAGTTGTGGCTTCCCATCCCCCCACATGATCACACTCACCACATTGCTGCCATGTATAAATGTATGAAGGCATAGTGCAGAGTTGTGGCTGCCCATCTTCCCCTGATCACACTCCCCAGAATGCTGCCATGTATAAATTCATGAAGGCATAGTTCCTATCTGTGGCTGCCCTTCCCCCACCTTATTCCGCTGCATACAATGCTGCCATGTTTAAATGTATGAAGGCATAGAGCAGAGTTGTGGCTGTCCCTTCCCCACCTAATCGCACTCCATGCAATGCGGCCATGTATAAATTTAAGAAATCATAGTGCAGAGTTGTGGCTGCTTCCTCCCCCTACCTGATCCCACATTACACAATGCTTCCATGTATAAATTCATGAAGGCATAGTGCAGAGATGTGGCCGCCCTCTCCCTACCTGATCCCACTCCACACAATACTTCCATGTATAAATGTATGAAGGAATAGTGCAGAGTTGTGGCTGCCCCACCCCCACCTGATCCCACTCCACACAATGCTGCCATGTATAAATGTATGAAGGCATACTGCAGAACTGTGGCAGCCCCTCCCCCCACCTGATCCCACTCCTCATGATGCTGTCATGTATAAATGTATGAAGGCATTGTGCAGAACTGTGGTTGCCCCTCTAACCACTTGATCCCACTCCATATGATGCAGCCATGTATAAATGTATGAAGGTTTAGTGCAGAACTGTGGATGCCCTTCCCCCACCTGATCCTACTCCACACAACGCTGCCATGTATAAATGCATGAAGGCATACTGCAGAGTTGTGGCTGCTCCTTCCCCCCACCTGATTCCAACATACACAATGCTGCCATGTATAAATGTATGAAGGCATAGTGCAGAGTTGTGGCTGCCCCTCCCTCACCTGATCCCACTCCACACAATGCTGCCATGTATAAATGCATGAAGACATAGTGCAGAGCATTGGCTGCCCCTCCCCCCACCTGTCCCTGCTCCTTACAATTGTGTTGTATAAATGTATGAAAGCATAGTGCAGATCTGTGGCTGTGCCTCCCCTAACCTGATCACACTGCACACAATGCTGCCATGTAGAAATGCATGAAGGCATAGTGCAGGGATGTGGTTGCCCCTCCCCCCACCTGATACCACTCCACACAATGCTGCCATTTATAAATGTATGAAGGCACAGTGCAGAGTTGTGGCTGCCACTCCCCCCACCTGATACCACTCCACAATGCCGCTATGTATAAATGTATGAAGGCATAGTGCAGATCTACTGACCCCTCCCCACCTGATCCCTACTCACGATGCTGTCATGTATAAATGGATGAAGGCATAGTGCAGAGTTGTCTCTGCCCCTCTCCCCACCTGATCCCTCTCCACACAATGCTGCCACGTATGAAGGCATACTGCAGAGATGTGGCTGCCCATCCCCCCTCATGATCACACTCCCCACATTGCTGCCATGTATAAATGTATGAAGGCATAGTGCAGAGCTGTGGCTTCCCCTCCCCCACCCGAATTCACTCCACTCAATTTTGCTATGTATAAATGTATGAAGGCATAGTGCAGAGTTGTGGCTGTCCTTTCCCCACCTAATCGCACTCCACGCAATGCTGCCATGTATAAATTCATGAAGTCATAGTGAAGAGTTGTGGCTGCTTCCTCCCCCTACCTGATCCCACATCACACAATGCTTCCATGTATAAATTCATGAAGGCATGGTGCAGAGATGTGGCCGCCCTCTCCCTACCTGATCCCACTCCACACAATACTTCCATGTATAAATGTATGAAGGAATAGTGCAGAGTTGTGGCTGCCCCACCCCCACCTGATCCCACTAAACACAATGCTGCCATGTATAAATGTATGAAGGTTTAGTGCAGAACTGTGGATGCCCCTCCCCCACCTGATCCCACTCCACACGATGCTGCCATGTATAAATGCATGAGGGAAAAGGGCAGAGATGTGGCTGCCCCTCCCCCCACCTGGTGCCACTCCATACGATGCTGCCATGTATAAATGCATATAGGCAGAGCGCAGAGCCAAGGCTGCCCATCCCCCCACCAGATTCCACTCCACACAATGCTGCCATGCATAAATGTATGAAGGCATAGCGCAGAGCTGTGGCTGCCCCATCCCCCCACCTGATCCAACTCCACAGAATGCTGTCATGCATAAATTTATGAAGGCATAGTGCAGAGTTCTGGCTGCCCCTCCCCACCTGATCCCACTCCACACAATGCTGCCATGTATAAATGCGTGAAGGCATAGTGCAGAGTTGTGGCTGCCCCTCCCCCCACCTGATCCCACTCCACAATGCTGCCATGTATAAATGTATGACGGCATTGTGCAGAGTTGTGACTGCCCCTCCCTCAACCTGATCCCATTCCTCACTATGCTGATATGTTTAAATGAATGAAGGCATAGTGCAGAACTCAGCAGTTGCCCATCTCCACCACAAGCCACTCCACACGATACTGCCATGTATAAATGCATTTAGGCATAGCGCAGAACTGTGGCTGCACCACCCCCCACCAGATCCCAATTGACACAATGCTACCATGCATAAATGTATGAAGGCATAGTGCAGAGCTGTGGCTGCCCCTTCCCCCACGTGATCCCACTTCACACAATGCTGCCATGCATAAATGTATGAAGGCACAGCACATAGTTGTGGCTGCCCCTCCCCCCACCTGATACCTCTCCTCACAATGCTGCAATGTATAAATGTATGAGGGCATCGTGCAGAGTTGTGGCTGCCCGTCCCCCCACCTGATACCACTCCACACAATGCTGCCATGTATAGATGCATGATGGCGTAGTATAGAGTTGTGGCTGCCCCTCCCCCCACCTGATCCCTACTCCAGACAAAACTGCCATGTATAGATTCATGAAGGCATGGCGCAGAGCTGTGGCTGCCCCATCCCCCACCTGATCCCAACTCCACACAATAATGCCATGTATAACTGCATGAAGGCATAGTGCAGAGTTGTGGCCGGCCCTTGGCCCACCTGATCCCACTCCACACAATGCTGCCATTTACTAATGCATGAAGGCATAGTGCAGAGTTGTTGCTGACCCACCCCCTACCTGATCCCACTCCACACAATGATGCCATGTATAAATGCATGAATATATATTTGCAGAGTTGTGGCTGCCCCCCCACCTTGATCCACACTCCACACAATGATGCCATGTATAATATGTATGAAGGCAAAGAGCAGAGTTGTGGCCACCTCCCCCACCTGATCCCACTCCACACCATGACACCATGTATAAATGTATGAAGGCTTAGTGCAGAGTTGTGGCTGTCCTTCCCCCACCTGATCCCACACCACACAATGCTGTCATGTATAAATTTATGAAGGCATAGTGCAGAGTTGTGGCTGCTCCCTTCCCCACCTGATTACAACACACACAATGCTGCCATGTATAAATTCATGAAGGCATAGGGCAGAGATGTGGCCGCCCCTCCCCCCACCTGATCCCAAACCACACAATGCTGCCATGTATAAATGTATGAAGGCACAGCGCAAAGCATTGGCTGCCCCTCCACCCACCAGATCCCGCTCTGCACAATCCTGCCATGTACAAATGTATGATGGCTCAGCGCAGCGCATTGGATGCCCCTCCCCCCACCAGATCCCTCACCACACAATGAGGCCATGTATAAATGTATGATGGCTCAGCGCAGAGCATTGGCTGCCCCTCCCCCCACCTGATCCCACTCCACACAATGAGGCCATGTATAAATGTATGAAGGCGTTCGGCAGAGTTGAGGATGCCCTTCCCCCACCTGATCCCATTCCACACAATGCTGCCATGTATAAATGCATGAAGGCATACGGCAGAGTTGAGGATGCCCTTCCCCCCACCTGATCCCACTCCACACAATGCTGCCATTTTTAAACGTATGAAGGCATAGCGCAGAGCATTGGCTGCCCCTCCACCCACCAGAACCCACTCTGCACAATGCTGCCATGTATAAATGTATGAAGGCACAGTGCAGAGCATTGGCTGCCCTTCCCCCCACCAGATCCCACTCCACACAATGATGCCATGTATAAATGTATGAAGGCATAGTGAAGAGTTGTGGCTGCCCCTCCCCCCACCTGATCCCACTCCACACAATGCTGCCATTTATAAATGCATGAAGGCATACGGCAGAGTTGAGGATGCCCCTCCCCCACTTGATCCCACTCCACACAATGCTGCCATTTATAAATGTATGAAGGCACTACGCAGAGCATTGGCTGCCCCTCCACCCACCAGAACCCACTCCACACAATGCTGCCATGTATAAATGTATGAAGTCACAGTGCAGAGAATTGGCTGCACCTCCCCCCACCAGATCCCACCCACAATGATGCCATGTATAATGTAATGGCTGCATAGTGAAGAGTTGTGGCTGCCCTCCCCACCTGATCCCACTCCACACAATGCTGCCATTTATAAATGCATGAAGGCATACGGCAGAGTTGAGGATGCCCCTCCCCCACCTGATCCCACTCCACACAATGCTGCCATTTATAAATGTATGAAGGCACTGCGCAGAGCATTGGCTGCCCCTCCACCCACCAGAACCCACTCCACACAATGCTGCCATGTATAAATGTATGAAGTCACAGTGCAGAGAATTGGCTGCACCTCCCCCCACCAGATCCCACTCCACACAATGATGCCATGTATAAATGTACGAAGGCATAGTGAAGAGTTGTGGCTGCCCCTCCCCCCACCTGATCCCACTCCTTACAATTCTGTTGTATAAATGCATGAAGGCATAGTGCAGATCTGTGGCTGCGCCTCCCCTAAACTGATCCCACTCCACACATGCTGCCATGTATAAATGTATGAAGGCATAGTTCAGAGTTGTGGCTGCCCCTCCCCCCACCTGATCCCACTCCACACAATGCTGCCATGTATAAATGTATGAAGGAATAGTGCAGAACTGTGGCAGCCCCTCCCCCCACCTGATCCCACTCCTCACGATGCTGTCATGTATAAATGTATGAAGGCATAGTGCAGAACTGTGGTGCCCTCCCCACCCTGATCCCACTCCACCTGGCCTGCCATGTATAAATGTATGAAGGAATAGTGCAGAGATGTGGCTGCCCCTCACCCACCTGGTGCCACTCCATACGATGCTGCCATGTATAAATGCATATAGGCAAAGCGCAGTGCCGAGGCTGCCCCTCCCCCCACCAGATCCCACTCCACACAATGCTGCCATGCATAAATGTATGAAGGCATAGCGCAGAGCTGTGGCTGCCCCTCCCCCCACCTGATCCAACTCCACAGAATGCTGTCATGCATAAATGTATGAAGGCATAGCGCAGAGTTGTGGCTGCCCCTCGACCCAAATGATACCACTCCACACAATGCTGCCATGTATAGATTCATGTAGGCATAGTGCAGAATTGTGGCTGCACCTCCCCCCACCAGATCCCACTCCACACAATGCTGCCATGCATAAATGTATGAAGGCATAGCACATAGTTGTGGCTGCCCTTCCCCCGCCACCTGATACCTCTCCTCACAATGCTGTAATGTATAAATGCATGAAGGCATAGTGCAGAATTGTGGCTGCACCTCCCCCCACCTGATCCCTCTCCACACAATGCTGCCATGTATAAATTCATGAAGGCATGGTGCAGAGCTGAGGCTGCCCCATCCCCCACCTGATCCCAACTCCACACAATGCTGCCATGTATAAATGCATGAAGGCATAGTGCACAGTTGTGGCTGGCCCTCGGCCCACCTGATCCCACTCCTCACAATGCTGCCATTTACTAATGCATGAAGGCTTAGTGCAGAGTTGTTGCTGACCCACCCCCCACCTGATCCCACTCCACACAATGATGCCATGTATAAATGCATGAATGTATATTGCAGAGTTGTATCTGCCCCTTCCCCACACTTGATCCCACTCCACACAATGCTGCCATGTATAAATTTATGAAGGCATAGTGCAGAGTTGTGGCTGCTCACTTCCCCACCTGATTACAACACACACAATGCTGCCATGTATAAATTCATGAAGGCATAGTGCAGAGATGTGGCCGCCCTTCCCCCCACCTGATCCCAAACCACACAATGCTGTCATGCATAAATGTATGAAGGTATAGTGCAGAGTTTTGGCCACCCTTCCCCCACCTGATCCCACTCCACACCATGCTGCCATGTATAAATGTATGAAGGCACAGCGCAGAGCATTGGCTGCCCCTCCACCCACCAGATCCCACTCCACACAATGAGGCCATGTATAAATGTATGAAGGCATAGTAAAGAGTTGTGGCTGCCCTTCCCCCCACCCGATCCAACTCCACACAATGCTGCCATGTATAAATGCATGAAGGCAGATCACGTGATGCGCCTAGCGTGATAGCAGGGATCTTTAAGAGCTCTTGCCTCACCTCCGCTAAATTTTATATTTTAAGCTTATTAAGAGCGCAGTCCGCGGCTTTTTGTGTGTCCACTCATTGCACCAGTTGACCAAGGGAGTGTTAAGGGGGATTTGGTGGTATCGCGTGCGGGGGAACCTGCCGATATGGACACCGAAATGAAGACAGCTCTGCCCAAGCGCACCCCGCCGGTTTCCCCGGAGAAACAGGCCAAGAAGGCCAAACAACAAGCCCAAACCTCCTCAGCAAGCCAAGTCTTACCCTTCTCTGCCTCTAACCCACTGTCGGAGGATCGATTTTTAGAAGGGATGCAGCCACTTAAGGAGGCACTTTCTGAGTTAACTCTCGAACTGAAAAACATACATGGGGAGGTATCCCACTTGCGACAAAGGATATCAGACAACGAAGTACGCTCTACCTCACTCGAAACCTGGCGAAACAAAACGGATCCAGAAATTGTTAAAATGAAACAGCTAATAAATAAACTACAACAGAAAACAGAGGATCTAGAGGGCCGCTGTAGGCGGAATAATGTACTAATCCATGGCCTGCCAGAAGGAGAGGAGGGCCCTTCCTGCATTGCATTCATTCAGGCCTTACCTACCAAGGTAGTAGGCCCATCTCCACATAATCCTACATACATTATTGAAAGGGCCCATAGGTCATTACGACCAAAGCCTGAACCCCAGCCCCCCAGGCCCATAATTATCAGAATGCTTTATTATTTGGAACGCCAACACATCTCGTAAAAAGCGAAGGAATTGCATTCCATCTCCTGGGAGGGAAAGAAACCACGGTAAATACAAGATCTCCCACTGAAACCAGACAACGTGAGCCACATTTCACCTATAGTGTCAAAGCTAATAGCATGAGCATTAAATTCAGGATGGCTTACCCTGCCCGGTTACAGGTCTTACTGGGAAGGTAAATGGCATAACTACGAGGCAGCCTCTCAAGCCCAGGAGGATCTAATTCGATTGCTACCTTCCCTATTCAAGGCTCCATGAGGCATTGTGGCCACGGACCTTAACAGTCCCTGTTGTGGGATTTTGCTGTGTTGTGAATGGCAATGCTGATGGAAAACGTTAACCAATAACCTCTGCGTCACCATATATCTGGGGTCAAAAATATCCTTATTTTCTTACTTGTGAGCGAGTGGATACTTAATTATGCGCTGCCTCCCCGAATCTGCCCAGTCCTTCTTGAGGGAAGGGAGTTTCAGTACAGGTTTTAATAGTTCAGCTCTCGGTGTTGAAGGGACCAGATTGAACCTTGACTGGGACTCTTGAAGCAAGCCCGCGTTTCCGGGGGACACATAAATAGGATGCATAACAGTACTGGTGTTTCACATATTTAGCCCTAGGGGAATCACTAGCAGTAGTTCTCAGGTCCCTTTTGCGATATAGAAGCAGATGTGATACCTTAACCTGCTTTCCCAACAAAAGGACCTGTATGGAGCTAATGTATTTCAACAGACAAGTGGATTGCAAGATCTGTATTAAGTCGGAAGAAGGAAAAAGAAGGAATATGGGACAACACGTCGGAACAGCAAAGAGATATCCACATTAATTTTCACTTTACCTATTTCCCTATCCCCTTTTCCACCCCATCTCCCTTACTCCGTTTTCCTCCCCTCCCTCATCCCTTTTCCTCTCCTTAACCCCTCCTCCCCATCAACCCTCCCCCTCCCTTTTTTTTTTCTCTCTCTTCTAGGCTTTGGAACGGACTTCACGATGAACATGGGGTTGGGGGGTGGGAGTTCTGGAAGTGGACCTAAACATGCCTGGCCACACATACTGGAGAATAGGGTTTTTTTTCCTGGCTTACCTCATAGAAAGTATCAGTATTTTATTTCAGATAAGAACTGATATATAACTACGTAAAGGGTATTATGGGAGGGATTTCAGCCTTAAGCAACAGTGGACCAATTTTACTTTCAATTTAACGTTCAGGATACTGTTAATCCTTTCTATGGGGGGACGAATGCTAGGGTTTTTAGGAAGGGAGTAGTAGGACCATGTATTGGTAACTTTGCTTTTCAAGGACGGGGGGAGGGGTGAACTGTATATAGTTTTCCATGGGTTAACAATAAAAGGGAAGGGGGCATTTATCTTTACTTAATTCTGATAAGAATTGCACTTACAATTGCCGAAGGGTATGGTGGGGGTGGGAGGTATTATCCTGGTGGTGTTATGTTGTTTAATACTATATTTGGAATTTATCCAATTAATCTTTCATGGAAGAGTTATAGTTTTGGGAAAGGGACTGTGGTGCATATCCCGAAAGGTACCAGGGTAGCAACATTAGAAAGGTTTAAATCAAATGGCGTCTAACTGCATTAAGTTTGTCACGTGGAATGTGAGAGGGGCCCACAGCACTGTAAAGAAACTACAGATACTAAAACATTTAGAACATTTGCAAGCGAGGGTTTCCTTTATTCAGGAAAATCATCTACTCCCAGGTGAAGCTGTTAATCTATGAAGAAGAACTATAGGGCAGGTTTTTGCCTCAGGTGGATCACCCAAGGCGGGGGGTACAACGATCCTTATTCATCGGTCAGTAGTCTTTCAATCTACGGCTACTATACCGGACCCTGCAGGTAGATATATATTAGTCAGGGGTATTTTAAATCATACAGAGGTCTTATTAGGCAGTATCTATGGCCCAGTTGGGGAGGGGACCCAGTATTCTTTGCCAATCTATTAGGGAAGTTACAAGATTTCCTATCCCTGCCAATAATACTTGGGGGGATTGGAATCTGCCTCCTACGCAGGATCTGGACAGATCTAACCCCATACTTAAACCCTTTTCCGCCGCTCAAAGGGCGCTCTCAGACTTTACGGAATCACTTGGTCTTTGTGACCCATGGAGGTTACAGAACCCAGTGACCCGGAGCTTTACATTTTATTCCATAGTCCATAACACGTGGACTAGGCTTGATTATATTTTGTTTAGTAACACGCTTTTGCAAAGTACGAGTAGTACAGGTATAGTAGCTATCGCTGTGTCAGATCACGCACCAGTGTGGATGGTCATAATGCTGGATGTTAGTATCAATAGAGATCCTCTATGGAGACTAAACAATCAACTTCTAAAGGAGGAATATATTGGTACTAGGATATCGAAAATGATTCAGTGCTTTTTTCTCAGTAACCAGGACTCAGTGGCTAGAGCTGATCACGAATGGTGTGCTCTGAAATGTTGTTTAAGGGGCGAATTCATCCGCCTAGCATCTACGCACAAGAGAAAGAATGAAGTAAAGGCCTTATCACTTCTCACTCAAATTAAAACGTTAGAACAGTCCCTCTCTGCAACCTCCACAACGGACACATTGGAAACTGTCTTGTCCTTAAGAAATCAATACTCTATGCTACTTCAGGAAAAAGCTGAGTTTGCTATTTTGAGAACTCGAGCAAGGTATATAGAGTGTGGGGAAAAAGCTAGCCATTTGTTAGCTCTGAGGTTAAGGAAATTGGAATATTCTAGGGCAATCAACTCAATTGAAGCTCTCAATGGAGAGATCAAAACCAATCCCAGGGAGATAATCTCGGTACTTAGGACCTATTTCTCTTCACTTTATAATAAAGAGGCCCCCTCTCCCTCCATAGATGAGATGCTCAGTTACTTAGCAACTCTTCCCTTGCCCACGATGGGACAGGATCAACAATCATTGTTGATCTCCCCTATATCCATTCAAGAGATATTAGTGGCAATAAATGATCTGACTCTGGACAGGGCCCCCGGACCTGATGGTCTCTCCCTGAACTTCTATAAATTATTCGCCAAAGATTTAATACCCGGTCTACTCCGCCTGTATCAATATTTGCTGCTGCAAATACTCAAGACCCACGCTCTAAAGCCCTTATTATTCTCCTTCTTAAACCAGGCAAACCTACTGCACCTCCCTTTGAGTTATCGTCCCTTTCATTATTAAACTGCGACATTAAGATTCTAGCCAAATTCTGGCTAAAGAATTGAGCAGGTATGGACTCCATAATCAGTCGAACAGATTGGTTTTAGTTGCCAATAGGTCGAGTTGACCATCACCGAAATTACAATACCTTATTAGTGTAGCCAGAACTTCCCTTTCTCCATGATTCTAGTATCCCTAGGCATAGAAAAGGCATTCGATAGGGTTGAATTGGACCTTTCTTTGGGCTACATTACAAATATAGGCTTCCCCACTGTTTATTACATGGATACAGGCACTATATACCTCACCTAGAGCTAGATTGTGTTGCAATGGGGTCATGTCTGACCCCTTCCCTCCACATCAGGTACCACGACAAGGCTGTCCTCTTTCTCCCTTTTTATTTAATTTATACCTTGAACCTTTTCTCAGGTGTTTAAATTCCTCTCCACTAATATCAGGCATTCCCGTGGTTAATAGTGTTGTGAAGATTTCAGTATTTGCTGATGACCTGCTCTTGCACCTGTCAAATTCAATTCCATCAATAAGAGCAGCATTAGGCATAATTGAGGTCTTCAGTAAATATTCCAACTACAAACTCAATATCAGTAAAACCGAACTCTTCCCTCTCAACCACTTCACTCACAGTTCAGGCTTTGCTGAATTTGGGATGAAGTGGACTACGCGTTCTATTAAATATCTTGGGATACATATTTCTCTTAGCTCATCACTGACGAGGAAACTGAATTTAGAGGATCTATGGCAGGATATTCAGCAAGATTTAGTCAGGTGGTCCAAACTCCCTTTATCGCTGTGGGGCAGAATTAATATTATTAAAATGAATGTGTTACCCAGAATTTTTTACCCCCTAAACATGCTAAATATATGGGTACCTCTGCCTTACTTTAGGAGTATTCACTCTGGAATAAACTCTTTTCTCTGGAATAACAAATCCATCAGAAAATCCTACAATAAGTTATCCCAACCTAAAGAGTTTGGGGGACTCTGTCTCCCTAATTTCCTTTATTACTATTGGGCCTCACATCTAAATAAGTGTGGGAAATGGCTATCCATACCTGATTCTCAGTCTTGTCAAGGATATAAGCCATTGTGGCTCCAAGTGGAACAAGACCTCATGAAAGCCCATAATATTGATCCAAAAGCTCTCTTTTACACGTCTAGTAAAAATATTCCTACACCATTTTGTTCTCTACCTCTTGGAATCTCTCTGAGGATGGTATCTCAGTTATTCAGGTTTTTCAAGATTTCTCAGACCAGGGACTTCTCTCAACCTATTTGTCTAAACCCCAATCTCCGAATAGGTAACTATATGATAGCTGAAAAGTGGTTACCATCTCTCTCTGGATGTAGCGTGAAAGACTTTTACTCATTTAATTGTATCTTGGATATGAGCGAGATCCTAGATAAATTTCAATGGCCAACAAAGATGGTCTTTAGGGTGTATCAGTTGAGACATCTCTTGTACCAAATATTTGGGAGTGTTGACAAAATCTCCTATCTTACAAACTTTTTCTCTCAAGTCAGTGCAATCATTAATAAACCGCATAGTATTTCTGGGCTGTATAGCTTATTACATAGATTCCCGGAAACCCCACCGAATGTCGGCCCTAATATCTGGAAGGACCAATATTAGATGGAGATATTAATTGGCAGACCATTTGGAAGGATCTACATATTTACCACACACAGGACAGGTATAGAATTACACGGTATTGTATATTAAATAATCTTTATTACACCCCAGTTAGATTGGCAAAGGTGAAGCGTGTTGCTTCAACAATGTGTATTAGGTGTAACAAAGAGGAGGGTTCTCTGATACATATTTTTTGGTCTTGTGGGTCAATATCTCCTCTCTGGGCTCAAATAGAAACTTCACTCGACCCTTTACTAGGGTTACAAGGTCTCTTTTCCCCCAAAGCCTGCATCTTGGGTGATTACTCCGAAATTCAGGTGAAGGAAAGGAGATATCATTTGGCATTAATATCAATGGCGGTTAAAAAACTAGTACTCAGACACTGGAAGGACCAGTCTGTGTTAACTTACACGGAATGGTTACACGAGATCACCTTTGCTCTCCGTGTCGAGAACCTGATAGCTCAGGTGAACCGACGTTTACCTTCCGTCACAAAAAAATGGGGTAAGTTATATACCTTGCTTTTAAAAAAATACTAGGAGATATGATGGGCTGCGGGCTCCTCTGTACTCATTTTCCTTTTCCCGTCTATTATGCATGTGCTTAACTTAAAATATGTGTATACTTCTGGCTCTTTCGGGTTTTCTGTTTATTTAGACCCTGGTATCTTATTTATTTGGCATCAATACATGATATAAGCATTTACTTAACGATATTGGTATGGAATAATATGCACCACAGGATGGGGGGGAGGGAAAAGGGAAGGGAAGGTTAGTCTTGTTATATTTCATAGTAATAATACTTGAACAACAGATACCTATTTTCTCTTTGTAGGTTCTCTGTTATTAGCTCTTGATGTATTAGGAAATCCCGGAACAATGATTTATATCAATATAATATTGTTATAATTAATAATCAATAAAACATACTGAATTAAAAAAAAAAATGCATGAAGGCATACGGCAGAGTTAAGGATGCCTCTCCCCCCACCTGATCCCACTACACACAATGCTGCCATGTATAAATGCATGAAGGCATACGGCAGAGTTGAGGATGCCCCTCCCCCCACCTGATCCCACTCCACACAATGCTGCCATTTATAAATGTCTGAAGGCACAGCGCAGAGCATTGGCTGCCCCTCCACCCACCAGAACCCGCTCCGCACAATGCTGCCATGTATAAATGTATGAAGGCACAACGCAGAGCATTGGCTGCCCCTCCCCCCACCATATCCCACTCCACACAATGATGCCATGTATAAATGTATGAAGGCATAGTGAAGAGTTGTGGCTGCCCTTCCCCCCACCTGATCCCACTCCACACTATGCTGCCATATATAAATGCATGAAGGCATACGGCAGAGTTGAGGATACCCCTCCCCCCACCTGATCCCACTCTACACATTGCTGCCATGTATAAATGCATGAAGGCATACTGCAGAGCTGAAGTTGCCCCTTCCCCCCACCTGATCCCACTCCACACAATGCTGCCATGTATAAATGTATGAAGGCATAGTGCAGAGTTGTGGCTTCCCCTCCCCCACCTGAATTCACTCCACACAATTTTGACATGTATAAATGTATGAAGGCACAGTGCAGATTTGTGGCTGCCCATCTCCCCCTGATCACACTCCCCAGAATGCTGCCATGTATAAATTCATGAAGGCATAGTGCAGATCTGTGGCAGTCCTTCCCCCCAACTGATCCCACTCCTCACAATGCTGCCATGTATAAATGTATGAAGGCATAGTGCAGAACTGTGGCAGCCCCTCACCCCACCTGATCCCACTCCTCATGATGCTGTCATGTATAAATGTATGAAGGCATAGTGCAGAACTGTGGTTGCCCCTCTCCCCCACTTGATCCCACTACACACGATGCTGCCATGCATAAATGCATGAAGGAATAGTGCAGAGATGTGGCTGCCCTTCCCCCCACCTGGTGCCACTCCATGCGATGCTGCCATGTATGAATGCGTATAGGCAAAGCGCAGAGCCAAGGCTGCCCCTCCCCCACCAGATCCCACTCCACACAATGCTGCCATGCATAAATGTATGAAGGCATAGCACAGAGCTGTGGCTGCCCCATCCCCCACCTGATCCAACTCCACAGAATGCTGTCATGCATAAATGTATGAAGGCATAGCACAGAGTTGTGGCTGCCCTTCCCCCCACCTGATACCTCTCCTCACAATGCTGCAATGTATAAATTCATGAAGGCATAGCACAGAGTTGTGGCTGCCCTTCCCCCACCTGATACCTCTCCTCACAATGCTGCAATGTATAAATTTATGATGGCATAGAGCAGAGTTGTGGCTGCCCCTGGACCCAAATGATACCACTCCACACAATGCTGCCATGTAAAGATGCATGATGGCATGGTGTAGAGTTGTGGCTGCACCTCCCCCCACCTGATCCCTCTCCACACAATGCTGCCATGTATAAATGTATGAAGGCATAGTGCAGAGTTGTAGCTGTTCCTTCCCCCTACCTGATCCCACATCACACAATGCTACCTTGTATAAATTCATGAAGGCAAAGTGCAGAGATGTGGCCGCCCCTCTCCCCACCTGATCCCACTCCACACAATGCTGCCATGTATAAATGCATGAAGGCATTGTGCAGAGTTGTGGCTGCCCCTCCCCCCACCTGATCCCACACCTCACGATGCTGTCATGTATAAATGCATGAAGGCATTGTGCAGAGTTGTGACTGCCCCAACCCCCACCTGATCCCACTCCTCACTATACTGATATGTATAAATGAATGAAGGCATAGTGCAGAACTGTGGTTGCCCCTCTCTCCACCTGATCCCACTCCACACGATACTGCCATGTATAAATTCATGAAGGCATAGTGCAGAGATGTGGCTGCCCCCCACCTCATCCTACTCCTCACAATGCTGCCATGTATGAATGTATGAAGACATAGTGCAGAGTTGTGGCTGCACCCTCCCCCCACCAGATCCCACTCCAAACATTGCTGCCATGTATAAATGCATGAAGGCATTGTGCAGAGTTGTGGTTACCCTTCCCCCCACCTAATCCCACCCCACACAATGCTGCCATGTATAAATGCATGAAGGCATTGTGCAGAGTTGTGGCTGCCCCTCCCCCCACCTGATCCCACTCCACACAATGCTGCCACGTATAAATGTATGAAGGCATAGTGCAGAACTGTGGCAGCCCCTCATGCCACAAGATCCCACTCCTCACGATGCTGTCATGTATAAATGTATGAAGGCATAGTGCAGAACTGTGGTTGCCGCTCTCCCCACTTAATCCCACTCCACACGATGCAGCCATGTATAAATGTATGAAGGTTTAGTGTAGAACTGTGGATGCCCCTACCCCACTTGATCCCACTCCACACGATGCTGTCATGTATAAATGCATGAGGGAATAGTGTAGAGATGTGGCTGCCCCTCCCCCCAACTGGTGCCACTCCATACGATGCTGCCATGAATAAATGCATATAGGCAAAGCGCAGAGCCGAGGCTGCGCCTCCCCCCACCAGATCCCACTCCACACAATGCTGCCATGCATAAATGTATGAAGTCATAGCGCAGAGCTGTGGCTGCCCCATCCCCCACCTGATCCCACACCACACAATGCTGCCATGTATAAATTTATGAAGGCATAGTGCAGAGTTGTGGCTGCTCCCTTCCCCACCTGATTACAACACACACAATGCTGCCATGTATAAATTCATGAAGGCATAGTGCAGAGATGTAGCCGCCCCTCCCCCCACCTGATACCAATCCACACAATGCTGCCATGCATAAATGTATGAAGGCATAGTGCAGAGTTGTGGCTGCCCTCCCCCACCTGATCCCACTCCACACGATGCTGCCATGTATAAATGTGTGACGGCTTTGTGCAGAGTTGTGGCCGCACCTACCCCCACTGGATCCCACTTCACACGATGCTGCCATGTATAAATGCATGAAGGTATTGTGCAGAGTTGTGGCCGCCCCTCCCCACCTGATCCCACTACACTCGATGCTGCCATGTATAAACGAATGAAGGCATTGAGCAGAGTTGTGGCTGCCCCTCCCCCCACCTGATCCCACGCCACATGATGCTGTCATGTATAAATGTCTGAAGGCATAGTGCAGAGTTATGGCTACACCTCTCCCCACCTGATCCTACTGCATTCAGTTCTGCCACGTATAAATTCATGAAGGCATGGTGCAGAGTTGTGGCTGATCCCCTACCTGATCCCACTGCACACAATGCTGCCATGTATAAATGCATGAAGGCATAGTGCAGAGTTGTGGCTACCCCACCCCCCACCTGATCCCACTCCACACAATGATGCCATGTATAAAAATAGGAAGGCATAGTGCAGAGTTGTAGCTGCCCTTCCCCCCACCTGTTCACACTCCTCACAATGCTGCCATGTATAAATGTATGAAGTCATAGTGCAGAGTTGTGACTGCCCCTCCCCCCACCTAATCCGACTCCACACAATGCTGCCATGTATAAATGCATGAAGGCAAAGTGCACAGCTGTGGCTTCCCTTCCCCCCACCTGATCCCACTCCACACAATGCTGACATGTGTAAATGAATGAAGGTATAGTGCAGATTTGTGGCTGCCCCTCTCCCCACCTGATCCCACTCAATGCTGCCATGTACGAATGTACGAAGGCAGAGTGCTGAGTTGTGGCTGCCCCATCCCCCCACCTCATCCTACTCCACACAATGCTGCCATGTATAAATGTATGAAGGCATAGTGCAGAGTTGTGGCTGCACCCTCTCCATACCTCATCCCACTCCACACAATGCTGCCATGCATAAATTCATGAAGGCATAGTGCGGAGTTGTGTCTGACCCTCCCTCCATGTGATCCGACTCCACACAATGCTGCCATGTATAAATGCATGAAGGCAAAGTGCAGAATTGTGGATGCCCCACCCCCCACCTGATCCCACTCCACACAATGCTGCCATGTCTAAATTTATGTAGGCATTGTGCAGAGTTGTGGCTGCACCTCCTGCCACTTGATCCCACTTCCCACAATGCTGTTGTGAATAAATTCATGAAGGCATAGAGCAGATCTGTGGCTGCCCTTCCCCCCAGCTGATCCCACTCCTCACAATGATGCCATGTATAAATGCATGAAGGCATAGTGCAGAGTTGTGGCTGCCCCTCCCCCCACCTGATCCAACTCCACACAATGCTACCATGTATAAATTCATGAAGGCATAGTGCAGAGATGTGGACGCCCCTCTCCCCACCAGATCCAACTCCACACAAAGCTGCCATGTATAAATGTATGAAGACATAGTGCAGAACTGTGGTTGCCTCTCCCCCCACCTGATCCCACTCCATACGATGCTGCCATGTATAAATGCATGAAGGCATAGTGCAGAGATATGGCTGCCCCTCCCCCGACCTGATCCCACTCCACACAATGCTGCCATGTATAAATGCATGAAGCATTGTGCAGAGTTGTGGCTTCCCTTCCCCCCACCTGATCCCGGCTACAAGATGCTGCCATGTATAAATGCATGAAGGCACAGTGCAGAGATACGACTGCCCTCCCACCATCTGATCCCACTCCACACAATGCTGCCACGTATAAATGTATGAAGGCATAGTGCAGAGTTGAGGCTGCCTCTCCCCTCACCTGATCCCTCTCCACACAATGCTGTGGTGTATAAATGTCAGAAGGCATAGTGCAGAGTTGTGGCTGCCGATGCCCCCACCTGATCCCACTCTACACAATTCTGCCATGTATAAATGTATGAAGACATAGTGCAGAGTTGTGGGTGCCCCTCCGTTCACCTGATCCCACTACACACAATGCTGCCATGTCTAAATGTACGAAGGCATAGTGCAGAGTTGTGAGTGCCCCTCCCTTCACCTGATCCTAATGCATTCAATGCTGTCATTTATAAATTCATGAAGGCATAGTGCAGAGTTGTGGCTCCCCTCACCT
Organism: Neoceratodus forsteri; assembly: GCA_016271365.2. Classification (NCBI taxonomy): domain Eukaryota; kingdom Metazoa; phylum Chordata; order Ceratodontiformes; family Ceratodontidae; genus Neoceratodus; species Neoceratodus forsteri. The sequence continues at coordinate 8,406,088 of CM057449.1, forward strand.
AACCTGATCCCATTCCACACAATGCTGCCCGGTATAAATGCATGAAGGCACAGTGCAGAGTTGTTGCTGCTCCCTCCCCCCACTTATCCCACTCCACACAATGCTGCCATGTATAAATTCATGAAATCATAGCGCAGAGATGTGGCTGCCCCCCCACCTCATCCTACTCCTCACAATGCTACCATGTATAAATGTATGAAGGCATAGTGCAGAGTTGTGACTGCACAGAGGCGCTGCCTGTAAATGGCATGAGTGAGGCAAGGGTACTTTACACCATGCAGTTTAATGAGTGGTTGAAAAAATGGTGTGAAGCACAGGGGTTTGGCTTCATTGGGGACTGGGGTTCCACCTGGAGGGACACCTGCCTATACTGGCAGGATGGTCTGCATCTATCCAGGAAGGGAACAAGTCTTTTGAGCAATCGGTTTAAATGCTTCATTGGCAAGCTTTAAAACTAGTCAAGGGGGGAGGCACTGATAAGCAGCAGAAGAATCCCAGCATCTTTCTACAAAACAGGGTACTAAATGGGAAAAAGACCGAGGTAGAAAGGTCAGTGGGAAATGCTGCAACAGAAAGTAAAGCCATCAAAAAATGGAGAGCAATGAGTACCAATGCTCATAGTCTGAGTAACAAGCTTCCTGAATTAGTGGCCTTGATGGAGGAGGAACATCTGGATATCGTGGCTGTCACAGAAACATGGTACACATAAAACCATGACTGGGAAGTAAACATACCAGGATACACTATCTACAGGAGGGACAGGGAGGGTAAAAGAGGAGGAGGAGTAGCTCTTTACATAAGGGAAGGAATCAAAGCAACAGAACAAAAGGGTACACAGGGAGGAGAAGAAGCACTGTGGGTAAATTTGGAGACCGGCAATGGCACCACAATCTGCACAGGGGTTGTATACAGACCCCCTACTCATGGGGAGGAAATGGACAAGGAAATGATAGAAAGTATACTTAGAATGGCAGATAAAGGGGAGATATTGTCTGATGGGTGATCTGAATATGCCAGATGTTAACTGGAATTACAGTTACAGCAGCCACTTCTAAGGGGGTTATTCTGGATGCTTACTAAGAGGGCATGCCTTAGACAACTAGTATGGGAGCCACTTCGAGAGGGAACAATCTTAGGCCTGGTCTTCTCAAATGGAGATGAAGAGGATCACAGATGTGAATGGGTAGCACATCTGGGAGCTAGTGACCATCGTAACAGTATGGTTCACAATAAACACAGCAATAGAGTCAAATCCATACAAAGACAAAGGTACTGGATTTTAGGAGGGCTGACTTTGTCAAAATAGGTGAGTGCCTAAGGAATGCACTGGCAAATGGGCAGGAATGAGGGTGGAAGAACATTGGGGAATAATAAAACTACCATCACTGAGGTAACAAGCCTTTGTGTAAAAGCAAATAAACAAAACAAAACGAGGTAAGAAACCACTATGGTTCTCAAAGGAAGTGGCAGTGAAAGTTCAAGAGAAAAGAAGCATTCAGAAGTACAAGAATCACAGAAGGAACAGAGAAAAAACTGTATCAGTTAAAGCAAAAGAAGCTGGGAAGGCAGTCAGAACAGCAAAGGCCCAAACCGAGGAAAAGATAGCCAACTCAGTTAAGAAGGGGGATAAAACTTATATAGGTACATCAGGGAGTGAAGGAGACCAGGGAGGGATAGTGAGGCTTAATAAAGGTGGGGGGGTGGTCAGAGGGTGACTGTGAAAAGGCAGAGATACTAAACAAAATTTTGCTCAGTATTTACAAAGGAAGAGGGAGGTACCTAAAACAAACAGTAGAAACACTCTGAATACAGAAGTTGATACCAGCCTTTAACAGAAGAAGGGTTCTGAAAGAACTCTTAAAACTGAAGATGGACAAACAATGGGGCCTGATGGGATTCATCCCAGAATTGAAAAGAACAAGGGATTGAATTAGTGACACCACTGACTACCCTCTTTAACAAATCATGGGAGGATGGGGTGGTACCAAGGGACTGGAGGAGGGCAGATGTGATTCCCTTCACAAAAGTGGAGCAAGGGCTGAAGCAGGAAAACCACAGACCTGTTAGTTTTAACCTCAGTGGTAGGAAAATGATGGAATCACTTCTGAAGGAAAGAATTGTTGAGTATCTAGAGGCCAGAGGGGCACAGGACCCAAGGCAGCATGGATTCACAGAAGGAAGGTCATGCCAGACAAATCTGATAGATTTCTTTGACTGGGTGACCAAAGTAGTAGATCAGGGAGGGACTGTGGACATGGCCTACCTAGACTTTAGCAAGGCATTTGACACAGTCCCACACAAAAGATTAATATACAAGTTAGCCAGCCTGGGAGTGGGTCCCAAGATGACAGCCTGGGAAAAGAATTGGCTGGAGAATAGGACACAGAGAGTATAGTAAATGGAGTCCACTCTGAAAAAGAGGGTTAGCAGTAGGTGACATGGGAGTTCAGTATTAGGACCGGTCCTCTTCAATGTCTTTATAAGCGACATTGCAGAGGGACTGGAAGAAAATATGTCTCTTTGCAGATGACACAAAGATCCTGCAACAGAGTTGATGCACAAGGTGGGGTGGAAAAGGATGAGAATGGACTTGGCGAGGGTTGAGGAATGGTCAAATGTATGGCAGCTTAGATTCATTGCTAAAGTGCAAGAGTAATGCACCTGGGGAAACAAAACCCAGGGAAGAGTACACAATGGGGGTGAGCTACTAACAACAAAAAAATGGAAAGGACCTGGGGGTAGTCATATCAGATGACCTAAAGGTGGGCAAGCAATGTGAGAGGGCAGCAAGGAGGGCTGGGGGTATACTGGGATGCATAGGAAGAGGCATCACCAGTAGAAAACAGGAAGTTATTATCCCTCTGTAGAGATAGCTAGTGAGACCCCATCTGGAGTACTGCGTGCAGTTCTGGAGACCCAATCTCCGCAAAGACATAGACAGGATGGAAGCTGTCAGAGGAAGGCAACTAAAATGGTGCAGGGTCTACACAGGAAGACATATGAAGAGAGACTTAAGGAGCTTAATATGTATAGCCTCGAGGAAAGGGTTTGAAGTTACTGTGTTGCAGATGTCACGTGCGGGCATTATTGGACCATGTATTATTAACCTGGACAGTGTTGCAATTGGAATGGTGGGGCATTACTGGACCTTGTACTGATTATCCGGACAGTGTGTAGATGTCATGGTGGGGCATTATTGGACCTAGTGCTAATTTAACCGGGAGCAGAGTTGCAGATCTCATGGCAGGGCATTTCCAGGTCCCTTGTGGTTGATTTACTGGTACAGTGTTGTAGCTATTGCGGTAGGGGCCTTTACTGACTCTTGTACTATCTAACTGGGAGCAGTGTTGCAGATTTCATTTTGTGACATTACTGGAACTTGTACTCAGATTAAATGGGATAGATCGGTAGACAAGCAGGCATTACTGACCTTGTACCGATTAACCGGGACAGGTGTTGCAGTTGTCATGGTGGGGCATTACTGACCTTGTGCTAATTAACTGGGACAGTGTTGCCGGCGACATGGTGGAGCATTACTGACCTTTGAACCACTAACTGAGACAGTGTTGCTGTTGTCATGGTGGGTACTACTGACCTTGTGGTACCCTAACAGGACAGTGCTGTGATGTCATGGTGGGCATTACTGGACCTGAACCTAATTGACTGGGACAGAGTTGCAGTTGTCAGGTGGCGGGCATTACTAGTACTTGTACTAATTTACTGGGGACAGTTTTGCAGATGGTAAGGTTTGGCATTACTGTACTCGTGTGTACTAATTAACCGGGACAGTGTTGCAGATGTCATGGCGGGCATTACTGACGCTGTATTGATTAACCGACAGTGCTGCAGTTGTCATGGTGGGGACATTAGTAGATCGCTAAAAAATTGATTAAATCAGACAGTGTTGCAGATGACATGATGGAGCATTACTGCACCTTTGTACTGATTAACTTTTGCCAGTGTTACAGTTGTCGCGAAGGGACATTACTGGACCTTCTACTGATTAACAGGGACATTGTTGCAGATGTCGTGGTGGGGTATAACTGGACCTAGTACTAATTAACTGGGGCAGTGTTGTAGATGTCATGGTGGGGCATTACTGGACCTTGTACTGTATAACTGGGACAGTGTTGCAGATGTCATGATGGGGCATTTCTGGACCTTGTACTGATTAATAGGGAAAGTGATGCAGATGTCATGGTGGGGCATTACTGAACCTAGTAGTAATTACCTGGGACAGTGTTGCAGATGTCATGGTGGGGCAACCTGACCTTTAAGTATCTGACTGGGACAGTGTTGCAGTTGTCATGGCGGGCATTACTGGCGCTTGTACTAATTAAGTGGGACAGTTTTGCAGAAGGCTTGTCTTGGCATTACTGCACCTTGTACTAGTTAACTGGGACAGTGTGGCATATGTCATGGTGGGGCATTACTGGACCTAGTGCTAATTAACTTGGACAGTGTTGCAGATGTCATGGCGGGGCATTACTGGACCTTGTACTGATTAACCGGGACAGTTTTGCAGATGTCATGGCGCTGCATTATTGGACCTTGTATTGATTAACCGGAACAGTATTGCTGATGACATGACGGAACATTACTGCACCTTGTACTGATTAACTTTGACAGTGTTGCAGTTGTCATGTTGGGGTATTATTGGACCCTTTACTGATTAACCCGGACTGTGTTGCAGATGGCATGGCGAGGCATAACTGGACCTTGTATTGATTATCCAGGACAGTGTTGCAGTTGCCAGGGTTGGGCACTACTGGACCTTGTACTAATTAACTGGGACAGCGTTGCAGTTGTCATAGCGGTGCATTACTGGACCTTGACACTGTTTAACCGGGACTGTGTTGCGATGATAGTCATGCGGGCATTACTGGACCCTTGTATTGATTAACCTGGACAGTGTTGTAATTGGAATGGTGGGGCATACTGGACCTTGTACTGATTATCCGAGACAGTGTTGCGGTGATGTCATGGTGGGGGCATTATTGGACCTAGAGCAATTAACTGGGACAGAGTTGCAGATGTCATGCGCGGGCATTATTGGTCCTTGTATTGATTTACCTGGTCAGTGTTGCAGTTGTCTATGGTAGGGCGCATTGACCTTGTCTACCTTAACTGGACAGTGTTGCAGATTTCATTTTGTGACCTTACTGACCTTGTACTGATTAAATGGGACAGTTTTGCAGATGCCGCGGTGGGCATTACTGGACCTTGTCTCTGATTAACCGGGACAGTGTTGCAGTTGTCATGGTGGGGGTATTACTGACCTTTGTACCACTAATTGGGACAGTGAAGGTAGATGTCATGGTGAGCATTACTGACCCTACTAATTAACTGAGACAGTGTTACTGATGTCATGGTGGGCATTACTGGACCTTGTAGTATTTAACAGGGACAGTGTTGCAGATGTCATGGTGGGGCATTACTGGACCTTGAACTAATTGACTGGGACAGTGTTGCAGTTGTCATGGCGGGGTATTACTGGACTTGTACCTAATTAACTGGGACGAGTTTTGCAGATGGCATGGCTTGGTATTACTGCACCTTGTACTAATTAAAAGGGCTGTGTTGCAGATGTCATGGCGGGGCATTACTGGACCTTGTATTGATTAACCGGGACAGTGTTGCAGTTGTCATGGTGGGAAATTAGTGGACCTTGTACTGATTAACCAGACAGTATTGCAGATGACATGACGGAGCATTACTGCACCTTGTACCGATTAACTTTGCCAGTGTTGCAGTTGTCATGAAGGGGCATTACTGGACATTGTACTGATTAACAGGGACATTGTTGCAGATGTCATGGTGGGGTATAACTGGACCTAGTACTAATTAACTGTGGCAGTGTTGTAGATGTCATGGTGAGGCATTACTGGACCTTTATCAGATTAACTGACAGTGTTGCAGATGTCATGCTGGGGCATTTCTGGACCTTGTACTGGTTAAAAGTGAAAGTGTTGCTGGTGTCATGGTGGGGCAGCATTACTGAACCTAGTACTACTATCTGGAAAGAGTTGCAGATGCCGTATGGTGGGCATTACCTCTGACCTTTAATCCAATTGACTGGGACAGTGTTGCGTTGCCGCGGCGGGCATTACTGCCTTGTACCACCATGGGGATGTTTTGCAGATGCCGCTACGGGCATTACTGGACCTTATCAATTAACTTCGACAGTGTTGCAATTGTCATGGTGGGGCATTACTGAACCTTGCACTGATTATCCAGACAGTGTTGCAGATGTCATGGTGGGTATTACTGACCCTAGTGCTAATTAATTGTGACAGTGCTGTAGATGTCACAGCTGGGGCAATACTGGACTTTGTATTGATTCACCGACAGTGTTGCAGATGTCATGGCGGGGCATTACTGGACCTTGTATTGATTATCCGGGACAGTGCTGCAGCTGCTTATGGTGGGACATTACTGACCCCTAATAATTAACAGGGACAGTTTTGCAGATGTCATGGCGCTGCATTGCTATTGGACCCTCGGGGATGATTAAATGGAACAGTATTACTGATGACATGATTTGATATTACTGCACCTTGTAATTGATTAACGCTGGACAGTGCTTGCAGCCGTTGTGGTGCTACATTGGACTTTTGTACTGATTAAATGGGACAGATTTGCAGATGCCATGGCAGGGCATTACTGACCTTGCAGTAATTGATAACTGGGGATATGCTGCAGCTGTCATGGTGGGCAATACTGGACCTTGTGCTAATTAACTGGGACAGTCGTTGCAGATGATAGCGGGTGGAGCATTACTGGACCTTGAACTAATTAACTGAGACAGTGTTGCTGTTGTCATGGTGGGCATTACTGGACCTTGTAGTAATTAACAGGGACAGTGTTGCAGATGTCATGGTGGGGCATTACTGTACCTTGAACTAATTGACTGGGACAGAGTTGCAGTTGTCATGGCGGGGCATTACTAGGACTTGTACTAATTTACTGGGACAGTTTTGCAGATGGCATGGCTTGGCATTACTGCACTGTGTACTAATTAACCCGGACAGTGTTGCAGATGTCATGGCGGGGCATTACTGGACCTTATATTGATTAACCGGGACAGTGTTGCAGTTGTCATGGTGGGACATTAGTAGACCTTGTACTGATTAACCAGGACCGTGCTGCAGATGACATGGCGGAGCCTTTACCGGCACCCTTGTACTGATTAACTTTGCCAGTGTTACAGCTGTCGCGAAGGGCCATTACTGGACCCTTCTACTGATTAACAGGGCATTGCCGTTGGCAGACGCCGCGGTGGGGCATAACTGGACCGTAGTACCAATTAACTGTGCGGTGTTGTAGATGTCATGGTGGGCATTACTGGACATTGTACTTGAAATAACTGGGAGCAGTGTTGCAGATGCCGCGATGGGTCATTTCCTGACCTTGTAATTGATTAATAGGAAAAGTGTTGCAGATGTCATGGTGGGGCATTACTGAACCTAGTACTAACGCCATCTGGAGCAGTGCTGCAGATGTCATGGTGGGGCATTACCGACCTTGAAGAATTGACTGGGCAGTGTTGCAGTTGTCATGATGGGCATCCTGGGCGCAGTATTAACTAAGGGATAGTTTTTGCAGAAGGTTTGTCTTGGCATTACTGCACCTTGTACTAGTTAACCGGGACAGTGTTGCAGATGTCATGGCGGGGCATTACTGGACCTTGTACTAATTAACTTTGACAGTGTTGCAATTGTCATGGTGGGGCATTACTGAACCTTGTACTGATTATCCGGGACAGTGTTGCAGATGTCATGGTGGGGCATTACTGGACCTAGTGCTAATTAACTTGGACAGTGTTGCAGATGTCATGACGGGGCAGCCATTGGACCTTCTATGATTAACCGGAGAGTTTTGTAGATGTCATGGCGCCTGCATTATTGGACCTTGTATTGATTAACTGAACAGTATTGTTGATGACATGACGGAGCATTACTGCACCTTGTACTGATTAACTTTGACAGTGTTGCAGTTGTCATGTTGGAGCATTATTGGACCCTTTACTGATTAACCCGGACTGTGTTGCAGATGGCATGGCGAGGCATAACTGGACCTTGTATTGATTATCCAGGACAGTGTTGCAGTTGTCAGGGTTGGGCACTACTGGACCTTGTACTAATTAACTGGGACAGCGTTGCAGTTGTCATGGCGGTGCATTACTGGACCTTACACTGTTTAACCGGGACTGTGTTGCAGATGTCATTGCGGGGCATTACTGGACCTTGTATTGATTAACCTGGACAGTGTTGCAATTGGAATGGTGGGGCATTACTGGACCTTGTACTGATTATCCGGGACAGTGTTGCAGATGTCATGGTGGGGCATTATTGGACCTAGTGCTAATTAACTGGGACAGAGTTGCAGATGTCATGGCGGGGCATTACTGGTCCTTGTATTGATTTACTGGTCAGTGTTGCAGTTGTCATGGTAGGGCGTCACTGGACCTTGTACTAATTAACCGGGACAGTGTTGCAGATTTCATTTTGTGACCTTTCTTTACCTTGTACTGATTAAATGGGACAGTTTTGCAGATGTCATGGCAGGGCATTACTGGACCTTGTACTGATTAACTGGGACAGTGTTGCAGTTGTCATGGTGGGGAATTACTGGACCTTGTACTCATTAATTGGGACAGTGTTGAAGATGTCATGGTGGAGCATTACTGGACCTTGTACTAATTAACTGAGACAGTGTTGCTGTTGGCATGGTGGGCATTACTGGACCTTGTAGTATTTAACAGGGACAGTGTTGCAGATGTCATGGTGGGGCATTACTGGACCTTGAACTAATTGACTGGGACAGTGTTGCAGTTGTCATGGCGGGGTATTACTGGGACTTGTACTAATTAACTGGGACAGTTTTGCAGATGGCATGGCTTGGTATTACTGCACCTTTGTACCAATTAAAAGGAGCAGTGCTGCAGATGTCATGATGGGCATTACTGGACCTTGGTATTGATTAACCGACAGTGTTGCAGTTGCTCATGGTGGGGACATTAGTGTGACCTGTGACTGGATTATCCAGGACAGTATTGCAGATGACATGACGGAGCATTACTGCACCTTGTACTGATTAACTTTGCCAGTGTTGCAGTTGTCATGAAGGGGCATTACTGGACATTGTACTGATTAACAGGGACATTGTTGCAGATATCATAGTGGGGTATAACTGGACCTAGTACTAATTAACTGGGGCAGTGTTGTAGATGTCATGGTGGGGCATTACTGGACCTTGTACTGATTAACTGGGACACTGTTGCAGATGTCATGATGGAGCATTGCTGCACCCTGTACTGATTAACTGGGACTGTGTTGCAGATGTCATGCTGGGGCATTTCTGGACCTTGTACTGATTAATAGGGAAAGTGTTGCCGATGTCATGGTGGGGCATTCCTGAACCTAATACTAATTACCCGGGACAGAGTTGCAGATGTCATGGTTGGGCATTACTGGACCTTGAACAAATTTACTGGGACAGTGTTGCAGTTGTCATGGCGGGGCATTACTGGGCCTTGTACTAATTAAGTGGGACAGTTTTGCAGATGTCATGGCCGGGCATCACTGGACCTTGTACTAATTAACTTTGACAGTGTTGCAATTGTCATGGTGGGGCATTACTGAACCTTGTACTGATTATCCAGGACAGTGTTGCAGATGTCATGGTGGGGCATTACTGGACCTAGTGCTAATTAACTTGGACAGTGTTGCAGATGTCATGGTGGGACTTTACTGGACCATGTACTGATTAACCTGGACAGTGTTACAGATATCATGATGGAGCATTACTGCACCTTGTACTGATTAACTGGGACAGTGTTACAGATGTCATGATGGGGCATTTCTGGACCATGTACCGATTAATACGGAAAGTGTTGCAGATGTCATGGTGGGGCATTACTGAACCTAGTACTAATTACCCAGGACAGTGTTGCAGATGTCATGGTGGGGCATTACTGGACCTTGAACTAATTGACTGGGACAGTGTTGCAGTTGTCATGGCGGGGCATTACTTGGCCTTGTACTAATTAACTGGGACAGTTTTGCAGATGGCATGGCTTGGCATTACCTCTCCTTGTACTAATTAACCGGGACAGTGTTACAGATGTCATGGCGCTGCATTATTGGACCTTGTATTGATTAACCGGAATAGTATTGCTAATGACATGACGGAGCATTACTGCACCTTGTACTGATTAACTTTGACAGTGTTGCAGTTGTCATGTTGGAGCATTACTGGACCCTTTACTGATTAACCGGGACTGTGTTGCAGATGGCATGGCGGGGCATTACTGGACCTTGTATTGATTATCCAGGACAGTGTTGCAGTTGTCATGGTGGGGCATTATTGGACCTAGTGCTAATTAACTGGGACAGAGTTGCAGATGTCATGGGGGGGCATTACTGGACTTTGTACTGATTAACCGGGACAGTGTTGCAGATGTCATGGCAGGGCATTACTGGACCTTGTAATTGACTAAATGGGACAGTTTTGCAGATGTCATGGCAGGGCATTATTGGACCTTGTACTGATTAACTGGGACAGTGTTGCAGTTGTCATGGTGGGGCATTACTGGACCTTGTACTAATTAACTGGGACAGTGTTGCAGTTGTCATGGTGGAGCATTACTGGACCTTGTAATAATTAACTGAGACAGTGTTGCTGTTGTCATGGTTAGGCATTACTGGACCTTGTAGTAATTAACAGGGACAGTGTTGCAGATGTCATGGTGGGGCATTACTGGACCTTGAACTAATTGACTGGGACAGTGTTGCAGTTGTCATGGCGGGGTATTACTGGGACTTGTACTAATTAACTGGGACAGTTTTGTAGATGGCATTGCTTGGTATTACTGCACCTTGTACTAATTAAAAGGGACAGTGTTGCAGATGTCATGGCGGGGCATTACTGGACCTTGTATTGATTAACCGGGACAGTGTTGCAGTTGTCATGGTGGGACATTAGTGGACCTTGCACTGATTAACCAGGACAGTATTGCAGATGACATGACGGAGCATTACTGCACCTTGTACTGATTAACTTTGCCAGTGTTGCAGTTGTCATGAAGGGGCATTACTGGACATTGTACTGATTAACAGGGACATTGTTGCAAATGTCATGGTGGGGTATAACTGGACCTAGTACTAATTAACTGGGGTAGTGTTGTAGATGTCATGGTGGGGCATTACTGGACCTTGTACTGATTAACTGGGACAGTGTTGCAGATGTCATAATGGAGCATTACTGCACCCTGTACTGATTAACTGGGACAGTGTTGCAGATGAAATGCTGTTGCATTTCTGGACCTTGTACTGATTAATAGGGAAAGTGTTGCCGGTGTCATGGTGGGGCACACTGAACCTAGTACTAATTCACCGGACAGAGTTGCAGATGTCATGGTGGGGCATTACTGGACCTTGAACTAATTGACTGGGACAGTGTTGCTGTTGTCATGGCTGGGCATTACTGGGCCTTGTACTAATTAAGTGGGACAGTTTTGCAGATGTCATGGCGGGGCATTACTGGACCTTGTACTAATTAACTTTGACAGTGTTGCAATTGTCATGGTGGGGCATTACTGAACCTTGTACTGATTATCCTGGACAGTGTTGCAGATGTCATGGCGGGGCATTACTGGACCTTGTACTGATTAACTGGGACAGTGTTGCAGATGTCATGATGGAGCATTACTGTACCCTGTACTGATTAACTGTGACAGTGTTGCAGATGTCATGCTGTTGCATTTCTGGACCTTGTACTGATTAATAGGGAAAGTGTTGCCGATGTCATGGTGGGGCATTACTGAACCTAGTACTAATTACCCGGGACAGAGTTGCAGATGTCATGGTGGGGCATTACCGGACCTTGAACTAATTGACTGGGACAGTGTTGCTGTTGTCATGGCAGGGCATTACTGGGCCTTGTACTAATTAAGTGGGACAGTTTTGCAGATGTCATGGCGGGGCATTACTGGACCTTGTACTCATTAACTTTGACAGTGTTGCAATTGTCATGGTGGGGCATTACTGAACCTTGTACTGATTATCCAGGACAGTGTTGCAGATGTCATGGTGGGGCATTACTGGACCTAGTGCTAATTAACTTGGATAGTGTTGCAGATGTCATTGAGGGGCATTACTGGACCTTGTACTGATTCACCGCGACAGTGTTGCAGATGTCATGGCGGGGCATTACTGGACCTTGTATTGATTAACCGGGACAGTGCTGCAGTTGTCATGGTGGGACATTACTGGACCTTGTAATAATTAACAGGGACAGTTTTGCAGATGTCATGGCGCTGCATTATTGGACCTTGTATTGATTAAACGGAACAGTATTACTGATGACATGACGGAGCATTACTGCACCTTGTACTGATTAACTTTGACAGTGTTGCAGTTGTCATGTTGGGGCATTACTGGACCCTTTACTGATTAACCGGGACTGTGTTGCAGATGGCATGGGGGGGCATTACTGGACCTTGTATTGATTATCCAGGACAGTGTTGCAGTTGTCATGGCTGGGCACTACTGGACCTTGTACTAATTACATGGGACAGCGTTGCAGTTGTCATGGCGGTGCATTACTGGACCTTACACTGTTTAGCCAGGACTGTGTTGCAGATGTCACTGTGGGGCATTACTGGACCATGTATTGATTAACCTGGACAGTGTTGCAATTGGAATGGTGGGGCATTACTGGACCTTGTACTGATTATCCGGGACAGTGTTGTAGATGTCATGGTGGGGCATTATTGGACCTAGTGCTAATTAACTGGGACAGAGTTGCAGATCTCATGGCAGGGCATTTCTGGTCCTTGTATTGATTTACTGGTACAGTGTTGCAGTTGTCATGGTAGGGCCTTACTGGACCTTGTACTAATTAACCGGGACAGTGTTGCAGATTTCATTTTGTGACATTACTGGACCTTGTACTGATTAAATGGGACAGATTTGCAGATGTCATGGGTCCACTAATGCGGAAGAACATCTGCAACACTGTCCCAGTTAATTAGTACAAGGTCCAGTAATGCCCCAACATAAAAACTGCAACACTCCCAGTTAATCAGTACAAGGTACAGTAATGCTCCGCCATGACATCTACAGCACTGTCCCGGTTAATTAGTACAAGGTCCAGTAATGCCCCAACATAATAACTGCAACACTGTCCCAGTTAATCAGTACAAGGTTCAGTAATGCCCCACCATGACTACTGCAACACTGTCCTGGTAAATTAATAGATGTTCCAGTAATGCCCCACCAAGAAATCTGCAACACTGTCCCATTAATCAGTACAAGGTCCAGTAATGCCCCACCAAGACAACTGCAACACACCCAGTTGTGTCAATCAGCATAAGGTCCAGAAATGCCCCCACCATGACAGCTGCAACACCAGCCCTGTTAATTAGTACAAGGTCAGTAATGCCCCACCATGACAACTGCAAAACAGTCTTGGTTAAATAGCAAAGGGCCTGTAATGCCCAACCATGACAACTGCAACACTGTCACAGTTAATTAGAACAAGGTTCAGTATTGCCCCACCATGACAACTGCAACACTGTCCGGGTTAATTGGTAGAAGGTCAGTATGCCCTACCAAGACATCTACCTTTTGTCCCATTAATCGTACAAAGGTCCAGTAATGCCCACCAAGACAACTGCAACTCTGACCCAGTTATTTAGCACTAGGTCCAGTACTGCCCACCATGACAACTGCAACACTGTCCTGGTTAATCTAGTACAAGGTAAAATAATGCCACACCATGACTTCTGCAGCACTGTCCCATTAATCAGTACAAGGTCCAGTAATGGCCCACCATGACAACTGCAACACTGTCTTGGTTAAATAGGTACAAAGTCCTGTAATGCAACCATGACAACTGCAACACTGTCACAGTTAATTAGAAGAAGGTTCAGTAATTCCCCAATGACATCCACAAAACTGTTCCTGTTAATTAGTACAAAGTCCAGTAATGCCCCACCATGACATCTGCAACACTGTCCCGGTTAATCAGTACCAGGTCAGGTAAGACTCCACCATTACATCTGCAACACTGTCCGGTTAATTAGTACAAGGTCCAGTAATGCCCTGCCACACAGCTGCAACACAGTCCGGTTAATTAGGTACAAGGTCCAGTATTGCCACGCATGACAACTGCAACACTGTCACGGTTAATCAGCACAAGGTCCAGTAATGCCACACCATGACAACTGCAACACTGTCACGGTTAATCAGCACAAGGTTCAATAATTCCCCGCCATGACATCTGCAAAACTGTCCCTGTTAATTAGTACAACGTTCAGTAATGCACCCCCATGACATCTGCAACACAGTCCCGATTAATCAGTACAAGATCCAGTAATGCCCCACCATGACATCTGCAAAACTGTCCCAGTTAATCAGTACAAGGTCCAGTTATGCCCCACCATGACATCTACAACACTGTCCCAGTTAATCAGTACAAGGTCCAGTAATGTCCCGACATGACATCTGCAACACTGTCCCGGGTAATTAGTACAAGGTATAGTAATGCCCCACCATGACAACTCCAACACTGTCCCAGTTAATCAGTACAGGGATCAGTAATGACCCACCATGACAACTGCAACACTGTCCTGGTTAATTAGTAGAAGGTTCAGTAATGCCCCACCAAGACATCTGCAACACTGTCCCATTAATCAGTACAAGGTCCAGTAATGCCCCACAATGACATCTGCAACACTGTCCCATTAATCAGTACAAGGTCCAGTAATGCCCCTCCATGACATCTGCAACACTGTCTTGGTTAATTAGTACAAGGTCCAGTAATGCTGAACAATGACAACTGCAACACTATCACAGTTAATTAGAAAAAGGTTCAGTAATGCCCGCCATGACATCTGCAAAAGTGTCCTATTGATTATATAAGGTCAGTAATACCACCATGACATCTGCAACACTGTCCCGGATAATTGGTACAAAGGTCAGTAATGCTCTGTCATGACATCTGCAACACTGTCCTGGTTATTTGAGTACAAGGTCCAGTAATGCCGGCGCCATGACATCTACAACACTGTCCATTAATCAGTACAAGGTCCAGTAATGCCCCACTGTGACAACTGCAACACTGTCCCAGTTAATCAGTACAGGTCCAGTAATGCCCCACCATGACAACTGCAACATTGTCTTGGTTAATCAGATACAAGGTCAGTAATGCCCCACAATGACACTATCGCAACACTGCCCATTAATCAGTACAAGGTCCAGTATTGCCCTCCATGACATCTGCAACACTGTCTTGGTTAATTAGTACAAGGTCCAGTAATGCCCAACAATGACAACTGCAGCACTATCACAGTTAATTAGAACAAGGTTCAGTAATGCCCCGCCATGACATCTGCAAAAGTGTCCCTGTTAATTAGTACAAAGTCCAGTAATGCCCCACCATGACATCTGCAACACTGTCACGGTTAATCAGAACAAGGCCCAGGAATGCCCCACTGTGACAACTGCAACTCTGTCCTGGTTAATTAGTAGAAGGTTCAGTAATGCCCCACCAAGACATCTGCAACACTGTCCCATTAATCAGTACAAGGTCCAGTAATGCCCCACAATGACATCTGCAACACTGTCCCATTAATCAGTACAAGGTCCAGTAATGCCCCTCCATGACATCTGCAACACTGTCTTGGTTAATTAGTACAAGGTCCAGTAATGCCCAACAATGACAACTGCAACACTATCACAGTTAATTAGAACAAGGTTCAGTAATGCCCCGCCATGACATCTGCAAAAGTGTCCCTGTTAATTATTATAAGGTCCAGTAATGCACCACCATGACATCTGCAACACAGTCCCAGATAATTATTACAAGGTCAGTAATGCTCTGTCATGACATCTGCAACACTGTCCTGGTTATTTAGTACAAGGTCCAGTAATGCCCCGCCATGACATCTGCAACACTGTCCCATTAATCAGTACAAGGTCCAGTAATGCCCCACTGTGACAACTGCAACACTGTCCCAGTTAATCAGTACAAGGTCCAGTAATGCCGCACCATGACAACTGCAACATTGTCTTGGTTAATCAGTACAAGTTCCAGTAATGCCCCACCATGACATCTGCAACACCATCCAGGTCAATAAGTAATAGGTCTGGTAATAGCCCGCCATGACATCTGCAAAACTGTCCCTGTTAATTAGTACAACCTCCAGTAATGCCCCACCATGACATCTGCAACACTGTCCCGGTTAATCAGTACCAGGTCGATGTAATCTCACCATGACATCTACAAAACTGTCCTATTAATTAGTACAAGGTCAGTAATGCCCGCCATGACATCTACAACACTGTCGGGTTAATCAGAACAAAGTCTAGTAATGCCCCACATTGACAACTGCAACACTGTCCCAGTTAATCAGTACAAGGTCCAGTAATGCCCTGCCCTGACTTCTGCAAAACTGTCCGGGTTAATCAATACAATGTCCACTAATGCCCCGGAAAGACATCTGCAACACTGTCCCAGTTAATTAGTACAAGGTCCAGGAATGCCCCAACATAATAACTGCAACACTGTCCCAGTTAATCAGTACAAGGTACAGTAATGCTCCGCCATGACATCTACAACACTGTCCCGGTTAATTAGTACAAGGTCCAGTAATGCCCCAACATAATAACTGCAACACTGTCCCAGTTAATCAGTACAAGGTTCAGTAATGCCCCACCATGACTACTGCAACACTGTCCTGGTAAATTAGTAGAAGTTCCAGTAATGCCCCACCAAGAAATCTGCAACACTGTCCCATTAATCAGTAAAAGGTCCAGTAATACCCCACCAAGACAACTGCAACACTGTGTCAATCAGCACAAGGTCCAGAAATGCCCCACCATGACAGCTGCAACACCAGCCCTGTTAATTAGTACAAGGTCCAGTAATGCCCCACCATGACAACTGCAAAACAGTCTTGGTTAAATAGTACAAAGGTCCTGTAATGCCCAACCATGACAACTGCAACACTGTCACAGTTAATTAGAACAAGGTTCAGTATTGCCCACCATGACAACTGCAACACTGCCGGGTTAATTAGTAGAAGGTCAGTAATGCCCACCACAGACATCTGCAACACTGTCCCATTAATCAGTACAAGGTCCAGTAACCCCACCAAGACAACTGCAACTCTGACCCGATTATTTAGCACTAGGTCCAGTACTGCCCCACCATGACAACTGCAACACAGTCCTGGTTAATCAGTACAAGGTAAAATAATGCCACACCATGACTTCTGCAGCACTGTCCCATTAATCAGTACAAAGGTCAGTATATGGCCCAGACAACTGCAACACTGTCTTGGTTAAATGATAAAAGGTCCTGTAATGCCCAACCATGACAACTGCAACACTGTCACAGTTAATTAGAACAAGGTTCAGTAATTCCCCACAATGACATCCACAAAACTGTTCCTGTTAATTAGTACAAAGTCAGTAATGCCCACCATGACATCTGCAACACTGTCCGGTTAATCAGTACCAGGTCGGTAAAGACTCACCATTACATCAGCAACACTGTCCGGTTAATTGGTACAAGGTCCAGTAATGCCTGCCATGACATCTGCAACACAGTCCGGTTAAGTGTGTACAAGGTCAGTAATACCACACCATGACAACTGCAGCACTGTCCCGGTTACTCAGCACAAGGTTCAGTAATGCCCCACCATGACAACTGCAACACTGTCCTGGTTAATTAGTAGAAGTTCCAGTAATGCCCCACCAAGACATCTGCAACAATGTCCCAATAATCAGTACAAGGTCCAGTAATGCCCTGCCATGACATCTGCAACATTGTACCGGTTAATCAGAAAAAGGTCCAGTAATGCCCCATCATGACATCTGCAACACTGTCCCGGTTAATCAGCACAAGGTACAGTAATGCCCCACGATGACAACTGCAACACTGTCCTGGTTAATTAGTAGAAGTTCCAGTAATGCCCCACCAAGACATCTGCAACAATGTCCCAATAATCAGTACAAGGTCCAGTAATACCCACAAGACAACTGCAACACTGTGCAGTTAATCAGCACAAGGGTCCAGTAATGCCCACCATGACACTGCAATACTGTCCAGGTTAATTAGTACAAGGTCCAGTAATACCCCACCATGACATCTGCAACACTGTCCCATTAATCAGTACAAGGTCCAGTAATGCCCAAACATGACAACTGCAACACTGTCACAGTTAATTAGAATGAGGTTCAGTAATGCCTCGTCATGACATCTGCAAAACTGTCCCTGTTAATTAGTACAAGGTCCTGTAATGAACCACCATGACATCTGCAACACTGTCCCGGTTAATCAGTACAAGGACCAGTAATGCACTGCCATGACATCTGCAACACTGTCGCAGTTATTTGGTACAAGGTTCAGTAATGCCCCGCCATGACATCTGCAACACTGTCCCGGTTAATCAGTACAAGTTCCAGTATTGTCCGACATGACATCTGCAACACTGTCCGGGTAATTGGTGCAAGGTCTAGTAATGCCATACCATGACAACTGCAACACTGTCCTGGTTAATTAGTAGAATGTCCAAATGCCCACCTAGACATCTGCAACACTGTCTCATTAATCAGTACAGGTCCAGTAATGCCCCACCATGACAACTGCAACACTGTCCCAGTTAATCAGCACAAGGTCCAGTAATGCCCCACCATGACAACTGCAGCACTGTACTGGTTAATTAGTAGAAGGTCCACTAATGCCCCACCAAGACATCTGCAACACTGTCCCATTAATCATTACAAGGTCCAGTGATGCCCCACCTTGACAACTGCAAAACTGTCCTGGTTAATCAGTACCAGGTCCGGTAAGACTCCACCATTACATCTGTAACACTGTCACAGTTAATTAGAACAAGGTTCAGTAATTCCCCGCCATGACATCTGCAAAACTGTCCCTGTTAATTAGTACAAGGTTCAGTAATGCACCCCCATGACATCTGCAACACAGTCCCGGTTAATCAGCACAAGTTCCAGTAATGCCCCGCCATGACATCTGCAACAATGTGCAGGTAAATTAGTACAAGGTCCAGTAATGCCCCGCCATGACATCTGTAACACTGTCCCAGTTAATTAGTACAAGGTCCAGTAATGCCCCACCATGACAACTGCAAAACTGTCCTGGTTAATTAGTACAAGGTCCAGTAATGCCCCACCATGACAACTGCAACACTGTCTTGGTTAAATAGTACAAGGTCCTGTAATGCCCAACCATGACAACTGCAACACTGTCACAGTTAATTAGAACAAGGTTCAATAATGCCCCACCATGACAACTGCAACACTGTCCGGGTTAATTAGTAGAAGGTCCAGTAATGCCCCACCAAGACATCTGCAACACTGTCCCATTAATCAGTACAAGGTCCAGTAATGCCCCACCAAGACAACTGCAACTCTGACCCAGTTATTTAGCACTAGGTCCAGTACTGCCCCACCATGACAACTGCAACACTGTCCTGGTTAATCAGTACAAGGTAAAATAATGCCACACCATGACTTCTGCAGCACTGTCCCATTAATCAGTACAAGGTCCAGTAATGGCCCACCATGACAACTGCAACACTGTCTTGGTTAAATAGTACAAGGTCCTGTAATGCCCAACCATGACAACTGCAACACTGTCACAGTTAATTAGAACAAGGTTCAGTAATTCCCCACAATGACATCCACAAAACTGTTCCTGTTAATTAGTACAAAGTCCAGTAATGCACCACCATGACATCTGCAACACTGTCCCGGTTAATCAGTACCAGGTCAGGTAAGACTCCACCATTACATCTGCAACACTGTCCCGGTTAATTAGTACAAGGTCCAGTAATGCCCTGCCATGACATCTGCAGCACAGTCCGGTTAGTTAGTACAAGGTCAGTAATGCCACACCATGACAACTGCAACACTGTCCGGTTAATCAGCACAAAGGTTCAATGTGCCCACCATGACAACTGCAACACTGTCCTGGTTAATTAGTAGTAGTTCAGTAATGCCCCCAAGACATCTGCAACAATGTCCCAATAATCAGTACAAGGTCAGTAATGCCCTGCCATGACATCTGCAACATTGTGCGGTTAATCAGAAAAAGGTCCAGTAATGCCCCATCATGACATCTGCAACACTGTCCCGGTTAATTAGTACAAAGTCCAGTTATGCCCTGCCATGACATCTGCAACACTGTCCCGGTTAATTAGTACAAGGTCCAGTAATGCCCTGCCATGACATTTGCAACACAGTCCCGGTTAATTAGTACAAGGTCCAGTAATGCCCCACCATGACAACTGCAACACTGTCCCAGTTAATCAGCAGAAGGTACAGTAATGCCCCACGATGACAACTGCAACACTGTCCTGGTTAATTAGTAGAAGTTCCAGTAATGCCCCACCAAGACATCTGCAACAATGTCCCAATAATCAGTACAAGGTCCAGTAATACCCCACCAAGACAACTGCAACACTGTGCCAGTTAATCAGCACAAGGTCCAGTAATGCCCCACCATGACAACTGCAATACTGTCCAGGTTAATTAGTACAAGGTCCAGTAATACCCCACCATGACATCTGCAACACTGTCCCATTAATCAGTACAAGGTCCAGTAATGCCCAAACATGACAACTGCAACACTGTCACAGTTAATTAGAATGAGGTTCAGTAATGCCTCGTCATGACATCTGCAAAACTGTCCCTGTTAATTAGTACAAGGTCCTGTAATGAACCACCATGACATCTGCAACACTGTCCCGGTTAATCAGTACAAGGACCAGTAATGACTGCCATGACATCTGCAACACTTATCGATTATTTGGTACAAGGTTCAGTAATGCCCGCCATGACATCTGCAACACTGTCCCAGTTAATCAGTACAAGTTCCAGTATTGTCCGACATGACATCTGCAACACTGTCGGGTAATTAGTAGAGGTCTAGTAATGCCATCCCATGACAACTGCAACACTGTCCTGGTTAATTAGTAGAATGTCCAGAAATGCCCCACCTAGACATCTGCAACACTGTCTCATTAATCAGTACAAGGTCCAGTAATGCCCCACCATGACAACTGCAACACTGTCCCAGTTAATCAGCACAAGGTCCAGTAATGCCCCACCATGACAACTGCAGCACTGTACTGGTTAATTAGTAGAAGGTCCACTAATGCCCCACCAAGACATCTGCAACACTGTCCCATTAATCATTACAAGGTCCAGTGATGCCCCACCTTGACAACTGCAAAACTGTCCTGGTTAATCAGTACCAGGTCCGGTAAGACTCCACCATTACATCTGCAACACTGTGCAGTTAATGTGGTACAAGGTCCAGTAATGCCCATCATGACATCTGCAACATTGTGCGGTTAATCAGAAAAAGGTCAGTAATGCCCCATCATGACATCTGCAACCTGTCGGTCAATTAGTACAAGGTCCAGTTATGCCCGCCATGACATCTACAACACTGTCCCGGTTAATTAGTACAAGGTCAGTAATGCCCTGCTGACATCTACAACACAGGTCCGGTTAATTGGTACAGGTCCAGTAATGCCCCACCATGACTTCTGCAACACTGTCCAGTTAATCAGTACAAGGTCAGTAATGTCCCACCATAACATCTGCAACACTGTCCCAGTTAATCAGTACAAGGTCAGTAATACCCCCTTGACATCTACAACACTTTCGGTTAATTCTTCAATGTCAGTAATGCACCACCATGACATCTGCAACACTCTCGCGGTTAATCAGTACAAGTTCCAGTAATGCTCCGCCATGACATCTGCAACACAGTCGTGGTTAATCAATCCAAGTTCCAGTAATGCTCCACCATGACATCTGCAACACTGCCCCGGTTTATTAGTCCAAGGTATGTTAATGCCCCACCATGACATCTGCAACACTGTCCGGGAAAATTAGTGCAGGGTCTAGTTATGCCACACCATAACATCTATAACACTGTCCCGGTTAATTACTATAGGGTCAGTAATGCCCCACCATGACATCTGCAACACTGTCCCGGTTAATCAGTACAAGGTCAGTAATGCCTCACCAACACATCTGCACCACTGTCTCGGTTAATCAGTACAATGTCGGTAATGCCCCACTATGACATCTGCAACATTGTCTTGATTAACCAATTACAAATCTCGTAATGCCCCCACCATGACACCTGCCACACTTTTCAGTTAATTAGTACAAGGTCCAGTAATGCCCCGCCATGACAACTGCAACTCTTTCCCGGATAATTAGTACAAGGTCCTGTAATGCCCCACCATGAGATCTGAAACACTGTCCTGGTTAATTAGTACAAGTTCCTCCACTGCCCCGCCATGTTTTCTGCAACACTGTCCAAGTTAATTAGTACAAGGTCCAGTAATGCCCCACCATGACATCTGAAACACTGTCACAGTTAATCAGTACCAGGTCAGGTAAGACTCCACCATTACATCTGCAACACTGTCCCGGTTAATTAGTACAAGGTCCAGTAATGCCCTGCCATGACAGCTGCAACACAGTCCCGGTTAATTAGTACAAGGTCCAGTAATGCCACACCATGACAACTGCAACACTGTCACGGTTAATCAGCACAAGGTCCAGTAATGCCACACCATGACAACTGCAACACTGTCACGGTTAATCAGCACAAGGTTCAATAATTCCCCGCCATGACATCTGCAAAACTGTCCCTGTTAATTAGTACAACGTTCAGTAATGCACCCCATGACATCTACAACACTGTCCCAGTTAATTAGTACAAGTTCCAGTAATGCCCCACCATGACATCTGCAAAACTGTCCCAGTTAATCAGTACAAGGTCCAGTTATGCCCCACCATGACATCTACAACACTGTCCCAGTTAATCAGTACAAGGTCCAGTAATGTCCCGACATGACATCTGCAACACTGTCCCGGGTAATTAGTACAAGGTCTAGTAATGCCCCACCATGACAACTCCAACACTGTCCCAGTTAATCAGTACAGGATCAGTAATGACCCACCATGACAACTGCAACACTGTCCTGGTTAATTAGTAGAAGGTCCAGTAATGCCCCACCAAGACATCTGCAACACTGTCCCATTAATCAGTACAAGGTCCAGTAATGCCCCACAATGACATCTGCAACACTGTCCCATTAATCAGTACAAGGTCCAGTAATGCCCCTCCATGACATCTGCAACACTGTCTTGGTTAATTAGTACAAGGTCAGTAATGCCCAACAATGACAACTGCAACACTATCACAGTTAATTAGAACAAGGTTCAGTAATGCCCCGCCATGACATCTGCAAAAGTGTCCCTGTTAATTATTATAAGGTCCAGTAATGCACCACCATGACATCTGCAACACTGTCCCGGATAATTAGTACAAGGTCCAGTAATGCTCTGTCATGACATCTGCAACACTGTCCTGGTTATTTAGTACAAGGTCCAGTAATGCCCCGCCATGACATCTGCAACACTGTCCCATTAATCAGTACAAGGTCAAATATGCCCACTGTGCAGACAACTGCAACACTGTCCCCAGATTAATCAGTACAAGGTCCAGTAATGCCCCACCATGACAACTGCAACATTGTCTCGGTTAATCAGTACAAGGTCCAGTAATGCCCCTGACAACATCTGCAACACTGTCCCATTAATCAGTACAGGTCCAGTAATGCCCTCAAGACATCTGCAACTGTCTTGGTTAATTAGTACAAGGTCAGTAATACCCAACAATGACAACTGCAGCACTATCACAGTTAATTAGAACAAGGTTCAGTAATGCCCCACCATGACATCTGCAAAAGTGTCCTATTGATTAGTACAAAGTCCAGTACCCACCATGACATCTACAACACTGTCACGGTTAATCAGTACAAAAGGCCAGAATGCCCACTGTGACAACTGCAACTCTGTCCTGGTTAATTAGTAGAAGGTTCAGTAATGCCCCCACCAAGACATCTGCAACACTGTCCATTAATCGGTACAAGGTCAGTAATGCCCCACAATGACATCTGCAACACTGTCCCATTAATCAGTACAAGGTCCAGTAATGCCCTCCATGACATCACAACACTGCTTGGTTAATTAGTGCAAGGTCAGTAATGCACCTGACAATGAACACCTACTCACAGTTAATTAGAAAAGGGATCAGTAATGCCCCGCCGAAGCATCTGCAAAAGTGTCCTATTAATTATTATAAGGTCCAGTAATGCACCACCATGACATCTACAACACATCCGGATAATTGTACAAGGTCCAATAATACTCTGTCATGACATCTACAACCTGTACTGCCTGGTTATTTAATACAAAGATCCAGTAATGCCCCCGCCATGACATCTGCAACACTGTCCCATTAATCAGTACAAGGTCCAATGATACTTACTGTGACAACAGCAACACTGTCCCAGTTAATCAGTACAAGGTCCAGTAATGCGAACCATGACAACTGCAACATTGTCTTGGTTAATCAGAACAAGTTCCAGTAATGCCCCACCATGACATCTGCACACCATCAGGTCAATAAGTAATAGATCTGGTAATACCCGCCATGACATCTGCAAAACTGTCCTGTTAATTAGTACAACCTCAGTATGCCCCACCATGACATCTGCACACTGTCCCGAGTTAATCAGTACCAGGTCGGTAATCTCCACCATGACATCTGCAAAACTGTCCTATTAATTAGTACAGGAGTCAGTAATGCCCGCCATGACATCTACAACACTGTCGGGTTAATCAGAACAAAAGTCTAGTAATCCCCACATTGACACTGCAACACTGTCCCAGTTAATCAGTACAAGGTCAATATCCCTGCCTGACTTCTGCAAAACTGTCGGGTTAATCAATACAATGTCCACTAATGACCCCGAAGAAGACATCTGCAACACGTCCCAGTTAATTGGTACAAGGTCCAGGAATGCCCCAACATAATAACTGCAACACTGCTCCCAGTTAATCGGTACAAGGTAAATGCTCGCCGCAAGCATCTACAACACTGTCGGTTAATTAGTACAAGGTCAGTAATGCCCCAACATAATAACTGCCACTGTCCCAGTTAATCGGTACAAGGTTCAGTAATGCCCCACCATGACTACTACGACTACTGTCCTGGTAAATTAGTAAGATTCAGTAATCCCCACCAAAGAATCTGCAACACTGTCCATTAATCAGTAAAAGGTCAGTAATGCCCCACAAGACAGCTGCAACACTGTCCAATCAGCACAAGGTCCAGAAATGCCCCAGCATGACAGCTGCAACACCAGCTCTATTAATTAGTACAAGGTCCAGTAATGCCCCCACCATGACAACTGCAAAACGGTCTTGGTTAAATAACTGCAAAGGTCCTGTAATGCCCAACCATGACAACTGCAACACTGTCTACAGTTAATTAGAACAAGAGTTCAGTATTGCCCCACCATGACAACTGCAACACTGACCGGGTTAATTAATAGAAGGTCCAGTAATGCCCACCAAGACATCTGCAACTACTGTCCCATTAATCAGTACAAAGGTCCAGTATTGCCCACCAAGACAACTGCAACTCTGACCCAGTTATTTAGCACTGGGTCCAGTACTGCCCCACCGCGAGCAACTGCAACACGGTCCCTGGTTAATCAGTACAAGGTAAAATAATGCCACACCATGACTTCTGCAGCACTGTCCCATTAATCAGTACAAAGGTCAGTAATGGCCCACCACGACAACTGCACACTGTCTTGGTTAAATAGTACAAGGTCCTGTAATGCCCAACCATGACAACTGCAACACTGTCACAGTTAATTAGAACAAGGTTCAGTAATTCCCCAATGACATCCAAAACTGTTCCTGTTAATTAGTACAAAGTCCAGTAATGCCCCACATGAGCATCTGCAACACTGTCCGGTTAATCTAGTACCAGGTCAGGTAAGACTCACCCATTACATCAACAACACTGTCGGTTAATTAGTACAAGGTCCAGTAATGCCCTGCCATGACATCTGCAACACAGTCCGGTTAATTGGTACAAGGTCCAGTAATACCACCATGACAACTGCAGCACTGTCCCGGTTACTCAGCACAAAAGGTTCAGTAATGCCCCACCATGACAACTGCAACACTGTCCTGGTTAATTAGTAGAAGTTCCAGTATTGCACCAGGACATCTGCAACAATATCCAATAATCAGTACAAGAGTCCAGTAATACCCTGCCATGACATCTGCAACATGATGCAGTTAATCAGAAAAGGTCAGTAATGCCCCATCATGACATCAGCACTTTTCTCGGTTAATCAGCACACAAGGTACAGTAATGCCTCACGATGACAACGCAACACTGTCCTGGTTAATTAGAAGATTCAAGTAATGCCCCACCAAGACATCTGCAATGTCCTAATAATCAGTACAAGGTCCAGTAATACCCACCAAGACAACTGCAGCACTGTACCCAGTTAAATCAGCACAAAGGTCCAGTAATGCCCCACGCTGTGAGGCTGCAATACTGTCCAGGTTAAGTGGTACAAGGTCCAGTAATGCCCCACCGTGACATCTGCAGCACTGTCCCATTAATCAGTACAAGGTCCAAGTATTGCCCCAAACGCGTAACTGCAACACTGTCACAGTTAATTAGAATGAGGTTCAGTAATGCCTACGTCATGACATCTGCAAAACTGTCCCTGTTAATTAGTACAAAGGTCCTGAATGAACCACCATGACATCTCTGAACACTGTCGGTTAATCAGTACAAGGACCAGTAATGCACTTGCCATGACATCACAACACTATCTGCCCAGTTAACAGGTACAAAGGTTCAATCAATGCCCGCCGCGGCGCTTCACAGCACTGTCCGGTTAATCAGTACAAGTTCCAGTATTGTCCGACATGACATCTGCAACACTGTCCGGTAATTAAGTGCAAGGTCTGAAATAATGCCATACCGTAAACAACTGCAACACTGTCCTGGTTAATTAGTAGAGATATCGAAACCCACTAGACATCTGCAACACTGTCTCATTAATCAGTACAAGGTCCAGTAACACCCCACCAACGACAGCTGCAACACTGTCCCAGTTAATCAGCACAAGGTCCAGTATTGCCCACCATGACAACTGCAGCACTGTACTGGTTAATTAGTGAAGGTCCACTAATTGCCCCACAAGACATCTACAGCACTGTCCATTAATCATTACAGGTCAGTGATGCCCCACCTTGACAACTGCAAAACTGTCCTGGTTAATCAGTACCAGGTCCGGTAAGACTCCACCATTACATCTGCAACACTGTCACAGTTAATTGGAACAGGTTCACAGAATTCCCGCCAGCATCACCAAAACTGTCCCTGTTAATTGAGTACAAGGTTCAGTAATGCCCCCCATGACATCTGCAACACAGTCCGGTTAATCAGCACAAGTTCCAGTAATTACCCCACATGACATCTGCAACAATGTGCGAGGTAAATTAAGTACAAGGTCCAGTAATGCCCACAAAGCATCTAACACTGTCCCAGTTAATAACATTACAGGTCCAGTAATGCCCCCATCACAACTGCAAAACTGTCCTGGTTAATTAGTACAGGTCAGTAATGCCCCACCATGACAGCTGCAACATTTCTCTTGAATTCGATAGTACAAGATCCTGTGATGCAACCATAGCAATTTACACACTGTCACCAGTTAATTAGAACAAAGGTTCAATAATTCCTCGCCATGACATCACACAAAACTGTCCTAGTGATGATACAACGTTCAGTAATGCACCCCCATGACATGACAACAACACAGTCGGTTAATCAGTACAAGATCCAGTAATGCCCCACCATGACATCACTAAAACTGTCCCAGTTAATCAGTACAAGGTCAGTTACTTTACCAAGCAGCATCTACAACACTGTCCCAGTTAATCAGTACAAGGTCCAGTAATGTCCCGACGACATCTGCAACACTGTCCCGGGTAATTAGTACAAGGTCTAGTAATGCCCCACCATGACAACTGCAACACTGTCCCAGTTAATCAGTACAGGGATCAATGACCCAACCATAACAACTGCAACACTGTCCAGTTAATTAGTAGAAGGTTCAGTACTCCACCAAGACATCGTCTACAACACTGTCCCATTAATCAAGTACAAGGTCAGTAATGCCACAATGACATCTGCAGCACTGTCCATTAATCAGTACAAGGTCCAGTAATGCCTCCATGACATCTGCAACACTGTCTTGGTTAAGTTGGTACAAGGTCAATATGCCCAACAATGACAACTGCAACACTATCACAGTTAATTAGAACAAAGTTCAATGTGCCCCACCATGACATCTGCAAAAGTATCCTGTTAATTATTATAAGGTCAGTAATGCACCACCATGACATCTGCACTGTCCCGGATAATTGGTACAAGGTCCAGTGATGCTCTGTCATGACATCTGCAACACTGTCCAAGGTTATTTAGTACAAGGTCCAGTAATGCGGCGCCATGACATCTGCAACACTGTCCCATTAATCAGTACAAGGTCAAGTAATGCCCCACTGTGACGCTGCAACACTGTCCCAGTTAATCGGTACAAGGTCAGTAATGCCCCACCATGACAACTGCAACATTATCTTGTAGTTAAATCAGTACAAAGGTCAGTAATGCCCCTGACTGACATCAACACTGTCCATTAATCAGTACAAGGTCAGTATATGCCCTCCATGACATCTGCAACACTGTCTTGGTTAGTGGTACAGGTCAGTAATGCCCAACATTGACAACTGCAACACTATCAAAGTTAATTAGAACAAGGTTCAGTAATGCCCCTCCATGACATCTGCAAAAGTGTCCTGTTAATTAGTACCAAAGTCCAGTAATGACCCACCATGACATCTGCAACACTGTCGGGTTAATCAGTACAAGGTCCAATATTGCCACTGTGACTACCTGCAACACTGTCCTGGTTAATTAGTAGAAGGTTCAGTAATGCCCCACAAAGACATCTGCAACACTGTCCCATTAATCAATTTCAAGGTCCAGTAATGCCCCACAATGACATCAGCAACTGTCCCATTAATCAGTACAAGGTCAATAATGCCCTCCATGACATCCACAACTACTGTCTTGGTTAAGATTAGTACAAGGTCAGTAATGCCCAACAATGACAACTGCAACACTACTCACAGTTAATTAGAACAAGGGTTCAGTAATGCCCGCCATGCAGCATCTGCAAAGTGTCCCTATTAATTATTATAAGGTCCAGTATGCACCACCATGACATCTGCAACACTGTCCGGATAATGGTGGTACACAAGGTCCAGTAATGCTCTGTCATGACATCTGCAACACTGTCCTGGTTATTTGGTATAAGGTCCAGTAATGCCCGCCATGACATCTGCAACACTGTCCATTAAACAGTACAGGTCCAGTAATGCCCCACTGTGACAAACTGCAACACTGTCCCAGTTAATCAGTACAAGGTCCAGTAATGCCCCACCATGACAACTGCAACATTGTCTTGGTTAATCAGTACAAGTTCAATAATGCCCCACCATGACATCTGCAACACCATCCCGGTCAATAAGTAATAGGTCTGGTAATACCCGGCCATGACATCTGCAAAAATGTCCCTGTTAATTAGTACAACGTCCAGTAATGCCCCACCATGACATCTGCATCACTGTCCGGTTAATCAGTACCAGGTCGGTAATACTCCACCATGACATCTACAAAACTGTCACAATAATTAGTAAAGGTCAGTATTGCCCGCCATGACATCTACAACACTGTCCAGTTAATCAGAACAAAGTCAGTAATACCCCATACAACTGCAACACTGTCCCAGTTTAATCAGTACAAGGTCAGTAATGCCTACCCTGACTTCCGCCAAAACTATCCGGGTTATCAATACAATGTCCACTAATGCCCGGAAGACATCTGCAACACTGTCCCAGTTAATTAGTACAAGGTCAGTAATGCCCCAACATAATAGCTGCAACACTGTCCCAGTTAATCAGTACAAGGTACAGTAATGCTCCGCCGCGAGCATCTACAGCACTGTCGGTTAATTAGTACAAGGTCAGTATGCACCAACATAATAACTGCAACACTGTCCCAGTTAATCCAGTACAAGGGTTCAGTAATGCCCACCATGACTACTGCAACACTGTCCTGGTAAATTAGTAGAAGTTCCAGTATTACTTACCAAGAAATCTGCAACACTGTGTCCATTAATGGTGGTCAGTAATACCCCACAAGACAACTGCACAACACTGTGTCCAATCAGCACAAGGTCCAATGCCCCACCATGACAGCTGCAACACCAGCTCTGTTAATTAGTACAAGGTCCAGTAATGCCCCACCATGACAACTGCAAAACAGTCTTGGTTAAATAGTACAAGGGCCTGTAATGCCCAACCATGACAACTGCAACACTGTCACAGTTAATTAGAACAAGGTTCAGTATTGCCCCACCATGACAACTGCAACACTGTCCGGGTTAATTAGTAGAAGGTCCAGTAATGCCCCACCAAGACATCTGCAACACTGTCCCATTAATCAGTACAAGGTCCAGTAATGCCCCACCAAGACAACTGCAACTCTGACCCAGTTATTTAGCACTAGGTCCAGTACTGCCCCACCATGACAACTGCAACACTGTCCTGGTTAATCAGTACAAGGTAAAATAATGCCACACCATGACTTCTGCAGCACTGTCCCATTAA
Organism: Neoceratodus forsteri; assembly: GCA_016271365.2. NCBI lineage: Eukaryota > Metazoa > Chordata > Ceratodontiformes > Ceratodontidae > Neoceratodus > Neoceratodus forsteri. The sequence goes on from CM057449.1 coordinate 8,436,768, forward strand.
TCAGTACAAGGTCCAGTAATGGCCCACCATGACAACTGCAACACTGTCTTGGTTAAATAGTACAAGGTCCTGTAATGCCCAACCATGACAACTGCAACACTGTCACAGTTAATTAGAACAAGGTTCAGTAATTCCCCACAATGACATCCACAAAACTGTTCCTGTTAATTAGTACAAAGTCCAGTAATGCACCACCATGACATCTGCAACACTGTCCCGGTTAATCAGTACCAGGTCAGGTAAGACTCCACCATTACATCTGCAACACTGTCCCGGTTAATTAGTACAAGGTCCAGTAATGCCCTGCCATGACATCTGCAACACAGTCCCGGTTAATTAGTACAAGGTCCAGTAATGCCACACCATGACAACTGCAACACTGTCACGGTTAATCAGCACAAGGTTCAGTAATGCCCCACCATGACAACTGCAACACTGTCCTGGTTAATTAGTAGTAGTTCCAGTAATGCCCCACCAAGACATCTGCAACAATGTCCCAATAATCAGTACAAGGTCCAGTAATGCCCTGCCATGACATCTGCAACATTGTAGCGGTTAATCAGAAAAAGGTCCAGTAATGCCCCATCATGACATCTGCAACACTGTCCCGGTTAATTAGTACAAAGTCCAGTTATGCCCTGCCATGACATCTGCAACACTGTCCCGGTTAATTAGTACAAGGTCCAGTAATGCCCTGCCATGACATTTGCAACACAGTCCGGTTAATTGGTACAAGGTTCAGTAATGCCCCACCATGACAGCTGCAACACTGTCCCAGTTAATCAGCAGAAGGTACGGTAATGCCCCACATGACAACTGCCACACTGTCCTGGTTAATTAGTAGAAGTTCAGTAATGCCCACCAAGACATCTGCAACAATGTCCCAATAATCAGTACAAGGTCCAGTAATACCCCACCAAGACAACTGCAACACTGTGCCAGTTAATCAGCACAAGGTCCAGTAATGCCCCACCATGACAACTGCAATACTGTCCAGGTTAATTAGTACAAGGTCAGTAATACCCCACCATGACATCTGCAACACTGTCCCATTAATCAGTACAAGGTCCAGTAATGCCCCAAACGCGGCAACTGCAACACTGTCACAGTTAATTAGAATGAGGTTCAGTAATGCCTCGTCATGACATCTGCAAAACTGTCCCTGTTAATTAGTACAAGGTCCTGTAATGAACCACCATGACATCTGCAACACTGTCCCGGTTAATCAGTACAAGGACCAGTAATGCACTGCCATGACATCTGCAACACTGTCGCAGTTATTTGGTACAAGGTTCAGTAATGCCCCGCCATGACATCTGCAACACTGTCCCAGTTAATCAGTACAAGTTCCAGTATTGTCCCGACATGACATCTGCAACACTGTCCCGGGTAATTAGTAGAAGGTCTAGTAATGCCATACCATGACAACTGCAACACTGTCCTGGTTAATTAGTAGAATGTCCAGAAATGCCCCACCTAGACATCTGCAACACTGTCTCATTAATCAGTACAAGGTCCAGTAATGCCCCACCATGACAACTGCAACACTGTCCCAGTTAATCAGCACAAGGTCAGTAATGCCCCACCGCATGACAACTGCAGCACTGTACTGGTTAATTGAGTAGAAGGTCCACTAATGCCCCACCAAGACATCTGCAACACTGTCCCATTAATCATTACAAGGTCCAGTGATGCCCCACCTTGACAACTGCAAAACTGTCCTGGTTAATCAGTACCAGGTCCCGGTAAGACTCCACCATTACATCTGCAACACTGTACCGGTTAATTAGTACAAGGTCCAGTAATGCCCCGCCATGACATCTGCAACATTGTACCGGTTAATCAGAAAAAGGTCCAGTAATGCCCCATCATGACATCTGCAACACTGTCCCGGTCAATTAGTACAAGGTCCAGTTATGCCCCGCCATGACATCTACAACACTGTCCCGGTTAATTAGTACAAGGTCCAGTAATGCCCTGCCATGACATCTGCAACACAGTCCCGGTTAATTAGTACAAGGTCCAGTAATGCCCCACCATGACTTCTGCAACACTGTCCCAGTTAATCAGTACAAGGTCCAGTAATGTCCCACCATAACATCTGCAACACTGTCCCAGTTAATCAGTACAAGGTCCAGTAATACCCCACCTTGACATCTGCAACACTTTCCCCCGGTTAATTCTTACAATGTCCAGTAATGCACCACCATGACATCTGCAACACTCTCGCGGTTAATCAGTACAAGTTCCAGTAATGCTCCGCCATGACATCTGCAACACAGTCGTGGTTAATCAATCCAAGTTCCAGTAATGCTCCACCATGACATCTGCAACACTGCCCCGGTTTATTAGTCCAAGGTATGTTAATGCCCCACCATGACATCTGCAACACTGTCTGGGAAAATTGGTACAGGGGTCTAGTTATACCACACCATAACATCTATAACACTGTCCGGTTAGTACTATAGGGTCAAGTAATGCCCCACCATGACATCTGCAACACTGTCCCGGTTAATCAGTACAAGGTCAGTAATGCCTCACCAACAATCTGCACCACTGTCTCGGTTAATCAGTACAATGTCGGTAATGCCCCACTATGACATCTACAGCATTGTCTTGATTAACCAGTACAAGTCTCGTAATGCCCCCACCATGACACCTCCCACACTTTTCAGTTAATTGGTACAAGGTCCAGTATGCCCGCCATGACAACTGCAACTCTTTCCCGGATAATTAGTACAAGGTCCTGTAATGCCCCACCATGAGATCTGAAACACTGTCCTGGTTAATTAGTACAAGTTCCTCCACTGCCCCGCCATGTTTTCTGCAACACTGTCCAAGTTAATTAGTACAAGGTCCAGTATTGCCACCATGACATCTGAAACACTGTCACGGTTAATCAGTACCAGGTCAGGTAAGACTCACCATTACATCTACAACACTTTCCGGTTAATTAGTACAAGGTCAGTAATGCCCTGCCTGACAGCTGCAACACAGTCCGGTTAATTAGTACAAGGTCCAGTAATGCCACACCATGACAACTGCAACACTGTCACGGTTAATCAGCACAAGGTCCAGTAATGCCACACCATGACAACTGCAACACTGTCACGGTTAATCAGCACAAGGTTCAATAATTCCCCGCCATGACATCTGCAAAACTGTCCCTGTTAATTAGTACAACGTTCAGTAATGCACCCCCATGACATCTGCAACACAGTCCCGATTAATCAGTACAAGATCCAGTAATGCCCCACCATGACATCTGCAAAACTGTCCCAGTTAATCAGTACAAGGTCAGTTATGCTTACCATGACATCACAACACTGTCCCAGTTAATCAGTACAAGGTCAGTAATGTCCCGACATGACATCTGCAACACTGTCCGGGTGAGTGGTACAAGGTATAGTAATGCCCCACCATGACAACTCCAACACTGTCCCAGTTAATCAGTACAGGGATCAGTAATGACCCACCATGACAACTGCAACACTGTCCTGGTTAATTAGTAGAAGGTTCAGTAATGCCCCACCAAGACATCTGCAACACTGTCCCATTAATCAGTACAAGGTCCAGTAATGCCCCACAATGACATCTGCAACACTGTCCCATTAATCAGTACAAGGTCCAGTAATGCCCCTCCATGACATCTGCAACACTGTCTTGGTTAATTAGTACAAGGTCCAGTAATGCTGAACAATGACAACTGCAACACTATCACAGTTAATTAGAACAAGGTTCAGTAATGCCCCGCCATGACATCTGCAAAAGTGTCCCTGTTAATTATTATAAGGTCCAGTAATGCACCACCATGACATCTGCAACACTGTCCCGGATAATTAGTACAAGGTCCAGTAATGCTCTGTCATGACATCTGCAACACTGTCCTGGTTATTTAGTACAAGGTCCAGTAATGCCGCGCCATGACATCTGCAACACTGTCCCATTAATCAGTACAAGGTCCAGTAATGCCCCACTGTGACAACTGCAACACTGTCCCAGTTAATCAGTACAAGGTCCAGTAATGCCCCACCATGACAACTGCAACATTGTCTTGGTTAATCAGTACAAGGTCCAGTAATGCCCCACAATGACATCTGCAACACTGTCCCATTAATCAGTACAAGGTCCAGTAATGCCCCTCCATGACATCTGCAACACTGTCTTGGTTAATTAGTACAAGGTCCAGTTATGCCCAACAATGACAACTGCAGCACTATCACAGTTAATTAGAACAAGGTTCAGTAATGCCCCTCCATGACATCTGCAAAAGTGTCCCTGTTAATTAGTACAAAGTCCAGTAATGCCCCACCATGACATCTGCAACACTGTCACGGTTAATCAGTACAAGGCCCAAGAATGCCCCACTGTGACAACTGCAACTCTGTCCTGGTTAATTAGTAGAAGGTTCAGTAATGCCCCACCAAGACATCTGCAACACTGTCCCATTAATCAGTACAAGGTCCAGTAATGCCCTCACAATGACATCTGCAACACTGTCCCATTAATCGAGTACAAGGTCCAGTAATGCCCTCCATGACATCTACAACACTGTCTTGGTTAATTAGTGCAAGGTCCAGTAATGCCTGACCAACAACTGCAACACTATCACAGTTAATTAGAAAAAGGTTCAGTAATGCCCGTCATGACATCTGCAAAAGTGTCCTATTATTATATTATAAGGTCAGTAATGACCACCATGACATCTGCAACACTGTCCGGATAATTATTACAAGGTCCAGTAATGCTCTGTCATGACATCTGCAACACTGTCCTGGTTATTTAGTACAAGGTCCAGTAATGCCCCGCCATGACATCTGCAACACTGTCCCATTAATCAGTACAAGGTCCAGTAATGCCCCACTGTGACAACTGCAACACTGTCCCAGTTAATCAGTACAAGGTCCAGTAATGCCCCACCATGACAACTGCAACATTGTCTTGGTTAATCAGTACAAGTTCAGTAATGCCCCACCATGACATCTGCAACACCATCCAGGTCAATAAGGAATAGGTCTGGTAATCCCCGCCATGACATCTGCAAAACTGTCCCTGTTAATTAGTACAACGTCCAGTAATGCCCCACCATGACATCTGCAACACTGTCCCGGTTAATCAGTACCAGGTCCGGTAATACTCCACCATGACATCTGCAAAACTGTCCCTATTAATTAGTACAAGGTCCAGTAATGCCCCGCCATGACATCTACAACACTGTCCGGGTTAATCAGAACAAAGTCCAGTAATGCCCCACATTGACAACTGCAACACTGTCCCAGTTAATCAGTACAAGGTCCAGTAATGCCCTGCCCTGACTTCTGCAAAACTGTCCGGGTTAATCAATACAATGTCCACTAATGCCCCGGAAAGACATCTGCAACACTGTCCCAGTTAATTAGTACAAGGTCCAGTGATGCCCCAACATAATAACTGCAACACTGTCCCAGTTAATCAGTACAAGGTACAGTAATGCTCATATGACATCTAAACACTGTCGGTTAATTAGTACAAGGTCCAGTAATGCTAACATAATAACTGCAACACTGTCCCAGTTAATCAGTACAAGGTTCAGTAATGCCCCACCATGACTACTGCAACACTGTCCTGGTAAATTAGTAGAAGTTCCAGTAATGCCCCACCAAGAAATCTGCAACACTGTCCCATTAATCAGTAAAAGGTCCAGTAATACCCCACCAAGACAACTGCAACACTGTGTCAATCAGCACAAGGTCCAGAAATGCCCCAGCATGACAGCTGCAACACCAGCTCTGTTAATTAGTACAAGGTCCAGTAATGCCCCACCATGACAACTGCAAAACAGTCTTGGTTAAATAGTACAAGGTCCTGTAATGCCCAACCATGACAACTGCAACACTGTCACAGTTAATTAGAACAAGGTTCAGTATTGCCCCACCATGACAACTGCAACACTGTCGGGTTAATTAGTAGAAGGTCCAGTAATGCCCCAACAAGACATCTGCAACACTGTCCCATTAATCAGTACAAGGTCCAGTAATGCCCCACCAAGACAACTGCAACTCTGGAGTTATTTAGCACTAGGTCCAGTACTGCCCACCATGACAACTGCAACACAGTCCTGGTTAATCAGTACAAGGTAAAATAATGCCACACCATGACTGCAGCACTGTCCATTAATCGAGTACAAGGTCCAGTAATGGCCCACCATGACAACTGCAACACTGTCTTGGTTAAATAGTACAAGGTCCTGTAATGCCCAACCATGACAACTGCAACACTGTCACAGTTAATTAGAACAAGGTTCAGTAATTCCCCACAATGACATCCACAAAACTGTTCCTGTTAATTAGTACAAAGTCCAGTAATGCCCCACCATGACATCTGCAACACTGTCCCGGTTAATCAGTACCAGGTCAGGTAAGACTCACCATTACATCAGCAACACTGTCCGGTTAAGTGGTACAAGGTCAGTAATGCCCTGCCATGACATCTGCAACACGGTCCGGTTAATTAGTACAAGGTCAGTAATACCACACCATGACAACTGCAGCACTGTCCGGTTACTCAGCACAGGTTCAGTAATGCCCACCATGACAACTGCAACACTGTCCTGGTTAATTAGTAGAAGTTCCAGTAATGCCCCACAAGACATCTGCAACAATGTCCCAATAATCAGTACAAGGTCAGTAATGCCCTGCCATGACATCTGCAACATTGTACCGGTTAATCAGAAAAAGGTCCAGTAATGCCCCATCATGACATCTGCAACACTGTCCCGGTTAATCAGCACAAGGTACAGTAATGCCCCACGATGACAACTGCAACACTGTCCTGGTTAATTAGTAGAAGTTCCAGTAATGCCCCACCAAGACATCTGCAACAATGTCCCAATAATCAGTACAAGGTCCAGTAATACCCCAACAAGACAACTGCAACACTGTGCCAGTTAATCAGCACAAGGTCCAGTAATGCCCCACCATGACAACTGCAATACTGTCCAGGTTAATTAGTACAAGGTCCAGTAATACCCCACCATGACATCTGCAACACTGTCCCATTAATCAGTACAAGGTCCAGTAATGCCCAAACGTGACAACTGCAACACTGTCACAGTTAATTAGAATGAGGTTCAGTAATGCCTCGTCATGACATCTGCAAAACTGTCCCTGTTAATTAGTACAAGGTCCTGTAATGAACCACCATGACATCTGCAACACTGTCCCGGTTAATCAGTACAAGGACCAGTAATGCACTGCCATGACATCTGCAACACTGTCGCAGTTATTTGGTACAAGGTTCAGTAATGCCCCGCCATGACATCTGCAACACTGTCCCGGTTAATCAGTACAAGTTCCAGTATTGTCCCGACATGACATCTGCAACACTGTCCCGGGTAATTAGTACAAGGTCTAGTAATGCCATACCATGACAACTGCAACACTGTCCTGGTTAATTAGTAGAATGTCCAGAAATGCCCCACCTAGACATCTGCAACACTGTCTCATTAATCAGTACAAGGTCCAGTAATGCCCCACCATGACAACTGCAACACTGTCCCAGTTAATCAGCACAAGGTCCAGTAATGCCCCACCATGACAACTGCAGCACTGTACTGGTTAATTAGTAGAAGGTCCACTAATGCCCCACCAAGACATCTGCAGACACTGTCCATTAATCATTACAAGGTCAGTGATGCCCCACCTTGACAACTGCAAACTGTCCTGGTTAATCAGTACCAGGTCGGTGAGACTCCACCATTACATCTGTAACACTGTCACAGTTAATTAGAACAAGGTTCAGTAATTCCCCGCCATGACATCTGCAAAACTGTCCCTGTTAATTAGTACAAGGTTCAGTAATGCACCCCCATGACATCTGCAACACAGTCCCGGTTAATCAGCACAAGTTCCAGTAATGCCCCGCCATGACATCTGCAACAATGTGCAGGTTAATTAGTACAAGGTCCAGTAATGCCCCGCCATGACATCTGTAACACTGTCCCAGTTAATTAGTACAAGGTCCAGTAATGCCCCACCATGACAACTGCAAAACTGTCCTGGTTAATTAGTACAAGGTCCAGTAATGCCCCACCATGACAACTGCAACACTGTCTTGGTTAAATAGTACAAGGTCCTGTGATGCCCAACCATGGCAACTGCTGCACTGTCACAGTTAATTAGAACAAGGTTCAATAATTCCTCGCCATGACATCTGCAAAACTGTCCCTGTTAATTAGTACAACGTTCAGTAATGCACCCCCATGACATCTGCAACACAGTCCCGGTTAATCAGTACAAGATCCAGTAATGCCCCACCATGACATCTGCAAAACTGTCCCAGTTAATCAGTACAAGGTCCAGTTATGCCCCACCATGACATCTACAACACTGTCCCAGTTAATCAGTACAAGGTCCAGTAATGTCCCGACATGACATCTGCAACACTGTCCCGGGTAATTAGTACAAGGTCTAGTAATGCCCCACCATGACAACTCCAACACTGTCCCAGTTAATCAGTACAGGGATCAGTAATGACCCACCATGACAACTGCAACACTGTCCTGGTTAATTAGTAGAAGGTTCAGTAATGCCCCACCAAGACATCTGCAACACTGTCCCATTAATCAGTACAAGGTCCAGTAATGCCCCACAATGACATCTGCAACACTGTCCCATTAATCAGTACAAGGTCCAGTAATGCCCCTCCATGACATCTGCAACACTGTCTTGGTTAATTAGTACAAGGTCCAGTAATGCCCAACAATGACAACTGCAACACTATCACAGTTAATTAGAACAAGGTTCAGTAATGCCCCGCCATGACATCTGCAAAAGTGTCCCTGTTAATTATTATAAGGTCCAGTAATGCACCACCATGACATCTGCAACACTGTCCCGGATAATTAGTACAAGGTCCAGTAATGCTCTGTCATGACATCTGCAACACTGTCCTGGTTATTTAGTACAAGGTCCAGTAATGCCGCGCCATGACATCTGCAACACTGTCCCATTAATCAGTACAAGGTCCTAATGCTGTGACAACTGCAACACTGTCCCAGTTAATCAGTACAAGGTCCAGTAATGCCCCACCATGACAACTGCAACATTGTCTTGGTTAATCAGTACAAGGTCCAGTAATGCCCCATAATGACATCTACAACACTGTCCCATTAATCAGTACAAGGTCCAGTAATGCCCCTCCATGACATCTGCAACACTGTCTTGGTTAATTAGTACAAGGTCCAGTAATGCCCAACATTGACAACTGCAACACTATCAAAGTTAATTAGAACAAGGTTCAGTAATGCCCCACCATGACATCTGCAAAAGTGTCCCTGTTAATTAGTACAAAGTCCAGTAATGCCCCACCATGACATCTGCAACACTGTCCCGGTTAATCAGTACAAGGTCCAGTAATGCCCCACTGTGACTACTGCAACACTGTCCTGGTTAATTAGTAGAAGGTTCAGTAATGCCCCACCAAGACATCTGCAACACTGTCCCATTAATCAGTACAAGGTCCAGTAATGCCCCACAATGACATCTGCAACACTGTCCCATTAATCAGTACAAGGTCCAGTAATGCCCCTCCATGACATCTGCAACACTGTCTTGGTTAATTAGTACAAGGTCCAGTAATGCCCAACAATGACAACTGCAACACTATCACAGTTAATTAGAACAAGGTTCAGTAATGCCCCGCCATGACATCTGCAAAAGTGTCCCTGTTAATTATTATAAGGTCCAGTAATGCACCACCATGACATCTGCAACACTGTCCCGGATAATTAGTACAAGGTCCAGTAATGCTCTGTCATGACATCTGCAACACTGTCCTGGTTATTTAGTACAAGGTCCAGTAATGCCCCGCCATGACATCTGCAACACTGTCCCATTAATCAGTACAAGGTCCAGTAATGCCCCACTGTGACAACTGCAACACTGTCCCAGTTAATCAGTACAAGGTCCAGTAATGCCCCACCATGACAACTGCAACATTGTCTTGGTTAATCAGTACAAGTTCAGTAATGCCCCACCATGACATCTGCAACACCATCCAGGTCAATAAGTAATAGGTCTGGTAATACCCCGCCATGACATCTGCAAAACTGTCCCTGTTAATTAGTACAACGTCCAGTAATGCCCCACCATGACATCTGCAACACTGTCCCGGTTAATCAGTACCAGGTCCGGTAATACTCCACCATGACATCTGCAAAACTGTCCCTATTAATTAGTACAAGGTCCAGTAATGCCCCGCCATGACATCTACAACACTGTCCCGGTTAATCAGAACAAAGTCCAGTAATGCCCCACATTGACAACTGCAACACTGTCCCAGTTAATCAGTACAAGGTCCAGTAATGCCCTGCCCTGACTTCTGCAAAACTGTCCGGGTTAATCAATACAATGTCCACTAATGCCCCGGAAAGACATCTGCAACACTGTCCCAGTTAATTAGTACAAGGTCCAGTAATGCCCCAACATAATAACTGCAACACTGTCCCAGTTAATCAGTACAAGGTACAGTAATGCTCCGCCATGACATCTACAACACTGTCCCGGTTAATTAGTACAAGGTCCAGTAATGCCCCAACATAATAACTGCAACACTGTCCCAGTTAATCAGTACAAGGTTCAGTAATGCCCCACCATGACTACTGCAACACTGTCCTGGTAAATTAGTAGAAGTTCCAGTAATGCCCCACCAAGAAATCTGCAACACTGTCCCATTAATCAGTACAAGGTCCAGTAATACCCACAAGACAACTGCAACACTGTGTCAATCAGCACAAGGTCCAGAAATGCCCCACCATGACAGCTGCAACACCAGCTCTGTTAATTAGTACAAGGTCCAGTAATGCCCCACCATGACAACTGCAAAACAGTCTTGGTTAAATAGTACAAGGGCCTGTAATGCCCAACCATGACAACTGCAACACTGTCACAGTTAATTAGAACAAGGTTCAGTATTGCCCCACCATGACAACTGCAACACTGTCCGGGTTAATTAGTAGAAGGTCCAGTAATGCCCCAACAAGACATCTGCAACACTGTCCCATTAATCAGTACAAGGTCCAGTAATGCCCCACCAAGACAACTGCAACTCTGACCCAGTTATTTAGCACTAGGTCCAGTACTGCCCCACCATGACAACTGCAACACTGTCCTGGTTAATCAGTACAAGGTAAAATAATGCCACACCATGACTTCTGCAGCACTGTCCCATTAATCAGTACAAGGTCCAGTATTGCCCCACCATGACAACTGCAACACTGTCTTGGTTAAATAGTACAAGGTCCTGTAATGCCCAACCATGACAACTGCAACACTGTCACAGTTAATTAGAACAAGGTTCAGTAATTCCCCACAATGACATCCACAAAACTGTTCCTGTTAATTAGTACAAAGTCCAGTAATGCACCACCATGACATCTGCAACACTGTCCCGGTTAATCAGTACCAGGTCAGGTAAGACTCCACCATTACATCTGCAACACTGTCCCGGTTAATTAGTACAAGGTCCAGTAATGCCCTGCCATGACATCTGCAACACAGTCCCGGTTAATTAGTACAAGGTCCAGTAATGCCACACCATGACAACTGCAACACTGTCCCGGTTAATCAGCACAAGGTTCAGTAATGCCCCACCATGACAACTGCAACACTGTCCTGGTTAATTAGTAGAAGTTCCAGTAATGCCCCACCAAGACATCTGCAACAATGTCCCAATAATCAGTACAAGGTCCAGTAATGCCCTGCCATGACATCTGCAACATTGTACCGGTTAATCAGAAAAAGGTCCAGTAATGCCCCATCATGACATCTGCAACACTGTCCCGGTTAATTAGTACAAAGTCCAGTTATGCCCTGCCATGACATCTGCAACACTGTCCCGGTTAATTAGTACAAGGTCCAGTAATGCCCTGCCATGACATTTGCAACACAGTCCCGGTTAATTAGTACAAGGTCCAGTAATGCCCCACCATGACAACTGCAACACTGTCCCAGTTAATCAGCAGAAGGTACAGTAATGCCCCACGATGACAACTGCAACACTGTCCTGGTTAATTAGTAGAAGTTCCAGTAATGCCCCACCAAGACATCTGCAACAATGTCCCAATAATCAGTACAAGGTCCAGTAATACCCCACCAAGACAACTGCAACACTGCTGCAGTTAATCAGCACAAGGTCCAGTAATGCCCCACCATGACAACTGCAATACTGTCCAGGTTAATTAGTACAAGGTCAGTAATACCCCACCATGACATCTGCAACTGTCCCATTAATCAGTACAAGGTCCAGTAATGCCCAAACGCGCAACTGCAACACTGTCACAGTTAATTAGAATGAGGTTCAGTAATGCCTCGTCATGACATCTACAAAACTGTCCTGTTAGTAGTACAAGGTCCTGTAATGAACCACCATGACATCTGCAGCACTGCCGGTTAATCAGTACAAGGACCAGTAATGCTGCCATGACATCTGCAACACTGTCGCAGTTATTTGGTACAAGGTTCAGTAATGCCCCGCCATGACATCTGCAACACTGTCCCAGTTAATCAGTACAAGTTCCAGTATTGTCCCGACATGACATCTGCAACACTGTCCCGGGTAATTAGTAGAAGGTCTAGTAATGCCATACCATGACAACTGCAACACTGTCCTGGTTAATTAGTAGAATGTCCAGAAATGCCCCACCTAGACATCTGCAACACTGTCTCATTAATCAGTACAAGGTCAGTAATGCTCTAACAGCAATGCAACACTGCTCCAGTTAATCAGCACAAGGTCAGTAATGCCCCACCATGACAACTGCAGCACTGTACTGGTTAAGTGGTAGAAGGTCCACTAATGCCCCACCAAGACATCTGCAACACTGTCCCATTAATCATTACAAGGTCCAGTGATCCCCACCTTGACAACTGCAAAACTGTCCTGGTTAATCAGTACCAGGTCCGTGAACTCCACCATTACATCTGCAACACTGATCGGTTAATTGGTACAAGGTCCAGTAATGCCCCGCCATGACATCTGCAACATTGTCCGGTTAATCAGAAAAAGGTCCAGTAATGCCCCATCATGACATCTGCAACACTGTCCCGGTCAATTAGTACAAGGTCCAGTTATGCCCCGCCATGACATCTACAACACTGTCCCGGTTAATTAGTACAAGGTCCAGTAATGCCCTGCCATGACATCTGCAACACAGTCCCGGTTAATTAGTACAAGGTCCAGTAATGCCCCACCATGACTTCTGCAACACTGTCCCAGTTAATCAGTACAAGGTCCAGTAATGTCCCACCATAACATCTGCAACACTGTCCCAGTTAATCAGTACAAGGTCCAGTAATACCCCACCTTGACATCTGCAACACTTTCCCGGTTAATTCTTACAATGTCCAGTAATGCACCACCATGACATCTGCAACACTCTCGCGGTTAATCAGTACAAGTTCCAGTAATGCTCCGCCATGACATCTACAACACAGTCGTGGTTAATCAATCCAAGTTCCAGTAATGCTCCACCATGACATCTGCAACACTGCCCCGGTTTATTAGTCCAAGGTATGTTATTGATGCCCACCATGACATCTGCAACACTGTCCGGGAAATTAGTACAGCAGGGTCTAGTTATGCCACACCATAACATCTATAACACTGTCCCGGTTAATTACTATAGGGTCAAGTAATGCCCCACCATGACATCTGCAACACTGTCCCGGTTAATCAGTACAAGGTCCAGTAATGCCTCACCAACACATCTGCACCACTGTCTCGGTTAATCAGTACAATGTCCGGTAATGCCCCACTATGACATCTGCAACATTGTCTTGATTAACCAGTACAAGGTCTCATAATGCCCCCACCATGACACCTGCCACACTTTTCAGTTAATTGGTACAAGGTCCAGTGATAATGCCCCATCGACAACTGCAACTCTTTCCGGATAATTAGTACAAGGTCCTGTATTGCCCCACCATGAGGATCTGAAACACTGTCTGGTTAATTAGTACAAGTTCCTCCACTGCCCGCCATGTTTTCTGCAACACTGTCCAAGTTAATTAGTACAAGGTCCAGTAATGCCCCACCATGACATCTGAAACACTGTCACGGTTAATCAGTACCAGGTCAGGTAAGACTCACCATTACATCCACCTTTCCTCTCGGTTAATTAGTAAAGGTCCAGTAATGCCCTGCCATGACAGCTGCAACACAGTCCCGGTTAATTAGTACAAGCCAGTAATGCCACTGTACAACTGCAACATCATCACGGTTAATCAGCACAAGGTCAGTAATGCCACCCATGACAACTGCAACACTGTCACGGTTAATCAGCACAAGGTTCAATAATTCCCGCCATGACATCTGCAAAGCTGTCCCTGTTAATTAGTACAGCGTTCAGTAATGCACCCCATGACATCACTGCAACAGTCGATTAATCAGTACAAGATCAGTAATGCCCCACCATGACATCTGCAAAACTGTCCCAGTTAATCAGTACAAGGTCCAGTTACCTTACCATGAGCATCACAACACTGTCCCAGTTAATCAGTACAAGGTCCAGTAATGTCCCGACATGACATCTGCAACACTGTCGGGTAAGTGGTACAAGGTATAGTAATGCCCACTGTGACAACTCAACACTGTCCCAGTTAATCAGTACAGGGATCAGTAATGACCCACCATGACAACTGCAACACTGTCCTGGTTAATTAGTAGAAGGTCCAGTAATGCCCCACCAAGACATCTGCCACACTGTCCCATTAATCAGTACAAGGTCCAGTAATGCCCCACAATGACATCTGCAACACTGTCCCATTAATCAGTACAAGGTCCAGTAATGCCCCTTCATGACAACTGCAACACTGTCTTGGTTAATTAGTACAAGGTCCAGTAATGCCCAACCATGACAACTGCAACACTGTCACAGTTAATTAGAACAAGGTTCAGTAATGCCCGCCATGACATCTGCAAAAGTGTCCCTATTAGTATATAAGGTCAGTAATGCACCACCATGACATCTGCAACACTGTCCCGGATAATTAGTACAAGGTCCAGTAATGCTCTGTCATGACATCTGCAACACTGTCCTGGTTATTTAGTACAAGGTCCAGTAATGCCGCCATGACATCTGCAACACTGTCCCATTAATCAGTACAAGGTCCAGTAATGCCCCACTGTGACAACTGCAACACTGTCCCAGTTAATCAGTACAAGGTCCAGTAATGCCCCACCATGACAACTGCAACATTGTCTTGGTTAATCAGTACAAGGTCCAGTAATGCCCCACAATGACATCTGCAACACTGTCCCATTAATCAGTACAAGGTCCAGTAATGCCCCTCCATGACATCTGCAACACTGTCTTGGTTAATTAGTACAAGGTCCAGTTATGCCCAACAATGACAACTGCAGCACTATCACAGTTAATTAGAACAAGGTTCAGTAATGCCCCTCCATGACATCTGCAAAAGTGTCCTATTAATTAGTACAAAGTCCAGTAATGCCCCACCATGACATCTGCAACACTGTCACGGTTAATCAGTACAAGGCCCAGGAATGCCCCACTGTGACAACTGCAACTCTGTCCTGGTTAATTAGTAGAAGGTTCAGTAATGCCCCACCAAGACATCTGCAACACTGTCCCATTAATCAGTACAAGGTCCAGTAATGCCCCACAATGACATCTGCAACACTGTCCCATTAATCAGTACAAGGTCCAGTAATGCCCCTCCATGACATCTGCAACACTGTCTTGGTTAATTAGTACAAGGTCCAGTAATGCCCCACAATGACAACTGCAACACTATCACAGTTAATTAGAAAAGGTTCAGTAATGCCCCGCCATGACATCTGCAAAAGTGTCCCTGTTAATTATTATAAGGTCCAGTAATGCACCACCATGACATCTGCAACACTGTCCCGGATAATTATTACAAGGTCCAGTAATGCTCTGTCATGACATCTGCAACACTGTCCTGGTTATTTAGTACAAGGTCCAGTAATGCCCCGCCATGACATCTGCAACACTGTCCCATTAATCAGTACAAGGTCCAGTAATGCCCCACTGTGACAACTGCAACACTGTCCCAGTTAATCAGTACAAGGTCCAGTAATGCCGCACCATGACAACTGCAACATTGTCTTGGTTAATCAGTACAAGTTCCAGTAATGCCCCACCATGACATCTGCAACACCATCCAGGTCAATAAGTAATAGGTCTGGTAATACCCCGCCATGACATCTGCAAAACTGTCCCTGTTAATTAGTACAACGTCCAGTAATGCCCCACCATGACATCTGCAACACTGTCCCGGTTAATCAGTACCAGGTCCGGTAATACTCCACCATGACATCTGCAAAACTGTCCCTATTAATTAGTACAAGGTCCAGTAATGCCCCGCCATGACATCTACAACACTGTCCGGGTTAATCAGAACAAAGTCCAGTAATGCCCCACATTGACAACTGCAACACTGTCCCAGTTAATCAGTACAAGGTCCAGTAATGCCCTGCCCTGACTTCTGCAAAACTGTCCGGGTTAATCAATACAATGTCCACTAATGCCCCGGAAAGACATCTGCAACACTGTCCCAGTTAATTAGTACAAGGTCCAGTAATGCCCCAACATAATAACTGCAACACTGTCCCAGTTAATCAGTACAAGGTACAGTAATGCTCACCATGACATCTACAACACTGTCCCGGTTAATTAGTACAAGGTCCAGTAATGCCCCAACATAATAACTGCAACACTGTCCCAGTTAATCAGTACAAGGTTCAGTAATGCCCCACCATGACTACTGCAACACTGTCCTGGTAAATTAGTAGAAGTTCCAGTAATGCCCCACCAAGAAATCTGCAACACTGTCCCATTAATCAGTACAAGGTCCAGTAATACCCCACCAAGACAACTGCAACACTGTGTCAATCAGCACAAGGTCCAGAAATGCCCCACCATGACAGCTGCAACACCAGCTCTGTTAATTAGTACAAGGTCCAGTAATGCCCCACCATGACAACTGCAAAACAGTCTTGGTTAAATAGTACAAGGTCCTGTAATGCCCAACCATGACAACTGCAACACTGTCACAGTTAATTAGAACAAGGTTCAGTATTGCCCCACCATGACAACTGCAACACTGTCCGGGTTAATTAGTAGAAGGTCCAGTAATGCCCCACCAAGACATCTCACCTTTGTCCCATTAATCAGTACAAGGTCCAGTAATGCCCCACAAGACAACTGCAACTCTGACCCAGTTATTTAGCACTGGGTCCAGTACTGCCCCACCATGACAACTGCAACACAGTCCTGGTTAATCAGTACAAGGTAAAATAATGCCACACCATGACTACTGCAGCACTGTCCCATTAATCAGTACAAAGGTCAAGTAATGGCCTACGCCAGCAACTGCAACAGTCTTGGTTAAATAGTAAAGGTCCTGTAATGCCCAACCATGACAACTGCAACACTGTCACAGTTAATTAGAACAAGGTTCAGTAATTCCCCACAATGACATCCACAAAACTGTTCCTGTTAATTAGTACAAAGTCCAGTAATGCCCCACCATGACATCTGCAACACTGTCCCGGTTAATCAGTACCAGGTCAGGTAAGACTCCACCATTACATCAGCAACACTGTCCCGGTTAATTAGTACAAGGTCCAGTAATGCCCTGCCATGACATCTGCAACACAGTCCCGGTTAATTAGTACAAGGTCCAGTAATACCACACCATGACAACTGCAGCACTGTCCCGGTTACTCAGCACAAGGTTCAGTAATGCCCCACCATGACAACTGCAACACTGTCCTGGTTAATTAGTAGAAGTTCCAGTAATGCCCCACCAAGACATCTGCAACAATGTCCCAATAATCAGTACAAGGTCCAGTAATGCCCTGCCATGACATCTGCAACATTGTACCGGTTAATCAGAAAAAGGTCCAGTAATGCCCCATCATGACATCTGCAACACTGTCCCGGTTAATCAGCACAAGGTACAGTAATGCCCCACGATGACAACTGCAACACTGTCCTGGTTAATTAGTAGAAGTTCCAGTAATGCCCCACCAAGACATCTGCAACAATGTCCCAATAATCAGTACAAGGTCCAGTAATACCCCACCAAGACAACTGCAACACTGTGCCAGTTAATCAGCACAAGGTCCAGTAATGCCCCACCATGACAACTGCAATACTGTCCAGGTTAATTAGTACAAGGTCCAGTAATACCCCACCATGACATCTGCAACACTGTCCCATTAATCAGTACAAGGTCCAGTAATGCCCAAACGTGACAACTGCAACACTGTCACAGTTAATTAGAATAAGGTTCAGTAATGCCTCGTCATGACATCTGCAAAACTGTCCCTGTTAATTAGTACAAGGTCCTGTAATGAACCACCATGACATCTAGCAACACTGTCCGGTTAATCAGTACAAGGACCAGTAATGCACTGCCATGACATCACAACACTATCGCCAGTTATTTGGTACAAGGTTCAGTAATGCCCCGCCATGACATCTGCAACACTGTCCCGGTTAATCAGTACAAGTTCCAGTATTGTCCCGACATGACATCTGCAACACTGTCCCGGGTAATTAGTGCAAGGTCTAGTAATGCCATACCATGACAACTGCAACACTGTCCTGGTTAATTAGTAGAATGTCCAGAAATGCCCCACCTAGACATCTGCAACACTGTCTCATTAATCAGTACAAGGTCCAGTAATGCCCCACCATGACAACTGCAACACTGTCCCAGTTAATCAGCACAAGGTCCAGTAATGCCCCACCATGACAACTGCAGCACTGTACTGGTTAATTAGTAGAAGGTCCACTAATGCCCCACCAAGACATCTGCAACACTGTCCCATTAATCATTACAAGGTCCAGTGATGCCCCACCTTGACAACTGCAAAACTGTCCTGGTTAATCAGTACCAGGTCCGGTAAGACTCCACCATTACATCTGCAACACTGTCACGGTTAATTAGTACAAGGTCCAGTAATGCCCCGCCATGACATCTGCAACATTGTACCGGTTAATCAGAAAAAGGTCCAGTAATGCCCCATCAGGACATCTGCAACACTGTCCCGGTTAATTAGTACAAGGTCCAGTTATGCCCCGCCATGACATCTACAACACTGTCCCGGTTAATTAGTACAAGGTCCAGTAATGCCATGCCATGACATCTGCAACACAGTCCCGGTTAATTAGTACAAGGTCCAGTAATGCCCCACCATGACTTCTGCAACACTGTCCCAGTTAATCAGTACAAGGTCCAGTAATGTCCCACCGTAACATCTGCAACACTGTCCCAGTTAATCAGTACAAGGTCCAGTAATACCCCACCTTTACATCTGCAACACTTTCCCGGTTAATTCTTACAATGTCCAGTAATGCACCACCATGACATCTGCAACACTCTCGCGGTTAATCAATCCAAGTTCCAGTTATGCTCCACCATGACATCTGCAACACTGCCCCGGTTTATTAGTCCAAGGTATGTTAATGCCCCACCATGACATCTGCAACACTGTCCGGGAAAATTAGTACAGGGTCTAGTTACGCCCCACCATAACATCTATAACACTGTCCCGGTTAATTACTATAGGGTCAAGTAATGCCCCACCATGACATCTGCAACACTGTCCCGGTTAATCAGTACAAGGTCCAGTAATGCCTCACCAACACATCTGCACCACTGTCTCGGTTAATCAGTACAATGTCCGGTAATGCCCCACTATGACTTCTGCAACATTGTCTTGATTAACCAGTTCAAGGTCTCGTAATGCCCCCACCATAACACCTGCCACACTTTTTCAGTTAATTAGTACAAGGTCCAGTAATGCCCCGACATGACAACTGCAACTCTTTCCCGGATAATTAGTACAAGGTCCTGTAATGCCCCACCATGAGATCTGAAACACTGTCCTGGTTAATTAGTACAAGTTCCTCCACTGCCCCGCCATGTTTTCTGCAACACTGTCCAAGTTAATTAGTACAAAGGTCAAGTAATGCCCTATGACATCTGAGCAAACACTGTCACAGTTAATAATTACGGTCCAATGTGCCCCTTGAGGACATCTGCAATACTGTCCCAGTTAATTAGTTCAAGGTCCGGTAATACCCCGCCATGACATCTGCAAACCTGTCCCGGTTAATCAGTTCAAGGTCCAGTAATGCCCCGCCATGACAACTGCAACACTGTCCCAGTTAATTAGTACAAGGTCCAGTAATGCCCCCGCCATGACATCTGTAACACTGTCCCGGTTAATCAATACAAGGTCCATTAATGCGCCACCATGACATCAGCAACACTGTCTCGGTTAATCAGTGCAAGTTCCAGTAATGCTCCGCCATGACATCTGCAACACAGTCGTGGTTAATCAATACAAGGTCCAGTAATGCTCCGCCATGACATCTGAAACAATGTCCTGGTTAATTAGTACAAGGTCAGTTAGTGCACCTCTATGACATCTGCAACACTGTCCCGGATAATTAGTACAGGGTCTAGTAATGCCCCACCTTAACATCTATAACACTGACCCATTAACTACAACAGGGTCCAGTAATGCCCCACCATGACATCTGCAACTCTGTCCCGGTTAATCAGTACAAGGTCAAGTAAAGTCCCACCAACACATCTGCAACAGTATCTCGGTTAATCAGTATAAGGTCCGGTAATGCCCAACTATGACTTCTGCAACACTGTCCTGGTTAATCCGTAGAAGGTCTCGTAATGCCCCCCTTCATGACACCTGCAACACTATCCCAGTTAATTACTACAAGGTCCAGTAATGCTTCTCCATGATTTCTGAAAACTGTCCCTGTTAATTAGTACAATCTCCAGTAATGCCCCACAATGATATGTGCAACACTGTCCCGGTTAATCAGAAAAAGGTCCAGTAATGCCCCATCATGACTTCAGCAACACTGTCCCGGTTAATTAGTACAAGGTCCAGTTTTGCCCCACCATGACATCTACAACACTGTCCCGGTTAATTAGTACAAGGTCCAGTAATGCCCTGCCATGACATCTGCAACACTGTCCCGGTTAATTAGTACAAGGTCCAGTAATGCCCCACCATGACTTCTGCAACACTGTCCCAGTTAATCAGTACAAGGTCCAGTAAAGTCCCACCGTAACATCTGCAACACTGTCCCAGTTAATCAGTACAAGGTCCAGTAATACCCCACCTTGACATCTGCAACACTTTCCCGGTTAATTCTTACAATGTCCAGTAATGCACCACCATGACATCTGCAACACAGTCGTGGTTAATCAATCAAAGATCCAGTAATGCTCCACCATGACATCTGCAACACTGCCCCGGTTTATTAGTCCAAGATATGTTAATGCCCCACCATGTCATCTACAACACTGTCCGGGAAAATTAGTACAGGGTCTAGTTATGCCCCACCATAACATCTATAACACTATCCCGGTTAATTACTATAGGGTCAAGTAATGCCCCACCATGACATCTGCAACACTGTCCCAGTTAATCAGTACAAGGTCCAGTAATGCCTCACCAACACATCTGCACCACTGTCTCGGTTAATCAGTATAATGTCCAGTAATGCCCCACTATGACTTCTGCAACATTGTCTTGATTAACCAGTACAAGGTCTCGTAATGCCCCCACCATGACACCTGCCACACTTTTCAGTTAATTAGTACAAGGTCCAGTAATGCCCGCCATGACAACTGCAACTCTTTCCCGGATAATTAGTACAAGGTCCTGTAATGCCCCACCATGAGATCTGAAACACTGTCCTGGTTAATTAGTACAAGTTCCTCCACTGCCCCGCCATGTTTTCTGCAACACTGTCCAAGTTAATTTGTACAAGGTCCAGTAATGCCCCACCATGACATCTGAAACACTGTCACAGTTAATAATTACACGGTCCAGTAATGCCCCGCCAGGACATCTGCAATACTGTCCCAGTTAATTAGTTCAAGGTCCGGTAATACCCCGCCATGACATCTGCAAACCTGTCCCAGTTAATCAGTTCAAGGTCCAGTAATGCCCCGCCATGACAACTGCAACACTGTCCCAGTTAATTAGTACAAGGTCCAGTAATGCCCCGCCATGACATCTGTAACACTGTCCCGGTTAATCAATACAAGGTCCATTAATGCGCCACCATGACATCAGCAACACTGTCTCGGTTAATCAGTGCAAGTTCCAGTAATGCTCCGCCATGACATCTGCAACCCAGTCGTGGTTAATCAATACAAGGTCCAGTAATGCTCCGCCATGACATCTGAAACAATGTCCTGGTTAATTAGTACAAGGTCAAGTAAAGTCCCACCAACACATCTGCAACAGTATCTCGGTTAATCAGTATAAGGTCCGGTAATGCCCAACTATGACTTCTGCAACACTGTCCTGGTTAATCCGTAGAAGGTCTCGTAATGCCCCCTTCATGACACCTGCAACACTATCCCAGTTAATTACTACAAGGTCCAGTAATGCTTCTCCATTATTTCTGAAAACTGTCCCTTTTAATTAGTACAATCTCCAGTAATGCCTAACAATAATATGTGCAACACTGTCCCGGTTAATCAATATAAGGCTCTGTAAAGCCCCGCCATGACTTCAGCAACACTGTCCCGGTTAATCTATATAAGGTCCAATAATGCCTCCCCATGACTTCTGCAACATTGTCCTGGTTAATTAGTACAAGGTCCAGTAATGCCCTGCCATGACTTCTGCAACACTGTCCTGGTTAATTAGTACAAGGTCCAGAAATGCACCACCATGACATCTGTAACATTGTACCGGTTAATCAGAAAAAGGTCCAGTAATGCCCCATCATGACATCTGCAACACTGTCCCAGTTAATTAGTACAAGGTCCAGTTATGCCCCGCCATGACATCTACAACACTGTCCCGGTTAATTAGTACAAGGTCCAGTAATGCCCCACCATGACTTCTGCATCACTGTCCCAGTTAATCAGTACAAGGTCCAGTAATGTCCCACCGTAACATCTGCAACACTGTCCCAGTTAATCAGTACAAGGTCCAGTAATACCCCACCTTGACATCTTCAACACTTTCCTGGTTAATTCTTACAATGTCCAGTAATGCTCCACCATGACATCTGCAACACAGTCGTGGTTAATCAATCCAAGTTCCAGTAATGCTCCACCATGACATCTGCAACACAGTCATGGTTAATCAATCCAAGTTCCAGTAATGCTCCACCATGACATCTGCAACACTGCCCCGGTTTATTAGTCCAAGGTATGTTAATGCCCCACCATGACATCTGCAACACTGTCCGGGATAATTAGTACAGGGTCTAGTTATGCCCCACCATAACATCTATAACACTGTCCCGGTTAATTACTATAGGGTCAAGTAATGCCCCACCATGACATCTGCAACACTGTCCCGGTTAATCAGTACAAGGACCAGTAATGCACTGCCATGACATCTGCAACACTGTCGCAGTTATTTGGTACAAGGTTCAGTAATGCCCCGCCATGACATCTGCAACACTGTCCCAGTTAATCAGTACAAGTTCCAGTATTGTCCCGACATGACATCTGCAACACTGTCCCGGGGAATTAGTACAAGTCTAGTAATGCCATACCATGACAACTGCAACACTGTCCTGGTTAATTAGTAGAATGTCCAGAAATGCCCCACCTTGACATCTGCAACACTGTCTCATTAATCAGTACAAGGTCCAGTAATGCCCCACCATGACAACTGCAACACTGTCCCAGTTAATCAGCACAAGGTCCAGTAATGCCCCACCATGACAACTGCAGCACTGTGCTGGTTAATTAGTAGAAGGTCCACTAATGCCCCACCAAGACATCTGCAACACTGTCCCATTAATCATTACAAGGTCCAGTGATGCCCCACCTTGACAACTGCAAAACTGTCCTGGTTAATCAGTACCAGGTCCAGTAAGACTCCACCATTACATCTGCAACACTGTCCCGGTTAATTAGTACAAGATCCAGTAATGCCCCGCCATGACATCTGCAACATTGTACCGGTTAATCAGAAAAAGGTCCAGTAATGCCCCATCATGACATCTGCAACACTGTCCCGATTAATTAGTACAAGGTCCAGTTATGCCCCGCCATGACATCTACAACACTGTCCCGCTTAATTAGTACAAGGTCCAGTAATGCCCTGCCATGACATCTGCAACACAGTCCCGGTTAATTAGTGCAAGGTCCAGTAATGCCCCACCATGACTTCTGCAACACTGTCCCAGTTAATCAGTACAAGGTCCAGTAATGTCCCACCGTAACATCTGCAACACTGTCCCAGTTAATCAGTACAAGGTCCAGTAATACCCCACCTTGACATCTGCAACACTTTCCCGGTTAATTCTTACAATGTCCAGTAATGCACCACCATGACATCTGCAACACTCTCGCGGTTAATCAGTACAAGTTCCAGTAATGCTCCGCCATGACATCTGCAACACAGTCGTGGTTAATCAATCCCAAGTTCCAGTAATGCTCCACCATGACATCTGCAACACTGCCCCGGTTTATTAGTCCAAGATATGTTAATGCCCCACCATGACATCTGCAACACTGTCCGGGAAAATTAGTGCAGGGTCTAGTTATGCCACACCATAACATCTATAACACTGTCCCGGTTAATTACTATAGGGTCAAGTAATGCCCCACCATGACATCTGCAACACTGTCCCAGTTAATCAGTACAAGGTCCAGTAATGCCTCACCAACACATCTGCACCACTGTCTCGGTTAATCAGTACAATGTCCGGTAATGCCCCCACTATGACTTCTGCAACATTGTCTTGATTAACCAGTACAAGGTCTCGTAATGCCCCCACCATGACACCTGCCACACTTTTTCAGTTAATTAGTACAAGGTCCAGTAATGCCCCGCCATGACAACTGCAACTCTTTCCCGGATAATTAGTACAAGGTCCTGTAATGCCCCACCATGAGATCTGAAACACTGTCCTGGTTAATTAGTACAAGTTCCTCCACTGCCCCGCCATGTTTTCTGCAACACTGTCCAAGTTAATTAGTACAAGGTCCAGTAATGCCCCACCATGACATCTGAAACACTGTCACAGTTAATAATTACATGGTCCAGTAATGCCCCGCCAGGACATCTGCAATACTGTCCCAGTTAATTAGTTCAAGGTCCGGTAATACCCCGCCATGACATCTGCAAACCTGTCCCGGTTAATCAGTTCAAGGTCCAGTAATGCCCCGCCATGACAACTGCAACACTGTCCCAGTTAATTAGTACAAGGTCCAGTAATGCCCCGCCATGACATCTGTAACACTGTCCCGGTTAATCAATACAAGGTCCATTAATGCGCCACCATGACATCAGCAACACTGTCTCGGTTAATCAGTGCAAGTTCCAGTAATGCTCCGCCATGACATCTGCAACACAGTCGTGGTTAATCAATACAAGGTCCAGTAATGCTCCGCCATGACATCTGAAACAATGTCCTGGTTAATTAGTACAAGGTCAGTTAGTGCACCTCTATGACATCTGCAACACTGTCCCGGATAATTAGTACAGGGTCTAGTAATGCCCCACCTTAACATCTATAACACTGACCCATTAACTACAACAGGGTCCAGTAATGCCCCACCATGACATCTGCAACTCTGTCCCGGTTAATCAGTACAAGGTCAAGTAAAGTCCCACCAACACATCTGCAACAGTATCTCGGTTAATCAGTATAAGGTCCGGTAGTGCCCAACTATGACTTCTGCAACACTGTCCTGGTTAATCCGTAGAAGATCTCGTAATGCCCCCTTCATGACACCTGCAACACTATCCCAGTTAATTACTACAAGGTCCAGTAATGCTTCTCCATGATTTCTGAAAACTGTCCCTGTTAATTAGTACAATCTCCAGTAATGCCCCACAATGATATGTGCAACACTGTCCCGGCTAATCAATATAAGGCTCTGTAAAGCCCCGCCATGACTTCAGCAACACTGTCCCGGTTAATCTATACAAGGTCCAATAATGCCTCCCCATGACTTCTGCAACATTGTCCTGGTTAATTAGTGCAAGGTCCAGTAATGCCCTGCCATGACTTCTGCAACACTGTCCTGGTTAATTAGTACAAGGTCCAGTAATGCACCACCATGACATCTGCAACATTGTAGCGGTTAATCAGAAAAAGGTCCAGTAATGCCACATCATGACATCTGCAACACTGTCCCAGTTAATTAGTACAAGGTCCAGTTATGCCCCGCCATGACATCTACAACACTGTCCCGGTTAATTAGTACAAGGTCCAGTAATGCCCTGCCATGACATCTGCAACACAGTCCCGGTTAATTAGTACAAGGTCCAGTAATGCCCCACCATGACTTCTGCAACACTGTCCCAGTTAATCAGTACAAGGTCCAGTAATGTCCCACCGTAACATCTGCAACACTGTCCCAGTTAATCAGTACAAGGTCCAGTAATACCCCACCTTGACATCTTCAACACTTTCCTGGTTAATTCTTACAATGTCCAGTAATGCACCACCATGACATCTGCAACACTCTCGCGGTTAATCAGTACAAGTTCCAGTAATGCTCCACCATGACATCTGCAACACAGTCGTGGTTAATCAATCCAAGTTCCAGTAATGCTCCACCATGACATCTGCAACACTGCCCCGGTTTATTAGTCCAAGGTATGTTAATGCCCCACCATGACATCTGCAACACTCTCCGGGAAAATTAGTACAGGGTCTAGTTATGCCCCACCATAACATCTATAACACTGTCCCGGTTAATTACTATAGGGTCAAGTAATGCCCCACCATGACATCTGCAACACTGTCCCGGTTAATCAGTACAAGGTCCAGTAATGCCTCACCAACACATCTGCACCACTGTCTCGGTTAATCAGTACAATGTCCGGTAATGCCCCACTATGACTTCTGCAACATTGTCCTGATTAACCAGTACAAGGTCTCGTAATGCCCCCACCATGACACCTGCCACACTTTTTCAGTTAATTAGTACAAGGTCCAGTAATGCCCCGCCATGACAACTGCAACTCTTTCCCGGATAATTAGTACAAGATCCTGTAATGCCCCACCATGAGATCTGAAACACTGTCCTGGTTAATTATTACAAGTTCCTCCACTGCCCCGCCATGTTTTCTGCAACACTGTCCCGGTTAATTAGTACTAGGTCTAGTAATGCCCCATCATGACATTTGCAACACTGTCCCGGTCAATTAGTACACACCATGACATCTGTAACACTGTACCAGTTAATCAGTACAAGATTCAGCAATGTCCCACCATGACATCTGCATTACTGTCCCACTTAATCAGTCCAAGGTCCAGTAATGCCCCACCGTGACATGTGCAACACAGTCCCTATTAATTAGTACTAAGTCCAGTAATGCTCCACCAAGACATCTGCAGCACTGTCACAGTTAATAAGTATTAGTAGTAAATCATTTTTTATTCACAAATAAATAATTGGAGACATTTACTTCAGCATAGCTCATTTTCAAGGAAGTTCCAAATTTGGTTAAGAAAATTCCACATAAATAAACAATACCACAGGATTAATAGAAAATTACTACAAGACAGCAAGTAATACAAATAATTAACAATTCCAAAAAAACATATAACAAATAGACTTCAGAATGTTAAACAATTGTTACATGGTATACTCTTATCTAGTGCAAACATATGCCATTTCTTTTGATCATCAGTGTCATGTTTAGTTTTATTGCATCTTAGAGCTGGAGGAGATCTGTTCAATGGCTAACACCCCAGGCAAGTACAGAAGATCTATGTATCCTTAGATTACATTTATGCGGTACAAATTGAGCTCCAGTTGAGGTCCTATGGGTTTTCTTAGTCTTCCTAACCTCAAATAAATCAGTAATATAACTAGGTACTTTCGTATGCCAGACTTTCATCATGAATTGAAGGAGATGAAAATCTCTACTCCTATAGGGCTAATCCAGTCCAATTCCTTAAAAAGAAAGCACCTATGTGTTCTATAGGGGGCATCTAAGAGAAAAATTGCCAATCTGTGGAAACCTTAGTCTACACTACTTGTATACTTTTCTAAGGCTCCTGCATAGAGTAGATCACCGTAATCCAACACAGCGAGTATCAAAGAGTTAACTACAATCAAGCGAATATCCCTGGACATAAACTTTTTATATCTATACAATACACCTATTTTTCTATTAATGTTCTTTATAAGGGAATTTATGTAGATATCCCACCCCAAACTAGCGTCTAACCAGACCCCAAGATATTTATATGAGTCCACCTGCTTGATGGCAATACCATCCACAGTATGAATATGCAGGTGCAAATCTTTTTTAATTATTATTAATTTTAAACAGCAAAATTGTGTTTTATTGGTATTTACAATAAGGTGATTTGTTTTAAAAATTAAGGAATTTCATCAAAAGCCAACAGCAGTCTCTCATTTATAGATTCTACATAATCTCCCTCAACATACAGCAGTTTCATCAGCATACATATGACACTGGGCTGATGTGGATGCAACCTAAAATCATTCATGTAAACATTCAATAATAAGGCCCCAGAATCGAACCCTGTGGTACTCCATTATTTATTACCAAAATCTTAGCTTTTAATTAGTACAAGGTCCAGTAATGCACCACCATGACAACTGCAACACTGTGAAGGTTAATAAGAACAAGGTTTAGTAATGCCCCACTATGACAACTGCAACACTGTCCCAGTTAATCAGTACAAGGTCCAGTAATGCCCCACCATGACAGCTGCAACATTGTGATGGTGAATTAGTACAAGGTCCAGTAATGCCCCGCCATGACATCTGCAACATTGTACCGGTTAATCAGAAAAAGATCCAGTAATGCCCCATCATGACATCTGCAACACTGTCCCGGTTAATTAGTACAAGGTCCAGTAATGCCCCACCATGACATCTACAACACTGTCCCGGTTAACCAATACAAGGTCCAGTAATGCCCAGCCACACCTTCTGCAACACTGTCCTGGTTAATTAGTACTAGGTCTAGTAATGCTCCACCATGACATCTGCAACACTGTCCGGTTAATCAGTATAAGGTCCCCTAATGCCTCATCATGACATCTGCAACATTTTCCCAGATAATTAGTACAAGGTCCAGTAATACCCTGCCATGACATCTGCAACACTGTCCCAGTTAATTAGTACAAGGTCCAGTAATGCCTCAACATGACATCTGCAACATTGTCCCAGATAATCAGTATAAGGTCTCTCAATGCCCCGCCCAGACATCTGTAACACTGTCTTGGTTAATTAGTACTGGGTCCAGTAATGCCCCACCATGACATCTGTAACACTGTCCCTGATAATCAGTACAAGGTCTGGTAATGCCCTGCCAAGACATCTGTAACACAGTCACCGTTAATCAATACAAGGTCCAGTAATTCTCCACCATGACATTTGCATCACTGCCACAGTTAATCTTTACAAGGTCCAGTAATGCCCCGCCATGACATGTGCAATTACTGTCTCTGTTAATTAGTTCAAGGTCTGTAATGCCCAACCATGACATCTGGAACACTGTACCAGTTAATTAGTACAGGGTCCAGTAATGCCCCATCATGACATTTGCAACACTGTCCCGGTCAATTAGTACACACCATGACATCTGTAACACTGTACCAGTTAATCAGTACAAGATTCAGCAATGTCCCACCATGACATCTGCATTACTGTCCCACTTAATCAGTCCAAGGTCCAGTAATGCCCCACCGTGACATGAGCAACAAAGTCCCTATTAATTAGTACTAAGTCCAGTAATGCTCCACCAAGACATCTGCAGCACTGTCACAGTTAATAAGTATTAGTAGTAAATCATTTTTTTATTCACAAATAAATAATTGGAGACATTTACTTTAGCATAGCTCATTTTCAAGGAAGTTCCAAATTTGGTTAAGAAAATTCCACAGAAATAAACAATACCACAGGATTAATAGAAAATTACTACAAGACAGCAAGTAATACAAATAATTAACAATTCCAAAAAAACATATAACAAATAGACTTCAGAGTGTTAAACAATTGTTACATGGTATACTCTTATCTAGTGCAAACATATGCCATTTCTTTTGTTCAACAGTGTGATGTTTAGTTTTATTGCATCTTAGAGCTGGAGGAGATCTGTTCAATGGCTAACACCCCAGGCAAGTACAGAAGATCTATGAATCTTTAGATTACATTTATGCGGTACAAATTGAGCTCCAGTTGAGGTCCTATGGGTTTTCTTAGTCTTCCTAACCTCAAATAAATCAGTAATATAACTAGGTACTTTCGTATGCCAGACTTTCATCATGAATTGAAGGAGATGTAAATCTCTACTCCTATAGGGCTAATCCAGTCCAATTCCTTAAAAAGAAAGCACCTATGTGTTCTATAGGGGGCATCTAAGAGAAAAATTGCCAATCTGTGGAAAACTAAGTCTACACTACTTGTATACTTTTCTAAGGCTCCTGCATAGAGTAGATCACCGTAATCCAACACAGCGAGTATCAAAGAGTTAACTACAATCAAGCGAATATCCCTGGACATAAACATTTATATCTATACAATACACCTATTTTTCTATTAATGTTCTTTATAAGGGAATTTATGTAGATATCCCACCCTAAACTAGCGTCTAACCAGACCCCAAGATATTTATATGAGTCCACCTGCTTGATGGCAATACCATCCACAGTATGAATATCCAGGTGCAAATCTTTTTTAATTATTATTAATTTTAAACAGCAAAAATTGTGTTTTATTGGTATTTACAATAAGGTGATTTGTTTTAAAAAATTAAGGAATTTCATCAAAAGACAACAGCAGTCTCTCATTTATAGATTCTACATAATCTCCCTCAACATACAGCAGTTTCATCAGCATACATATGACACTGGGCTGATGTGGATGCAACCTTAAAATCATTCATGTAAACATTCAATAATAAAGGCCCCAGAATCGAACCCTGTGGTACTCCATTATTTATTACCAAAATCTTAGCTTTTAATTAGTACAAGGTCCAGTAATGCACCACCATGACAACTGCAACACAGTGAAGGTTAATAAGAACAAGGTTTAGTAATGCCCCACTATGACAACTGCAACACTGTCCCACTTAATCAGTACAAGGTCCAGTAATGCCCCACCATGACAGCTGCAACATTGTGATGGTGAATTAGTACAAGGTCCAGTAATGCCCCTCCATGACATCTGCAACAAAGTCCCAGTTAATTAGTACAAGGTCCAGTAATGCCCCGCCATGACATCTACAACACTGTCCCAGTTAATTATTACAAGGTCCAGTAATGTCCCGCCATGACATCTGCAAGACTGTCCCGGGTAATTAGTACAAGGTCCAGTAATGCCCCACCATGACATCTGCAACACTGTCCCAGTTAATCAGTACAAGGTCCAGTAATGCCCCACCATGACAGCTGCAACACTGTCCTGGTTAATTAGTACAAGGTCCAGTAATGCCCACCATGACATCTGCAACACTGTCCCAGTTAATCAGTACAAGGTCCAGTAATGCCCCACCATGACAACTGCAACACTGTCACAGTTAATTAGAACAAGGTTCAGTAATGCCCCGCCATTACATCTGCAAAAGTGTCCCTGTTAATTATTACAAGGTCCAGTAATGCAACACCATGACATCTGCAACACTGTCCCAGTTAATCAGTACAAGGTCCAGTAATGCCCTGCCATTACATCTGCAGCACTGTCCTGGTTATCTAGTACAAGGTCCAGTAATGCCCAGCCATGACATCTGCAACACTGTCCTGGATAATTAGTACAAGGTCCTGTAATGCCCACCAAGACATCTGCAACACTGTCCCATTAATCAGTCCAAGGTCCAGTAATGCTCCACCATGACTACTGAAACAATGTCCCAGTTAATCAGCACAAGGTCCAGTAATGCCCCACAATGACATCTGCAACACTGTCCTGGTTAATTAGTACAAGGTCCAGTAATGCCCCACCATGACATCTGCAACACTGTCCCTTTAATAAGTACAAGGTCCAGTAATGCCCCACCATGACAACTGTAACACAGTCCCAGTTAATCAGTACAAGGTCCAGTATTGCCTCACCAAGACAACTGCAACACTGTCACAGTTAATTAGAACAAGGTTCCGTAATGCCCCGCCATGACATCTGCAAAACTGTCCGGTTTAATTAGTATAAGGTCCAGTAATGCCCCACCATGACAACTGCAACACTGTCCCGGTTAATTAGTACAAGGTCCAGTAATGCCCAGCCATGACAACTGCAACACTGTCCCAGTTAATCAGTACAAGGTCCAGTAATGCCCTGCCATGACTTCTGCAAAACTGTCCCGTTTAATGAATACAAGCTCCAGTAATGCCCTGCCATGACATCTGCAACACTGTCCTGGTTAATCATTTCAAGATCCAGTAATGCCCCACCATGACATCTGTAACATTGTCCCTGATAATCAGTACAAGGTCTGGTAATGCCCCGCCTAGACATCTGTAACACAGTCCCCGTTAATCAATACAAGGTCCAGTAATTCTCCCCCATGACATTTGCATCACTGTCCCAGTTAATCTTTGCAAGGTCCAGTAATGCCCCTCCATGACATGTGCAATTACTGTCTCTGTTATTTAGTTCAAGGACCAGTAATGCACCACCATGTCATCTGCAACACTGTCTCTGTTAATTAGTACAAGTTCCGGTAATGCCCCACCATGACATCTGGAACACTGTACCAGTTAATTAGTACAGGGTCCAGTAATGCCGCATCATGACATTTGCAACACTGTCCTGGTTAATTAGTACATGGTCCAGTAATGCCCCGCCATGACATCTGAAACACTGTACCAGTTAATCAGTACAAGATTCAGCAATGTCCCACCATGACATCTGCATTACTGTCCCACTTAATCAGTCCGAGGTCCAGTAATGCCCCACTTTGACATGTGCAACACAGTCCCTGTTAATTAGTACTAGTTCCAGTAATGCTCCACCATGACATCTGCAGCACTGTCGCGGCTAATAAGTAGAAGTAGTAAATCATTTTTTTATTCACAAATAAATAATTGGAGACAATTACTTCAGCATAGCTCATTTTCAAGGAAGTTCCAAATTTGATTAAGAAAATTCTACATAAATAAACAATACCACTGGATTAATAGAAAATTAATACAAGACAGCAAGTAATACAAATAATTAACAATTCCAAAAAAAATATAACAAATAGACTTCAGAGTGTTAAACAATTGTTACATGGTATACTCTTATCTAGTGCAAACATATGCCATTTCCTTTGTTCATTAGTGTCATGTTTAGTTCTATTGCAACTTAGAGCTGTAGGAGATCTGTTCAATGGCTAACACCTCTGGCAAGTACAGAAGATCTACGTATCTTTAAATTACATTTAAGCGGTACAAACTGAGTTTCAGTTGAGGTCCTAAGGGTTTCCTTAGTCTTCCTAACCTCAAATAAATCAGTAATATAACTAGGTACTTTCTTATGCCAGACTTTAATCATGAATTGAAAGAGATGTAAATCTCTACTCACTTTAGGGCTAATCCAGTACAATTCCTTAAAAAGTAAGCACCTATGTGTTCTATAGGGGGCATCTAAGAGAGAAATTGCCAATCTGTGGAAAACTAAGTCTACACTACTTGTATACTTTTCTAAGGCTCCTGCATAGAGTAGATCACCATAATCCAACACTGTGAATATCAAAGAGTTAACTACAGTAAAACGAATATCCCAGGACATAAACTTTTTATATCTATACAATACACCTACTTTTCTATTAATGTTCTTAATGAGGGAATTTATGTAGATATCCCAACCTAAACTAGTGTCTAACCAGACCCCAAGATATTTTCATGAGTCCACCTGCTTGATAGCAATACCATCCACAGTATGAATATCCAGGTGCAAATCTTTTTTAATTATTATTAATTTTAAACAGCAATAATTGTGTTTAATTGGTATTTACAGTAAGGTGATTTGTTTTAAAAAATTAAGGAATTTCATCAAAAGCCAATAGCAGTCTCCCATTTATAGAATCTGCAGAATCTCCCTCAACATACAGCACAGTTTCATCAGCATACATATGACACGGTGCTGATGTGGATCACCATAAAATCATTCATGTAAACATTCAACAATAAAGTCCCCATAATCGAACCCTGCGGTACTCCATTATTTATTACCAAAATCTTAGCTTTTAATTAGTACAAGGTCCAGTAATGCACCCATGACATCTGCAACACTGTCCCAGTTAATCAGAACAAGGTCCAGTAATGCCTCGCCATGACATCTGTAACACTGTCCCGGTTATTTAGTACAAGGTCCAGTAATGCCCCTCCATGACATCTGCAACACTGTCCCGGTTAATTAGTACAAGGTCCAGTAATGCCCCACCATGACAACTGTAACACTGACCCAGTTAATTAGTACAAGGTAAAGTAATGCCCAACAATGACAACTGCAACACTGTCCCAGTTAATCAGTACAAGGTTCAGTAATGATCCACCATGACAACTGCAACACTGTCCTGGTTAATTAGAAGAAGAACCAGTAATGCACCACCAAGACATATGCAACACTGTCCCATTAATCAGTATAAGGTCCAGTAATGCCCCACCATGACAACTGCAACACTATCCCAGTTAATCAGCCCAAGGTTAAGTAATGCCCCACCATGACAACTGCAACACTGTCCTGGTTAATTAGTACAAGGTCCAGTAAAACCCCACCATGACATCTGCAAAACTGTCCCTGTTAATTAGTACAAAGTCCAGTAATGCCCCACCATGACATCTGCAACACAGTCCCGGTTAATCACTAACAGGTTCGGTAAGACTCCACCATTACATCTGCAACACTGTCCCGGTTAATTAGTACAAGGTCCAGTAATGCCCCACCATGATAACTGCAACACTGTCCCGGTTAATTAGTACAAGGTCCAGTAATGCCCCGCCATGACATCTGTGACACTGTCACGCTTAATAAGTACTAGGTCCGGTAATACCCCGCCATGACATCAGCAAAACTGTACCTGTTAATTAGTACAAGGTCCAATAATGCCCCGCCATGACATCTGCAACATTGTACCGGTTAATCAGAAAATGGTCCAGTAATGCCCCATCATGACATCTGCAACACTGTCCCGGTTAATTAGTACAAGGTCCAGTAATGCCCCGCTATGACTTCTGCAACACTGTCCCAGCTGACCAATACATTGCCCAGTAATGCTCCACCATGACATCTGCAACACCAGCCCTGTTAATTAGTACAAGGTCCAGTAATGCCCCGCCATGACATCTGCAACATTGTACCAGTTAATCAGAACAATGTCCAGTAATGCCCCACCCTGACAACTTCAACACTGTCCCAGTTAATCAGTACAAGGTCCAGTAATGCCCTGCCATGACTTCTGCAAAACTGTCCCGGTTAATCAATACAATGTCCACTAATGCCCCACCATGACATCTGCAACACTGTCCCATTAATCAGTACAAGGTCCAGTAATGCCCTGCCATGACATCTGCAACAGTCGCGGTTATTTGGTACAAGGTCCAGTAATACCCCGCCATGACATCTACAACACTGTCCCGGTTAATCATTTCAAGATCCAGTAATGCCCCGCCATGACATCTGTAACACTGTCCCTGATAGTCAGTTCAAGGTCTGGTAATGCCCCAGCAAGACATCTGTAACACAGTCCCCGTTAATCAATACAAGGTCCAGTAATTCTCCCCAATGACATTTGCATCACTGTCCCAGTTTATCTTTGCAAGGTCCAGTAATGCCCCACCATGACATGTGCAATTACTGTCTCTGTTAATTAGTTCAAGGACAAGTAATGCACCACTATGTCATCTACAACACTGTCTCTGTTAATTAGTACAAGGTCCGTAATGCCCCACCATGACATCTGGAACACTGTACCAGTTAATTAGTACAGGGTCCAGTAATGTCGCATCATGACATTGCAACACTGTCCCGGTTAATTAGTACATGGTCAGTAATGCCCGCCATAACATCTGAAACACTGTACCAGTTAATCAGTACAAGATTCAGCAATGTCCCACCATGACATCTGCATTACTGTCACTTAATCAGTCAAGGTCCAGTAATGCCCCACGTGACATGTGCATCACAGTCCCTGTTAATTAGTACTAGTTCCAGTAATGCTCCACCATGACATCTGCAGCACTGTCGCGGCTAATAAGTAGCAGTAGTAAATCATTTTTTTATTCACAAATAAATAATTGGAGACATTTACTTCAGCATAGCTCATTTTCAAGGAAGTTGCAAATTTGGTTAAGAAAATTCTACATAAATAAACAATACCACTGGATTAATAGAAAATTAATACAAGACAGCAAGTAATACAAATAATTAACAATTCCAAAAAAACATATAACAAATAGACTTCAGAGTGTTAAACAATTGTTACATGGTATACTCTTATCTAGTGCAAACATATGCCGTTTCCTTTGTTCATTAGTGTCATGTTTAGTTCTATTGCAACTTAGAGCTGTAGGAGATCTGTTCAATGGCTAACACCTCTGGCAAGTACAGAAGATCTAAGTATCTTTAGATTACATTTAAGCGGTACAAACTGAGCTCCACTTGAGGTCCTAAAGGTTTCCTTAGTCTTCCTAACCTCAAATAAATCAGTAATATAACTAGGTACTTTCTTATGCCAAACTTTAATCATAAATTCAAAGAGATGTAAATCTCTACTCACTATAGGGCTAATCCAGTCCAATTCCTTAAAAAGTAAGCACCTATGTGTTCTATAGGGGGCATCTAAGAGAGAAATTGCCAATCTGTGGAAAACTAAGTCTACACTACTTTTATACTTTTCTAAGGCACCTGCATAGAGTAGATCACCATAATCCAACACTGTGAGTATCAAAGAGTTAACTACAGTCAAACGAATATCCCAGGACATAAACTTTTTATATCTATACAATACACCTACTTTTCTATAAATGTTCTTTATGAGGGAATTTATGTAGATATCCCACCCTAAACTAGCGTCATAACCAGACCCCAAGATATTTACATGAGTCCACCTGCTTGATAGCAATACCATCCAAAGTATGAATATCCAGGTGCAAACTTTTTTAATTATTATTAATTTTAAACAGCAATAATTGTGTTTTATTGGTATTTACAGTAAGGTGATTTGTTTTAAAAAATTAAGGAATTTCATCAAAAGCCAATAGCAGTCTTCCATGTAAAGAATCTGCAGAATCTCCCTCAACATACAGCACAGTTTCATCAGCATACATATGACACGGTGCTGATGTGGATCTATAAAATCATTCATGTAAACATTCAACAATAAAGTCCCCATAATCGAACCTACGGTACTCCATTATTTATTACCAAAATCTTAGCTTTTAATTAGTACAAGGTCAGTAATGCACCACCATGACATCTGCAACACTGTCCCGGGTAATCAGTAGAAGGACCAGTAATGCCCCTCCATGACATCTGCAACACTGTCCGGTTATTTAGTACAAGGTCCAGTAATGCCCCACCATGACATCTGCAACACTGTCCCGGTTAATTAGTACAAGGTCCAGTAATGCCCCACCATGACATCTGCAACACTGACTCGGTTAATTAGTACAAGGTCAAGTAATGCCCTGCCATAACATCTGCAACACTGTCCCACTAAATTAGTACAAGGTCCAGTAATGCCCTGCCATGACATCTGCAACACTGTCCCAGTTAATTAGTACAAGGTCCAGTAATGCCCAACAATGACAACTGCAACACTGTCCCAGTTAATCAGTACAAGGTTCAGTAATGACCCACCATGACAACTGCAACACTGTCCTGGTTAATTAGTAGAAGGACCAGTAATGCCCCACCAAGACATCTGCAACACTGTCCCATTAAACAGTATAAGGTCCAGTAATGCCCCACCATTACAACTGCAACACTATCCCAGTTAATCAGCACAAGGTTAAGTAATGCCCCAAAATGACAACTGCAACACTGTCCTGGTTAATTAGTACAAGGTCCAGTAATACCCCGCCATGACATCTGTGACACTGTCCCGCTTAATAAGTACTAGGTCCAGTAATACCCCACCATGACATCAGCCAAACTGTCCCTGTTAATTAGTACAAGGTCCAATAATGCCCCATCATGACATCTGCAACACTGTCCCGGTTAATTAGTACAAGGTCCAGTTATGCCACACCATGACATTTACAACAATGTCCTGGTTAATTAGTACAAGGTCCAGTAATGCCCCACCATGACAACTGCAACACTGTCCCAGTTAATCAACACAAGGTTCAGTAATGCCCCACCATGACAACTGCAACACTGTCCTGGTTAATTAGTAGAAGTTCCAGTAATGCCCCACCAAGACATCTGCAACACTGTCCCATTAATCAGTACAAGGTCCAGTAATACCCCACCAAGACAACTGCAACACTGTGCCAGTTAATCAGCACAAGGTCCAGTAATGCCCCACCATGACAACTGCAATACTGTCCAGGTTAATTAGTACAAGGTCCAGTAATACCCCACCAAGACATCTGCAACACTGTCCCATTAATCAGTACAGGGTCCAGTAATGCCCCTCCATGACAACTGCAACACTGTCCCAGTTAATCAGTACAAGGTCCAGTAATGCCCAACCATGACAACTGCAACACTGTCAGAGTTAATTAGAATAAGGTTCAGTAATGCCCCGCCATGACATCTGCAAAATTGTCCCTGATAATTAGTACAAGGTCCTGTAATGAACCACCATGTCATCTGCAACACTGTCCCGGTTAATCTGTACAAGGACCAGTAATGCACTGCCATGACATCTGCAACACTGTCGCCATTCTTTGGTACAAGGTCCAGTAATGCCACGCCATGACATCTGTAACATTGTCCCGGTTAATTAATATGAGGTCCAGTAATGCCCAGCCATGACATCTGAAACACTGTCCTGGTTAATTAGTACAAGGTCGAGTAATGTCCCACAATGACAACTGCATCACTGTACCAGTTAATCAGTACAAGGACCAGTAATGACCCACCATGACAACTGCAAGACTGTTCTGGTTAATTAGTACAAGGTCCAGTAATGCCCAACCATGACATCAGTAAAACTGTCCCAGTTAATCATTACAAGGTCCAGTAATGCCCCACCATGACATCAGCAACGAGGTCCCGATTAATTAGCGCAAGGTCCAGTAATGCCCCGCCATGACATTTGCAACACTGCCCCAGTTAATTAGTACAAGGTCCAGTAATGCTCCACCATGACAACTGCAACACTGTCCCAGTTAATCAGTACAAGGTTCAGTAATGCACCACCATGACAACTGCAACACTGTCCTGGTTAATTAGTAGAAGGTCCAGTAATGCCCCACCAAGACATCCGCAACACTGTCCCATTAATCAGTGCAAGGACCAGTAATGCCCCACCATGACATCTGCAACACTGTCCCATTAATCAGTACAAGGCCCATTAATGCCCCACCAAGACAACTGCAACACTGGCTTGGTTAATTAGTACTAGGTCCAGTAATGCCCCGCCATGACTTCTGCAACACTGTCCCGGTTGACCAATACATAGTCCAGTAATGCTCCACCATGACATCTGCAACACCAGCCCTGTTAATTAGTACAAGGTCCTGTAATGCTAAACCATGACAACTGCAACACTGTCACAGTTAATTAGTACAAAGTCCAGTAATGCCCCACCATGACATCTGCAACACTGTCCCGGTTAATCAGTACCACGTCAGGTAAGACTCCACCATTATATCTCCAACACTGCCCCGGTTAATTAGTACAAGGTACAGTAATGCCCTGCCATGACATCTGCAACACTGTCCCGGTTAATTAGTACAAGGTCCAGAAATGCCCTGCCATGATATCTGCAACACAGTCCCGGTTAATTAGTACGAGGTCCAGTAATGCCCCACCATGACAACTGCAACACTGTCCCAGTTAATCAGCACAAGGTACAGTAATGCCTCACCATGACAACTTCAACACTGTCCTGGTTAATTAGTAGAAGTTCCAGTAATGCCCCACCAAGACATCTGCAACAATGTCCCAATAATCAGTACAAGGTCCAGTAATGCCCCACCATGACAACTGCAATACTGTCCAGGTTAATTAGAACAAGGTCCAGTAATACCCCACCATGACATCTGCAACACTGTCCCATTAATCAGTACAAGGTCCAGTAATGCCCAAACATGACAACTGCAACACTGTCACAGTTAATTAGAATAAGGTTCAGTAATGCCCCGTCATGACATCTGCAAAACTGTCCCTGTGAATTAGTACAAGGTCCTGTAATGAACCACCATGACATCTGCAACACTGTCCCGGTTAATCAGTACAAGAACCAGTAATGCACTGCCATGACATCTGCAACACTGTCGCAGTTATTTGGAACAAGGTTCAGTAATGCCCCGCCATGACATCTGCAACAGTGTCCCAGTTAATCAGTACAAGGTCCAGTAATGTCCCGACATGACATCTGCAACACTGTCCCGGGTAATTAGTACAAGGTCTAGTAATGCTCCACCATGACAACTGCAACACTGTCCTGGTTAATTAGCAGAAGGTCCAGAAATGCCCCACCAAGACATCTGCAACACTGTCTCATTAATCAGTACAAGGTCCAGTAATGCCCCACCATGACAACTGTAACACTGTCCCAGTTAATCAGAACAAGGTCCAGTAGTGCCCCACCATGACAACTGCAACACTGTGCTGGTTAATTAGTAGAAGGTCCACTAATGCCCCACCAAGACATCTGCAACACTGTCCCATTAATCATTACAAGGTCCAGTAATGCCCCACCTTGACAACTGCAAAACTGTCCTGGTTAATCAGTACCAGGTCCGGTAAGACTCCACCATTACATCTGCAACACCGTCCCGGTTAATTAGTACAAGGTTCAGTAATGCCCCGCCATGACATCTGCAACATTGTAGCGGTTAATCAGAAAAAGGTCCAGTAAAGCCCCATCATGACATCTGCAACACTGTCCCAGTTAATTAGTACAAGGTCCAGTTATGCCCCGCCATCACATCTACAACACTGTCCCGGTTAATTAGTGCAAGGACCAGTAATGCCCTGCCATGACATCTGCAACACAGTCCCGGATAATTAGTACAAGGTCCAGTAATGCCCCACCATGACAACTGCAACACTGTCCCAGTTAATCAGCACAAGGTTCAGTAATGCCCCACCATGACAACTGCAACACTGTCCTGGTTAATAAGTAGAAGTTCCAGTTATGCCCCACCAAGACATCTGCAACACTGTCCATTAATCAGTACAAGGTCCAGTAATACCCCACCAAGACAACTGCAACACTGTGCCAGTTAATCAGCACAAGGTCCAGTAATTCCCCACCATGACAACTGCAATACTGTCCAGGTTAATTAGTACAAGGTCCAGCAATACCCCACCTTGACATCTGCAACACTGTCCCATTAATCACTACAAGGTCCAGTATTGCCCCACCATGACAACTGCAACACTGTCCCAGTTAATCAGTACAAGATCCAGTAATGCCCAACCATGACAACTGCAACACTGTCACAGTTAATTAGAATAAGGTTCAGTAATGCCCCGCAATGACATCGACAAAACTTGTCCTGGTGAGTGAGTACAAGGTCCTCTAATGAACCACCATGACATCTGCAACACTGTCCCGGTTAATCAGTACAAGGACCAGTAATGCACTGCCATGACATCTGCAACAAAGTCGCGGTAATTTGGTACAAGGTCCAGTAATGCCCCGCCATGACATCTGCAACACTGTCCCAGTTAATTAATATGAGGTCCAGAAATGCCCAGCCATGACATCTGAAACACTGTCCTGGTTAATTAGTACAAGGTCCAGTAATGTCCCACAATGAAAACTGCATCACTGTGTCAGTTAATCAGTACAAGGTCCAGTAATGCCCCATCATGACAACTGCAACACTGTTCTGGTTAACTGCTACAAAGATCCATTAATACCCAACCATGACATCAGTGAAAACTGTCCCAGTTAATCATTACAAGGACCAGTAATGCCCCGCCATAACATCAACCAAGCGTCGGTTAATTAGTACAAGGTCCAGTTATGCCGCGCCATGACATCTACAACAATGTCCCGGTTAATTAGTGCAAGGTCCAATAATGCACCGCCATGATGTCTGCAACACTGTCCCGGTTAATTAGTATAAGGTCCAGTAATGCCCCACCATGACAACAGCAACACTGTCCCAGTTAATCAGTACAAGGTTCAGTAATGCACCACCATGACAACTGCAACACTGTCCTGGTTAATTAGAAGGTCCAGTAATGCCCCACAAAGACATCTGCAACCTTGTCCTATTAATCAGTATAAGGTCCAGTAATGCCCCACCATGACAACTGCAAAACTGTCCAGGTTAATTAGTACAAGGTCCAGTAATGCCCCACCATGACAACTGCAACACTGTCTTGGGTAAATAGTACAAGGTCCTGTAATGCCCAACCATGGCAACTGCAACACTGTCACAGTTAATTAGAACAAGGTTCAGTAATTCCCCGCCATGACATCTGCAAAACTGTCCCTCTTAATTAGTACAAGGTTCAGTAATGCAACCCAATGACATCTGCAACACAGACCCAGTTAATCAGTACCAGGTCCATTAATGCCCCGCCATGACATCTGCAACAATGTCCCAGTTAATTAGTACATGGTCCAGTAATGCCCCGCCATGACATCTGTAACACTGTCCCAGTTAATTAGTACAAGGTCCAGTAATGCCCCACCATGACATCTGCAAAACTGTCCGAGTTAATCAGTACAAGGTCCAGTAATACCTCACCATGACAACTGCAACACTGTTCTGGTTAACTAGTACAAGGTCCATTAATGCCCAACCATGACATCAGTAAAACTGTCCCAGTTAATCATTACAAGGTCCAATAATGCCCCGACACGACATCAGCAACGCGGTCCCGGTTAATTAGTACAAGGTCCAGTTATGCCCCGCCATGACATCTGCAACACTGTCCCGGTTAATTAGTATAAGGTCCAGTAATGCCCCACCATGACAACAGCAACACTGACCCAGTTAATCAGTACAAGGTTCAGTAATGCACCACCATGACAACTGCAACACTGTCCTGGTTAATTAGAAGGTCCAGTAATGCCCCACAATAACATCTGCAACACTGTCCTATTAATCAGTATAAGGTCCAGTAATGCCCCACCATGACAACTGCAAAACTGTCCTGGTTAATTAGTACAAGGTCCAGTAATGCCCCACCATGACAACTGCAAAACTGTCTTGGTTAAATAGCACAAGGTACTGTAATGCCCAACCATGACAACTGCAACACTGTCACAGTTAGATAGAACAAGGTTCAGTAATTCCCCGCCATGACATCTGCAAAACTGTCCCTGTTAATTAGTACAAGGTTCAGTAATGCACCCCAATGACATCTGCAACACAGTCCCGGTTAATCAGTACAAGGTCCAGTAATGCCCCGCCATGACATCTGCAACAATGTCCCGGTTAATTAGTACAAGGTCCAGTAATGCCCCGCCATGACATCTGTAACACTAAATATACACACTCAGGATGTGGAGAGTTAGCACTGATACCATACTATAAATATCACAGTCAGGATGTGGCGAGAGTTAGCACTGATAGCCATACCATAAATATACACACTCAGGATGTGGCGAGAGTTAGCACTGATGCCATACTATAAATATACACAGTCAGGATGTGGCGAGAGTTAGCACTGATACCATACTATAAATATACACACTCAGGATGTGGCGAGAGTTAACACTGATACCATACTATAAATATACACACTCAGGATGTGGCGAGGTTAGCACTGATACCATACTATAAATATACACACTCAGGATGTGGCGAGAGTTAGCACTGATACCATACTATAAATATACACACTCAGGATGTGGCGAGAGTTAGCACTGATGCCATACTATAAATACACACACTCAGGATGTGGCGAGGTTAGCACTGATACCATACTATAAATATACACACTCAGGATGTGGCGGAGTTAGCACTGATACCATACTATAAATATACACACTCAGGATGTGGCGAGAGTTAACACTGATGCCATACTATAAATATACACACTCAGGATGTGGCGAGTTAGC
Source organism: Neoceratodus forsteri (assembly GCA_016271365.2). Lineage (NCBI taxonomy): Eukaryota > Metazoa > Chordata > Ceratodontiformes > Ceratodontidae > Neoceratodus > Neoceratodus forsteri. The sequence goes on from CM057449.1 coordinate 8,480,934, forward strand.
ACTGATACCATACTATAAATATACAGTCAGGATGTGGCGAGGTTAGCACTGATAGCATACTATAAATATGCACAGTCAGGATGTGGCAGAGTTAGCACTGATAGCATACTATAAATAAGCACAGTCAGGATGTGGCGAGTTAGCACTGATAGCCATACTATAAATATACACAGTCAGGATGTGAGGAGTTAGCACTGATAGCGATGCTATAAATATACACAGTCAGGATGTGGCGCGAGTTAGCACTGATACCGTACTATAAATATACACACTCAGGATGTGGCGTGAGTTAGCACTGATACCATACTATAAATATACACACTCAGGATGTGGCGCGAGTTAGCACTGATACCATACTATAAATATACACACTCAGGATGTGGCGAGTTAACAGTGATACCATACTTTAAATTTACACACTCAGGATGTGGCGAGAGTTAGCACTGATGCCATACTATAAATACACACTCAGGATGTGGCGAGTTAGCACTGATACCATACTATAAATATACACACTCAGGATGTGGCGAGTTAGCACTGATACCATACTATAAATATACACACTCAGGATGTGGCGCGAGTTAGCACAGATAAAATACTATAAATATACACACTCAGGATGTGGCGAGAGTTAACAGTGATACCATACTTTAAATTTACACACTCAGGATGTGGCGAGAGTTAACAGTGATACCATACTATAAATATACACACTCAGGATGTGGCGAGAGTAAGCACTGATACCATACTATAAATATACACACTCAGGATGTGGCGAGAGTTAGCACTGATACCATACTATAAATACACACTCAGGATGTGGCGAGAGTTACACTGATGCCATACTATAAATATACACACTCAGGATGTGAGAGTTACACTGATACCATACTATAAATACACACACTCAGGATGTGGCGAGAGTTAGCACTGATACCATACTATAAATATACACACTCAGGATGTGGCGAGTTAGCACTGATACCATACTATAAATATACACACTCAGGATGTGGCGAGAGTTACATGATACCATACTATAATATACACACTCAGGATATGGCGAGGTTAACACTGATACCATACTATAAATATACACACTCAGGATGTGGCGAGTTAGCACTGATACCATACTATAAATATACACACTCAGGATGTGGCGAGAGTTAGCACTGATGCCATACTATAAATATACACACTCAGGATGTGGCGAGAGTTAGCACTGATGCCATACTATAAATATACACACTCAGGATGTGGCGAGAGTTAACACTGATGCCATACTATATATATACACAGTCAGGATGTGGCGAGTTAGCACTGATGCCATACTATAAATATACAGACTCAGGACGTGGCGAGAGTTAGCACTGATGCCATACTATAAATATACAGACTCAGGACGTGGCGAGAGTGAGCACTGATGCCATACTATAAATATACAGACTCAGGACATGGCGAGAGTGAGCACTGATGCCATACTATAAATATACAGACTCAGGACATGGCGAGAGTGAGCACTGATGCCATACTATAAATATACAGACTCAGGATGTGGCGAGAGTAGCACTGATGCCATGCTATAAATATACAGACTCAGGACGTGGCGAGAGTGAGCACTGATGCCATGCTATAAATATACAGACTCAGGACGTGGCGAGAGTGAGCACTGATGCCATGCTATAAATATACAGACTCAGGATGTGGCGAGAGTGAGCACTGATGCCATACTATAAATATACACACTCAGGATGTGGCGAGTTAGCATGATACCATAAATATGCACAGTCAGGATGTGGCGTGAGTTAGCACTGATACCATACCATAAATATGCACAGTCAGGATGTGGCGAGTTAGCACTGATACCATACTATAAATATACACACTCAGGATGTGGCGAGTTAGCACTGATACCATACTATAAATATACACACTCAGGATGTGGAGAGTTAGCACTGATACCATACTATAAATATACACACTCAGGATGTGGCGAGGTTAGCACTGATACCATACCATAAATATACACAGTCAGGATGTGGCGAGAGTTGCTCTGATGCCATACTATAAATATACACACTCAGGATGTGGCGAGTTAGCACTGATACCATACTATAAATATACAGTCAGGATGTGGCGAGAGTTAGCACTGATACCATACTATAAATATACACAGTCAGGATGTGGCGAGTTAGCACTGATAGCCATACTATAAATATACACACTCAGGATGTGGCGAAGTTAGCACTGATAGCATACTATAAATATGCACAGTCAGGATGTGGCGAGAGTTAGCACTGATGCCATACTATAAATATACACAGTCAGGATGTGGCGAGGTTAGCACTGATAGCATACTATAAATATGCACAGTCAGGATGTGGCGAGAGTTAGCACTGATAGCCATACTATAAATATCACAGTCAGGATGTGGCGAGAGTTAGCACTGATAGCCATACTATAAATATACACAGTCAGGATGTGGCGAGAGTTAGCACTGATGCCATACTATAAATATACACAGTCAGGATGTGGCGAGTTAGCACTGATAGCCATACTATAAATAAACACAGTCAGGATGTGGCGAGAGTTAGCACTGATGCCATACTATAAATATACACACTCAGGATGTGGCGAGTTAGCACTGATACCATACTATAAATATACACACTCAGGATGTGGCGAGAGTTAGCACTGATAGCCATACTATAAATATACACTCAGGATGTGGCGAGAGTTAGCACTGATGCCATACTATAAATATACATCAGGAGTGGCGAGAGTTAACACTGATACCATACTATAAATATACACACTCAGGATGTGGCGAGAGTTAGCACTGATACCATACTATAAATATACACACTCAGGATGTGGCGAGAGTTAGCACTGATACCATACTATAAATATACACACTCAGGATGTGGCGCGAGTTAGCACTGATACCATACTATAAATATACACACTCAGGATGTGGCGAGAGTTAGCACTGATACCATACTATAAATATACACACTCAGGATGTGGCGAGAGTTAGCACTGATACCATACTATAAATATACACACTCAGGATGTGGCGAGAGATAGCACTGATACCATACTATAAATACACACACTCAGGATGTGGCGAGGTTAACACTGATACCATACTATAAATACACACTCAGGATGTGGCGAGAGTTAGCACTGATACCATACTATAATACACACACTCAGGATGTGGCGAGAGTTAGCACTGATACCATACTATAAATACACACACTCAGGATGTGGCGAGAGTTAGCACTGATACCATACTATAAATACACACACTCAGGATGTGGCGAGAGTTAGCACTGATACCATACTATAAATACACACACTCAGGATGTGGCGAGAGTTAGCACTGATACCATACTATAAATATACACACTCAGGATGTGGCGAGAGATAACACTGATACCATACTATAAATATACACACTCAGGATGTGGCGAGGTTAGCACTGATACCATACTATAAATATACACACTCAGGATGTGGCCGAGTTAGCACTGATGCCATACTATAAATATACACACTCAGGATGTGGCGAGAGTTAGCACTGATGCCATACTAAATATACACACTCAGGATGTGGCGAGAGTTAGCACTGATACCATACTATAAATATACACACTCAGGATGTGGCGAGAGTTAGCACTGATACCATACTATAAATATACACACTCAGGATGTGGCGAGAGTTAGCACTGATACCATGCTATAAATATACACACTCAGGATGTGGCGAGTTAGCACTGATGCCATACTATAAATATACAGACTCAGGATGGCGAGTGAACATGATACCATACTATAAATATACACACTCAGGAATGGCGAGTGAACACTGATACCATACTATAAATATACACACTCAGGATGTGGCGAGTTAACACTGATGCCATACTATAAATATCACACTCAGGATGTGGCGAGAGTTAGCACTGATGCCATACTATAAATATACAGACTCAGGACGTGGCAGAGTCAGCACTGATGCCATACTATAAATATACAGACTCAGGATGTGGCGAGAGTTAGCACTGATACCATACTATAAATATACACAGTCAGGATGTGGCGAGAGTTAGCACTGATACCATACTATAAATATACACAGTCAGGATGTGGCGAGAGTTAGCACTGATAGCATACTATAAATATGCACAGTCAGGATGTGGCGAGTTAGCACTGATGCTACTATAAATATACACAGTCAGGATGTGGCGAAGTTAGCACTGATAGCTACTATAAATATACACAGTCAGGATGTGGCGAGAGTTAGCACTGATGCCATACTATAAATATACACAGTCAGGATGTGGCGAGAGTTAGCACTGATACCATACTATAATATACACACTCAGGATGTGGCGAGTTAGCACTGATACCATACTATAAATATACACACTCAGGATGTGGCGAGTTAGCACTGATACCATACTAATATACACACTCAGGATGTGGCGAGAGTTAGCACTGATGCCATACTATAAATATACACACTCAGGATGTGGCGAGTTAGCACTGATACCATACTATAAATATACACACTCAGGATGTGGCGAGAGTTAACAGTGATACCATACTATAAATATACACACTCAGGATGTGGCGAGAGTTAACAGTGATACCATACTATAAATATACACACTCAGGATGTGGCGAGGTTAGCACTGATACCATACTATAAATATACACACTCAGGATGTGGCAGAGTTAACTGATACCATACTATAAATACACACACTCAGGATGTGGCGAGAGTTAGCACTGATACCATACTATAAATAACACACTCAGGATGTGGCGAGAGTTAGCACTGATACCATACTATAAATATACACACTCAGGATGTGGAGAGTTAACACTGATACCATACTATAAATATACACACTCAGGATGTGGCGGAGTTAGCACTGATACCATACTATAAATATACACACTCAGGATGTGGCGAGAGTTAGCACTGATACCATACTATAAATATACACACTCAGGATGTGGCGAGATTAGCACTGATACCATACTATAAATATACACACTCAGGATGTGGCGAGAGTTAGCACTGATACCATACTATAAATATACACAGTCAGGATGTGGCGAGGTTAGCACTGATGCCATACTATAAATATACACAGTCAGGATGTGGAGAGTTAACACTGATGCCATACTATAAATATACACAGTCAGGATGTGGCGAGAGTTAGCACTGATGCCATACTATAAATATACACACTCAGGCATGGCGAGAGTAGCACTGATGCCATACTATAAATATACAGACTCAGGACGTGGCGAGTGAGCACTGATGCCATACTATAAATATACAGACTCAGGATGTGGCGGAGTGAGCACTGATGCCATACTATAAATATACAGACTCAGGACATGGCGAGTTAGCACTGATGCCATACTATAAATATACAGACTCAGGGCGTGGCGAGTGAGCACTGATACCATACTATAAATATACAGACTCAGGATGTGGCGGTGACTGAGACATTTCAGATCAGGACTGAGTGCACTGATGCCATGCTATAAATATACAGACTCAGGATGTGGCGAGAGTCAGCACTGATGCCATACTATAAATATACAGACTCAGGAGTGAGTGAGCACTGATCCATACTATAATATACACACTCAGGATGTGGCGAGTTGCACTGATACCATGCCATAAATATCACAGCTCAGGATGTGGCAAGTTAGCACTGATAGCATACTATAAATATACACACTCAGGATGTGGCGAGAGTTAGCACTGATACCATACCATAAATATGCACAGTCAGGATGTGGCGAGAGTTAGCACTGATACCATACCATAAATATGCACAGTCAGGATGTGGCGAGAGTTAGCACTGATACCATACCATAAATATGCACAGTCAGGATGTGGCGAGAGTTAGCACTGATACCATACCATAAATATACACAGTCAGGATGTGGCGAGAGTTAGCACTGATACCATACCATAAATATACAAGCTCAGGATGTGGAGTAGCTGCATACCATAAATATGCACAGTCAGGATGTGGCGAAGTTAGCACTGATACATACCATAAATATACACAGTCAGGATGTGGCGAGTTAGCACTGATAGCATACCATAAATATCACAGTCAGGATGTGGAGAGTTAGCACTGATAGCCATACTATAAATATACACAGTCAGGATGTGGCGAGTTAGCACTGATAGCATACTAAATACAGTCAGGATGTGGCGAGTTAGCACTGATAGCATACTATAAATATACACACTCAGGATGTGGCGAGAGTTAGCACTGATACCATACTATAAATATGCCACACTCAGGATGTGGCGAGAGTTAGCACTGATAGCCATACTATAAATATACACACTCAGGATGTGGCGAGAGTTAGCACTGATACCATACTATAAATACACACTCAGGATGTGGCGAGTTAGACTGATACCATACTATAAATATACACACTCAGGATGTGGCGAGAGTTACACTGATACATACTATAAATATACACACTCAGGCGTGGCGAAGTTAGCACTGATGCCATACTATAAATATACACACTCAGGATGTGGCGAGAGTTAGCACTGATGCCATACTATAAATATACAGTCAGGATGTGGCGAGGTTAACACTGATGCCATACTATAAATATACACACTCAGGATGTGGCGAGTTAGCACTGATACCATACTATAAATATACACACTCAGGAGTGGCGAGAGTTAGCACTGATACCATACTATAAATACACACTCAGGATGTGGCGGAGTTAGCACTGATACCATACTATAAATACACACTCAGGATGTGGCGAGAGTTAGCACTGATACCATACTATAAATACACACACTCAGGATGTGGGAGAGTTAGCACTGATACCATACTATAAATACACACACTCAGGATGTGGCGAGTTAGCACTGATACCATACTATAAATATACACACTCAGGATGTGGCGAGGTTAGCACTGATGCATACTATATATACACACTCAGGATGTGGCAGAGTTAGCACTGATACCATACTATAAATATACACACTCAGGATGTGGCGAGAGTTAGCACTGATGCCATACTATAAATATACACACTCAGGATGTGAAGTGCACTGATACCATACTATAAATACACACTCAGGATGTGGCGAGTTAACACTGATACCATACTATAAATATACACACTCAGGATGTGGCGAGAGTTAACAGTGATACCATACTATAAATATACACACTCAGGATGTGGCGAGAAAGCACTGATACCATACTATAAATACACACACTCAGGATGTGGCGAGAGTTAACAGTGATACCATACTTTAAATACACACACTCAGGATGTGGCGGGTTAGCATGATACCATACTATAAATATACACACTCAGGATGTGGCGAGTTAGCACTGATACCATACTATAAATACACACACTCAGGATGTGGTGAGTTAGCACTGATGCCATACTATAAATATACACACTCAGGATGTGGGAGTTAGCACTGATACCATACTATAAATACACACACTCAGGATGTGGCGCGAGTTAGCACTGATACCATACTATAAATATACACACTCAGGATGTGGCGAGAGTTAGCACTGATACCATACTATAAATATACACACTCAGGATGTGGCGAGAGTTAACAGTGATACCATACTTTAAATATACACACTCAGGATGTGGGAGTTAGCAGTGATACCATACTATAAATATACACACTCAGGATGTGGCGATGTTAGCACTGATACACACTATAAAACACACTCAGGATGTGGGAGAGTTAACAGTGATACCATACTTTAAATACACACGCTCAGGATGTGGCGAGAGTTAGCAGTGATACCAGACTATAAATAGACACACTCAGTGTGTGGCGAGAGTTAGCAGTGATACCATACTATAAATAAACACACTCAGGATGTGGCGAGGAGTTAGCACTGATACCATACTATAAATACACACACTCAGGATGTGGCAGGTTAGCACTGATACCATACTATAAACATACACACTCAGGATGTGGCGGAGTTAGCACTGATACCATACTATAAATATACACAGTCAGGATGTGAGAGAGTTAGCACTGATACCATACTATAAATATACACACTCAGGATGTGTGAGAGTTAGCACTGATGCCATACTATAAATATACACAGTCAGGATGTGGCGAGTTAGCACTGATGCCATACTTTAAATATACACAGTCAGGATGTGCGAGAGTTAGCACTGATGCCATACTATAAATACACACACTCAGGATGTGGGAGAGTTAGCACTGATACCATACTATAAATACACACTCAGGATGTGGAGAGAGTTAGCACTGATACCATACTATAAATATACACACTCAGGATGTGGCGAGAGTTAGCACTGATACCATACTATAAATATACACACTCAGGATGGGCGAGGTTAACAGTGATACCATACTATAAATATACACACTCAGGATGTGGCGAGAGTTAACACTGATACCATACTAAATATACACACTCAGGATGTGGAGAGCACTGATAATGTAAATACACACTCAGGATGTGGCGAGGTTAGCATGATACCATACTATAAATAACACACTCAGGATGTGGCGAGTAGACTGATACATACTATAATACACACACTCAGGATGTGGCGAGAGTTAGCACTGATACCATACTATAATATACACACTCAGGATGTGGCGAGTTAGCACTGATACCATACTATAAATACACACATCAGGATGTGGCGAGTTAGCACTGATGCCATACTATAAATATACACACTCAGGATGTGGCGAGAGTTAGCACTGATGCCATACTATAACACAGTCGGAGTGGCAGAGTTCGATGCCATACTATAAATATACACACTCAGGATGTGGCGAGAGTTAGCACTGATACCATACTATAAATATACACAGTCAGGATGTGGCGAGAGTTAGCACTGATACCATACTATAAATATACACACTCAGGATGTGGAGAGTTAGCATGATACCATACTATAAATATACACACTCAGGATGTGGCGAGAGTTAGCACTGATACCATACTATAAATACACACACTCAGGATGTGGGAGGTTAACAGTGATACCATACTTTAAATATACACACTCAGGATGTGGCGAGAGTTAGCACTGATACCATACTATAAATACACACACTCAGGATGTGGCGAGGTAACACTGATACCATACTATAAATATACACACTCAGGATGTGGCAGAGTTAGCACTGATACCATACTATAAATATACACACTCAGGATGTGGCGAGTTAACACTGATACCATACTATAAATACACACACTCAGGATGTGGCGAGAGTTAGCACTGATACCATACTATAAATATACACACTCAGGATGTGGCGAGTTAGCACTGATACCATACTATAAATATACACACTCGGATGTGAGTAGCACTGATACTCTATAAATATACACACTCAGGATGTGGCAGAGGTTAACATGATACCATACTATAAATATACACACTCAGGATGTGGCGAGGTTAGCACTGATACCATACTATAAATATACACACTCAGGATGTGGCGACTAAACGCACTGATACCATACTATAAATACACACAGTCAGGATGTGGCGAGAGTTAACACTGATGCCATACTATATATATACACAGTCAGGATGTGGCGAGAGTTAGCACTGATGCCATACTATAAATATACACACTCAGGATGTGGCGAGAGTCAGCACTGATGCCATGCTATAAATATACAGACTCAGGACATGGCGAGAGTGAACACTGATGCCATACTATAAATATACAGACTCAGGACGTGGCGAGAGTGAACACTGATGCCATACTATAAATATTCAGACTCAGGACGTGGCGAGAGTGAACACTGATACCATACTATAAATATACAGACTCAGGACGTGGCGAGGTGAACACTGATGCCATACTATAAATATACACACTCAGGATGTGGCAAGAGTTAGCACTGATCCATGCTATAAATATACAGACTCAGGATGTGGCGAGTCAGCACTGATGCCATACTATAAATATACACACTCAGGATGTGCGAGGTGACTGAGCTTAGACAGTCGATGTGCGAGTTGCACTGATACCATACTATAATATACACTCTCAGGATGTGGCGAGTTAGCACTGATACCATACTTAAAAATACACACTCAGGATGTGGCGAGAGTTAACAGTGATACCATACTATAAATTAACACACTCAGGATGTGGCGAGGTTAACAGTGATACCAACTATAAATACACACACTCAGGATGTGGCGAGAGTTAGCACTGATACCATACTATAAATACACACACTCAGGATGTGGCGAGTTAACAGTGATACCATACTTTAAATACACACACTCAGGATGTGGGAGAGTTAGCAGTGATACCATACTATAAATAACACACTCAGGATGTGGCGAGAGTTAGCACTGATACCATACTATAAATACACACACTCAGGATGTGGTGAGGAGTTACACTGATACATACTATAAATATACACTCCAGGATGTGGGGAGAGTTAGCACTGATACCATACTATAAATACACACACTCAGGATGTGGTGCGAGTTAGCACTGATACCATACTATAAATACACACACTCAGGATGTGGACGAGTTAGCACTGATACCATACTATAAATACACACACTCAGGATGTGGCGAGGTTAGCACTGATACCATACTATAAATATACACACTCAGGATGTGGGCGAGTTAGCACTGATACCATACTATAATATACACACTCTCAGGATGTGGCGAGTTAGCACTGATCCATCTATAATATACACACTCAGGATGTGGCGAGGTTAACAGTGATACCATACTATAAATTTACACACTCAGGATGTGGAGAGGTTAACAGTGATACCATACTATAAATATACACACTCAGGATGTGGCGAGAAGCACTGATACCATACTATAAATAACACACTCAGGATGTGGGAGAGTTAACAGTGATACCATACTATAAATACACACACTCAGGATGTGGTGAGAGTTAGCAGTGATACCATACTATAAATACACACACTCAGGATGTGGCGAGAGTTAGCACTGATACCATACTATAAATACACACAGTCAGGATGTGAGGTAGCACTGATGCCATACTATAAATATACACAGTCAGGATGTGGCGAGGTTAGCACTGATACCATACTATAAATATACACAGTCAGGATGTGGCGAGTTAGCACTGATACCATACTATAAATAACACACTCAGGATGTGGCGAGAGTTAGCACTGATACCATACTATAAATATACACACTCAGGATGTGGCGAGAGTTAGCACTGATACCATACTATAAATATACACACTCAGGATGTGGAGAAAACTGATACCATACTATAAATATACACACTCAGGATGTGGGAGGTTACATGATACCATACTATAAATATACACACTCAGGATGTGGCGAGTTAGCACTGATCCATACTATAAATATCACACTCAGGATGTGGCGCGAGTTAGCACTGATACCATACTATAAATACACACACTCAGGATGTGGCGTGAGTTAGCACTGATACCATACTATAAATATACACACTCAGGATGTGGCGCGAGTTAGCACTGATACCATACTATAAATATACACACTCAGGATGTGGCGCGAGTTAGCACTGATACCATACTATAAATATACACACTCAGGATGTGGCGAGGTTAGCACTGATACCATACTATAAATACACACCTCAGGATGTGGGAGAGTTAACAGTGATACCATACTATAAATATACACACTCAGGATGTGGCGAGAGTTAGCACTGATACCATACTATAAATACACACACTCAGGATGTGGAGAGTTAACAGTGATACCATACTATAAATACACACACTCAGGATGTGGTGAGGTTAGCAGTGATACCATACTATAAATACACACACTCAGGATGTGGCGAGTTAGCATGATACCATACTATAAATACACACACTCAGGATGTGGCGAGGTTAGCACTGATACCATACTATAAATACACACACTCAGGATGTGGCAGGGTTAGCTCTGATACCATACTATAAAATACACACTCAGGATGTGGCGAGATAACACTGATACCATACTATAAATATACACTCAGGATGTGGCGAGAGTTAGCACTGATACCATACTATAAATATACACAGTCAGGATGTGGCGAGAGTTAGCACTGATGCCATACTTTAAATATACACAGTCAGGATGTGGCGGAGTTAGCACTGATGACTACTATAAATATACACAGTCAGGATGTGGCGAGAGTTAGCACTGATGCCATACTATAAATATACACACTCAGGATGTGCGAGAGTTAGCACTGATACCATACTATAAATATACACTCTCAGGATGTGGCGAGTTAGCACTGATACCATACTATAAATATACACACTCAGGATGTGGCGAGAGTTAGCAGTGATACCATACTATAAATTACACACTCAGGATGTGGAGAGTTAAACTGATACCATACTATAAATATACACACTCAGGATGTGGCGAGTTAGCACTGATACCATACTATAAATACACACACTCAGGATGTGGCGAGAGTTAACAGTGATACCATACTTTAAATATACACACTCAGGATGTGTGCTGATTATATAATACACATCAGGATGTGAGAGTTAGCACTGATACCATACTATAAATATACACACTCAGGATGTGGGAGGAGTTAGCACTGATACCATACTATAAATATACACACTCAGGATGTGGCGAGAGTTAGCACTGATACCATACTATAAATACACACACTCAGGATGTGGCGAGTTAGCACTGATACCATACTATAAATATACACAGTCAGGATGTGGGAGAGTTAGCACTGATACCATACTATAAATATACACAGTCAGGATGTGGCGAGGTTGCACTGATGCCATACTATAAATATACACACTCAGGATGTGGCGAGAGTTAACACTGATGCCATACTATAAATATACACAGTCAGGATGTGGCGGAGTTACTGATGCCATACTATAAATATACAGACTCAGGACGTGGCGAGTCAGCACTGATGCCATACTATAAATATACAGACTCAGGACGTGGCGAGTGAACACTGATGCCATACTATAAATATACAGACTCAGGACGTGGCGAGTGAACACTGATGCCATACTATAAATATACAGACTCAGGACGTGGCAGAGTGAGCACTGATGCCATACTATAAATATACAGACTCAGGACGTGGCGAGTGAACACTGATGCCATACTATAAATATACAGACTCAGGCGTGGCAGAGTCAGCACTGATCATCTATAAATATACACACTCAGGATGTGGCGCGAGTTAGCACTGATACCATACTATAAATATACACTCTCAGGATGTGGCGAGAGTTAGCACTGATACCATACTATAAATATACACACTCAGGATGTGGCGAGAGTTAACAGTGATACCATACTATAAATTAACACATTCAGTATGTGGCGAGAGTTAACAGTGATACCATACTATAAATATACACACTCAGGATGTGGCGAGATAAGCACTGATACCATACTATAAATACACACACTCAGGATGTGGCGAGGTTAACAGTGATCATACTTTAAATACACACTCAGGATGTGGCGAGGTTATGATACCATACTATAAATAGACACACTCAGGATGTGGCGAGAGTTAGCACTGATACCATACTATAAATACACACACTCAGGATGTGGCGGAGTTAGCACTGATACCATACTATAAATATACACACTCAGGATGTGGCGAAGTGCACTGATACCATATAAATACACACCTCAGGATGTGGCGAGAGTTAGCACTGATACCATACTATAAATACACACCTCAGGATGTGGCGAGTTAGCACTGATACCATACTATAAATAACACACTCAGGATGTGGAGAGTTAGCACTGATACCATACTATAAATATACACACTCAGGATGTGGCGAGAGTTAACATTGATACCATACTATAAATTTACACACTCAGGATGTGGAGAGAGTTAACAGTGATACCATACTATAAATATACACACTCAGGATGTGGCGACTGAACGCACTGATACCATACTATAAATACACACAGTCAGGATGTGGCGAGAGTTAACACTGATGCCATACTATATATATACACAGTCAGGATGTGGCGAGAGTTAGCACTGATGCCATACTATAAATATACAGACTCAGGACGTGGCGAGAGTCAGCACTGATGCCATGCTATAAATATACAGACTCAGGACATGGCGAGAGTGAACACTGATGCCATACTATAAATATACAGACTCAGGACGTGGCGAGAGTGAACACTGATGCCATACTATAAATATTCAGACTCAGGACGTGGCGAGAGTGAACACTGATACCATACTATAAATATACAGACTCAGGACGTGGCGAGAGTGAACACTGATGCCATACTATAAATATACAGACTCAGGATGTGGCAGAGTTAGCACTGATCCATACTATAAATATACAGACTCAGGATGTGGTCAGACTGATGCTACTATAATATACACATCGATGTGAGTACGATACTCTATAAATAACACACTCAGGATGGCGAGAGTTAGCACTGATACCATACTATAAATATACACTCTCAGGATGTGGCGAGTTAGCACTGATACCATACTATAAAATACACACTCAGGATGTGGCGAGGTTAACAGTGATACCGTAGTATAAATTAACACATTCAGGATGTGGCGAGAGTTAACAGTGATACCATACTATAAATATACACACTCAGGATGTGGCGAGAGAAAGCACTGATACCATACTATAAATACACACACTCAGGATGTGGCGAGAGTTAACAGTGATACCATACTTTAAATACACACACTCAGGATGTGGCGAGAGTTAGCAGTGATACCATACTATAAATAGACACACTCAGGATGTGGCGAGAGTTAGCACTGATACCATACTATAAATACACACTCAGGATGTGGCGCGAGTTAGCACTGATACATACTATAAATACACACTCAGGATGTGGGCGAGTTAGCACTGATACCATACTATAAATACACACACTCAGGATGTGGCGAGTTAGCACTGATACCATACTATAAATAACACACTCAGGATGTGGCGAGTGAACACTGATACCATACTATAAATATACACACTCAGGGCGTGGCGAGTTAGCACTGATGCCATACTATAATATCACTCAGGATGTGGCGAGTTAGCACTGATACCATACTATAAATATACACACTCAGGATGTGGCGAGTTAGCACTGATACCATACTATAAATATACACACTCAGGATGTGGCGAGAGTTAACACTGATACCATACTATAAATTACACACTCTCAGGATGTGGGAGAGTTAACACTGATACCATACTATAAATATACACACTCAGGATGTGGCGAGCTTAGCACTGATACCATACTATAAATACACACACTCAGGATGTGGCGAGTTAACAGTGATACCATACTATAATATACACACTCAGGATGTGGCGAGAGTTAACAGTGATACCATACTATAAATATACACACTCAGGATGTGGCGAGTTAGCACTGATACCATACTATAAATACACACACTCAGGATGTGGCGAGTTACTGATACCATACTATAAATATACACAGTCAGGATGTGGCGAGAGTTAGCACTGATGCCATACTATAAATATACACACTCAGGATGTGGCGAGAGTAGCACTGATGCCATGCTATAAATATACAGACTCAGGATGTGGCGAGTGAGCACTGATGCCATACTATAAATATACACACTCAGGATGTGGCGAGATTAACACTGATACCATACTATAAATATACACAGTCAGGATGTGGCGAGGTTAGCACTGATACCATACTATAAATATACACAGTCAGGATGTGGAGAGTTAGCACTGATGCCATACTATAAATATACACAGTCAGGATGTGGCGAGTTAGCACTGATGCCATCTATAAATATACAGACTCAGGATGTGCGAGAGTTAGCACTGATGCCATACTATAAATATACACACTCAGGATGTGGGAGAGTTAGCACTGATACCATACTATAAATATACACACTCAGGATGTGGCGAGTTAGCACTGATACCATACTATAAATATACACTCCTCAGGATGTGGCGGAGTTAGCACTGATACCATACTATAAAATACACACTCAGGATGTGGAGAGTTAACAGTGATACCATACTATAAATTTACACACTCAGGATGTGGAGAGAGTTAACAGTGATACCATACTATAAATATACACACTCAGGATGTGGCGACTGAACGCACTGATACCATACTATAAATACACACACTCAGGATGTGGAGAGAGTTAACAGTGATACCATACTTTAAATACACACACTCAGGATGTGGTGAGAGTTAGCAGTGATACCATACTATAAATACACACACTCAGGATGTGGCGAGAGTTAGCACTGATACCATACTATAAATACACACACTCAGGATGTGGCGAGTTAGCACTGATACCATACTATAAATAACACACTCAGGATGTGGCGAGGATTAGCACTGATACCATACTATAAATACACACACTCAGGATGTGGCGAGAGTTAGCACTGATGCCATACTATAAATACACAGTCAGGATGTGGCGAGATTAGCACTGATACCATACTATAAATATACACAGTCAGGATGTGGGAGAGTTAGCACTGATGCCATACTATAAATATACACAGTCAGGATGTGGCGAGTTAACACTGATGCCGTACTATATATATACACAGTCAGGATGTGGCGAGAGTTAGCACTGATGCCATACTATAAATATACAGACTCAGGACGTGGCGAGAGTGAGCACTGATGCCATGCTATAAATATACAGACTCAGGATGTGGCGAGAGTGAACACTGATGCCATACTATAAATATACAGACTCAGGACGTGGCGAGAGTGAACACTGATGCCATACTATAAATATACAGACTCAGGACGTGGCGAGAGTGAACACTGATGCCATACTATAAATATACAGACTCAGGATGTGGCGAGAGTGAACACTGATGCCATACTATAAATATACAGACTCAGGACGTGGCAAGAGTTAGCACTGATACCATACTATAAATATACACACTCAGGATGTGGCGAGAGTTAGCACTGATACCATACTATAAATATACACTCTCAGGATGTGGAGAGTTAGCACTGATACCATACTATAAATATACACACTCAGGATGTGGCGAGGTAAGCAGTGATACCATACTATAAATATACACACTCAGGATGTGGAGAGTTAACAGTGATACCATACTATAAATATACACACTCAGGATGTACTGACCATACTATAAATACTACACTCAGGATGTGGCGAGAGTTAACAGTGATACCATACTATAAATACACACTCAGGATGTGGCGAGAGTTATGCAGTGATACCATACTATAAATACACACACTCAGGATGTGGCGAGAGTTAACATGATACCATACTATAAATACACACACTCAGGATGTGGCGAGGTTAGCACTGATACCATACTATAAATACACACACTCAGGATGTGGCGAGGTTAGCACTGATACCATACTATAAATATACACACTCAGGATGTGGCGAGTTAGCACTGATACCATACTATAAATAACACACTCAGGATGTGGGAGAGTTAGCACTGATACCATACTATAAATATACACACTCAGGATGTGGCGATGCATACCATACTATAAATACACACACTCAGGATGTGGCGGAGTTAGCACTGATACCATACTATAAATATACACACTCAGGATGTGGCGAGTTAGCACTGATGCCATACTATAAATATACACACTCAGGATGTGGGAGTTAGCACTGATACCATACTATAAATATACACACTCAGGATGTGGCGAGTTAGCACTGATCCATACTATAAATATACACAGTCAGGATGTGGCGAGTTAGCACTGATGCCATACTATAAATATACACACTCAGGATGTGGCGAGAGTTAGCACTGATGCCATACTATAAATATACAGACTCAGGATGTGGCGAGGTGAACACTGATGCCATACTATAAATATACAGACTCAGGGCGTGGCGAGTGAACACTGATGCCATATATTCAGACTCAGGACGTGCGAGTGAACACTGATGCCATACTATAAATATCAGACTCAGGATGTGGCGAGAGTGAACACTGATGCCATACTATAAATATACAGACTCAGGATGTGGCGAGAGTTAGCACTGATGCCATACTATAAATATACACACTCAGGAGTGGCGAGAGTTAGCACTGATGCTCTATAAATATACAACTCAGGATGTGGCAGAGTTAGCACTGATGCCATACTATAAATATACACTCTCAGGATGTGGCGAGTTAGCACTGATACCATACTATAAATATACACACTCAGGATGTGGCGAGAGTTAACAGTGATACCGATACTATAAATTAACACATTCAGGATGTGGCGAGAGTTAACAGTGATACCATACTATAAATATACACACTCAGGATGTGGCGAGGAGTAAGCACTGATACCATACTATAATACATACACTCAGGATGTGGCGAGAGTTAACAGTGATACCATACTTTAAATACACACACTCAGGATGTGGAGTTGCAGTGATACCATACTATAAATAACACACTCAGGATGTGGCGAGAGTTAGCACTGATACCATACTATAAATACACACACTCAGGATGTGGCGAGTTAGCACTGATAACATACTATAAATATACACACTCAGGATGTGGCGAGTTAGCACTGATACCATACTATAAATACACACACTCAGGATGTGGGCGAGTTAGCACTGATACCATACTATAAATACACACACTCAGGATGTGGCGAGAGTTAGCACTGATACCATACTATAAATATACACACTCAGGATGTGGCGAGAGTTAGCACTGATACCATACTATAAATACACACTCAGGATGTGGCGAGGTTAACACTGATACCATACTATAAATACACACTCAGGATGTGGCGAGAAAGCACTGATACCATACTATAAATACACACACTCAGGATGTGGAGGTTAACACTGATACCATACTATAAATACACACACTCGGATGTGGGTTAGCATGATCCATACTATAAATATACACACTCAGGATGTGGCGCGAGTTAGCACTGATACCATACTATAAATACACACACTCAGGATGTGGCGAGAGTGTTAGCACTGATACCATACTATAAATATACACACTCAGGATGTGGCGAGAGTTAGCACTGATACCATACTATAAATATACACACTCAGGATGTGGCGAGAGTTAGCACTGATACCATACTATAAATATACACACATCAGGATGTGGCGAGTTAGCACTGATGCCATACTTAAATATACACAGTCAGGATGGCGAGTTAGCACTGATGCATACTATAAATATACACACTCAGGATGTGGCGATGAGCAGCACTGATACCATACTATAAATATACACACTCAGGATGTGGCGAGAGTTAGCACTGATGCCATACTATATATATACACAGTCAGGATGTGGCGAGAGTTAGCACTGATGCCATACTATAAATATACAGACTCAGGACGTGGCGAGAGTGAACACTGATGCCATACTATAAATATACAGACTCAGGACGTGGCGAGAGTGAACACTGATGCCATACTATAAATATACAGACTCAGGATGTGGCAGTGGACTGTCCTACTATAAAATCAGGAGTGCGAGTGACACTGATGCCATACTATAAATATACAGACTCAGGACGTGGCGAGTTAGCACTGATACCATACTATAAATATACAGACTCAGGACGTGGCGAGATAACACTGATACCATACTATAAATATCACACTCAGGATGTGGCGAGTTAAGCACTGATACCATACTATAAATATACACACTCAGGATGTGGCGAGAGTTAGCACTGATACCATACTATAAATATACACACTCAGGATGTGGCGCGAGTTAGCACTGATACCATACTATAAATATACACACTCAGGATGTGGCGAGAGTTAGCACTGATACCATACTATAAATATACACACTCAGGATGTGGCGAGAGTTAACAGTGATACCATACTATAAATTACACACTCAGGATGTGGGAGGTTAACAGTGATACCATACTATAAATACACACTCAGGATGTGGCGATGAACACTGATACCATACTATAAATACACACACTCAGGATGTGGCGAGGTTAACAGTGATACCATACTATAAATACACACACTCAGGATGTGGCGAGTTAGCAGTGATACCATACTATAAATACACACACTCAGGATGTGGCAAGAGTTAGCATGATACCATACTATAAATACACACACTCAGGATGTGGTGAGAGTTAGCACTGATACTACTATACACACTCAGGATGGGATTGCACTGATACCATACTATAAATACACACACTCAGGATGTGGCGAGAGTTAGCTCTGATACCATACTATAAACATACACAGTCAGGATGTGGCGAGAGATAACACTGATACCATACTATAAATATACACAGTCAGGATGTGGCGAGAGTTAGCACTGATGCCATACTATAAATATACACAGTCAGGATGTGGCGAGAGTTAGCACTGATGCCATACTATAAATATACACAGTCAGGATGTGGCGAGAGTTAGCACTGATGCCATACTTTAAATATACACAGTCAGGATGTGGCGAGAGTTTGCACTGATGCCATACTATAAATATACACAGTCAGGATGTGGCGAGAGTTAACACTGATGCCATACTATATATACACAGTCAGGATGTGGCGAGTTAGCACTGATGCCATACTATAAATATACAGACTCAGGACGTGGCGAGAGTCAGCACTGATGCCATGCTATAAATATACAGACTCAGGACATGGCGAGAGTGAACACTGATGCCATACTATAAATATACAGACTCAGGACGTGGCGAGAGTGAACACTGATGCCATACTATAAATATTCAGACTCAGGACGTGGCGAGAGTGAACACTGATACCATACTATAAATATACAGACTCAGGACGTGGCGAGAGTGAACACTGATGCCATACTATAAATATACAGACTCAGGACGTGGCAAGAGTCAGCACTGATCCATGCTATAAATATACAGACTCAGGATGTGGCGAGAGTCAGCACTGATGCCATACTATATATATATATACACAGTCAGGATGGGCGAGGTTAGCACTGATAGCGTTCTATAAATAAGCACACTCAGGATGTGGCGAGTTAGCACTGATACCATACTATAAATATACACTCTCAGGATGTGGCGAGTTAGCACTGATACCATACTATAAAATACACACTCAGGATGTGGCGAGAGTTAACAGTGATACCGTGCTATAAATTAACACATTCAGGATGTGGCGAGAGTTAACAGTGATACCATACTATATCACACTCGGAGTGTGATGATCATACTATAAATCACACACTCAGGATGTGGCGAGTTAACACTGATACCATACTATAAATACACACACTCAGGATGTGGCGAGAGTTAGCTCTGATACCATACTATAAACATACACAGTCAGGATGTGGCGAGAGATAACACTGATACCATACTATAAATATACACAGTCAGGATGTGGCGAGAGTTAGCACTGATGCCATACTATAAATATACACAGTCAGGATGTGGCGAGTTAGCACTGATGCCATACTTAAATATACACACTCAGGATGTGGCGAGAGTTAGCACTGATACCATACTATAAATATACACAGTCAGGATGTGGCGAGAGTTAGCACTGATACCATACTATAAATATACACACTCAGGATGTGGCGCGAGTTAGCACTGATACCATACTATAAATATACACTCTCAGGATGTGGCGAGAGTTAGCACTGATACCATACTATAAATATACACACTCAGGATGTGGCGAGAGTTAACAGTGATACCATACTATAAATTTACACACTCAGGATGTGGAGAGAGTTAACAGTGATACCATACTATAAATATACACACTCAGGATGTGGCGACTGAACGCACTGATACCATACTATAAATACACACACTCAGGATGTGGAGAGAGTTAACAGTGATACCATACTTTAAATACACACACTCAGGATGTGGTGAGAGTTAGCAGTGATACCATACTATAAATACACACACTCAGGATGTGGCGAGAGTTAGCACTGATACCATACTATAAATACACACACTCAGGATGTGGCGAGAGTTAGCACTGATACCATACTATAAATACACACACTCAGGATATGGCGAGAGTTAGCACTGATACCATACTATAAATACACACACTCAGGATGTGGAGAGTTAGCTCTGATACCATACTATAAACATACACAGTCAGGATGTGGCGAGAGATAACACTGATACCATACTATAAATATACACAGTCAGGATGTGGCGAGAGTTAGCACTGATGCCATACTATAAATATACACAGTCAGGATGTGGCGAGAGTTAGCACTGATGCCATACTTTAAATATACACAGTCAGGATGTGGCGAGAGTTAGCACTGATGCCATACTTTAAATATACACAGTCAGGATGTGGCGAGTTTGCACTGATGCCATACTATAAATATACACAGTCAGGATGTGGCGAGTTAACACTGATGCCATACTATATATATATACACAGTCAGGATGTGGCGAGAGTTAGCACTGATGCCATACTATAAATATACAGACTCAGGACGTGGCGAGAGTCAGCACTGATGCCATGCTATAAATATACAGACTCAGGACATGGCGAGAGTGAACACTGATGCCATACTATAAATATACAGACTCAGGACGTGGCGAGAGTGAACACTGATGCCATACTATAAATATTCAGACTCAGGACGTGGCGAGAGTGAACACTGATACCATACTATAAATATACAGACTCAGGACGTGGCGAGAGTGAACACTGATGCCATACTATAAATATACAGACTCAGGACGTGGCAGAGTAGCACTGATCCATGCTATAAATATACAGACTCAGGATGTGGCAGAGTTAGCACTGATGCCATACTATATAATATACACACAGTCAGGATGTGGAGAGTTAGCACTGATAGCGTACTATAAATATACACACTCAGGATGTGGCGAGTTAGCACTGATACCATACTATATATATACACTCTCAGGATGTGGCGAGTTAGCACTGATACCATACTATAAATATACACACTCAGGATGTGGCGAGAGTTAGCACTGATACCATACTATAAATATACACACTCAGGATGTGGCGAGTTAGCACTGATACCATACTATAAATATACACACTCAGGATGTGGCGAGAGTTAGCACTGATACCATACTATAAATATACACACTCAGGATGTGGCGAGAGTTAACAGTGATACCATACTATAAATTATACACACTCAGGATGTGGAGAGAGTTAACAGTGATACCATACTATAAATATACACACTCAGGATGTGGCGAGAGTAAGCACTGATACCATACTATAAATACACACACTCAGGATGTGGCGAGAGTTAACACTGATGCCATACTATAAATATACACACTCAGGATGTGGCGAGTTAGCACTGATGCCATACTATAAATATACAGATCAGGACTGGAGTGACACTGATGCCATACTATAAATATACAGACTCAGGACGTGGCGAGAGTGAACACTGATGCCATACTATAAATATACAGACTCAGGACGTGGCGAGAGTGAACACTGATACCATACTATAAATATACAGACTCAGGACGTGGCGAGAGTGAACACTGATGCCATACTATAAATATACAGACTCAGGACGTGGCAAGAGTCAACACGATCCATACTATAAATATACACACTCAGGATGTGGCGAGAGTTAGCACTGATACCATACTATAAATATACACACTCAGGATGTGGCGAGGTTAGCACTGATACCATACTATAAATATACACACTCAGGATGTGGCGAGTTAGCACTGATACCATACTATAAATATACATCTCAGGATGTGGCGAGAGTTAGCACTGATACCATACTATAAATACACACACTCAGGATGTGGAGAGTTAACAGTGATACCATACTATAAATATACACACTCAGGATGTGGCGGAGTTAGCAGTGATACCATACTATAAATATACACACTCAGGATGTGGGAGAGTTAGCACTGATACCATACTATAAATACACACACTCAGGATGTGGCGAGAGTTAGCACTGATACCATACTATAAATACACACACTCAGGATGTGGCGAGAGTTAGCACTGATACCATACTATAAATATACACACTCAGGATGTGGCGAGTTAGCACTGATACCATACTATAATACACACACTCAGGATGTGGGCGAGTTAGCACTGATACCATACTATAAATATACACACTCAGGATGTGGCGAGTTAGCACTGATGCCATACTATAAATATACACAGTCAGGATGTGGCGAGTTAGCACTGATGCCATACTTAATATACACACTCAGGATGTGGAGAGTTAGCACTGATGCCATACTATAATATACACACTCAGGATGTGGCGAGTTAGCACTGATACCATACTATAAATATACACACTCAGGATGTGGAGAGGTTAACACTGATACCATACTATAAATATACACACTCAGGATGTGGCGATGAGCACTGATACCATACTATAAATACACACACTCAGGATGTGGAGAGAGTTAACAGTGATACCATACTATAAATACACACACTCAGGATGTGGCGAGGTTAGCATGATACCATACTATAAATACACACACTCAGGATGTGGCGAGAGTTAGCACTGATACCATACTATAAATACACACACTCAGGATGTGGCGAGTTAGCACTGATACCATACTATAAATATACACAGTCAGGATGTGGCGGAGTAGCTGATGCCATACTATAAATATACACAGTCAGGATGTGGCGAGTTAGCACTGATGCCATACTATAAATATACACAGTCAGGATGTGGCGAGAGTTAGCACTGATGCCATACTATAAATATACACAGTCAGGATGTGGCGAGAGTTAGCACTGATGCCATACTATAAATATACACACTCAGGATGTGGCAGAGTTAGCACTGATGCCATACTATAAATATACACAGTCAGGATGTGGCGAGTTAGCACTGATGCCATACTATAAATATACACAGTCAGGATGTGGCGAAGTTAGCACTGATGCCATACTATAAATATACAGACTCAGGACGTGGCGAGTCAGCACTGATGCCATACTATAAATATACAGACTCAGGACATGGCGAGTGAACACTGATGCCATACTATAAATATACAGACTCAGGACGTGGCGGTGAACACTGATCCATACTATAAATATTCAGACTCAGGATGTGGCGAGTGAACACTGATACCATACTATAAATATACACACTCAGGATGTGGCGAGGTGAGCACTGATACCATACTATAAATATACACACTCAGGATGTGGCGAGTTAGCACTGATACCATACTATAAATATACACACTCAGGATGTGGCGAGTTAGCACTGATACCATACTATAAATATACACACTCAGGATGTGGGAGAGTTAGCACTGATACCATACTATAAATATACACACTCAGGATGTGGCAGAGTTAGCACTGATACCATACTATAAATATACACTCTCAGGATGTGGCGAGTTAGCACTGATACCATACTATAAATATACACACTCAGGATGTGGAGTTACACTGATACCATACTAAATTATACACACTCAGGATGTGGAAGAGTTAACAGTGATACCATACTATAAATATACACACTCAGGATGTGGCGCTGAGCTGATACCATACTATAAATACACACACTCAGGATGTGGAGAGTTAGCATGATACCATACTATAATACACACACTCAGGATGTGGTGAGAGTTAGCAGTGATACCATACTATAAATACACACACTCAGGATGTGGCGAGAGTTAGCACTGATACCATACTATAAATATACACACTCAGGATGTGGTGAGAGTTAGCACTGATACCATACTATAAATACACACACTCAGGATGTGGCGAGAGTTAGCACTGATACCATACTATAAATACACACACTCAGGATGTGGCGAGAGTTAGCTCTGATACCATACTATAAACATACACAGTCAGGATGTGGCGAGAGATAACACTGATACCATACTATAAATATACACAGTCAGGATGTGGCGAGAGTTAGCACTGATGCCATACTATAAATATACACAGTCAGGATGTGGCGAGAGTTAGCACTGATGCCATACTTTAAATATACACAGTCAGGATGTGGCGAGAGTTAGCACTGATGCCATACTTTAAATATACACAGTCAGGATGTGGCGAGAGTTTGCACTGATGCCATACTATAAATATACACAGTCAGGATGTGGCGAGAGTTAACACTGATGCCATACTATATATATACACAGTCAGGATGTGGCGAGAGTTAGCACTGATGCCAT
Organism: Neoceratodus forsteri; assembly: GCA_016271365.2. Taxonomy (NCBI): domain Eukaryota; kingdom Metazoa; phylum Chordata; order Ceratodontiformes; family Ceratodontidae; genus Neoceratodus; species Neoceratodus forsteri. The sequence continues at coordinate 8,507,313 of CM057449.1, forward strand.
ACTATAAATATACAGACTCAGGACGTGGCGAGAGTCAGCACTGATGCCATGCTATAAATATACAGACTCAGGACATGGCGAGAGTGAACACTGATGCCATACTATAAATATACAGACTCAGGACGTGGCGAGAGTGAACACTGATGCCATACTATAAATATTCAGACTCAGGACGTGGCGAGAGTGAACACTGATACCATACTATAAATATACAGACTCAGGACGTGGCGAGAGTGAACACTGATGCCATACTATAAATATACAGACTCAGGACGTGGCAAGAGTCAGCACTGATCCATGCTATAAATATACAGACTCAGGATGTGGCGAGAGTCAGCACTGATGCCATACTTATATATATATACACAGTCAGGATGTGGCGAGAGTTAGCACTGATAGCGTTCTATAAATAAGCACAGTCAGGATGTGGCGAGAGTTAGCACTGATACCATACTATAAATATACACTCTCAGGATGTGGCGAGTTAGCACTGATACCATACTATAAATATACACACTCAGGATGTGGCGAGAGTTAACAGTGATACCGTATAAATTACATCGATGGGTACTGATACAATATAAATATACACACTCAGGATGTGGAGAGTAACACTGATACCATAATAAATACACACTCAGGATGTGGGGAGTTAGCACTGATACCATACTATAAATACACACACTCAGGATGTGGCGAGGTTAGCACTGATACCATACTATAAATATACACACTCAGGATGTGGAGTAACACTGATACCATACTATAAATATACACTCAGGATGTGGCAGAGTTAGCACTGATACCATACTATAAATATACACACTCAGGATGTGGCGAGAGTTAGCACTGATACCATACTATAAATATACACACTCAGGATGTGGCGAGAGTTAGCACTGATACCATACTATAAATATACACACTCAGGATGTGGCGAGTTAGCACTGATACCATACTATAAATATACACACTCAGGATGTGGCGAGAGTTAGCACTGATACCATACTATAAATATACACACTCAGGATGTGGCGAGAGTTAACACTGATACCATACTATAAATATACACTCAGGATGTGGCGAGTTAGCATGATACCATACTATAAATATACACACTCAGGATGTGGAGAGAGTTAGCACTGATACCATACTATAAATATACACACTCAGGATGTGGCGATGAATGCACTGATACCATACTATAAATACACACACTCAGGATGTGGAGAGTTAGCACTGATACCATACTATAAATATACACACTCAGGATGTGGCGAGGTTAACACTGATACCATACTATAAATATACACACTCAGGATGTGGCGAAGTTAGCACTGATACCATACTATAAATACACACACTCAGGATGTGGGAGAGTTAGCACTGATACCATACTATAAATACACACACTCAGGATGTGGCGAGGTTAGCACTGATGCCATACTATAAATATACACACTCAGGATGTGGCAGAGTTAGCGATACCATACTATAAAATACACATCAGGATGTGGGCGAGTTAGCACTGATACCATACTATAAATATACACAGTCAGGATGTGGCGAGAGTTAGCACTGATGCCATACTATAAATATACACACTCAGGATGTGGCGAGAGTTAGCACTGATGCCATACTATAAATATACACAGTCAGGATGTGGCAGAGTTAGCACTGATACCATACTATAAATATACACAGTCAGGATGTGGCAGAGTTAGCACTGATGCCATACTATAAATATACACAGTCAGGATGTGGCGAGTTACACTGATGCCATACTATAAATATACACAGTCAGGATGTGAGGAGTTAGCACTGATGCCATACTATAAATATACAGACTCAGGGCGTGGCGAGTCAGCACTGATGCCATACTATAAATATACAGACTCAGGACATGGCGGTGAACACTGATGCCATACTATAAATATACAGACTCAGGGCGTGGCGAGTGAACACTGATGCCATACTATAAATATTCAGACTCAGGGCGTGGCGAGTGAACACTGATACCATACTATAAATATACAGACTCAGGACGTGGCGAGTGAACACTGATGCCATACTATAAATATACAGACTCAGGACGTGGCAGAGTCAGCACTGATCCATACTATAAATATACAGACTCAGGATGTGGCGAGAGTCAGCACTGATGCATACTATATATATATATACACAGTCAGGATGTGGCGAGTTAGCACTGATAGCGTTCTATAAATACACAGTCAGGATGTGGCGAGTTAGCACTGATACCATACTATAAATATACACTCTCAGGATGTGGCGAGAGTTAGCACTGATACCATACTATAAATATACACACTCAGGATGTGGCGAGAGTTAACAGTGATACCGTACTATAAATTAACACATTCAGGATGTGGCGAGAGTTAACAGTGATACCATACTATAAATATACACACTCAGGATGTGGCGAGAGAAAGCACTGATACCATACTATAAATACACACACTCAGGATGTGGCGAGAGTTAACAGTGATACCATACTTTAAATACACACACTCAGGATGTGGCGAGAGTTAGCAGTGATACCATACTATAAATAGACACACTCAGGATGTGGCGAGTTAGCACTGATACCATACTATAAATACACACACTCAGGATGTGGCGCGAGTTAGCACTGATACCATACTATAAATATACACACTCAGGATGTGGCTGAGTTAGCACTGATACCATACTATAAATATACACTCTCAGGATGTGGCGCGAGTTAGCACTGATACCATACTATAAATATACACACTCAGGATGTGGCGAGTTAGCACTGATACCATACTATAAATATACACACTCAGGATGTGGCGAGAGTTAGCACTGATACCATACTATAAATATACACACTCAGGATGTGGCGAGAGTTAGCACTGATACCATACTATAAATATACCAATGTCATACAATCATCACAATCAGATAGGAGAGAGTTAACACTGATACCATACTATAAATATACACACTCAGGATGTGGCGAGAGTTAGCACTGATACCATACTATAAATATACACACTCAGGATGTGGCGCGAGTTAGCACTGATACCATACTATAAATATACACACTCAGGATGTGGCGAGAGTTAGCACTGATACCATACTATAAATACACACACTCAGGATGTGGCGAGGTTAGCACTGATACCATACTATAAAATACACAGTCAGGATGTGGCGAGAGATAGCACTGATGCCATACTATAAATATACACAGTCAGGATGTGGCGAGAGTTAGCACTGATGCCATACTATAAATATACACAGTCAGGATGTGGCGAGAGTTAGCACTGATGCCATACTTTAAATATACACAGTCAGGATGTGGCGAGAGTTAGCACTGATGCCATACTATAAATATACACAGTCAGGATGTGGCGAGTTGACTGATGTATATAATATACACACTCAGGATGTGGCGAGGTACTGATGCCATACTATAAATATACACAGTCAGGATGTGGCGAGTTAGCACTGATGCCATACTATAAATATACAGACTCAGGACGTGGCGAGAGTGAACACTGATGCCATACTATAAATATACAGACTCAGGACATGGCGAGAGTGAACACTGATGCCATACTATAAATATACAGACTCAGGACGTGGCGAGAGTGAACACTGATGCCATACTATAAATATACAGACTCAGGACGTGGCGAGTACACTGATCCATACTATAAATACAGACTCAGGATGTGGCGAGGTCAGCACTGATGCATACTTATAATATATACACAGTCAGGATGTGGCAAGAGTTAGCACTGATAGCGTTCTATAAATAAGCACAGTCAGGATGTGGCGAGAGTTAGCACTGATACCATACTATAAATATACACAGTCAGGATGTGGCGAGAGTTAGCACTGATGCCATACTATAAATATACACAGTCGGATGCGAGAGTTAGCACTGATAGCGTACTATAAATATACACAGTCAGGAGTGGCGAGTTAGCACTGATACCATACTATAAATATACACAGTCAGGATGTGGCGAGAGTTAGCACTGATAACATACTATAAATATACCCAGTCATAATGTGGCGAGGTTAGCACTGATTCCATACTATAAATATACACACTCAGCATGTCGCGAGTTACACTGATACCATACTATAATATAAACACTCAGATGTGGCGAGAGTTAGCACTGATACCATACTATAAATATACACACTCAGGATGTGGCGAGGTTAACAGTGAAACCATACTATAAATATACACTCAGGATGTGGCGAGAGTTAACAGTGATACCATACTATAAATATACACACTCAGGATGTAGAGCACTGATAGACTATAAATACACTCAGGATGTGGCGAGTTAACATGATACCATACTTAAATACACACACTCAGGATGTGGGAGAGTTAACACTGATACCATACTATAAATACACATACTCAGGATGTTTGAGAGTTAGCACTGATACCATACTATAAATACACACTCAGGATGTGGCGAGAGTTAACAGTGATACCATACTATAAATTTACACACTCAGGATGTGGAAGAGTTAACAGTGATACCATACTATAAATATACACACTCAGGATGTGGCTGAGCTAGCACTGATACCATACTATAAATACACACTCAGGATGTGGAGAGTTAGCAGTGATACCATACTTTAAATACACACACTCAGGATGTGGTGAGGTTAGCAGTGATACCATACTATAAATACACAGACTCAGGATGTGGCAAGGTTAACAGTGATACCATACTATAAATACACACACTCAGGATGTGGTGAGGTTAGCACTGATGCCATACTATAAATAACACACTCAGGAATGAGTGCACTGTACCATATAAATACACACACTCAGGATGTGGCGAGAGTTAGCTCTGATACCATACTATAAATACACACAGTCAGGATGTGGCGAGTTAGCACGTGCATACTTAAATATACACAGTCAGGATGTGGCGAGTTTGCACTGATGCCATACTATAAATATACACAGTCAGGATGTGGCGAGAGTTAACACTGATGCCATAAAATTTATATGCACAGTCAGGATGTGGCGAGAGTTAGCACTGATGCCATACTATAAATATACAGACTCAGGACGTGGCGAGAGTCAGCACTGATGCCATGCTATAAATATACAGACTCAGGACATGGCGAGAGTGAACACTGATGCCATACTATAAATATACAGACTCAGGACGTGGCGAGAGTGAACACTGATGCCATACTATAAATATTCAGACTCAGGACGTGGCGAGAGTGAACACTGATACCATACTATAAATATACAGACTCAGGACGTGGCGAGAGTGAACACTGATGCCGTACTATTAATATACAGACTCAGGACGTGGCCAGAGTCAGCACTGATCCATGCTATAAATATACAGACTCAGGATGTGGCGAGAGTCAGCACTGATGCCATACTATAAATATACACTCTCAGGATGTGGCGAGAGTTAGCACTGATACCATACTATAAATATACACACTCAGGATGTGGCGAGAGTTAACAGTGATACCGTACTATAAATTAACACATTCAGGATGTGGCGAGAGTTAACAGTGATACCATACTATAAATATACACACTCAGGATGTGGCGAGAGAAAGCACTGATACCATACTATAAATACATACACTCAGGATGTGGCGAGAGTTAACAGTGATACCATACTTTAAATACACACACTCAGGATGTGGCGAGAGTTAGCAGTGATACCATACTATAAATAGACACACTCAGGATGTGGCGAGAGTTAGCACTGATACCATACTATAAATACTCACACTCAGGATGTGGCTCGAGTTAGCACTGATAAAATACTATAAATATACACACTCAGGATGTGGCGCGAGTTAGCACTGATACCATACTATAAATACACACACTCAGGATGTGGCGAGAGTTAGCACTGATACCATACTATAAATACACACACTCAGGATGTGGCGCGAGTTAGCACTGATACCATACTATAAATACACACACTCAGGATGTGGTGCGAGTTAGCACTGATACCATACTATAAATATACACACTCAGGATGTGGCGCGAGTTAGCACTGATACCATACTATATATACACACTCTCAGGATGTGGCACGAGTTAGCACTGATACCATACTATAAATACACACACTCAGGATGTGGCGCGAGTTAGCACTGATACCAGTCTATAAATATACACTCTCAGGATGTGGTGCGAGTTAGCACTGATACCATACTATAAATATACACTCTCAGGATGTGGCGAGAGTTAGCACTGATACCATACTATAAATATACACACTCAGGATGTGGCGAGAGTTAACAGTGATACCATACTATAAATTTACACACTCAGGATGTGGAGAGAGTTAACAGTGATACCATACTATAAATATACACACTCAGGATGTGGCGACTGAACGCACTGATACCATACTATAAATACACACACTCAGGATGTGGCGAGAGTTAACACTGAGTCATACTATATATATACACAGTCAGGATGTGCGAGAGTAGCACTGATGCCATACTATAAATATACAGACTCAGGGCGTGGCGAGTCAGCACTGATGCCATGCTATAAATATACAGACTCAGGACATGGCGAGAGTGAACACTGATGCCATACTATAAATATACAGACTCAGGACGTGGCGAGAGTGAACACTGATGCCATACTATAAATATTCAGACTCAGGACGTGGCGAGAGTGAACACTGATACCATACTATAAATATACAGACTCAGGACGTGGCGAGAGTGAACACTGATGCCATACTATAAATATACAGACTCAGGACGTGGCAAGAGTCAGCACTGATCCATGCTATAAATATACAGACTCAGGATGTGGCGAGAGTCAGCACTGATGCCATACTATATATATATATACACAGTCAGGATGAGGCGAGAGTTAGCACTGATAGCGTTCTATAAATAAGCACAGTCAGGATGTGGCGAGAGTTAGCACTGATACCATACTATAAATATACACTCTCAGGATGTGGCGAGAGTTAGCACTGATACCATACTATAAAAATACACACTCAGGATGTGGCGAGAGTTAACAGTGATACCGTAGTATAAATTAACACATTCAGGATGTGGCGAGAGTTAACAGTACCAACTATAATATACACACTCAGGATGTGGCGAGAAGCACTGATACCATACTATAAATACACAAACTCAGGATGTGGCGAGAGTTAACAGTGATACCATACTTTAAATACACACTCAGGATGTGGCGGAGTTAGCAGTGATACCATACTATAAATAGACACACTCAGGATGTGGGAGAGTTAGCACTGATACCATACTATAAATACACACACTCAGGATGTGGCTGAGTTAGACTGATAAAATACTATAATACACACTCTCAGGATGTGCGCGAGTTAGCACTGATACCATACTATAATACACACACTCAGGATGTGGCGAGGTTAGCACTGATACCATTCTGTAAATACACACTCAGGATGTGGCGCGAGTTAGCACTGATACCATACTATAAATATACACACTCAGGATGTGGGAGGTTAGCACTGATACCATACTATAAATATACACACTCAGGATGTGGCGAGAGTTAGCACTGATACCATACTATAAATATACACACTCAGGATGTGGCGAGTTAAGTTATACCATACTATAAATTACACACTCAGGATGTGGAGAGGTTAACAGTGATACCATACTATAAATATACACACTCAGGATGTGGCGACTGAGCACTGATACCATACTATAAATACACACACTCAGGATGTGGAGAGAGTTAACAGTGATACCATACTATAAATACACACACTCAGGATGTGGCGACAGTTAGCAGTGATACCATACTATAAATACACACACTCAGGATGTGGCGAGAGTTAGCACTGATACCATACTATAAATACACACACTCAGGATGTGGCGAGAGTTAGCACTGATACCGTACTATAAATACACACACTCACGACGTGGCAAGAGTTAGCTCTGATACCGTACTATAAACATACACAGTCAGGATGTGGCGAGAGATAACACTGATACCATACTATAAATATACACAGTCAGGATGTGGCGAGAGTTAGCACTGATGCCATACTATAAATATACACAGTCAGGATGTGGTGAGAGTTAGCACTGATGCCATACTTTAAATTTACACAGTCAGGATGTGGCGAGAGTTAGCACTGATGCCATACTTTAAATATACACAGTCAGGATGTGGCGAGAGTTTGCACTGATGCCATACTATAAATATACACAGTCAGGATGTGGCGAGAGTTAACACTGATGCCATACTATATATACACAGTCAGGATGTGCGAGAGTTAGCACTGATGCCATACTATAATATACAGACAGGGACGTGGCGAGTCAGCACTGATGCCATGCTATAAATATACAGACTCAGGACATGGCGAGAGTGAACACTGATGCCATACTATAAATATACAGACTCAGGACGTGGCGAGAGTGAACACTGATGCCATACTATAAATATTCAGACTCAGGACATGGCGAGAGTGAACACTGATGCCATACTATAAATATACAGACTCAGGATGTGGCGAGAGTGAACACTGATGCCATACTATAAATATACAGACTCAGGACGTGGCAAGAGTCAGCACTGATCCATGCTATAAATATACAGACTCAGGATGTGGCGAGAGTCAGCACTGATGCCATACTATATATATATATACACAGTCAGGATGTGGCAAGAGTTAGCACTGATAGAGTTCTATAAATAAGCACAGTCAGGATGTGGCGAGAGTTAGCACTGATAGCGTACTATAAATAAGCACAGTCAGGATGTGGCGAGAGTTAGCACTGATAGCGTACTATAAATATACACAGTCAGGACGTGGCGAGAATTAGCACTGATAGCGTACTATAAATATACACACTCAGAGTGTCGCGAGGCTTAGCACTGATACCAGTACTATAAATATCACAGTCAGGGCGTGGCGAGGTTAGCACTGATACCATACTATAAATATACCCAGTCAGAATGTGGCGAGAGTTAGCACTGATTCCACACTATAAATATACACACTCAGCATGTCGGAGTTAGCACTGATACCATACTATTAATATAAACACTCATGATGTGGAGAGTTAGCTACTGATACCATACTATAAATATACACACTCAGGATGTGGCGAGAGTTAACAGTGAAACCATACTATAAATTTACACACTCAGGATGTGGCGAGGTTAACAGTGATACCATACTATAAATATACACACTCAGTATGTGAGGAAAGCACTGATACCATACTATAAATACACTCAGGATGTGGCGAGAGTTAACAGTGATACCATACGTTAAATACACACACTCAGGATGTGGAGAGAGTTAACACTGATACCATACTATAAATACACATACTCAGGATGTTTCGAGAGTTAGCACTGATACCATACTATAAATATACACACTCAGGATGTGGCGAGAGTTAACAGTGATACCATACTATAAATTTACACACTCAGGATGTGGAGAGAGTTAACAGTGATACCATACTATAAATATACACACTCAGGATGTGGCGACTGAACGCACTGATACCATAATATAAATACACACACTCAGGATGTGGAGAGAGTTAACAGTGATACCATACTTTAAATACACACACTCAGGATGTGGTGAGAGTTAGCAGTAATACCATACTATAAATACACAGACTCAGGATGTGGCAAGAGTTAGCAGTGATACCATACTATAAATACACACACTCAGGATGTGGTGAGAGTTAGCACTGATACCATACTATAAATACACACACTCAGGATGTGGCGAGAGTTAGCACTGATACCATACTATAAATACACACACTCAGGATGTGGCGAGAGTTAGCACTGATACCATACTATAAATACACAGTCAGGATGTGGAGAGTTAGCACTGATGCCATACTTTAAATATACACAGTCAGGATGGGTGAGAGTTTGCACTGATGCCATACTATAAATACACAGTCAGGATGTGGCGAGTTAACACTGATGCCATACTATTTATATGCACAGTCAGGATGTGGCGAGAGTTAGCACTGATGCCATACTATAAATATACAGACTCAGGACGTGGCGAGAGTCAGCACTGATGCCATGCTATAAATATACAGACTCAGGACATGGCGAGAGTGAACACTGATGCCATACTATAAATATACAGACTCAGGACGTGGCGAGAGTGAACACTGATGCCATACTATAAATATTCAGACTCAGGACGTGGCGAGAGTGAACACTGATACCATACTATAAATATACAGACTCAGGACGTGGCGAGAGTGAACACTGATGCCGTACTATTAATATACAGACTCAGGACGTGACAAGAGTCAGCACTGATCCATGCTATAAATATACAGACTCAGGATGTGGCGAGAGTCAGCACTGATGCCATACTATAAATATACACTCTCAGGATGTGGCGAGAGTTAGCACTGATACCATACTATAAATATACACACTCAGGATGTGGCGAGAGTTAACAGTGATACCGTACTATAAATTAACACATTCAGGATGTGGCGAGAGTTAACAGTGATACCATACTATAAATATACACACTCAGGATGTGGCGAGAGTGAACACTGATACCATACTATAAATATACAGACTCAGGATGTGGCGAGGTTAACAGTGATACCATACTTTAAATACACACACTCAGGATGTGGCGAGGTTAGATGATACCATACTATAAATAGACACACTCAGGATGTGGCGAGAGTTAGCACTGATACCATACTATAAATACTCACACTCAGGATGTGGCGAGTTAGCACTGATAAAATACTATAAATATACACACTCAGGATGTGGCGCGAGTTAGCACTGATACCATACTATAAATACACACACTCAGGATGTGGCGAGAGTTAGCACTGATACCATACTATAAATACACACACTCAGGATGTGGCGCGAGTTAGCACTGATACCATACTATAAATTCACACACTCAGGATGTGGCGAGTTAGCACTGATACCATACTATAAATATACACACTCAGGATGTGGCGCGAGTTAGCACTGATACCATACTATATATACACACTCTCAGGATGTGGCACGAGTTAGCACTGATACCATACTATAAATACACACACTCAGGATGTGGCGCGAGTTAGCACTGATACCATACTATAAATATACACTCTCAGGATGTGGTGCGAGTTAGCACTGATACCATACTATAAATATACACTCTCAGGATGTGGCGAGAGTTAGCACTGATACCATACTATAAATATACACACTCAGGATGTGGCGAGAGTTAACAGTGATACCATACTATAAATTTACACACTCAGGATGTGGAGAGAGTTAACAGTGATAGCATACTATAAATATACACACTCAGGATGTGGCGACTGAACGCACTGATACCATACTATAAATACACACAGTCAGGATGTGGCGAGAGTTAACACTGATGCCATACTATATATATACACAGTCAGGATGTGGCGAGAGTTAGCACTGATGCATACTATAAATATACAGACTCAGGACGTGGCGAGAGTCAGCACTGATGCCATGCTATAAATATACAGACTCAGGACATGGCGAGTGAGCCTGATGCCATACTATAAATATACAGACTCAGGACGTGGCGAGAATGAACACTGATGCCATACTATAAATATTCAGACTCAGGACGTGGCGAGAGTGAACACTGATACCATACTATAAATATACAGACTCAGGACGTGGCGAGAGTGAACACTGATGCCATACTATAAATATACAGACTCAGGACGTGGCAAGAGTCAGCACTGATCCATGCTATAAATATACAGACTCAGGATGTGGCGAGAGTCAGCACTGATGCCATACTATATATATATATACACAGTCAGGATGTGGTGAGAGTTAGCACTGATAGCGTTCTATAAATAAGCACAGTCAGGATGTGGCGAGAGTTAGCACTGATACCATACTATAAATATACACTCTCAGGATGTGGACGAGTTAGCACTGATACCATACTTTAAAATACACACTCAGGATGTGGCGAGTTAACAGTGATACCGTGCTATAAATTAACACATTCAGGATGTGGCGAGAGTTAACAGTGATACCACACTATAAATATACACACTCAGGATGTGGGAGAGAAGCACTGATACCATACTATAAATACACAAACTCAGGATGTGGCGAGTAACAGTGATACCATACTTTAATACACACACTCAGGATGTGGCGGAGGTTAGCAGTGATACCATACTATAAATAGACACACTCAGGATGTGGCGGGAGTTAGCACTGATACCATACTATAATACACACACTCAGGATGTGGTGAGTTGCACTGATATACTATAAATATACACACTCAGGATGTGGCGGAGTTAGCACTGATACCATACTATAAATACACACACTCAGGATGTGGCGAGTTAGCACTGATACCATACTATAAATACACACACTCAGGATGTGGCGGAGTTAGCACTGATACCATACTATAAATATACACACTCAGGATGTGGCGCGAGTTAGCACTGATACCATACTATAAATATACACACTCAGGATGTGGCGAGAGTTAGCACTGATACCATACTATAAATATACACACTCAGGATGTGGCGAGAGTTAACAGTGATACCATACTATAAATTTACACACTCAGGATGTGGCGAGAGTTAACAGTGATACCATACTATAAATATACACACTCAGGATGTGGCGACTGAGAAGCACTGATACCATACTATAAATACACACACTCAGGATGTGGAGAGAGTTAACAGTGATACCATACTTTAAATACACACACTCAGGATGTGGTGAGAGTTAGCAGTGATACCATACTATAAATACACACACTCAGGATGTGGCGAGAGTTAGCACTGATACCATACTATAAATACACACACTCAGGATGTGGCGAGAGTTAGCTCTGATACCATACTATAAACATACACAGTCAGGATGTGGCGAGAGATAACACTGATACCATACTATAAATATACACAGTCAGGATGTGGCGAGAGTTAGCACTGATGCCATACTATAAATATACACAGTCAGGATGTGGCGAGAGTTAGCACTGATGCCATACTTTAAATATACACAGTCAGGATGTGAGTTAGCACTGATGACATACTTTAAATATACACAGTCAGGATGTGGCGAGGTTTGCACTGATGCCATACTATAAATATACACACTCAGGATGTGGCGGGGTAGCACTGATACCATACTATAAATATACACTCTCAGGATGTGGCGAGAGTTAGCACTGATACCATACTATAAATATACACACTCAGGATTTGGCGAGAGTTAACAGTGATACCATACTATAAATTTACACACTCAGGATGTGGAGAGAGTTAACAGTGATACCATACTATAAATATACACACTCAGGATGTGGCGACTGAACGCACTGATACCATACTATAAATACACACACTCAGGATGTGGAGAGAGTTAACAGTGATACCATACTTTAAATACACACACTCAGGATGTGGTGAGAGTTAGCAGTGATACCATACTATAAATACACACACTCAGGATGTGGCAAGAGTTAGCAGTGATACCACACTATAAATACACACACTCAGGATGTGGTGAGAGTTAGCACTGATACCATACTATAAATACACACACTCAGGATGTGGCGAGTTAGCACTGATACCATACTATAAATACACACACTCAGGATGTGGCGAGTTAGCTCTGATACCATACTATAAACATACTCAGTCAGGATGTGGCGAGAGATAACACTGATACCATACTATAAATATACACAGTCAGGATGTGGCGAGAGTTAGCACTGATACCATACTATAAATATACACACTCAGGATGTGGCGAGAGTTAGCACTGATACCATACTATAAATATACACACTCAGGATGTGGTGCGAGTTAGCACTGATACCATACTATAAATACACACTCTCAGGATGTGGCGAGAGTTAGCACTGATACCATACTATAAATACACACACTCAGGATGTGGCGCGAGTTAGCACTGATACCAGTCTATAAATATACACTCTCAGGATGTGGTGCGAGTTAGCACTGATACCATACTATAAATATACACTCTCAGGATGTGGCGAGAGTTAGCACTGATACCATACTATAAATATACACACTCAGGATGTGGCGAGAGTTAACAGTGATACCATACTATAAATTTACACACTCAGGATGTGGAGAGAGTTAACAGTGATACCATACTATAAATATACACACTCAGGATGTGGCGACTGAACGCACTGATACCATACTATAAATACACACAGTCAGGATGTGGCGAGAGTTAACACTGATGCCATACTATATATATACACAGTCAGGATGTGGCGAGAGTTAGCACTGATGCCATACTATAAATATACAGACTCAGGACGTGGCGAGAGTCAGCACTGATGCCATGCTATAAATATACAGACTCAGGACATGGCGAGAGTGAACGCTGATGCCATACTATAAATATACAGACTCAGGACGTGGCGAGAATGAACACTGATGCCATACTATAAATATTCAGACTCAGGACGTGGCGAGAGTGAACACTGATACCATACTATAAATATACAGACTCAGGACGTGGCGAGAGTGAACACTGATGCCATACTATAAATATACAGACTCAGGACGTGGCAGAGTCAGCACTGATCCATGCTATAAATATACAGACTCAGGATGTGGCGAGTCAGCACTGATGCCATACTATATATATATATACACAGTCAGGATGTGGTGAGAGTTAGCACTGATAGCGTTCTATAAATAAGCACAGTCAGGATGTGGCGAGAGTTAGCACTGATACCATACTATAAATATACACTCTCAGGATGTGGAGAGTTAGCACTGATACCATACTATAAAATACACACTCAGGATGTGGCGAGGTTAACAGTGATACCGTAGTATAAATTAACACATTCAGGATGTGGCGAGAGTTAACAGTGATACCACACTATAAATATACACACTCAGGATGTGGCGAGAGAAAGCACTGATACCATACTATAAATACACAAACTCAGGATGTGGCGAGAGTTAACAGTGATACCATACTTTAAATACACACACTCAGGATGTGGCGGAGTTAGCAGTGATACCATACTATAAATAGACACACTCAGGATGTGGCGGGAGTTAGCACTGATACCATACTATAAATACACACACTCAGGATGTGGCGCGAGTTAGCACTGATAAAATACTATAAATATACACACTCAGGATGTGGCGCGAGTTAGCACTGATACCATACTATAAATACACACACTCAGGATGTGGCGCGAGTTAGCACTGATACCATACTATAAATACACACACTCAGGATGTGGAGCGAGTTAGCACTGATACCATACTATAAATATACACACTCAGGATGTGGCGCGAGTTAGCACTGATACCATACTATAAATATACACTCTCAGGATGTGGCGAGAGTTAGCACTGATACCATACTATAAATATACACACTCAGGATGTGGCGAGAGTTAACAGTGATACCATACTATAAATTTACACACTCAGGATGTGGAGAGAGTTAACAGTGATACCATACTATAAATATACACACTCAGGATGTGGCGACTGAACGCACTGATACCATACTATAAATACACACACTCAGGATGTGGAGAGTTAGCATGATACCATACTATAAATACACACACTCAGGATGTGGCGACAGTTAGCAGTGATACCATACTATAAATACACACACTCAGGATGTGGCGAGAGTTAGCACTGATACCATACTATAAATACACACACTCAGGATGTGGCGAGAGTTAGCACTGATACCATACTATAAATACACACACTCACGACGTGGCAAGAGTTAGCTCTGATACCGTACTATAAACATACACAGTCAGGATGTGGCGAGAGATAACACTGATACCATACTATAAATATACACAGTCAGGATGTGGCGAGAGTTAGCACTGATGCCATACTATAAATATACACAGTCAGGATGTGGGAGAGTTAGCACTGATGCCATACTTTAAATATACACAGTCAGGATGTGGCGAGAGTTAGCACTGATGCCATACTTTAAATATACACAGTCAGGATGTGGCGAGAGTTTGCACTGATGCCATACTATAAATATACACAGTCAGGATGTGGCGAGAGTTAACACTGATGCCATACTATATATATACACAGTCAGGATGTGGCGAGAGTTAGCACTGATGCCATACTATAAATATACAGACTCAGGA
The DNA here is from genome assembly GCA_016271365.2 of Neoceratodus forsteri. Classification (NCBI taxonomy): domain Eukaryota; kingdom Metazoa; phylum Chordata; order Ceratodontiformes; family Ceratodontidae; genus Neoceratodus; species Neoceratodus forsteri. Next base: position 8,523,557 of record CM057449.1, read on the forward strand.
CGTGGCGAGAGTCAGCACTGATGCCATGCTATAAATATACAGACTCAGGACATGGCGAGAGTGAACACTGATGCCATACTATAAATATACAGACTCAGGACGTGGCGAGAGTGAACACTGATGCCATACTATAAATATTCAGACTCAGGACGTGGCGAGAGTGAACACTGATGCCATACTATAAATATACAGACTCAGGACGTGGCGAGAGTGAACACTGATGCCATACTATAAATATACAGACTCAGGACGTGGCAAGAGTCAGCACTGATGCCATGCTATAAATATACAGACTCAGGATGTGGCGAGAGTCAGCACTGATGCCATACTATAAATATACACAGTCAGGATGTGGCGAGAGTTAGCACTGATAGCGTTCTATAAATAAGCACAGTCAGGATGTGGCGAGAGTTAGCACTGATAGCGTACTATAAATAAGCACAGTCAGGATGTGGCGAGAGTTAGCACTGATAGCGTACTATAAATATACACAGTCAGGACGTGGCGAGAGTTAGCACTGATAGCGTACTATAAATATACACAGTCAGGAGGGGCGAGTTAGCACTGATAGCGTACTATAAATATACACAGTCAGGCGTGGCGAGTTAGCACTGATACGTACTATAATATACCCAGTCATAATGTGGCGAGAGTTAGCACTGATTCCACTACTATAAATATACACACTCAGGATGTGAGAGTTAGCACTGATACCATACTATTAATATACACACTCAGGATGTGGCGGAGTTAGCACTGATACCATATTATAAATATACACACTCAGGATGTGGCGAGGTTAACAGTGAAACCATACTATAAATATACACACTCAGGATGTGGCGAGAGTTAGCAGTGATACCATACTATAAATATACACACTCAGGATGTGGCGAGAGTTAGCACTGATACCATACTATAAATACACTCAGGATGTGGCGAGAGTTAACAGTGATACCATACTATAATATACACACACTCAGGATGTGGAGGTTAACACTGATACCATACTATAAATACACACACTCAGGATGTGGCGAGAGTTAGCACTGATACCATACTATAAATATACACACTCAGGATGTGGCGAGAGTTAACAGTGATACCATACTATAAATTTACACACTCAGGATGTGGCGAGAGTTAACAGTGATACCATACTATAAATATACACACTCAGGATGTGGCGACAGAACGCACTGATACCATACTATAAATACACACACTCAGGATGTGGAGAGAGTTAACACTGATACCATACTATAAATACACACACTCAGGATGTGGTGAGGTTAGATAATACCATACTATAAATACACACACTCAGGATGTGGAGAGTTAGCAGTGATACCATACTATAAATACACACACTCAGGATGTGGTGAGAGTTAGCACTGATACCATACTATAAATACACACACTCAGGATGTGGCGAGAGTTAGCACTGATACCATACTATAAATACACACACTCAGGATGTGGCGAGAGTTAGCTCTGATACCATACTATAAATACACACAGTCAGGATGTGGCGAGAGTTAGCACTGATGCCATACTTTAAATATACACAGTCAGGATGTGGCGAGAGTTTGCACTGATGCCATACTATAAATATACACAGTCAGGATGTGGCGAGAGTTAACACTGATGCCATACTATTATATGCACAGTCAGGATGTGGCGAGAGTTAGCACTGATGCCATACTATAAATATACAGACTCAGGACGTGGCGAGAGTCAGCACTGATGCCATGCTATAAATATACAGACTCAGGACATGGCGAGAGTGAACACTGATGCCATACTATAAATATACAGACTCAGGACGTGGCGAGAGTGAACACTGATGCCATACTATAAATATTCAGACTCAGGACGTGGCGAGAGTGAACACTGATACCATACTATAAATATACAGACTCAGGACGTGGCGAGAGTGAACACTGATGCCGTACTATAAATATACAGACTCAGGACGTGGCAAGAGTCAGCACTGATCCATGCTATAAATATACAGACTCAGGATGTGGCGAGAGTCAGCACTGATGCCATACTATAAATATACACTCTCAGGATGTGGCGAGAGTTAGCACTGATACCATACTATAAATATACACACTCAGGATGTGGCGAGAGTTAACAGTGATACCGTACTATAAATTAACACATTCAGGATGTGGCGAGAGTTAACAGTGATACCATACTATAAATATACACACTCAGGATGTGGCGAGAGAAAGCACTGATACCATACTATAAATACATACACTCAGGATGTGGCGAGAGTTAACAGTGATACCATACTTTAAATACACACACTCAGGATGTGGCGAGAGTTAGCAGTGATACCATACTATAAATAGACACACTCAGGATGTGGCGAGAGTTAGCACTGATACCATACTATAAATACTCACACTCAGGATGTGGCGCGAGTTAGCACTGATAAAATACTATAAATATACACACTCAGGATGTGGCGCGAGTTAGCACTGATACCATACTATAAATACACACACTCAGGATGTGGCGAGAGTTAGCACTGATACCATACTATAAATACACACACTCAGGATGTGGCGCGAGTTAGCACTGATACCATACTATAAATACACACACTCAGGATGTGGCGCGAGTTAGCACTGATAACATACTATAAATATACACACTCAGGATGTGGCGCGAGTTAGCACTCATACCATACTATATATACACACTCTCAGGATGTGGCACGAGTTAGCACTGATACCATACTATAAATACACACACTCAGGATGTGGCGCGAGTTAGCACTGATACCAGTCTATAAATATACACTCTCAGGATGTGGTGCGAGTTAGCACTGATACCATACTATAAATATACACTCTCAGGATGTGGCGAGAGTTAGCACTGATACCATACTATAAATATACACACTCAGGATGTGGCGAGAGTTAACAGTGATACCATACTATAAATTTACACACTCAGGATGTGGAGAGAGTTAACAGTGATACCATACTATAAATATACACACTCAGGATGTGGCGACTGAACGCACTGATACCATACTATAAATACACACAGTCAGGATGTGGCGAGAGTTAACACTGATGCCATACTATATATATACACAGTCAGGATGTGGCGAGAGTTAGCACTGATGCCATACTATAAATATACAGACTCAGGACGTGGCGAGAGTCAGCACTGATGCCATGCTATAAATATACAGACTCAGGACATGGCGAGAGTGAACACTGATGCCATACTATAAATATACAGACTCAGGACGTGGCGAGAATGAACACTGATGCCATACTATAAATATTCAGACTCAGGACGTGGCGAGTGAACACTGATACCATACTATAAATATACAGACTCAGGGCGTGGCGAGTGAACACTGATGCCATACTATAAATATACAGACTCAGGACGTGGCAAGTCAGCACTGATCCATGCTATAAATATACAGACTCAGGATGTGGCGAGAGTCAGCACTGATGCCATACTATATATATATATACACAGTCAGGATGAGGCGAGAGTTAGCACTGATAGCGTTCTATAAATAAGCACAGTCAGGATGTGGCGAGAGTTAGCACTGATACCATACTATAAATATACACTCTCAGGATGTGGCGAGAGTTAGCACTGATACCATACTTTAAAAATACACACTCAGGATGTGGCGAGAGTTAACAGTGATACCGTAGTATAAATTAACACATTCAGGATGTGGCGAGAGTTAACAGTGATACCACACTATAAATATACACACTCAGGATGTGGCGAGAGAAAGCACTGATACCATACTATAAATACACAAACTCAGGATGTGGCGAGAGTTAACAGTGATACCATACTTTAAATACACACACTCAGGATGTGGCGAGAGTTAGCAGTGATACCATACTATAAATAGACACACTCAGGATGTGCGGAGTTAGCACTGATACCATACTATAATACACACACTCAGGATGTGGCGAGTTAGCACTGATAAAATACTATAAATATACACACTCAGGATGTGGCGCAGAGTTAGCACTGATACCATACTATAAATACACACACTCAGGATGTGTGCGAGTTAGCCTGATACCATTCTTAATAACACACTCAGGATGTGGCGAGAGTTAGCACTGATACCATACTATAAATATACACACTCAGGATGTGGTGAGTTAGCACTGATACCATACTATAAATATACACTCTCAGGATGTGGCGAGAGTTAGCACTGATACCATACTATAAATATACACACTCAGGATGTGGCGAGAGTTAACAGTTATACCATACTATAAATTTACACACTCAGGATGTGGAGAGAGTTAACAGTGATACCATACTATAAATATACACACTCAGGATGTGGCGACTGAACGCACTGATACCATACTATAAATACACACACTCAGGATGTGGCGAGTGTTAGCTCTGATACCATACTATAAACATACACAGTCAGGATGTGGCGAGAGATAACACTGATACCATACTATAAATATACACAGTCAGGATGTGGCGAGAGTTAGCACTGATGCCATACTATAAATATACACAGTCAGGATGTGGCGAGAGTTAGCACTGATGCCATACTTTAAATATACACAGTCAGGATGTGGCGAGAGTTAGCACTGATGCCATACTTTAAATATACACAGTCAGGATGTGGCGAGAGTTTGCACTGATGCCATACTATAAATATACACACTCAGGATGTGGCGCGAGTTAGCAGTGATACCATACTATAAATATACACTCTCAGGATGTGGCGACAGTTAGCACTGATACCATACTATAAATATACACACTCAGGATTTGGCGAGAGTTAACAGTGATACCATACTATAAATTTACACACTCAGGATGTGGAGAGAGTTAACAGTGATACCATACTATAAATATACACACTCAGGATGTGGCGACTGAACGCACTGATACCATACTATAAATACACACACTCAGGATGTGGAGAGAGTTAACAGTGATACCATACTTTAAATACACACACTCAGGATGTGGTGAGAGTTAGCAGTGATACCATACTATAAATACACACACTCAGGATGTGGCAAGAGTTAGCAGTGATACCATACTATAAATACACACACTCAGGATGTGGTGAGAGTTAGCACTTATACCATACTATAAATACACACACTCAGGATATGGCGAGAGTTAGCACTGATACCATACTATAAATACACACACTCAGGATGTGGCGAGAGTTAGCTCTGATACCATACTATAAACATACACAGTCAGGATGTGGCGAGAGATAACACTGATACCATACTATAAATATACACAGTCAGGATGTGGCGAGAGTTAGCACTGATGCCATACTATAAATATACACAGTCAGGATGTGGCGAGAGTTAGCACTGATGCCATACTTTAAATATACACAGTCAGGATGTGGCGAGAGTTAGCACTGATGCCATACTATAAATATACACAGTCAGGATGTGGCGAGGTTTGCACTGATGCCATACTATAAATATACACAGTCAGGATGTGGCAGAGTTGCACTGATGCCATACTATATATACACAGTCAGGATGTGGCGAGTTAGCACTGATGCCATACTATAAATATACAGACTCAGGACGTGGCGAGAGTCAGCCCTGATGCCATGCTATAAATATACAGACTCAGGACATGGCGAGAGTGAACACTGATGCCATACTATAAATATACAGACTCAGGGCGTGGCGAGTGAACACTGATGCCATACATAATATTCAGACTCAGGGCGTGGCGAGTGAACACTGATACCATACTATAAATATACAGACTCAGGACGTGGCGAGAGTGAACACTGATGCCATACTATAAATATACAGACTCAGGACGTGGCAAGAGTCAGCACTGATCCATGCTATAAATATACAGACTCAGGATGTGGCGAGAGTCAGCACTGATGCCATACTATATATATATATACACAGTCAGGATGAGGCGAGAGTTAGCACTGATAGCGTTCTATAAATAAGCACAGTCAGGATGTGGCGAGAGTTAGCACTGATACCATACTATAAATATACACTCTCAGGATGTGGCGAGAGTTAGCACTGATACCATACTATAAAAATACACACTCAGGATGTGGCGAGAGTTAACAGTGATACCGTAGTATAAATTAACACATTCAGGATGTGGCGAGAGTTAACAGTGATACCATACTATAAATATACACACTCAGGATGTGGTGAGAGTTAGCAGTGATACCATACTATAAATACACACACTCAGGATGTGGCGAGAGTTAGCACTGATACCATACTATAAATACACACACTCAGGATGTGGCGAGTGTTAGCTCTGATACCATACTATAAACATACACAGTCAGGATGTGGCGAGAGATAACACTGATACCATACTATAAATATACACAGTCAGGATGTGGCGAGAGTTAGCACGGATGCCATACTATAAATATACACAGTCAGGATGTGGCGAGAGTTTGCACTGATGCCATACTTTAAATATACACAGTCAGGATGTGGCGAGAGTTAGCACTGATGCCATACTTTAAATATACACAGTCAGGATGTGGCGAGAGTTTGCACTGATGCCATACTATAAATATACACACTCAGGATGTGGCGCGAGTTAGCACTGATACCATACTATAAATATACACTCTCAGGATGTGGTGACAGTTAGCACTGATACCATACTATAAATATACACACTCAGGATTTGGCGAGAGTAACAGTGATACCATACTATAAATTTACACACTCAGGATGTGGAGAGAGTTAACAGTGATACCATACTATAAATATACACACTCAGGATCTGGCGACTGAGCACTGATACCATACTATAAATACACACACTCAGGATGTGGAGAATTAACAGTGATACCATACTTTAAATACACACTCAGGATGTGGTGAGGTTGCAGTGATACCATACTATAAATACACACACTCAGGATGTGGCAAGAGTTAGCAGTGATACTACACTATAAATACACACACTCAGGATGTGGTGAGAGTTAGCACTGATACCATACTATAAATACACACACTCAGGATATGGCGAGAGTTAGCACTGATACCATACTATAAATACACACACTCAGGATGTGGCGAGAGTTAGCTCTGATACCTTACTATAAACATACACAGTCAGGATGTGGCGAGAGATAACACTGATACCATACTATAAATATACACAGTCAGGATGTGGCGAGAGTTAGCACTGATGCCATACTATAAATATACACAGTCAGGATGTGGCGAGAGTTAGCACTGATGCCATACTTTAAATATACACAGTCAGGATGTGGCGAGAGTTAGCACTGATGCCATACTTTAAATATACACAGTCAGGATGTGGCGAGAGTTTGCACTGATGCCATACTATAAATATACACAGTCAGGATGTGGCGAGAGTTAACACTGATGCCATACTATAATATATACACAGTCAGGATGTGGCGAGAGTTAGCACTGATGCCATGCTATAAATATACACAGTCAGGATTGTGGCGAGTTAGCACTGATGCCATACTTTAAATATACACAGTCAGGATGTGGCGAGAGTTTGCACTGATGCCATACTATAAATATACACAGTCAGGATGTGGCGAGAGTTAACACTGATGCCATACTATATATATACACAGTCAGGATGTGGCGAGAGTTAGCACTGATGCCATACTATAAATATACAGACTCAGGACGTGGCGAGAGTCAGCCCTGATGCCATGCTATAAATATACAGACTCAGGACATGGCGAGAGTGAACACTGATGCCATACTATAAATATACAGACTCAGGACGTGGCGAGAGTGAACACTGATGCCATACTATAAATATTCAGACTCAGGACGTGGCGAGAGTGAACACTGATACCATACTATAAATATACAGACTCAGGACGTGGCGAGAGTGAACACTGATGCCATACTATAAATATACAGACTCAGGATGTGGCAAGAGTCAGCACTGATCCATGCTATAAATATACAGACTCAGGATGTGGCGAGAGTCAGCACTGATGCCATACTATATATATATATACACAGTCAGGATGGGCGAGAGTTAGCACTGATAGCGTTCTATAAATAAGCACAGTCAGGATGTGGCGAGAGTTAGCACTGATACCATACTATAAATATACACTCTCAGGATGTGGCGAGTTAGCACTGATACCATACTATAAAATACACACTCAGAGATGTGGGAGAGTTAACAGTGATACCGTAGTATAAATTAACACATTCAGGATGTGGCGAGGTTAACATGATACCATACTATAAATATACACACACTCAGGATGTGGCGAGAGAAAGCACTGATCCATACTATAAATACACACACTCAGGATGTGGCGAGGTTAACAGTGATACCATACTTTAAATACACACACTCAGGATGTGGCGAGAGTTGAATGATACCATACTATCAGTAGACACACTCAGGATGTGGCGAGAGTTAGCACTGATACCATACTATAAATACACACACTCAGGATGTGGCTGAGTTGCATGATAAAATACTATAAATACACACACTCAGGATGTGGCGCAAGTTAGCACTGATACCATATTATAAATATACACTCTCAGGATGTGGTGCGAGTTAGCACTGATACCATACTATAAATATACACTCTCAGGATGTGGCGAGACTTAGCACTGATACCATACTATAAATATACACACTCAGGATGTGGTGAGAGTTAACAGTTATACCATACTATAAATTTACACACTCAGGATGTGGAGAGAGTTAACAGTGATACCATACTATAAATATACACACTCAGGATGTGGCGACTGAACGCACTGATACCACACTATAAATACACACACTCAGGATGTGGAGAGAGTTAACAGTGATACCATGCTTTAAATACACACACTCAGGATGTGGTGAGAGTTAGCATTAATACCATACTATAAATACACACACTCAGGATGTGGCGACAGTTAGCAGTGATACCATAATATAAATACACACACTCAGGATGTGGCGAGAGTTAGCACTGATACCATACTATAAATACACACACTCAGGATGTGGCGAGAGTTAGCACTGATACCATACTATAAATACACACACTCACGACGTGGCGAGAGTTAGCTCTGATACCGTACTATAAACATACACAGTCAGGATGTGGCGAGAGATAACACTGATACCATACTATAAATATACACAGTCAGGATGTGGCGAGAGTTAGCACTGATGCCATACTATAAATATACACAGTCAGGATGTGGCGAGAGTTAGCACTGATGCCATACTTTAAATATACACAGTCAGGATGTGGCGAGAGTTAGCACTGATGCCATACTTTAAATATACACAGTCAGGATGTGGCGAGAGTTTGCACTGATGCCATACTATAAATATACACAGTCAGGATGTGGCGAGATTTAACACTGATGCCATACTATATATATACAGTCAGGATGTGGCGAGTTAGCACTGATGCCATACTATAAATATACAGACTCAGGGCGTGGAGAGTCAGCACTGATGCCATGCTATAAATATACAGACTCAGGACATGGCGAGAGTGAACACTTATGCCATACTATAAATATACAGACTCAGGACGTGGCGAGAGTGAACACTGATGCCATACTATAAATATTCAGACTCAGGACGTGGCGAGAGTGAACACTGAAGCCATACTATAAATATACAGACTCAGGATGTGGCGAGAGTGAACACTGATGCCATACTATAAATATACAGACTCAGGACGTGGCAAAGTCAGCACTGATCCATGCTATAAATATACAGACTCAGGATGTGGCTAGAGTCAGCACTGATGCCATACTATATATATATACACAGTCAGGATGTGGCAAGAGTTAGCACTGATAGAGTTCTATAAATAAGCACAGTCAGGATGTGGCGAGAGTTAGCACTGATAGCGTACTATAAATAAGCACAGTCAGGATGTGGCGAGAGTTAGCACTGATAGCGTACTATAAATATACACAGTCAGGACGTGGCGAGAATTAGCACTGATAGCGTACTATAAATATACACAGTCAGGACGCTGCGAGAGTTAGCACTGATACCGTACTATAAATATACCCAGTCAGGACGTGGCGAGAGTTAGCACTGATAACATACTATAAATATACCCAGTCATAATGTGGCGAGAGTTAGCACTGATTCCACACTATAAATATACACACTCAGCATGTCGCGAGAGTTAGCACTGATACCATACTATTAATATAAACACTCATGATGTGGCGAGAGTTAGCACTGATACCATATTATAAATATACACACTCAGGATGTGGTGAGAGTTAACAGTGAAACCATACTATAAATTTACACACTCAGGATGTGGCGAGAGTTAACAGTGATACCATACTATAAATATACACACTCAGTATGTGGCGAGAGAAAGCACTGATACCATACTATAAATACACTCAGGATGTGGCGAGAGTTAACAGTGATACCATACGTTAAATACACACACTCAGGATGTGGCGAGAGTTAACACTGATTCCATACTATAAATACACATACTCAGGATGTGGCGAGTGTTAGCACTGATACCATACTATAAATACACACACTCAGGATGTTTCGAGAGTTAGCACTGATACCATACTATAAATACACACACTCAGGATGTGGCGAGAGTTAGCACTGATGCCATACTATAAATATACACAGTCAGGATGTGGCGAGAGTTAGCACTGATGCCATACTTTTAATATACACAGTCAGGATGTGGCGAGAGTTAACACTGATGCCATACTATATATATACACAGACAGGATGTGGCGAGAGTTAGCACTGATGCCATACTATAAATATACAGACTCAGGACATGGCGAGAGTCAGCACTGATGCCATGCTATAAATATACAGACTCAGGACGTGGCGAGAGTGAGCACTGATGCCATGCTATAAATATACAGTCTCAGGATGTGGCGAGAGTGAACACTGATGCCATACTATAAATATACAGACATAGGACATGGCGAGAGTCAGCACTGATGCCATGCTATAAATATACAGACTCAGGACGTGGCGAGAGTCAGCACTGATGCCATGCTATAAATATACAGACTCAGGACGTGGCGAGAGTGAGCACTGATGCCATGCTATAAATATACAGACTCAGGACGTGGCCAGAGTTTGCACTGATACCATGCCATATATATGCACAGTCAGGACGTGGCAATAGTTAGCACTGATACCATGCCATAAATATGCACAGTCAGGACGTGGCGAAAGTTAGCCCTGATACCATACCATAAATATGCACCGTCAGGACGTGGTGAGAGTTAGCACTGATACCATACCAAAAATATACAATGTCAGGATGTGGCGAGAGTTAGCACTGATACCATACCATAAATATGCACAGTAAGGATGTGGCGAGAGTTAGCACTGATAGCATACCATAAATATGCACAGTCGGGATGTGGCGAGAGTTAGCACTGATAGCATACTATAAATATGCACAGTCGGGATGTGGCGAGAGTTAGCACTGATAGCATACTATAAATATGGACAGTCAGGATGTGGCGAGAGTTAGCACAGATAGCTTGCTATAAATATGCACAGTCGGGATGTGGCGAGAGTCAGCACTGATAGCATGCTGTAAATATGCACAGTCAGGATGTGGCGAGAGTTAGCACTGATAGCATACTATAAATATGCACAGTCAGGATGTGGCGAGAGTTAGCACTGATAGCGTACTATAAATATGCACAGTCAGGATTTGGCGAGAGTTAGCACTGATAGCGTACTATAAATATGCACAGTCAGGATGTGGCGAGAGTTAGCACTGATAGCGTACTATAAATAAGCACAGTCAGGATGTGGCGAGAGTTAGACCTGATAGCGTACTATAAATATACACAGTCAGGATGTGGCGAGAGTTAGCACTGATAGCGTACTATAAATATACCCAGTCAGGACGTGGCGAGAGTTAGCACTGATACCATACTATAAATATACCCAGTCAGGACGTGGCGAGAGTTAGCACTGATACCATACTATAAATATACACACTCAGCATGTGGCGAGAGTTAGCACTAATACCATACTATTAATATACACACTCAGGATGTGGCGCGAGTTAGCACTGATACCATACTATAAATATACACACTCAGGATGTGGCGAGAGTTAGCACTGATACCATACTATAAATACACACACTCAGGATGTGGCACGAGATAGCACTGATACCATACTATAAATACACACACTCAGGATGTGGCGCGAGTTAGCACTGATACCATACTATAAATACACACACTCAGGATGTGGACGAGTTAGCACTGATACCATACTATAAATACACACACTCAGGATGTGGCGCGAGTTAGCACTGATACCATACTATAAATATACACACTCAGGATGTGGCGAGAGTTAGCACTGATACCACACTATAAATATACACTCTCAGGATGTGGCACGAGTTAGCACTGATACCATACTATAAATATACACTCTCAGGATGTGGCGAGTTAGCACTGATACCATACTATAAATATACACTCTCAGGATGTGGCGAGAGTTAGCACTGATACCATACTATAAATATACACACTCAGGATGTGGCGAGAGTTAACAGTGATACCATACTATAAATTTACACATTCAGGATGTGGCGAGAGTTAACAGTGATTCCATACTATAAATATACACACTCAGGATGTGGCGAGAGAAAGCACTGATACCATACTATAAATACACACACACTCAGGATGTGGCGAGAGTTAACAGTGATACCATACTTTAAATACACACACTCAGGATGTGGCAAGAGTTAGCAGTGATACCATACTATAAATAGACACACTCAGGATGTGGCGAGAGTTAGCACTGATACCATACTATAAATATACACACTCAGGATGTGGCGCGAGTTAGCACTGATAAAATACTATAAATATACACACTCAGGATGTGGCGCGAGTTAGCACTGATACCATACTATAAATACACACACTCAGGATGTGGCGATAGTTAGCACTGATACCATACTATAAATACACATACTCAGGATGTGGCGCGACTTAGCACTCATACCATACTATAAATACACACTCTCAGGATGTGGCGCGAGTTAGCACTGATACCATACTATAAATATTCACTCTCAGGATGTATTGCGAGTTAGCACTGATACCATACTATAAATATACACTCTCAGGATGTGGCGAGAGTTAGCACTGATACCATACTATAAATATACACACTCAGGATGTGGCGAGAGTTAACAGTGATACCATACTATAAATTTACACACTCAGGATGTGGCGAGAGAAAGCACTGATACCATACTATAAATACACACACTCAGGATGTGGCGAGAGTTAACAGTGATACCATACTATAAATACACACACTCAGGATGTGGCGAGAGTTAACACTGATACCATACTATAAATACACACACTCAGGATGTGGCGAGAAGTTAGCTCTGATACCATACTATAAACATACACAGTCAGGATGTGGCGAGAGATAACACTGATACCATACTATAAATATACACAGTCAGGATGTGGCGAGAGTTAGCACTGATGCCATACTATAAATATACACAGTCTGGATGTGGCGTGAGTTAGCACTGATGCCATACTTTAAATATACACTGTCAGGATGTGGCGAGAGTTAGCACTGATGCCATACTATAAATATACACTGTCAGGATGTGGCGAGAGTTAACACTGATGCCATACTATATATATACACAGTCAGGATGTGGCGAGAGTTAGCACTGATGCCATACTATAAATATACAGACTCAGGACGTGGCGAGAGTCAGCACTGATGCCATGCTAAAAATATTCAGACTCAGGACGTGGCGAAAGTGAGCACTGATGCCATGCTATAAATATACAGACTCAGGATGTGGCGAGAGTGAACACTGATGCCATACTATAAATATACAGACTCAGGACGTGGCGAGAGTGAACACTGATGCCATACTATAAATATACAGAGTCAGGATGTGGTGAGAGTGAACACTGATGCCATACTATAAATATACAGACTCAGGACGTGGCGAGAGTCAGCACTGATGCCATACTATATATATACACAGTCAGGATGTGGCGAGAGTTAGCACTGATGCCATACTATAAATATACACAGTCAGGATGTGTCGAGAGTTAGCACTGAAGCCATACTATAAATATACACACACAGGATGTGTCGAGAGTTAGCACTGATGCCATACTATAAATATACACACTCAGGATGTGGCGAGAGTGAACACTGATGCCATACTATAAATATACAGACTCAGGATGTGGCGAGAGTGAACACTGACGCCTTTCTATAAATATACAGACTCAGGACATGGCGAGAGTCAGCACTGATTCCATGCTATAAATATACAGACTCAGGACGTGGCGAAAGTGAGCACTGATGCCATGCTATAAATATACAGACTCAGGACGTGGCCAGAGTGAGCACTGATGCCATGCTATAAATATTCAGATCCAGGACGTGGCCAGAGTTAGCACTGATACCATGCCATAAATATGCACAGTCAGGACGTCGCCAGAGTTAGCACTGATACCATACCATAAATATGCACAGTCGGGATGTGGCGAGAGTTAGCACTGATAGCATACCATAAATATGCACAGTTGGGATGTGGCGAGAGTTAGCACTGATAGCGTACTATAAATATGCACAGTGAGGATGTGGCGAGAGTTACCACTGATAGCGTACTATAAATATGCACAGTGAGGATCTGGCAAGAGTTAGCACTGATAGCGTACTATAAATATGCACCGTCAGGATGTGGTGAGAGTTAGCACTGATAGCGTACTATAAATAAACACAGTCAGGACGTGGCGAGAGTTAGCACTGATAGCGTACTATAAATATACACAGTCAGGACGTGGCGAGAGTTAGCACTGATAGCGTACTATAAATATACCCAGTCAGGACGTGGCGAGAGTTAGCACTGATACCGTACTATAAATATACCCAGTCAGGACGTGGCGAGAGTTAACACTGATACCGTACTATAAGTGTACCCAGTCAGGACGTGTCGAGAGTTAGCACTGATACCGTACTATAAATGTACCCGGTCAGGACATGTCGAGAGTTAGCACTGATACCGTACTATAAATATAGCCGGTCAGGGCGTGTCGAGTTAGCACTGATACCGTACTATAAATATACCCAGTCAGGGCGTGGCGAGTTAACACTGATACCGATACTATAAATGTACCCAGTCAGGACGTGTCGAGATTAGCACTGATGCCGTACTATAAATATACCCAGTCAGGGCGTGTCGGGGTTTGCACTGATACCGTACTATAAATATACCCAGTCAGGACGTGTCGAGAGTTAGCACTGATACCGTACTATAAATATACCCAGTCAGGACGTGTCGAGAGTTAGCACTGATACCGTACTATAAATATACCCAGTCAGGACGTGTCGAGAGTTAGCACTGATACCATACTATAAATTTACCCAGTCAGGACGTGGCGAGAGTTAGCACTGATACCATACTATAAATATACCCAGTCAGGACGTGGCGAGAGTAGCACTGATACCATACTATAAATATGCCCAGTCAGGACATGGCGAGAGTTAGCACTGATACCATACTATAAATGTACACTCTCAGGACGTGGCGGGAGTTAGCACTGATACCATACTATAAATATACCCAGTCAGGACGTGATGAGAGTTAGCACTGATACCATACTATAGATATACACACTCAGGATGTGGTGAGAGTTAGCACTGATACCATGCTATAAATGTACACTCTCAGGACGTGGCGGGAGTTAGCACTGATACCATACTATAAATATACCCAGTCAGGACGTGATGAGAGTTAGCACTGATACCATACTATAGATATACACACTCAGTATGTGGTGAGAGTTAGCACTGATGACCCCGATGTGCACCCAGTGCCACTTGGGGAGGTGAGCTGTAGGGGTTCAAGGGGGTGGTTTCAACTGTTACACCAAATTTCCTCATGTACACAAGTTTAAACAGGAAGTGTAACAGTAAGAGAAGTGGATACACTGTTTTTGCTGAACAGCTGCATAGAGAAACACAAAGACTGTATGCATTGTAATGGGCATCAAAGCTTAAAATGTGCATTTGAAGTACTTAATTGCATATATCTCAGCAACCACACAACATAGAAAGAAAAGTTAAATTTCACAGAAATAATGATTTTCCTGGCTACCGTTTTGTATTGCCTAGCCCCAAAATCCATACCACGTATTGTTTTCAAGATACGAGCCCTGAAAGATGCAGCATGCACCACCATGTTAGCCTGTGGGAAAAAAGTCAACTTCAGAGTACCGTTACTTGCCATCCATGCAATATTTTTTCACCAGACCAGCAAAAGGCACATCAGTGACATGTTGGCTGCCTTCCCTCCAAATTTGAACCCAAAAGACCAAACAGATCTTTTCCAGCAGGTTGGCAAAAACCTCCTGTCATTTTGGCCATAGCCTGGAAAAGTAGTGTCGCAATTTGTGACACTTTTTATAAAATTTTGCGAAAGTGTTGCAGGTGCGACACTACTTTGTGACACTACTTTTCCCATAAATTTAAAAAACATATTTCTGGGGTGTTTAACCCCAAAATAAAAACATGGCTAGCATCCTCAGGGTCTGACTGGATAAACACAAAAAGAATTGTGTCCCTAGAGGGTCTCAATTTTAAATGCCAAGCATTATTCTGATCACTAACTGAAAACAAGATGGCAGATTTGCGACACTACTAGGGCCATTTGTGACACTAAAAAGTGCATTTGTGATGCTTTTGAAGTTTTTCTTAACTTTTCCCTTTGACATAATGGAAACTTGTTTTTTGAATAACTTTTGAACCATTGAATATTTTTTCACGAAATCTTCAAAGGGCACTTCAGGCACCCTAGCCGCACGTTCTCTGAAGTTTTTGGACTAGTCACAGAAACCATACAACTTGTAGGTGTGAGCAAAGAATGTGCAAAAAAACATAAATGCGCACATGGATGTTGCTTAATAACTCCGCAGCCATATATCCAAACAGTACGAAAGTTGGCAGATCCCATGATCTATGGTTATGTCCCAATGCCTGTCTAATTTCAGGCAAATCCATTGAATGGTGACAAAGTTATTAATGTGCAAAGTTTGACCCTTTAACATTAAAAGGGCTCCTCAACCCTAACTATGGTAGCAATATATATATATATATATATATTAATTAGAGGCAAACAACTATGTTTAATCCATCAGTTAGGGTTGTTCCACAGCAACAAAAGTGAGCCCCACTTGGATTCCTCAGCGAACCCCAACTGGTTTTGGGGTGTGCATTGGAGTCATCAGCCCTAACTCTCACCCCATCACATGTGTAAAGAAGCAGAGGTATAGGAGAATGGGGTGAGAGTTAGGGCCGACAACCCCAGGCACACCCCAAAACAAGTTGGGGGTGTGGGATGAGGGGTTCAAGGGTGGGCTCTCAACCCTAACACTGAATTTTCTTGCTTTTGTCACTGTGGAACAACCCTAACTGATGCATTAAATGGATTTTTGTTGCCTCTAATTTTCCTTCTTTTTGAGAATGATGATGAGAAATAGTGAATGTAATGTGGTGGCTTGGGCCCTGCAATCCCACCACATGATGTCTTCTAACATAATAACAGGAACAGCAATGCAAACACAAGTGCCAATAGTGATGCACATGGTAATGTAAACAGAAATGGTGAAAGAAACATTAATAGAAACGCAAGCACAAAGTGACGCAGAAGTGAACAGTGACACAAATGGACATGCAAGCACATATGAAAATGCAACTGGTAATGCGGACAGTGATGGCAGCAGTATTTTAAATGGAAATGTAAAGTGTCACAGCAAAAAAAAAACGTGAAAGGGAACAGAAACGGAAACGCGAATGCAAGAGCACACAGAAATGCAAACTGTAAAGTGCACGGGCACGGTACCACAATTGTAAATTCAAATGGTAACATTAACATGAAGAATAATGCCA
Organism: Neoceratodus forsteri; assembly: GCA_016271365.2. Taxonomy (NCBI): domain Eukaryota; kingdom Metazoa; phylum Chordata; order Ceratodontiformes; family Ceratodontidae; genus Neoceratodus; species Neoceratodus forsteri. The sequence goes on from CM057449.1 coordinate 8,541,539, forward strand.
AAGGAAACAGAAACGGAAACGGGAACAGAAGCGCGTACAGAAACACAAACCGAAACATGCACGGGCACAGTACCGCAATTGTAAATGCAAATGGTAACGGTAACAGCAACAATAACAACAAAGGAAACAGAAATGCAAAAGGAAATGTAAGTGCATATAGAAATGCAAACCATAATTCGCATGGGCACAGTAATGCAGTTGCAAACACAAATGGTAACAGTAAAAGCTAGAACAATGCAAAACTAAAGAGAAACAGAAACTCAAATGAAAGGGCTGCCGGAAACACAAATGGCAATGCGCACAGTGATGCAAAGCAAAACACAAACACAAACAGTAATGGAAACATAAATGATAACAGTAACGCAAATGCAAGCGCAAATGACAATGCAAAGAATAACGCACACAGTGGCGTACATGGGAACGGTAACACAAACGGGGACAGAAAAGCAAGTAGGAACAGTAACTGTAACAGTAACGGAAGTGCACACCCTATTTTTGATAAACAGGTGCATAGAGAAACACAGTGTGTACAAAGAATGTATGCATTGTAATGGGCATCGAAGCTTAAAACGAGAATTGGAACTACTTAATTGCTAATATCTCATCAACCGCTCGACGTCGAAAAAAAATTAAAATTTCACAAAAAACATTATTTTCCTGGCTAGGTTTTTGCTATAACATAGCCCAAAAGGCTATGCAACTCACAACAAAAAATCTGTATCTTACATCGTTTTCGAGATATGAGCCCCAAAAGGAGCGGCGTACGCCACCATGTTAGTCTGTGGGAAGAAACGCCAGCTTTGGAGTACTGTAACTTTGCAGCCATGCAATATGTTTTCACCAAGCCACCAAAAGGCACATCTGTGAGATGTTGGCTGCCTTCTCTCCAAATTTCAGCTCAAAGGACCAAACTGTTCTTCTGCAGCAGGGTGCTAAAGAACTCTTGTCATTTTGACCATTGTCTGGAAAAGTAGTGTCGCAATTTGTGACACCTTTCGCAAATTTTTCGAAAGTGTCATGAGTGCAACACTACTTTGCGAACTACTTTTTCTAGAAATTTGAAAAATATATTTCTGGGGTGTTTAAAACACAAAATGAAGACATGGCTAGCATCCTCAGGGCCAGACTTGGTGAACACAAAAAGTATTGTGTCCCTAGAGGGTCCCAAATTTAAATGCCAAGCATTTCTGTTATCACTAACTGAAAACAAAATGGCTGACTCATGACACAACTATGGTTATTTGCGACACTAAAAACTGCATTTGCAAAAGTGTTGCACTTTTTGTTAACTTTTCCCATTGACTTGTGCTGAGCTCCTAAATAGTAAAACTACACACTGGAGCTAACCTTTGAGGGAAACATATTTTAAAACTTTTTTGCCAAGTGTCTGTGTGCACGGAGGAGCCCTGTTATTTACAGGCAGAGAGCGCTGGCCATACAGTGCTATATGTTACTTGTAGGTTTTGTGCAACTTATTTGACATCTCGTGCCTCATCCATGAATGAGTGGAAAATGCACAGTATAGATATACATTAAAGCCTGTAACTGGGCAGCTTGTTGTAAGGTGATTAGTCAATTTCACTTCAGGTGAACGGAGGGCATGTGCAGAGACACTTGCAGAGACATGCGCAACTGTGCGTGTCCACTGTGTCCGCTGAGTCCATGGAGTACAAGGACCTAAACGCTTGGTGTTATTAAGAAAAAATTAAAAAAATAAAAGGAACAGTCTTCAGGAAAGTAACGTTAAAGGGTTGCATTATGTCACAAAATAAGGGTAAGTGAGGCAGCAAACCTAAAAGAATTTGCATTAAGTGTCACATCTTTATTGAGGCACCAGCTTTCAAGGAGTTTGTATGCAAAAATTGCATATTAATTGCAAATTTAAGAAAGGAAATTGACAATTTATCACAACGATTAGTGACTCAAAAGGAAATTACCTGCCTTGAGAGATTTATAGATCAAGCTATTTATGATATTACAGAACCTGAATTACAAATTTATAATATTAAAACTAAAAATATAATGCAAGAGGATAATTTAATTCAAGTTGGGGGGGGTGAGGAAGTATCTGCTATGCCTGTGATCAGTACTCCATGGTTAAAACCCAAAAATTCATCAAAGAAGTGTTGTACTAGTTGTAGTGAAAATACTTTGCCAGTTCATAATATATTCTATTGCTTACAGGATAACATAGATTCTGGAGATAAATTTAAACAAAATCTTCAGGACATCCAACAGGAGTTTGTTCCTGCAAATTTTCAATTAAAAATTTCAATTATTAAAGATAAAAGTGTGCTGGAAGAGGTTAACTTAATTCAAGTTGGGGGGAGGAGCAAGTGTCTGTGATACCTGTGATTAGTACTCCATGGTTAAAATCCACAAATTCATTAAAGAAGAGCAGTACTAGTTGTAATGAAAATACTTAGCCAGTTCAGAATGTGTTTGATTGTTTACAGTATAATATAGTTTCTGGAGACAATTTTAAACAAAATCCCCAGATTAGCCAACAGAAGTTTGTTCCTGTAAACACTCAAAACACATTGTTAACTGAAAAAGTTCTGACCAACGACATATTAGTCTTAGGCAATTCAATAATTAGAGTAGTGGATACTGTGGTATGTGAAGGTAGGAAGAGCAGCACTACTGTTAGCAACCTTCCAGGTGCTAAAGCAGGTGATGTGTTAGACTTACTGGAAGGACTTATGGAGAACACAAATAATCCATTAGTCTTAGTACATATAGGCATTAACAATGTTTACAAAACTAGTCTGAATGCATTTCAATCTATAATAACTGACATAGCAATGAGAATCACACAAAAAGAAGCAAACTTAATATTCTCAGGTATATTACCAACACATGGGTATCTTAATTACAAAAATAAAGCAATTACGTTAACAAATAACTGGCTAAGAACTTTTTGTATTAATGAAAATTTGGGTTCTATGGATAATTCCATTACATTTAACAATAAATCCTTATTTAAACCAGATGGTCTGCACCTTAGTTTAGCAGGATCCAGGATTTTGGGTAGGAAGCTGAATAAAGTTATTGATTTTCATTTAAACTGGTGCAAGGGGGGCAGCCCATACCAGTAAGTCATTTTAACACAAATACAGTATTAAACAATAATAATTATAAGGGTTGGAAAATGATACTTATAAATTCCAGAAGCCTTATTAATAAATATGATGAATTTAACGATTTTGTGGTAACACAACATACAAATAGCTTGCATTCCAGAAACCTGGGGGGATATTAATGATTCTTGGAAGAAATCAATACCAGGTTATAATTTATACCAAAAATCTAGATCTTACAGAAAAGGTGGGGGAATTGCAATATATGTACATAATTCCTTTAACAGTATACGATTGCCTTATGATAGCACTGAAGCTGAAACTAACTGGATTAAGCTAATACCATCTAATGGCCCCAAAATCATAACTGGGCTTTTTTATAGGCCACCATCTAATACACATGACAATGATGTTATTTTTTTAGATTTACTCAATAATTTGAATCCAGAAGACAACTTAATAGTGTTGGGTGACTTCAATCTCTCTAATATAGATTGGAAATTAGTAAAGGCAGGCAACAAAACTGAACAATTGTATTTAGATGCATTTTATCAGCTAGGATTAGTGCAATTGGTACATGAGAATACCAGAGGAAATAAAGTTCTGGACCTCATATTAACAAATATGAGTGATCTAGTAAATGAGGTACAGATTCTACCCCCTTTGGGTAATAGTGATCATTCTAAAGTCCATTGTATATTGGGGGCAATGGAGAAAACTCATAATTCTAATTTATGTTCTAAATCTGAAGGAGTAACTAAACTAAACTTGGCGAAAGCAAATTTCTCTCACATTAGGCAAGGCCTGGTATTGTGGAATTGGTATAAGGCCTTTGAAGGAAAGAACACTGAGGATATGTGGAGTGCACTTCTTATCAAACTTAATAAATTAATTACCTTGCATATTCCAACTAATAAGCCTAAACAAATGAGAGGTAAAAAATCCAATCCAATCGTGTTAAACAAACAAATCAAACGTTTAATCAATAGTAAAGATAGATTATTTAAGAAATATATGAAGAAAAAACTCAGAAGAATTACTCCGCATATAATGAATGTGCTAAACTGGTTAAGTCAACAATAAAAAAAGAAAAGGCTCAGCAGGAGATCACTTTGGCCAATAAGATTAAAGACAATAAAAAATAATTATTTTCTTATATCAACAGCAAGAAGAATCAACAATCAATAATAGGACCCTTTACAGATAAAAATGGTGAAATGTTAAATGAACATGAGTTAGTAAACGTACAAAATAATTATTTTTGTTCAGTTTTTGATCCTGGAAATACACTCGTTATTGTTGATAACTGGACATCTTTAGCTGGAAATATTAAAATAACACCTGCTGAGGTAAAGAGCAGACTGAGTAAATTAGATATCAATAAATCTCCAGGCCCAGATAATATTCATCCCAGAACTTTACAGGAGCTTGTTGACCACTTGGCGGATCCATTGAGCTTAATATATCAAACATCCATGAATAGAAGTGAGGTTCCTCAAGCTTGGAGGAATGCTTTGGTCGGTCCTCTCCACAAAAAAGGATATAGATCTGAATCAGCCAATTTTAGGTCCATTAGCTTGACATCATTATTGAGTAAAGTTCTGGAGGGTATCTTAAAGGATATTATGATTGATTATATGACAACAAACAATTTTCTGATCCTGTGCAACATGGTTTTATTAAGTCTAGATCATGTCAAACTAACTTATTATCCTTTTATGAAAATGTCAACACAGATTTGGATAATGGCAAACCTGTGGATATAGTTTTCATGGATTTTGCCAAGACTTTTGACAAACTACCTGATGAGTTTAATGCATCAGTTAAAGTTTTTCCACAGTGACGAAAGTGAGGAAATTTGGTGTTAGAGTTGAACCCCCTTGGACTCCAGCCCACCCCCAACTGGCATCAGGGTACACATTGGGGCCATTGGTCTTAACTCTCACCCCATCACATGTGTAAAGAAGCAGAGGTATAGGAGAATGGGGTGAGAGTCAGGACTGATGACCCCAACGCGCATCCCTATTTCATATGAATTATGACTTTCCTGGCTAGTTTAATACTTAACTCCCATTGGGGGCTAAGCATTTTTGCGATGAAAAGTCAGTATCTAACACCGTTTCTGAGATACGGGCCCCGAAATGTGCTACAGACACTGTAATGTTATCCAATAGGAAAAAGCGTTAACTTCAGAGTGCCGTCACCAAACCACAAAAAGGCACATCAGTGGGATGTTGGCTTTCTTCCCTCCAAATTTCAGCCCAAAAGAGAAAACCGTTATTTGCAGCAGGGTGGCAAAGGATTCCTGTAATGTGGCGGACGCCGTATTGTTATCCTATGGGAAAAATGTCAACTTTGGAGTGCTGTAACTTTGCTGCCCTGTAATATTTTTTCACCAAAATACTGAAAGGCACATCCATGAGATATTAGCTGTGTTCCCTTCAAATTTCAGCCCAAAAGACCAAACCGTTCTTTTGCAGCAGGTTGGCAAAACATTGCTGTCATTTTACCATAGCCTGGAAAAGTAGTGTGGCAATTTGCAAACGTTTTCGCAAAAATTTGTGACACTTTCATGAGTGTGACACTACTTTGAGAAAGCAATTTTTCCAGAAACTTGAAAAACATATTTCTAGGGTGTTTAACCTCAAAATAAAGACATGCCTAGCATCCTCAGGTTCCGACTAGGTAAACACAAAAAGAATTGTGTTGCTAGAGGGTCCCAAATTTAAATGCCAAGCATTTCTCTGATCACCAACTGAAAACAAACTGGTGGATTTGCGAAAGTAAAAGGGCCATTTGCAAAAGTAAAAACTGCATTTTCGAAAGTGTTGAACTTTTTGTTAACTTTTCCCATTGACTTATAATGGGAAATTGTTTTTTGAATAACTTTTAAATCATTCAACATTTTTTCATGAAATCTTCAAAAGGCACATCGAGCACCCCAGCAGCATGTTCCCTGAAGTTTTCAGACTGGTCACTCAAACCATGCAACCTGTAGGTGAGAGCAAAGAAATCACAAAAAAGTGTAATTGCGCAATTGGTTGTCGCTTAACTACACAGCTGTATATCCAACCAGTACGAAACTTGGCATATCCCAAGATCCACCATGCCCAATTGTGCATACTAAATGTTAGGCAAATCTGTTGAATGGTGGCAAAGTTATTAAGGTGCAAAATTTGACACTTTAACCTTAAAAGAGCTACTCAACCCTAACTATGGTAGCACTACTGTGCTACCATAGTTAGGGTTGAGGAGCCGTTTTAATGTTAAAGGGTCAACCTTTGCACCTTAATAACTTTGAAAACCATTCAATGGAATTGCCTGAAATTTGGAAGGCATGGGGCATAACCATAGATCTTGGGATCTGCCAACTTTCATACTGTTTGGATATAGGGCTGCAGAGTTATTAAGCAACATCCATGTAAGCATTTCTGTTTTTTTGTGCATTCTTTGCTCGCACCTACAGGTTGCATGGTTTGTGTGACTGGTCCAAAAACTTCAGGGTACATGCGGCTGGGGTGCCCGAAGTGCCTTTTGAAGATTTCGTGAAAAAATATTAAACGGTTTGAAAGTTATTCAAAAAACAAGTTCCCATTATAAGTCAATGGGAAAAGTTAACAAAAACTGCGAGGTGTCGCAAATGCACTTTTTGGTGTCGCAGATGACCCCTGTAGTGTCGTGAGTCAGCCATTTTTTTTTTAGTTAGTGGTCACAGAAAAATGCTTGCCATTTAAATGTGGGACCCTCTAGGGACACAACTCTTTTTCTGTTCACCTATTCGGACCCTGAGGATGCTAGCCATGTCTTTATTTTGGGGTTAAACACCCTAGAAATATGTTTTTCAAATTTCTGGAAAAAGTAGTGTAGCAAAGTAATGTCGCACTTGTGATACTTTGCAAATTTTTGCAAAAGCTTTCGGAAATCATGACACTACTTTTCTAGGCTATGGCAAAATGACAGGAATTCTTTTCCACCTGCTGCGAAAGAATGGTTTGGTCTTTTGAGCTGAAATTTGGAGAGAACACAGCCAACATCTCACAGATGTGCCTTTTGTGGTTTGATAAAAAATATTGCATGGCTGCAAAGTTACAGTACTCCGAATTTGGCATTTTTCCCCATAGACTAACATAGTGGCGTATGCTGCGCCTTTCAGGGCTCGTATCTCAAAAACGATGTGAGATACAGATTTTTTGTTCTGAGTTACATAGTCCTATGGGCTATGTAATAAGGAAATCCTAGCCAGGAAAAACATGATTTCTGTGACATTTTAATTTTTTTTCTATATCATGTGGTTGCTGAGATATTAGCAATTAAATACTTCCAATTCTCGTTTTAGGCTTTGATGCCCATTACAATGCAAACATTCTTTGTACTCACTGTGTTTCTCTATGCACCTGTTCAGGAAAAACAGGGTATGCGTTTCCATTACTGTTACAGTTACTGTTTCCACTTGCATTTATGTCCCCGTTTGTGTTACCATTCCTGTGTACTCCACCGTGTCCGTTACCCTTTGAGTTGTCATTTGCGCTTGCCTTTTCATTACTGTTACCATTTGTGTTTTCACTACTGTTTCTGTTTGTGTTTTTGTTTGCTTCACTGTGTGCATTGCCATTTGCGTTTCTGGCAGCCCTTTCATTTGCGTTTGCGTTTCTCTTTCGTTTTGCATCTTATTTGCTGTTACTGTTACCATTTGCATTTGCAATTGCATTACTGTGCCCATGCGCATTACGGTTTGCATTTCCATATGAGCTTGTGTTTCCTTTTGTATTTCTGTTTCCTTTGCTGTTATTGTTGCTGGTACCGTTACCATTTGCATTTACAATTGCGGTATTGTGCCCATGCGCATTTTGTTTTGCGTTTTCGTACGCGCTTCTGTTCCCATTTCTGTTTCTGTTATTCTTCATGTTAACTTTACCATTTGCATTTACAATTGTGTTACCATACCTGTGCCTGTTATGGTTTGCATTTATGTGTGCGCTTCCATTTGTGTTTCCTTTTTGTTCCCTTTCACGTTCTTTTTGCTGTAACACTTAACATTTCCATTCAAAATACCGCTGCCATCACTGTTCGCATTACCAGTTGCATTTTTGTACATGCTTCAATGTCCGTTTGCACCACTGTTCGCTTCAGTGTCACTTTGCACTTGCGTTTCTATTAATGTTTCCCTTACCATTTAGGTTTGTGTTACCATGTGCGCCACAGTTGGCACTTCTGTCTTCGTTGTGTTCCTGACATCACGCCACATTACGTTCACTATTTCTCATCATCATTCTCAAAAAAGAAGGGAAATTAGAGGCAAAAAACTCAGTTTAAGGCATCAGTTAGGGTTGTTCCACTGTGACAAAAGCAAGGAAATTTGGTGTTAGGGTTGAAAGCCATCTTTGGACCCCTCCAGACCACCCCCATAACCGGCATTGGGGTGCGCTTTGGGGTTGTCAGTCCTAACTCTCACTCCATTCTCCTATTCCTCAGCTTCTTTACACATGTGACAGGGTGAAAGTTAGGGCCGAGGACCCCAATGTGCACCCTGATGCTGGTTGGGGGTGGTCTGGAGGGGTCCAAGGGTGGCTTTCAACCCTAACACTGAATATACTTGCTTTTGTTGCAGTGGAACAACCCTAACTGATGCATTAAACAGAGTTTTTTGCCTCTAAATTCCCTTCTTTTTGAGAATGATGATGAGAAATAGTGGATGTGATGCAGCGGCAAAAAACTCAATTTAATGCATTAGTTAGGATTGTTACACAGTGACAAAAGTGAGGAAATTCGGTGTTAGGGTTGAAAGCCCCCATTGGACCCCTCCCCCACACCCCCAACTGGCATCTGGGTGCACATTGGGGTCACCAGTCCTTACTCTCTCACCCCATCAGATGTGTAAAGAATCAGAGGTATAGGAGAATGTGGTGGGAGTTAGGACCAACAACCCAAATGCACACCCTGATGCCAGTTGGTAGGCTCAGGGTGGGTCAGAAGTTGGTCAACTGGGTGGCAAACTGGTTGACGGGCAGAAAACCACCTTGGAGTGTCTTATTCCACTTATAAAATGGATACTGCACTTTTGTAAAAAAAGGACTCATGCCTCATTACGCACCTGGGGCGTGCTCTTATCAAACCATAAACCACACCTCATCATGTCTTATTCTTTACATATCTCATGAAGTGTGCAATGTACAAAAAAGTTCCACTGCAGGCTTACTCCAGGATTTAAAGTTGTTTTCCTGTGGCTTAGGTCACAGTGACGTAAGCCACCAGGAGCAAAATGTCTGTATCTTGCGTCATTTCTGAGATAACAGCACCGAAAGTCATGACAAAAACTGCAGTGTAATTCTATTAGAAAATTTATTTATTTATTTATTTACTTATTTATTTATTTATTTATTTAAATCTTGGATTACAAATACCTTTGAGCTTGAGGCAGCTAGTTTACAAAGGTTCCACATCAAAGGAAAGGGTTACAATAAGGTAGGGAGGTATAGAGAACATTCATGGTATCTATGGAGGTGCAGACAGCATTCATGGTATCATCGGAGCAAAGCAAGTCAACTGGTAAATAAGTGGGAAGAGTGCTACATATTCAAGATTACAAGCAAGTGTAGAAAACCATAAGGTACATGTGAAGCAACATTGCTAATTAGAGGTAGGAAAAGGGGAAGAGTAAGGAAGGGGTAGGGGAGATGAGAGGGTAGAGTCGAGATAAAGAAAGAAAGAGAAGAAAATATGGCTGCTAGAGGCTTTGTCACGGGGTGAAAGGGAAGGGAGGCTAAGGTGGGAGAAGGGGTAAAAGAGGGGAAAAGGAGGGCAGATGAAGGGAAAGAAGATAAGGGAGAGTGGGGACCAGAGGGTGTGGACAGGTCCAGGAAGAGGGGGATCAGTTGGATAAGAGCAAGGAGGGGGTGAGGTAAGGGAGAAGGTGGCAGGGGGAAAGGGGAAATTGTTTTTTGTCAGGAGAGGTGAAATGAAACAGGAAGCCAAGTAAGACATCAAAAATGTCAATTAAGGCATTGAATATCTGTACAACCATTTAATTCTCCAACACCTAAACAGCATAGTTCACAACTCTATGACATCCCCTCAACACTTTGCAAATTGCAAGTAAAAAAAACAAACCATGACTGAGATATGGTCATCCCAATTCAGGCCATCTGGTTTTCCCTAGGGTTATTTGGTCTTTCCTATGGACATTGCAAAATATTCATATACATTTTCTCATAGGATATGATGGGAACTTCAAATTGTAATAACTGTTGAACAGATTAATATTTTTTTGTCAAACAAATGCTGGTATGTTCCTTGGCTCAAGCATTGTCTACATTCCAAGGTTCAGACCAATAGACCACACGGTGTCCACACAGTGGCATGGGAAAAAACACACAAACATGGCAAAAAGAGCATTTCTTGGCACTTTTCTGCACAAAAACCATATGTCCCACCAAAATGCAACTTAGTTAATCAAGAGATCCTCAATACCAGACCATGCATTCCAAATTCCATGCAAATCCATTGAACAGTTGCAAAATTATTAATGTGCAAAATCTGAGGTCTAACATTAAAGTGTCTAAAAGTGCATATTTTTTGTGCTTCACTACACAAAAACCATATGTCCACCTGAAATGCAACTTGGCAGATCAAGAGACCTACCACACTAGACTGCGTATTCAAAATTTCATGCAAATCCATTAAACAGTTGCAAAGTTATTAATGCACAAACTTTGAGGTTTAACATTAAAACACCAACCCAAACATAAATATAAGGGTATGACCGCACCCCTATAATAATTCCCAAACACCTAAACAGCATAATTCATATCCCAAGGTTATCCCCACAATACCTTGTAAATTTCAAGTAAAAAGACCAAACCAGTAATTATTTATTTATTAATTTATGACTTTGATAACTGGGTGAGTGCACTGATCCCAGGGACCATTTTCAGGCACGACCCGGACCATAACACATGGCGCAGGGTGACAGTCAAGTACAAGGTAACAGTAAAACACATGAAACAGATTTGATACAAGCAACAATAGTAAGCATAATATACAGGTTTGATGCATAGGTCCATTTGAGAACAGTTTCAATATCGGACATGAGGAGACTTGGTACAAACAAACAAATTGTAGGCACAGAGTACAATGTGTAATGAGATATGAAATCCAAAAGTGTTTACACCTTTAAAAATGTTTCAGCTGTGGGCATGCAAAATCTTCAACTGTGAGAAAAGACCAGATGGTCAGATTGCAATTCTTCTTTCGCATAATATACATATAAATTTTCCACTAGGATACAATGGGAAAATAAAAGTTTAATAACTTTTGAATGAATTACTATTTTTTCACCAAACCAATGCTGGCATGTTCCTTGGCCCAAGATCTTTCTACATCCTATGTTTTGGACCAATAGCTCACACAGTGTCTGTGCAACACCAGGGGCAAAAAAAAAACAAAAGTGGCAAAAAGTGCATTTTTTGGCACTTCACTGGACAAAAACTGTGCATCCACACTGAAATGCAACTTGGTAAAACAAGAGATCTACCATACCAGACTGAGCATTCCAAATTTTGTGTAAATCTGTTGAACAGCTGCAAAGTTATTAATATGCAAAATGTGAGGTTTAACATTAAAATGCCTACTTAATCTTAATATATATATATATATATATATATATATATATATATATATATTAGAGGCAAAACTCAGTTAATGCATTAGTTAGGTTGCTCCACATCGACAAAAGTAATGAAATTTGGGTTAGGGGTTGAAAGTCCCCTGGCCCCTGCCCACACCCCAAACGGCATCGGGTGCATTGTTCACCAGCCCCAACTCACCCCATCACATGTGGAAAGAAGCAGAGGTGTAGGACAATGGGGTGAGAGTTAGGGACGACAACCCTAATGCACCCAATGTCGTTGGGGGTGTGGCCGGGGGTCCAAGGGGTTAAACCCGAACACTGAATTTGCTTGCTTTTGTTGCTGTGTAACAACCCTAACTAATACATTAAATGGTGTTTTTTGCTTCTAATTTCTCTTCTTTTTGAGAATGATGACGAGAAATAGTGAGTGTAATGTGGCGGCGGGAGATTGGGACCCGAACACATGTAATGTCTTGTGACATAGGAACAGGAACAGCAATGCAAAAAGAAGTGCTAACAGTGGTGCACATGGTAACGCAAGCGTGAATGAGAATGAAAAGGGTAACGCACACGGTGGCGTAGACGGGAATGTAATGCCAAGGGGGGATATAAACGCAAATGGAAACATTAACTGTAACAGTAATGGAAGCGCATACCCTGTGTTTTCCAAACAGGTGCATACAGAAAAGCAGTGTGTTCAAAGAATGCATGCATCGTAATGGGGATCGAAGCTTAAAATGAGCATTGGAAGTATTTAATTGCCAATATCTCAGCAACCGCATGACATAGAAAAAAAATGTAAATGTCACAGAAATCATGATTTTTCTGGCTAGGATTTTGCTGTTACATAGAACAAATCTGTATCTCGCATCGTTTTCGAGATACAAGCCCTGAAAGGTGTGGTGTACTCCACTATGTTAGTCTATGGGGAAAAATGCAAAATTCAGAGTACTGTAACTTTGCAGCCATGCAATATTTTTTCACTAAACCACCAAAAGGAACATCTGTGAGATGTTGACTGCGTTCCCTCCAAATTGTAGCTCAAAAGACCAAACCATTCTTTTGCAGCAGGGTGGCAAAGAAGTATTGTTATTTGGGCCATAGCCTGGAAAAGTTGTGTCACAATTTGCGACATGTTTTGCAAATTTAGTGAAAGTGTCATGAATGCGACACTACTTTGTAACACTACTTTTTCCAGAAATTTTAAAAACATATTTCTGGGGTGTTTAACCCAAAAATAAAGACATGGCTAGCATCCTCAGGGTCTGACTAGGTGAACACAAAAAGAATAGTGTCCCTAGAGGGTCCCAAATTTAAATGGCAAGCATTTCTGTGATCACTAACAGAAAAAAGAAAGGCTGACTCACAACACTACTGGGGTAATTTGCGATGCAAAAAACTGCATGTAGGACATTTTTGCACTTTTTGTTAACTTTTCCCATTGACTTGTAATGGGAAATTGTTTTTTGAATAACTTTTGTACCGTTTAATATTTTTTCATGAAATCTTCAAAAGGTACATTGGGGACCCCAGCCACACATTCTCTGAAGCGTTCGGACAGGTCGTGTAATCCGTGCAACCTGTAGGCGACAGCAATTTGTAAAAAAAGCATAAATGCACATTTTGTTGGTGCTTAATAACTCAGCAGCTGTATATCTGACAGGTACACAACTTGACAGATTCCAAGACCTATCAGGCCCAATCATGCATACCAAATTTCAGGCAAATGTGTTGAATGGTAGCAGAGTTATTAAGGTGCAACATTTCACCCTTTAACCTTAAAATGGCTCCTCAACCCTAACCTATTGTATTACTACCATGCTACCATATATATATATATATATATATATATATATATATATATATAGAGGCAAAAACTCACTTAATGATTAGTTAGTTGTTGCAATCACAGCAATGAGAAATTAGTAGTCTGGTGCAGATATGGTTGTCAGCCATAACTCTCACCCCATCACATGTGTAAAGAAGCAGAGGTGTAGGAGAATGGGGTGAGAGTTAGGACCAACAACCCTAATGCACACCCTGATGCCAGTTGGGGGGTGTAGGCTGGGGGGCCAAGGGGGACTTTCAACCTTAGCACCGAATTTCCTCACTTTTGTTGGTGTGGAACAACTCTAACTAATGCATTAAACAGAGTTTTTTGCCTCTTATTTCCCTTCTTTTTGAGAACGATAATGAGAAATTGTGAATGTAATGTGGCAGCGGGAAGGGCCCCACACTCCTGCCACATGATGCCTTGTCTCATAGTAACATTGTGCCTGCAAATGCAAATAGTAATGTACATGGTGATGCAAAGGGAAGCAGAAAGAGAAACAGTAGTGTAGACGGAAATATTAAAAACAATGCAAAAGCTAGCACAAATGAAAAAGCAAAGGGTAACGCACATGGTGGCATAGACGTGAACGGTAAGTGAAACGGGAATGGAACCGCAAGCGAAAATGGTAATGGTAACAGTAATATGAGCGCACAGGGTGGTTTTCCCCAAAAGCTGCATTGAGAAAGACAGTGAGTACAAAGAATATATGCATAATAATGGGTCTCAGAGCAGAAAATGAGGAGTTGGAATACTAAATTGCATATATCTCAGGAACCGCACGACGTAGAAAAAAAATTTAAAAGTCATATGATTTATGACTTTACTGGCTAGTTTTGTACTTAGCCCCTGCTAGGGGGCTAAGTGTTTTTCTGATGAAAAGTCCGTGTCTCGCACCATTTCTGAGATACTGGCCCTGAAAGGTGGGGCAAACGCTGTAATGTTATCCTATGGGAAAAAAGAGAAGTTAGGAGTGCCATAACTTTGGCTCCCTGTAATATTTTTTCACCAAACTACAAAGAGGCACATCTATGGGATGTTGGCTGTGTTCCCTCCAAATTTCAGCCCAAAAGACTAAACCGTTATTTTGTAGCAGAGCGTCAAAGGATTCCAGTAATGCTTCAGACATGGTAATGTTATCCTATGGGAAAAAGTGTTAAATTTGGAGTGCCATACCTTTGCCGCCGTGTAAAATTTTTTTCAACAAAACACTGAAAGGCACATCTGTGAGATGTCAGCTGCGTTCCCTCCAAATTTCAGGCCAAAACACCAAACTGCTCTTTTGCAGAAGGGTGGAAAAGAATTACTGTCATTTTCCCACAGCCTAGAAAAGTACTGTCGAAGTTTGCGAAAGCTGTCACAAATTCATTCAACAGTGTCGCAAGTGCGAAAGTACTTTGCAAAAGTACTTTTTCCAGAAATTTGAAAAACATATTTTTTGGGTGTTTTACGCCAAAATAAAGACATGACTAGCTTCCTCAGAGTCCGACTAGGTGAATACAAAAAGAATTAGGTTGCTAGAGGGTCCCAATTTTAAATGCCAAACATTTTTATGATCGCTAACTGAAAACAAAATGGCAGATTTGTGACAGTAAAAGGGCCATTTGTGAAAGTAAAAACTGCATTTGTGACACTGTCAAACGTTTTGTTAACTTTTTCCATTGACTTATAATGGGAATTTTTTCTTTGAATAACTTTTGAACTGTTTAATATTTTTTCACAAAATCTTCAAAAGGCACATTGGGGACACCAGCTACACATTCCCTGAAGACGTCAGACTGGTCGCACAAACCGTGCGACCTGTAAAGACATCAGGAAAATTCCAGAAAAGCATTAACCCACATGCAGATCATGCTTAATAACTCCACAGCCATATATGAGACCAGTACAAAACTTGGCAAATCCCGAGGTCTATAGGTCTTGATCATGTATTCTAAATTTCAGGCAAATCTGTCAAATGGTTGCAAAGTTATTAAGGTACAAAATTTTGGGTTTAGCAAGTAAATGGCTCCTCAATCCTAACTATAGTGGCACATTGTAGACTTTAATATATATATATATATATATATATATATATATATATATATATATATATAGTTACTTGCAAAAGTATTCAACCTCCTTGAAAGTTGTCAGATTTGTCTGAATGACAAATGATACATTGAGATTTTGTTCTGTGTAATATTTTATTTCAAAAGACTGACCTCAAAATAATTATTTTAAAGTGACATTGGTTTTATGTTAGAAAATATTTTTAAGAAAAATAAATAACTGAAATATGCTGTTTGCATAAGTATTCAACCCCTGTGCTCTGGAAGCTCCAAGTTTACACAGATGAAAAATATTGCCTTAACGAGGACACAATTGGCTTACAATTGGCCTCACCTCTGAAACATTAAAGTAGCTCACATTTTCTGGATAAAACCCCCCCTCAGTTTAACGACCATTGGTCAGACTGTGAATCTGAAGGAAGGGTGTGAAAATGAAGACTAAAGAGCATTCTAAGGAAGTTAGAGATAAAGTAATAGACATGCATAAATTAGGAAAAGGGTACAAAATAATATCCAAGTGTTTGGATATCCCAGTGTGCACTGTTCGATCAATAGTGAGGAAGTGGAAGCTGCATCACACCACCCAGGCACTACCTAGACAAGGCCGTCCCTCAAAACTCAGCATCCGAACAAGAAGGAGACTAGTGAGGGAAGCCACAGAGAGGCCAACAATCACTTTGAAAGAGCTACAGAGTTCAGTGGCTGAGAGCGGAGTGTAGATGCACCAGTCAACCATATCAAGAGCTCTGCATAATACTGGCCTGTATGAGAGGGTGGCTAGAAAGAAGCCATTACTCAGAAAGAACCATATCAAAGCACATCTGGAGTTTGCCAGAAAGCATGAGAGTGACCCAGCTAAGATGTGGCACAAGGTTGTGTGGTCTGATGAGACCAAGATAGAGATTTTTGGCCAAAATTCAAAGCGCTATGTGTGGCGCAAACCTAACACTGCCCATGCCTCGAGAAACACCATCCCTAAAGTGAAGTATGGTGGTGGCAGCATCATGCTGGGGATGCTTTTCATCAGCAGGACTGGCATCTTGTTAAAATTGAAGGAAGAATGAATGGAGAAAAATACAGGGAGATACTGCAAGAGAACCTGCTTCAGTCTGCTAAAAAACTGAAGCTTGGGAGAAACTTCACCTTTAGGCAGGACAATGATCCCAAGCACAAGGCCAAAGCAACACAGGAGTGGTTAAACAACAAAAAGGTGAATGTCCTACAGTGGCCAAGTCAAAGACCAGATCTCAATCCCATCGAGAATCTGTGGCACTGTCTGAAAATTGCGGTCCACAAGCGTCACCCAACCAACCTGAACAACCTGGAACAAATCTGCCAAGAAGAATGGGCAAGAATCACTCCCGAACAGTGTGCAAGGCTGGTAAATACTTACCCCAAAAGACTTAAGCTGTTATTGCAGCAAACGGTGGCTCTACCAAATACTAATGTGTAGTGGTTGAATACCTCTGCAAGCAGCATATTCCAGTTTTTAATTTTCTTTAAAAGATCTGCTGATGGATAATTAATTTTGGCTTTGAGAATATACTGTTAGAGCATATGAGTTTGCAATAAAAATACTGACTGGAATAATATATGTAAGTCTCATTTGTAATCCAGACAAATCTGATAACTTTCAAGGGGGTTGAACACTTTTGCAAGTCACTGTATATATATATATATATATATATGCAAAAAACTCTATTTACTGCATCGGTTAGGGTTGTTCCAATGCTACAAAGAGAGGAAATTTGATGTTAGGGTTGAAACCCCTTGCACCCCTCCAGCCTACCCGCCAACTGGCATTGGGGAGCGCATTAGGGGTCAGCCCTAACTCTCACCCCCTCTCATACGGAAAGAAGCTGAGGAATAGAAGAATGGGGTAAGACTTAGGACCAACTTGCCCAACGCGTACCCCGATGCCAGTTGGGGGGTTGGTGTGAGGGGTGCAAGGGGGGTTTCAACCCTAACATCAAATTTCCTTGCTTTTGTCGGTGTGGAACAACCCTAACTGATGCATTAAACTGAGTTTTTTGCCTCTAATTTCCCTTCTTTTTGAGAATACCAAACTGCCCTAAGGGAAGCAGGGAAGGCAGTAAGGCAGGCAAAGTCCCAAACTGAGGAAACACTAGCACAAACAGTAAAAGAAAGTGACAAGACTTTCTATAGAATCATTAGTGAAAGAAGAAAGTCCAGAGGGGGTATTGCTAAGCTTAATGGAGAAAAGGGAGCATGTGAGGAGGAGGACCCTGTAAAGGCATCTATCCTAAATAGATACTTTTGCTCAGTATTTACTGAAGAGAAGGTAGGCAGGGCCCACAGCTCAGCATCATGGACACAGGGGGAAGGGAGGTGAGCACTACTCCCTTCACAAAAGAAAGGGTCCTACAAGAGCTTGCTAAGCTTAGGGTGGATAAGACAATGGGACCTGATGGCATACATCCCAGGGTACTTAAGGAGCTAAAGGTGGAACTAGCAGAGCCATTAGCAGAACTGTTTAGTGAGTCTCTGAGCACAGGAGAGGTCCCAGAAGACTGGAGAAGGGTCATGTGATCCCGCCCACAAGAGTAGTAGCAGGGAGGAGGCAGGGAACTACAGACCAGTCAGTCTTACCTCAGTAGTGGGCAAGATTATGGAGGCACTCCATAAGGAAAGGATAGTGCAACACCTGGAATCCATAGGGGCACAGGATCCAAGACAGCATGGGTTTACAAAAGGAAGGTCCTGTCAAACTAATCTCATAGATTTCTTTGACTGGGTAACCAGAGTGGTGGACCAAGGGGGAGCATTTGATGTCGCCTACCTTGACTTCAGCAAAGCTTTTGACACTGTTCCACATAGAAGATTGATAGATAAGCTGGGTAGGCTTAGGTGGGTCAGAAGTTGGTCAACTGGGTGGCAAACTGGTTGACGGGCAGAAAACAGAGAGTGGTGGTAAATGGTATACAGTCAGAAGAGATGCAAGTCACAAGTGGGGTACCTCAGGGATCAGTCCTGGGGCCAGTCCTCTTCAACATCTTCATTAGTGACCTTGCAGATGGACTAGAGGGTAAGGCTTGTCTGTTTGCAGATGACACCAAGATCTGCAACAGAGTAGATGATCCAGATGGGGTGGGCAGAATGAGAAGAGATCTGGATAAACTGGCAAAATGGCAGAAGAGTGGCAACTAGGATTTAATGCAAAGAAGTGCAAAATCATGCACATAGTGAAGAGAAACCCTGAAACCACCTATAGGCTGGGAGGGAAGTTGCTAGCAGTCCCAAAGGAAGAAAGAGACTTGGGCATCATCATCACTGATGACCTGAAATCATCCAAGCAGACCTCTAAAGCGGTAGGTAAGGCTAGGGGGGTGTTAGGGTGTATTCATAGGGGTATCACTAGTCGTAAGAGGGAGGTAATAATCCCTCTTTACAAGACACTGGTTAGGCCCCATCTGGAGTACTGCGTGCAGTATTGGAGGCCACACCTTCACAAGGACATTAACCAAATTGAGGCAGTCCAGAGAAGGGCAACCAAAATGGTGCAGGGACTGCATCAGAAGACATATGAGGACAGATTAACAGAGCTCAATATGTATATCCTTGAGCAAAGGAGGAGAGAGGTGATATGATCGAGGCATTCAAACACCTTAAGGGCATTAACAAGGTGAAAGAGTCTAACATGTTTAAATATAAGAAAAATAGCAGGACAAGAGGACACAGCATGAGATTAGAGGGGGGCCGATTAAGGGGGAATGTGAGGAAATTCTTTTTTCACAGAAAGGGTGGTGGATGCATGGAATGGCTTACCACAAGAAGTGATGGCTATGAATACAGTGCAGGGCTTCAAACAGGCATGGGACAGGCATAAGGGAGCAATACAAATGACTATGAATAGATAGGCCACTGACAGAGCAAAGGCCGATGGCACATTTATAAGGTAGAAAAATAAATGGGCAGACTGGATGAGCCTTGCGGTCCTTATCTGCCGTCAACTTCTATGTTTCTATGTTTCTATGAATGATAATGAGAAATAGTGAATGTAATGTGGCAGTGGGAGCACGGGGCCCATCGGGCCCTGCACTCACGACATGTGATTTCTAGTCACATAGTAACACGGTGCCCGCAAACACAAGTGGTAATGTGCATGGAGATGCAAAGCAAAACAGAAAGAAAAACAGTACTGTAGATCCAAATAGTAAAAATAACGCAAACGCAAGTGCAAATGAAAATGCAAAGGGTGACGCACATGGTCACGTACACGTGAATGGCAAGTGAAACGGATACAGATCCACAAGTGGAAGTGGTAAGGGTACAGTAATGTAAGCACACAGGCTGGTTTTCCCCAAAAGCTGCCTAGAGAAAGACAGTGAGTACAAAGAATGTATGCATAATAATGGGTCTCTGAGCAGAAAATGAGGAGTTGGAATACTAAATTGCTTATACAGTATCTCAGGAACTGTATGATGTAGAAAAAAATTTAAATTTCATATGATTTATGACTTTCCTGGCTAGTTTTGCACCTAGACCCCATGGGGGCTAAGCATTTTCTGATGAAAAGTCCATATCTCGCACCGTTTCCATCTTTCAGATGAGACGTTAAACCAAGGTCCCATCTGCCTGGATTGGTGGTAGTTCAGGTGGATGTTAAAGATCCCATGGCACTTATCGAAAAGAGTAAGGAAATTTCCCCGGTGTCCTGGCCAAATTTCCCTCATTCACTAAAAATACCACCGACAGCTTAATCTGGTTCAAGGTCAGTTGGCATTCATCTGTGTCCCCCTCCCCAGGACGTGCCTGAAAATAGGCAGGATTTGTCTTGTGCACTTACCCGGTCAACAAAAACTAAATAAAATAAAATAAATACGGGCACTGAAAGGCACGCCAAATGCTGTAATGTTATCCTATGGGAAAAAAAGAGAAGTTTGGGTTGCCATAACTTTGCCACCCTGTAATATTTTTTTACTAAACTATCAAAAGGCACATCTGTGGGATGTTGGATTTCTTCCCTCTAAATTTCAATGTAAAAGACCAAATCATTATTTTGCAGCAGGGTGGCAAAAAATTCCTGTTATTTTGGGTATAGTATCACAAAGTAGTGTCGTGATTTATGAAAGCTTTCACAAAAATTTGCCACACTTTCATGAGTGTGACACTACTTTGTGAAAGTACTTTTTCCAGAAATTTGAAAACATATTTCTGGGGTGTTATACCCCAAAATAAAGACATGCCTATCATCCTCAGGTTCCGACTAGGTGAATACAAAAAGAATTAGGTTGCTAGAGGGTCCCACATTTAAATGCCAAGCACTTTTCTCATGACCAACTGAAAACAAAATGGCAGATTTGTGAAAGTAAAAGGGTAATCTGTGAAAGTAACAACTGCATTTGCGACACTTTCGAACTTTTTGTTAACTTTTCCCATTGTCTTATAATGGGAACTTGTTTTTTGAATAACTTTTGAACAGTTTAATATTTTTTCACGAAATCTTCAAAAGGCACATCGGGCACCCTGGCTGTATGTTACCTGAAGTTTTTTGACCAGTCTTGCAAACTGTGCGACCTGTAGGGGAGAGTAAAGAATTTGCAAAAAAGCATAAACATACATTTTGTTGGTGCTTAATAACTCTACAGCTGTATATCTCACTGGTACAAAACTTGGCAGATCCCACTATCTACAATGCCCAATTGTGCATACCAAATGTCCAGCAAATCCATTGACCGGTGGCAAAGTTATTAAGGTGCTAAGTTTGACCCTTTAACCTTAAAATGGCTCCTCAACCTTAACTATAGTGGCATTACCATACCACTGTAATATATTATGGTAGCATGGTAGTGCTACTATAGTTAATGTTGAGTAGCACTTTTAAGGTTAAAGGGTCAAATTTTGCACCTTAATAACTTTGCCACCGTTCAATGGATTTGTCTGAAATTTGGCATTTGTGATTGGGCCTGGTAGATAATGGGATCTGCCAGGTTTTGTACTGGTCAGATATATGACTGCAGAGGTATTAAGCACCAACTAAATGTGCGTTTACTCTTTTCTGTGAATTCTTTGTTCTCACCTACAGGTCGCATAGTTTGAGCAACCGGTCTGAAAACTTCAAGGAATGTGCGGCCAAGATGCCTGATGTGTCTTTTGAAGATTTCATGAAAAAATATTAAACAGTTCAAAAGTTATCCGAAAAACAATTTCCCATTATAAGTCGAAGGGAGAAGTTAACAAAGTTCGAAAGTGTCACAAATGCAGTTTTTACTTTCACAAATGGCCCTTTTATTTTCACAAGTCTGCCATTTTGTTTTCAGTTGATCATCAGAAAAATGCTTGACGTTTAAATTTGGGACCCTCTAGCAACCTAATTCTTTTTGCATTCACCTAGTCGGACCCTGAGGATGTTAGGCATGTCTTTATTTTGGGGAAAATACCCCAGAAATATGTTATTCAAATTTCTGGAAAAAGTACTTTCACAAAGTACCTTTACACTTGCGACACTGTCGAATGAATTTGCAAAAACTTTCGCAAAGTTCAACAGTACTTTTCCAGGTTGTGGCAAAATTACAACAATTCTTTGCCACCCTTCAGCAAAAGAATGGGTTGGTCTTTTGGGCTGAAGTTTAGAGGGAACACAGCCAACATCATACAGATGTGCCTTTCGGTGTTTTGGTGACAAAATATTACAGGCCAGCAAAGTTAGGGCACTCCAAATTGACACTTTTTCCCATAGGATAACATTACGGTGTCCGCCGCATTATAGGAATCCTTTGCCACCCTGCTGCAAAATAACGGCTTGGCCTTTTGGGCTGAAGTTTGGAGGGATGAAAGCCAGCATCCCACAGATGTGCTTTTTTCATGGTTTGGTGAAAACATATTACAGAGAGGCAAAGTTATAACACTCCGAACTTCTCATTTTTTCCCATAGGATTACATTATGGCATTCGCCGCGCCTTTCAGGGCCAGTATCTCAGAAAAGGTGCGAGATACAGATTTTTTGTCAGAAAAATGCTTAGCCCCCTTATCAGGCTAATTATAAAACTAGCCAGGAAAGTCACAAATCATATGACTTTTACATTTTTTTCTATGTTGTAAGGTTCCTGAGATTTAAGCAATTTAGTATTCCAACTCCTCATTTTCTGTTCTGAGACCCATTATTACGCATACATTCTTTGTACTCACTGTCTTTCTTTATGCAGCTTTTGGGGAAAAGCAGGCTGTGTGCTTACATTACTGTTACCCTTACCGCTTCTGCTTGCGGTTCCGTACCCGTTTCACTTACTGTTCCCATCTATGCCACTATGTGCGCTACCCTTTGCATTTTCATTTGCGCTTGCATTTGCATTATTTGAACCATTTGTATCTACAGTACTGTTTATCTTTGTGTTTTGATTTTCATCACCATGCGCATTACCATTTGCGTTTGTGGGCACCGTGTTACTTTGTGACAAGACATCCCGCTGCCGTATTACATTCACTATTTCTCAGACTAATTCTCAAAAAGAAGGGAAATTAGAGGCAAAAAACTCTGTTTACTGCATTAGTTAGGATTGTTCCACAACAACAAATGTGATGAAATTCAGTGTTAGGGTTGAAAGCCCCCCTTGGACCCCACACCCACACATTCCCAACCTGCATCGGGGTGCACATTGGGGTTGTCTGTCCTAACTCTTATCCCATTCTCCCATACCTCTGCTTCCTCACACATCTGATTGGGTGAGAGTTAGGACCAGCAACCCCAATGCGCACCCCGATGCCGGTTGGGGGTGTGGGCGGTGGGGGTCCAAGGGTGGCTTTTAACCCTATCACCAAATTTCCTCACTTTTGTTGCTGTGAAACAACCCTAACTAATGCATTAAATGATGTATTTTTGCCATATATATATATATATATATATATATATATATATATATATATATTTATATACTTATATATCATGGTAGCACAGTAGTGCTACCATAGTTTGGGTTGAGAAGCACTTTTAAGGTTAAAGGGTCAACTTTGCACCCTTAATAACTTTGCCACCATTCAACAGATGTGCCTGCAATTTGGTAGGCACAATTGGACATGGTAGATTGTGGGATCTGCCAAGTTCTGTACCAGTCAAATATATGGACGCGGAGTTATTAAGCATCAACAAAATGTGCGTTTACACTTTTTTGTGAATTCTTTGCTCTCACCTACAGGTTGCACAGTTTGCGCGACCAGTCTGAAAACTTCAGCGACCATGTGGCCAAGGTACCCGATGTGCCTTTTGAAGATTTCATGAAAAAATATTAAACAGTTCAAAAGTTATTCAAAAAGCAAGTTCCCATTATGTCAATGGGAAAAGTAGACAAAAAGTTTGAAAGTGTCACAAATGCAGTTGTTACGTTCTCAAATGGCCCTTTTACTTTTGCAAAATCCACCATTTTGTTTTCAGTTGGTCATCAGAAAATTGCTTGGCATTTACATTTGGGACCCTGTAGCAATCTAATTATTTTTGTGTTTACCTAGTCGTACCCAGAGGATTCTAGGCATGTCTTTATTTGGGGGTAAAACACCCCAGAAATATGTTTTTCAAATTTCTGGAAAAAGTACTTTCACAAAGTACTTTTGCACTTGCGACACTGTTGAATGAATTTGCAAAAGCTTTCGCAGAGTTTAACATTACTCTTCAGGCTGTGCCAAAATGACAGCAAGTCTTTGCCACACTGCTGCAAAAGAACGGTTTGATCTTTTGGGCTGCAGTTTGGAAGGAACACAGCCAACATATCACAGATGTGCCTTTCTGTGTTTTGGTGAAAAATTTTTACAGAGCGGCAAAGTTATGGCACTCCAAAGTTGACACTTTTTCCCATAGGATTACATTATGGCATCCGCCGCATTACAGGAATCCTTTGCGGCCCTGCTACAAAATAATAGTTTGCTCTTTTGAGCTGAAATTTGGAGGAAAGAAAGCCAACGTAAAACAGATGTGCCTTTTTGTGGTTTGGTGAATAAATATTACAGGGAGATAAAGTTAGGCACTCTGAACTTCTCTTTTTTTCCCTTAGGATAACATTACAGCGTTCGCCGTGCCTTTCAGAGCCTGTATCTCAGAAACTTTTTTTTTAAATTAATTGTTTAATTAGGATTTTGGAAAGACCTTTGAGTGTGAGCTCTTTTACAAAGGTTCCATGTCAGGGTGGACAATAAGACAATACACATATTCAGTGGTTACTGAGGCCTGATCATTAGGCATTAAAGAACGATTACATGACAATTAGACAAATAGGAGAGAAAAAAATGAGCAGTTGTAATTGAATACTGAGCTATTTCTAATCAGTTGCCATAGGTAGCACACCCCTGGAAACCTCCAAATCCATTGATAGACTATGGCAGAGTAACTGCATAGGGTTTAACGCTATCCCAGATGGCAAGAGGCTGGGTGAAAGTGAAACAAGGGGGATTGGGTTGGAAACCAACCGCAGAAAGTGAGAGGTGGGGGGATAGTCAAACAGGGGGGCTGTGATTGGGGAGCAGCTCCAGAGGGCTTTGTTGAGTCTGGTGTGTGTATGGGGGAGCTTGGGAGGGGTAGTACCAAGTGTGTTTAAAGAGGAATGATAGCTTACTTATGCCCTTGGCTAGGCTGGAATGGAGGCAGGGTTCTCTAGGTAGCCCTGCTGGGTGTTACCTTGGGGGTAGGCCTGTCTATCAAGTGGGGCCTGAGAAGCAGGTGCATTTTGAGTTAGACATTAGGTGCTGTTTGAGGCCTACTTTGAATTGAGTCAGGCTGTTGTTTGTTTGTAATTTCATCGGGAGTTCATTTATCCAGAGGGGGGCCTGACAGGAGAAAGCATGCTGTCCTAGTGAGATTCAGCGGAATGGTATGGACAGTGCTCCATTCTTCCTCCATCTGGTGATGTGTGTTGAGAGAGAAGCCTTGAGCAGGTTTCCTATACAGGGTGGTTTTTTTATGAGGAGTGCCTTCTTTCCCAGGAGGCAAGTTTGGTATTTGATCCTGTCTTTTTAGGTTAAGCCAGTTTGTACGCTTATACAGGGTGCAAGTATGAGTGTAGTGATCTGCACACAGGGTGAGGTGGCATGCCTTATTGAGTGCAATTTGGATCCTTTTGAGCACTGTATCAGTAGCAGCTCCATAGACCATCAGTTCGAAGTCTATCGTGGAGAGTAGGGAGATGGAGACTGAGATTTGGAGTGCTTCCAGGGTGCCTATAGAGAACCCCGATCTTTGTGTTTATCACTTTGACAAGGGAGTCTATGTGGTGCGTATAAATAAGACAGTCATCAATAGCGACTCCAAGGTACTTGAACAAGTGCACCTGCTCAATCTGCTCACCAGCCTTGTTGGTGATTATGAGGGGAGCATGCTTGTGTTTGTTGTAGGGGCTGGATTGTAGCATGGCCTTTTTTTTTGTAATTTAGAAGCAGCTTTTGCCTACTGAACCAGTCCTTGAGTTTATTGAAAGAGTTCTGTAGTTCTGTTTGTAGGGCAACCTGAGAGGTGCTGCTGCTCAGCAGCATGGCATCGTCCACATACAGAATAAGTTTGGGTCTTAAATTTCCGGACTCCCTCCCGGGCTCTAGTGTTTGGATTTCTCTCCTGCCTGATCTTGTCCCTAACTGGCCATGAATCTGGAAAGATATATACAGATATCACACTCAGGATAGGTTTAGACTTATCCAATATCATATATTAAATAACATGTACTATACATCGGTCAAATTAGCTCGACTAGGGCAATTACCTCTCCCTCTCTGTACCAGATGTTCGCAATCAGAAGGAAATCTGCTCCACATCTTTTGGCAATGTGAAAAAGTGAGCCCCCTGTGGTGCTCTATTCAGTCCAACTTGGACCCTCTCTTGGGTCTTGATGATCTTTACACTGCAGAAATATTCATCCTGGGTATTTATTCCAAAGTTGAGAACCATGAGCGCAGATTCCACATTGCACTTATTTCTATGGTGGTTAAAAGACTGGTGCTCAAACATTGGTTGGACCAATTAACGATAACATATGCTGAGTGGTTGAAAGACCTATCAACCTGCTTTAATGTGGAGAGACTCATGGCCAGTTCTCACAACCATATGGACTTGTTTTGCAAAAAATGGGACAAGTTATACACATTGTATTTACATTACAGCCTACTTGGTTCTATCTCTGAAGCTCTCTTCCCTCATCTATCTCACCACCAACTCTATGTGTCCATGGTATTATGTTAATAACATATGATATACTAAATATGCACACTTTGGGTAGGTTAGAGTCAGGGGGAAGGGGTGGTATGCCGCAACAGGGTCTTTTCTTTTTCCTGTTATATGTCTCATATCATATTTTGGTCAACAGGGAGTTGTTACCTAACCCTACAATAGATTTGATGTTCACCTGTGTTTTGCTGTCATTTTAAAAAACTAATAAAATTACATTTCAAAAAAAAAAAAAGAAAGTCAACAAATCACCAGGCCCAAACAGAGTACATCCAAGGGTACTAAAGGAACTGGCTGAGGAGCTGGCAGAGCCACTAGCAGACCTATTTAATAGTTCATTGGAGTCAGGAGTGGTACTACAGGACTGGAGAACAGCACATGTAGTGCCCCTTCATAAAAGCAGTCCCAAGGATGATCCAGGGAATTACAGACCAGTCAGTCTGACCACCATTGTGGGCAAGCTCATAGAGACCATACTAAATGAAAGGTTGGTGGAATATCTAGAGGAACATGGTCTCCAGGATGAGAGGCAGCATGGGTTCATGGGGAGGAGATCATGTCAAACAAATCTGATTGGCTTTGACTGTGTCACTAAGACAGTAGACAAGGGCCAAGTGGTAGACATCCTGTATCTTGATTTCAGCAAGGCCTTTGACTCTGTGCCCCACAAAAGGTTGATCAGGAAGTTGGTGGAACTTGGATTTGGGGAAAAGATGGTCAGTTGGGTGGAAAACTGGCTGAGGAACAGAACCCAGAGGGTGGTGGTAGGGGGAGAGTTATCTGGCACCAGAGAGGAAACTAGTGGGGTCCCACAGGGCTCTGTGCTGGGGCCAGTGTTGTTCAGTGTCTTCATCAATGACATTGAGGATGGCATTAAAGGCAAAATGTGCCTATTTGCAGATGACACCAAGCTCTGAGGGAGAGTGGGCACAGCTGAAGGGATACGGGACCTTCAGAAAGATCTGGAAAAGCTGGGGAGGTGGTCCAGGATCAGGCAGCTTGGCTTCAATGCCAAGAAATGCAAAGTTATGCATATTGAAGCCAAGAATCCCAGGACAGAGTACTACTTGGGCGGAGTTTGAATATCTGCATCAGAGGAGGAGAAGGACCTGGGAGTGATGATCACTAGTGACCTGAAGCACTCCACAGAGTGCAAGAAGGGAGCAGCAAAGGCAAACAAAATACTGGGATGCATAGCTAGGGGGATCAGTAGTAGGAGAAAGGAGGTTATACTGCTCTTGTACAGGTCACTGGTAAGGCCGCATCTAGAGTATGGAGTTCAGTACTGGTGCCTACACCTCAAAAAGGACATTAATCTGCTGGAGAAGGTACAGAGGAAGGCTACAAAGATGACAGCCAGTCAGCAAGGCAAGGCATATGAGGAGAGGTTGAGGGCACTGAATATGTACTCCCTGGAAGACAGGAGAGAGAGAGAGAGAGAGAGAGAGGAGACATGTTTGGGACATTCAAGTACTTGAAAGGGATAAATAAGGTTGATAAGGAGAGTCTCTTTAAACTGAGTGGCAATCATATCACAAGGGGGCACAGTCTTAAGCTGGAGGGAGGGAAGTTTAGGAGGGGGGTCAGGAAGCACTTCTTCACAGAGAGGGTGGTGGACACTTGGAATGCGCTGCCGGAAGAGGTCATATTATTGAATACATTGGGCAGCTTTAAGAGGTGTTGGGACAGACATAGGAAGAAGGTAAGAATCATGGGTAGGGAGAATGGGAGTAGTGGGGAGGGAGGGCAGGGACATTAGCTCAAGCTGTGGACCCTGCAGTATGAGCAGACTTGATAGACCAAATGGTCTTCTTCTGCTGGCTTCTTCATATGTTCATATGTTTGGTGTCACAGGCCGTAAGTAGGTCATTTACAAAGAGGCTACAAAGCAGGAGCCCTAGAATTGATCCTTGAGGGACTCCTAGTTGTACATCTCTGGAGCTGGATAACATCTGCCCGATTTTGACTCACTGGCTCCTATGTGTTAGGTAGTCACTGAATCAATTCACAGCATTTGGTGCCACACCCAATCTTTGGAGGTGGAGTACTAGTAGAGGGTGGTTGATGGTGTTGAAGGCTTTGGTGAGGTCAGTGAAGATAGACCCCACCAATTTGCCTTCATCCAGAACCTTGTGCACATAGTCAGTGTATTCCAGCAGTGCTGTGGTGGTACTGTGTTTTTGCCTAAAGCCATGTTGGTTTGGGCAAAGCAGATTGTACTTATTGAGGTATTCTGTGAGTTGACTTGCCACAATTTTCTCCAAAGCTTTGGATAGTGGGGAGAGGATTGATATTGGCCTGTAGTTTGACACCAGCACCTTGTCACCATTCTTATGCACTGGAATTACCAGGGCTTGCTTCCATACAATTGAGCTAGGGCCAAGAATTTATTGAATAGCATTGTTACGGGCATGATAAGAATATCAAGGGTGAGAGATAGTAACTTCATGTCTAGCCCATCACTCCCCAATCTGGTTTTGCCTAGGACTTTCCTGACTATCGTTAGGGCCTCCTTCTCCATCACCTTCTTAAAGTAGAAGGCTGTGTGGTTAGTTATGAGCAGGGTGGAGCAACCTTGGTCCTCCACAGGCAGAAGGTAGTCTGGAGGCAGCACTGAGGACAGGTCTGTAAAGGCCTGGTTAAAGGCATCAGCAATGGCTAGTGGATCTGAGGAGGACAAGTTATTAATGTTGAGCATCTTTGGGTGCTGCTTTTGATCTTTACCAAGGATGTTCTTGATGTTGTCCCAAAACCTCTTTCTATCTCCCCATGCATTGCTAAGCTGGGTCTTATGGAAATTAGCTTTTGTGAGCCTGATAAGTTTGATGCACTTATTTCTAGCCATTTTGTAGCACTGTAGGTCATGCTTGCTGCCTGAGGTTAAGGCTTTTTCCCAGAGGCAGTCCCTCTCCTTTTGGAGGGAAAGGAGCTTGCCATCAATCTAGCCGTTAACCTCTCCCCAAATTTTCCATTTTGTGCCTGGTGCATAGATATCACAGATGGCATTGAAGCCATCATTGAAAAAACTAAGGGTCTGGTCCAGCGAAGGTGCCTTGTTGATGGGGGACCAATTGTAGGCAGACAGGGCCAATTTGAGGGATCCAAGTTTGCCTTTCCACAGAACCCTGCTCTCAATGAGGTGGGGTGGGCTTTTGGCAAGTTTAGTGGTCCATATAAAGGAGATTGAGGAGTGGTCACTTAGCACATCTGGGAGAACCCTGAGTTTGGAGAATCGAGTCAGTGAGCTAGTTAAGACCCAGTCAATAAGAGTGCTGGTACCAGCCTTGTAGTTCTGCCTGGTGGGGTGAGTTATGAGTTGCTTGAGATTGTGGGAGGTGATTAGGTCTCTGGAGGGTGTTGCCTCCTTACATAACCTGTTAATATTAAAGTCACCGGTCAGGATGAGTTCTGAGCCCTTTTTGAGTGTGCTAATTTCTTCCATAACAAGAGGAAGGCCTTCCTCGGCTTTCTGGGGGGGCAAGTAGGTTGTGGTCATGGTAAGGGTCTTGCCTTTCAGGCCGGCTTGTATTTTTACCACTAGTAGCTCATAATCCTCTACAACGTTGGAGATGGGGAGGACAGAGCAACTCAGTGAGTTTCTGGCATATAAGAGGCAGCAGACACCTTTCCTGCCTATTCTATCTAGTCGAAATGCTTGGAATCCTTTGATGGGCACCTCACCATCTTTGATCCTACCCAACAGCCAGGTTTCAGTTAGGCAGAGTATGTCAGGGGCATGGATGGTCATCCAGGCCTGGAGCTGGTTGAATTTGGCAGTTAGGCTGCAGATGTTTAGCGATGCTATCTTTAGGCTGTTCACTGTATGGACCACCCTGCCCCTCAGGGTTGTTGGTCCATGGTTTAGGTGAACATTGTTAGAAAGCAGCGGTAGCAGAAAGATAACCTTTCTGACAGATAGCATGATGTTTATCTTCCCTCGTGTCTTCTGTCACCTGCGCATCAGGTGGGGGAGGTGTCTATATACCTGTGTTAAATAAGGGGGGAAAGCTAACCATTAAGGTTACGGTTTGGAAGGTTGGCTTGGTGATAACTGTGTATGGGAGGTGCAGGAGGACAAAGAGTCTATCGTTACCGGAAGTGGTAGTGGCCATGTGTATGCTTTTCTTCAGCTTGCACCCTGTGAGGATTCAGAGTGGGGGAGTAGGGATCCAAATTCGTATATGGTACCAGCAATGCCAAAGGAGGCAATGAGGAGTAGTAGTAGGTGGTTGCACCCCATGGTAGTTTGTTTGGTGTTGCTGGCCTGCTTAACTGCTAGCTGGTTTATAGCTGAAAGGGTATATAGTCGAATTAGGGTGAGGTCCCTAGCAATAGGGCAGGTAGAGCAGTAATTGAGAGGAGTTAGATGGAGTGGCTGGAGAAAAAGTTGAGACATGTGTGATCCTGTGGGTGGGACTGCTTTAAAAAGGGTGGTGAGTAAGTGGGTCAAGTCAGGTATTGAACACAGGGAGGCCAATAGCATGACAATGTTCAGCAGTGGAGTGACCATTCAGCTACTAGGCTGAGGAAAGGGGTGGAGTAAGGGTCTATTTAATACTATGAGGAGGTGGGGGAGGGGTGTGTGTGAAAACATTCAGTCCAGAACACAGCACAGAAAGAGATTTCCCTGAGATCAGGAAGCATCAGGCATTGGAAAATCAGCCAAGGAGCAAAGCTTCCAATCAGTGCCTGGCTCCTCCACTGTGCATCCAGTCAAAACAGTGGCATTCAAAACCACAAGTTTTGGAGGTCCGGTGTGTACCTGAATCTGTCCAGGGGTCTGTCATGTGGTCTGTTAGCTGTGGCCTGCTCGGAGAGAGCCAGGGCTACAGGAGCAGCTTGGAAAGCCTGCAGGTAGGCTGTCTGTGGAACAAGGAGGGAAACACAGAGGATTAAATACAGCTAGAGTACAATAGCAAGCTCTGTAAGGGGCAGGCAATGGGTAGGACAAAGCATGAGGTAATGAGGTGGTAAATGCAGGGCGATTATTTGGAGTTAGGAGAGGAGTTAATGGGGGGTGCGAGATATGGTGCGATATTCAGACTTTTAATTGTAAAAATACTTAGCCCCCTTGTTAGGGCTAAGTACAAAACTAGCCAGGAAAGTCACAAATCATATGACTTTTAAATTTTTTTCTACGTCGCATGGTTCCTGAGATATAAGCAATTTTATATTCCAACTCCTCATTTTCTTCTCCGAGACCCATTATTATGCATGCATTCTTTGTACTCACTGGCCCAGATATTCAAACTGCACCAGGCTGTGGCTCAAGCTTGGGTGTAGCACAACTTGGCTGAGCAGGGATGTGGACTGGGTGATATTCAACAGAGCTGCACCATGGCACAGCATCATTGAATAACGCACCCTGGCCACCCGCAGAGTGCATGGTGCAGTGGCACTGTGCCAGCGCAAGTGGCCAGAGTGGAGCAGGGGGATGCACCAGCACAAGTTCCATTGTGCCATGTGCAGCAACTGTAATATTCAAAAATGCACATGCAAATGGGGCCATAATGTATGCAAGGTGCACATGGGGCCATTTGCATGTCATTATGGCCCCATTTGCATGCACGTGCACCCATCCCCGGTGACTTGTGCCTGGCGCCCTGCCAGGCAGCAGATGTCAGGGACTGATGCCCCCTGCAACCGGCAATGTGCTCCACAACCCGATCGTGGGCTGCAGTAAAAAAAAGGAAATCAGAGATCCCTGATGGTCCAGTGGACCGCTGCCCACCCGATCGCAGGCTAATTGAAGTAATAATATCCCCAAACTCCCTGGTGGTCCAGTGGACCTTCCCGCGATTGTGGGCTAAGTAAAGAAAGAATATCCCCAATATCCTTGGTGGTCCAGTGGACCTGCCTGCCTGATCGTGGGCTAAGTAAACAAAGAATAACCCCAATATCCCTGGTGGTCCAGTGGACCACTGTCTGCTCGATCACTGGCATTTGTAATAAAAAAAATAAAGATGTCCAATATCCCTGGTGGTCTAGCGGTACCCCATCCTCACCCACACACTGAGCCCCACTGCCCCACTCCCCCCGGTCAGCCGTCGGGTGGCAGCACCTCACCCGCCTACTGCCCACCAACTGACACTGTTGGTAGGGCTGTATGCCCATTTGTCCACAGCGTGAGCCAATGGGAGTGCAGCCCATACCGTACCACACATTCCAGATATGTGAATGGATCCCACAATCAGGCATGGGGGGCACCACCACAGAGGTGCAGCCGGAGCTCGGGTGGCCACCCACAGGTGGCAACTACAGTGTTGCACCCTGCAATGTGGCAGCTCACCTGTGGGTGGCCATCCGTTTTTCCTTTTTGATTACTTTGTGCAGGCACAGGTAGGGGTTGTGTGCATGCATAGCTCTGCACATCAGGGCTGAATATCTGGCTATGCAGGGTATGCATGGAAGCATACCCCCCCCTCCTGCGCCTGCATACATTACTGATGCGCTACAGTGCATCGGGGTTTGTGCCGCGCACTTTTCCTATTTGAATATCATGCTGGGGCGCATCAGTGGGTTGCACATGGTGCAACACTATTGCGCATTGCGCAACCCTTTTGAATATCTGGGCCACTGTCTTTATGCAGCTTTTGGGAAAAAGCAGCCTGTGCACTTATATTACTGTTACCCTTACCACTTCTGCTTGCAGTTCCGTACCCGTTTCACTTTCTGTTCCCATCTACACCACCAAGTGCGTTACACTTTGCATTTTCATTTGCGCCTGTGTTTGCATTATTTTACCCATTTGTGTCTACAGTACTGTTTATCTTTGTGTTTTGTTTTGCGTCACCATGTGCATTAGCATTTGTGTTTCTGGGCACCATGTAACTATGTGACAAGACATCACGTGGTGGGAGCGCGGGGTCCAAAGGGCCCCGTGCTCCTGCCACGGTATTACATTTGCTATTTCTAAGACTAATTCTCAAAAAGAAGGGAAATTAGAGGCAAAGAACTCTGTTTAATGCATCATTTAGGGTTGTTCCACAGCGACAAAAGAGAAGAAATTCGTTGTTAGGGTTAAAAGCCCCCCCCCTTAGACCCTCCCCAGTCCACCCCAACCGGCATCAGAGTGTGCATTGGAGTCGTCAGTCCTAAGTCTAACCACAATCTCCTATACCTCTGCTCCTTTAGATATGTGATGGGTTGACTACTATTTGATTCAACTAATACATGGAAAAGGTTTCTAGTGCAGCTCCGCAGTTGAACCTGTAGAGAACTTTTCACACTCAGGAGTTGGCCAATGTTAGCAAGGATCCCCCCCACCCACAAAAAGCAGGGCAGGTTCTGCATCTTGACTGGATTATGACAGTCAAATAATGACCATTGCTAGTAGTTACATGTTCGTTACCATTATTGTTCGCTTCTTCATCACTTCACGCTTGACTTGCGTGGTGTTTAACATGGAATTTCACAAACCCCTTTCCGCACACTCTGCCACTGCAGAACAGGTGCTGGATCCTGACTTCAGATACAGAGCAAAACTGAGATCATGGATATCAATGGTGCTCCTAGCTAATTGCAAGTACTGAACAGTTAGCAGTGTCATGGGTTTAATACCTTACTGTGGCAATTTGTGCCATCACTCCCCACCCAGGCACCAGGTACTGTATACTGACTGCGCAGCTAGAGTGACAATACATATATGTAAATGGGTGGTACAACTCTGTGGTTTAACCTGTATAGAAGTTTGCACACTTAGGAGTTAGCCTGTGTCAGCAAGGATAACCCTGCACCCCACCACAATGAGAGCAGGTTGTGTATCTTGAGTGGATAATGTCAGTGATATAAAGGTCATTGCCAGCGGTTACATGTCCGTTGGTGTCACTGTTCGCTTCTTTGTCGCTTCATGCTTGACTTGCGTGGTGTTTACCATGGAATTTCACACCCCCTTTCTGCACACCCTGGTGCTGCATGAGAGATGCTAGATCCTGACTTGAGAGAGCAAAACTAAGTTGATGGACATCAATGGTACTGCTACCTAATTGCATGAACTGTACAGTTAGCAGTGTAATGGGCTGAATACCTCACCTGGGCAATGTACCACCACCACCCACCCACCCCATTCCCACCCCACCAGTAGTAACCATTGCAGTACATGTTATGACTACTGTTTGATTAAAGTAATACAAGGAAACAATTTCTATTGCAAAATATTTATTTTTAGAAAAATATCAAATCTCTTCAAAAAAGGATAACTTAAAAGTGCTTTTATTCAGCGTTGAAAAATATAAAATAATACAAAATAATATTTTTAAAAAGTTTTTGGGAAAAATATGATATCAATTTTTCTGGCTTGATGACATGCAAAAGGAGGTGTGCTGTCTGGCTCAGCCAGTCCAGGCTGGAAGCTGGAGAAAATGTGGAGGTGCATCGGGAAGTGGAATCTGTTGCACCAGCTACAGACAAGATGCCAGGTGTAGCTGTTGAGGCCGTTCATCAGTGGCTAGGGAGACTGCTTTTGCCCATAGGTGAGGATGTGCTGCCGTCCGCAGTGGCAACTGCCGGTGTTCCCACAGGCTTGAGCACAAGATTGATTGTGCTCTGTTGTGCTGTCAAATGTGCCTGCTTTGCACGGTGTTCTTTTCTGAGGTGTTTTAATTCTTCTAACACACAATCAATCTTGTGCTCAAGCCTATGAACAGAATGACAGTGCACACTGTGTTGTTCTGTTTCTGCATGATCTGTTAAGAGAGAAAAATTAACAGTGAGTATGTCACAGTGTCAATAATATCTTCTTTTTAATTATCTGTATTTCACAGTTTTGGCAGGGGGTCACTGTTACGTCACTTTTCTTATGCATCTGACCAGACTGAGAAATGTTTTTATTACCACCTTTTGCAAGTCCACTATGGCTTTCTCTGTGTGCCATAGTAGGTGTTATGAAACGCTGTATGTGTTACTGATATTTCCTTACTTTTGCATAGTGCCACATAATACTTTGTTAATTATTTCTGTTATTGTCAGAAGTAACTATATTATTAAGCATTACAAAATGACAGCACAGACTTTTGAGTACTTATTTGCAGACACTGCTGCAAGCTGGGTATTTGTTTATGAATGGATGGCCAGCTAAATATGAGTACCAGAGCAAGTGTCAGCTCACCACATACCCTTATACATGGGCGCCCACCATGATTTGTGGTTGCCTGAGCGTAGCTGATTTGCTTTGCAATTCCCACCATGCTTTTCTGTTGCTTAGCAATAGCAAGTTGTCTTTACCCTCTCCCCCGCTCTAGCACTCGTAACAATATGGTATTGTAACACAATTACTGTCTTCGATGTATACATGCTATTATATGACAGATGTATGTAAAACACTAAAACGATGTTTACAAAAATGTAGCTGTTATGTCCATCTAAATATATGCTTCTAGTGCAGTCACGTGCATGCATTTGTATGTCAGTGAGACTGTGATACTGACATTGTACATTTTGTTGTGTGTGTGTGAGTACTGCAGCTGTTCTATTTTTTGACATTAGTAGTGGTTCTTTAAAGGACCTTTGTTTTGTGATCCTATCTGCTGTAACAGTCTGATACTTTTTAGAGGACTGCAAGTATTCCATCTCAGATGTCACCCAAGAAAATGCAGTTGCCAGTATGTGAGAAGTGCACACCGTCTGTTAGGCAGAGCGAATCGTTACAGTGCTTAATTTCAGGGTGACGTATGGTGTGCATCCCAGGCATGTGTAGGTATCCTGATATTTGAATGTTAACCTTTCTGCAAGCTCTGTCAAGCAGGTACATGTGCTGTTCTGCTTGCCAGACTCTACGTTCTGTAATATCAGAAAATATGATTTTACAGGCAGGCAACATGTGCATGATAGAAGCAATGTTCAATTTTGCTTCTGACACTAAATCAAGCCATCTTTTTGCACCAAGATCATTGCCTCTGAGATGAATCAGCAGCAGCAGCATGTCCAGCTGAGCATGAGTCCTCAAAAGTCTGTGGATAATTGGCATGAGATGTTCCCATCTCATGCCACCTCTTCCAAACCACTAACAGAGCAATTGGGCAACTGCAGGTCTCTGCCAAAATTACTCCTCTGAGCACACTGAGAAGCATGCCTTACTATGCTGCTGTCCACTACCCAGAGAATCCATTTGCTGTTTTCTGCCATTCATGTGTTAAACTGAGAAGTGGACAGAGAGCTACCAAAAAAATCAGTGTTTGTCCTTCAGTAACTAGAGACAAGTGAATGTAAAACTAAGATTTCCCTCCCAGCTTTAACATTGGTTTCGTGGGCTGTTCCAAAACACAGTCATTTTGACATGTTATTGGTTAGGGATTTGTCATGGTTAACTAATACAGTGGATGCACTGACTGTTACTACACTGAATGGCTGTTCTTGATGTCAACCACAAATGCAGGAATATTTCTTAGTGGGAAAAGGTAACATTGCCATTGGCTACTTCAAACAATTACAGGGTGACAGAGGCATGTGATTGGTTGTGTGTCTTCTTATGATACACATGCTGCTTCTTTCTGCCTCCATTTTCAGCTCTATCAGTGCTAGTAAG
The DNA here is from genome assembly GCA_016271365.2 of Neoceratodus forsteri. Classification (NCBI taxonomy): domain Eukaryota; kingdom Metazoa; phylum Chordata; order Ceratodontiformes; family Ceratodontidae; genus Neoceratodus; species Neoceratodus forsteri. Next base: position 8,578,807 of record CM057449.1, read on the forward strand.
TACTGATTGACACTCTGACTTTAAACTGTTATAGATTTGCTTAACAGTATGTTAGCTAAACAACATTGTTATGGTGAAATGCAGCATTAAAAAACATTTTGTTTAATACTATTTATGCACTGGTTATGCTTTATATGATACTGTGAAAATTGTTTAGAAGGTAGGATGTACTTAGATAGTCAGATACAGGGTCTTGCTGGTTATCCTTAAGATGGCTGCTATGTCTTTCTTCTTCAGTGTTCTGTTGTTGTGATTGATTGCTTGATGTGGCCTGATAAATCTAGCGATATATTGGTTGAATTGTGTGTCACTCAAATAGGCACCAGTATGTGATTGGCTGAGTGTGAAAAGTGGTGTAATGCAATTGGTATTTGTAACACTTTTGTGAGTGCGACACTACATTTGCGAAAGTACATACGACACTTTTGCAGGTACGACATTATAATTTGCGAAAGTGTTGAATGTACGACACTAATTTTGTGAAAGTGTCATACATTCGTCACTGTTTCTAACAAATTTTAGAAAAAACATTTTTTTTAGGTGAAACAGCACTGCAGATGTCTGATATAACAGTTCTGCTTGATTGCTCAGATATTAACATAGTTATAATAATATTATTATAGAGCTTATGTTCGTCACTGTTTGAAAAGAATGTGTATTGCTTTACTGATCTTCAGTTACTATAGTAATTGTCTACACAGTGTTAAGTATGGAGTTGTTTTTGTTCTTTTTTTTAAGAGATATGTATAGTGTAGCATACTATGTTATGTTACGAGATGATTTTACATTTCTTTTCTCTGCTTTCCATACCGGTGTCTGATTTTGCTGTAAGATTGCTGTACTGAACTGTGAATTGCGAAACAGGTAAGATGCCGTCTAGACAGAGACAGAAGTCTATGGAGAGACGAAACAGGTATAATAGTATGTGACTGTTGCTTAAGAGTAATGTAAAAGTCATTCATGATAACTCAAGACATCAAAGAATTCAGCATTCAAGTGAAAGTATTAATTCAGACATTCATGATTCTACAGTAAAGAAACGTGTTTGCTGTAGACCAAGGAAAGAATATGTGGCTAAGCAACAGTTGCGTAGCTCTGTGAACCACAAAGATACTGCTGCAAAGACACGCATCAACATACATGGTAAGCAGCATCGTAAATGTGTAGCTGCTGATGGAAATCTGAGGAAGCAAAAGTATTTTCAAGCACTAGCTGCTAAAGCTAAGATTGATAGACTTATTGCTGCTGTGTTGAGATGGGAGCACAAAAAGTCAAAAATCATGTAAGTTTGATGAAATTGCAACTACAAGTATTAACGTTTGTAAATAGAGCAGTTTTGTTCGACAACGTCTGTGGTGTAAGATGTCTCATGCACTTGAGCAGTTCAGAAAAATTCTGTATGACATAAAGATGAGACAACAACGGTACCCCATCTTAAGCTTGCACAATTTCTGTGATGTTTTCACAGGATGTTGGCTGCACACACAGCACTCAGAGGCCTATTTCTGGGAGGAGTCATATTACTCACAGAAAAATTACAGCAACTTGTGCATTGATAAATCCAGTAAAGTATTCAATGAACTCAGTGTGTGTGATGACACTAAAGTGGAGTCAGATGATGGATGTGAGGATAGTACTCAGCCTTGTAAATGACACTGTCTGTCATGGACATGTGATGAAACTTATAACTGGAGGCAATCATCATTTGACAAAGTTGCCCACTTCATTAATCTGTTTGTCATTACTGATCGTGAAGACAGGCATAAACTGTTTGAGAGTATACACCTTTGTGAAGTCCATCCACATACTGGACTCATGGGTCATTGACTTGCATGCCTAGATAGTGGTGTATGTGACAGTGTCTTTCTTCACATGGGTATGCTGGGAGTGCATCAATCAGGCATGCACAATTGTGTGTACAGGGTCTATGATGTTAATCGAGTTGTCGCTCAGTATAATCGTCTGAATGAATTACTGCAGTCTGGCGACATGCATGGTGCCATGACATTTCTGAAACAGCTGCGGCGCATCAGCAGTGTGACTGAAACTGTGATTGATCAGTCATCAATTGTTGATGAAAATTGTGTGTCTGTGTTAGAACGTAACATTCTCAAACGGTTTGGGAAATCAATTGCCAAATTTGACTTGGCAAAGACAGAGAAATTTGAGTCTGTATGTGTGTCATGTCATCACCTTTGTTACGAAAAACAAACAGTGCCAGTGGAACTGGAAACCTTGTCACCATATATGTGGTTTCATCTTGTAGCATTTCAGCTCCTTAAGTGTGACTTTCAGTTAGACCCAATCTTTGTGATGTGCAAACATTGTTTCTCCAAAATAAAGTCTAACATTCTACCACCAAGGTTAGTCTTGAACAACATGGAGGCACATGTTACACCAAGTGAGATTGCCACGTTGAATATGTTTGAACGGATTCTAATTCAGATCATGAAACCATTCCAAACTATTCTGCATCTGAACACTAAGACACAGAACATCCCACAAAACTAACTCATTAGATCTCTTAAGGGTTCCGTTATGTATCTTCCACTTCCTCTCCAGGAAAATGTGGAGGTGATCTCTAGCAATAATACTTTGGTGATTCTTGTCAATGGTGTTCCAACTAAGTCAAAGGTCATTTGGCGGGATGTTGTCAATGTAGAGAAGGTGAAGGTTGCTTGTACATATTTAAAGAGCAACAATCCCTTTTATGCAGACCTTGATACTGATCGCATAACCACTGTTTCTGTAGAACAAGATGTGTTGGGAAGCACTAAATCAATGATTGAGAAGATCAATGTTGTAACAAATGATAATGTGTATGAGCAGTACACAATTTACCCACTGCATGGCAGAGATCCAGTAGGGGACAACATTGATCTTCATCAAATGAAACAGGTAGAAGGTGAGCCTGTCAGCATTTGGGAGGCAACACTGGAAGCACGCTATTTCCCAGACTTATTTCCCAAAGGGTTAGGTGGTCACCTGGATGAAAAAGAAGTGCATGTGCAGGGTGCTGAGTACTGAACAAGCCGAGTGCTCAGTAAAGATGTCAAATTCAGACACAACATACAGTACCTGTTTCATCTCCTTTGGGAGAGTGAACTTAGCATATTGTCTGTGTTTATTGCGCATACTATTCATCTGACTACGCCACTTGATGGGATTACAGCTGCACAGTTTCTTGAGGAATTGAAGCAGAAAGATGAAAATGTGCAAATTAATTTGGTCTCTATTCTGTCAAGTCTACGTGGCACTAAAGAATATCGGTACCGCAGACACTCTGAGGTGATGACAATGCTGTGAGAGCATGGTGCAGCTACATGGCTTCTCACACTCAGTTGTGCTGAGTATGCCTGGGATGAGGTCATAGAACTGCTGAAGTGGGCAAACTCTGATGTTGATGGTATTGCATCAATGACTGTCAGAGAGATGTGCTCACTTGACCCTGTCTCTGTCACAAGGCATTTTCACAAGCGGTTCCATGATATTCTGACTTTCATTTTCTGTAAGGATAATCCACCTCTTGGTGTTGTGGAACATTACTTTTAGAGGATGGAGTATCAGGCGTGAGGTGCTCCTCATATTCACATGTTGCTGGGGATCAAGGATCCCCCCATATAGGTGAGAATGAAGCAGCACAAGTGCTCGAATTCATCAAGAAATATATAACTTGCCACACTCTGGACAAGTATGACAGTCCAACACTGTGGAAGCTGGTGCAAAAGTTCCAGCGCCATATTTGTACGAAATACTGCCTACGGGTAGTGAAGAACAAATCTGATTGGTACACAAGATGTCGTTTTGGATTACCTAGAAGTGTCTGTCAGGATGGTTGCTTGAATGATTTGTTTTCAGAAATGTGACACCACTTGAAGGCAAACTCTACCAAGAGGGTATATGAGTTACCAATAGATGAGAAAGAGGTGTATATCAATGACTACAACCCTACTCTTCTCATCATGTGGCAAGCAAACATAGATGTTCAGTTTGTGGCTGACAACTCATTGGCTCTGGTGCGGTATGTCCCTTCATACATAACTAAACATGAGCAGACTAACTTGCAAGATCTTACACAGAAACACAGACTTTGTCGGCAGATAAGGACCGCTTGGCCCACCTAGTCTGCCCATTTCCCTACCTACAGGATACGCTGCAGATCCTAGTTAACCAACAGCCTATTTCTTCCAACCCCTCCACAAGAATTGCCTTATGTCTGTCTCATGCATTCTTGAATTCTGCCACAGATTTAGACCCCACAACCTCCTCAGAAAGGTTGTTCCATGCATCCACTACCCTCTCTGTGAAAAATACCTCACATTGCCCCTTGAACCCTCCATCTTTAAATTGTGTCCCTTTGTTCTTGCACGCCTCTTTTTCTAAAGATGCTACCCTCTTGGACTTTGTTGATTCCACTGAGGTACTTAAAAGTTTCTATCATGTCTCCCTCTCCTCCTTTCCTCAAGAGTATACATATTAAGATCCTTTAGTCTCTCCTTGTATAGCTTTCTTACAGACCCTGCACCATTTTGTTGCCCTCCTCTGGACTGCCTCCATCCTGTCTATGTCCTTGCGGAGATGGGGTCTCCAGAACTGGATGCAATCTCAGATGGGGTCTCACCAACTGTCTGTACAGAGGATAACAACTTCCTGTTTTCTTCTGGTGATGCCTCTCCCTATGCATCCCAGTATACCCCCAGCCCTCCCTACTGCCTTCTCACATTGCTTATTAACCTTAAGATCATCTGATATGATTACCCCCAGGACCCTTTCCTTTTTTGTTGTTGTTACTAGCCCCCCCATTGTGTAATCTTCCCCTAGGTTTTTGTTTCCCAAGTGCATTATTTTGCACTTCTTTGCATTGAATCCTGGCTGCCATACTTCCGACCATTCCTCCAACCTTGCCAAGTCCCTTCTCATCCTTTCCATGCCTCAAGTATCAACCCTGTTGCAGATCTTTGTGTCATCTGCAAAGAGGCATACTTTTCCTTCCAGTCCCTCTGCAATGTCACTTATAAAGACAGAAAAAGGACTGGACCAGTACTGAACCCTGCGGTACCCCACTAGTAACCCCTCTTTCTTCAGAGTGGACTCCATTTACAATTACCTTCTGTGTCCTGTTGTCCAGCCAATGTTTTACGCAGACTACCACCCTGGGACCCACTCCCAGGCTGGTTAATTTGACTATTAATCTTTTTTGTGGGACTGTGTCAAATGCCTTGCTGAAGTCTAGGTAGCCCATGTCCACAGCCCCTCCTGGTCTACTACTTTGGTCACCCAGTCAAAATGAATTAGATTTGTCTGACATGACCTTCCCGCTCTGAATCCATGCTGCCTTGGGACCTGTGCCCCACTGGCCTCTAGGTACTCAACAATTCTTTCCTTCAAGTGATTCCATCACTTTCCCTACCACAGAGGTCAAACTGACAGGTCTGTAGTTTTCTGCCTCTGTCTTCCATCCCCACTTTTGTGAAGGGAATCACATCCGCCTTCCTCCAGTCCTCAGATACCACACCATCCTCCCATGATTTGTTAAAAAGCGTAGTCAGTGGTTTCACTAGTTCTCCCCATAATTCTTTTAGAATTCTGGGGTGAATTCCATCAGGCCCCATTGCTTTGTCCACCTTCAGTTTTAGGAGTTCTTTCAGAACCCTTTCTTCTAAGAAAGGACTGTAATCTACCCCCCTATCCAGAGTGTTTCTGTTAATTGGATTTGGCACCTCCCCATCCTCTTTTGTGAATACTGAGCAGAAATATTCATTCAGTATCCCTGCTTTTTCACTGTCCCCCTCTGCTCACCCACCGTTCATTCTATTCAGCCTCACTATCCCTCCCTTTGTCTGTCTATGCTCCCTGATGTACCTAGAAAATGTTTTATCCCCCTTCTTAACCAAGTTGGCTATCTTTTCCTCAGTTTGGGCCTTTGCTATTCTGACTTCCCTCCCTGCTTCCTTCTGCCTTAACTGGTACAGCTCTCTGTCCTGCTCCTTCTGCATTTCCTTATACTTCCTGAATGCTATCTTTTTCTCCCTGACTTCCCCCGCCACCTCTTTTGAGAACCATAGTGGCTTTTTCTTTCGTTTGATTTGTTTATTTGCTTCACACAAAGGCTTGTTGCCTCTGTGATGACAGTTTCGATGATTCCCCATTGTTGCTCCACCCCTCCTTCTAACTAGTTTGCTAGTGCTTTTCTGAGGCACTCTCCCATCTTGCCAAAGTCAGCCCTCCTGAAGTCCAGTATCCTCACTTTTGTATGGCTTGACTCTGTAGCTGAGTTTAATGTGAACCACACTGTTTGGTCACTTGTTCCCAGATGGCAACCTACTTCTACATTTGAGATCCTCTCACTGTCCCCATTTGAGAGTATGAGGTCTAAAATTGCTCCTCACAAGTGGGTAGGCTTATCTCCATGGTTGTGCTCATTGTGAAGCACACTGTGCAGTGGTCGCTTGTTCCCAGATGTCTACTGACTTCTAAATTTGTGATCCTCTCTCCATTTGAGAGTACCAGGTCTAGTATTGCTCCCTCCCGAGTGGGTTCCAGCACTAGCTGTCTAAGGTCTGCCTGCAGGGGCATCAAGAATAGCCCTTCTCTTGGATGTGGCTGCAGCAAATGTGCTCCAGTTAACATCTGACATATTCAGGTCTCCCATCAGCAGTATCTCCCTTTCTCTGCCATTCTAAGAATGCCTTCCATCATATCCTTGTCCATTCCTTCCCCTGACATGGGGGTCTGTACACAACCCTGTGTGGATTGTGGTGCATTTCCAGTCTCCAAGGTGACCCACAGTGCCTCCTCTCCTCCCTGTTTAATCTTTTGTTCAGTTGCTTTTTTCCTTCCTTTACATATAGAGCTACTCCTCCCCTCTTCTCCCTCCTGTCTCTCCTGTAGGTTATGTACCCTGGTATGTTAACATCCCAGTCATGATTCTCTGTGTACCATGTTTCTGTGACTGCTACGATATCCAGGCATCCCTCTTCCATCAAGGCCACTAGTTCAGGGAGCTTGTTGCCCAGACTACGGGCACTGGTACTCATTACCCTCCATTTCCTGATGGCCTTACTCCTTCTTGCCCCATCCCTGTCCTTCTTGCTTTTGTCACCTTCTCCATTTACCCCTTCCCTTCTCCCTATTGACATTTCTATGTTGGAGTTTACCGCACTTACTACCGTGACTTTTTTTGGGGGGGGCTAGGATTTCTCTGCTCCTTTCCAGTGCCTCCCCACTTGGCTAGTTTAAATGCTTGCCAATGAAGCATTTAAACCTATCACCTAGGATCCTGGTTCCCCTCCTGGACAGATGCAGCCCATCATGCCAGTATAGGCTTGCATCACTCCAGGTGGACCCCCAGTCCCCAATGAAGCCAAAGCCCTGAGCTCTGCACCAGTTTTTCAACCACTGATTGAATCCCATGGTGTGTAGCACCCTAGCCTCTCCTACGCCACAGACAGGCAGCACCTCCGCGAAGGTTACCGTGCATGCTACTTGTCTAAGGCCCCTCCCCAATTCCACAAACTCTTTCTGCACTGGCTGCTGATACCAATGGCACAGCAGCAAGATGGATGGCAAACACAAAAGAAGGTTTGCCTGGCTAAGAGCTACAAATCTTACTCAGGATACCCAAAGGCTCTAGACATCCCCTTGGAGGAAAATTCACTTTTTGGAGAATCAACAGTGGCTTATATGAAGAAGGTGGATGAATACAAAGCCACCTTCAAGAGTAGCTCTGCTAAGGAGAAAGTCTCTCCATCTACCAGACCCTATGGAAAGGAGAAAGGGGACGGTCCTTTCACACGAGGCCCTTTTTCTAGCCAATGGCTGCACCCCAATACCAACAGTACCCCCAGCAAGGGTACTTCAGTGGTAGGGGCAGAAGGGGTTCCAGGCAGGGATCTCAAACCCAACTTCAACCCCAAAGCAAGCAAACATCCTGACGTGTCTTCACTGGGTGCCTCCTCTGTACCTGTCAGAGGCAGACTGTCTCTCTACTTCCAGGCTTGGCAAAGGATCACCATGGACAAGTGAGTCCTGGAGGTAGTGCATCAGGGACTGTCTTAGGGAAGATATTGCTAGTTCAAGCAAGAGCCTGACATCTCAGTTGTGGTTACTAGGCTTGAAGACCCTATCACACAGAGAATGTGGTGTTTGTGAAGCTGGTGATCACTTAATTGGTACACATCTGTACGGCAAGTCTGATGATGTCCGCTTTCTCAGTGTGAACTACAAAGAGAAGTGAAAACAAGTACATTTTCCTCATGTTGAGACTGAGGAATTGGCTGTCAATAGACCCTCTTCAAGACATATCTTGAAAAATAATCTCATTAACACTTACTACTCCCATAGACACAAAGACATGGATGAAATGTGCCTGTATCAGGTGGCTAAGTGGTATGACTACAAGATAGATGTTACTCCTGATTGTACATGTGACATTTACAAGGTCAGTGGAGTGGATGGCTGTCGTGTTAAGAGACATAAGCCTTGGCTCATTGACCACTGTAAGTTACATCTAGGCACATCAGAGAGCAGAGAGCATTACTACGTTGCTCTGCTATTCCTATTTAGACCCTGGAGGAATAAGGCTGAATTGAAAGGTGACTGTGATACGTTCAAGGAAGAGTTTAATTGCAGTTACGAGACATTCAAAAGTCAATACTCAGAGATATACATACAGAGACTCGATACTGAGAAGGAGCAGCTTGAAAAGGCACAGAAGTTACTTGAGGAGGATACTCCTGTTAGCGCACAGGACAATCTTGATCCAGATGGACAAAGTATCCTTGGGAAATCTCTGCCTCTGAATGCCCCAGAAGTACTCATGTCAGAAGTGGAGAGTGCCATGGAACATGGTACACACTGTGGTGCTGACCCAGATGAGTTGAGACAGAGACTCAATGAGCAACAGCGTGTGATTCACTCTCAGGTAACTGACGCAGTATGGCATGGGATACTGCATGAAGAGAAGAAATGTGACTGTCTTGACTACAAACCACTGCTAATGTTTGCTAGTGGGTCAGCTGGTACAGGGAAGAGTTTCCTTACTGAGGCCATCACAGCTGAAATACAGAGCTTGACAGGGTCAGTGATGTCTGTTGCTGTTAGTGCTCCCACCAGACTGGCAGCATACTACATTGGTGGCGTGATGTTACACCGTCTGTTCATGTTGACAGTGGAGCATGGCAAAGCAGAAGAGTATCGTAAACTGTCATTTGAGGTTGCATCTCAGCTTCATTCAGTGTTTTGTAAGATGAAGTTACTCATCATTGATGAGATTAGCATGGTCTCTAATTTGATGCTTGCCTGTATACATCAACGTCTACAGAAGATCCTGGGGACTGACTATGGAGATGCATTTGGTGGAAAAGCATTGCTGAATTTGGAGACCTTTTACAGCTTTCACCTGTGAATGCAGAACATGTCTCAGCTCTGACTGTGAAGCAGGCCAAGAATACACTTGGATGCATTGGAGGTTTTAACCTGTGGGAGTTATTTACCTATGTTGAGCTGTATCAGAACATGTGCCAAAGTGCTGACTTGACTTAAAAGGCACTGTTGGATCTAGCTCATACAGGTTCTCTGTCACCAAAACATGTTGCAATGTTAAATGGACGAAGAATCAGAATAGACACTACATTCATAAAAACTGCATGTGATGTTTTCTGTGACGTGTGTTCCAGGGACACACGCATTGTGTGTCTTATGCCACGACTAAAGAAATGCGCTGAGTTCAACAGTGAGAAAATCAATCAGTTCTCACACTACATGTTGTTGACACAGTCGATGGTGTCATTTTAAGTCAGAAACTGGTAGCTAAGATGACTGAATGACTATCTGAATTGAAGTCAGATGGTTCACACACAGCTGGTCAAGAAGCTGTACTTACAGTTTTTAAGAATGCACGTGTCATGCTACAACAAAATCTTGATGTGGAGCGTGGTATGGTAAATGGTGCCATGGGTAACATCACTGACTTTCTCTACAATGTTCAAAAGACATTTATCAAGACACTTGTTGTCTACTTTGACAACATGGAACATCCTGTACAGATTGATTGTACCTGTGTTAAGTTCCAGGTATTGAAGGATATCTATGTGAACAGGAAACAGTTTCCATTATGTGTTGCATATGCTGTTTCTATTCACAAATCGCAAGGCTTAAGTTTGGATTCAGCAATGGTGGACATAGGTACAGACATTTTCAAAGATGGCATGAGCTACGTCACACTTTCACGAGTTTGTAGTCTTTCTAGGTTGCACATTATAACATTTGCACCTTAGAAGATACTCACTGACATGTGTTGTATTGTTGAGTATAACAGATTAATACCACTGCCAATGTATGTTGTTATCTCAGATCAAACAGTCTCAGCTACAACTGGCAACAAAAGGAAATGAGTTTCTGCAACTGATGCAAGTCTGCAAAGTGGGAAAAAGGTCCCAATTCCAAATACGGGGCTAAACCAGCTGTCATTCAGAAGTCATTGGTATGGCTGTTGTCCCAGTGTTTGATAACAGTACTAGATTTAACTGCTATGCTAATTCAGCTATGCAAGTGTTTCTACAAATGCCACACTTTGTGCAGGCAATATCTGCTTCACAAGAGACTCCCTTATCAAAGACATTGTAAGAGGTTGTCGATGTCACAATAGTACTTTTTAGTGTCGCAAATGGCCCTAGTAGTGTCACAAATCCACCATTTTGTTTTCAGTTGGTGATCAGAAAAATGCTTGGCATTTAAATTTGGGACCCTCTAGCAACACAATTCCTTTTGTGTTCACCTAGTCGGACTCTAAGATATAAGCAATTTAGTATTCCAAATCCTCATTTTCTGCTCTGAGACCCATTATTATGCATACATTCTTTGTACTCACTGTCTTTCTCTGTGCAGCTTTTTGGGAAAACCAGCCTGTGCGATTACTTCACTGACCATTTCCGTCTATGCCACCATGTGCGTTACCCTTTGCATTTTCATTTGTGCTTGCATTTGCGTTATTTTTACAATTTGTGTCTACGGTACTGTTTCTCTTTCTGTCTCACTTTGTGTCACCATGTGCATTACCATTTGCGAGCACCATGTTACTATGTGACAAGACATCATGTGGACAGGCACCGCACTCCTGACGCCACATTACATTCACTATTTCTCATTATAATTACGAACATACGAACATACGAACATACGAAATTTGCCAGCAGATAAAGGCCTAGAGGTCTATCAAGTCTGCTCGAATGTGCAGCTAGCACCCCTTATTCTGCAGCTGCCCCTCCCTTCCACCCTTCCCCTTCATTAACCCTCCCCCTTGTCCTGTCCCATCCTCGTTTGAAGCAGTCCACTGTTCTACTGCATACCACTTCTGCAGGTAACGCATTCCACCCAGCCACCACCCTCTCTGTAAAAAAGTGTCTCCTCATCTCCCTCCTGAACCTTCCCGCCTCCAGTCTCATATCATGGCCCTGGTGGCCCTCCTCCTTACTTTGAACAGCCCTCTGTACCTGTCTTGTTTATTCCTTTCATGTATTTAAAGGTTTCAATCATGTCCCCCTGTCTCTCCTCTCCTCCAGTGAGTACATGTTCAACTCCTTCAACCTCCTCTCATATGATAAGTCCCCAGACCCTTGATCATCTTTGTCGCCCTGCGCTGCACTCCTCCAGTAACTTAATGTCCCTTTTCGAATCGGACACCAGAACTGCAACGCAGTACTCCAGGTGTGGTCTAACTAATGACCTATACAGTGGCAGAATCACCTCCTCCCTCCTTGAGGATATACCCTTGCAATACAACCCAGCATTTTGTTGGCCTTTGCAGCTGCCTTCCTACACTGTGCCGAGTTGTTCATTGACCCTGTGATGAGCACACCCAGATCCTTCTCCTCCTCTGTCTGGGCTAGCTGCACTCCCCTAGCTGGTAAGTCCTCCTTGGGTTCTTCATCCCAAAATGCATCACCTTGCACTTTTGGCATTAAAGCCCAGTTGCCAGGTGTCTGACCAGGTTTCAAGCTTTGCCAGATCATCCTGCAACCCCTGCCATCCCCCTAGGTCATCCACCACCAGCCAACCTTGGTATCATCAGCAAACAGACTGATCTTGCTCTTGATGTCCCATGATATGTCTGCAATGAATATCCCAAACAACACTGGTCCCAACACCGAGCCCTGTGGGACACCACTGTCACTGTCCTTGGGTGTGAGAGCTCCCCACCCACCACCACCCTCTGTTGCCTTCCCTGCAGCCAGTTTCCTACCCATCTCACCAGCATTGCACCTGCCCCTGTGCCTACTAACTTCCTTCCCAGCCTTCATGTGGCACTGAGTCGAATGCCTTACTGAAGTCCAGATACAGGACATCCACTGCATGTCCCCCGTCCAGTTGCCTAGTTACCCAGTCATAGAACCCGACCAGGTTGGTTTGGCAGGATCGCCACGATGAAGCCATGCTGTCTGCTGTCCTGTAGTCCTTGGCCTCTAAGAGGGCCACCAGCCCTCCTTCAGGATAGTCTCCATTAGCTTACCCACGATGGATGTGAGGCTCACTGGTCTGTAGTTTCCGGTTCATCCTTGGGGCCACTCTTGTGGAGGGCACCACATGAGCCATCCTCCAGTCCTGAGGTACACACCCTGAATGTAGTGAGGCATTAAATAGGTCTGCCAAAGGTCCTGCAAGGACCTCTGCCAGCTCCTTCAGTACCCTTGGGTGGATGCCATCTGGGCCTGGTGCCTTGTCCACCCTCAGTGCCTTCAAACCTCTCGAACTCTGTCCTCCATGATTTCCTATCTGTCACCACTTCCCCCGTGCCTGCCATTTCACCCATCTTGGATGTCACCCCTCTTCTCTTTAGTAAATACTGAGCAGAAGTACTCATTTAGTGCTTCCGCCTTATCACACCCTGCTTCCACCCAACCCCTCCTTCCTAATCCTTACTATGTGGTCCTTACAGCTCCTTTTCTCCTGATGTACTTAAAGAGTCCTTCTCCCCCTTCTTAATGCCTTGTGCCAGCCTGAGTTCCGTAGATGCTTTGGCTCCCCTTACTGCCCTTGTCACCTCCTTCGATTCTGTCAAGTACTCCTCTCTGTCCTCCCCCCTTCCTGTTTTCTTGTATTTCCTAAAGGCAGCTCTTTTCCTCCTTACCTTTTCCATGACCTTCCATAATTCTCAAAAAGAAGGGAAATTTAATGCATCAGTTAGGGTTGTTCCACAGCAACAAAAGTGAGGCAATTCAATGTTGGGGTTGAAACCCCCCTTGCACCCCTCCAGCCCCCCAACCGGCATCAGGGTGCGTGTTGTGGTGGAGATGACACTGTGGTGTAGGCAGTGCTACTCTCACTGTGGGTGTGATAGCTACATTACCAATACATAACTTACTAACTGATGTTGAGTAATATACAATGCCCTCGAGCCTGCTTGGATTTGGCAGAAGTCAAATTAGTAAGTATCATAGTAAAAGTTAGTAATGTAGACAACAACAGGAAAAGGGGTCTGAACTTCACCTGATATGTATTGTTGAAACATGTAGTATTCTCAACTAAATATGTGGAGAAAAGTTGTTGCATTTCTGATAAGTGTTTAAATAGGTGAATTAATTTGTCATTGCCATGTAAGATAGTACTGTGACACAAGTGAGTACACACTAATATGTGCTGTGGTATGTGAAGTTAAGTAAGGCATCTACAAAAAAATATGACTGACTGGCTATTGATTACAATTCAATACGCTCAAGTCTACTTGAACAGTAATAGTGCAGTTTTTTGTTGTTAGTATATCAAAGTTGCATAATCTGAATATCACAATAGAATGATTTTGATATTCGATTGTGATTTATGATGAAAACAGTCTTGTTTTGCATCTGAATTATGAGGGTAGCAGTTTGATACAAGGGATTTGTGTGCCATAGGTAGATGCATTGCTGTACTGTTGTGTTATGTTTGTTCAATGCCAGAGAAATGTGGCACATCAGCATGGGCTGTGGTGATTTTGTGCAACAAGTAGAACACATTGGTCACCATGGGTGGCATCAGAGACTAGTTGTGTTCAATGAAGTTTGTAACGTAAATGTGTATGTGCATTGGTGGTTGAGAACAAAACATCTGGATAGGATATGCAGATGCAATGTTATTTTTGCAGAGAGACTGGTTTAGTGATATGCTGTGATTAGACAACATCACTCATCCATATGTTGTGCAGCATTGGTGCAGCAGAGTATTATGACATATGCATCCTTTAGATTTCTTGGGAGCCTTTCTCTTAGGGTGCATACTGTATCATTACACTCTACCCATCCCTTTCTGAATCTTCACCTCGTGACATAGTGTTCAGAGTGAATGGATAGGCAGTGATGGAAGATTACTGCATGGGTGTCAAATTGAGTACCTGAGAACATAGTTCTTCCAGCAATGAAGTGTGAAATTGGTGTTGTGACTTTCATGCCTTGAGAGCTAAAGCATTGTAGTACAATAATAATGTATGAGCTTGAATATGTAACTCTCAGAGAGCATACACAAGACTGACCACATCTTCGGCAGAGCCAACCAGTTTCTGCATTAGTAAATCACTTGTGGAATTTCACAGTTGTCTGTTCAGGGACATAGGCAGACAGCCACAGCATATCCTGCACTGTTTGTGATTCTTTGTGTCCACATGACAAAACATGTGTACTTGGACACATGATCAACCTTGATGTGTTGACGCAGATCTATGCCATCATCTGCTAAACTGTTTATTATTCCCATCATGAACTCTATGATATCCTGTTGTGCATTGTTAGCAAACATAGATTGTCCAGCATATTGATCAAGAGGTAACCTTAGAGGAGTTAAGCTTTGTAAACTGGGTAGCTCGTCTTGAGTACCTCTTATGACTCTCTTTAATGCCTCTGAGAGAGCTGTTGATGGGCAACAGTTTAGCACAGTAGCAAACTCAGGGATGTGGAGGAGTGCTTGCATAGTTGTATTTGCATAACAGTTGACTCCTGTACTGTTGTCAAATGTTGGCAGTGTGTTGACTCCTATACATTTTTTCTCAGGGGGGAATGCAAGTAGTCTCTTAAGAGATTGCTGTTTTGTGGACTAGTCAGGTGATGACTGTGGAGTCTTACTATGCTGTCTTTTCAGTTTGTGTCCTTCAAGGATTGTAATTGAAGTGTCAGATGCATATTTGGGAACTGGTAGTAAAGGAGCATTTGGTTGATACAATGTACGCAGTCTGTTGTACTTAACTATACATTTTGTGTCAGCACATATTTTGCTTTCTGCCAGTTTCACTATGTGTACTCCAGACAATTGTCTTACACGAGACAGTGTGACATAAGACATGCCATCCTTGAATATACCAGCACCTGTATCTATTATGGCAGTATTAAGGCTGAGGCCTTGTGACTTGTGTATGGAGACCGCATAAGCAGCACACAAAGGAAGCTGTTTCCTTGTCACATATATGTCTTTCACAAGTTCAAACTTAACTGTTACTCTGTCTATTGGGTGAGGTATTTCACAGTTGTCAAATTTTACAACTACAAATTCCAGAGCTGTACACTGTACATTGTACAGGAACTCTTGGATATATCCCATGGCTGCATTTATGAGACCTCAATCAACATCAATATGTCTGCAGAGCATGACATGTGCATTTCTACACAGTGGTAGCACTGCTTCCAGACCAGCTGTTCATAACACATCATTTTTGAGCTCTTTCAGACAATCTGTCATTCTCAATAACACTGTTCGTGATAGAGTAGTGCCATCCATGGTATCTATGCATGGTAGAGTGACTATGGGCTGCTGTTCTCTCTTCATCATGATGTCATTGAACTCTTCACACTGTGTTAGCCTTGGGAATAGACATACAACATGTATCCCAGTTTTCTGAACATGTGCAAACATAACACAAGCATCCTGGATAAGAGTATTATTTCTTGTGATCGTGTGCTGTCTTAGCATCTCAATGTGGGTGGGTGTAAGTGTACCAATACGTGCTTCGACAAGTAATGCTTTGTAAGACATGTCACCTAGATGTCTCATGTTCTGAGAGAGTTCAACATATGAGAAAAATTGCCACAGATTAACTCCACCTATGCATCCAATTGTTTTCTTTGCCTCTTCAATGGTCAGACTACAGAAAACATGCTTACCATTTAGAGGTGCTAGCTGAAGGAGATCTCCAACAACAATGATGTTCTTTCCACCAAATGGAACATTATCATTAGTTACAAGTATCTCCTGTAGATGTAGGTGGATGAATGTGAGTAGAACATCTGAGACCATGCTGATCTCATCAATTAAGAGTAAATTCATTTTGTCAAGCATTGACCTGAGTTCATTGGCAACATCATATGACAAGTTCCTGTAATCACCACTCTTTCCATGCTCAACTGGCAACATGAATGACCTATGGAGCGTGATACCACCAATGTTATAAGCTGCCAATCCTGTAGGAGCTGCAACAATAACAGATGTTGGTGCACTGGTAAGGTCAAGCACTCCTTTGCTTATAGCTTTGATCAAGAAACCTTTACCAGTCCCAGCAGCACCACTTACAAACATCCTGATTGGTGTTTGCTCTTTGCAAAGACACTGCTTTTCATAGTGCTGAATTGCATTTTAACTGTGTGCATAATAGAGTGATACACAACTCTTTGGTGTGAGTTTAACTTGTTGACAATGTTGGTGACTGACTCTGAGAAGTACATGCTTTGTGTCATTGTGCTCTCAACCTCTGTCATCAGCACAGCTGGGTCATAAGGAGGAAAAGGAGCACCAAGAGTGCCTTCTCCTTCAACATCAACCATTTCCTGTGATGTGACAGGTGTGTCATCATCTAGAACTTTCTTCATGTTGTCTATCTGTTGTTTTTCCATTTCAAGTCTCTGAATGTATGTCTCAGAGACATGACTCAGGAAGGTATGATATGTTTGCATGAACTCTTGTTCATCTGAATCAGACAATCATTTTAATTCAGATTCTGATCTCCAAGGTTTGAATAGAAACAATAGAGCAAAGTAATAATGTTCATTGCTTTCTGTTGTATTCAAGGTCAGTTTGCTATGATCAATTAGTCATGGTTTGTATTTTTTTACAAGTCAGCCATCAAAGCCAGTGACTTTATATTTCCATTTTTCTGGGTCTGAAGGAACACTCCACTTGTAGTCATACCATTGAGCAACCTCAAAGAGACACAGATAATCCATAGCACTGTGCCGCTGTGGATAGTAGTTGTCAATTAAGTTGCTCTTAAGAATAGATGTGGATGTTGGTATGGTGGCAGCCAACTCCTCAATCTCTTCATGGCCCTTAAGAACATGGCACCTGTTATGCTAGTGATTTACAGTTAAGAAGCTTATGGACTCTGATTTGCCATATAGACATACACCTGTGTGCTGGTCACTTGCTTCATAGGCTCTGCACTCACGGTGTGTTAGAGTCTTAAGCCCTAGTGACCAAAGTCTGGAAGACATTGACCTATCACAGTTTGACAGCTCTTCCACATTTCTTGGAGGTTAGTTTGCTCATGTTTAGTAATGTATGATGTTACATACCTTACGAGAGCCACTGAGTTGTCTCCTACAAACTGGACATCAATGTTTTCTTGCCACATCAACAGGAGAGAAGGACTATAGTCATTTATACAGACTTCTGATTCTGTGTGAGGTAGTTCATACACTTGCTTTGTTGACTTTGCTTTCAGGTGGTGTCGCATGGCTGAAAAAAACATCATTCAGTGAAGCAGCTAGGTAAACTCGCCTTGGGAAGCCAAAATGGCAGTGAGTATACCACTGACCTTTGTTTTTAACTTTCCTATGACAGTATTTGCCACAGAGGTGTTGTTGGAATTTCTGGACCAGTTCCCACAGTGTTGCACTATCATACTTGTCTGGTATCTGACATGTGACATACTTCAAGATGAAGCTTAGAATGTCAGATATTTCATTGTCTCCAATTCGTGGGGCATCTTTATTCCACAGCAACATATGAATGTGTGGTGCTCCATGGGCTTGGTAATCAACCCTCCAGAAGTAGTGCTCAACAATACTGAGGGGAGGATTTGTCTTAGACATCATGAATTTCAAATGACTCTGGAACTGGTGGTGGAAGTAACGTGAAACGGTTACTGGATCAAGTGAGCAGAGTTCATTGAGAGTTATTATTTGGATGTTCTCAACATCAGAGTTTGCCCATCTTAGTATATTGAGCAGATTATCCCAATAATATTCTGCACAACTGAGTGTCACAAACCATGTTGCTGGTCCAAACTCTCTCAGCATGCACATTACCTCAGAGTGAAGTCGGTACCAATATTCTTTGGTACCACACATGCTAGACAAAATAGAAGAAAGACTGACTTGCAGTTTCATCTTTGGTCTGCAACTTTTGTAATAACTGTGCAGCTGTCATATTATTAAATTCTGTCCCAAGTATCAATGTGTGAGCAATACTAGCAGATAGGACACTAAGTTCACTTTCCCAAAGAAGGTGGAACAGGGACGCAATGTTTCTTCGGAAACTTGCCATCCTTATGTAGTAATCATGAGGTCTTATACTCAGCTCCTGGTACTCAGACTTCTCGTTCATCAAATCAACCACCTGAACCAAGTGGGAACAGATCAGGGAAACAAAGGGCTTCTAGAGTTGCCTCCCATATACTAATAGGATTGCCTCCACTTGTTTCATTTGATATAAATCTATGTTATCCATTACTGGGTCTTTGCCATGCAATGGGTGTATGGTGAATTGCTCATACACATTCTGTACAGTTGCCATGTCAACCGTCTCCAGTATTGCCTTGTCAGAGTTGTCTGTGGCAATATCTGATGAGAGACCACTAAATGTGTCAATGTCAATTTCAGGATAGAAAGAACTGTGCTCTTTTAGATATCTCAAAGCATTCTTCACATTGTCTACATTGACAATCTCTTGCCATATTGTTTTTGCCTTTGTTGGCACACCATTTACCAAGATGACTACACTATTGTCCTGAGAAATAGTGTTGACATTGTCTTGCAAAGGTAAAGGCAGTTAGATAACAGAGCTTTTGAGAGACCCTACAAGTTCTTTGTTTGGTAGGTCTCGTGTCCTTGTATTCAGCCTGATGATTGTTTGAAATGGTTACATGGTTTGAATGAGAATCCTTTCAAACAAGTTCAGCACTGTTATCTCATTAGGTGTTGGTTGTACTTCCATTTTATTGAGCACTGACCGAGCAAGTAAACTATCATTCTTGACTTTGTTATGACATTAAGAACAGAGTGACACAGTCGTGAGTTCTTCAAAGTCAGACTTTAATAGGAGGTACGCATGGAGCCATCCCCACATTTCATTCCAAGATGGAATGTTTTGCAGGTCTACTTTGACACATAAGTGCTTGTAGAACAATCGTTCACATGACACACATATTGTGTCAAATTTCTCTGTTTTGCTTAATTCAAATTCAGCAAATTCATGACCAAAATGTTGTAGGAGTTGCTCTTCTTTAACCAGAGATGTCTGAGGAGTACTTGCTTCTTCAGGAATAGTAGCAGCAAGACCTCAATCTTTGGGTTCTTTGCTACTTTTTGTTTAACTCACTAAGTCTTTCAACATCTCCATCATCGAGCAATGCTTGGAATTGCATGTAGTCTCGAATGAGAGATCTGACGTGATACAACCTTTGCACAAATTTGTGAATGCCAGAGTTATGCACTGCTAGCATATAAAAATGATGAAATGTGCTGTTGCAGTTCATGGATTGTAAGCATACGAGGGAGTGACCCATCAGGCCTTTGTGAGTCCGGACCTCACACTTGTCAATGCTAGGAAGAGTTTGTGTTGTTCAGATCTCTTTGTGTTAAGAGTTGTTGAGAGAAAAGTTTTTATAGATATAATATATTTCTCTCTAATGTTACATGTGCTGTCACATGCCCAATTTTTTGCTGATGACTATGGATCACTTTCAACCTCTTCAGCTATATTGTCATTGTTTGGATAGATGGTTTTGTGGGATAGATGTAAAACATTTAGTAGTTTTTCCATGCTCATCTAGTGTTAAAATAATGTCTCTATTGTGTGCATGGTATGTCTCTTTCCAGAAGAATGCTTCTGAGTACTCTGAATGAAGCCAGTCTCCTTGAAACACAAGAGAGATATTCTCTCTGTTTAAGTGCTCAAAAGATAAAATAGCATTTCTTATCTCCTCAATCTTTGTACTCAATTTATCAATGGCTGACATCATATCAGTCCAGAGTCGGGAATGTATAGCTAGAATCACATTGACAAATCGTCTTGCTCTTAAGCAGAGTTTCATCAATGAGAGCTTAGAACATAGTCTGTTACCTTTGCTTCTCACTATTTTGGAGATCACATGCTCAATCCTAGCTCTGTGGACAAGTTTTTTGAAAAACATTATCTAACTGTGTCTAGCATTAGCACAGGTACTATGCCTAGCATTCTTTTTCTGTCTCACACGTCTACGCTTTGGTGATGACAGTGCTGGATGTTGTGATTGTAATGTTTCTCTAGGAAGGCTACTTGTGGTAGTTTTCTTAGAGGATTGTTTCTGTCTCTTTAGCTGTTTATGATTTTGTCTGTGTGTGATGTGGAGAGAAGACAGTTTGTGATGCTTCAGTTTAGAAGCTTTACCTTTTGTTTTTACTTGGCATGATAATGAACAACTAGTACTACTTGCGCTCTCCCTATGTACTCTGGTTTTATGACAGATGCCCATGCTGAAATTGATGAAGTATTTCTTCAATATGTCTGTTGTTGTAGTCACCTAAGGAAAGTGAGAATATATATATTTAGTAGTAAACAACACTAGCCACATGACAGTTAATCAGAAATTGTTTGTTTGGAAATTAATATGTAGTATTGTGCTAATAATAAAACATCTGCTATGATTAGCATTACTTTGTTATGAATTATTTGAGTATTGTGTGCATAGTACTGTGCAGTTAATATTGCAGCCACTTGTCACATGGGCAAACGTTGATAAAGAAGAATATGTATCACGTTTATTGGTTGATCTGTTTGGGTAGTGTTAAGTGTAAATTTGTGAATCTGTCAAGTATTTCTTGTGGCATTGTTACATGCATGTATGCTGACATAAAATGATAAATGGAATAGGAAGTGTGTTGATTGATTGTTGCAATCATAGTACTATGGTTCTGGCTGAATGTGGTGAGTATGTCAATAGTCTAGTTAAGTTGAAACAATATTACTTTATTGATAGTTGGGATGGAATTATTACATGAGTCTAATGATGATTGGCTCTTGTGCATGTATAGAAAGTTGTATAAGTTAAAATTCATGAATTTGTATTTTTTGTTGCAACAAAAGAATTTGTCAAGTCATGTACGATCCTCACGGTCAAAGATGGTCATGATGAAAGAATCTGCAGACTTGTGAACAAAGAATGTGTAAACTGTGTGCTATTAGTGTAGAAGCTTGTTTACATTGGTTTCATAACATGCAGAACTTGTGAACTGTCAATAGACATAAGTGATCATTCTGTGGTGGTATAGTAAGTAAATACTTATGTTTTTAGAGTTTTTACTATTTTTTTGGTGAAATCACGTGATTTTGTTCATGACCTAAGAATCTGTCAAGTCACGGTTCAAGTTCACGATCAAACCAACTGGTGGTCAAAAATTTTGCATGCTCGTTGTCAAAGATCATAAAAAACGCAGGAAGTATGTAAGAATGTTTTTAAAACAAATAAGACAAGTATTTTTTTTTACTTATGGATCATTTAAATGCTAAGAGGGTTTCTGTACTGTATTACTGTTGAAAATATTGGGTTTGCACTGTGAGAACATTGAAGTCTTGTGCTATTCTTGTGATCAAAGATTGTGTAAGGTCACAGTCTATTCTCATGGTCAAACCAAGTCGCGGTTAGAGAATTTGCATGCTCATGGTCAAACATTGTAGAAAGTGTGGGAATTATTTTTAAATGTGTTGAAATTATATAAAAACAGTTTTCTCCTTGTTTATTAGTTAGTATAATGCTATTAGGGTATGTCCTGGTTAAAAAAGTTAGGAAAGTATTTTTTTTTTTCACTGTGAAAGACTGCTAAAGTCAAAAGCTCGCGTTAGTATCGCAATCAATGATTTTGCACGGTCGCAATCGATCTTGGCGATCAATGCGAGTCGCAGTCAAAGAAATTGCATGTTCACAATCAAAGAAAAGGCTAGGTTAGTCATATGAGTTTTCTGAACCAAAAGAATTGAAGAATAACACTCTGGGGGACATTTTACATCGAGTGATCGAGAAGGCAATAGGGCATATTAAAAAGGTAAGTGCTTCTCTCAAATATGATAGAACTTGGATGAAAGTGATTTTTAAATTTTTAAAAAGTTATTTAACTGTCTTTTGGCAATTTAGGAACTACTGTATGTATTCTTTCACAACTGACATTGGCAGGAACTGTTTAGTTTAGCTAAATTATTTATGGAGTTTGCAACAATTTTGATAGTTTGATAGCAGCATGACCTGGGAAACTGTCACACAGTTTAGCAATAGATTAAAGTGTTTATATATCTGTGTCACCAATGGATTGCTTTTGGTAAACTAATGCAAATAGGTTTTTGAGAGTGTGAATTGTACAAGTGAAAAAAAATTACCATTTATTGAAAAGCTTTATGTTTCATGCATTTTGCAATTTAGTCTGTCAAACAATTGTGATTGCTTTCTTACAGTAAGTTATTGTGCTTGGGATCTTTCTTGTGGCTGAAAACAGTTTTTATTATTCACTGTTTGCCATGGAATTTTTGGTATGTCAGACTGGCTGATCTGTATGAGTTGATAGTGTGCTAAGAAGATTTATTTTTACTCAGTGCTACTTTGGTTTGTGACAGTTGCTGACTGTTCTAATAATAGTGGCAATTTCTTGCTATATATGTGTGTGTTTTAATTGTTGTGGAATTCTGACTTGGAATGATATTGTGTCTTGCCTAGCTTAACCAGGTACTGCTTTTGCACTTGTCATATATAGAGACAAATAAATATATTAACTTAGCTAATTAAGTCACAGTACTTCTCACTGCAAATAGTTTATCATTAAATTAAACTGGTTGTGAGAGCTGTGCAATCAAATTAATATAGTACTATTGATTACTGTTGTTCACTATTTCTGTCAAGTTGTAAGAAACAGTTCCACTCACCACTCAAGCAGCTGGCTAAGTAAGAGAGAGAATTTAGTTTGCAAGAACATTATGGCTAGTGACTTAGACCAATCAAAATTTGTGTTACTGGCAAGTTATGAGGTGTGCCAATCAGATGATAGTATTCTCCCCCCCAAAAAAAGTTTAATAAATATCATGCCAATAGAAGGACAGCTTATATGCATATCTAGGACTCTATGCTAAATTAGCCAATCTGTGAACAGGTTATTTTTTGTGATTGTTTTGTCTGCATCTATCTGGATGATGCAATAGAATAGTAGTCATTATGGTGGTTCCACTTCTTAGTGCTGGTAGTCAGACAGACACAATTGTGATATTTCTACATCTGAGTTATTAAGATTTGTTACTGAGCATGACAGAAAAATCCACAGTAACTGTATGGATAGTAGGATCAAGTTTGGTGAGAAGGGCAGCAGTGTTCAGTAGATGTGGTCATTTTGGGAATGAATTACACCTACCTGGATGCACTGTCTCTTGGTTTGGGAAGGGTGGCATGAGGTGGGAGCAGCTCATGCCTACAATGTGCCACTTATTGGAGACTCATCCACAACTAGACATACTCCTTATCCATCTTGGAGGCAATGATTTGGGTAACAAAAGGGCCATTGACTTAATAGAGGCTACACAGTCTGACTTGCAGCATCTTATCAGTATGTTGCCATTGTGTAAAATTCTGTATTCAGATATTACACAATACATGATATGGAAGGGTGAGGATTACTGTCCTGTACTTGAAAGATCACGCAGGAAGGTGAACATACAAATATCTGGATTCCTACATGCTATGGGAATGCACACTATTTGTCAACCCCAAATTATGTATTACAAGTATTGGCTATTTTTAAAACATGGTGTGCATCTCTCTAACTCTGGCAATGACATTTTTGTTGGGAACCTTCGACATGGTATCCTTACAGTTTTGTGATTATATGCCTGTAGGATGGTGCCTCTCAAGTTCGTCACATTTACAATGTGAAAAAAGGCTCTTTTTAGAGCCACCACAAAATGGTCAAAAACAAAACTGTTCACATATTGTGCATTGCTGTCTGTATGTTAGGTTGTGAGTGTCTGGGGAGCACAGATTCTCTGTTTTTCACAGCAGAGAAGTGTGATGGTGCTGATTGGTCAATGAGTAGGATGTATATTATTGCTTGATATTGTATGTGTGTTTTTTATGTGGGTTGTAAGGTATTTTGTTGACTGTGATTGTGATAAAGTGTATGAGTTTTTCACTGTTTGTTGATATGCAGGGTGTCTCTTTTGTTACTGATAGATTCTGTAGCTTTTTTTCTTTTTTATTAATTGTTGAGTATGGCTTGTTATGGGGGTTGTATTATGCAAGTATGACTGAAAATGTGGCATGTGTTTCTCAGTATGAAGTGGGAAGCAAAGGATGTTTAGTGATATGAGGAGACATATGCTGTTGATGTAGTGTGTTATGTGTTGCTAGGGTATGTTGATTAATGATTTGAGTCATACTGTTTCTGTGTATGAAATGTTTGTGTTCTGTAAAAGTTTTAACACAATTTTTTGTTTTTCTTTACACAGGTAGATAGCTGTGTCTGTTGTATAAAGACTCGACTGTCTAGTAAGTATTTTGCTTTCTGTTTTATGTCATTGTTGAATTCGATGTATTTTGTTAGACAACATTGTGAGTGGTGATTTTGGGGGGTTTGGTAACAGCATAAATAGAAAAAACTGAATAGCAAGTGGGGGCATTACTTGTTTTACATGCAAGTGGAAATAAGTAATAATATGGAGAGTTAGTAACATGTATTTTAAATACATATGATGCAATAATGTTTGTTAACGTTTTAATATGCTGTGTAGTATGATCACTTGTTGCCATTCCATGCCTGCAGCTTTTTTCATGTTTTAAACTGATAGTGCAGCAGTTATGTATTTATTTTATTTATTTAGTTTTTGTTTACCGGGTAAGTACACTAGACAAGTTTTATGCCTATTTTCAGGAACGACTCGGGAGAGTACAAAAGGGTACAACAGGTACATTGATACAGTAATTGGTTCAGACGAATACATTCAGGTACAAAAACAGGAGAAAAGACAATTTTTACAGTTTTTACATTTACGTGGAAGGTACACCCAGATACAGTGCTGGGGCAAGGTATAAGTTAGAGATAAATTCAATGACCAACAGGGCTGGTGAGGATTATGAGCATTTATATTTCATAATTATGGTGCTTTGGGAATCTGAGGGAGGTAGTAGATGCATGTGTTTTAAAAGCAGAGTTATTGTTAGCTTAGAGTTTACCAGTGAGCACACATATTTGATTGTGAGTGGCAATCAATATAAATAGTAGTAAGGTAGAACAGTTGCAATGTAATATCTAATAATTGTTCGTGCTATTTTTTGTTGTTGTTGTTGTTTCAGAGAACTGTCATGCCAAAGTCGTGGAGTGATGCATAGGTCCTTGCCCTGGTTCAGGCTGTGAGGGAGCTACAGTTGTCATGCATGCTACTAACCTGAGCCTGACCCATACATGGAGTAAGTTAGGTGTTTGGTCACAATGAGTCTTCATATTTTTCAACAGAGCTACACATGTGATAGATGACAACGGTATGGTGAGTCGTGTTTGTTGCACATTTTGTTGGATGTTCCTAAGACTGTGACAATCAACAGTTTGATCATTCTGCTGTATGTGCTATGAATAAAATATAGATTTTCTTGTGGTAGAGTGGGGTTTGTGTGAAGACTACTTGTGGAGATTGTGAAAGGAGACTTATAAAATGGGCAAAGGATTTCAAGCAATCTGATCAGTAATTAGGTGTGTATTAGATATGTGTAATGAACATCTAAAACTATTACCCACATCTAGGATACACAGACCCATTTTATAAGCACAATAAGCTAGTCTGGGGATGTGTATTGCACAGTTCCAATGGATGGCTAGGGGACCAAATGCACTTGACCTGTGGCTTCATGCGTCAGTATGGACCTCTAGTTGTGCATTGGAACTGTTTAATGCAGACCCATTGTGTGTTATTGCTGACACATATGCATGACTGCAGTGCTCTGCTGTCTAGAGAGGTACTGAGACCTGTGTGTATGCTGCTAGGTAGTTGTATGGGGCAGGACATCACAAAATACAGAAGTGATCAGTAGACTCCTCTACAAGACAACATACTATGTCTCTGTGTCTTTACCTGCAGACCATGTCAGCATGGTTGTTACTGTATTGGTGGATATAATACTACAGATATTTTTATGAATTTACTGTGATGCTTATCAATGCATTTTATAGTATGGTGTGCATGCATATTGATGTACGGTGTTAGCAACTGGTGTTCAACTTTATTGTGCTCTACAGTCAGTGGTTGCATAGATGACTTGTGGGTGGGGATGTGCCACATGTTGGTGAGTGGGTTATATTGTGGTGGTGTTAGTGAGTAGCCAGGTGGGGAGGGGGATACTGGTTAAGCACTACATTCTTTCTCCCAGGATCTGTATGGTTAGAATTGGGAGTACACTGTCTGTCCTGCTAGGAATACTGCATTTGTCATATATGTGGTTAGACTAGTGCCAGTCTTTGTAGATAGGTCAAGAAACATGACAACCTATTATTTTCATTGTGTCATAAAAGATTTACAATTTTTTTTTATGTTTTTTCTCAGGTTAGTCATATCTTGGGGAGACAGGAGATTAGAAAATCTCCTGATGCATGCCATAGGAAGTGGAAGATCACCCGCCAGACATTTTTCAAAGCAAAGTCTGCAGTGGGTGATATGTGACAGAGTATCTGGGAGTGGTACAACATAGCCTATGCTATGTGGGAGGATGCAGGGAAACCAGAGTTTGGTGATCGCCATCACACATGTGAGTACGTATCTGAAACTGTTGTGATGCAAATATTTGGTTTGTAACTGGGAGAATTGTTTTTTTTTCTATATTTTAAATGAGTATTGCATTTATTATTGCACTGTTAGTGAGATGTACTATTATACTTATGGACAATTGATATATCACTACAGATATATAAGAATGATAGGTTAGCAATTGTTACTTTACAAGTGTGTTTGTGGTGATGTGGTTTTTTTTTGGAAAAAAGTTGATTACATGAATTCTTTATTCAGAATATGAGATGTGATGTTTAAATGTTGCAAATAATTATTTTTAAAGGTAGGTACGTGATATTTGTGGACAGGATACTGATCATAACAAAAGAGTGGGATATTGTGTGACCAACAGTATGTGTTTTGGGCCATGTTCATCATTAGATTGTTTGCTGATGGTGTTGTTTGTATAAATCTTTTTGTTTTTTTGTTTACTCAGGTAGACCAACTGTGGAAACTGCATCCTCCCATCCTGTGCAGCTTCAACCACTCCTGGAAGGTGCGGCTCGAGGGGCTCCAGTCAAGCAACTACTTGTGCTCGACTCTGCTAGTGAGTTATTATAATGTACTGCTGTCTGTATTATTATTTATTAGAAAATGCATTTTTATTTCCTGGTATCTGATTGGTTGGTACTCTTGCCAGAGGGGTAGATTAAGTAAGCAATAATACACAACAGGGTGGGCGGTATTGTGCTATACTGGAACTCCCAGGGGCATAATGAGGCCTGATGCCACAGGCGGAGGTCCTTATAGCCCCTGGAAGGTCCAGTATAGCACAATACCACCCACCCTGGAGGGTATTATTGGGCTTAGAAAATGGGCTATCTGTTAAGTTTTTTTTTTATATTTAAGAATTAAAAAAACATTAAAAAAATACTAAAAATTACCTTATAGTTGCTTGATTAGTAAAGTAGTCCCTCTACTGGTATTCTTGACAATACTTACCAGTAGAGGGCATCACAGCATTTCACTATTTAGTTTCTACTGTCTACAGAACCTCCCATCTTTGTCACTTGACCCCCCTACTTGAGTTCCTTTTTTTTTTAATGTCCATTATTGAGAGCGAGAAACACGCAGGTTGTCCTATGTTGTAATGTGATTGGGAAGGGCAATGGAATGCAGGGGAGATACATTGATTGTGATGGCTAACGGAAAGGTAGCTTTTCTTTTTCTACTCTTACAGCTGTTTTGTGGAGTGCAGGAGAGGTACCAGATAGGTACCGTTTCTTTTGTTATGGCCAAGCTGCTGTTTTTTTTCTCCCTTTTCTTTTTGTTGGTGATCAACTTTAATAGTGATGACAAGGCAGGAACAAGTGCTACTAGGAACTTCTGTGTGTGTGCTGCCAGAGTAACGCTGAAATTAATCACCTGAACCACCGCATGTACTCTGGCTTGGCAGCTCAATAAGTTTAAAAGAAAAAAAATGTGTTTTGCTTTTAATTGAATGTGTCAGTTGTGTTTATGGCATAAGGATTTTGAGTCTATGCCTGTTTCAGGTAAGTGAGCGGTGGTAGCAGCAGGTGGTTTAGTTGCAGAAGACGAAGAAAAAAATTAAAAAGAAATAAGAACAAAAAAACCAAAAAGAAATTAAAGAATGGTTTGTGACAGGGAAATGGGTAGATAGATTTGATTTGGCCAGTTACTGGGTGGTGGTGGTGTCTGAGCTAAGGAGGAGTAAGTCTGTATGTGGGGAGGGGTCTCACTCACTCTCGCTAAGTGGTAAACAAAATGGCAGTAGTTTCAAATTGTGTGTGCAGTGTTTCAGCCAATGATGAAGCAGGCTGGGTACAAGGATACTTGGCTGGGCATAAGGCAGGTTTGGGCTGGCACTTTTTATTTGGTGGGCATCTATTGAAAGTTAATGTACCCCTGTGGAATGGGTACCTGCCAATCAGATGCCTCCAAACAAAAAGCCCATTTTCTAACTTAGAATAGTTGCCCTGGAAATAAAAAGTACCATGTCAAATGCCCCTCACAGATTCAAATATTCTTGTGCCCACCATGCTTACTCATTGGACAAAAGCACCACACTGAATTTGAAACTGGCACCATTTTTTTATCTCACTTAGTGACACATACTGTCCTGCCAACAGTCCCTAAATGATTGCCAGCTGCCAGACAAACTGTACACAAGCCTCCACCGGGCTCACTTGGAAGCACACCAACCAAATAAAAAAAAAGGTAGCCACAATAAAAACAAAGCAAGCCATCACTGCTACCCCGTTCACAGAAGCACTTTCAGCAGCATGTTTTTAAAAACCACAATCTGTACCTTCCATAGTTGTAATCACATGATTGCTGGAAACGGGCACATTATGGACTCGCTTAGTGCCACAGCTCACTAGCAGATGTTATCTCCACACAAATTAAAAATTACACCCTACATACTGAAGTGGCAGACACACTGTCACTTTTGTCACTATTTTACCACAAAAATATTTAAAGCAAATTTATTCTTTTTTACTTGCTAGTGATAACATGCCATGTGCTCAGCAGTACTCCTCATAAACAAAACTTCTGTCAATTGTCCCTGATTTGCTCTGGCTTCACTCCTGCCACAGTAAAGCATTTAGAGATTTTTTTTTTTGTTAACACAATTCCGCTTCTGCTTACAATGGCAATGACATTTTCTGGGTCTCATGTACATTTTCCCGAGCACCCGTTTGTGCTGCTACGCTCAACAGCCAGTACTGTGCTGTTGCAAATAAAAGTATAACTGTGCTGTAAGTCAGGGGTTTCACAAAGGTACCATACACACAAAAAAAACGAGTAACACAACTAAGCTGAGCTTGGCGGTGGGGGGTATGTTTCAACAACAAAGGAGAGACGTGCTGCATATTGCAATAGAAAGCATAAAACAAGTGAGAAATGTTGCTTTGCTGTCTACTGGTAACTTCTAGTAAGTATACTAGTAGAAGGACTACTGTATTAGCAAAGCAACTATGACTTCATTTTTAGTAATTTAATTTACTATTTTTTGATTTCTTAAATATTACAAAAAAGTGTTTACATACAGACCATTTTCTAAGCTGAATAGTACTCTACAGGGTGGTTGCTATGGGAAATACTGGACCTTCTGGGGGTATAAGACCCTCCGCCTGTGGTGTAAGCACTCATTATGACCCTGGGTGGTCTGGTATTGCCCCATACCACCCACCCTGTCGGGTATTATTGCTTGCTTGTATCTAGTTTGTATAATGCCACAGAATGTGCATACCTATTTGAGGCATCTGATTGGCTGAAACAGTTTTGTAGCTGGTCATCTATCAGATAATTGACACAGACATGTGTCTGTGTGTGCGTGTGAACATTTACAGTGAATAGTGCATAGTTTTTAAAGCATATTCTAATGGGGGATTATGAAGTGTTTTATCACAAAATAGATATTTAGAATATTTTTAAAAGAAACAATTTTGTGTAACAGTTATTTTTGTTCAAAGTGAGATATTTTCAAGCACAATAATACTTTCCAGGGTGGATGGCATGGGCAGTTGAGGTCCATCCAGGGGCTATAAAGCCATGTGCCTGTGGAGCAAGGTGCCATCACAGTCCTGGGTGGTGCAGTACTGTACAACAGCACTTATGAAGTCAGATATGATTACTTGCTTATTAGTTATATAGTTGTTATGTTTTAAACAGGTACACAGGCTGAAATTTTCACTGTGTTATGTATCTAATGTATACTTAGTCAGGAAGTGGTATAAGAAGAAGTAGTAATGTATGTGTTTAGTATTACTGTGGGTATTCATGTGTAAAGGTGTTTTATCAGTGAGAAACTATTACAGTTTGTTAATACGAAACAATATGATTGCACATAGATGTAGATTATTTAATTTAGTATTCCAATTAGTGAACCAGATGTGTGTTCTGTGATTTACTGGAATAGTAGATAGTATGCACATCTGAAGATTGAGGAATATGAATAACTGATTCTTGCAATATGTATATTCAGGTATGCAGATGTTGATATTGAAACATGAATGGCTTATTTTGTATAACTGTGTTTTTCAGAGGATGAACCATCTGCAGAGGGTGCTGCTGGAGGGGAAGTCTCCACAGAGGGGGTAGAAATTATCGAGATTGAGCCCTCTGTGGAGGAGACACCACAATCTCCAGCAGCAGGTCATCCTTCGTCATCTGCAGGTCCAGGTGGGCCTCCAGCTGAGGAACGTGAGTACTTCTTGTATAGTTTATGTTTTTATTATTAAAGATTAGTATGAGGTGTACACAATATTGATACTTTCAGACATAATAATACTGAAGTTACTTTATATTCCCACTTCAAAAAGTTGTACCTTAAGACAGTAACTTAGTGTTACAGGTTTATCATACTGTGGTAAGAAACAGTGTTGGGTCTGATTTTTTAATTATACATCACAGCATGGAGTTATGAAACAGTTAGATAGGAGTATCACATGAGAGAACTGCATCTGCTGGAAGTATGCAGTGCTTAATCAGCATGTCTAGGTTTATATATCAGTTTATATATTATATATACGGAGGCAGTATAGCGCAGTGGTCTAAGGCTCTAAGCTGCAAATTTGGTGACATCCAGCAGACCAGACCTGGGTTTGAATCCCACAGCTTTCACTTGCATACTGTGTGACCCTGAGCAAGTCATTTAACCTCCTTGTGCTCCCAGGTCGCTCCTGTAAAAAAGCTTTTAGCTTAGTGTGCTATACCTGGTTAAACAACTAAATAAAAAAAAAATATCAGTAATGGTCAACTTTTTTTATCTATTGTGAATATGGAGAGGCGTGAATAAAAGTAATAGGTAGGTTGTATATGTATATTTTAAACATTTTTCTTAGATTGAGAATCTACATGTCATTGTCAGTGTTTTGTATAAATAAATCCAACAAGGAATAGAAAAGGTGCTAGAATTGTGCATCGTGTTAATTGAGTGGCTCATGTTAAAGTGTGTGGATTTTATTAAATACCATATGTGTTTTATCTCTGTCTATTGAAGAAGTTCAATACATAGACAATGGTGTGTGGGTAAGTATGGATAGATAGACAGTAGTAAATGTTTTCTCCTCTTCAGTGGGGTTTACGTTACTGTATATGTTCTACGTTTGTATCTTTGATATGTAGCTACGTTGAGAAACACTGTCAGAGACTGATGAATGTGTGCATTTAGGATTGGATACATACATCTCAAGGATTTGTAAGAGATGGCACAGCACTACAGTGATGGTAATTATCAAAGTGGTATGTGTTACCATTTGAGATATTGCGTAACAATGTCTTAGTTGTAACATAGTATCAGTGACTTACACTGAAGTGCTGTTGTCACAGATCAGATGGTTATAGAGTGTGATACAGTAGTATTCACTCTTCGAATAGAGAATATATCTGCACATGTTATGGGGAGTTGCTGGTGTTCTTACTGGTCAAATTACAAGCATTGTTTGTGGTTGAACTACTTTCCTACTGCTGTTACATGAATATATTTAAAAGGTGTTCACTGTTGGGTGTTATTGTATATTTTTTATTTTATTCATTTATTTAAATTTTGGTGACTGGGTAGGCCCACTAAGACCATAATGGTCCCTTTTTCAGGGGTGTCCCGGGGTTAATTACAGTCAGCAGTACAATAAGAAGTAGGAACAATTCAAGGGAAAGTGCGCATATACATACATTAAAATCAGAACATATAGTACAATCACAGGCAGGTTAGGTAATGTTTAGAATAACATGGGGTAAATACTAGTTTCACAAGAGTGGCAGTTACATAAGGTTCTTTTATCAGGTCAGCTTTACAGGTTACAATTTCAGGTGTTTCAGAAGTGATAAGATTCAACTGAAATAGGATACCAACCTATTAGGCAGCAGGTTTTTAGTATCAGAGGTGGAGTGCTTTTTTCTATCCTCAGCGGTGGCATGCACAGAGGCTCAGCTCTAGAAGGTACATCTTTAGGCCTTTTTTAAAAACCCCAAAGGAGCTGCAGTCTTGAAGATTGCTAGGTAGGCCATTCCATAGGGACAGGATGTAATTTTCGAACGAATGAAGACCTTGGCTTGTTCGGACTTTTGGGACATGGAGGAGTCGACGACAAGAGGATCTAAGTGTTCTTTTAGGTTGCTTGAGTACTAAGGTACGACTCAGGCTGGGGGGAGCATCAATTTGTAGAAGCTTGAAAGCCAAGCATAGGGAAGTGTAAGCCACTCTGCCCTCCAGGGAGGGCTAATTCAGTGAGTCGAGTATATTACAGTGGTGTTCTAGTGGCTGAGCTCCAGGGCAAAGCATCCTATTCTGTGGTACAATATTCCTAGCTTTCACATCTCTGTGTTTTGCATTGAATGCAGCACTGGGGCACCATAAATTAAGGTGGCCAGGAGCATGCCTGTGGCTATCTTTAGCCTGGATGCTTGAGTGAGAAAAGGGGTTAGACAGTACATGAAACCAAGCTTCTGATTTAGCACCTTGGTTAATTGTTCAACATGAACCTTGAAAGAGCATTCTTGATCGAAATAGACTCCCAGGTGTTTGATGCACAAACTCAAAAGGATGGCCACTGGACAGATAAGGGGATAGTAAACATGTTTTCTGTGTGTGTATATCTCATATTATACAATGGCAAGAAAGAATCTTGGACTGTGATTGGTCAGTTTTGGGCTGGACCCGTGGCGTTATCCCAGCACGATGCCACAGGTCTAGTCTCAGCCTCACTGTGAACATGTAGATGATTTTTGGGATGAGCTTGATGATTTTTGGGACCTAGAGCTCTTTTTTTGCATCTTCTCTTAAGAAACAAAAATATTTTTCCACACTAATAAAAAGATTCTTCACAATAATTTTTTTGTTTTATATATAACAACGCGTCATTGTATAATAGCAATAATGCATTCCAGGCTGTGTGTCATTTGGAATAACACCACACCTGGGGCGTTGGACGCACTCAGCCTCTGGCCTCGTGCTCAACCCCCCCAGGTGTGGTGTTATCCCAGTACGACACACACACTGTCATGCATTATTCCTTTAGTGGCAATTGTTGCACTGTGCACATGTCATTCAACATGATAGTATTGTGCTGACCAGTGTTACAACTGTAACAATGTAGACGTTATGATTTTTCTTAATTGTAGACATGTTATACATACTTGACATATGCTGATTTATATACTACTTTAAGGGATACTGAGAATAGAGAACTATTGTTGAGTTGAGGGAATGTGATGTAAATACAATATGTGTAGTATTATTCTATATATTTCATGCTGATGGCACATGAGTATGTAGGGGAAAGTGATAACTCTTATCTTAAGTCTACTAATTTATTTAATTGTTAATGGAATACATTGCAGTACACTAGGAATTTTATATATGTTGTTAACAGACAGTTTCAGTGGTCTATTTTATGAAAGATCAGTATGGTTCCATCTACTAAAATAATTTTTCTTTTTTTTCTTTGTTTATACAGGGCAACTTGCTGTTTTTAATAAGATCAGTCACACCCTCAGCCAGCAGCTAGAGACTGTGCGGAGTGGCAATGAGGCTGCTGCTGAACACGCCCGTGACTCTGCAGCAAAATGAAACTGCCTAGTAGGGCAGGCAGGTGATATAATACAGCAGGGTGGTGAGATTATTGATTTGCTGCAGTGTCATGGGCATGTATGGCATGCAGTGTTAGTTACCACTAGTGGGCTTGAGCAGAGCAACAGGGGCCTCACCAAAGCAATACAGTCATTGAGGAACTTGGAGGAGGCCTCTGTTGCTTCGCTTGAGTCCACACATGGTCTCATGGTGCAGCTGGCTGAGAACCAGCAGGAGACCACAGAAGCAATTCACCAGTTTCTGCACCAGGACCTGTAACACTTAGAGGATGACCAGCCCTCTGAAGAACCTCAGCATGAGCTCCTCGAATGTACCCCTCCAACATCTCCATCAAAAGCTGCTACAGAGGAGGGGCACCTAGCTGCACCTACTTCTGACCAGGCTTTCACTTCCTCGACACTGTCGCCTCCCCAAGTTCCCACAGCTTGCATGGCCAGCACCTCTGTGTCACTCCTGGACACTTTTTTTGAAAATAGTTTGTGAAACGCTGAATATATTTCAAGTTCTTTTACCATACCGTTTATTTATTTAATTAGTGTGTCGTAACACTTTTATTTATTTTACATACCTTTAATTTTATGTCATATTTTTTATTTATTGCTTGTGTTTAAGTTCTTTGAATATTTACTTGTGTCTGAGTTGCACTCAATTTTTTGTACAAAAGCATTTTATATTTTTTTACAAAATAATATTTTTATAAACAGTTTTAATTTCATAAACATTTGTTTGTCTCATTATTATTATAATATATATGTATATTGCTGAGTTACTGGCTAGCATGGGTGCAGGTTATTACATCTGTGACAGTTAAATGATCACCAGTGTCACAACAAGGGGATGGTTTGTATGAATGGGAGTCCCAGTGCTTAATTTGTAAAGAAAGAGTTGCCAGGGCTCTGAGTCCAGACACTAAAAGCCGGGGGTCTGGGGGCCGCCAGGCCCCAGAAGCTATGGGTTTTTAGATGCTCTGTGGTGAGTTTTGGGGTTATATTGCAGATAAAACACATTTCTATATCAGGCTCCCTGCCCCTGAATCCAGGGGAAGAAATTTTTTGGGGTGGAGTCAGGTTGGAGAGCCTGGCTGACCGGGCACTAATAAAGGATCATGGCTGAGCATGTAGTATAATGAAATGGCAAGATGCTGTGAATTGGCTCCAATGCCAGGGGTCTGGGGGCGGGTAAGCCCCCAGAAGCTCTTTGGTTTTAGATGCTCTGTAATGAATTGGGGGGGGTATAATTTATATTCCAGATAAAACACATTTCTGTGTCTGGTTCCCTACCCCTGAATCTGGGTAAGAATTGTTTTGGGGGGTAGAGTCAATTATTGTAGAGTCTGGCTGACCACTGGTAAAGGACTGTGGGCTTGTATAAAGGGCAAGATGCTGTGAATTGAATGAAAGGCCAGGAATCTGGGGGCTGGTAGGCCCCCAGAAGCTCTTTGGTTTTAGATGCTCTGTGGTGAGTTTTGGATGGGTTATATTGCAGATAAAACACACTTCTATTCTGTGCCAGGTTCCCTATCCCTGAATCCAAGGGAAGAATTTTTTTTGGGGGGACAAAGAATAGAAATGTGTTTTATGTGCAATATATAACTCTGGCCAACACTCACCACAGAGCATCTGAAATGAAACCCAAGAGCTTCTGGGTGCCTACTGGTCTCCAGATCCCTGGCCTTTGGCTTTGGGTCAATTCACAGCATCTTGCCCTTTATACTTGGAGTTATGGTATTGGAGACTGTGGCTGACCTTACTAAGCAACAAAATGTACCACATAACATCTAGCATGGTACAAGTAATAGAAGAACCAATTAAAAGTGAAGCAGGAAAAGGTTTTTATAGCTAAAGGATCATGGGCATGTAGAAGCTATGGCAAGGTACTGTGATCCAAAGGCCAGGGGTGTGGGGTACGGTACAGAAGGCCCCAGAAGCTCTTGGGTTTTAGAAGTGCTGTGGTGAGCTTTGGGGCTTTAATTGAAGATAAAACACACTTCTGTTACATGTTCCCTGATTGAAGATAAAGCACATTTCTGTTACAATTAGGGAACCTGTAAAAGAAGTGTGCTTTATCTTCAATAAAAGCCCCCAAACTCACCACAGAGCATCCAAAACCCAAGGGCTTCTGGCCTACCTATAACATTAATTATGCTCCTGCTGCAATTAATTTGTTAGAATGGGAGGTTAGCTGCTGAAGTAAGAACATTTTATAATATCACATTGACATGGTCTAATACTTATCAAACCCCAGGCCACCGTGCACCATACAATACCAGGCATTGGGCAAAGTTGTACCCTGCTAGATGCCATGTGGTATATGTTGTTGTTAATAAGGTGAGCTGTGAGTTTCCAATATCCTGACTCCATCCAGATGAAAAAAAAAATGTTCCCCTGTAAGTCAAGGGGATGCTCCCCTTAACTCCTCTAGGGGAACATTTTTTTATCATCTGGATGGAATCAGGATATTGGAGACTCTCGCTCACCTTATTAAGCAACAACATGGAGGTAGTAGGGAACCTGTAACAGAAGTGTGTTCTATCTTCAATAAAAGCCACACTACTCAAAACAGACCATCTAAAACCCAGGAGTTTCTGGGAGCCCTCATCAGAACAAGATATTAAAATGTCTAGCATTGCACCATCTGTCTTTTCAAAAAAAAAATTTTTTCTAGAAGATTTTATTTAGTTACCTCTCTTTTATTTTACAGGTCTTGACATGTCTTAATTGCCTTATCAGATAAGTATAAAAACATTTTTAATTTGATGATTTACAAGTGGTTTAAATCCGACCCTTGTTTCTTTGTGTCCTGTTTAAATTTCTTGTTTTCCTTTGCAGGAATTCCTCAGGAACAGACTCAGTTTTGATGAATAGCTAATCCCCAGCTTGGATTGATCAGGTAAGAGACACTAATGTTCCTTAACAAAAGTTACTATAATATTTTGTGCAAGTATCCATCATGATGTAATGGATGGTGGTGGTAGCTAGGCCACCATTACTTTATGATGGATCTTACCTAACTCTGACAATTGATTTGATGTGTGTGTAATGCATGGTGGAAGTGTAGCACAAAGAAAAGAGTATATAACGCACTGTTTCAGCTGCTGCCTGCTAGCCAAAAAACAGTTTCTGTATTAAGCTACAAATACCATTAAGTAACCATCCATGTTGCTACACCAGTTTTGTAGGTTGCAGAAAGAAATTCTGAGTTTGGTTTGGTTTGGTTTGTTCTCTACATATCGAGAAAAGACCATAGAATGTCCATATTTCTCTGGCTATCCTCATGTTTTCTTTCCTTACTTTGTGTATCATTAGCTGATCTGTGCCCTTTGGCAAGCCATGAGCGAACATAAGGGATGGGATTGAATTTCTTTAATGGTGGGCAGACTAGATTCAGGAATAGTAATGATGAAATAGTTTCAATAAGCATTGATGCTCGTGTTGATGTGCATATGAGGTTCATTTGGGAAAAGCCTCGCTCACACTCGGCACTGGAGATAGCAATAGTGCTCACGGCTGTCAAGAGGTACTTATACTGCTCCTGAATTTCTTTACCACCTGACTCCTTTACACCCTGTATGCCCGAATGGTTTCACGAGTAGTACCAATATCAAATCTTCTGCAAAGAGTTCAATCTCACTTTCTCCACAGTGTAGGTAGCTCATCAGGCCAGTACTGCTTATATAGCACTTTCATTTCGGTGATCAGATTCTCATATCCAGTCTTGTCACCAGTTGTGCCTCCTGTAGACAGCATACGTTTCCGTAAGTTGTCTGCTAAGCTGCGGAAAAACTGTCCTGGGTGAATCTTCTTGTCACAAACATTTCCTTCATGCAATAGGACACCCTGAAACATCCTTTCTTCTATGGCTTTCTCACACTGTGACAAAAATTTGCCTTGTTTTTCTACCATTGCGTCTTAATACCGCTATTTGGCGGCAGATAGCTCGTGTGCATCAACAATTGTACAATCGCGATGTTGCAATTCAAGAGATAACTCTGACAACTCCTGTAGGGCATCATACATAATTCCAAGGTTGCTGACAAACTGAATAGATGACAATCGTTTGCTTAGACCAAAGTAGGTTCTGCGTGTTGTGCTGTCACAAGAAATGTCATTAGCCGCAGATGTGAAGTGCTTATAGAGAGCAGGGTAAGCATTCCTAACAGCCTCTACTGTTCTAAAGCTTGATGCAACCCACCGGGTGTCTAACACTCTACCTATCTTGCAAAGCTGAATGTCAAGTGCTTCAGCGCATTCCTTCAGCTCTAACCTATTTTTCCCAGATGTGTTATAAAGAGAATATAGCTTGTCTAACAAACTTTTAAAGTGATTAGTAGCTCCAACATCTTTCATGACATCATTGACTGCAAGCTCTAGGCGATGAGCAGAGCAGTGCCATGCTATGATATTTGGAAACATGTCTTGCAACGCTTCACGACACCTGTATTGCATCCAAACATCACTGAAGCTCCATCGCAAGCAACTGCTACCAGGCACTTGGCAAGAAAGTTTTCATTTATGTTAATTTTTTCAGCGCAGACAATAAACTGTTCACTATTCCTCCGCAGTCAGATCCTGCAGCTCCACAAGGTCCACAAAAAATTAGCAGGAGACTCCATGCCAGGTAACATCAGTCGCATGTCTACAATTAAAGCGCTTCTTCTTGTTTAAAGCAGTAGCTTCATCAAGTAAAAGACTCACTTTAGGAGCAATCGCTGTGATTTGGGCAAACAACTTTTTCTTCATCTCAGACGAAATGTGATGTTGAATGTTAGAACATGCCACATTGGAATGCAAAATCCTACCCATGTCTAGTCCATTCAACTGCTGACAGTCTATTTCTACTTCAAAACCATATGACGGGGCGGTTACGCTTTGCTTCTTTATAAGCAGTTCTGAAGATTCTGGCCGTAGTTGCAATTTGGGCAGACTGTGCATTTGCAGCTAATTGCAGCAATGTGTCTTTTTTTGACTGCTCAAGAATGCGACAAGCCGCGACATGTGACTTAGTTTGTGCATGTTGTCCTATCGTTTTCCGTAGTGATTTCTGTTGCTTTGTTTTATTGGTACCGTATGAAGTAACACAGGTTTCGATCCATTCTTTAGCCAGCTTCATTCCAGCAGATTTTTCAGGACCCAAGTTACTGACTTGCTGACACATACTGCAACCGAGATTTGATCCATTGATGACTAACCACCGGTATTTGCTCTGAAAAAAAAATGTTTTTGTTCGCACGTCCATCTGGCAGGAAGTAAACGTTTGCTGTGAGCCACAACTTGTTCAGGTAATTCATCTTCAGTACCAGAGCTCTGTGATTCAGAGTCACTATTGGCACAACTGTTTTCAACAACACTATTCCCTTCAAAATCACGAACTTGCTTTTCTTTTGTAGCACTGCTGACACATGTAACAGTGGCACCTGATACAGCTTCAGATTCATTTCTGTAGTTTTTATCACTCTCCTTTTTCTTCCTCTTAGTCACTGGCTCACCCTCATTCATACTACCTCCTGGCTTGAAAAAATACGACCATATTTTCTTTTGACCATGAGACATTTTTTTGGGATTTATGTATCAGCTGTCTGCCTGTCTCCAAAATGAATAGAAATGTAACCTGCTCCTCTGTCTATCTCACTTAGCTTTTTTTTATTGAAGCCCCAGCCCCTTGAAAGAGACAAAGACAGTTACTGTCTGTCGCTCACAGTAATGTGCTATATGTAAGTAGAACTTGAGAGAATTAAACCCAGCTTGCAGTCTGCACAAGTGCTCCTCTGCCTGTATTAGACTTTTTTTATTGAAGCCCCAGCCCCTTGAAAGAGACAAAGACAGTTACTGTCACCGTGTCACGCACAGTAATGTGCTATATGTAAGTGGAACTTGTGAGAATTAAACCCAGCTCGCAGTCCGCACAAATGCTCCTCTGCCTGTATTAGACTTTTTTTTTATTGAAGCCCCAGCCCCTTGAAAGAGACAAAGACAGTTACTGTCTGTCGACACAGTAATGTGCTATATGTAAGTGGAACTTGTGAGAATTAAACCCAGCTTGCAGTCCGCTAAG
Organism: Neoceratodus forsteri; assembly: GCA_016271365.2. Classification (NCBI taxonomy): domain Eukaryota; kingdom Metazoa; phylum Chordata; order Ceratodontiformes; family Ceratodontidae; genus Neoceratodus; species Neoceratodus forsteri. The sequence continues at coordinate 8,619,410 of CM057449.1, forward strand.
TGCTCCTCTGCCTGTATTTTGCTCTGCCTCTAGTCTCTGGCTTGCTTGAAATTGTTGTTTAAGCTTAATAAGGTGGTGAGAGTCTTTAATATCCCTGACCTCGACTCTGTCCACGTGACAAAAATGTTTTTCATCAAAGTCAGGAAGGCCGGAAGGAGTTATTTTTACTTGTGGAGAACTAGGAAAACCTTTAAGTAAAAATAATAGTAGTCAAATCCAGACAGACAGACTGAACCTATCAGCTTTAATGCAGTCTGTCTGCTTCTTCACTTTACTGTTTTTTTTTTCTTGTTTTTGTGATTTACTACTTATTTATTTCTTTTTATTAGGTAGGTAGCAAGACTTCTCCTTGAATCCCAAGTTCAGCAGCCTGGCTTCCAACTTAAGTTCCAACTCATACCTCTAAACTGTCCCTGATTTTCAGGGACATCCCTGATTTTGCCTCAGAATTTTATTCTGTCCTTCCTAAAAATTGTGTTTCTGTGACCAAACAACAGGGGTTATAATTATAAGCACAAAATAATGTCAGATATTAAAGTTACAGACTTGTTCTTCCTTAGACAATGCATTTTACACTAAGCCCTTTATTCTTCCAGCTCCCTGAGTGAATATCTCCAATTTTAAAGAAGTGTAAAGTGTCCCTGATTTTCGTCCTTTGGCCCTGATTTTTTTAAGCTTTGTCCCTGATTTATGAGGCAGGAGGTTGAGAGTTATGTTCCAACTTGAACCTCCTCCTCTCCTTTCAGCCCACTCGTTTTCTATTCCCAGTCCTGAGCCATCAGCCACCCCACCCCACAAATTCACCTTTTAGCAGCAAAAAAAAGGGGTAATATAACCACTATCCATCTATCCCTCACTCCACAAATTCACCCTGTGTGCTGTGTCACCCCACTCGCCCAAAAGAACATTTGTTTCTGAGTGCTCTGCGACAATATGTACTTTGTCACCAACACAGACACAGAACAGTCCAACAACATGACTGGACTAAAACGACGGCCGGCCCGGCAGTAAGGCGCCAATGTCATGACTCCTCTCCCCGCCCCGCCCCGTCCATCCCACTATCATTTACGCTGTGACACACATTTGCACCACCTGACCACAGAACAGTTGATCAGGTGATGCCTGAAACTGCTGCCGCCATGCCCGCCCCGCAAGTGGCGAGGACTAGCCAGCCGAGCGGTGAAGGTCTGCGACTGCAGCGGCAACAACTGCTTCACCCGACTTTCGAACTGTTGTAAATAGGCTCACTGTGCTAGCTAATGACAAGCGCTCTTAGCTGCTGAAAATTAAATGTTTGTTTAATGGTGCCGCTTGCCGGGGCTCAGCCCCGGAATGAAAAGAGGTGCCGTGGCTGAGCCCCGGCTAGCACCGGCACAAATTAAGTACTGAATGGGACACACTGTTAATGGTGTTGGTTTGCTTAGTGTTACATTTTGAGCTTCCATTTGTGAGCCAGACACTACTATCTACTTCAAACATTTTTGTGTGTTACCGAACCATTTGTTTTGCTTTCTGTATTTTAATTTAACAGACAGCAGATAAAATGGAACAGAAATTCTTTGAAGTATTTAGAAATAGTTATAATTATCTCCACTGGAATTACATGAATGGATAGTGTAATACTAACATACTAACATACTATTTGCCAGCAGATTAGGCCTTATGGTCTATCGAGTCTGCTCGAACCTAGATCCTTAGTTGGGTGCCGAGACCCTCCCATCCCTTGTGCTCCAGAAACTCCTATCATCCATCCCCACCCCCCCCAGGACAGGCCATCATCTGATACATCCACTTTCTGTGTCTGTCCCATCCTCTCTTGAAGGCCTCCACTGTGGATCTCTGAACCAGCTCACCAGGCAGTGCATTCCAAGGGTCCACCACCCTCTCAGTGAAAAACCTCCTCCTCTTTTCCCCCCTCACCCTTCCACCTTCCAGCTTCAAACCATACCCTCTGGTGATACCTCCCTGCTTTAGTCTAAAGATCCCCTCCATGTTTACCCTATTTATTCCCTTGAGGTACTTGAAGACCTCAATCATGTCCCCCCTGTCTCTCCTCTCCTCCAATGAAAACAGGCAGAGCTTCTCAAGTCTGTCCTCATAAGTCAAATCCCCTAGCCCTCGTATCATCTTTGTTGCCTTCCTCTGTACCCTCTCCAGAAGCTGTATGTCCCTCTTCAAGTGTGGTCTCCAGTACTGTACACAGTACTCAAGGTGTGGTCTAACCAGTCCATTGTACAGTGGCAGAATCACTTCCTTGCTCCTAGAGGTGATCCCCCTTACGATACATCCCAACATCCTGTTTGCCTTGCTAGCTGCTCTTCTGCACTGCTCAGAGTTATTCATACATGTATCCACCATGACCCCTAGGTCTTCTTACCCTATTGAGGCCTCCAGCTCCTCCCCTCCCAGGGTGTACCTGTGTTTAGGGTTTCCCCGACCAAGATGCAACACCTTGCAATTGGTGATATTGAAATTTAATTTCCATGTGTGAGCCCAGCTTTCCAGGGTGTCCAGGTCCCCTTGCAGGGCCAACCTCCCCTCTTCTCCCTCAACTACTGCTCCCATCTTGGAGTCATCCGCGAATAGACTCATTTCACACCCTATACCCTCCCTGATGTCCGATATGTATGCATTAAACAGGATCGGACCCAGGACCGAGTCCTGTGGTACCCCACTACCTACCTCTCTAGGGTTCGAGAGCTCCCCACAGACCACTACTCTCTGAGTGCGCCCAGCTAGCCAGTTTTCAATCCATCTGATGATCAAAGGGCCTACTCCTAACCCCATCAGTTTCTCCACCAGACCATTGTGGGGACAGAGTCAAACGCCTTGCTGAAGTCCAAGAATAATACATCCACAGGCTTACCCCTGTCCAGTTCTGATGTTACCCATTCATAGAACTCCACAAGGTTGGTTTGACATGATCTACCTGGCACAAACCCATGTTGCCGACTATCCAGACCTCCCACCTCCTCCAAGTACACCCCCAATCATTCCTTTAGTATACTCTCCATTAATTTTCCCACCACCGAGGTCAAACTGATGGGTCTATAGTTCCCTGGTACTTCCCTCTTCCCCCCTTTATGGATTGGTACCACATGTGCCTCTCACCAATCCCTAGGTACCCTCCCTGTCTCAAGTGACCTGCTGAAAAGCTCCGCCAGGGGTGCAGCCAGTATTTCCACCAATTCCCATAGCACTCTCGGATGAATGCCATCCAGCCCAGGAGATTTGTCTTTCTTTAGGGCTTTGAGTGCTAACCACACCCTTTTGGTGGAGATAGCATCATCCGTCCCCTCCACCTTACTGGTCTCTATCCTTATCAAGATGAGACACCCCTGGGGTACCTTTCCCTCCCTCTTGCTCCATTTCTGTTGCTCCCCTGATCCCACTCCCTGCCACTTCTATCCCCTTCATGCCTTGCTTTGTAGATATCCCATCCCCCTCCCTAGTGAACACAGAGGCAAAGTACTCGTTAAATACCTCTGCCTGGTCTCTCGCCTCTTCCACCCACCCTCCTTCTGATCTCAATCTGCTGAGATGGCCCTTAGTTTTTCTCCGCTCCCCAATGTACTGGAAGAACCCCTTTTCCCCTCCATGTATCCCCTGTGCCAGCCGCTGCTCTTTACTGGACTTTGCTCCCCTCACCATACGGGTGACTTTTCTAGATGCAAGCTGGTACATTTCCTTATCCCTATCCCCTCTTGTTGTTTTATATTTTTTGTAGGCCGCCTTCTTTTCTCTGACTGCTACCTGTACCTCACTGGACCACCAGCATGGTTTATGTAACCTTGCTCCCTTACGTTTCAACTTAGCGCAGATCCTGACTGCCTCATGAAGTCCCCGTTTTATGACCTCCCATCTCCTTTCCACATTTGTCATTGAGGTAATCCCCTTCAAGTGATCCTTGAGAATATTTCCCATGCCCATAAAGTCTGCCCCCCTGAAGTCCACTGCCAGTGTCCTAGATCTCCCCCCCACTCCCCCGTGCTTATTTGAAACCAGACAGTATTGTGGTCACTCCCAGTCAGGGGGTCCTATACAACCATGTCCCTTACCAGATCCCCATCTGCCAGAACCACATCCAGGACATGCCCCTCCCTTGTGGGCTCCATCAAATGCTGTGTTAAGAACACATCCTGGAAGCCATCCAGCAGCCTCTTCTCCTTGGCCACCTTAGAGGACATGGTTCCCCAGTTGTACCTGGCATATTAAGGTCCCCATCAACACCACTCTTCCCCTTTTGGACCACACTGGGCAATGATGTTGTCCAGCAAACCATCCTCTAGAACATCACTCATCCCGGGGGCCTATCTACTTCCCAGCTTGACCTTATCTCCTGCTAGGGATCGGGTGACCCATAAGGCCTCCACATTTCTCTCACTCTTCTACCATAGCAATTTCTATGTCATCTCTAATGAACATAGCCACTCCACCCCTCTGCCCTCCTTTCTATCCTTCCTAAGCATAGTGTACCCCGTACATTTAGGTCCCAGTCATGGTTTTGTTGGCCCGCTCTCCGTGACTGCCGCCACATCCACCCCTCAAACAGCATGGCCTGGAACTCTGGCAACTTGTTTCCCAAGCTCCTGGCATTTACTAACACCAACCCCCACCCCTTATCCCTGATCCTCTTTGTTGAACCCCACCCAGATTCCTTATACTTCCATCCTCCCTCTGCTCCTCCTGAAACCTCCACCTCCAGTCTGTTTCCCCCCTTCCCCCTTGGGCTTGAAGGCTACTTCCCTCATCTGGAGGAGAGGGCTTCTGATCAGCCCCTTCCTTATCCCCTTATAATACAGAGATGATTTCTCAAGATGGGTATTGGATAGTGTATTTAATAGTACATATATAAGGTAACTTTTACTTTAAGGTGTGTTAAGAGAAACAGCATTTTGAAAACATATTTCTGGGGTGTTTAACCCCAAAATAAAGACATGGCTAGCATCCTCAGGGTACGACTAGGTGACCACAAAAATAATTATGTCCCTAGTGGGTCACAAATTTAAATGCCTAGCATTTCTGTGATCACTAACTGAAAAAAATGGCTGACTCACAACACTACTGGGGTCATTTGTGACACTAAAAACTGCATGTACGACACTTTCACACTTTTTGTTAACTTTTCCCATTGACTTATAATGGGAACTGGTTTTTGAATATCTTTTGAACCGTTTAATATTTTTTCATGAAATCTTCAAAAGGCACATCGGGGACCCCAGCCACATGTTCCCTGATGTTTTTAGACTGGTCACACACACCGTGTGACCTGTAGGTGAGAGCAAAGAATTCACAAAAAAACATAAACGCACATTTCATTGGTGCTTAATAACTCCACAGCCGTATATCTGACTGGTACAAAACTTGGCAGATCCCAAGAACTACCATGTCTAATTGTGCATACCATGTTTCAGGCAAATATGTTGAACAGTGGCAAAGTTATTAAGGTGCAAAGTTTGATCCTTTAATCTTAAAATGTCTACACAACCCTAACTATGGTAGCACTACCATTCTACCATAATATAAGGAATATGCAGGGGGTACCTGGTGGTAATGAAGTTATTTGTACAGTAGCCTGACCTCGAGTAACCTCACGGTGATGAAGCCATGAGTGAGGTTTACGAGTCTGAGCTTACTGATTACAATCATTTCATTACCTACAGGTGCTTTTCATATTACAGTTATGCAACAGGTGTTTTTTGTGTGCATTTTTGTGTTGCTGTGGTACTGAATAATGTATTTTGAGGACTTTTTTAGAGGGCTGTATTGTTGTGCGGTAGTTTGCCATTAATTTGTGACTGGGTAATGGTTGGGAGTGTGTTCATGAAAGGGAGGGTTGAATGGGAGATATGTGGCTTTTGATTGGTGGATAAGTTGTGGTGTGTGGTTTGTGATTGGTTCTGAAGAGGAGGTGGGTGTGGGTTGTGTGGAGTTTGAATGGCAGGGTAGTATGTTTTGTGATTGGTGGGGATGTGGTTTTCCTGGGTGTTTGTGTATTCCAATTGGTGGAGGGTGTGGCTTTAGTGTGTGTTTGAGTGACAAGGGTGCGTGTATTGTGATTGGTTGGGGAGGTGGCTGTTTAGGACTGAGTGTATTTATTGGATGAAGGGCGTGGCATTGGGTTGTGGCACAGTTCAGTTGGTGGCTTTGAGTGGTATACCTCATGTTGGCACCGCAGGGAGTGGTGTGGAGTGGCGGGCCTTGCTTAGAGCAGTGCGTGGGTTGGAGTGGTCACTTACCAAGGAGGAGTGCTTCAAGGATGGAAGAGCTTTGTGGCATTTTTGTGTGGTTGATCGTGGAGTTTGGATTTTGTTTCATGGTGTTGTCATTTTGATTGTGGCATCTTTGGATTTATTTTGGATTTCTTTACAGAGGTTGGTTTATTAGCCTTTGTTCCTGTGGAGCAGGACATGAAGAGTCCATTTCTTGGTGGATTACATGGGGAAGGGTTATTGGAGTTAGGTTGCTTTTGGGGGGGTGTTTAGGTTTTTGTTTACTTGTTTTGTGGAGGTTCTGAGACATGGAAAACAAAGGTAAGTCTGTCTTTCAATATTTTATTTCTGCTGCTAGGAGCAAAATAGGTGTTGTGACACAGCAGAAGTGCAACGCATTTTGCAGGAAAAGGTAATGGATAACAGTTTGATTACAAGTGTGGAATATATGAATTTTAAAGTGTTAAAGGTGCACTTTTTAGAGATATGGGGTAATGGGATGGGGTATGGGTGGTGGGAGAAAGGTTTATTTTATTGATAGGTAACTGTAGTGAGATAATGTAGTGGGAGGGAGGAGGATGGTAGAGATTGGAGGGGGGAGGGTGGTAGAGAAGTAGTGGTTGAAACGTTTATTTTATTATTTATTTCAGTGCATACATTATGGAACAGTAAATCTTTATTGAATAACAGTTGTAGAATGCGTATTTAACAGTGTTAGGAACAGTGTAGTAACAGTGGTGGAATCAATTTGTACTGTGGAAGAGCTGTAACATTGATGTTTGTGCAGGAACAGTGAATATTTAGTAAGCCAAAGTGGTAGAAGCAAAGTTCATTTAACAGTTCTTTTAGTAAATGGTAGAATCAATCTTCACTGTGGATGAGTTCTAGGATCACTGTTTGCTGTGCTGGTCTTTGAGAGGTGTCTTGATGTTTTGCAGTAGTTCACACTGGAATCACTCTTCAACATTTTCGGGCTTTGTAACATATGTCTTCATGCATTTGGTGGCCTTCTTTTTTGTCTTTAGGTGGAGTGTAGTATTGCCTTTATGTATTACTCTGAGTCGCTGTCAGAGTGTAGTACTCGTGGCCTCGTCTTAGTGTAGGAGTCGTATTTATTCCCTGTGGGAAAGAGAGATTTTTTATTGTTAGATCAAGTTGGGGGGGTGCAGTGTGGTATTGTAGTATCTTACCTTGTATAATCGTAAAGTTAATGGTCTTTGCTTGTATTGTTATGGTCTGTAGAAGCAAGTTCCTAGGATGTCTGAGTTGTTCTCTGGTATTGTTGTTAGAGGTGGTTGTGGAGCTGAAGCAGGTGTAGGATGTAACTGTGAAGCTGAAGTAGTAAGTTGTGGGTTGTTGGGTGCACTGCTGAGTATGTTAGAAATATTTTTCTGTTTTTCTTCATTTATTTTGGAGTAGTCATTCAAGCTTTGTAGTTGCTTGTGGCCAGAAATATGTACAATGTCTGTTGGAGGTATGCCACTGTCTGTGAGTTTCTGAATAAGGTACTTTCATACCGAATGGTTTGTTAGTCTTTTGTCAGTGTTACTAGTTGATTTTGCGATCATAGTTTTGATGCTAGATGCCAGTTTGTGGATTCCTACTGGTTGGTTCTTGTACTAGGCATTAGGTGGCCCTTCTTTAGCATGGAAGTTAGTTGTGAGGAAGAATTGGGAGTCTTTGGAGAGACATTGAGGAGACCTTTTGTGCTGATAGACGATGTAGTTCTGCACTGGGCATTTGTGAGGGTTACTGGTGAGCTGGTTGGCTTTAGGTTTTATTTTGCAGCAGTTTTAAGGATTGGCTCCAGTGTGGGTCTTAGTTTGTCTTTCCTGGTTGAGCTGAATGTATCTTTGGCCATTTTCATCACTTTTGAGGACTATGTCTCCCCATTTGAGGTTTCTCATCTCTGTGTTTCCCCGGAGGCCAAAGTACATGCTGGCTATGAGCCACATGGTATTTAGAAGTGACTAAGGGTTGTAAGTTCCTAGCAACTGCTCATCATACAGATTTTGTATCACCGAGACTGTGAGCTCATCTGCAGCTTTTGGTTTGGACCCCTTGCCTTGGCTTTTTAGATTTTTTAGCTTAGATAGGAGTGCTTGCCTTCCCTTTTCAAATGCTGAGGAAGAGGAGAGAGACTCAGTGTAGCCTTTTGTTTTTAAGAAGCGTTCGACACTTTGAAACGTTGCCCTGAGGGTGAGGGTTCATAGACTGTGCCATCTTTTCTTAAGCAGTTTATAAAATAATGGCAGATGTAGCTGTTTAACTGTGCTGGAGGGATGTCCTGAAGGTTTTATTGTTCACCAAAGTTTTTGGTGAGGTAGCTATTGAACATTTTAGTGTCTATTTGTTTTTTGGCTGTATTAATGTTCTGGGCTTTTTCAATGTATAGGTCTATGTCGTCTTGGTCTATTACATCAGCATTGGTAATTGTTGGGTTTCCAGTACCACTTGTGGAGGGTTGAGGTTCTTCATGTTGTCCTGATGGTACTGATACTTCAGAGGTTGCTAGTTGTTGTTTTTCTGTTCTGGCTGGGTCTTCCAGTGGTTCAAGGTCATTCTCCAGCCATTATTTGTTCCATTTCTGTGATGAAGTTTGTAGTGTTTTCTTTTGTTTTTTCAATTTTTTCTGGTCATGAGGTTTAGGACCTGAGGTATATTGCTGTAGTTTGCATTTTTGTGGAGTCAAAAACAGTGGTGGAATTCAAGCATGCATGGAACAGTCATAAGGCAATTCTAGGGGGTTGGGGTAGGAAGAAGTAGACTGCTGGTTAACTAGGATCTGCAGCTTATCCATTAGGTAGGGAAATGGGCAGACAGGGTGGGCCAAGCGGTCCTTATCTGCTGTCAATTTCTATGTTTCTATGTTGCCGTTTGTATGGAGAAGGGTGGTTTCTGTGAGAGCTCAAGGTGATGTTTGAGTGTGCATGAGGTTTTAGTGCTTGGGATGGTGCTTGATTTGTGTTAGGTGTGCTGCACTGGTGTATAATCTAGGGTGATGTGTGATTGTGGTGCTGGTTGGAAATAGTTCGGCCGTTGTAAGGTATGATGTAATCACTGTACAGATAAATGAGGTGTGATGTAATTACTATGGGAATAACGTCAAGTTATTCTCATAGTGATTACATCATGGTCATTTATCTGTACAGTGTCTAAAAAAATGCCTTTATGTAGCAGAATTTATCCTGATGCCAGTTGCATTAATATATACTGTATATTCATGGCAAAAAAACTCAGTTTAATGCATCAGTTAGGGTTGTTCCACAGCGTCAAAAGTGAGGAAATTTGGTGTTAGGGTTGAAAACCCTAACTCCACATTCCCCCCAACCCTCCAGCACCACACACACAGACACACACACATGCAAGTAGCTGGGAGGACCAAGGCACCACGACCAATCATAGAAAACATATAAGGACCTTTTAAAAAAGTTAAAAAAATGTATTAAAGAAGCCAAACTAAAATATGAGTTAAGCCAAGCAACCAGAGTCCAGGATAACTACAAATATTTTTACGCATATATTAGTGACAAAAAAGGAGCTTGTCGACCTATTGGCCCATTACATGCAATGGATGGTAGTACAGTTACTGACCAGTCTCTCCTAGCCCAAATGTATAATGATTTCTTTATATCAGTCTTCAATAATAAATACTCCCCTAAATTAGAACATTTGCAAACTGTACTAGAAGTAGAATCACTGATAACAAGTGAGGACATACTTAAAAGGCTCCACAAAATAGATCAGAATAAATCCCAAGATCCGGATGGAATACACCCAAGAATAATCAAAGAACTGGCAGACCTCTTGGCTGGACCCCTGATGGTTATTTTTCAAACATCATTAAAAAAGGGCTAGTTTTGGAGGCATGGAAACAAGCAAAAGTGGTTCCCATTTACAAGAAAGGGAGTAGACATGAGGTGTCCAACTATAGACCAATTAGCCTGACGTCTGTCTTAGGAAACATCTTCAAGGGTATTTTAAAAGATTATATTGTAGACCATGCCAAAAAAACAGACTTGGTAGACCCAGTACAGCATGGATTTACCACCGGAAGGTCCTGTCAGACCAACCTGTTGGAATTTTATGGAATGGTCAGCAGGGCTATGGGTGAGGGACAGCCTGTGGATGTGGTGTATCTCAATTTTTCGAAGGCTTTCGACAAGGTTCCCCATGGAGAACTTATTGAAGCATTAATACTACAGGACTTACCAGGAGAAATAACAAAATGGGTAGAAGCATGGCTTACCTCTAGAAAGCAATCAGTAAATGTAAATGGGACTAACTCAACATGGGCCGAGGTGACTAGTGGGGTGCCCCAGGGCTCTGTCTTTGGGCTCTGCTTGTTTAATATATATATTGTCTCAATGAGAGTCAATAATGGAGTCTAGGTGTCTATGTTTGCTGATGATACCAGGGTTGGGTTTCCCATTAATAACCAAAATGACACCACAAAACTACAAGAAGCACTAAATATACTAGAGTCTTGGGCATTAGATAAAAAACTACTGTTTGTTGTGGATAAATGTTGTGTTATGCACCTAGGGAAGGAAAATAAACAGATACCATATACACTTGGAGGACAAATATTAAATACTGTGGAACAACAGAGTGACTTGGGTATTATGGTTACAAATGATCTATCATCTAAAATGCATTGCAATTCAGTTATTAAAAAATCAACTGGTATTTTACATTGTATAAATAAACATATTACATCTAGAAGGAGGGATGTTCTTCTGCCCCTTCATACATCATTGGTGAGGCCGCATCTGGATTACTGTGTGCAGTTCTGGCCACCCAGTGGAAGAACTGAGATAGTGGCACTTGAGAGAGTCCAGAGAAGAGCCACTCGAAATATACAGGAGGGTAAAGGTCAAGACTATCAAAAGAGGCTAAACATTCTGGGTTTATATTCCTTGGAATACAGGCATTTAAGGGGGATATGTGTTTGATCTATAAAGCAACTATTGATCCAGACTTATGGGAACTACTGGGCTTGAGGTACAGGGAATTGTCATGTAATACCAGATCACATCCTCTACAACTATATGTGGAATGTCCAAAAACCAAAAAAAGAAAATCCTGGCTCACATTGAGAGTTACCAATATTTGGAATAAATTGCCATTCGAGGTGGTAGCTAGTGATACTGTGAATGCATTTAAAAACAGACTAGATAGCTTCTTACTTAAGCATAATATCCAGGGCTATTAATAAAATGGCGAGAAAAAGGACTAACTTCTATATAGCACTGTACTTACCTATGAGACCTATGAAAAAACCAGCAGCAGGTGACAGAAATAAAATACAACTGTATAAATGTACTACAAGATATCCCACCCACCTGACTAGGTACTGCATGCTCAGTGGAGAGCCACAGCAAAACTGAGGCCATGTACACCAAATGTACACATCCCTGATTGCAGGTGCACACAATGTACCACACTTAGGAGTTGCATGGCCTTACCTAATGATGCCACACACCCCACAACAAATGGTGGTGCACCGTGACTATACACCAGCAATGAAACTCCATGATTGCAGAAAAACAGTTGTTTTTACACTCATAAGTACACAGAAGTACAATACAACTGCCTAGATCTACTTTGACCATGCCACAGCACTGTAAAATATCACCCTGACAACACCCTGCTGCATTCCAGTTGCACTTTGCACATGCTTGTTCCCCAGCCTGGCACATAGAAACATAGAAACATAGAAGTTGACGGCAGATAAGGACCGCAAGGCCCATCCAGTCTGCCCATAGTCTGAGTATTCACTACCCATGTGTTACACCTGTGTGAGTGATGTATGCAGCTGTTCTATTTTGTGACCAACATTTTTTGGTTCTGAAAATAACCTTTGTTTGCACTTTGCTATTTGTTCAAACAGTCTGACATTCTTAGAGGACTTTGAGGATTGCATCTCGAAGGTCTCCCAGGAAATGGCAATTGCTAGCATGTGAGAAGTGTACACTGTCTGGATGGTATAAACAATCATAAGAATACTTAATTTCTGGGTAACGTAAGGTGTACATTCCAGCCATGCGTAGAAATGCAGATATCTGTATGTTGACTTTTCTTCGGGCTCTGTCAATCAGGTACATATGGTGTTCTGCTTGCCAGACCCTAGGCTCTGTAATATCTGAAAAAATGATTTTACAGGCAGGCAACATACTCATAATAGAAGTAAGGCCCAATTTTGTTTCTGTTACTAAATCTACCCAGCGTTTGGTTCCCAAATCATTGCCTCCAAGATGTATCACCAATACGTCTGGTTGAGCCCGAGTACTCAAAAGTCTGTGCATCGTCAGCATGAGGTGCTCCCACCTCATTCCAACCCTGTCAAACCACTTAACACAGCAATTTGGGAGCTGCAGGTTTCTCCCAAAATCACTGTTCTGAGCATACTCAGATGCTCACCTCACTATATTGCTTCCAACAATCCACAAAGTCCTTTTACTGTTTTCTGCCATTCTCTGCTTTTCAACTTAGAAGTGGACAGAGAGCTACCAAAAAAGTCAGTGTTCACCGTGCAGTACCTAAGAAGCAGTGAAAGTAAAACTGCTATTTTCCCTCCTAAGTTCAACTCAGCTTGAGTGGGCTGATCCATGACACACAAATAAAACAAATCATTGGCTACTACTGTGCCTTCGCTAACCAATGTAGTGTATGCACTGACTATCACTGCACTTCTGCTCCAGCTAAAATCTGCAAAAATTTAAAGATGGCAAAAATGCATCCTTTTGATAGGCAGTTGTAAACAATTACAAGTGCAGAGACATGTCTGATTGGTTCCCTCTTCTGTTGTGGTACACGTGCACCTTGCAATCTCCCTCCATTTGCAGCTGTATCTGTGCAAGTAAATACCAAATTACTGTCTGACTTTAAACACTTTTAGCTAAATAATGAAAAATCGTAGCTTATTTCAATCTACATAGTCAAATATAGCACTAAAAACATTTTGATTAATACTATTTAACTGTTTCTAACACTTTTTAAGATAATAGAAAAACTATTTATAAAATGTGATGTACTTACAGTGAGAAATGTGCACGGTGTCAGTTGAGTCTAAGATGGCTGCTATGTCCTTCTTTTTTGTTATTCTCCATCTGTGATTGGTTGTCTTACATGGCCTGATAAATCTAGCTCACAATTGGTAGAAGTACCTGTCACTAATAGCAATCATATGATTGGATAATGAATACAGTTGTTACACCCAAGCTTAAATTTGCAACACTTTTGCATGCACAACACTACTTTTGCGACACTTTTGAATGCACATTATATTTTGCAACACTTTCATGCACATGACACTGTTTCTTGCAACACTTTGAATGTATGACACTAAGTAACTGTCAATGTGACTCTTGTGAATGCCTTATGGCTATCATGAGAATTAATATTCAAAAGCTAAGTGTTTAAAGTCAACTTTATCAATCTGATCCTCATTTAGAGAAAGATTTAAAATAAAGTAGTTCTTTCACTAGCAGTTTAACAATACTAGGTCAAAATCATTACACAGCATAGCAGTAATTCTGCATTGCTCAACGATGAAATAGTACGACAAAGAATCTATGTGCCATGGTGATAACGCTATACAGGACAGTGTAACATGAATTAAAATAAGAGTGTCAAAATTTGAGAAACTAATCTGATTACAGCATTTTCTGAGACCTTTTTTTTGTAATATTGTATACATAAATCATCTGTGTCAATACACAATGTCAAAAGTGATCAACACAAGCGTATACTAATATTTCCTTTTTCTGTGTCTTTTATGCAGGTGTCTGATACTTCTGCAACATTGCTGACTGTTACTGTGAAGTAACACATTAAAAGATGCCTAGTAAACACAGACGTGCATGTATAGAAAGACAAAACAGGTATCATAGTACTTCACTGTTGCTTAAGAATGATAAAAAAAACAGTGATGTGAGTTCAAGACTTAAAACAATACAGAGTTCTACTGGAATAGTGAGCTCTACAGTAACTCACTCCACAACAAAACCACATACTTGCTCAACAGCAAGGAAAAAATGTTTACCTGAGCTACAGTTGTGTAGTTCTCTCAGACGAAACACAACTATTGCTACAGCAACCATAATCAGACCTTCTAAACACCGTCATAAACTCACAGCTGGTGATTTTCATCGGAGAAAGCAAAAGTATTTCCGATCGCTAGCATGTAAAGCTAAGATCGACAGGATTATTGCTGCTGTGATGAGACATGAGAACAAAAAGACAGAGTCATCTGACTTTGATGAAATTGCATCTCAAAGTACACACATTTGTTAATAGAGCAGTATTTGTTCTTCAACTTTTATGGCATAAGATATCTCATGTGCTTATATATTCAGAAAAGTTGTGTACGACATCAAGAAAGGGCTACAGCTCTATCCTACTTTGACTGTGCACAATTTCTGTGATGTATTCACAGGTCGCTGGATGCACACACAGCACTCAGAGGCACATTTAACATACTAACATACTCTTTGCCAGCAGATTAGGCCTTACGGTCTATCGAGTCTGCTCGAACCTTAGATCCTTAGTTGGGTGCCGAGGTCCGCCCATCCCTTGTGCTCAAGAAATCCCTATCATCCATCCCCACCCCCCTGGGACAGGCCATCATCTGATACATCCACTTTCTGTGTCTGTCCCACCCTCTCTTGAAGCCCTCCACTGTGGATCTCTGAACCAGCTCGCCAGGCAGTGCATTCCAAGGGTCCACCACCCTCTCAGTGAAAAACCACCTCCTCTTCCCCCATCACCCTTCCACCTTCCAACTTCAAACCATGCCCTCTGGTGATACCTCCCTGCTTTAGTCTAAAGATCCCCTCCATGTTTGCCCTATTTATTCCCTTGAGGTACTTGAAGACCTCAATCATGTCCCCTGTCTCTCCTCCTCCAATAAAAACAGGCAGAGCTCCTCAAGTCTGTCCTCATACGTCAAATCCTTTAGCCCTCGTATCATCTTAGTTGCCCTCCTCTGTACCCTCTCCAGGAGCTGTATGTCCCTCTTCAAGTGTGGTCTCCAGTACTGTACACAGTACTCAAGGTGTGGTCTAACCAGTCCATTGTACAGCGGCAGAATCACATCCTTGTTCCTAGAGGTGATCCCCCTTATGATGCATCCCAACATCCTGTTTGCCTTGCTAGCCGCTCTCCTGCACTGCTCAGAGTTATTCATACATGCATCCACCATGACCCCTAGGTCTTTTTCCCCTATTGAGGCCTCCAGCACCTCACCTCCTAGGGTGTACCTGTGTTTAGGGTTTTCCTGACCAAGATGCAACACCTTGCACTTGGTGATATTGAAATTTAATTTCCATGTGTGAGCCCAGCTTTCCAGGGTGTCCAGGTCCCCTTGCAGGGCCAACCTCCCCTCTTCTCCTTCAGCTACTGCTCCCATCTTGGAGTCATCCATGAAGAGACTCATTTCACACCCTATACCCTCCCTGATGTCCGATATGTATGCATTAAACAGGATTGGACCCAGGACTGAGCCATGCTGTACCCCACTACCAACCTCTCTAGGGTTCGAGAGCTCCCCACAGACCACTACTCTCTGGGTGCATCCAGCTAGCCAGTTTTCAATCCATCTGACGATCAAAGGGCCTACTCCTAACCCCATCAGTTTTTCCACCAGACCATTGTGGGGGACAGAGTCAAATGCCTTGCTGAAGTCCAAGAATAATACATCCACAGGCTTTCCCCTGTCCAGTTCTGATGTTACCCATTCGTAGAACTCCACAAGATTAGTTTGACATGATCTACCTGGCACAAACCATGTTGCCGACTATACAGACCTCCCACCTCCTCCAAGTACACCCCCAATCGTTCCTTTAGTATACTCTCCATTAATTTTCCCACCACCGAGGTCAAACTGATGGGTCTATAGTTACCTGGTACTTCCCTCGACCCCCCTTTATGGATTGGCACCACATGTGCCTCTCCCCAATCCCTAGGTACCCTCCCTGTCTCAAGTGACCTGTTGAAGAGCTCCACCAGGGGTGCAGCCAGTATGTCCACCAATTCCCATAGTACTCTTGGATGAATGCCATCTGGCCCAGGAGATTTGTCTTTCTTTAGGGCCTTGAGGGCTAACCACACCCTTTTGGCCAAGATAGCATCATCCGTCTCCTCCACCTTAGTGGCCTTTTTATCCTTATCCAGATGTGACACCCCTGGGGTACCTCTCCCTCCCTCTTGCTCCATTTCTGTTGCTCCCCTGATCCCACTCACTGCTGCTTCTATCCCCTTCATGTCTTGCTTTGTAGATATCCCATCCCCCTCCCTAGTGAACACAAAGGCAAAGTACTCGTTAAATACCTCTGCCTGGTCCCTCGCCTCTTCCACCCACCCTCCTCCTGATCTCAATCTGCTGAGATGGCCCTTAGTTTTTCTCCGATCCCCAATGTACCGGAAGAACCCTTTTTCCTCCATGTATCCTCTGTGCCAGCCGCCGCTTTACTGACTTTGCTTCCTCACCATCCGGTGACTTTTCTAGATGCAAGATGGTACATTTCTTATCCCTATCCCTCTTGTTGTTTTATATTTTCTGTAGGCCACCTTTTTCTCTGACCGCTACCTGTACCTCACTGGACCACCAGCATGGTTTATGTAACCTTGCTCCCTTACGTCTCAACTTAGCGCAGATCATGACTGCCTCATGAAGTCCCCGTTTTATGACCTTCCATCTCCTTTCCACACTTGTCATTGATGTAATCCCCTTCAAGTGATCCTTGAGAATATTTCCTATGCCCACAAAGTCTGCCCCCCTGAAGTCCACTGCCAGTGTCCTAGATCTCCCCCCCTTCCCCATGCTTATTTGAAACCAAACAGTATTGTGGTCACTCCCAGTCAGAGAGTCCTGTACAACCAGGTCCCTTACCAGATCTCCATCTGCCAGAACCACGTCCAGGACATACCCTCCCTTGTGGGCTCCATCACATGCTGTGTTAAGAACACATCCTGGAAGCGTCCAGCAGCCTCTGCTCCTTGGCCACCTTAGAGGACATGGTTCCCCAGTTTGTACCTGGCATATTAAGGTCCTCCATCAACACCACTCCTTCCCCTTTGGGTCCACACTGGGCAATGATGTTGTCCAGCAAACCATCCTCTAGAACATCACTCATCCCGGGGGGCCTATATACTACACCCAGCTTGACCTTATCTCCTGCTGGGTATCGTAAGGTGACCCATAAGGCCTCCATGTTTTCCTCTGCCTCTTCTACCCTAGCAATTTCTATGTCATCTCTAATGAACATAGCCACTCCACCCCCTCTGCCCTCCTTTCTATCCTTCCTAAGCATAGTGAACCCCCACATGTTTAGGTCCCAGTCATGGTTTTTGTTGGCCCACGTCTCCGTGACCACCACCACATCCACCCCCTGGAACAGCATGGTCTGGAACTCTGGCAACTTGTTTCCCAAGCTCCTGGCATTTACTAATACCAACACCCACCCCTTATCCCTGATCCTCTTTGTCGAACCCCACCCAGATTCCTTATATTTCTATCCTCCCTCTGCTCCTCCTGAAACCTCCACCCCAGTCTGTTTCCCCCCTCCCCCCTTGGGCTTGAAGGCTACTCCCCTCATCTGGAAGAAAAGGCCTTCTGGTCAGCCACTCCCTTATCCCTTCCCCCCTCACAAGTTTAAACCTCACCTTTCTTGAATGTAGTCAGCCATCCCCTGTTTAAGGACTTCCTTCCCTAATGGGGCAAGATGAAGCCTGTCCTTGGCATATAGTCCTTTATCCTCCCAAACTCCTTTCCAGTTCCCTGACACCCCCAACCCACTCTCTTCACCCCACTTCCTGAGCCAGTCATTAACCTCTGTGAGCTTCATTTTTTTCTCCATGGAGGCCTTAGGGACTGGCAATATCTCCGAAAAGGAAATGTTGCATCCATTATCCCGACAGACTCTGGCAAGTTCTTGGAACCTTGCTTGGATTTCCAAAACGTTATTTCCCTCTAGATCGTTAGTTCCCAAATGCACCAGGAAATCTGGTTTCCCTCCACAATCTCTAACCATTTCATACACCATGAACTTTGCTCTGTGCACTGTCAGCCCAGAGATACTCACTACCTTCACCTGGCTATGGCATCCACCCCCTTGTCCCTCCCACTGGATACCCCTAATCATCGAGTCTCCCAATAACAGGACCTTAACACCGCCATCATCCTTATGGTTGCCTCCACTATGCCCTCTCAGCTCCCCATCCCCCATTTATTTGTGATCTCTATTCCATGGGAGTCTTCTTGCCTTATTAGAGACCCCCTTGTCACCCTCTGAATAAGTGTCCCCTTTAACCCTCTCTTATCTGAACCATTTATCCTGGCCCTGATGGTTTCCCCTTCCCCCACACCGCCATCCGCCCCCCTTGTAATAGTACCCCTGCCTCCAGAGGCTCTCTGTGGGCTCCCTTTAGCTAGGGCCCCATCCTTGGTACTGATCCCCTGCTGAAAGGGCTCTTCTCCCACCTCCTTGTCTCCCAGTTTCTCTCCAGTCATGCTCTCCTCCCTCATGTCTGCAATATGTTGCATCTCCCCCATTTGCTTAACATTTATGTTTCCCCTTCTCCCTCTGGGACTATTTCTATCCTTTCCATTGCCAGTCTGTGATGCCCTATGGGTATCCAACTCCCTCCTCCCAGCCTCTGTATAAGTTTCCTTATTTTCACCAACCCCTTCCTCCCCCTCTAGGTTGCTTAGTAGCTCAAATTTATTGTGACATTCTGTGTCAGCCTCCATCAAGTAACCCGAATTTCCCCTGACTGCACCTCTAAACTGCCCCTCTTCTTCCCCTCTTGCTCTGTACACCTTAAGAGCTCCCTTCCCACAGTCTGCTGTTTTAGGCTTCCCCACAACAGCCCCTCCTGACTCTTCCCCCTCCACTCTCTTTGTATTCAGAATGTTCACCCCGTATGCTTTTCCCTTAGCGTCAACATCCCTATCTAAGGGTCCTCTATCCCAATATCCCCTCCTGCTTGCTGTAACATAACGTCCTGTAATTTCAGAGCATTGCCCCAGCCTCCCTCAGCCCCACCTTCTGCTGCCCATATCCAGACCCCTTATCCTTGGACACCCCCAGCTCCCCCAGCTTACTCCTTAACCAATATACCTCACTCCTGATACAAGATTGCTGTCTACAGAGTGGGCAGCCTCCCTCTCTCCAGGCCCAATTGAGAATTATTGCCATCCCACAGCCTGTGCAACCTACAACCCTTCCGAAGATGCCTGACATGGTGGAATATGGCCACCCTGTTTATCCCCCTCTGTTTATAATGGCACACCCCCTTTTCTCAGTCCCTTTCCCTTGGAATACAGTTTCTCTCTATACTGACTGCAGTTATGTACAAACCCAATTTCATCCGCACCAATAAAGTTCCCAAGTCTCTCAAACACACACAGTCCAGTATGTGTCCAGTCCCACTACCAGTGTGTGTATGCAGACATCAGGTACCATATGAAGTCACAGGCCCACCAGTTCCTGTTGCTTCAAATTTCAGTCCCAAACAGAAATACTCAGCCCTTCAATCCCAACCCCCAGTGGCTTTTCAGTATTTACCAACACCAGGCAAACAACACATTTAAATTTCACTCTAATTATCACTGGCAAACAGGTGTTCCCAAGCCTCAAATGTTACAATATCACAGCCCAAGTAACAGTTCTAACTCAAGGTAATAATTTTTAACACATGGAACTAATTTCACATACAAAACTATTCAAATATTTCAGTTAAAACAGAATATAACCCCAGACCTCTGTCCTTACCAGCCTCCTGGTTATGTTCCCAAGTATACAATGAAAGACAAGGTAATTCCAGTTAATGTCCCCTCCCCCTAACACCAGGCAAACAACACATTTAAATTTCACTCTAATTATCACTGCCAAATAAGTGTTCCCAAGCCTCAAATGTTATAATGTCACAGCCCAAGTAACAGTTCTAACTCAAGGTAATAATTTTTAACACAGAGAACTAATTTCACGTACAAAACTATTCAAATATTTCAGTTAAAACAGAATATAATCCCAGACCTCTGTCCTTACCAGCCTCCTGGTTATGTTCCAAAGTGAACAATGAAAGACAAGCACATTTCTGGGAAGAATCTTATTATTCACAGAAAAAAGAGAGCAAGTTCACCATTGAAGAGTCCGGTAAGCTGGTCAATGTGCTCAGTGTCTGTGATGACACAGCAATGGAGGCAAATGATGACTGTGATGCAACCACTGTGTCCCGTACATGGCACTGCCTCTCATGGCTATGTGATGCAATCTGCAGCTGTTGGCAATCGTTATTTAAAAACGTTGAACAGTTTCTCAACCTATTTGTGATAATAGATCTCAAAGAAAGATATAAACTGTTTAACAAGATTGACCTTTGTGAAATCTGTCCACATACTGGACTTATGGGTCACTCACTAGCATGCCTCGATAGTGATGTTTGTGACAGTGTCTTTCACAACATGCGGTTGCTAGGAGTGCATCAAACAGGTATGTGGAACTTCGGATACAGGGTATATGAAGTCCGATGAGTTGTCAATCAGTACACTTGTTTAAATGACTTATTGCAGTCTGGTGACATGCAGGGTGCCATCACATTTCTCAAACAGCTGCAACGTGTGACTTCTGTACCAGACACAAGTATTTATCAGTCACCAAGTTCTGGTGATACATCTGTTTCTGTATTAGAAAGTGACATGCTGAAACAGTATGGCAAAGAAATTGTAAAATTTGAGCTGGCAAAGTATCAGAAGTTTGACTCTGTATGTGTGTCATGTGACCGTCTGTGCTACAGCAAACAAGTGGTCATAGTGAACTTTGAAACCTTGTCACCATACAATGACATGTGGTTCCGTCTCTCAGTATTTTTGCTGATGAAATCTGACTTTCAGTTACAGACCACCATTGTGCTATACAAACACTGTTTCTCCAAACTAAAGTCCAACATTCTGCCACCAAGGTCACTGTTGAATAATATGGAGGCACATGCTACACCAAGTGAGATTGTGACATTGAATATGTTTGAGCGTATTCTAATTCAGACAATGAAACCATATCAAACCATTCTACATCTGAACACAAAGACACGGAACATTCCACAGAAAGAACTCATTAGATCTCTAAAAGGTTCTGTGATGTATCTCCTACTTCCTCTACATGAAAATGTGGAGGCAATCTCTATGGAAAATAGTTTGGTGATTCTTGTAAATGGTGTTCCAACTAAGTCCAAGGTCATTTGGCAAGATGTTGTCAATGTACAGAAGGTAAAGCTTGCTCTTGCTTATTTAAAGAGCAACAATCCCTTTTATGCAGACCTTGACCTTGATCACATGAGCAGTCTCTCTGTTCAACATGATGTCTCAGAAACAAATAAGCCAATGATTGAGAAGGTCAGTGGACAGACAAGTGACAATGTGTATGAACAGTACACAATTCATGCACTACATGGCAGAGATCTAGTAGGGGACAACATTGATCTCTATCAAATGAAACAGGTGGAAGGTGAGCCTGTCAGCATTTGGGAGGCAACACTAGAAGCACGCTGTTTCCCAGACTTATTCCCAAAAGGGTCAGGTGGATGGCTAGATGAAAGGGAAGTGTGTGTACAGGGTGCTGAGTACTGCACTAGCTGTGTGCTCAGTAAAGATGGCAAATTCAGATGTAACATACAGTACTTGTTTCATCTCCTCTGGGAGAGTGAACTTAGCATTCTGTCTGCGTCTATTGCACATACTATTCATCTCACAAGTCCACTAGATGGAATAAAAGCTGCACAATTTCTAGAGAAATTAAAGCAGAAAGATGAAAATGTGCAAGTAAATCTGTCTTCCATACTGTCAAGTCTATGTGGCACCAAAGAATATTGGTATCGCAGACACTCTGAGGTGATGACAATGCTGCGAGAGTATGGTTTAGCCACATGGTTTGTCACACTTAGTTGTCCTGAATAAGCCTGGGACAAGCTCATTGAACTGTTGAAGTGGGTAAATTCTGATGTAGATGGCATTTCATTAATGACTGTTGGAGAGATGTGTTCACTTGGTCTTGTGTCTGTCACAAGACATTTCCACAAATGGTTCCATGACATTCTGACTTTCATTTTGTCAAAGGACAATCCAACTCTTGGTACTGTAGAACATTACTTTTGGAGAACGGAGTATGAAGCACGGGGTGCCCCTCATATACATATGTTATTGTGGATCAAGGATGCACCATGCATAGGTGAACATGAAGCAGCACAAGTGCTATCATTCATCAAGCAATACATCACTTGCCATATTCCAGACAAGTATGGCAGTCCTACACTGTGGAAGGTGGTACAAAAGTTCCAGCGACATATTTGTGCAAAATACTGCCAGCAAGTAGTAAAGAATAAATCTGACTGGTACACACGATGTCGCTTCGGATTCCCTAGAAGAGTTTGTCAGGATGGTTCCATGAAATAACTTTTTTCAGCAATGCGAGACTGCTTGAAGGCAAAATCTACCAAGAGGGTATACGAGTTAACAAGAGATGAGAAAGAAGTGTACATTAATGACTACATCATAACTCTTCTCCTAATGTGGCAAGGAAACAGAGATGTTCAGTTTGTGGCTGACAACTCATTGGGCCTGGTGCGGTATGTGACTTCGTACATAACCAAGCATGAACTGACAAGCTTGCAAGATCTTTGGGAAGATATTGCCAGTTCAAGCAAGATCTTGACATCTCAGCTGTGGTCACTGAGCTTGAAGACCCTTTCGCACAGAGAATGTGGTGCCTATGAAGACATACTAACATACTAACATACTAAAATGCCAGCAGAATAGGCCTAACGGTCTTTCGTGTCTGCTCATTTGGTCAGTCCCCAACCTGGGTGCTGACCTTGCTGTCCCCCTCACCTTCTCTGGCTTCTCCCTTCCCAGTTCTGGGTATTTTTGCTGCATTGGATTTTGCTTCCAGAACCCTTCCCCTGTACCTGTCCCACCCCCTCTTGAACCCCTCCACTGTCTCTGCCTCCACCAGCCCCCTAGGCAGTGCATTCCATGGCTCCATCACCCTCTCAGTGAAGTAGCACCCTCCTTTCTCCCCTGAATCTTCCCCCTCCAGCTTCCAGCCATGCCCTCTAGTGGCCTCTTCCTCCTTCCTTGAAGCACCCCAACTGTTCCTCCCCTATTTACCTCTTCATGTACCCAAAGACCTCTATCATGTCTCCCCAATCCTCTCTCTTCCAATGTGTACATATTTAGCTCTTCGAGCCTCCTCATAGGTCCTGTCCCCAAGCCCCAAATCATTTTGGTTGCCTCCTCTGGACCCTCTCCAGGAGGTTAATGTCCCGCTTTTGGTGGCCTCAAAACTGCACGCAGTACTCAAGGTGTGGCCTCACCAAGCAGTTATACAGAGGGAGTATCACTCCTCCTTCTGAGTGATCCCTAGCGATGCATCCCAGCATCCTGTTTGCCTTGGCTGCTGCCCTCCTACAAGTCTGAGTTGTTCATCTTGACATCCACCACCCCCCCCAGGTCCGTCTCAGCCATCGAGACTTGTAGCATTTCTCCTGGGGTGTACACTTGACCTGGGTTTCTGGCCCCAGGTGGAGTAATTTTGCATTTCCCTGCATTGAACGTCAGCTTCCACTTTCTAGACCATCTTTCCAGAGCCTCCAGGTCCCCCTGTAGGGCCACCTCCCTCCTCCCCATCCACCACTGCCCCCAGTTTCGAAAGTCATCTGCAAAGAGACTCATCTCACTCCTGATTCCTGTCCTTATGTCAGATAACGTAGGAGCTGAACAGAAGGGGCCCAAGGACTGATCCCTGTGGGACCCCACTAATGACTCCTCCTTGCGGATGAGACTATCCCACCAACTACGACCCTCTGGGTCCGGGTCCCGAGCCAATTGCCTATCCATCTGATCATCTGGTTCTCCACCCCATTTCTCCCAGCTTATCCAACAGGCCCATGGAGGAACAGAGTCAAATGCCTTGCTGAAGTCCAGAAAGAGGACATCCACTGGTCTACCCAGGTCCAAGGCACTTGTCACCCAGTCATAGAACTCCACCAGGTTTGTCTGACAACTTCCGGATGAATCCATGCTGTTCATCATCCAGGCACCCTGACTTATCCAGGTCCTCCCCCAGCCTCCCCTGACAATGCCCTCCATCACCTTGCTCACCACCAAGGTCAGGCTGACAGGCCTGTAGTTCCCTGCCACCTCCTTGATCCCCTTGTGGACAGGCACTATATGCACCACCTTCCAGTCTTGGGGCACCCACCCTGTCCTCAGAGATGGTGAAAAGCTCTGCCAGGGTTTTTGCCAGGACATCTGCAAGTTCCTTCAGCACTCTGGGATGTAATTTATCTGGCCCCAGTGCTTTCTCTGTCTTAAGGGAGCTGAGGGCTTCCTCACTCTCTCAGCTGTGATTTCACTGCACCCCTCTCCTGCTTAGCCTCCCCCACCTGCCAGTGATGCCTCCTCTCCCCAGACCTGCCGATCAGTAAGGGTCCCCCTCCTCAGTATCTCTGTCTCTCCCATGTATGATGCAGCACCCCATTTTCCTGGTGAAACTGAGGTGAAGTACTCACTTAGTACCTCAACCTGCTCCCCGGGTCTTGTGCCCATCCCTCCCTGATTTAATCCTGCTAATCTGCCCTTCAACTTTTGTTTTTCCCAATGTATCTAAAGAACCCTTGTTCCTCTCCAATTTCCTGGCCAGGTTCTGCTCCTTCCTTGCCTTAGCCGCCTCACCACTCTAGTGGCCCTTCTAGCCACTCTCAGCTCTGCATCCCTCGATCCTTTTCACTCCTTGAGCACTTGAATTGCTTATAGGCTGCTTTCTTTCCCACACCACCTCCTGACCTCCCTGGTCCACCAACAGGTTTTTGGGCCCACCGCATTTCGCTCTTACTCTTGGTGACAGGTGCTGGCAGCATCCTGCACCTCTCCTGATGGGATCTCCACCCACTATCAGCCCATGTCTGACCCATCCCATCCAAATGCTCCTTAAGGATCCTTCCCATTTCCTTAAAATCTGCCCCTGAAGTTGGTTACTTCCATCTTTGTGCAGCCTTCTACCCTCCTAGGTCAGGCAGGAACCAGACCATGGCATGGTCACTCCCGCCAATGGGTCCCTTACCTCCAGGCTCAATCTGGTCACTGTCTGCCAGGACCACATCCAGTACCCGTGCCTCCCTGGTTGGTTCCCTCACCTGCTGAGTTAGGAACGTCTTGAAAGACATCCAACAACCTCTGTTCCCTGGTCACAGAGGATGTCATAGTCTCCCAGTCTGTTCCTGGCATGTTTAAGTCCCCCAACACCACCACCATTCCTCTGCCCAGTCTGCAGTGTCTCCTAACATCTGCCACCAGACTGTCCTCCAGTCCTCCGCCAGGGCAGGGGGTCTATACACCACTCCTATTTTTACTCTCTTGCCCCCCCTTGTTATCAAGGTGACCCAAATCGCCTCCACGGTTCCCTCCACCTCCTCTACTCCCCCTATGCCAATGCAGTTTTTGACTATCATTGCTACCCCTCCTCCCCTTCCCTCCCCCCTGTCCTTCCTGAACATAGTGTATCCCTCTGGGTTCAGGTCCCAGTCATGTCTTGCAGTGGCCCAAGTCTCAGTGACCACTGCCACATCCACTGATCCCTCAGTTAGCATTGCCTGGAGCTCAGGCATTTTATTGCCCAAGCTCCTGGCATTTGTGCAGACCACCTTCCACCCTTTCCTATAGTTCCATTTCCCTGCTCATATTCCCATCATGGGGATTCTGTTTTCCCTGGTCTGCACTTTTGCCAGTTGGCCTTTTCCCAATCCTCCTGGTCCCCAGGGGTGGAGACAGAGTTCCTCCTTTATTGGCACCCCTTGACAGCCTTTTTCTCCCATCCCACCTCTTCTACAAGTTTAAACCCACTTTTCACCAATGAACCCCTATTTTCAACTTAAGGATTTCCTCCCTCCAAATTGAGATGTAGTCTATCTCAGTATACAGCTCCTTATCCTCCCAGGTCTCCCCACCCCCATCAACCCATACCTCTGGCCTCACACCTCCCTGAGCCACTGGTTTATCTCCCTAATTTTCTTTTGTGTTCCCCACTAGCCCTTGGCACTGGCAGGATTTCTGAGAAGGAAACTGTGCATCCTATGTCATGACAGACCCTGGCGAGCTACCTGAATCTTTCCTGTATCTCTAGCTCGCTATTTCCCTCAATGTCATTTGTACCCAGGTGGACCAGTATGTCTGGGGAACCCCCACAATCCTTTGCAGAGACCATTTAATGAGTACACATCTGTACAGGAAGTCTGATGCTGTCCGGTTTCTCAGTGTGAACTACAAAGAGAAACACAAATGTGTACTATTCCCCATGCTGAGATTGAGGAACTCGCTGCCAATAGACCTTCTTCAAAACCTATCTTGAAGAATAACCTGATAGACACATACTACCCCCATAGACACGATGACATGGATGATATGGGTCTGTTTCAGGTGGCTAAGTGGTATGACTACAAGGCAGATATATCACCTGACTCAACATGGCACATTTACAAGGTAAACAGAGTGGAAGGTTGTCTCATAGAGACACAAACCATGGCTCATAGACCACTGTAAATTACATATAGGCACATCGGAGAGCAGAGAGAATTACTACTATGCTCTCCTGTTCCTATTTAGACCCTGGAGGAATGAGTCTGAATTAAAAGGTGACTGTGATACATTCGAGGAAGAATTCAATCACAGTTACGAGACTTTCAAAACTGAATACTCAGAGACAGACATACAAAGACTGGAGGCTGAGAAAGTATAGCTTGAGAAGGCAGAGAAACAGCTTCAGGAAGACACTCCCGTTAGCTCACAAGACAATCTTGATCTAGAAGGACAAACTGTTCTAGGCGAACCTCTGCCTTTAAATGCCCCACTAGTGTTAATCTCAGAAATTGAGACTGAGATGGAACATGAAACACACTCTACTGTCAACCCTGCTGACTTGAGAGAAAGACCGAATCAGCAGCAGCATGTAGTTCAGTCTCAAGTCATTGATGCTGTTCGACATGGCCCACCACATGAAACAAAAAAATATGACTGTCTTGACTATAAACCACTACTGATATTTGTTAGCGGTTCAACTGGTACAGGAAAGAGTTTCCTTATTGAAGCCATCACTGCTGAAATATGAAGCCTGACAGGGTCATCAATGTCTGTTGCTGTTACTGCTCCCACAGGACTAGCCGCATACAACATTGGTGAGTTACGATTACACTCGTCTTCTTTATGTTGCCAGTGGAACATGGCAAAACAGGACAGTATCATAAACTGTCATTTGAGGTTGCATCTCAGCTCCGTTCTATGTTCACAAAGATGAAGTTACTCATCATTGATGAAATCAGCATGGTCTCCAATGTAATGCTCACCTGTATACACATACGTCTACA
The DNA here is from genome assembly GCA_016271365.2 of Neoceratodus forsteri. Lineage (NCBI taxonomy): Eukaryota > Metazoa > Chordata > Ceratodontiformes > Ceratodontidae > Neoceratodus > Neoceratodus forsteri. The sequence continues at coordinate 8,647,039 of CM057449.1, forward strand.
GGAGATCTTAGGCACTGACTATGGAGTACCATTTGGTGGCAAAAGTATTGTTGTATTGGGAGACTTTTTACAGCTTGCACCAGTTAATGCAGTGCAAGTGTTTGCAACTCTGACTGCCAAGCAAGCTAAGAACATACTAGGCTGCATTGCAGGCTATAACATTTGGGAGGTATTTACCTATGTTGAGTTGTATGAGAACATGCACCAAAGTGGTGATCTGGCTTACAAATCACTTTTAGATGAAGCTTGTACAGGTTCTCTATCATCAGGACATGTTGCTCTGTTAAATGATCGGAGAATCAGAATAGATACTACATCCATAGAAACAGCATGTAATGTTTTCAGTGATGTGTACTCTACAGGCACACACATAGTGTGTCTTATGCCATGACTAAAGAAATGCACTGAGTTCAAAAATGTTATGCTGCAGAGAGAAAACCAAGAAGTTCTAACTCTGCATGCTGTTGATACAGTTGATGGTGTCATTCTCAGTCATAACCTGGTAACAAAGATGACTGAACAACTCACTGAACTGAAGTCAGATGTTTCACGCACAGCTGGCCTAGAAGCTGTTCTTACATTTTGTTGGAACGCACGTGTCATGCTATGACGTAATCTCGATGTTGAACAAGGCATGGTAAACGATGCCATGGGTAACATCACTGACTTTGTCTACAATGTCCAGAGGACATATATCGAGACTCTTGTAGTTCACTTTGACAACATGGAACAGCCTGCACAGATAGAATGTACCTGTGTGAAATTTCAGGTATTTAAGGATATCAATGTAAACAGGAAACCGTTCCCACTATGTGTTGCATATGCTGTTTCTATTCACAAATCTCAGGGCTTAAGTTTGGATTCAGCAATGGTGGACATATGTACAGACATTTTCAAGGATGGCATGAGCTATGTGGCACTTTCACATGTCCACAGTCTTTCTGGGTTACACATTATAACTCTTGCACCTCAGAAGATACAAGCTGACAAGCAATGTATTGTTCAGTACAACAGGTTATGTGCTCTCTATCAGTCACAAATGTCTTTAATACCACTGCCTACATATCTGGCTGTCTCACATCGTACAGTCATATCTACACCTGTCAGCAAACAGGCACAAGCTTCCACCAGTGATTCAACTCTAAAGAGTTCAACAAAGGTCATGATATCAACTACACATTCAGAGCCAGCTGTTCATCAGAAATCAGTTGTTCTAGCTGCTGTGCCAGTCTTTGACAACAGCACTAGACTGAACTGTTATGCTAAATCAGCTATGCAAGTTTTTTCTCCCACATGTTACACTTTTTGTGTGCAGGCAATATCTCGTTTCACAAGACACTCCCCCATCAAAAGGTGACGACAGATTGTCAACATGGCTTCTGATCAGTCTAACAATGTACAGTCACTAACACCACTACAGCAGGTGTTAGGTACATATGACAGATGCAGTACATTTGCTGCAGACATACAGCAAGACACTAGTGAATTTATGATGGCAATCATAAACAGCTTGGATGAAGATGGCATTCCAATGCACCAGTACTTCACTGTGTCATATGTAACCAAATATGTATGTGTATCATGTGGTCATTCACAGCGTGAAACCACAGAAGACATGTTGTGAATTACTCTTTTTACCCCTCAAACCAAAAGTGTCAAATTTTGACAGCTATTTACCAGTGCTTCATGTGCTCACTCCTGTGAAAGGTGTGGAGGCAGATGCACTCAGCCCATATGTCTTAGGACTTCATCTCAATATCTGTTGCTTATATTGCACAAATTTGACTCCAACAGGCTCAGAATTGACACTCCCATCACGGATTACACAGCTGGTAGAATAGTTTTTAACCATTCAGTGTTTGACACTCACAGTATAATCTATCACCATGGTCAATCCATGCATTCTGGCCATTACACCTGTTTGCTAAGGTACATAGGGATGGGTGGAGTTTGGATGACTCTACAAGCAGTTTTAAACAGAGATCACTACGACACTTAAAAATGCATATCTTCTAATATTGAAGAATTATGATGACTTTCATATCTCAGAAGAATAGTACACAACATGTGGCATTTTTAACTGACTACTTTGTGACAGAGTCAGTTGTAGGGCAGTACGATTATTTCCAATCTTCGACTGTCAATAAACTGTAGCATATCAACAAAATGATATACTGGCAGAGACATTTAATGCATTATGACATCTAAGATCTTGTGTGGATCAGTGACAACGTGGAAATTGTTGTAGTGGCTTCAATCAGTGTCAACAGTATTCACAGTCACTAGAGAAACCATGCTTACATGTCTATCAAAGATTATACATGTCAAAACAGAGTCCTTTCTGGCTCCCCTGTTCTGTACATATCTTTTCCTGTAGGTGTATCATACCCATACATAACAAGAAGTTGTTGCCAGTTGCTAACTGTTTGCCTCTGCAGAGACACAAAAGTTGTCCCTTATCATTTTAAATAAGTGTGTAACATGTCTCATTCACCAAAGAGAACACTCTATCACAAGTTTTCTATCACCAGCTTTTTTATCAATTATCTGTTGATATCTTGACAACATCATCATTCTGTCACCATGGAACAGTGTTGAACTATGTCTGATGTATTTGTTACACTGAAACTGTACATATGTAAATATAAAACTCTTTAATCATAATGAAGCAAGTGAAATGAAGCAAGTGTGAATACTGAAATATTGCAGCTTATTATCAAATGACTGTTGCATACCTATGTAATGACATATAAATAATATTTACATTCTCATTTTGTCTGACCATTGTTGTTACCTGTTTTAATTGTTCTAGTAAAAGTGTTACTGTAAGAGTCAAGTAAGAATTTCTCCTTAATATATAATAGAATACCATAGTGATTAAGTTCAGTTACCTATATCTTTGATAAAAACAACATACTACACACATTTGTTATTTGCTAGTTCAGAACTGATATAGTAACTAATGTAACTATTGAAAGAAATGTATATTGTACCTGTAATAATATGAAATGTGTTGTAATGGTCATACAAGTAAATGTAATCTATGTTAATAATACTTGAAATTGTAAATCAGACACTTTTACTGATAACAACACACTTCATGCCTGTTCCTGACAATGTTTATGATCGCCTCTATTGAGGGGTCAGGTGGGAATTTTCCATATGCACCTAGTCAGTGATATATCTTAAAATATTTCACTGAACATACCAGTTATCTAATGTCACTGAAATCATTAAATTTTTATATTCTATTATTTGAACACTTAGCATTTGGTTTTTCACCTACCCCAGGAACATACACATTATCAGTCACACAATAGCAACAAATCATCACTGTTTCATGTGTGTAATCACTGCTTAGAAGCTCCTGACATACCTTCATTAACGAGAGACGGAGAGGGACAAGACATGACTGGAACATTCAGGTACTTAAAAGGATAAATAATGTTCATAGCCAAAGTCTCTTCAAGCTGAGTGGCAACTATATCATGAGGGGGCACAGTCTTAAGCTGGAGGGTGGGAGGTTTAGGAGGGATGTCAGAAAGCACTTCTTCCTACAAAGGGTGGTGAACACTTAGAATGCATTGCTAGAAGAGGTCACCTTGTTAAAGACAGTGATCAGCTATAAAAGAGCCTGGTATAGGCATATGGAGAAGATAAGAATCACGCCTATGGAGGATGGGAGGACTGCGGAGGGATAGCAGAGACATTAGCTCAAGTTGTGAACCCTACAATACAAGCAGACTTGATAGACCAAATGGCCTTCTTCTGCTGGCTTCTTCATATGCTCGTATTTTCATATGTACGTACTTATTCCAGTTCATAACATCTACTTACTATGCATGACACACATTTAGATATTTTCCAAGCAATGATTACACACATGCAAGGATTGTGTTGTGAGACTGATTTTGTAAAAAAAATTTAAATCTTAAATTGCCCTTTATCAGTTTCACCAATTGGCAATAATTTTTTTTTAAACTTAACCACCTGTGTTGAGTCTTTACTGAACCATAACATTATAACATTAGAATGCAACTGTTGTTCCTTTTAAGCATGCAAATCAACTGGAAGAAATAGTACCACACATACGTGTCCATGGGCTTATTTTTGCTATGGCTCTCCACTCAGTATGCACCACATGGGATAGGGCATGGCGCATTGCCTGACACAGGTCCCGTAATTCCTAAGTGTGTTAAGTAGTCTGTACCACCCTCAGTTTTCCTGTGCCTCTCCAGTCAATGGGCAGTAGCTGCTGTGGTGGGGTATGGGACATCGCTATCTAATGCTATTCAGCTGTGGCTATACACTCAGGATGCAGTAACTGCTATGTGTGCTGCAATTGCCTAGCATAGCCCATGCAACTCCTAACTGAGCTAACTTCAGTATCACTGCAATCAGTGATGTCTACCATTGATGTCCATACCCTCACCTGTGTTGTGTATCTCCACTGAGGATGCAGTACCTGCTGTCACATTTGAAGACGCATTGCCTGCCAGAATCCATTCAAGTGATAACTGTGCTAACTGGACTGTTCCTGCAATCAGAGAGCTGTACAACTGATGTGCATTGCCTACCTTTTCCTGTGTCTGTTCACTCAGGATGCAGCAAGTGGTCTGGAAGTGCAGTCCCCCATGACACTTCACAACTCTTAAGTGTGCAAACTTCTGTACAGCTACAATGAGAGAGCTACACTGTTCATCTCCATGGGCTTTTTTGTTCTCTAGCTCTCCACTCAGTATGCAGTATGTGGGATAGGGGTTCAGACATTACCTGACAGAGGTCCTGTAATTCCTAACTAAGTTTACTAGTATGTACCACCCTTACTTTTCCTGTGAGTCTCCAGTCAGGTTGCAGTAGCTGGTGTAGAGAGATGTGCGACATTGATACCTAAGACCATGCAACTGTGGCTGTACAGTCAGGATCAGTAACTGGCATGTGTGGGGAAGTTGCCTGGGTGAGCCCATGCAACTCCTAACTGTGCTAACTTGTGTCTTCCTACAATTACAGAGGTGTGCTGTTCATCTCCATTGCTGCATTGTTGCTGTGGATCAGCACTCATGATGCAGTATGAATTTTGGGGGGGACAGCATTACCTGTCTGAGTCCATGCAAATCCTAACTGAGCTAACTTCAGTATCACTGCAATCAGTGATGTCTACCATTGATGTCCATACCCTCACCTGTGTTGTGTATCTCCACTGAGGATGCAGTACCTGGTATCATGTTTGAAGACACATTGCTTGCCTGAATCCATTCAAATGATAACTGTGCTAACTGGACTGTTCCTGCAATCAGGGAGCTGTACAACTGATGTGCATTGCCTACCTTTTCCTGTGCCTGTTCACTCAGGATGCAGCAAGTGGTCTGCTAGTGCACTCACCCCATGTCACTGTTCTACTCCTAAGTGTGCAAAGTTCTGTACAGCTACAATGAGAGAGCTACACTGTTCATCTCCATGGGCTTTTTTGTTCTGTAGCTCTCCACTCAGTATACAGTATGTGGGCTAGGGGTTCGGACATTACCTGACAGAGGTCCTGTAATTCATAACTAAGTTAACTAGTATGTACCGCCCTTACTTTTCCTGTCAGTCTCCAGTCAGGGTGCAGTAGCTGGTGTAGACAGATGTGCGACATTTCTACCTAAGTCCATGCAGCTGTGGCTGTACAGTCAGGATCAGTAACTGGTATGCATGGGGAAATTGCCTAGGTGAGCCCATGCAAATCCTAACTGTGCTAACTTGTGTCTACCAACAATTACAGAGGTGTACAATTGATGTCCATTTCCTCAGTTTTGCTGTGCATCACTACTCATGATGCAGCAAGTGGTCTGGAAGTGTAGTTCCCCACCCCCATGAGACTGTGCAACTCCTAAGTGAGCTAACTTCTGTACACCTGCAATGACAGAGCTACACTGTTCATGTCCATGGGCTTATTTTTGCTGTGGCTCTCCACTCAGTATAGATATGTGGGCTAGGGGCTGATTCATTAACTAACAGAGATCATCTAATTCCTAACTGTGTGTAACTACTATGTACCACCCTTACTTTTCCTGTGGCCCTGCAGTCAGGGTGCAGTAGCTGCCATACTGAACTATGCAACATCGCTACCTAAGGCAATACAGCTGTGGCTGTACAATCAGGATGCAGTAACTGCTATATGTGGTGGAACTGCCTAGCTAAGTCCATGCAACTCCTAACTGTGCTAACTGGAGTGCACCTACAATTACGCAGGTGTACCGTTGATGTCCATCACCTCATGTTTTGCTGTGGCTCAGCACTCAGGATGCAGTATGTATTCAGAGGGGGGCCATTGCCTGTATCATAGCATGCAAATCCTAACTGTGCTAACTCGACTGTGACTACAATCACTGAGCTGTACCATTGATGTCCATATCCTCAGTTTTGCTGTGGGTCTCTGGAGGTGGAGTCCCCCACCCAGTAGAACGTGCAGCTCCTAAGTGTGCTAACTTCTCTACAGCTGCAAAGACAGAGCTACACGATTCATGACCATAGGCGTATTTTTGCTGTGGCTCTCCACGCAGTATGCAGGATGTGGGCTAGGGTGTGGGGCATTACCTGACAGGGGTCTTGTAATTCCTAACTGTGTTAACTAGTGTGTACCACCGTTAGTTTTCATGTGACTCTCCAGTCAGGGTGTAGTAGCTGGTGTAGTGAGATGTGGGACATCGCTACCTAAGGCCATACAACTCCTAACTGTGGTAACTTGTGTGCACCTTGAATCAGGAACATGTTCCGTTGCTGTACATGGCCTCAATTTTGCTGAGGATGTATGCTGAACATGCAGTACATACTCTCAAGGACTGGGGACCTCTTGTAGTGCATTTAGACAGTTGTGTTTTATTTCTGACATCTCCTGCTGGTTGTCTGTGATTGGTCGTGTTGCCTTGGTTCTCCCCCCTACTTCCAAGTGTGTTTGTCTCTCTGTGTGTCTGTGGTGCTGGGGGGTGGGGTGAATGAACAGTTATGCTTTTGAACCCTAACACAGAATTTAATCACTTCTGTCACTGTTGAACAACCCTAAATGATGCAGTAAACAGAGTTTTTTGCCTCTAATTTCCCTTCTTTTTGAGAATTAGTCTAAGAAATAGTGAATATAATATGGTGGCAGGAGCCCGGGCTGCCATATGATGTCTTGTCACATAGTAACGCAGTGCCTGCAAACGCAAATGGTAATGCACATGGTGACGCAAAGTGAAACACAAAGATAAACAGTACTGTAGACACAAATGGTTAAAATAACGCAAACACAAGCGCAAATGAAAACACAAAGGGTAACGCACATGGTGGCGTAGACAGGAACAGTAAGTGAAATGGGTACGGAACCGCAAGCAGAAGCGGTAATGGTAACAGTAATGTAAGCACACAGGCTGGTTTTTCCCAAAGGCTGCATAGAGAAAGACAGTGAGTACAAAGAATGTATGCATAATAATGGGTCTCGCAGCAGAAAATGAGGACTTGGAATACTAAATTGCTTATATCTCAGGAACCGTACAACATAGAAAACAAACTTAAAAGTCATATGATTTATGACTTTCCTGGCTAGTATTGTGGTTAGCCCCCACTAGGGGGCTAAGCACTTTTCCAATGAAAAGTCCATATCTCGCACCGTTTCCAAAATACGGGCCCTGAAAGGTGCGGCTAACACCGTATTGTTAAACTATGGGAAAAATAGAGAAGTTCGGAGTGCCATAATTTTACCTCCCTGTAATATTTTTTCACCAAACTACCAAAAGGCACATCTGTGGGATGTTGGCTCTCTTCCCTCCAAATTTCAGTCTAAAAGACCAAACCATTGTTTTGCAACAGGGTAGCAATGAATTCCTGTCATGCAGCGGACGCCACAATGTTAGTCTATGGGGAAAAGTGTCAACTGAGGAGTATCGTAACTTTGCATCCATGCAATATTTTGTCACCAAACCACAAAAGGCACATCTCTTAGATGTCGACTGCTTTCCCTCCAAATTTCAGCCCAAAAGACCAAACCATTCATTTGTATCAGGGTAGCAAAGAACTGCTGCCATTTTGGCTGTAATCTGAAAAAGTAGTGTCGTGATTTGCGACAGCTTTCCCAAGCATTTGCGAAAGTGTCGTGTGTGCGACACTACTTTGCAACACTACTTTTTCCAGAGATTGGAAAAACATATTTCTAGGGTGTTTAACCTCAAAATAAAGACATGCCTAGTATCCTCAGGGTCCGACTAGGTAAACACAAAAATAATTGTGTTGCTAGAGGGTCTCAAATTTAAATGCCAAGCATTTTTCTGATCACCAACTGAAAACAAAATGGCAGATTTGCAACACTACTAGGGCCATTTACAACACTAAAAAGTGCATTTGTGACACTTTTGAAACTTTTTTTAACTTTTCCCATTGACTTAAAATGGTAAATTGTTTTTTGAATAACTTTGGAACCGTTTCATATTTTTTCATGAAATCTTCAAAAGACACATCAAGGACCCCGGCTGCAAGTTCCCTGAACATTTTGGACCAGTTGTGCAAACTGTGTGACCTGTAGGGATGAGCAAAGATTTAAAAAAAGCATAAATGCATGTGCAGATCATGCTTAATAACTCCACAGCCATATATCTGAACAGTATGTAAGTTGGTAGATCCCAAGATGTATGATTCTTGATTATGTGTTCCAAATTTCAGGCAAATCCATTGAATGGTTGCAAAGTTATTAAGGTGCAATATTTTAGCTTTAACATGTAAATGGCTCCTCAACCCTAACTATGGTAGCACTACCGTGCTACCATAATATATATGTTTATATATGCATATATATTTATATATACAGTATACAGAAGGAGAAGAAAAATTAAACACTTATTTAATCACACTGCAAAAAATAGTTTGTTACTTAGCAGTAAAAGAAAACAAAAAGACACACACACAATTATGTCTGGTGACCTACACAGTATTTCATTGGTGCGCAGTACTGAGACTTGCCTTGTGGCATCATGCTATGAGAATATCATGGCCACAACAACAAAGCAATCTATACCAGAAATGTTTCTTTTTTTCCATTTGTCTGGCTGTACTATTATATAATTCAACCACTGAAAAAGTGTTGCAATAACTTACGTTGACTAAGGTGCTCCCCTGGAGCTGGCTTGTCTGCCGCCTCCCACAGCTCAGATACAAGGTAGTACCAGCATTTATCATTATCTGGTATCTCCTCTCTGCACTTTAACACATAGAAATGCTGGTGCAACAGTTTCCACTTCTTCTTCAGCTGGTTGACACTCTTGTTCTTGACCTTCAGGATGACATGCAAGAAAGAATTAATGCACCTCCACATTGCTTCCAACTTCTGGATCATGCTACACATTAATATATGCACACTGCCTCTTGCCTGGACTGCCTCAAGCAGTGAACACACCTCTCTCAAAGACCAGTGCCTCATCGTTTCGTGTACTACTCTGCAGAACATAGGGAAAAAAACAGTCCATAGGTCAGAATGATAATGCTAATTGATCATTTGATAGTACTTTTCATTGGATTGGTAATCATCTAATATTTTTCTGACCCTCTTTGTGCCAGAATAAGTGCCCAGTTCCAAGACATAGTAATACAATGACAACCTGTCTGTCTTTCTACCCATTTCACTATATTTATAATATGTCAAAATGTTACACATTAAATAAAATATTTCCAGTGGATGCTGTTAACTACATCTTTAGCATTGACAGAAATATTAACATGTTGATGTGTTAAAAATAGCCCACCACTGAGAAACTAACATTGACTTCAGGATATTCATACTGTGCCAAACTATTACTGCAGTTCTCAGTGTAGCATAACTGTGTTAAGACACAGCATAGTCCAAGCATGACTTTACTGTACTGTTGCATGGTTCAACTGTATTGAGAATAGTGCCATAGCCATGAGTGTTCATGGCACAGTGGGACTATCACATGGCAAGCAGAACATGAGCAAGAGTAGTAATGCATCAGCAAAAGTGCAGTTCTGCAAGTAAGAGCAACCACTATATTCAACAGTGGGTGCACAGATCAGTCCACCAGCTAGCTAGGCTATGAACCATCATCAAGCAGCATCCACTGTTCTTTGTCTGTACCCTAACAGAGTACCTTAAAAAATGTGCTGTGTAAAAGCACAAAAATTACTGGGTTTACACTGGGACCTCCCCCCCACACTCTGATCAGGTGCACCATCAAAGAAGTATCATCCATGATGGTGGCAATCTGCACTCAGCACAATTGCAGTTAATATGATGGAAACAGCACAAAGGGTCTGTGGCAATGGCTTGCTCTCTGCCTTTCCAGTCAGACCCTCAACTCCAGTACCCCTCCTCCGTCAGTTACACCTGTGTGCATGGTATGAAAAGCTGTTCTATTTTTTGATCAGCTGTTTCTGGTTCTGAAAATAATCTTTTTTTTTGTAGTCTGATATTTGTTTAAACAGTCTGACATTTTTAGAGAAGTTTGAGGATTGCTTGAAGGTCTCCCAAGAAACAACAATTGCCAGCATGTGAGAAGTGTACCCTGTCTGGTAGGGATAGCCAATCATAAGAATACTTAATTTCCAGGTAACGTATGGTGTACATTCCAAACATGTGTAGAAATGCAGATATTTGCATGTTGACTTTTCTTCGGGCTCTGTCAATCAGGTACATATGGTGTTCTGCTTGCCAGACCCTACACTCTGTAATATCCAAAAAATGATTATACAGGCAGGCAACATGCTCATAATAGAAGTGAGGTCCAGTTTTGCTTATGTTACTAAATCTACCCAGCTTTTGGTTCCCAAATCATTGCCTCCAAGATATATCAGCAATATGTCCGGATGAGTCTGAGTACTCAGAAGTCTGTGCATGGTTGGCATGAGGTACTTCCACCTCATTCCACCCCACCAAACCACTTTACACAGCAGTTTGGGAGCTGCAGGTTTCTCCCAAAATCACTGTTCTCAGCATACTCTGATGCTCATCTTACAATACTGCTGCCTACAATCCACAAAGTCCTTTTGCTGTTTTCTGCCATTCTGAGATTTGAAATTGAGAAGTGGGCAGAGAGCTATCAAAAAAGTCAGTGTTTCCCCCACACTAGCTAGGCACTACTAAAGTAAAACTGCAAGTTCCCTCTTTACTTCAACAGCCTTTCACTGAACTGAACCATGAAACACAAATAAAGTAAACCACTGGCTAAAATTCGTCCTTGCATAGTCAATGCAGTGTGTGCACTGACTATCAGTACACTTCTGCTTCAGCAAAAAATATAGCAAGATTTTAGGGTGGCAAAATGCATCCTTCTCATAGGCAGATTCAAACAATTACAAGTACAGAAGCATGTCTGATTGGTTCCCTCTTGTGCTAACCTGCACATGCACTTTAGTTTCTTCCTCCATTTTGCAGCTGTATCTGTGCTAGTAGGTACTAATTTACAGACTGACTTTAAATGCTAATAACTATTTAATGCAGTAGAGTTACTTATACGTATATACATAGGTTAATAGAGCGGTAAAAATGTTTTGATTAATACTATTTACATATTGGTAACACTTTGTATCATATAAGAAAAATGTTAAAGAAAATGTTAAGTACTTACAGTAAGCCTAGCAGTTTTTCCCCTGTTTCTCTCAAGATGGCTGCTATGTACTTCTTCTTCAGTATTCAGTGTCTCTGATTGGTTGCCTTACATGGCCTGATAAATGTCTCACAACATTGGTTGAAGTGGCTGTCACTCAAATGTACATCAAGATATCATTGGCTAAAGTCCATAGTTCCTTACCCAAATCTTATATTGCGAAACTTTTGAATGCACGTCATTATATTTGTGAATGTTTCTAACATTCGAAACTACCTTTGTGAAACTTTCAAATGAACAACAGTACTTTTGCGATACTTTCGAAGCACGACACTATTTTTAAGAAACTTTTGCACATTCGACAATACTTGTTCGACACTATAATCAAGTACTTTTGAACATTCAACAGTAATTTTTTCAACACTTTCACACGCATGACAGTGTTTTTTGTGACACTTTTGAATGCATGACATGATTCAATGATTTTTTCATAAAACAATAGATTTCTGCAGTATAAACTGTTGTGCTCACTTCATAATGTGCAATTTGAAATTGTGACAGTATGTCACAGACCATTTTATTAATTTTAGTCATTTTTTTCTCAAATTGTATTTCAACCAATGTTTATTGAGTGACACACTGCACTGTCACTACACAGATCTACTGCCCACTTCTTCACAAGCAACTATGTAGATTACATATACAGCAAGTACAAATAAGCAGTCTCAAGACTGAATATTAGAAGAGAACTAAATAAACAGGTAGTAATATTACGTTTTTCTGTCTTCATTATACAGGTGTCTGATACTTTTGTAAGACTGCTGATTACTGCTGTGACATCCCAGATAGCAAACATGCCCACAAAACAGAGACGACAATCCAAGGAAAGAGGAAACAGGTATCATAGCTGTACATGCTTGCTGAAGGGCAGCACGAAAGCCAATGATGTAAGTTCAACTCATTAGACAATTCATACAGCTCCTGAAATAGTGGGCCCTGTGTTGTCCCACACCACAGTGCCAGCATGCACTTGCTTAAAAACAAGAAAAAAGTATAGACCTAAGCAACAGTTGTATACATCCCTGAGAAATTATTGCTAAAGTAAGCATAACTTCATGAAGTAAACAGCATTGTAATGTGATACCTGGTGATACTAATCTGAGAAAGCAGAAATATTTCCGATCACTAGCATCTAAAGCTAAGATTGGGAGGCTTATTGCTGCTGTGATGAGACAGAAGCATAAAATAATATAGAGTCATCTAAGTCTCATGAAATTGCATCTCAAAGTATGCACATTTGTGAGAAGAGCAGTATTTGCTCTTCAAAGCTTATGGAGCAAGATGTCTCGTGCTCGAGCTATTCAGAAAAGTTGTATATGATATTAAACAAAGGCTACAACAATATCCTGGATTGTCTGTGCACAATTTCTGTGATGTTTTCACAGGTCAATGGCTCCACACACAGCACTCAGAAGCATATTTCTGGGAAGAATCTTACTATTCACAGAAAAGAGACAGCAACTTCAGCATAGATGAGTCTGGTAAACTGGTAAATGTACTCAGTGTCTCTGATGATAGAACTATGGAGTCAGATGATGACACTGACTCAACTACACATCATCAGAAGCTTCACTGTCTCTTGTGGGCATGTGATACAACATGCAACTGCAGGCAATCATCGTTTGACAAACTGGAACACACTGTTTAGTAGTCGCTTGTTCCCAAATGGCTACCCAGTTCAAAATCAGAGATCCTCTCTCCATCCCCATTTGGGTGTATCAGGTCTAAGATTGTTCCCTCCTGAGTGGGTTCCAAAACTAGCTGTCTGAGTCATGCCCCTTGTAGGGCATCGAGAATGGCCCTGCTCTTGGATGTGGCTGCAGCAAAGGTGCTCCAGTCAACATGTGGCATATTCAGGTCCCCCATCAGCAATATCTCCCCTTTCTCTGCCATCCCAAGGATGCCTTCTATCATTTCCTTGTCCATTTCCTCCTCCTGAGACAGGGGTCTGTATGCAACCACTGTGCAGATTGTGGAACCATTCCCAGTCTCCAGGGTGACCCACAGTGCCTCCTCTCCTCCCTGTTTACCCTTTAGTTCTGTTGCTTTGATCCCTTCCCTTACATAGAGAGCTACTCCTCCTCCTCTTCTTACCTCCCATTCCCTCCTGTAGATTTTGTACCCTGGTATGTTGACATCCCAGTCATGGTACTCTGTGTACCATGTTTCTGTGACTGCCACAATATCCAGGCATCCCTCTTCCATCAAGGCCACCATTTCAGAAATATTTTTAATTAGACGATGGGCATTGGTACTCATTACCATCCATTTTTTATGGCTTTATTTTTTTTTTTTTGCCCCATCCCTGTCTATACTGCTTTTGTCTTTTTCTTCATTTACCCCTGCCCTTCTCCCTATTGACTGCTCTATTGTTTTGATTACCTCACTAGTTACCCTGATTTTTGGGGGGGCTAGAATTTCTCTTCACCTCTTCAGTGCCTCCCCCCTTGGCTAGTTTAAATGCTTGCCACTGAAGTATTTAAACCTATCACCTAGGATCCTGGTTCCTCTCACGAATAGTTTCAGACCATTGCACCTGTATAGGTCTGCATCCCTCCAGGTGGAGCCCCAGTCCCCAATGAAGCCAAATCCCTGAGCTCTGCATCAGATTTTCAACCAGTCATTGAAATCCATGGTGCGGAGTGCCCTAGCCTCATCCATGCCATAGACAGGTAGCACTTCTGAGAAAGTTACCATGTGTGCCTATCACAATGCAAAACGCTATATGCAAAATGTAAAGTGTGACATGCAATATATCTGCAGCAACCTAATTTTTCAACACACATACATATATATATATATATATATATATGTATTTTAGTGATGCAGTCACTATATTTAGGGTTGAGACGTCACTTCTATGTTAACATGCCACTTTTTATTCTGTGAAAAAATATTGAGGCATTCAAAAGTTATAGCATTTATAATTTCCCATTATAAGTCAATGGGAAAATTTATATGGTTATTTTGTGAACAAAGAATGGGGTTTTGGCCATCTGGCCCCTCCTCCTGATCAAAAGATTTACAGGCTCACAATCAAAGATTCTTTGATCCCGAGGGAGGGACTAGATGGCCAGCCAGATTTGGAGGGACCCGATAGCCCAATTTTAACAATTTTTAAAATTAAATATCTCAGAAACAGTTTGGTCTTTTAACTTGAAATTTGGAGGGTGTTGAGGGGATGTCCTGTAGATGTAAATTATGGTGCTTAGGTGTCAGAAAATAAATTTTTTTCAGAGATATGGCATGGCAAAATTTACATTTTGCAGACAGCATTTTGCATTTTCGTAGTGGCTTGAAATTTATAGGGTAGCTAGTCTTACTGCCATGGATGTACTTTTCAGTTTTTAGGTGTGTAAAATGTAAACAAGGTTTGGAATTCTGCCACTCTGACCAATGAAAATCTCAAACTTTAAAATGTTATATCTCAGACACGGTATGGTCTTTTAAATTTAAATTTGCAGGGTGTTGAGGGAATGCCCTGAACATGTGAATCATGGTATTTAAGTGTCAGAAAATTAGGTTGCTGCAGAGATATAGTGTGTCACACTTTACATTTTGCATATAGCATTTTGCATTGTGGTAGGCACTTTTAATGTTAAACCTCACATTTTGCACATTAATAACTTTGCAATCATTCAACGGATATGCACACAATTTGGAATGCTCCATCTGGTGCAGGAGATCTCTTGATTTTCTAAATTTTGTTTCAGTCAAACATACGGTTTTAGCACAGCGAAGTGCCAAAAAATGCACTTTTCAACACTTTTATGCATTTTTTGTCTGTGGTGCTGCGTGGACAGTGTGTGGGCTATTGGTCTGAAACATGGGACGTGGAAAGAACTTGGGGCAAGGAACATGCCACTTTTTGTTTGGTGAAAAAATATTAATCTGTTCAAAAGTTATTACAATTTAAAATTCTCATTATATCCTGTGGAAAAATGTACACAGTACGTATTTTTGGAAAGTTAATGAGAAAGACCAGATGGCCCAAATTGAGATGACCATATCTTAGTAACAGTTTAATCTTTTTACTTGAAATTTGCAGGGCATTGAGGGGATGTCATAGAGACATGAACTATGCTGTTTAGGTGTTGGGGAAGTAAGTTGTTGCAGAGATATTCAATGTCATCATTGACATTTTTCCCATAGTATTACATTGCAGTCTGGTCATGACTTGCGGCACCGTTATCTCAGAAATGAAGTGAGATACAGATTTTTTGCTGCAGATGGTTTAGATCACCATTGAGTGATCTAAGCCATTAGAAAAAGATTTGACATTGTAGAGTAAGCCTGCAGTGGAATTTTGTTTGTACATTGCACGGTTCATGAGATATTGTGAAAGTACTGTCACAAAGGTTGAAAGTGTGCCTGTCAAGTGCTTTTTAGTGCTCATAGCTCAGAAATGATGTGAGATATGAGTATGGTTAGTGATTGTGGCATGATCTGCTTGCTATCATGGTTGCAATGCTCTTGAATTGTTTTTCTAGCTGTTACGGTTCCCAAGATATGGACAAATTACTGTTACAAGCATTTGGTGGCCAATAGGAAAGCTGCATGGCTGTGTAGCTATATGTAAGTGGCAGCACAGGGCCAGAGGGCCTGCGCTCATGCAGATGCATATTGTTATGCAGAAATGGGCAAGCTGGTGAGAGCACAGGGCCCTCTCCTGCTAGACTGACTATTATTATATTATTATAGTGGCGAGGTTGCGCCACTATATTTAGGGTTGAGATGTCACTTCTAATTTATGCAAAAGACTTTATTAATGCATCATTTAGCATTAAAACACAAAAAGTCAGGAAATGAGACCTTTAGGGTTGCCCATCCCCCCTCGTGGACCCACCCATCATCCCAAGATTGACAAGTGCCTATGGCCGAATCCCACTAGTGTGTCTCTCTTCCATACCATGTTAACCCTGTTACCAGACCTCTTTCTGGCATTTGTGCCACTGTACTGAATGTATAAAACTGTATGGAACTGCCTGTAACCCACTGTTATGCTGTTATTCAATGTCTTGTTTGAATTGTACCTCATCCAACGTGGAACCTTTATAAAAGAGCCTTGGCTCAAAGGTACTTGTTATCCTAGATTCAAATAAATTAAAGGTACACAACCTACAGGAGAGATAGGAAGGGTGGGGGGAGTAGCTCTCTATGTAAGGGAAGGGATAAAAGCAACTGAACAAAACAGTAAACAGGGAGGAGAGAAGAGGAGAGGAGGCACTGTGAGTCACCTTAGAGACTGGAAATAGCACCACAATCCACACAGGGGTTGTATACAGACCCCCATGTCAGGGGGAGGGAATGGACAAGGATATGATATAAGGCATATGTAGGATGACAGAGAAAGGGGAGATACTGTTGATGGGGGACCTTAACATGCCAGATGTTAACTGGAGCACCTTCACATCCAAAAGCAGGGCCATGCTTGATGCCCTTCAGGTGGCATGCCTCAAACAGCTAGTTTTGGAACCCACTCATGAGGGAGCAATCTTAGACCTCGTACTCTCAAATGGGGACAGTGAAAGGATCTCAGATCTAGAAGTGGGTAGCTATTTGGGAACAAGTGACCACCAAACAGTGTGGTTCACAATAAACTTTGCTACAGAGTCAAGCCATACAAAAGTGAGGGTTCTGGACTTCAGGAGGGATGACTTTGGCAAGATGGGAGAGTGCCTTAGAAAAGCACTAGCAAACAGGCTAGAAGAAGGGGTGGAGCAATAATGGCAAATATCAAAACTGCCATCACAGAGGCAACAAGCCTTTGTGTGAAGCAAATAAACAAATCAAAAAGAAAGAAAAAAACACTATGGTTCTCAAAAGAGGTGGCGGTGAAGGTTAGGGAGAAAAAGATATCATTTAGGAAGTATAAGGAAACACAGAAGGAGCAGGAGAGAGAACTGTACCAGTTTAGGCAGAAGGAAGCAGGGAGGGAAGTCAGAATAGCAAAGGCACAAACTGAGGAAAAGATAGCCAACTCAGTTAAGAAGGGGGATAAAACCATTTATAGGTATATCAGGGAATGTATAAAGACAAAGGGAGGGATAGTGAGGCTGAATAGAATGGATGGAGGGTGGGCAGAGAGTGACAATGGTAAAGCAGGGATACTGAATGAATACTTCTACTCAGTATTCTCAAAAGAGGAAGTGGAGGAGGTGCCTAATCCAATTAACAGAAGCACTCTGGAGAGGGGGGTTGATCCCAGTCCTTTCACAGAAGAGAGGGTTCTGAAATAACTCCTAAAACTGAAGGTGGACTAAGCAATGGGGCCAGATGGAATTCACCCCAGAATTAAAAAGAATTAAGCAGAGAACTAGTGACACCACTGACTACGCTTTTTAACAAATCATGGTAGGATGGTGTGGTAACTGAGGACTGGAAGAAGGTGGATGTGATTCCCCTTCACAAAAGTGGGACCAAGATAGAGGCAGGAAACTACAGACCTGTCAGTTTGACCTCTGTGGTAGAGAAAGTGATGGAATCACTATTGAAGGAAAGAATTGTTGAGTACCTAGAGGCCAGTGCGGTACAGTACCCAAGGCAGCATGGGTTCACAGTGGGAAGGTCATGTCAGACGAATCTAATTGATTTCTTTGACTGGGTGACCAAAGTAGTAGACCAGGGAGGGGCTGTGGACATGGCCTGCCTAGACTTTAGCAAGGCATTTGACACAGTCCCACACAAAAGATTAGTAGTCAAATTAACCAGCCTGGGACTGGGCCCCAAGGTGGTAGCCTGGGTAAAACATTGGCTGAACAAAAGGACACAGAAGGTAATTGTAAATGGAGTCCACTCTGAAGAAAGAGGGGTTACTAGTGGTGTACTGAAGGGTTCAATACTGGGTCCAGTCCTTTTTAATGTCTTTATAAGTGACATTGCAGAGGGACTGGAAGGAAAAGTATGCCTCTTTGCAGATGACACAAAGATCTGCAACAGGGTTGATACTCAAGGAGGCATGGAAAGGATGAGAAGGGACTTGGCAAGGTTGGAGGAATGGTCAGAAGTATGGCAGCTTGGATTCAATGCAAAGAAGTGCAAAGTAATGCACCTGGGAAACAAAAATCCAGGTTAAGATTACACAATGGGGGGGAGGTAGTAACAACAACAAAATTGGAAAGAGACCTGGGGTAATCATATCAGATGACCTTAAGGTTGGCAAGCAATGCGAGAAGGCAGCAGGGAGGGCTGGGGGGATGCTGGGATGTATAGGGAGAGGTATCACCAGCAGAAAACAGGAAGTTGTTATCCCCTGTACAGACAGTTGGTGAGACCCCATTTGGAGTACTGCATCCAGTTCTGGAGATCCCATCTCTGCAAGGACATAGACAGGATGGAGGCAGTTCAGAGGAGGGCAACTAAAATGGTGTAGGGTCTGCAAGAGA
Organism: Neoceratodus forsteri; assembly: GCA_016271365.2. Taxonomy (NCBI): domain Eukaryota; kingdom Metazoa; phylum Chordata; order Ceratodontiformes; family Ceratodontidae; genus Neoceratodus; species Neoceratodus forsteri. Next base: position 8,666,051 of record CM057449.1, read on the forward strand.
AGCCATACAAGGAGAGACTAAAGGAGCTTAATATGTATACCCTTGAGGAAAGGAGGGATGGGGGGACATGATAGAAATGTTTAAGTACCTCAGTGGAATCAACAAAGTCCAAGAGGGTAGCATCTTTTAGAAAAAGAGATGTACAAGAACAAAGGGGACACAGTTTGAAGATAGAGGGGAGATGGCTCAGGGGCAATGTGAGGAAGTATTTTTTCAGAAAGAGGGTGGTGGACACATGGAACAGCCTTCCTGAGGAGGTAGTGGAGTCTAAAACTGTGGGAGAATTCAAGAATGCATGGGACAGACATAAGGCAATTTTTGTGGGGGGTAGAAAGAAATAGGCTGTTGGTTAAATAGATCTGCAGATTATCCTCTAGGTAGGGAAATGGGCAGACTAGGTGGGCCAAGCAGTCCTTATCTGCTGTCAAAGTCTATGTTTCTATGTTTCTATAAATTAAAAGAAACACCATTCAGTTTTTTTCATTCTATCAATGTGGTATACTGCATGGCATTATAAAGGAGATGTTCAGCTCTAACACTATTGGTAATGCAGGCTTCACTTGCTCCTCCCCCATGGGAGGAACGCTACCTCCCATGCACACAGTTCCACCTCTTTCTGCTCCCACAACCCTTCCATTGCTGGTACTGCTGCCTCCCATATAAAAAGTTCCAGCTCTCCTCCCTCCCACGGACCTAACAAAGTAAGCCTGTGCCAACACTGAGATCTATGTCAAACATAGGCTTGCATTGATTTCAGGGTGGGATCACAATAATAGTAGACTCAACTATTGTGTTCCACAGAAGGTCATTTATGTAGGGAGTCCTTTTCTCAGCAAAACGTCTGCAGGCTATGCCTACTGCAGCCATAAAAATCCTTATATTTGCAGTCTAGAACTAAAGGTCTACCTGGTAAAATGTTTATTACCCTAGTTACTGAAAAATCAGTGCCTTTGAATAATATTCCTATTCCATCAGCAATCTGCATACCAAATGTCCAGTACGAAGTGCCCCATACCCAGCTTCTCCTTAGTTGTTCTATTTCAAACTAGGAAATTAATCTAGTTTCCTGTAGAAACATGACGTCATTCCACAACTGTTTACAATAGTTTAAAATTGAGATTCTGTTTTCGTAGTTCTTAATACTGCAAACATTGAAGAAGCTAGGCTAAATGTTGTCATTATTAGTTAAGGAAATAAAAGCAGAAACCTTAATCAATCATCATCTCTCTGTGAGGCTTTATTTTTTATTTTTATTTTTAGATATATCCAATTGCCATTTGGCTTCTTCCTCAAGTTCTGACATATCCTCCGACCTAATGGAGACATAAGATTCTTGATCAGAGTCTCCACCTTCTTTCTGTAAAGAGGTATATGCATGGTAAAATAAAGGGAGTCAGAATTTGTTTTGCTGCTGCCCTGGTCACCCTACAATTATGGGGTGCACATTTTTCTGCAGGGGAGGCATTTCTTGTGGTCTGCTTACTCACTCACTTTCTCCCCCTTCTTGTGTCTCACCCTTTATGATCTGTGGGTGATCCTTATCTGGCCTTTCTGGGGTGGGGGAGGAGACAGTTTGGCCCGCTCTTGTTCCTTCCTCACTGTTTTCAGATGCATCCTGCCTCTTTCCTTCTTTTTGGTCTGAGGATGTATCTTGTTCAGTAGGGTCTTGCAGGGGAGGGGAGGGGGGCTGTTTGGGGATGGAGGACCTCTCCTTTTATTTTGTGCATGCTATAATAAATCATCCTGATCTCAGCCCTTGTTCCTGTTGTGTCTAGACCAAGGGCACTGATGGAACGCATGTCCCTTTTCATCTCAAAGATTACACTGAAAAATATTATCACATGAATCACTAGAGTGCCCATATCCCCCACATAAACAACATTTCAGCATATCATAGGTACTGCTTAAATGAATTTTTGCCCCACACTTATAACAGGCCCTCGGCTGCCTTCCATGAAAACACACACCTCTATCATTGCCCAGATAAAAATTATTTGGAAGATGGATAGCCTCTGAATTTACCTGAAAGAGTTTGGCGTTCAACCTCCAACCTCTGTCCAAATCCCTTCAATGTCAATAACAGCTTCTGGGGGCCCTAAAATATCGCACTTGTTTAGTAACCAGTGGTATATATCACTTATGTTTGCCCCTCATTCCTAAACATGAAAGTTACCAGTTTTATCATGGGTTTAGTCAGGGGAATTGCATAGAAGGGGATCCAGAGAGGTGTTTGTTTTAAGCTGTTATACTTCTACCAAAACTTCTCTAATCCTGCATTAGTTTTAAAACTGATATCAAAGATGTCCTCACCAGACACATATGTAAGAGCTTAGATATCCCCAGGAGAGAACTGTAAGGATGATTTTAATAACTGTCTTGCCAAGTAATACCTATCTGGGTGTTCTGGGAGGCCTCCCCATACCTATGTCTTACAGCATTTTTTCTTGGTGCCTGCACCAGCTTATTTTTAAATAAATCAGACATTGTACTCTCTCTGGAATTTCCAGTCAGCCCCAGTACAATTAGACACAGTGTCATTTGAAAAGCATCCACTTTGGTTTGCTTCTGGTATGTGAGATACATCCATAGATGATCTTCTGGTTGAAGTACTGGGCCTCTCTGCAGTTTGAAAATGATTGTAGCTGTTCCATGAGAATGTTTTTTTAGGGGCCCCTGTATTCACATTTTGAGGTGCTTGTATTGTGCCCCTTTGCATGCTAGTGGAGCTTCAGTTCTGGAAAGTCTCAATTCCATTTACTGCTGCAAGCATTATAGTCTTTGCAACTATCATTTTGTCCCACATCAGGTTCAGAATCCATTGTCCTATGTTCCTCTGTTTCCATTCAGCATTTCACAGTGCTTCCTCTGCTGACCAATCCTCCCTCTGTGGCTTGCTTTCCTTGAGGAGTCCAATCTGTTCATGAATCTGCTGTGTCACCATCACAGCATCAGTGTTCCTCATGGTGCAAGTGTGATCTCAAAGAAACTGCACATTTCTAGCACCATCTCTGTTGCCCTCTCTAACCCCTCAAAGGTCAAACATTTTAGGTTTGCCTCTGGAATTAAGATAGATCTTTCCACTCTCTCTCTGAGGTCAGAGTAGTCATAACAGTTCCTTGCTCCTCCACCTACACTGTAGTGCAACAGTTTGGTAGCTCCATAGCTTCATTATTTAGTGCACTCTCCTGCTGCATGTCACCAACCTGCTTAATATTGCTATCATTTTTTTCGTCCTCTTGCCAATAAAACAACTGGGTGAGAGGACATCACCACAGCTTCTGTAGCTTCCACCTCCATCTCCTCAGCACCTGGATCCTCCATCTTGGGTCAACAGAGATCAGAGATCCCAAACCATCTTTGTTCTCCTTAATCTCTTAACAGCATTTGACACTGTGGACCAAGGGGTACTTCTCAAGTACCTGTGGTTCTTCTGTGGACTGGGGGGCAGTCCTCAGTTGGTTTCAATCATTCCTCAAGGGTAGATCTCACAGGGTGATGTTGGGATTTATTCCTCGACCCCCTGTGAACTACTCTGTGGGGTGACGCAGGGCTTGGTGTTGTCCTTCATGTTGTTCGCAGTATACATGCCACCATTGGAATACATTATAAGATGGCATGGTCTGAGTTTTCACTGCTATGCAGATGATTCTCAGCTGTACATGTCTTTTGTGCCAGACCAGGAGGAAATTACACTATCAGTGTTTAACAGCTGCCTGGTGGAGATTCAGGACTGGATGAGTACAAGTTGTCTGGGACTAAACCAGGAAAAAACAGAAATGTTGGTTGTGGACCAGATCATAGGTTGGCCAGGATGTTGGTGGGACAACCCTCTGGTCTAGAGCTGGGAGAGATGCTACTAATTGTCTCAGACCAGGTGCATAACCTTGATGTGATTATTGATAAGGGCTTGACCCTGAAGGCTCAGGTGTTGGCCATAGTCAAATCTTCCTTTTACCATCTTAGTAATTTAGCCAGGGTTCAGACTAAAGATCTCCCTACCTTGATTACTGTAACACCCTCTACCTAGGACTACCAGGGGTTGATTTCTGTCACTTGTAGCTAGTGTGGAACACGACGGCCAAGTTGTTGACAGAGCTCCTAGATCCAGGCACAGAACACCTGTGCTGCATGAACTGCACTGGCTGCCAGAACAGTAGTGGATAACCTTCAGGGTTGTATTGTTGACTTATAAAGCCCTACACAATCAGGGACTGCAGTACAGCAAAAACCTACTGATCCTGTACTGTCCCTCCTGTCCACTCTGATCCTCCAGTGGGGGATTGCTAGAGATTTTCAGGGTTCACTTGAAGACATCTGGAGGAACAGCATTTGCTTTTATGGCTCTGACCCTGTGGAATTCTGTACCTCGTCAGATGCTAGACAGCCTGACTGTAGAAGGTTTTAGAACATCTTTAAAAACCCACCTTTTTAATCAGTCTTCTCTGATTTATGGGAGGAAAGGCCTTTTATTAACAGCAGAATGAGGAGGTAAATCGGGACATCCAAATTATAAACTTGTCTAGCTACACACTAACTGTTTCTGAGGAATCTCTTTTAAAGAAAGGATTAACTTTTTCACCTACGAACTTTTTAAATCCAGTACAGACAATAATAGATTTACATTTGATGTGTCGTAAACTTAATTTGAAAGCTTTTTTTAATAAAAAGAATGAATATGAGCGTGAAAATAATGTAATGGGTATAGGTATTCATGTTGATAATGTATTGAAACCTAATTCTATATTTAACCCTCCATTATGTCGAGCTGTCAGTGTATTCCGTGATTTGTGTGAAAGGGATTTAGAAAAGTTGTTTGATAATTTGCCACGTCCACATTATAATAATTTAAGCAGCTATGAAAGACAGGCTTTGAGAAGTTTACAGTCTAACCCTGAATTTGTGATAAAATCTGCTGACAAGGGTGGCTGCGTTGTTTTATGGGACGTGGCAAAGTATAAAACAGAAGTGATGCGATAGTTAAATGATGATTTATATTATGAAAAATTAAATATGGACCCCACTTGGGACTTTAAGTCATGCATTGACTATACTATAGATTTAGCATTTGAGAATGGAGTTATTTCAGGACAAACAAAAAAATTTTTAAAAACAGAGTACCCAGTAAAACCAACATTTTATATGTTACCAAAAGTACATAAGAATTTGGAAAATCCACCTGGACGCCCAATAGTAAGTGGGTTGGGTAGTTTAATAGAACCTTTGTCTCGTTTTGTAGATTCCACCTTGTGTAACTATGTCAAGAAATTGAAATCATATATTCGTGACACAAAGGATGTTCTGAGAATTTTGGATGGTTTAACAGTAGGAGAAAATTGTTTGTTAGTGACATTAGATATTGAGTCTCTCTATACCAACATTCCCCATGAAGGAGCGTTGGATGCAGCTGCTGAATTTTTGAATAGTAATGGGGAAAGAAATGATGAAGAGACTGCTGTAATTTTAAAGTTATTGGAGCATGTTTTGGGGAAAAATATATTCCTTTTTGATGGTGACATTTATAGACAGAAGGTAGGGATTGCTATGGGGGCTACATGCGCACCTACAGTGGCTAGTTTGTATGTTGGACAATGGGAAAATGAAACAGTATTTAATATGGACAGGAACCCATTTTTCTATAATATTTTATTGTGGAAAAGATTTATTGACGATGTGTTATTAATTTGGAAGGGAGATAATGTCATGCTGCAAGAATTTGTTAAATGGTTACATGGGACAAATAAAAATCTTAGATTTACATTTAATGCTAACCGTGAGTCTGTGAATTATTTAGACTTACAGGACAACCGGGGGGGGGGTGAGATCAGCACTAATTTATTTAGAAAAGATACTGATGGCAATACATTGTTATTAGCCCAGAGCTGTCATCCCCCACATATAATAGCCAATATCCCTAAGGGTCAATTTTGCAGAATTAAACGAACTGCAGTAAAGTAGAAGAATTTAAAAAAGGGGCTATGGCATTAAAAATCGTTTAGAAAATAGGGTTACTCTGAAAAGTAATAGAGGAAGGTTATCAGTTTGCTGCCAATATGGACAGAGGTGATTTAATGGCTGATAAAAATGAGATCAATAATAAAGAGAATGGTTTTTATTTTGTTACTACTTACAGTGCCCAAAGTTATGAAGTTAGTAGAATTATTAAGAAACATTGGCATGTATTATCATGTGAGATAGGCCTGCAGGATGTAATGAAAAAACCACCTATTATGACCTATAGACATGCCCCAACTTTAAAGGATTTGTTGGTTCACAGCCATTTTACTACTCCAGTGAGACACACCAACAATTGGCTAGGAGAACCTGTTGGCTGTAACCAATGTAAAAATTGTAATGCTTGTCAACACATAAAGAAAAGTAAAGAATTTAGTGTTGTTAACAGATGTGATAAGAAGTTTGAAATTAGACATCTTATCACTTGCAATACGCAAGGTGTGATATACTTAGCTATATGTAACTGTGGGCCTTTCTATATAGGTAAAACAGAGAGAGCTTTTAAGATAAGGGTGTTAGAACACATAAGAGCAATAAATAAAAATGATTTAACATATGCAACTTCGGTACATATTAATGAAAATAGAAATGATGAGGAGAACCATGAGTTTAAGTTTTTGGGCATAGAGAAAATATATAATGGACCTAGAGGTGGTAATTTTTTCGTAATAAAATTTTAAAAAAGGAAAATGAATGGATTTTAAGGTTAAAAGCATATCAGAAACCAGGTTTAAATGCTCATTTGGAATTAAAACCTTATTTGGAATATAGATAAATATTTTGTAGTGCAATAATAATGTGATATTTATAATGAAAGTTTTTATATGTGTTTTGTAGCACTGCATGTTTAAAAAGGGTTAATTTTTCTATTTTTCTATTTTATTGGTTCACCAATGGAATTGTTTTAGTAATTGTGATGTCATTTGGCTTTTGTATCTAAGTTCTGTGTGTTTTCTAGGATGCAGCTTTTGAGAAAGGATTTTGTCCGAAACGCGTCAAGAGCATCTTGGTGTTCAATAAATGGATTTTAAAAGTTGCTCCCGTGTCTGAATTTTAGTGGGTGAGCATGTGCTTTAGCTTGTTTTAAACAAGTTTGTTCATTTGGCTAGATGCACCGCTAAATCCTTGTGCACGGTTTGTTTGTTGGAAGAACTGTTGTAACACTGTTTGTAACACCTGTCTTACAACTGTATGTTAATATTGATCCTGTAACTTGAATGTATAATGTCTCATTCCAGTTGTACCCATCCCCCCCAGGTCACACCAGGAGATTAGCGACTTGTTGCTCAGTGTGCTTCCTGGTGAAACATTTCAATAAACAAATAAATAAATATTTTTTGGTTACCTAGTGTGAGAATTCTCCCGCTACATGCATGTGCTGTTAATTGAACAGTTCCTGCCAGACTGCCCTATTCACTACATTATTACTCGATTAATGTCTGTCAATGCTTTCACATGTAAATCAAAGACTAAAATATTTGCCATGGTTAACTGTAAAAATAAAAAAAATGATTAGAACAAGAAACCAACTTTGAAAAAAGGCAAACAAAACATTAAATAGTGAAATTTGGGAACAATATAAAAGGATAAGGAATAAAGTAGTACAGGAAATTAGGAAATCAAAAGCTTGTTATTATAAACAGCGGATTAAAGAATCAACAAATACTGGTGCCTATTGGTCCATAATAAAAAATCTTATGAATCCAACTTGTAAACAGAGTGAGATAAAATTGAATCAGGAAGGAAAAGTGTTTTTAAAGCTGCTGACATTTTGAATGATTATTTTATAAACCTCCCCGACCTGAAATTGAACCCTATAACTAAAATTAATACGTGAATGAAGTAAAGGATGGGAGTTCCCAAGATGAAACAATACCTAAATTCAGATTTAGGAGCGTGACCAACAAAGAAATATAAATAAACTAAAAATAAATAAAGCAAGTGGTCCAGATAAAATAGATAAATTATTGAAAGAAGCTGCCACAGAACTGTCATTTATACTATGGGATATTTTTAACTGGAGCCTAAGGGAGGGACAGTTTCCCTCCAGTTGGAAATTAGCCAAAGTGATAGCAATAGATAAACTCACTGATGAAAATAGGGGTGGAGGAATAAACCTGCAATTGGTTCATATCATATCTTGATAAAGGGTCACAATTTGTTGTTTTAAATGGACAGCAGTCAAGAATAGACTATGTGACAAGAGGGGTTCCCCAGGGATCCATCCTGGGCCCCCTCTTGTTCATAGCCTATCTAAATGATTTACCAAAGAATATTGGATATTCAAAAATTCGCCTTTATGCAGACGATACGGTTTTAGTAGCAGTCGGAAAAACTATAAGTGAAGTAGAACTAAAGTTACGGAGTGACTTTTGCACAATGCAAGGTCAGTTTTCATTTCTGGGTCTGTTAGTAAATAATAAAAAGACACAGGTTATGTCATTTGCATTGGACATAAAGGGTATTTCAAAATTAAAAATAATGACACAAGAGGGTAAGTTTTTAGAACAAACTGAAACATATAAGTATTTAGGGATACAAATAGATCAATGTCTTACTTTTCAACAGCATATAACAAATTTAATAAAGAAAACAAACGCTAAGATTGGAGCTATGAGACAAATATCAAACTGTATGACGAGAAACAAGACTGATCATGATAAATCAATTAATAACTCCAGTCATTGATTATGGAAGCCACATTTATAGACATACAGCAAAAAAACATTTAAATAACTTGGATACACTTTATAATAAGCTTGCAAGATTCGTGTTAAGGTGTGACCCTAAAACCCATCATTGTATTATGTATACAGACTTAGGATGGATTCCATTAAACTCACGAGCCAGAGGAATCTGGCTAAATCAGGTTCGTAATATATTTAAAAATCAATCTTTAGATAATTTAAAAAATAAATTACAAAAACCTAAGCATGGCTAAAATTTAAGAAAAACTGGTGCTAGGGACCTAATTATGCCTAAATTAAAAAATCGATTTAGTGAAATGACTCTCCAGTATCAGGTAGCCTCTAGCTGGAATTGTCTCCCCCCTTTCTATGTGAACTAACTATCACTGACCATGTTTTTAAAAATGGTTTGGACCATAAACTTAGTTTTCACTGTTGTTGCAATAGGTGAAAATATTGTAAAGGTTAAAATGACTATTTGCCTGTTTCTGACGAACTTGTAAAAATTGTAATGTATTGTTTTGCATGTTTTGTATTTTTGTATTGTTATAAATGTAAAGTTGTAACTATTTTTGTATTATGTAAACAGGTAAGCCTTGTGAACAGGGATTTTCGGAACCCTAATGGCTTTATCACTGTATAAATAAAATTTTACCATACCATACCATACATGTAGATTACCATTTTCAACTATTTGTTTTTTGATTTAATAATGTTCCATGCCAACTGTGATCCACCGTTTTATCCTCAGCTATTCCTCATCTGCAGTCTGTGGTGGGAATAGAGCCTATGTTTGATTATTTTTTTAAAGTTATAAGCGACGAGCCTCCAAACATTAATACTTTACACAGCACCATGTAGAAATTTAATCAATGTGTGTGCTAATAAACATTGCAGAACTATGGTGGTTAGCAATCTGTAATGCACATTTCGATGAGTGACTGCAGCTTGCTGTTGATGTTTGCCAACTGAAACTTTAGTTAGAAGGTAGAGCAAGGGCTGTCAGAAGCCTCACAGCATGCATACTGCCATAATAATGGTGGTAAAAAGGTTTAACATGTATTTCATAATTAGTGATTTTAAAAAAATGTTTTCCCTCTCCAGTGTGTTTGTTCTTTGGTCTCCAGTAGATTTTTTGCTCTATAGAACAGAGATGCTATTATTTAATTCATCAGACAAGCACCTTGTATACTGTGCATGTGTACATGTAATTACTTCTTACCTATATTACATTGCAAATAAATGAAGCAGTTTTACAAATGTCCTCAATATTTCAGTTATAGTGTTAAAATGGTTTGCTGTTATTTTGTTTTTATAAAGTTTGCGTAGTTGCATGCACTGAATCAGGACACAGCTTTCTACAGATGACTGCACCTTGCTTAGATATTGTCCCTCTGTGTGCTGGCATTTAAATTACATATGGCTAGAAATGTGTAGTCACTGAGTCATCTTTAAATATTGCTACAAACTTATATGTTGTGCCTTGTTTTTTCATAGATTTTACTCAATTCATTATCGAGCCTGAAATTCTTTATTAAGAAATGTTGTGCAATTGTATCACACATTTGAGTCACAGCACATCATTTGAATTATTGACCAATTATTACCACTTTTGAATGCCAATAGAAAAACACACCACACACCATACGTCTACATAAACAATTATTTTGCTATTGTGTTGACATCAACACACATTCAGCGTTATTTTTTTTTGTTTCAAAGGCAACACAGCTGTTCTTTGTAGAAGTGTGTGTAACATATAAAGCAATGATTCTCACTGAATGTATGATATTGTCATTTGTAATTTCTTCTAAAAGGAATTTTATTTGCACATAATGCTAGGCACACTTATGTAACTAGCCCTGCATTTAGGAACATCTATAAAACAAACGTAATGTAATACATTATAACACATGACTAGTCTTCACTTAGAGCGCCTTTGCATAACCATTTCCTTTCATCATTTACAGTTTTTATGTTATGGACGTATTATCAGTTGACAAGGTGCATCCTCTGATTTAATTAAAATGTTGCTCATGTTTAAACTAGTTGATAGACTTTTCCTAGATGCAACAAGAGAAGGCCACACAGCAGTGCACTTGTACTTGTTAATCTGTCATTACATATTGTATAATATATGTCTAATGTGTATTCTTCCATACTTTTGATTTTCCAAATACCATAGCGATGAACTTTTCAAAGTTCCTGATGTTCTTTTGTGGCAGTGGAGTATGTGCGTGTAACCACTAGGTGGCACTATCCCAAGGGCTACTTCCTCTGCCTGCTTGGCTAGTAGCAGGTTGCAGGGCCTAGGTTCAGTGACAGGTGCCTCCACCCAACGGTCAGGGTTGGTATCAGTCTGACTAACCAGGCCACAGCCCTCTGGGACACTGTCTCCTGCTAATGGCCCACACAGTACTCAATGCTTACCTTCCCAATACCCATGATAGGCTTTACACATAGACGTACATTTAGCACTTATCCCCAGGACTGGTTCCTTCAGTTTGGCTCTGGGGACCCCCTGTAAATTAAGATTATGCAAGATAAAACAACTATGCAATACCTAAGACTTAAACAAACACCATAGTAAATATATGTTGCAGCAAAAGAAGTAGATCTGATTTATTCAGGGGGCTGTAACAAGGATGGGGGCAATCAGGGTAATTGGTTTAAACACACTATAAATATTACAGTTGTGCATGCAGTCAGTGTCCGTATCAGTCACACTCTCTGGGTACCCAGGATGGAAAAGGGGGGCCAGCCAGGACCGTTGCCTGGGGTAGGCCGGTGTTGCAGCTGGTAGAAGCCCTGTGAGGAAAAAGAATTAACATGCACACCCACTGATTGTAATCCGGAGCTGGAGGGCTCAGTTCATGGAAACGACACAACAAATTATTCAGATGACACACTTGTGATTTAAAAGATATGTTACAGGGAGCTACCCAGTATACTGCTCACGATACCCAAGGCTGAGAACAGGATGGATGATGGTTGTTCTGGACTGACAGAAGGGGCAGGGTAGGGAGACAAGGCCCTCGTGGCAGGGCCCAGCTACATTTGATAGCAGGCGGATTCAGTCGAAGGCAAGTTGAGTACAGCTTCCAGCCTTCAACGCACAACTCAGCTTGAGGGGGAAACCAGGTTGTGACCCCCCTCCAGTTCACAGCACATTTATATGTAACTGAGAGCTACTGTACCAGACAATTGACTCCTCAATCCCTATCGCAAAGTCACTGCTATAGCCAAGAGCTCTAATGTAGCTAAGGTCCTGACAGGCCGATCCTGCTTGGCAAAATCTTCGGTCATCTTCAGGTTGAGCCTGGTATCCATCCAGTAGCTTACTTCACATCACACCAAGCGGATCACTGTATGACTATTTCTCTCTCTCTCTCTCTCTCTCTCTCTCGGCAAAATGGCTACAGGCCGAGTTTCAGGCCCTCCATGGTTCTCTCGCGTGAACTACTGCACAACACGGCTGCTCGATTATGTAAGCTGTTTCCTCTTCAACTTCCCACTCGAATCTGGCTTGCCAGAAGACAAGGCTGGGGATTTCCTTTAGATCAAAAAGGTTCGGTTGGGCAGTTTAGCTGTCAATCACAGTAAGAGCTCCCTCTTCTGTTACAAAAAGGCACCAACAGTCTAAAACTACAAATCCCTACTGGTAATCCATACAGTCCCATTTCAGCAGGTTCAATTTTAGAGTCCCCCAGTACTGATTGGTCCAATTCGGCAGTTGGGGACCAAAATGGTGGAGCTAAACTGAACGGTCCTTGCTGCAAAGAAGGCAGGTTAGAACAAACACTGTATCTTTATCACTCTAAATCTTTATCAGCAATTAATTACATCTCTTAACAGGGCTCCCCGTGCGCCACTAGCAATGGCAGAAACGGAGCGAGGATTCAGTGGCCTGGGCAGGATTTGGGCATGTAAACACACAGTCCCCCCATAGAGATTAATTATGACTGCAAGCAGGCAGCACTTAAAGAGACAGTACATGGAGGCTTTAAAGGCGCTCACTGGTAACAACATCTAAATGGCTTTAGTGACAAACACCAACCAGGAAGTGAGCAATTAGACAAGCTCTTGGAAGACTTTTCGGGGACTCCCATTTGTAGGAGGGTTACATGCGTTTTGGCTGTTGGGGGTTGGGGGATCTAGTTCAATTGTTCTGATCATAGAAAAAAAATTCTGCACCACAGGAGATGCTCCCTGCTCTCTCAAGGACTGAAAACAAACGGTGCCAAAGCCCCCTGGGCATTCCTCCACCCATGGCCATAGCCACAAGATCTGCTCCCTTCCTCTCAAAGGAAGAAAACAGGTACGCCAGCTCAACAGACAAAGCACTCCCCTCCAGCAGTAAATTTTAAATTTGACACCATTTCCCGGATCTTTGTGTGAACCTGGCCTTTGAGTCCAACCTTAAACCTAGGAGCTGTGGGGTCACCTGCAATCCCTAGCTTAGCCACTAAACATATAAGAATTAGTTGTTATTCCCCCTCTCTAAGCAGCTTTGTAAATCCAGCTAGCTGCTCACTGAGGGACCTTTGTGCCAGAGCCTGCTCTCAATTGTTTTTTCACCTGCCTACACCATCTTCAATATGTACCATTTGTTAAGTGACTGTAATGCTGCATGATATGTAGACCATAAGGCCAAACTTGAGGCACAACTCCTATATGGGGTTGAAGTTTGGGAATTTCAAAGTCTAGATAAATTGATGATCCCATTACATAAAGCTTTAAGAAATATCTTACAACATATATAAAGTTGGAATTGGGACAGTCTAATATCAATGCAGTCATTGAGATAAGAAAAATAAATGACTGGATCACAGGAACAAGCAAAGATGAAGGGACACTAGTGAGACAGTGCCTGAAGGAAAAAGAGCAGTGGTAAGGTTTAGGATATAGGGCAGGCTACTGGCATTATGCATTGTATGTAGGACTGGAAAAACATCAACCTACTCATTTAAAAAGAGCAGTGGAGTAAGGAATAGTACTAAGTACGAAGAATAAGAAATAAGTTTCCAAAAAGATAATGAGATTTTGGAACAACTCGGATCTGGAAATTATTGCAGGGTCACGCTACTCAAAATGGTTTGCAGCAACATTTCCTATCGTGGGTATTATAAGTTAACACAAAATTTTACTATCTACAAATTAGAGCAATTCCGAAGTAATGTGCTAGAACACCATTATAAAAAACACAGATATTACTTCAGCAAACTGCGACTGTGGTTTTGGGGAAGTGGAAGATCTATGCTCGTGACTTTGTGAATTTGTACAGTAATAGACATATTCACAAACTCACAGCACTATGCGTCTCTAGCTCCACCACTGCCACTTCCAATACCAGCGCGGCAACATTCGGCATTGACAAATGCTTGTTTACAGATGGTGCCTAAGCCCCCTGGGCATTCCTCCACCCGTGGCTGTAGCCACAGGAGCTGCTCCCTGCAAGGGCCAAAAACAGGTATGCCTGCTCAACAAACGAAGTGCACACCTTAGCTGTAAATTTTAAATTTAATGCCATTTCTTGGACCTTTGTGTAAGCCTGACCATTGACTCCATCCCTAAACCTAGAAGCTGTGGGGTCACCTGCAATCCCTAGCTTAGCACTAAACATTTAAGAATTAGTTTTTATTCCCCCTTCTAAAGCAGCTTTATAAGGTGGATACCTTTCTCAGCCCAAGCCTCAGAGGGACCTTTCCTAAACCTGGACATCCATTACTGCTATTAGCACCTTCTCAGTGGTGTGCCTCACTGACTACTCTGTCCTTTTTGTCGTACTCTTTTGCTCTGAGCCTGCCAACCATGACACCCCATGGCAACAGAACATAGTAAGCTTTACTGTAGTATGGCTCTCCTTGCAAAGTCACATACTTCTCTCCCCTCCCTAAATAATTTACTGTGTGGACCTTACCCAGCTGGATCATTTCTGGCCTGGGGTATCTCCAGAGGACAACCCATGCAGCCACCTACCACTTCAGCCAGTCTGCCTTCTCATATATGCAATATTATGTATGCCAGTGCCCTTGTACCTCTCTAGGCACACCAACTCCAGGAGGTACTCAGAACCATATCACACCCTTTTGACCCTCCTGGGCTCACCCACACCTCCATGTATTCCTGTCCATATAGCAGTGTTCAGCCTAGTATCCCATTGCTTCCTCACCTTACCATGGCTATCCTCCTCCAGGACCTCCTTCCCCAAAATGTGGTAACCACTACCTTTCTACCCTACTGGGCTCACCCACACCTCTATGTAATCCTGTCCATATTGCAGTGTTCAGTCCAGTATTCCCTTGCTTCCTCTCCCTACTATGGCTATCCTCCTCCAGTACCCCTTCCCCAAACGTGGTCACCACTCCCTTTCTACGCTCCTGGGTTCACCCACACCTCTATGTATTCCAGTCCATATTGCAGTGTTCAGCCTAGTAACCCCTACCTTCCACTCCCTACCATGGCATTCCTCCTCCTGGACCCCCTTCCCCAAATGTGGTCACCACTCCCTTTCTACCCTCCTGGGCTCTCCCACACCTCCATGTATTCCTGTCCATATTGCAGTATTCAGCCTAGTATCCCATCGCTTCCTCTCCCTACCATAGCTATCTTCCTCCAGGACTCCCTTCCCCAAATGTGGTCACTACTCCCTTTCTACCCTCCTGGGCTCAACCACACCTCTATGTATTCCTGTCCATATTGCAGTGTTCAGCCTAGTATCCCATTGCTTCCTCTCCCTACCATGGCTATCCTCCTCCAGTACCACCTTCACCAAATGTGGTCACCCCTCCCTTTCTACCCTCCTGGGCTCAAACACACCTCTACGTATTCCTGTCCATATTGCAGTGTTCAGCCTAGTATCCCATAGCTTCCTCTCCCTACCATGGCTATCCTCCTCCTCCAGGACCCCCTTCACCAAACATGGTCACCACTCACTTTCTTCCCTCCTGGGCTCACCCACACCTATATGTATTCTTGTCCATATTACAGTATTCAGCCTAGTATCCCCTCGTTTCCACACCCGACAATGGCTATCCTCCTCCTGGAACCCCTTCCCCAAACGTGGTCACCACTCCTGTTCTACCCTTGTGGGCTCACCCACACCTCTATGTATTCCTGTCCATATTGCAGTGTTCGGCCTAGTATCCCCTCGCTTCCTCTCCCTACCATGGCTATCCTCCTTCAGGACCCTCTTCCCCAAATGTGGTCACCACTCCATTTCTACCCTCCTGGCTCACCCACACCTCTATGTATTCCTGTCCATATTGCAGTGTTCAGCCTAGTATCCCATCGCTTGCTCTCGCTACCATGGCAATCCTCCGACAGGACCCCCTTCCCCAAATGTGGTCACCACTCCCTTTCTACCCTCCTTGGCTCACCCACACCTCAATGTATTCCTGTCCATATTGCAGTGTTCAGCCAAGTATCCCCTCGCTTCCTCTCCCTACCATGGCTATCCTCCTCCAGGACCCCCTTCCCCAAACGTGATCACCACTACCTTTCTACCCTCCTGGGCTCACCCACACCTCTATGTGTTCCTGTCCATATTGCAGTATTCAGCCTAGTATCCCATCACTTCCTCTCCCTACCATGGCTATCCTCCTACAGGACCCCCTTCCCCAAACGTGGTCACCACTCCATTTCTACCCTCCTGGGCTCACTCACACCTATATGTATTCCAGTCCATATTGCAGTATTCAGCCTAGTATCCCATCACTTCCTCTCCCTACCATGGCTATCCTCCTACAGGACCCCCTTCCCCAAACGTGGTCACCACTCCCTTTCTAACCTCCTGGGCTCACCCACACCTCTATGCATTCCTGTCCATATTGCAGTGTTTAGCCTAATATCACCTCAGTTCCTCTACAAACCATGGCTATCCTCCTCCAGGACCCCTTCCCCAAACGTGGTCACCATGCCCTTTCTACCCTCCTGGGCTCACCCACACCTCTATGTATTCCTGTCCATATTGCAGTGTTCGGCCTAGTATCCCATCGCTTCCTCTCCCTACCATAGCTATCCTTCTACAGGACCCCCTTACCCAAACGTGGTCACCACTCCCTTTTGACCCTCCTGGGCTCACCCACACCTCTATGTATTCCTGTCCATATTGCAGTGTTCGGCTTAGTATCCCATCACTTCCTCTCGCTACCATGGCTGTCCTCCTCCTGGACCCCCTTCCCCAAACGCGTTCACCACTCCCTTTCTACCCTCCTGGGCTCACCCACACCTCTATGTATTCCTGTCCATACTGCAGTGTTCAGCCTAGCATCCCCTCGCTTCCTCTCCCTACCATGGGTATCCTTCTCCAGGACCCCATTCCCGGAACATGGTGACCACTCCCTTTCCACCCTAATGGGCTCTCCCACACCTCTATGTATTCCTGTCCATATTGCAGTGTTCGGCTTAGTATCCCATCACTTCCTCTCCCTACCATGGCTGTCCTCCTCCTGGACCCCCTTCCCCAAACGCATTCACCACTCCCTTTCTACCCTCCTGGGCTCACCCACACCTCTATGTATTCCTGTCCATACCGCAGTGTTCAGCCTAGTATCCCATCTCTTCCTCCCCCTACCATGGCTATCCTCCTACAGGACCCCCTTCCCCAAATGTGGTCACCACTCCCTTTCTGCCCTCCTGGGCTCACCCACACATCTATGTATTCCTGTCCATATTGCAGTGTTCAGCCTAGTATCCCATCCCTTCCTCTCTCTACCATGGCTATCCTCCTACAGGACCACCTTCCCCAAACAGATTGCTGTAGCTTCGTCTCCCTACCATGGCTATCCTCCTCCAGGAACTTCTTCCCCAAACGTGTTCACCACTCCCTTTCTACCCTCCTGGGCTAACCCACACCTCTATGTATTCCTGTCCATATTGAAGTGTTCAGCCTAGTATACCATTGCTTCCTCTCCCTACCATGGCTACCCTCCTACCGGACCACCTTCCCCAAACGTGGTCACCACTCCCTTTCTACCCTCCTGGGCTCACCCACACCTCTATGTATTCCTGTCCATATTGCAGTGTTCAGCCTAGTATCCCATCGCTTCCTCTCCCTACCATGGCTATCCTTCTCCAGGACCCCCTTCCCCAAACGTGGTCACCACTCCCTTTCTACCCTCCTAGGCTCACCCAGACCTCTATGTATTCCTGTCCATATTGCAGTGTTCAGCCTAGTATCCCATCGTTTCCTCTCCCTACCATGGCTATCCTCCTCCAGGACCCCCTTCCCCAAATGTGGTCACCACTCCCTTTCTACCCTCCTCGGCTCACCCACACCTCTATGTATTCCTGTCCATATTGCAGTGTTCAGCCTAGTATCCCCTCGCTTCCTCTCCCTATCATGGCTATCCTTCTCCAGGATCACCTTCCCTAAATGTGGTAACCACTCCCTTTCCACCCTCCTGGGCTCACCCACACCTCTATGTATTCCTGTCCACATTGCAGTGTTCAGCCTAGTATCCCATCACTTCCTCTCCCTACCATGGCTATCCTCCTCCAGGAACCCCTTCCCCAAACGTGGTCACCACTCTCTTTCTACCCTCCTGGGCTCTCCCACACCTCTATGTATTCCTGTCCATATTGCAGTGTTCAGCCTAGTATCCCATCGCTTCCTCTCCCTACCATGGCTATCCTCCTTCATGACCCCCTTCCCCAAACGTGGTCACCACTCCCTTTCTACCCTCCTGGGCTCACCCACACCTCTATGTATTCCTGTCCATATTGCAGTGTTCAGCCTAGTATCCCATCGCTTCCTCTCCCTACCATGGCTATCCTCCTCCAGGACCCCCTTCTCCAAACGTGGTCACCCCTCTATTTCTACCCTCCTGGGCTCACCCACACCTCTATGTATTCCTGTCCATATTGCAGTTTTCAGCCTAGTATCCCCTCACTTACTCTCCCTACCATGGCTATCCTCCTCCAGGACCCCTTTCCCCAAACGTGGTCACCGCTCCCTTTCTACCCTCCTGGGCTCACCCACACCTCTATGTATTCCTGTCCATATTGCAGTGTTCAGCCTAGTATCCCATCGCTTCCTCTCCCTACCATGGCTGTCCTCCTCCAGGACCCCCTTCTCCAAACGTGGTCACCCCTCTATTTCTACCCTCCTGGGCTCACCCACACCTCTATGTATTCCTGTCCATAGTGCAGTTTTCAGCCTAGTATCCCCTCGCTTCCTCTCCCTACCATGGCTATCCTCATCCAGGACTCCCTTCCCCAAACGTGGTCACCGCCTTTCTACCCTCCTGGGCTCACCCACACCTCTATGTATTCCTGTCCATATTGCAGTGTTCGGCCTAGTTTCCCATCGCTTCCTCTCCCTACCATGGCTATCCTCCTACAGGACCACCTTCCCTAAACAGATTGCTGTATATGGGGCTTTAAAAGCTTCCACTCTTGCTACTCTATTCAGGAAACAATTAACTAAATCCTGGACTGCCTCTACCTATTCCAGTTGCCTCAGAGCTACTTTAAGTAAAAGGTCTCAGATTTATACATATTAATGCCTGCAACCTGCTAAAGAAAACTGATTTAATTCAAGCCTGGGTACTCAACACCACCCCAGGTGTACTCATAGTTTTGGAGCCCTGGCTGAAAGCTTTCTCACCGAATCAAGCTATCAATATCCCATCCTACAAAGTTTACAGAACAGATAGGATATCTAGGGGCGGAGGGGTTGCAATTTAGGTTCTAGACAAATACAGTGCTCCCTCGTTATAATGAAAACTTCTGGGTCCATCAATGTTGTTCCTTATATTGAGGGTTCATTATAAGGAAGGATTGTACAGTTTCTATCAGAGATTCTGCTGTTTTAATGGTGAGTGGCACTGACAATGCAGAAATGCTACCCAAAAGCAAGTTTCTTCATTCTTTAATTCTTTTTGATGGAGCAGCAGGTTCCAGTGCCACAGTTCCACAGACACAGGGGTATAAAAGAAAAAGCTCTATCCATTCTAAAAGAGAGATTTCCAATGGAAGTAAGTGCCATAAATGCTGTCGGTTGGGTCTGTGCTTCTGTAGTGCAGTGGTGCAGTGTAAAAATAAGCTTCGTTCCACACAAAAAGCAGATTTCTTCATTCCTTTGACTGTGCAGCAATTACAGTGCCACAGTACCCCAGGCTCAGGGGCAGAAAAGAAAAAGTGCTATCTATTCTAAATGAATAGAGCTCTCGAATGGGAATTAAATGTTCAAGACGCTGGCACCAGTGTGTTTTTATGCCATTTTGTACAGCTAGCCCACTGAATAAACTACAGTACTGTATTTTTAAACACTTTGTTCTGCTTGTTTGGGAGCTTTCTTAATTTAGAATGGATAGTGTTTTTTATTCAACAGATGTGTGCCGGAGCTTTTGTCTTGTAACTTTATTTTAATATTTAATAAGGGACACAGCCATGACTATAGGAAAAGGGATTAGAAGGCTCTCCTTGAAATGACAGAAAGGGAAAGACGGGCAGTGGCATCAGGAAGCAGCTGTGATGCACCATTGTTTTCGTCCATAAACATCTACAAAGGATTAAGTTGAAAACAATGTGAGCCATCACAGCTGTTCCTTGTAACCGAGATTCGCTATAACGAGGGATGCTATAACGAGGGAGCACTGTACATGGTTGCTGTCCTGAACTCCACAACCCTGCCCAAGGAATTTGAAAGTCTCACCTTAAAAATGTCTCTATCGGCTAATAAGTCAATCTACATTTCAGGCTTCTACAGACCCCTTTCTCATGGACTGGAGATAATTTCCCACCTCCACAGGATACTAGGAATCATTGACTCTGAATTTATTTTTATGGAGGCCTTCAACTTGGATTGAAATTCTCATTGTTCTGAGCCTCTAAATAATTTCTGTGATGGACGTGGACTTATGCAACTAATCTGTGATGCCACCTGCCCTAATACTAAAAATCCTGGGCACATCACTCTCCTGGACCTAATCTTTACCAACAGGCCCCATAAAATTGCTTACACCAGGGTATTTCATAAGGACATTAGTGACCACAGTGCCTTTACCTGCCTGAGGCACTCACCCAACACAATCAGCCCAAATAATTTTACCTACTGAAGGAATTTCTGCAAATTTAATATCTCTGAATTCCTGTCCAATCTAAATTGGATCAGCTGGCAAGATTTGTACCTGGCTCCAACAGTCGATGAGGCATATACCCACTTCATCAACCTTGTATTGGAGGTTTTTATCAAACATGCCCCAATGATGAAACTAAGGGCTGGGGAAAAAGTCTGTCCTTGGTTCTCCAACTCGTTGAAATTCATCTTACATCACAGAGATCACCTATGGAAAAAAGCCCACAAGACACAATCTGAAGCCAATTGGGCTGCATTCAGAGCAACAAGAAACCAATGCACCATACTCATTCGGGCAGAAGAGGCCAAGTACTACCAGTCTACTTTCGAACTATCCAAAAACAATGCTGCTAAATTCTGGAACATTATTAGGAAAATCAAAGGGCATAGTTCTCCTTCATCCCTCCCAAATAAAATAGTCTCAGGGGACGTTACCTACACAAATTGTGATGCTATTCTGGACCAGTTAAATAATCATTGTGCCACAGCTTTTAACTCTTCTCCTGTCAGCAAGCTATCATCCCAGCCACTTGCTTGCACCCTTTCACCACCTTCCCCCAAAACTAGACCTGGCTCGTCACAGTTTAGTTTCAGCCCTATCTTACTCAATCAAGTCAAGGTCTCTTGCTCAAACTTGATCCTAAAAAAAGTGCAGGAGCTGATCTGCTTGAACCTTACTATACAAAGATAGAATACTACGCCCTGGCCTTGTCTATCACCAGGGACCCTGGTTTTCCATTTTTACCGGTAACAATTATGGAATCCTGCTTGGTTTGTGGATTTTGAATTCTTATATCAGTGCCTCACAGAAATTGCATCTCACTGCACAGAATCCCTAAGATTTCAGCATCTTTTTAAATTTTTTTATTTTCTTTTTCTATTCCTCCTTCTCACAGCATCAGTGTCCACTTTTCAGAGATCCCTAGGCGGAGTATCCCCTAGCTTCAACCCAGGTAATGCTCAGGAGCTCCTGTGAGTCTGCCCCCATCCTGCCTGGGTTGTACCCCCCCCAGGTGGGAAGGGAGAGGACCCCAGATCACCCCTCCACAGTCCTTTAATGTGTGTTGGGCAGCCCAGTGGGTCTCTCATGGAACCTAGTTATGAAGTCTGGGGCAGCTGGGTCCCTTCTACCAGCAGCCAATGTGGGTGATTGTTACTGGTTTTCTGGTCTCTGTTCCTGAGGGCAACGGCACTCAAGGGGATCCAAGGAGGTAGGGCACATAGAGACATGCCACTGCTCCAGATCCTGGCTTGCTTCCACTCTTCCCGATTGCTCTGCAGTCCCATTGCACCACCATCCATGGTCACCCTGGTGGCAGTAAAGCAGCAGGACCTGCAGGCCACCATTCCCAGAGGAGGAGAGTGGCCCCCAGGTGCTCAATCCTACTCCCCTGGCCAGACCTCTAGCAACCCGAATTCACTTTCAACCCCGAGTCCCTGGCATTGCAAGCAGTAGTGCTACCATAGGCTATATACAGTGCTCTGTCAACTATACACTCAGTTTGGTGTAAGAAAACATAAGCAGATGGAGAGGCAAATAATTCAGTTTTAGTAAAATGTAAAGTGTTTAATGTTCATAATTTGCACTGTAGGTACTGTGCACTATTACTGAAATCATATATTTAACATTATATATTGGTGTTATGGCTGGCATTATAGTCTAGTGGTTAGAATAACAAACAGTGATTGAACTAAGACCATCTAGAAGACCTGGGTTTGAATCCTACAACCTCCACTTGCATACTGTGTGACTCTGAGCAAGTCACTTAACCTACTCAGTGCTCCTGAGTAACCTCTGAAAACAGGCAGTTCTGCCTAGTGGACTTACCTGGTTTACAAAAAATATAAAAAAATTACCAATATATGTTTACTACATCATACAGTAGCCAGGGTACCATGTAATTTACATGAGTTTTACTAGGGCTGCAATGATTTTGTATAGGTAAATATAAATGTTCAAATACATTTTATGTGTTTTATAAGCTTGTTTTTAGACTTTATCCAGGTTTTTATTGTATTCTTTGCATGTGAAAATCTAGGTTGTAGATTGCTAAGCACAGGTTCACTGTTGCCAACTAACTTATTCAAGTTTGTAATCAGCAGGGCCATCCAAAATCCTCAGTTGTTTGGATGAAAACTAGTCTGAATGAAAGTATGCTCACAAGGCAGAAACTGTCTTACTACTTACAAAAAAGACTTCACAGTTAGCATCCAATTTAGGTGAATGGAATCATTTGCACCTTCTCTCCCACCTGCAGTTTCGGTCTCTGTGACAACAAAAAGGTTTTTTCTGACAGACTGCTTTAATAAAATGTTAAGTGTTTAATTGTACTTATGCTTGGCCAGTGGATTTGAAAGCACATTCAGTGACACACAGAAGGTAAGACCCCAGGGGAAGTATGATGCTGGTGGGCAGAGTGGTGCTCAATTCACATCTTAGCTCAGACATGAAAACTGAGAGACACCCTTTTCATGGAAACCAAAGGAAAAAAAGGCATCCATGTGTTTGTGAGATGCATGATTTTCCATTAGAAGGTGCTCCACTAATCACTTGTGAATTTTTTCAGGTGAAGACACTTTATTTCAAGGAAGCAAATTCAGGCGGTTTTTTTTGCTCCTCCTACCCCCCTGGCCATCCACTCCTTCAGACCTGCCAAGCCCACCCACCTATGCTGCAAAGTCCTGACCACCATCTACTGACCCTTATGGCCATGCTACCAGGTAACCCAAAGCAATCCTTCATTGGGTGGGCCCCTTCCCCTGTGGGAGGCTAACATGGGAGGACAATCACCCTAAAAAGCTTCCTGTATATATCCCAGGCATGGCAGGGCTCAGAACAGATACATGTGTCTGGGGCTTCATGCTTATGGAGGGACCAGGAGCCATCCTTTAGGTGGCCAGCAGGTGTTTTCTCATTTTCATGGGAGTGTGACAGGCCACATGATGTCAAGGCACAAGCTGACGTCCATCATGCTCCCTCCTGCAGTGAGGGCCAACATGTTGCCATGCCTCCAGCCTCCACCTGGGGCCAGAAAATGCTGAGCTGTGAATACACCCTCCCTCCCAGGAGAAGATGAGTGGTCGCTGGACACTTAAGACTTCACCCCCTCCCCAGCCAGCCCTCCAACACCCAAATCTGTTCTCAAACCCTGCTCAGTGGTGTCAGAGACAGAAATCCCATTCAGGCAGTTAAATGATAGGAAAAAACAAAGGTGGTCCACCTTAGTAGTGGTGGTTCAGATTAATTCACATCTGCATTCTAACAAGCAAAGAGACTAAGTAATTTATAACTCATGCATGTGGGGTGTGGGTGTTGTCAAAAGGAGATCATAGTGCTGTCACTACTGCCATCACCCCTGAGGGATGTGGACTGCATTGTTGCTACCGTCATCACACCTGAGAGACAGGGGCTGCAGTGCTTCTGCCATAACCACTGGTGGATGGGAAATGTTGTACTACTGCCATCCCACCTGAGGGATGGGGCCATAGTGCTGATACTGCCATCACACCTGAGGGATAGGAAATGTAGTACTACTGCTGCCGTCACACCTGAAGGATGGGGGCCATAGTGCTGATACTGCCATCACACTTGAGGAATGTAAAATGTAGTACTGCTGCCATCACACCTAGTGGATAGGGGCCACAGTGCTGCTGCTTCCATTACACCTGAGGGAGGGGGGGCACAGTGCTGTTGCTGCTGCCATCACACCAGAGGGATGGGTCTGTAGTGCTGTTGGTTCTGCCATTGTACCTGAAGGATGGGGGCCATAGTACTGCTTCCATCAGAACTCAGGGATGGGGGCTGTAGTGCTGCTACTGCCATCACATCTTGTACCTAAGATAACTTTAAATTGGTACAAGGATGGAAGGATGTGCAATAGTGGAGGTCAAAACTGCTAAAATGCATGTTAGCAGAGTTAAAAATTGTTAAATGCAGTACACAAAACCAAAAAACAGTAAAACTGGATTTTGACTTAGCAGACACCGGTGACAGTACCGTTTTTTATAATATGCAAAATGGAGTTTGCCCTTTTTCAATCCCGGTAAACTAGTGTCCCTGCAGGCTATCACCCACTTGTTCAATCTGTCACTTCCCAAGGTATTAACCCTCCCATTTGGAAAGCTGCCTATGTCATCCCTTTGTTTAAATCTGGTGATCAATGCAACCTCAATAATTACCAACATATTTCGCTTTTGCCTATTTTGTCTAAGCTTCTTGAAAAACTGGTCAACACTCAATTCAGAGACCACCTAGAAGCATAAAATCTACTGAACCCCCTTCAAGCTGGGTTTTGCCCTAAACATAGTACGTTATCTGTTCTAGCAAAAGTTATAGATGACTGGTTAATCTCCCTTGATGTGAAGCACCATGTTTGCACCCATTTTTTAGATTATAGCAGGCATTCGACACTGTTGATCACCAATTGCATTTGGACACATTAAATAATTTTGGTCTAGATGACACCTCACTAAATTGGTTCCCTTATCTTACCGACAGGTGGCAACAGGTTAAGGCCAATAGTGCCCTCTCCCCTTTAAAACCTGTCCAGAGAGGAGTTCTGCAAGGCTTCATCTTAGGTCTGTTAATATTTGCTGTTTACATTGATAATATTAACAACAATGCCAGCACAGCAAACGAACACCTATTTACAGATGATACTGTGTTATATGTTGACAGACCTAGTCTCCAACTCTCCTGCCTCGAGTTACAATGTGACTTTGACCAACTTCAACACAACTTAGTAAATCTTAAACTACTCCTAAATGCTAAAGAGGCAAAAATGATGCACCTGTCCCCTAATACCAAAGATGTTCCCACCAACTCTTTGAACACAAATGTTCAGATTAGGACCATCTTGGGAGAAGTACTGGCACCAGTTGAGAACTTTAAATATCTTGGTTTCTGGCTGGATTGAAAACTGTCCTTTGTAATGCATACAGAGGAAATGGACAAAAAAAATGTCACCAAAGGTTTGGTCTTTTCAATCTCATAATGCACTTGCTTACTCAGGAATAAAGTTGGTCCAAACAACCTTTCTCCCATTATTTGACTATGCAGATGTTATCTACAGCCATAGTCCAAAGTCATCCTTAATTACCCATGACACACTCTATCACAGGGCCTTAAGATTCATTACAAATGCTCCTATCAACACCCACCATTGCTTCCTATATCTGCAGGTTAGTTGGCCATTCCTTAGTGTCAGGAAGTGCCTCGATGCACCCTCAGCGTTTACAGAGTTCTAGCCCTGAAACTCCCTCCCTCCCTACATCTGCTACATGTTTAAACATGCCTCCAGTGTGTACACTCTCAAGAAGTTCTCATATACAACATTTAATACTCTACAGATCAGAACCTGATTTGGTTCTTCATCCCTAAATTATGCCCAGCCAACCTTATGTCAGAGTTGAGGTAGCATGTGAGTTTTGTTTTCTCAGAAGAAGCCAGAAGGGGAAGGAAACATATTCAATTCAGTGCTTTATAATGACTGGTAATTGCAATGTTTCTTTTAAACTTAGATTGTGGGCTTTTAGTGGCATTGTAATTTCTTTGCTGTCTTTACTTAGAATTGTTTTTGGGCTGTTGAAAATTTAAAATGTAGTGGTGGTGTATTTCTTTGCTGTCTTTAATTGCTGCAAATTTAATCTTGGCTTGTTTGACTTGCCCTGTAGTTTGGGTGAGGGGTGTTAATTGTCTGGCCTCTGACCTCAGCTACATGATATCTGGAGGTGGGGCATAGTCAGAGTTGAGGTAGAAAGTGAGTTTTGTTTTCTCAGAAGAAGCCAGAAGGAGAAGGAAACATATTTAATTCAGTGCTTTTTAGTAACTAGTAATTGCTATTTTTCTTTTAAACTTAGATTGTGGGCTTTTAGTGACACTGTCATTTCTTTGCTGTCTTTACTTAGAATTGCTTTTGGGCTGTTGACAATTTAAAATGTAGTGGTGGTGTACTTCTTTGATGTCTTTAATTGCTGCAAATTTTTGCCCCCCTTCCCCCAACTCTTAATTATATGCCCTGTTAAATCTGATTGACAGGAGATAAACACGGGGATAGTGAGGGGTGTGGAGTAGGAGGGGCATAAGGGGGAAGAAGCCCACCCTCAGCACGACAAGTGTTTTGACTCATTTATTTATTTATTGTTTTTTTAATTTTAAAGAAAAGTATCTGAAGATCAGTGGCAGGATTTTTAGGACAGTAAATTAATAAAAAGGGAACTAGGAGAGATTCTGTAACAGACAAGTAGTGGAATAGCAGTATAATTGCAGTATACTGTGGGGAGTGGTGCAATGCAGTGGCTGTGGGGCACCCATATTCAGGCATACCTTCTGGACACTGAGGTGCTGCCCTATCTGCATGCATCTCTCTGGACTGCAGGATGAGGTAGCCAGACTCAGAGCAGAAGTAAACTGGGTCAGGAGTACCATCACCTCTATCCAGAGACCACCCAGTCCAATGCAACTGCCTCAAAGGATGCTGAGAACGAGGAGCACTTGGATGACAGTGGGCTCAGGGAGGGTTAGAGTGGTCAGACAGAGGCACATCCCAGATCTTATTCCACTCAAGAACTAATATGCCACACTGGCAAATGGGGACAACCAAACAGAGGTACCCAGAGAAGTTGAGGGAAAGGATGTGGAGATTAGCCAAGGAGGTGACCTCAGCGGGGAGAGCAGTGGACCCCAGAGGAGGAGGAAGCAAATCCTGGTGGGGGACTCCATCATAAGAGGGATCCAGCTAGGAACACAGGAGGGGGAGGACAGAGAGGTGAGGTGCATACCAGGTGCCACGGCATGGAGGGATGGAAGGAAGTTCCTGGGGATCACAGGGAAGACAAGAAGGGAGGGTGAGCTGGATGTCATTACCCACCTAGGTACTAATGACCTGGCAAATGCAGAGCCAAAGGAAGTTCAGGAAGAGTTTAGAAAATTGGGGAGGGGTCTCAAGCAAGTAGCTACTTCTGTCACTTTCTCAGAAGTACTACCTGTGAGATGTAAGGGAGAGCATAGGGGTGCATGCACCAGGAACTTTAACTCAAGGTTGAAGAACTGGTGCCATGAGGAAGGGTTTGGATTCATTGGGACTGGGGACCCACCTGGAGGGATGGAGGTTTGTTCAAGCCTGACAGCCTGCATCCATCCTGGAGGGGAATCCAAGCACTCAATGATAAGTTTAAATGCTACATTGACAAGCATTCAATCTAGCAAAGGGGGGTGGCAGGCCAGCAAGGAGGGTACCTACTTGCTCACTCCCAACAGCTAGCAGTGAAGCCAGTGAACCAGAGGAGTGGCTATCTCTACAAAGCAGTGTGCAAAAGATGGAGATTAGCACCCAAGAGGTGGATAGGCAGAAAAGGGGCAAAATTGAAGAGAAGGGCAGACAGCAAGGAGAACCAGGGATAATGAACAACCAAGGAAGGGGCTGGAGTAGAACAGCAAAACAGTCAAGGGAGATCAAATCATGGAAAGCCATGTGTGCCAATGCCAGCAGCCTTAGCAACAAGATGGAAGATCTGGAGGCTGTCATGGTGCAGTCAGACCTGGACACTGTGGCCATCACTGAAACCTGGTGTAATGATAACCATGACTGGGAGATGGCCATACCTGGCTACAACATATTCAGAAGAGACAGTGCAGGTAGGAAGGGAGGAGGAGTGGCACTGTATGTGAAAAATAACATACGGACCACAGAGATCCAGGAGGAACAAAATAGGGGAGAGATACTGTGGGTTAAGCTAGAAAGGAAAATGGGGCCAGCCATCCGCACAGGTGTGGTCTATAGACCACCAGCCCAGGAGGAAGAAACAGATAGGGAACTGATGCTAGCCATCCAAAGGATGTCAGACAAGGGTGAGGTAGTACGGGTTGGAGACTTCAATATTCCAGACGTGGACTGGAGCATCCCAGCAGCAGCATCAATTAGGAGCAGATTTATCCTGGACTCCCTTCAGGGTGCCCTCCTCAAGCAACTGGTCATGGAACCAACTCAGCAGAAGGTAATACTGGACCTTGTGCTCACAAACAGGGACAGTGTGATGGGGTTAACAGTGGGGGAGCACCTGGGGAACAGTGACCACCAGTCATTGTGGTTTTAAATCACAGAAAGAGCAGGACCAAACCACATAAAAACATGCATCCTGGATTTTAGGGGGCCAGACTTTGGGAAAATGGGGAGATAATTGAAAGAGGCATTAAGGGGAATGGGGCAGGAATCAGGGGTTGGGGAACAGTGGGCAGTATTAAAAATGGGGATTACAAGAGTAACAGAATTATGCATTAAGCAGGTTAGCAAAACAAAAAGGAAGAGGAGACCATTATGGTTTTCCAAAGAGGCAGCAAAGAAAGTGAAAGCCAAAAAGATTGCATTCAGGCAATACAAAAAGACACAGGCAGAAGGGGATAGGGAGAAGTACCAGGAGAAGCAAAGGGAGGCATGGAGGTCAGTAAAGGAAGCCAAAGCTCAGACAGAAGAACACATTGCAAAATCAGTGGGTAGAGGGGACAAAACATTTTACAGGTACATAAGTGAAAAAAGAAAGGCAAAGGGGAGGGATAGTGAGACTGAAGGAAGAGGATGGGGCCGCGTGGAGGATGACAACAGTAAAGCTGACATATTGAACAGGTATTTCTGCTCAGTCTTTATTGAGGTAGAGGAGGGTAATGGGTCTGAAGGGAGTACAAGAGGTGAGAATGGTGCAGAAATGGACACAAGTCCCTTTACACAAGAAAGGGTCCTGAAGGAACTGGAAGTAATAAGAGTTGATAAAGCAATGGGGTCAGGTGGGGTGCACCCCAGGGTCCTTAAAGAACTAAGAGAGATGGTGGCTGAACCTCTGGCTATCCTGTTTAGCCCATCACTGGAAACAGGGGAGGTACCCAAAGACTGGAGGACAGCAGATGTAGTCCCCTTATGCAAAAGTGGGAACAAAGAGGAAGTGGGGAACTACAGACCAGTCAGCCTCACCTCGGTAGTGGGGAAGATCATGGATGCACTACTGAAGGAGAGATTGGTGGAACATCTGGTTGTCAGTGGACTACAGGACCCAAAGCAGCATGGTTTCACAAGGCTGAGGTCATGTCAGACCAACCTCATTGAATTTTTTGACTGGGTGACTAGGGAGGTGGATTGGGGAGGGCAGTGGATATGGCCTATCTGGACTTCAGCAAGGCCTTGGACACTGTGCCACATAGAAGACTATTACACAAACTGGGGAATATGGGTGTGGACAGCACAGTAGTGTGGTGGGTAGGTAACTGGTTGGGTGGCAGGACACAAAGGGTGGTGATAAATGGTTGTCACTCCACAGAGGGAAGATTGACCAGTGGGGTACCACAGGGATCAGTGCTGGGACTGGTCCTATTCAACATCTTCAACAGTGACATTGCGCAGGACTTAGAAGGCAGAATTTCACTGTTCGCTGATGACACAAAGCTCTGTAACAGAGTAGACACACCAGAGGGTGTAGACAGAATGAGAAGGGACCTGCAGAAACTTGAAGAATGGTCAGGGGTTTGGCAGTTGAAATTCAATGCAAAGAAGTGCAAGATAATGCATATGGGGCACAAAAACCCTGGCACAATATAACAGTAGGGGGGTGAGGATACAGCATGCACCGAAGCAGGAAAGGGATCTTGGGGTTATCATTTCTGATTACCTCAAGGTAGGGAAACAGTGTGACAAGGCAGCAGGTAAAGCAAATAGGATGCTGAGATACATAGGCAGGGGCATCACCAGCAGGAAAAGGGAGGTCAAAGTTCCACTATACAAGACACTAGTGAGGCCCCACCTGGAGTACAGTGTACAGTTCGGGAGACCTTACCTACGTAAGGACATTGACAGGGTAGAGAAGGTTCAGAGGAGGGCAACAAAGATGGTATATGGATTGCATCACAAGTCCTATGAGGACAGGTTGAAGGAACTGAATATGTACTCCCTGGAGGAGAGGAGGGAGAGTGGGGATATGATAGAGACACACAAGTATCTTACAGGGAGAAACAGGGTGCAGGAATACACTATTTTTAAGTGAAAAAGATGTTCCAGGGCTAGAGGGCATGGGATGAAGTTGGAGGGAGGGTGATTCAGAGGAAACGTGAGGAAGAATTTCTTCACAGAATGGGTGGTGGACAAGTGGAACACCCTGCCAGAGGAAGTGGTGGTGGCTGAAACAATCACAGGATTTAAGAATGCATGGGATAGACATAAAGGAATTCTGGGGGTCAGGGGTAAGGGGCAACAGACTTCTAGGAAAACCTAAACTGAACTTACAAGCTCATATGGGCAGGCTGGGTGGGCCATAGGCCCTTATCTGCTGACACTGTCTATGTATCTATGTATGAAACACTATACAAAAAACCCTTAAACTGAACCTTACTGTTTGCTTGTGTACATTCAAGTCCTTGACTGGGCATATGTCAAAGGATGAATGTAACTGCTATGCTTGAACTTGCTTACTGTAATTATATATATTCTCTCTGACTCCTGGCACTTAATCCTCCCTTACTCCCCCACTTCCCCCTGGCCCAGTTCGCTTCCAACCCCTCTATTCCCCTCATACAGCACTTGTATGTCATCCACCCTCTCTTGTCTCCCCCCTTTGATTCTTCTTAGTTTTCTGCATTCTTTTTTTAACTTTATGTTTATTATTTTCAGAAAACAAATGTACAGTTTGAAATCCTTGCTTTTACATAATAAATTGTTACAATTGAGGGTGCTACTCCTCTTAATATACATGTGTAATACAGCCATACAATTAGATACATCCCTGGGGGGTTACCAAAGAATAATAAAAGAGAACACAAAATTAGTCACAAAGTCTGTGAATTGAGCCCATGGGCGGCATGGTTAAAGTCACCCAAAGTCATTAGATCAAAGCTCTGAAAAGTCCATACCCTTTGAGGGAGCACGACATTTCACTCCCGACATTTCACTCCTGTCAGTTTCATGCCCATTCATCCTCACTCCCCCGTGATTTAACTCCTGCATTACTGAATCACTGAGCTTAATAAACATTTTGCTGAAACTCAATGAGCACTGAGCAGCAAACACTGAAACACAGAGCATAAGCATAATCTCTCTTTTTTAAGCTTGATAAACATTTCACTCCTTCGTGAAACACTGTACCGTTTGAGCTTAATAAAGACATGAATTAATATGTTCTTACCTTAGCTGTCTCATAACTAATCATGTGATGTGTTGCCTAGTGTTGCTATGGGAATGTAGTCACTGAGTCATGTGGCTGTCTGTTCCAGTGAACGAGGAAGTGCATTGAGTCGCTGTGGTAGTGAGACTGCCACAATTTTCAGTTTGGATTTATTATCCTATGTTGTGGTAGTGAGAGCGCCACATTTTCTTAGTTTCGATTCATTATTTCCTGATTTATAATTTTTCAAATGAAACTCAGCAACTTTTTGAAGACATTGTACATTGTATTTTATTGTACAATAACAGGTGATCAAATGTTTTGTTGTAGTTATCAGAACTGGATCTTATTGTTATTTTGGAGTTATATTTTGGGTTGGGGTTTTATTTAATTTTTTTCTTTAATGTGCAATAGTGTTTGGTTTTTGTTTGATTCCCCCCTCTAAGAGAGAGAGTGGAGGAGTGAATTATTATTTTTGGTTATTTGATATTGATGGGTCTATTTTTGTTTATTATTTTTATTTTGTCCTCTCCTGTTTATTTGGTTATTTATAATGTGTTGGGGAGGCTCAGCGATGGTTGGGCGTTATTCCTCCACCAGGCTCAGGGAATTATGTCCCTTTGAATGCCCCCCCATTGTCATTCGACACCTATTTTAGGTGTCGTGCATTGGGCATTCTCAGGAAGCATAGGCAAAGGCAGAGAGCTGGGCCTGCTGGGGGACAGGAGAGGGGTGTGAGGATTTTAATGTTCTGGGGTTCAGGAGATGCCCTGAGACAAAATGGGGTCAGGTTAGGGGTTATTCTTGTCTTGTCCCCATATCCAAGGGTTCTGATTTTAATAGACAGGTGCCGAGGTCTTCCTCGAAAGCTCATCCCACCTTGGCGGTGTTATGCAGTGCCAGATCTATTAAAAACAAGACAGCTATTATAGCTGATCTTGTCAGATCAACTGATCTGGCTTGCATCACTGAGACCTGGATGGATGAAAATCCAGGCCCTATATTGGCCTCGGCAATTCCAGCCGGGTTCTCGGTGATACACCCTCCAAGGTTGGATCGTAGGGGCAGTGGTGTGGCCATAATGTTTAAGACTGAGCTGGGCATTGTGTATGTGCCATTGGGAAGTACCAGATCCTTTGACTATATCCTGGAAGAGGGTGTAGGCTGTGGGATTCTCCTCATCTACCATCCACCAGGTGACGGTGGAGAATTCCTGCAGGAGATAGCAGACTTAATTGTTGACATGGTGTTGAGGTTTCCCAGACTGATAGTTCTGGGGGACTTCAATGCCTGTGTTGATGATGAACTCTCGCATTTTGGTCAAAATCTCCTCCAGCTGATGATGATGCTGGGCCTAACACAGGTGGTTACCTCCTCGACCCATGTAGGTGGTCATTCATTGGATCTGATCTTTCTTTTGGGTATGGAGATCGCTGATTTGGGGGTGGAACTTGTCAGCTGGTCTGACCATCACACCATAAGGTTCAGTTTCAGGGCCCCACCAAATAGGTCTGCCCCAATGGAGATGGTTCGGTACCACCCTTTAAGGGGTATTAACCCCAGTGACATAATGGCGGTACTGGATCTATCGGGCTTGTTTGGTGAATGCATGAGTCCAGATGATCTTGTACTAACCTATAACAAGGCTGTGGGAGATACTCTGGACAAAATTGCTCCTGTTCATGTTCAGCCTCTCACCCTCCATCCAAGGAGCCCTTGGTTTGATGGCTCCTTGAAGGAGTTAAATCGAATTGGCCGAAGGTTGTAGACAGTCTGGCAGAAGTCCAGCAATGATGCTGACAGGCTTAGGTTGATGGCATATTATGATGGCTATCAATCAGAAATCACCTGTAAGAAGGCAGAGTTCCTGTCCAGGGAGATTTCTGCTGCACAGAATTGACCAGCTCAGCTTTTCCGGACCGTGGACAGATTGTGCAGTCCAATCTGTCTCCAGCCCAGAGAAGCTTTTTCTCAGCTAAGATGCTAGGAGTTCACTCAGGTTTTTGCAGATAAGCTTGCCAGCACCAGGTCTGGCATTGGTCCGACCTCCCCTATGGGGGACTGCAATGGTTGACAGGCAGTGGCATGTACTCGGTCTGTCTGGTCAGATTTTCACTGGCTGGAGTTCAGTGACATTGTGAAGATCATCCAAACATTGAGGCCAACTAGTTGTAGTTTGGATCTGGGCCCTACACCTCTCTTAGTAGGATGTGTAGAAGTTATCTGCCCAATTCTTGCTGACATTGTCTGGAAGTCTTTGGAGAGGGGGTCTTTCCTAGCCCCCTCAATGAGGCGGTCATTCAACCACTCCTTAAAATACCTTCCTTGGATCCATATTGTCTAGCTAACTACCGGCCTATCTCTAACATGCCATTTGTGGGTAAGGTTATTGAAAAGGTGGTTGCGTTGCAACTGGATGATCATCTTATAACTCACAATGTCTACTATACTCTCCAGTCTGGTTTTGGGAAGAAGCATAGCACAGAGACTGCCCTTGTCCGGGTATTAAGTGACCTCCTAATGGCTAGAGATCGAAAGGCATGTACCATTCTGGTCCTTCTCAATCTCTCTGCTGCATTTGACACTGTAGACCATGGTGTGCTGTTGGAGCACCTGCAGGTGTTTTGTGGGCTGTCTGGTACAGTCCTCAAATGGTTTCATTCTTAACCTCACAGACAGGTCTCAGAGAGTTGCCACTGGAATTTATTCCTCTGGCGCTCACTCCCTGCCTTGTGGGGTACCACAGGGCTCCATTTTAGCTCCCATGTTTTTTGCAGTGTATATGCTGCCATTGGGAGAAATCATCAGGTGATACAGTCTGGGTTTTCACTGCTATGCAGATGATACCCAGCTGTATCTGTCCTTTCTGCCCGGCCAGCATGATGCACTCTCCATGCTGAATAACTGCCTTGCTGAGATCAGACTTTGGATGAGTTCCAGCTGGCTGTGACTGAATCTGGATAAGACTGAGGTATTGGTAGTGGACTCAGGTCATCTGGGGGTGGGTTAGGGAGCTGGACAAACATCAGGTTTGTCACTTGGCAGTATGCCGTTCCCTACCTCCGATTAGGTGCATAATCTGGGTGTTATTTTTGATGACGGTCTGACCCTAAAATCTCAGGTGTCAGCTGTTGTCAAATCCTTTTTTTACCATTTTTTAATATCACCTGGGTGAAACACCTGCTTCCTCCGGGTGATCTTCCAACATTGGTCCATGCCTTTGTCACTACCCATCTTGATTACTGCAATTCCCTTTACCTAGGGCTACCTGGGGTTGATATCCATTACCTGCAGCCGGTGCAGCATGCGGTGGCCAGACTTTTGACTGGGACTTCTAGAACCAGTCATATTACACTTGTGTTCTGTGAACTGCACTGGTTGCCTGTTTGGTGGATCACCTTTAAAATTAGTTTACTAATCTCTAAATCCCTACATGATCAGGGACCCGGTTACCTGAAAGATCTCCTGATTCCCTATTGCCCCCTCCATCCTCTCCACTCCGCCAACGAGGAATTGCTGGAGATTCCCAGGGTTCGATTAAAGACATCAGGATCCCGTGCTTTTGCTTTTTCAGCACCAACCCTGTGGAATTCTCTACCTCATTGGTTGAGTGAATGCCCAACTGTCGATAGTTTTAAAGTTGGTTTAAAGACATATCTATTTAGTTTAGCTTTTATTTAGTTATGGTTGATACATTTTAATGTTGTTTTAAATTTTTATTATTATGTAAATGTTTTTATGTACAGTGCCTTGGCTTTGAAAGGCGCTATAAAAATAAAGTTGATTTGATTTGATTTGAAAAAATCCATGCTTGAGGTCCAAATGGATGTTCCAAGGATTTAAGAGAGAGTTAAAAACATCTTTATTTAGGTAAATATTTTAAAATCATGTATACAATTATGTCTGGGAGGTTTCAATAATCAAAATAGTGTCCCACACCTTGAAGAAATTCTTCAGTTGTATGCTCCTCACATTTTAAAACAATGTACTCTAGACATGAGGCATTGTCCTTGTACACATTTTTAGTAGCATTTGGCACATTCCCTGTGATTATTTGTTCAATCTCTGCATGTCTTTTTTTGTATTCCCTTTATGCCCTCTATGAATTTCCAGAGTGGGATGTGTCATGGACAAAATACATTGTATCCCTCTGTGAAATGCTTCTACCGCATTGTTTGTTTTTGCTCTATTGTCAATCACAGTGTCATAATGAGTCCATAGAGTGATTGAAAAATGAGGTGCTCATCGATTTCTTCTCCCAACCCAGGTGTCCTCAAAGTAGTCTATGACTGGCTCTAGTTCTGAAGGGAGCACAGTCATGGACTCATCAGTAATCTCCACAAAGTGAACCACCACCTGGTCAAGAGGGTAAAAAGCAATAGCAGGCAAATAGTGACATTTTAGTGTGAATACGCTGTCCTGCACATATGTTTGTCCAAGTCCCTCTTGCTGTATTTTCCGATATATGCACTGTAAGAAGTGAAAGAAACACCTCACTTGCCTGGCACCAGGGAACACTGTTTTAAATGCTTGCAGTGTGGATTTCTCAAAGTCAGACCTGATAACTTTAGGGTCTATCATGGGATTAAGCTGTTTTACAGCTGTTAGCATCCTCTCGTATGTTTCTCTTTGTTTACCTGATAACTTTAGGGTCTATCCTGGGATTAAGCTGTTTTACGGCTGTTAGCATCCTCTTGTATGTTTCTCTTTGTTTACTTGATAACTTTAGGGTCTTTCCTGGGATTAAGCTGTTTTACAGCTGTTAGCATCCTCTCATATGTTTCTCTTTGGTAGTGGTGGATGTCAAGATGAACAACTCTGAGACTTGTAGGAGGGCAGCAGCCAAGGCCAACAGGATGCTGGGATGCATCGCTAGGGGGATCACCTCCAGAAGGAGGGAAGTGATACTCCCTCTGTATAACTGCTTGGTGAGGCCGCACCTTGAGTACTGTATGCAGTTTTGGAGGCCACACTTAAAGAGGGACATTAACCTCCTGGAGAGGGTCCAGAGGAGGGCAACCAAAATTATTTGGGGCTTGGGGGACAGGACCTATGAGGAGAGAGCTCAAGAGCTAAATATGTACACATTGGAAGAGAGAAGGACCGGGGGATATGATAGAGGTCTTCAGGTACAGGAAGAGGGTAAATAGGGGAGGAACAGTCAGGGTGCTTCGAAGGAAGGAGGAGGGGGCCACTAGAGGGCATGGGTGGAAGCTGGAGGGGGAAGATTCAGGGGAGAAAGGAGGAGGTGCTACTTCACTGAGAGGGTGGTGGAGCCACAGAATGTGCTGCCTAAGGGGCTGGTGGAGGCAGAGACAGTGGAGGGGTTCAAGAGGGGGTGGGACAGGTACAGGGGAAGGGTTCTGGAAGCAAAATCCAATGCAGCAAGAATATCCGGAACTGGAAAGGGAGAAGTCAGAGTAGGCAAGGGGGGCAGCAAGGTCAGCACCCAGGGTGGGGGCTGACCAAACAAGCAGACACGAAAGACCGTTAGGCCTATTCTGCTGGCATTTTAGTATGTTAGTACCTGATAACTTTAGGGTCTATCCTGGGATTAAGTTGTTTTACGTCTGTTAGCATCCTCTCATATGTTTCTCTTTGTTTACCTGGCAGCAAGGTGAAGAGGGCAGGGTGCATGCAACCAAAGTGCTCACCTATGATAACGTACATTGGTTGAAATAGTGAAGGTGCAACACTAAATGTGCCATCAGCAAACCAGTAGTGGCATTGCTCAAGGTAATTCAAATCAGACTGAGTACCAAACATCAATATTCTGTCTGTCCCAGGCCCACTGTCAAACAGCAGAAAGTTAACATCACATCCCATACTTGTTTTAACAATGGTAAAGTGATGTGATATGACTAAACTGCTTAAGTCCCGGGGTTTGGTGGTGCACCATGAGCACGCACATGCTGCATAGAGCATTTTAAGTTCTTGTCCACAATTGTACCCTGTGCTGCCAAGGATACATCTTCCTTGCTGTGTAACACAATTTGTGCAGTGCTGTCCTGTGTTGCAATAGAACAAACCTTTGCACGGGTCAGTGCCTCCACACACTCCGCTGCATCAGGGTCAGGAGCACGTGTGTGTTCACTGAAGGTTGCTACGATAACAGGTACATCATAACTTTCAGTGTGCACCCTTGCACGGGTCAGTGCCTCCACACACTCCACTGCATCAGGGTCAGGAACAAGTGTGGGCTCACTGAAGGTTGCTGTGATAACAGGTACATCGTAACTTTCACTGCATCAGGGTCAGGAGCACATGTGTGCTCACTGAAGGTTGCTCCGATAACAGGTACATCATAACTTTCACTGCATCAGGGTCAGGAGCATGTGTGTGTTCACTGAAGGTTGCTGCGATAACAGGTACATCATAACTTTCACTGCATCAGGGTCAGGAGCATGTGTGTGCTCACTGAAGGTTGCTACGATAACAGGTACATCATAACTTTCGGTGTGCACCTTTTCACGGGTCAGTGCCTCCACGCACTCCACTGCATCAGGGTCAGGAGCATATGTGCTCACTGAAGGTAGCTACGATAACAGGTACATCATAACTTTCCGTGTGCACCCTTGCTCGGGTCATTGCCTCCACACACTGCACTGCATCAGGGTCAGGAGCATGTGTGTGTTCACTGAAGGTTGCTGCGATAACAGGTACATCATAACTTTCAGTGTGCACCCTTGCACGGGTCATTGCCTCCACGCACTCCACTGCATCAGGGTCAGGAGC
Source organism: Neoceratodus forsteri (assembly GCA_016271365.2). Classification (NCBI taxonomy): domain Eukaryota; kingdom Metazoa; phylum Chordata; order Ceratodontiformes; family Ceratodontidae; genus Neoceratodus; species Neoceratodus forsteri. The sequence goes on from CM057449.1 coordinate 8,704,706, forward strand.
ATGTGTGTGTTCAATGAAGGTTGCTATGATAACACGTACATCATGAGTTTCAGTGTGCACCCTTGCATTACAAGTCTTTTCTTTTTTGACCGATAACACACACTGCCATATTGCTTGGCCATTAAACCCATGCTTATCATGGGTATAGATTAAACTGTTGCTGTCCACAAGCTTCTTTTCTCCTTACAGACTCAATGAATTGTGTCCTTTTTTTCAAGAGACCAAACAGAGACTTCAGTAGCCTCATCATTTATGCATTTGTAGCCTAGTGGTAGTCAATAGTAGTCATTGGCTTCAGTAGCCAATGGTAGCAAATAATATAATTACTTATATAAATGCAAGGAGGCTCATTTTTGATACTTAGGGCATATAGTGAAAGGGAATGATTAGGAGTGAAATTGACAGGAGTGAAGTTACCTGGAGCTAAGTGAAGCGGGAGCAAGATGTCAGGAGCAAAATGACAGGGAGCAAAAAAGCGGGAACAAAATGACATAGACACCCCCTTCGAAAAGGAAATAAATATTACCATGCATTAATCATGGTTGTGCACTAAGTGTGCAGTTTTCATATTTGATGAATTTTACAGCCATTGGACAAAACAAAACTAATGGTATCTGCAATTTTATCAGGGCTCTGACTAAATGAAGTGAACTGGTATCAAATACTGTTATTAAAGTTTAAAAATAAACTACAGTAGCAGCGTTACTCATCACCGTGATAACAAAAAACAGATCTTTTAACTTTAATAACTGAGTGAGCTAAGAGAATGCCCTTTCATCTCAAGCAAAGGAAGATATTAGTTAAACCTTTTTAGCAACAGTGAACAAAACAGTACAACAAGGATTCATACCCTGAAAGTATCTAGTTTAAATTGACCCCCAACTCTAAATTACAGAAAATATTATTTAGTACAGAGAAACAGAAGTCCTGCACTACTTTTGGGACAGCTACAAGAGCAACCCAAGTCCATTGTAGATATTAATTAAGTCCTACTGGACTACTCACATAATTGTCCAAGCCATCAAAAAGCATTTGTACCAGCTATACAAAGGCAAGTGGGTGATCCAGAAAAATGCAGGTCTTCTCCTCATCCAATGAAGAAACAGTGACTTTATCAGCTCGACCCATGGGGGTCGTGTGCTTTTGGCTCCACCTAAGAGCATCTCCAGGGTTGGGAAACAAGAATATCTTCTTCCAATGTTTGATTCTGAGTTGGTCTGGAAATAACATGTCATGCAGAATGGAAGCTGTGCGTGGCATGGCCTGTATGTCATTGAATTTTTTCCCTTTTCTGCCTTGCTGAGAGACTGAAGTCCGGGAAGAGTTTAATCCATTTTCCATCATGTAAGAGGACCCCTTTGAGGTAGGTGAAGGCCAGCAGATAATTGCATGAACCTGATCCATCTGATACCACCATAACTATACAAGGAGCCTCAGGGTTCTCTGGGTGACCACGTTGGGTAATCCAGTATGTCTTTTGAAAGTTTTCAACTTTTGGTGCTACCTTTCCCTCTAATTACTGAATGAACCACTCCTTTAAGAATAGGAGAAGATGGTCACCCTCACAACCTTCAGGTAACCCCAAAATGCATATATTCAGGGAATCAGTGCGGGCTTTCCATTGTGTACTATCTTTAATGATCATTGCAACTGCTCTTAGAGCTGCAGCCAAAGTGGACACCCTGTTATTTAGTCCATCAAATTTATTGGATAAAGTGGTTACTGATTTGATAAGCCAAACATAGAAACATAGACTTTGATGGCAGATAAGGACTGCTTGGCCCACCTAGTCTGCCCATTTCCCTACCTACAGGATAGAGTGCAGATCCTAGTTAACCAACAGCCTATTTCTTCCTACCCCCCACAAGAATTTCCTTATGTCTGTCCCATGCATTCTTGAATTCTCCCACAGTTTTAACCCCACAACCTCCTCAGGAAGGCTGTTCTATGCATCCACTACCCTCACTGTGAAAAAATACTTCCTCACATTGCCTCTGAACCGCCTCCCCTCTATCTTTAAAATGTGTCCCCTTGTTCTTGCACGTCCCTTTTTCTGAAAGATGCTACCCTCTTGGACTTTGTTGTTTCCACTGAGGTACTTAAAAGTTTCTATCATGCCCCCCCCTTCTTTCCTCAAGGTTATACATATTAAGCTCCTTTAGTCTCTCCTCATTTGGCTTCTCTTGCAGACTGTGCACCATTTTAGTTGCCCTCCTCTGGACTGCCTCTATCCTGTCTATGTCCTTGTGGAGATGGGGTCTCCAGAACTGGAAGCAGTACTCCAGGTGGGGTCTCACCAACTGTCTGTACAGAGGGATAACAACTTCCTGTTTTCTGCTGGTGATGCCTCTTCCTATGCATCCCAGTATACCCCCAGCCCTCCCTACTGCCTTCTCTCATTGCTTGCTAACCTTAAGGTCATCTGATATGATTACCCCCAGGTCCCTTTCCTTTTTTGTTGTTGTTACTACCTCCCCCCCATTGTGTAATCTTCCCCTAGGTTCTTATTTCCCAGGTGCATTATTTTGCACTTCTTTGCATTGAATCCTAGCTGCCCTACTTCTGACCATTCCTCCAACCTTGCCAAGTCCTTTCTCATCCTTTCTATGCCTCCTTGTGTATCAACCCTGTTGCAGATCTTTGTGCCATCTGCAAAGAGGCATACTTTTCCTTCCAGTCGCTCTGCAATGTCACTTATAAAGACATTAAAAAGGACTGGACCCAGTACTGAACCCTGCGGTACCCCACTTGTAACTCCTCTTTCTTCAGAGTGGACTCCATTTACAATTACCTTCTGTGTCCTGTTGTCCAGCCACTGTTTTACCCAGGCTACCCACTCCCAGGCTGGTTAATTTGACTATTAATCTTTTGTGTGGGACTGTGTTGAATGCCTTGCTAAAGTCTACGTAGGCCAAGTCCATTGCCCCACCCTGGTCTACTACTTTGTTCACCCAGTCAAAGAAATCTATTAGATTTGTCTGACATGACCTTCCCAGTTTGAACCCATGCTGCTTTGGGTCCTGTGCCCCACTGCCTCTAGGTACTCAACAATTCTTTCCTTCAGAAGTGACTCCATCACTTTCCTTACCACAGAGGTCAAACTGACAGATCTGTAGTTTCCTGCCTTTGTCTTGGTCCCACTTTTGTGATGGGGAATCATATCCGCCTTCCTCCAGTCCTAGGGTACCACACCATCCTCCCATGATTTGTTAAAAAGAGTAGTCAGTGGTTTCACTAGTTCCCCCCCCAATTCTTTTAGAATTCTGGGATGAATTCCATCAGGCCCCATTGGTTTGTCCACCTTCAGTTTTAGGAGTTTTTGCAGAACCCTTTCTTCTGTAAAATGACTGGGATTAACCCCCCTATCAAGAGCACTTCTGTTAATTGGATTAGGCACTTCCCCCTCCTCTCTTGTGAATACTGAGCAGAAATATTCATTCAGTATCCCTGCTTTTTCACTGTCCCCCTCTGCCCACCCACCGTTCATTCTATTCAGTCTCACTATCCCTCCCTTTGTCTTTCTATGCTCTCTGATGTACCTATAAAAGGTTTTATCCCTGTTCTTAACCGAGTTGGCTATCTTTTCCTCAGTTTGGGCCTTTGCTATTCTGACTTCTCTTCCTGCTTCCTTCTGCCTTTACTGGTACAGTTCTCTGTCCTGCTCCTTCTGTGTTTCCTTTTACTTACTGAATGCTATCCTTTTCTCCCTGATTTTCCCAGCCACCTCTTTTGAGAACCATAGTGGCTTTTTCTTTCATTTTGATTTGTTTATTTGCTTCACACAAAGGCTTGTTGCCTCTGTGATGGCAGTTTTGATGATTCCCCATTGTTGCTGCACCCCTTCTTCTAGCCTGTTTGCTAGTGTTTTTCTGAGGCACTCTCCCATCTTGCCAAAGTCAGCCCTCCTAAAGTCCAGTACCCTCACTTTTGTATGGCCTAGAGAGAGTTTAGATCAGATTGTTTGTAGAATTGCTTCAACCTGTTCCTCTGACTGATATTCATTGCTGGCCTCAGCTGATCTCATGTTCTGTACAGCAGGAGCATTTTTAGATCCAGCTTCTGAACCCTGCAGTTGATCCTTACGAGGATTACCCATGTCACACTACTGTGGTTCTGATATAATCCCTACTATTTTTCAGTCCAATTAAATTTAAATTTTAGGCTCTATTTTAAGAAGTTTAAAACTCTGGCTTGCAGTCACCATCAAAAGGCTGCCATCTTGCTTGGGATCCACAGCACCCCCCTGTTTTCTGTATTCTTCATCCCTTCCCTTCCCTCACACCTGCTGTCCTCTCCCCCCTCCTGTTTTATTTCTGTCACCTGTATTACTTTTTCGGCCTTTGTCCATCCTCCATTGTTATAAACTCCCTTCACTTTGCACTCTATGTCCTCTTCTATTGTTTCAATTTACTTTTTGGCACTATAATTTTTCATTATCGTTGTACTCAACTAGTTTGATCTGTAAAGGCACCGGTATTAGACTTGGAAACATTTTGTTACTCAGTATTGAACCAAGTTAACTTCCTTTTGTCTGCTTTTCTTGTATATGGTATCTCAGCTCTATTTGTATCATACCACTGTAACTATTCTGTATTTTGTATTGTAATTATGTCCCCCAGGACCTCCTTGCAAATGAGTTGTCTCAATGGTGTTATCCTGGTAAAATAAACTTTGAATTAAATTGAAAATTGAAAATTAAATTTTTAAGTCTGTAAGACTATTTGCAGTTGCTCATTAAATAAAGAAGAATATTAAGTTACATCAAGACTGTAACAGACTCTAATTATTTACAGCTACAACATATTTTTTTGGTAACATTACACATTTGCTACCTAATTTTAGTTGTTTTGATGTTGCACTCCAAGTCCACATTTTTTATATTATGTAATATGTGATAAATCTATGTGTACAGTTAGTTATTTCAGGTAAATAAAGTAAATAATGTTATTTTCAATGATGATCCCCTTACTACAAAAAAAAAATCTTGGTCTGTTCCGAGTTTCCATTGCATTTATTTCTTAGATTACCATGACCACCCCCATCATATCCCTGCCAGTCTGCCTGAGAGATACCTAATCATTACCTGGCAACAGATAGTCATTGCTCTGGACCCTCTTGAGGCCGGTGTGTGTGTGTGTGCATCCTATTTGAACTCTGAATATTTTTGAATTCAGATAATCCATGTGTGGGGGAGGGAGGGGCATTGTACTACTAAATTACTGCATTGCTTTGAATTCTTCTATTCTATGTTATCCAATTATACAGTGTATTGAATTTGAAGAAAAACATATGACTCACAGTTAAAATACATATGTTGAGGGACTGTTTTACATAATTTATTAACTTTTGTAACTTTTTTGGTTGCTTTGAAAACTGTTGAGAGTGTTAATTTGTTAAACGTGCCTAGCAGCTCTTTTTATATAAGCAGTAAGGCTTTCCTGTGACTTTGGTGGTACTATATTTACCACAAGGTGAGGGGTTGGAGGCATTCAGCTTTGCCTCTTGCTTCATTATGTTCCTGACGGATAGCCTAACCTTGTACCACTAATGGGCGGCGGACTATTTTATCATAAATGCATGCATGTGAAACTTTTTTCTCTACATATAAACATTCTTTTCAAAAGTGTAAAAAGTTTTTAAAAAGTTAACCCATTTTATAAGTGGAATAGATCACTCCAGGGCTGTGCATTGAATAGATTTTATTAATTTACAGTGGCTGAATGTACTCGACCTGTAGTCTCGTTCATTGCTGTTCCCCCTAGGGCATATGGTAAAATTTGTTCCATGTACACCCCATCATGTCTTATTGCTTACATATTATCTGTCCATTTTTCAGTAGCTTACTGTCTGACTTTACACACCTGATGATCTGATAGTGGACAGCATAGGTTAAGAACTACCATAACCAACTTAATGATACCCAATACCGAGTGTAAATCTTCATGTCACTGTAATAGTAACTCACAAACTGATGACAGGCTGTATGTATTGGTAAACTATGGGAAAACAACTCCCACCACTCCCAAACATAGTGACACAAATGCTCAAGTTAAGTAAAATATGGGAGACATTCTAGCCAATATCTGCTACAGTACTCAGTGTTTTTTTCTTTTACAATTGGAGAGTCAGATAACGTGCGATTAATAAATCCAGGTGAATATGCAACCACGGTAATATAGAAGGCTGAGGCATAAAAGACCTTTACCTCTTTCCATCCCATCAATCCATCATATGGAAGCACATAATGCTGGTTGTTTGTGAGATTGGATGAGCGACACTTGTGCTACCAGAGTTATTCTCTCATAAATTCCTGATGTTATATTGCAATTTCCCTGCCTTCAGTGACTCCCTGTTTAGGCAGGGTGAACACCTGTGTTTACCATGTTGGACATACTGTAAGGGCAGTCAAATCTGGTAATCCTATTGGAGACTGAAGCATCTGTGAAGTCCAACGCTTGATGACATTGCATGTTCGCATGTACGAGGGGTGTGGTGGTATCTCATGAACCAAGAAAAATTGACAGCCTACTTTGATCAACATGCCACTATAGCATGATACACCTGTTTCATGAACCTGCACACCAGGACCTGACTGTCTAACCTCTTTAATCATTGTTAGTGGTAGCTTCAGACTGCAGGTACAATAGACAATGTGCATGCATGAGTGAGGATGTGGGCCGGTTGGTGATGGTTGATAAATATGTATAAAAAAAGCATGGAAAACACTGTGTCCATTTAGTAACATGCCTACTCTACTTCATGGTGGTGCTTATAAAATATCCCCCCTCCCCACCATCCTCTTCTCAATCACTCTACCCACCTACTATGCTGCTGTAGGCCATAATTGGTCTGAGGCCATCATGCAGTAATCATGCTAATAATGACTAACTGCATACATGCAATGTAAATTTGTATCCTGGTAACAATTCTTTATCAGTCATAACTCCTTTGAGACTATTACTGAGGCACTTTGTTACACAAGGTCCCTGCACCCTAATTGGTACCCTCAGAGGTACACCGTAGACAGCTAACACTTAGGTATAGGTTATAGTAATATTTATTGCTAAGGGCATCTACCGTATAAGAGTAGATGTCAGGATACAAATGCATATTGTTGTAATACACTTTGCTTGTTAATACACATATATTTTGCCATGTATTTTCTGTGTATTTATTACTAGTCAGATGCCAAGACACCTGTGTCCTTGAAGTAATTATAATATGTAAGATGGCATTGCCATCTTTTGGTGATTTGTACTACTACACTGAGTTAAGTAAGACTCTGTATAAGAACTCTTTTGTTCTCAAACTGATGACTTTACAGAATTGTGTAATGTTATCTTGGACCGTGGAGCCACCTGTAATTTAGCCAATATGGCTCATCTCTGTAACTAGAAATGTTTCTATCTTTTGGTAACCATAGTAATTATCATAGGTATATAATGTAATGCACAAGCTTTACACCTCAGAGACTCTAGAGACCCCAAGAGACAACAGAGAAACCTCAAGGTGTAGGGAACACTTAGCACTGGCTCCCAGTTCGTATTGGTAAGAACTGCTTAGGGCAACTGTGATTTATCCCTTGGTAGTAATAAACTTGTTTATTACTCTAATGCAACGTGTCTGTAATTACTTGCATTCCCAATATTGTCAAGAATCTGAAAGTGAGGTTTAGACCTCTCAACAAATTGACGACCGTGTGCAGGCGATATTTGGTGTCTGTAAGTTTTCACTTGTTGCTTAAACTTTTTCCCTTTCCCAAGGGGACAGTAGGTGTACATTCCCATATCACCTCTCCCATTTTTAAACAAGTTTGTAGTCACTTGCAAAGTCTGGCTGACTTTTTGGGTGTGGTCAATGCCGTATCGACCCACTCCATAGCAGTTCTGAATTGCAAGCCTGCAACTAATACAGTAGCCCAGCTGTGTTTAAAGTACTGGTGCTGTGGATCGATACACAGCATGCTGTCTTTTTCACAGTTTGAATTTTCGTTCCCTCCCACACAATGGCCACAGTATCAGATATCTGCGCAGAACTGAGACTCAATATCTTGAACTTCCTTGCCTCCCATGGAGGATGGGATGACTTCTCGTAGGATGCAAGTCAATCCAACAACCCTATACTGGGGATCTCAACCCAGTATACAGAGACAAGACAATCAACCAATAAGTGACACGCTAAAGGGTTGATGGTCGCAGCTCTCTGTGCTGCTTTGGAAGCCTCTGAAGCAAGGTTTCTAACCCTTGATCTGCAGATTTCATCTCTTAAGCAACAGATGGGTTTGCAGGAAACAGAATGTATTAGACTGCAGCAGAACTTGGAGTCTGAACTCCAAACTCTGTGAAATGAAAAGGATTCACTATTGCATCATTCAGCCCAGGCTGGTGAACAGGAAATATGTATGTTGAAGCAGGAGTGTGAAAGTTTGTGACAGGATAAGAGTCAGGCTGTGCAAATGAATGATTTGCTGAGAGCTGCAAATGCTCAGTTGAGTGACGAAATGGGTGAGTTTCAGGATGAGATTAACCAGGTACGTAATGACTTAGAAAATAGCTTACAGGGCAATTGTGAATTGAGCGCCACCTATCGAGTTTTGCAAAAACAAAAGCAAGAACAGGTTGATATGGATGTTGCAAGTGTGAATCACGATGAATGTAGAACTAAGATGGCGACACTGCACCATCAGCGAGAGGTTCTGGCTGGACATGTTAAGGCAATGGGAGGTGTAGCCTCTGCCTTTCATTCATCATCAGAAGGGGAGTTATCTGATGATGACATTTCACAGTACAATGCCCAGTCATGCCCCTACTATGGCCCAGACTCCACAGCCAGCCATCCACAGCATGGCGGGGCCCCGCCCCCAACTCCCCATGTCACACTTCGGCGACGTTGTGATGCTCGTCATGGGAGATGCCAACATGGTGGCCCCCATGATAGGGGGGAGCAGGCCCAAGCCTGGTCCCGACGGCACCTCCGGCAGCCATTATTAATGTGGAAGACAGGCAAGCGATAGAAACCATGATTGAAACTGTGATAGGCAATATTCCTCTTCCTGAGAGGAGTATGAAGGCTATTAAAACCCAGATTAGGCAGCTCTTTCAAGGGGCTGGCACTCAGGAAGGTATTGTCCACACTGCAGCTGAAGCTGCAGCTCGTGCAGCCTTGGATGGTGCTCGAGACAATCTATCTTTGCCTGATTGACCCACTAATCCCCTGCAAATGGCCTACTCTGTTCAGCAAATCGCTGACAGCATCGATCGAATGAATCCGTCTGACAACCTCAGCTGTGACTTGGAAAAGGTACATTCTAAATGCAAGATGCTTAGCCTCACTGCAGAATATCAGGTCCAAATACTACACCAGACCATTGATCCTGGTTTATGGGCCAAACTCCCTGAAGCTGTTCGCCAGGATGGGAACCATACCTTTGACGAGGTTGCAGCTGAGCTCATTTCTGCTCACAGTCCAGGTGTAGTAGGAGTGATGCTTGTATATCCTGTGAAGCAGAATGCAAAAGAAAGTCCAGTGACTTACCACCAGAGACTCTGGATGGCCTACCGAGCAGGAAAGCACCTGGCACAAGAAGCTGCGGATGTAGATCTTATTGAATATAAGATCCTGTTCCTTAGGAACATGATTCCAGCAGTAAGAGAAAAGGTAGGGCCAACTACTTACCCAAATATGGATAGGTTTGCCAATATCCTTTGGTAAACTGAGAGGGTGTATCAATTGTATATCCATGATTTGGGCTCCAGTTCCAAGAAGGTAGCTGCCATGGAACCCGTTTCAGAGACCACGACACACTACACAGTGGAAGGGCAAGCTCAACGCCAACAGGCCCAACATCCGCCAGCCCTTCCAGCTGATATCAACACCCCCAACAGGCCCATCAACAACAACAGCATCAACAACAGCAATGGGGTGGGAACCGGAATTGGCATAAGAACAGGAAGCATAAGGGTAGAGGTAAACCACAACAGAGAATGGGTCCTACATATAGGGAGATAGCTGAAGAAAATCAGAAATTTCGAGAGCTCCTGGGACAAGTACACTCTGTGGCAGATGCTGTCCCTGCACAAGCCATTGTGGTGGTACAACCGGCAGCCCAGGCCTCAACTGGCCATGGAGACACTGGAGGTACAGGTCCTCAGGCCCATGCAGGTCTGAACCCAGAAGCTCCTCCCTAAATAGCATCGGTACAGCATGGTGAAGTCATTAACATGAGCCAGGCCCAACCTCTACATGCTTTCGGCAGTACAGATTGACAATTACAGGCCCCGGTCTGTATTGTAAACAAGCTAGTCTTGGATACAAACGGAGGTCCCTGCACCGAGGCCGAGGTCGGAGGCCGCCTACTAGTAGTTTTGCTAGATACAGGTGCAGCTGTATCTGTGCTACATGATGAACACCTGAACACATCCCCTAGGTCCACCAGATGGAGGACCAACATGTCAGGAGTCGATGGTACTAGGCTACCAGCATACCGCTCTCTACCCTTACCGGTAGAGCTAGGCCATTTAAAGGCCTGACATACTTTCTAACTAATGGTACTGCATGATCATCCTAGTATTATAGGAATCGACTTCCTTGAGCCACACAGATGTGTGGTGGACTTAGCTAACATGCTACTGATGCAGATTCAGGGTCAATACCATACCATCTTGATTCCTGATTCACACGCTGTGGCAACGATATCTGCCAATGACAAAGAGTATGATGTCATAGATTTGTTCAAGAATCATGAACTTTTTCCAAAACTCCTACCTATTCTGCAACAACATTTGGAAGCATTTGCAGTTAACAAGCATGACTGTGGCAGAATGCACACCATCATTGAAGTACCAGGCCCAGCACATGGGCGGCAAAGGCAATATCCTTTCCTAACTGAGGCCTTGCCTTCCCTTAGAGAAAAAATCAAGTCACTCCTCAAACAAGGAGTAATCAGAACTTGTGTTTCCACTGCCAACTCCCCAGTATGGCCCATGAAGAAACCCACAGGCACCTGAAGACTTACTATTGACTACAGGAAACTGAATCAGGTCACCCCCAGTTGTTCCCCAACTGTGGCATCAGCATCAGGTGTGCTATGACTTCTGACCCCTGACTTGAAATGGTTCAGTGCCCTGGACATTTCCAATGGTTTTTGGTCATTGCCATTGGCCCTTAAGAGTCAATATAAGTTTGCCTTCACCTTTGAAGGAAGACAGTACACGTGGACTTGCTTGACACAAGGATTCCATAACAGTCCATCCCTTTTCCATCTCCACATGACGGATGTCCTTGACAGTTTCTCTACCCCCCAATGTCTCTTACAGTATGTGGATGACCTGTTGCTAGCAACATCCACTCAGGAACAACATTTGGATCTCTTGGACAAACTATTGACTCTCATTCAGAAAGCAGGCTTGAAATGTAACCCAGCAAAAGCACAGTTGTGTCAGAAAGAAGTACTCTTTCTGGGTCTGAAAATAACTGACCAAGGTCAAAGCCCTACCTGGAAGAAGGTACAGAGATTGCAAAACTTGCCATTACCTACCAGTGTGGCAACTCTTCGAAGGTTTCTTGGTATGGTAAACTATTTGAAAGATTTCATTTGTGATTTTGCTCAGAAAGCTGCTCCTCTGTATGAATTACTCAAAAAGGATGTACCATGGACTTGGGGCCCTATTCACACCCAGGCTGTGATGTCACTGAAGCAGGCCTTGGCCTCCACCCCAGCACTGGTGAACCCCAATCCAGCACTACCATTCCATCTGGAATGTGCCACCTCTGACATTGCCATGTCCGCAGTGCTGGCCCAGAAGGTGCATGGCACCTTGAGACCCATTGCATATGCCTCACAGCTCTTGACCTCAGTAGAACAGAAGTACGGCCTTTGTGAAAGGAACATTCTGGCCACCTATTGGGCTGTCAAGCAATTCCTGTATATCATTGGATACTCACCACTGATCATTAACACTAACCATACACCAACCACCTTCCTGCTCTCAGACAGAGTGAAGGATGGGTCAGTCTCTAACATTAGGCTGACACACTGGTCACTTCTTCTCCAGGACAGGGATATACAGGTACAACTGACTAAAGTTTCATCTATGTTAGCTCAAGGCCTCCTTTTTCAGGGAGAACCCCATGACTGTACGCTACAGTCACCTGATCTTCCTGATCCAGGTCCTTTCCTATCTGCCACACCACAAATACTTGAGAGTACCTCTTTGTGCTGTATCTTTACTGATGGTTCAGCATCCTACTGTCAGGGAGAACAGATTGCAGGGATGGGTATGTTGGTGATTTACCCTTATGGGAACATTGTCAAGATATCTAAACGCTGTAGTGTAGCATCATCACAGTATGCCGAGATGGCAGCGGTGGCCTGTGCCCTCGAGTTCATCCAACAAGGAACAGAGGATACCATCATCTTCACAGACTCTAATTGGGTTGGTTGTTCCCTTACAGAATTTCTTCCTTTCTGGAAGAAAAACTCCTTCCTCTCTTCTGATGGCAGTCCAGTGAAGTACAAAGAATTGGTAATATACATACATGCACTGGCACAGAAATTTGCATACAAACTCTATGTACACAAGGTTAAAGGCCACTCTCTCCATGACCCCTATCATGCCTTCAATAACACAGCAGACACCTTTGCTAAGGAAGGGGCCTGAGGGGGGGACATCTGGATGATGGACAATCCAGAGGCTAATGCAGCTGTACACATTGCAGCTCTCAAGAAGAAATCTGAACCTTTTCCCCCTTGGACCTCTCCACAGCTCAACAGCTTGACACTGAACTCAAAAAGGTGTTCAGATTCCTTGATAAAGGTACTGAAGAGAAACTTCCCACACATAACCCCTATTGAAGGCATGAAGGTAAGTTACGCTTGTCACCAGATGACAAGCTCATTTGGTTCCAACCAGATGACTCTACCACCAAGTTGTGGGTAGTCCCCAGACACCTAAGATCTGAATTCTTGCACCAAGTGCATGACACTCCTACTGGTGGACACTAGCGAGCAGAAAATACCCTCCAATGACTCAAGACCAATGCCTGGTGGCCTGGTATCACCAAAGATGTTAAACAATATATAGACAACTGTCTCATTTGTGCGCAAAACAATCCCATCCCTACCAAAAGAAATGCCAAACTTTTACCACAAAAACATTCTGGCCCTTGGCATGCCATTCAAATTGATTTCATTGGCCTTCTGACCAACACCAGCAGAAAAAATAAGTATGCGCTTGTGGTAACTGACCTCTTCTCTAAGTAAGTAGAAGCTTTCCCCACTAAGACATGTACAGCGAAAACTACTGCCAAAATCCTGGTGGAACAGATTTTCTCCAGGTGGGGTCTACCTCTTAAGGTAGATTCTGACAAAGGAACCAGTTTTACAGGTGAGTTGAAAGAGTCCCTTGAACTTCTCGGAGTTCAGCAGAAGTTCCACATACCTTACCACCCTCAATCCTCAGGTCAAGTAGAAAGAGCCAACAGATGGATCAAGAAAATGCTTTCCAAATTCATTGAGGACAATCCCAAAACCTGGGGTTCCCTATTGCCTTTACTCCTTATGGCAATCAGGGGCACACCCTCAGCCACCACCCAGCTCACACCCTTTGAGGTGATGACTGGTAGACAGATGAGATTACCTGAACACCTGTTGTTTGACCTGCACACCCCCACTGCAGACCACGTGTCTGTGGACCAGTATGTGGAAAAGCTCAGAAAAGACCTCATACACACACACTTGTATGCCGCCAACTGCATGGGCAAGGCTCAGCAACAGTCCAAAATACAGTTTGACAAACATGCACAAGAAGTGGATTGGCAAGTTGGAGATCAGGTAATGGTACTTCAATTTGTACTTCCCACCCACTCCTTCTCCAACAAGTGAGAAGGCCCATACCCTATTGTCAACAAGCTCAGTCTGGCAGTCTATCAAGTTAGACTACTTCACAACAACAAATTGACTGACAAATGGTTACATGCAAACCAGTTGAAACTGTATAAAGGAGCTTAAATTACTTTTCCTCGCCCCATTGGCTGGAATTGTACTAACATACTAATCTTTGATCTTCCTTTTCAGATACACTGACAAGATGGCTATCTTGTTTCATTATTTCCCCCTCTCAGGAATGATCCCCAGCATCCAAGGCACAGTACCGGATCTCCTACGACACCTCAATCCTCCAGCACCTCCTCCTGAGGGAGTATCCATCAATATACCAGATAGTATGATCACTGGCCAGGAAGGTTCCGATGCTTACCTCACTGCCTCGGTTGTTGCTCCTGACAAATCTACCCTTCAATTTGAGTAGCAAACCACATCACAAGGACAAATTCTCCCTGTGGCCAAACTCTCCAAAGGAACTTTCCAGGGTTGGCCCAATGCTAAATTATCTCCAAATGGTTTATTGTTTTATTGTTTTATTGTATAAGATCGGAATTACAACCCTTTGAGTCACAGACTCATTTGCAAAGGCTCCATGTCAGTTACAGGGGTGGAGGGGGAAACATACTATAAGGATACATACGTAGAAAAGCAGTATATAAGAAAACATACACACTCATTTAGGAAAAAAACAGTGCTTGTATTACATACCAGGCTCTATCATTGATATGCATAGACAGAGTTGGGCAGTGTTCATGGCACCATTTGTAGTGAGAAGGGAGGGGCAAAGTCATGGGGTCTAGGTAGACCCTGTGTCTGTGATTAACGAGGTTAGGAAGCAAAGCCGGGTAGAGCTAGCCACAGTCGCAGTTTTTTGACTGAGGTGGGCTCTGAGACCTGCTTTGAACAGGGAAATGCTGTGAGTCTGAGTGAGATGAGGAGGTAGAGCATTAAGCCACATGGGAGCATGGTACCGAAGTGATCTTTGACCCATAGATGTCCTACAGTGGGGGACCTGGAATGGGAGTCTAGTAGTGAGGCGAGTATTGCGTCTGGTGGGGGCTGCTTGGATTAAGGGGAGGAGGCCGAGTGGGGCTTTCTGGAGTTGTATTTTTTTTGCCAATAAGCAGGTGTGGTAATGAAGTCTTTGTTGGAGATTTAACCACCTGGTAAGGGAAAAAAGGTCGCATGTATGAGTAAGACGGTCACTGCCGGTGACTAGTCGGCATGCTTTATTTAGGGCAGTGTTAATACTGTGTAAAGTGGTGGGTTCAGCTGATCCATATATCTTAATCCCATAGTCAATTAGGGAGAGAATTGAGGAAGAAACAGCTAGGTGCAAGGCCTGCGGGGTTAGACAGTGTTTAACTCTATAGAGGACTCCCACTCTAGTGTTAACAGTGGTTGAAAGCAGTTTAATGTGGCTATGGTAAGAGAGAGCGGTATCTAACGTGATTCCCAGGTATTTGAAATTAGAGACGTGTTCAAGGGTGGTTACTTGTTTGTTTTTAATTAGTAAGGCCGAATGGCTGTGTGGGCTTTGACGGTGCGCAAATAACATGGATTTTGTTTTTGAGTAGTTGATGATCAGACGGTGCTCATCAAACCATGATTCAAGCTCCCCAAAGAAACCCTGTAGGGCTTGTTGTAGGGCGCTAGGTTGCGAGTGGTCTGCCAAATGGTTCACTGTCCTTGTTACAAACTGCATTAAGACATTCTGTTTTATATAACATAACTGCCTTAATAGATCCTTCTTACTGTAATTCTTTGTCCAAAGATTCTGCTCGAAGATTTTGTGCTGTACACTACATGGCTTCTGCAGCCATATTCCTCTTTTGTTATCACCCACTGATAAGCAGCTTTTGGAATGTCCAAAGCATACCCCAGGTCCCCGTAGTGGTCTCACAGCCACTGCCCTCCCAGGTTCTTTGATTAATAACTTACAGTTTATGAATACACCTGTTTTGTTTAATCTTACTTACTGGAATATGAAAGAGTTTGGTATGTGTCACAATACTAATACATCAGAATTTTATAGTACATTATTGCTTGATAGTTTAGCTGCATTTCAGATTCGTACGCAAGATCTTATTGCTGGGGTCCATTCCACTGAACATAGAGGCAACTTCAGGAGGAAGCCCTCTCCTGATAATCTAAATCATAAAAGTGACAAATGTGAAGCTAACAGTTCTAATGTCACAGGTGCAACAGGTACTGTCACAGGTCTTTTTGGTAAGGCTATGTCTGTCTGGAATA
This sequence comes from Neoceratodus forsteri, assembly GCA_016271365.2. Lineage (NCBI taxonomy): Eukaryota > Metazoa > Chordata > Ceratodontiformes > Ceratodontidae > Neoceratodus > Neoceratodus forsteri. The sequence continues at coordinate 8,720,841 of CM057449.1, forward strand.
AAGCAGACATTGCTGCTATCAGAAGTCATTCTGCCAAGTTCTCCACTGGTTTGGTCAATAACATTTTACCCCCATTATTGCATGGTGTGGATGGCCTTAGTCAGGAAGAAAGATACACTGTATACAACATGCACGACATTGCTAAGGCATTCACTGATTCTAAAGATAAGATCAACGCACTCATACAACAGAACACTAGAGAAGCAGATAAACAATACATTGCTAGAGAGACACTCTGCTCTGCTTATTGCTCCTACATTATCACTACCATCAATAACCTCTTCCGTGATCTAGAATCTGGAAGAATTCCTAACATTATACATGACAGACGCATTTCCAAATGGTATTGTCCACCATGTAAAACCACTAGCTGTGTTTCCATGTGTATGCAACAGACTTTGACTATTCCTCTCTCCAGTGCTAGGAATTTGGGGTTTGTGACCAGACACCCTAATACTGGTCCTTGTTTCACTGCTAAGAAATGTTCCATAACAGATTCAATGTTTGTTTCTTTCACTGTCTCCTTACCATGCTTTGATCCTACTACAGCCTTGTTCGACAAGCTTGCACTGGTACATTCCATTGGGCATTTGGATGAAGACATCTACAGAGAATGGCTGGATCTACCACCTCTACTGGTCTACCATTCTTTCGTGGATGCCTTGGTGGCTTCGCACATGGACTGCTGTGTGAAAAAGCAATATATTTACCTGTGCCGATGTGATGTGTTTGATGTTATACAGCCTGTTTGTGGCTACTCTCCAGACAGCATTGATTGGACTTTTACAATGGATGATGACATCACTGCAAATGGCACCAACTCTGTCGACTCAACTTTGGCCCTGGATAAGCTCTACCAATCTTATCGTGAGGAGGTTCATCACCTGTCAACATGGATTTCGAAGAAGACCTACACCTGTCCTCTCCAGTTGCAAAAGTGGAGACTGCCTACTGTACGCTCACAGTATAATTCCGATGGTGAGTACTGTGTAGTTACGAACTATAAAACCTACACATATGGTTCTGTTACTTGTGCTATTGATTACCCCGATTTCTATTTTGTCCCCCACCAGAAGACTGTTATTGGACATACTGTTATAACCCCCATCCCCCTTCTGGATGCAGACATTATTGATGGTAACCCAGATTATCTGCTCACACTGTCAGAATACTTGCCATACTTTAATGTACACATAGACCCACTCACACTTACACTAAAATCACTTTTAGGCAGGAAAGACACACACCTCATCCACATCAGCAATAATATGACCAAAGCCAATGAAGCTGTTCTTGACTTGATTAATGATGGAGATTTGAATAACGTATTAACTAAAACCTGGTTAGAGATTACTTTTAAAGGTTTTGTTATTATACAAGCATTTTTAATTTTCATTTTGATTATTATGCTTTGCTGCAAACGACGCACACTATGCCAACACCGTGAGCAGCTTGAGTTCCTTTACAAGGCTCGCGCGTCAGGATTGTAAATGACCACTGCTCGTGTCCTTTCCCTAGACAACTGCCTGTGTTGCCCTTGGAGGCAACAAGGGGGGAATGTTATACGAGGTCCCTGCACCCTAATTGGTACCCTCAGAGGTACACCGTAGACAGCTAACACTTAGGTATAGGTTATACTGATATTTAGGGCTAAGGGCATCTACCGTATAAGAGTAGATGTCAGGATACGAATGCATATTGTTGTAATACACTTTGCTTGCTAATACACATATATTTTGCCATGTATTTTCTGGTATTTATTACTAGTCAGATGCCAAGACACCTGTGTCCTTGAAGTAATTATAATATGTAAGACAGCATTGCCATCTTTTGGTGATTTGTACTACTACACTGAGTTATGTAAGACTCTGTATAAGAACTCTTTTGTTCTCAAACTGATGACTTTACAGAATTGTAAAATGTTATCTTGGACCATAGAGCCACCTCTAATTTAGCCAATATGGCTCATCTCTGTAACTAGAAATGTTTCTATCTTTTGGTAACCATAGTAATTATCATAGGTATATAATGTCATGCACAAGCTTTACACCTCGGAGACCCGAGAGACCCCAAGAGACAACAGAGAAACCTCGAGGTGTAGGGAATGCTTAGCACTGGCTCCCAGTTCGTATTGGTAAGAACTGCTTAGGGCAACTGTGATTTATCCCTTGGTAGTAATAAACTTGTTTATTACTCTAATGCAATGTGTCTGTGATTACTTGCATTCCCAATATCGTCAAGAATCTGAAAGTGAGGTTTAGACCTCTCAACAACTTCATCATGTTAACAAATCAGTTTTCCCTCACATCCACTATTAATGCCTCCTCTGCCAAAATGCCCAACCCACCTCTGCCCCATCTCACAGCAGGGTTTTATTTAACTCTAAAAATTGATTAGCGTTTTGCTCATAAAAGTAGTTCTAAAACATTGTGAAAATGCTTAGCACTTGCCTCACTGTGTTTAACAAACAAAACACTTCCAGAAAACCTATATAAATGCTTTCTGTACAGTTAGTATTGTCCCAAGAAAAAAACTGCTAATCAATTATTTAAAACCCTGCACAGCTACATAACATGCACCCATGGTCATTGAGTGTCTCTTCAGGTATATGATGTAAAGCTACTGCATCTTCTCTCTTCTCTGTAGAACAGTATTATCTCCTTGATAATGGCCTATTAGTGTCAGTGGCTCAGCAGACTGCACACTTGATTCTGATGTCAGAAGATCAAAATGTTGTGGGTTGTAGTCTCATACTAGGCACTGTGGGTGAATCCCAATAATGACATGGTAGTGCATCACTTCCCCTGCCAACGCTCTTCACATTCAGCTGTGCAGTCAGTATGCAGCTTGCCTATCCCAGGTGTCTACCACACACAATGCAGTCTCTTCATTTGTTCTGTTATCAGTAAAAAAACATGGAAGACTTACTGTTGGATCTGGCAATAAGAAAAAGCAAGGGTGCTGACCAGATTGAGCCGTACTACCTAAAACTAAGCTATTATACCTCATCTCCTCCCATTATGCACCTATTCAACCTGTCATTGTCTCAGGGTATCTTCCCCACAGTCTGGAAGATGGTTCATGTCATGCCATTGTTCAAATTTGGAGACCAGAGCAATTTAAATAACAACCACCCTATTTCCCTGCACCCTTTTCTACCCAAGATACTGGAAAAAATTGTTATAGGTGTGTCCTCAAGAGTAATAACCTTCTTAATCCAATACAGTCAGGGATTAAGCCTCAGCACAGTACAATTTCAACACTTGCCAAAGAATCCAATGATTGGCTAATGGCCTTGTATGAGAAACAACATGTCTGCGCTTTGTTCTTCGACTTGAGCAAAGCGTTTGACGCCGTCAATCATGTATTGCTCATCACTACTCTCAGTAATCTTGGGTTTAACCAGTTGGCCATGACTTTGTTCCCAAGTCATCTAATGGATCACTACCAGAGTGTCAAGCCAGGTGGGGTTCTTTCCTCTTAAAAGGGGGTCCCTCCAGGGTCCATTTTAGGCCCACTATTGTTCACAATTTATATACACAAAATTAATACTAGGGTCAATTTGGCCAATATACATTACTTTACTGATGACACTGTCCTGTACATAACAAGGCCCACCCCTGAGTCAGCATGTGCAGACCTACAAGATGAATTCAACACTCTCCAGAAAAATTTTCTGCACTTAAAGTTGTTACTCAATGAAAAAAAAAAAAAAAAAAACACAAGGCAATGTTGTTTTCACCCTTAGTTCTTTCACCAAAGGTGTGTAACTCTGCCATGGCCCTGCAGGTCACAACCCTACTATGTGAGCCCCTTGAATTTGTGACTAAATTCAAGTACTTGGGCCTGTGGATTGACAACAAAAGCTCATTTGTGGAACACGTGGAGGAGCTTGCTAAGAAATGGAAACAGAGGCTTGGTCTTTTCCTCAGGATTAAGAATTTGTTTGCCCAAGAAGCAAGGGTTAGTCTAATCCAAACTATGTTACTGCCACTCATGTATTATGCAGATTTTAACTATGGGCAAGGTTTGAGTTCTGCCTTGTCTAAATTAGACACATTATATCATCAGGCAATCAGATTTATCACAGATGCGCCACATTGTATCCATCATTGCACTCTTTATGCCATGGTTGGTTGGTCTTCACGTAGTTTCAGACACCATAGGAATGCAGTCCTTTGGACCGATAAGGCTATAATCAACAAACTACCACAATACATTTCTGACTGTCTGCCCATCTGTCCTGCTGGCTGCTATGCACTGAGAAGTGCTTCCCTGATTTCCATGGTTATCCCTTAGATCAGGGCATACTTTGGAGCAGTAGCTGTAAGTCATGCCCTTCCAGTGATATGGAACAACATGCAAAAGGTTCGAAAGCTTGCAATAAGTGTAAACTGGGCCTTCTTTATGGCTTTGTTCCTTTGTAAGTTCAGTGAATCCTATGACTGCTTTAACTAGCCGAGCCCTGTATCTTGAACCCTGTATACTACTTGTACATTGTCCTCCCCTTGTACATCTTCAAAATGTTGCACCCTGCTAGTCTTCCTTTGTCTACCCTGTTGCCAACCCAGTACCCTCATCTTTTTAAACACCCTATTGTCCTCCCTTTACTACCACCCCCTTGACTTCTCCTCATCTCTGACATCTTATTCCTCACCTTGTCCTACCCTTCACACTTCACCCCTTGACTTCCCTTACCTGACACCCATTCCTCCCCCATCTAACCCATAAGTCTTGTTGTGACTGGGCAGGTATTGTTTATTTTGTAAATACTAATTTGTATTATTCTGTAAATATTTTCTCTTCTTGCCCTACCAATGTTGTATTTGAGTTTTTGAGGTCTACTGTAGTGTTATTTATGCCTAGCTTGTATTTACCCTGCACAGACTATTGTCTCATTGTATTATAGCAACATTTAGCTTATGTTTTCTTTGTTATGACCTACCCAGGTCCACCTTGCACCTTGCAAATGAGTCTGTCTCAATGGTGTTTTGTTTGGTAAAATAAAGATGATTAATTGATTGATCAAAATGGGTATGCTGCACTTCTGATGTGCTGTCTTTTTGGATTAGACATTAAATTGAATTACCATCTGTCCGTACTGGCTGTTTTTCAGGTGTATTTTAAAGAGCCCATGGCACTTCTTGAAAAGAAAAGGAGAATTTGTTTTTATTGAAAATTATGAAAATACACACACAAGTCATACATAAAAACATTAACAATCTGAAGTAACATTCAAGATATTTATATTCAAAGAAAATCAGTCATGTAACAGGTACATCAGAGCCCATGATCCAAGGTACGTTCCTCCACATTCTTGCTATAAACTGTGTAATCTGAGCAGCCTTTTCAGTATAATAAATAGAGTGCAATTCATTGTTAATTTCTAGCAATAATTCAACATGAGAGAGCTGTGCAACATGAAAAGACAGTGAGCATTCCATGTGTACCACTTTAATATGGCAAATACAACATTTAATGCTATCCTTTCCCATCTACCCCACCTAGTGCAATACCTTCCATACATTAAATTTTGATAAGAGACTTGAGTAAATATGGGAACTCCCCAATGTAGTGCCACATAACCACCAAACCCCTTCATAGAACTACAAGTTAAATGGTTACTTGTCTCTAATTCAGCTCCGCAGTTGGACACTGAACATATTCGTTCTCCCGCCTGTTTATGCTCTTGGTTTGCTTTCACATTTAAATGCTCATGACAGCATAACCAATATTCCCTTGGATAATTTGGGAACATTTCAAGTTCATTAAAAATGGACATAAAACCTGCTTATAAATCTTATTTTTTGTTTTGGTAATGAGGTCTAAGTTACTAATATGCCACTGTTTAAACTTACAATAAACTTTGGTAAGTATTGTGGGACATGGGATACTGTTTAAAAGGCCTTTTGCATACCTGCAACCCACCCCAGATACCATGATGCTATTGTACGCTGTAGTAGATTTGACTAAGTTTTCTTTTCCTGTGTACACAGGGGACGGAAACAGAAATAAAACATGGCAAAAGAAAAACAGGATGGGGCTGACAATGTTTAACCCACCTTTTTGTACAGACAAATGTAGAATATGTCTTTTAATAGGATTGAGCCTGGTATCCCATATGACTTGAAAAAAAGTACTGAAAATGGTAGTTTCCCTATCCTTAGGTGGAGGGAAAACTGAACTAATAAACAGGAAAATAGGGAGAAGATATGTAATTTTCTTCCTTTACTTTTCATAATGTTCAAAAATACCCCCGAGGCCTTACCATAAAGACTGCAGAAATGGACTGCTCTCTCTACTGCTTGTGCATCCTTTAATAACAAACATAGCTCATCAGCATAGCCAATGGCAGTAACAGGAAGCCTTTGCTGTGACATTTTTATTGGAGTAAAAAAACAGACATCATTTAAGAGCTTTAAAAATGGATCTATACTAAATACATATAGGATTGGGCTAAGGGGCCACCCTTGTCTTACTCCCCTAGGTACCAGAAGCATTGATCCCAAAAACCCATTGATTATTGGACAGATTATTGCATTTTTATATAGACAGTTTAACCAAGCTACTGTACAGAGGTGGCAAGTATCCCATAGCAAATTAGTGTATACCATAAGAATTTATGGCTTACCGAGTCAAAGGCTCTTTTTTTGATTCAAGAATAAAACATATACTTTTAAGTCTACTAGGTTGTCTGTTTCTATCACTTCTCTTAGTAATAGTAAATGATCAACCATTGATCTTCCAGGGATTGCACAGGACTGTGCCTGGGATATTAAGGAAGAGGCTACAAGTGTTAACCTGGCATTTAATATTTTTGCAAGAATTTTAAAGGGGCACAGTCAACCTTTTTTTGCATCATATTATTTCTAGGTAAAAACCCACATTTAATGATTGCTTGCCTTCTCTACTATTCACTGATATTGCTGGTTATTTAATCTGCTTCCTTGCTTATTAGAACTGAAATGCATGGGAATGTATAGAAACATAGAATTTGACAGCAGATAAGGACCGCTTGTCCCACCCAGTCTGCCCCTTTCCCTACATAATGGATAAGCTGCAGATTCTAGTAAACCAACAGCCGACTTCTTCCTACCCCCTTCCCACAGAATTGCCGTATGGCTGTCCCATGCATTCCTGAATTCTACCACTGTCTTTGACTCCACAACCTCCTCAGGAAGGCTGTTCCATGCATCCACAACTCTCTCCATGAAAAAATACTTCCTCACATTACCTCTGAGCCATCCCCCCTCTATCTTCAAATTGATCCCCCTTGTTCTTGCACACCTCTTTTTCTGAAAGATGCTACCCTTTTGGACTTTCTTGATTCCCTTGAGGTACTTGAAAGTTTCTATCATGTCCCCCCCCTTTTCCTTGAGGCTATATGTATTAAGCTCCTTAAGTCTCTCTTCATATGTCTTCTGTTGCAGACACTGAACCATTTTAGTTGCTCTCCTCTGGACTGCCTCCATCCTGTTTATGTCTTTGCGGGGATTGGGTCTCCACAACTGCATGCAGTACTCCAGATGGGGTCTCACCAGCTGTCTGTACAGAGGGATAACATTTTTTTTTCTACTGGTGATTCCTCTTCCTTTGCATCCCAGTATCCCCCCCAGCCCTCTTTACTGCCCTCTCACATTGCTTGCTACCTTTAGGTAATCTGATATGACTACCCCCAGGTCCCTTTCCATTTTTTGTTGTTGTTAGTATCTCACCCCCAATTGTGTACACTTCCCCTGGGTTTTTGTTTCCCATGTACATTACTTTGCACTTCATAGCATTGAATCTAAGCTACCATACATTTGACTATTCCTCCAACCTTGCCAAGCCCCTTCTCATCCTTTCCACCCCACCTTGTGTATCAACTCTGTTGGAGATCTTTGTGTCATCTGCAAAGAGACATACTTTTCCTTCCAGTACCTCTGCAATGTCACTTATAAAGACATTAAAGAGGACGGTCCTAGTACTGAACCCTGCGGTACCCTACTAGTAACCCGCCTTTCTTAATGATAATAATAATAAACTTTATTTTAACCGCCTTTCAAAATATCAGGGTGCTTTACAATAATAAAAAACATACTTCTATAAAACAACAATCACATTAATTTATGAAACAGCATCTCCAAACAACAATAAGTCAGTGATAAGCCTAATGCCACAAAACAGTTTTTAGCGCCTGTTTGAATCCTCCCACTCCTGTAGCTGATGGTGTAGAGAATTCCAAAGGGTAGGGGCTGCAAACATGAATGCATAGGCCCCAGAATATTTCAAAATCACCCTCGGAACCTCCAGCAACCCCTCGTCAGCCGAACGGAGCTATCACACAGGACTGTAGGGAATTAGAAGCTCTTTCAAGTAGTCAGGACCAAGTCCATTTGGGCTTTATAAGTCATTAGACCAACTTTAAAGGTGATCTGCCACTGGATCGGCAGCCAGTGCAGATCACGCAGCACAGGGTAATATGCGAAAACCGCGATGACCCCATTAACAATCGTGTGACAGTGCTCTGCACTAGCTGTAAGCAGTGGATATCAAGAAAAAGGAAGCCCTAAGTATAGGGAGTTGCAGTAGTCAAGGTGCTAGGCCAGAAAGGTGTGGACCAACACCGCAGATCACTGGACAGAACAAGATGCTTGACCCTGACAGTGTTCCTAAGATGATAAAAGGCAGACCTGATGACTGATGACACCTGAAGTCAAAGGATCAGCCCATCATCAAGAATCAGTCCCAGGTCATGCACCCATTCAGAGGTAAGAATCTGGAAGCCCCCCAGAAAAATCCAGAGGGCTATTCAGTCCTCAACCCATCTATCCTGCAACCAGTGTCCACAACCATTACCTCAGTCTTTCGGGTGTTCAACTTTAGCCAGCTTGAATTGATTCAGTCCTGGATTTTGGTGAGGTAGTTATTAAATACTGAGAGAGCACTATCCTGCTCTAGTGTGAAAGACAGGTAGAACTGTGTCTTATCAGCATAGCAGTGAAACCTCAGCTGATACCATCTTGCAATGTCTCCAAGGGGCAGCATATACATTGCAAACAACATGGGGAACAGCACTGAACCCTGCCGTACCCCACATGACAGAGGGAGTAAGTCTGAAGAAATAATCCCCCACACAACTCTCTGAGTTCTGCCCATGAAGAATGATGTAAACCACCCAAGGACCATACATGTCAGGCCACAGATGAACCTCAGGCACTCAAGCAGTAGCCCATGGTCCACAGTGTCAAAAGTTGAAGAGAGATCAAGGTGCACCAGAATGGAACGGTTTTTCCGATCTCTCACCATCAGGAGATAATTGAGCATCCGAACCAGCACAGCCTCAGTGCTATGCCTCTTTCAAAAACTGGACTGGAGAGGTTCATAGATATTATGGATGGTCAACTCATTCTCCAGTTGAGTCACCACTACTTTATCAATAACCTTCCCTATAAAGGGAAGGCTCGAGATAGTTCTGTAGTTTGCTAGAACTTTCAGGCCCAAAGAAGCTTTCTTCAGAAGGGGTGTTACCACTGCCTCCTTCAGGGAGCTTGGGAACTCACCTGATTCCAGGGAGCACCAGACTATCTGAGCCAGGACTGGGACAATGATATCACAACAACCCATAATCAGGGAAGTTGGGCCAGGATTCAAACTACAGCACGTAGGGTGCATACCCTTGACAATCCACATAATATCCCTATACTGCAGCAGGTCAAAGGTACTCCAGGAGATACGAGGTGAGGTGACCGAGCACCGAACAACAGCATCCCCACAGAATGAGTCTGACCTGATATCAGCCACCTTATCCACAAAAAATCAAGCAAGCTCATCACACTCCATTTGTGAAAAGGTTCCTTGGAGCTGCAGACAGGCTGGGCTGCACAATCTGTCCACAGTTCAGAAGAGCTGAGCTGGTCAATTCTGAGCAACAGCAATCTCCCTGGACAGGAACTCTGCCTTCTTATGAGAGATTGCTGATTGGTAGGTCTGATAATGCTCCACTAATCTAAGGTGACCAGCCTCCAGGGTGGATTTCCACCAGCAACATTCTAACTTTTGTCCCAGTTGCTGCAACTCCCTCAAAGACCCATCAATCCAAGGGGCCCAATGGTGAAGTAGGAGAGGACGAACAGAGACAGGAGCAATCAGGTCCAGGACCAAGGAGATTATCTTATTATAGGCCAAAACAAATGGTTCTGGACTCAAGCTGGCAACAGGAAACTATGAGAGGTCAATCACTGTTGCTAGGTCTTCTAGGGGTTACCTCCCGTAAAGGAAGGTAACTGACCATCTACACAGGGGCAGACCTACAAAGGGAGCACAAAAGTTGAACCTCACAGTGTAATGATCAGACAAACTGACAAGTTCCACCCCCAAATCGGAGGCCTCAAATGGCTATGGTTAGTAGAGGTAACAATCTGTGTGAAGCCCAGTGATGTCATCAACTGGAGGAACTGCTGTCCAAAAGGCGCGAGTTCGTTGTCAACCCAGGCATTGAAGTAACCCAGAACCATCAGTCAGGGGACTCCAATGACATGTCGACAGCAAAGTCCGCCACTTCCTGCAGGAATCGTTTTTCATCCCCGGGTGGACAATAGACGAGAGCTATCCTGCAGCCCACACCTGCTACCAAAGTACATTCAAAGGATTTGGCCTCCTCAGCTGGTACACCAGTGAGGCCCAACTCGGTCTTGAAACAGACCGCTACCCCCCTCCATGGTCCAATCTCGGGTGGTATATCACTGAGTACCCATCTGGAATTGCTGCTTCTAAAGAAGGACCAGCATTTTCATCCAGCCAGGCCTCAGTGATGCATGCCAGATCAGTTGTTCCAACAAGACCTGAAATAACTGCAGTTTTGTTCTTAATAGAGCTGGCACTGCACAACACCATTCTAGTTAGACGGGATTCACTAGCAGTCCCGCCTACTTGCCCATCAACAAAAGTGGTGCCCTTGGGTATGGGAACTAGACATGGAACACCATGTTCCAGGCTCCATTTTGCTTCAGGGCATCTTCTAAACATATCCAGCCCTATGTGAGAGATCTGCTCATTTGTCCTCCTATGTCCGTCCCCCCACCACCCCTCCTAAGTACAATCCCCAACACACAACAGCACTGGTAGATAGAAAAAGTCAGAAGTGGGGGGAAAACTGGTGGAGGAACAAATAGCGCACAACTGAGGGGAACAAAACATTCCATGGTCTAATTAACCACCAAAACTCTATAAATGAAGAACCCACAACAACAAATTTAGAACTTTCTCATACTATAAAATAACTCCAATAGGATAGCCACTCTCACCCAATAAATACCCAAACTACATAAATACCCCCCTTCCTGAACACAAAAATTTAAAGGAACTTACAAGCAGCAGTAAGTGACTAAATGTCCTACTTAAGCTCTCCAATCAATATGTTTTAAGTTAATAACAACAGAAGAAAAAGTAAGTCTTGATGGGGGCTCTCATCAGCCCCTGACAATAACTTGAAATTAAACCAGAAAGCATGTCCCTCTCACAGCCACATTTACAGCAGATTATAGAATATGTAATTACTTAAAAACTAAAAGTAAAAGAAAAAAGAAAAGAAACAGGCTCTCTCATAGCCAGTCCAAAAAAAAAAAAATAATAAAAAATAAAACTCCATTGGTAGGAAAGTAACAGTCCATGGCTGCACTAATCCAAGTATTTTAGGGGGACATCTGGCAGCCTGGCAATATTCTTGTCATAGTCCTCTAATGGATTAAATTGTCAGACCCAGAAAACCTCCCCAAGGAGGGCACAGGAGCACCACTAAATCTCTCCACTTAAGAAGTGGGGACAGTCTGACCACCATCAGTTAGCCCACCACCGCTGCAGGAACTCAGAGAGTATGTACCCTACGGTTAATACTGCTTACCCCCCCAGAGAGACTGGTTGTCCCCAGTGTCCGCCTCAGGGTTAGTCAGTTTGGCTAGCCCTAATTGAGCCACTGCAAGTAAAATTGTTTCCAAGATACTTTGGGGAGACTTCAAGAAGACCAGTTCACAGCCTTCTGTCCCTGCCAACACAATTTCACCATACTGGGGCGGTAGTCTCCTAATCTCAGTCTGCAGCAATAGTCAAAAACATTAAATCCACATTTACAGTGGCAGTTCTTAAAGTCAGTTTTCAACAAGGACTCCTTCAAAGACTCCAAACAATTGAAGTCATCACTCACTAAGCAAATAGCCTCCAAAAAACACCAAACAGGCAACAATTCCAAAATCCGGCATTCAGAGCTTCAATGCATCTGGCAAAAAAAACCCTTAAAGTCTAAGCGACGCTGAGGAGCACAGTACATACCACAGGGTCAGTTTTAGCTCTGTTTCAGCACCACAGCTGAAGTAAAATCCAAATCACAATTCTTTCCAGCCAGCACCGAGAACGAAGCTGGACAATCACAGTCTCGATGTTAAAACTCCGAAGATGTCCCCTGGCAACTGCTACAGGAACGTAACAGAAGACATAGCCCTTAATCAAAATGGAGTTAGCACACATACCGCATAGTCAAAAACCACATCATTAGAACCAAATTCTGGTTAACGCTTCAACATTTCAACGTTAACGTTAACGCTTTCCAGTGCATTACCGAACACTTGAAAATGCTTAATAGCACTGCTGCAATAACAAACAAGCATTTGTCAATGCCGAATGTTGACGCGCTGGCATTAGCTTTGGTAGTGCAGTGCGGAAACACATTTTTGGCATGATGTGAAAAATGACAGCTGTACTGTTCATACGGAGGTGTAAAAAAATGGCAGTGGTAAAAATGTGACATGTAAGTATTGCAAATTTGCGAGGTTACAAGGGTGCGTGGGAAATGCGCAACGCACACTTGTAACACAGTCATTTTATGGAGTTTTGGCACCAAATTTTCAACATAGGCATGTTAGCACCTCTGCTCATGTACAGTGACACTGTCATTTCCTCAAACTGTCACAGAAAGTGATTTCACACAGTGACCGCGCTATTCTTTTTTTTTCCATTAAATCTTTATTCCAGATTTAGTTACAGAGAATGCATCCAGAGACAACAAGCACAAACATATGAATGCACAATCATGCATATTACAGCTAGTAACAGGATCCATCCTCTGCAATGACCCCAAGAACCCCCTCCCTCCCCATCCCTCACCCTCTACCCCCCTCCCGAGCACAAGACAAGCTAACCTGCTCTCCTCAGTCAGAAGGGAACCTATAAACCCTATAATGAGTAAGTAGTGTAAAAGGGACCCCAGATCTTAACAAACCTAGGGAGTTTGTTTTGAAGGACGGCTGTCATTCTTTCAACCCTCAAGCTGGCAAGTAGTTCCTCCAGCCATTCAGTATAACTGATCACGACAGAGTCTTTCCAGTATCTAAGAACCACCTTTTTAAGGGTGGCCGAGATTAGAGCCATATGGAACTTCCTATTACTGACTGCGATACAAGAAACGGCCCCCAACAGGCATATTTTGGGAGTGAAAAGGTCCTCCAGGCCCAATAATGGATCCACTGTATTTTTAATGGCTGTCCAAAGTGAGATTATCTTCAGACAGTTCCAGAAAATGTGCATCAGATCCCCATCCCCTGAATGACACCTATTACATATAGGATCCGCCACCATTTTTAAACTCGCCAGCTTCTGTGGAGAGTAGTAAATGTTATGGAGAATTTTAAACTGTATCAGTCTCAGCAGGTCCTGCAGGATAAATTTGTGGCAGTTTTGCCAAAGGGCAGTCCAATTAAGTTCCTCCTTGGGGAACATCAAGGCCCAATAGGAACACAGAGCCAGATTCTGAGAATAGGCCCAGTTGAATAGTACAGTGTATACATTAGAGACCGCGTGCGAAAGGCCTACCAGAGGCCCCAGGGACTCATAAAATTCTACTCTCAGGATCTGGATTGGCCTCATACACATCTTGCTAAGTAAAAGGTGGCATAGCTGATACACTTTAAAGACCACCGTGGTGGGCAGTTTAAATTTATTCAGAATCTCAAACGAGGAGAGTATCTTTCCATCGGCTGTGAGAAGGTCTTTTAAATGACACACATCAGGTAGGGCCAACCAAGTGGGACTAAGAGGCTTATTATCAATTAGGAAATGCGGGTTGCCCCAGATAGGTTGTGACCAATCCCTGAGATGATCATATTTTAAAAAGCTGCAAAGCTGCGTGTGGGTCCTCACAGAGATCCCTATCGGGGATTTTCTAAGAGGGGGGAGGAGTTTCGGGCTAAGATAGGGCAGGATCTCCGGTACGAGACCATGTTTCTTAATGAGAGCTAACTCAATTTGTATCCACAAAGGTACACATGATGGCCGAGTTGGGAAATCCATACCCTTTGCCCTCCTAAGATATTTATTAACATGACCCACCCAGAAATAAAGAGCAAAATGTGGCAGCCTTAACCCCCCCCCCAATGGTTTCGGTGCAGCCACCTTATGGTAGGCCATCCTAGCTTTCTTATATCCCCACACAAAATTGGCTATGAGCCCATGGAGATTTTTAAATCATGAGAGTGGTAACCAAATATTTAACATACTAAGGGGATAGAACAACCGGGGCAATACATTCATCTTAACTAAGTTTATCCTTCCCCATAAGGAAAATTGGAAGCTGCACCCATCTTTTCAAATCTAAATCAATGGTATGCACCAGGGATTCCATATTTAACTGGCGTACTCGTGTTATGCTCCTCGTCAGGGTGAGACCCAAGTATTTAATGGAGTCAGACTTCCAAGCTAAGCCTAGCTCAGTAATCTCTTGTTTAAAAAGATTTTTACTGAGGAGGTATACCACGGATTTGTCTAAATTTAATTTGTAATTGGCCAAATGACTATATTCCCGAATAGTTTCCAATAAAGCTGGGATGGATACACTCGGCTTAGAGATATGTACTAAGAGATCATCTGCATATGCTGTTACTTTGATAACATTGTCCAGAATTTTAATGCCACTTATTTCTTGGTTACGCACTATACTTCTAATGAGGGGTTCCAAATACAAATTAAAAAGAAGGGGGGATAGACGGCATCCTTGCCTGGTACCCACATGCAGGGCAAAGGGATCTGAGGTAGCCCCATTGCAGATGATCCTGGATGTGGGATTTGAATAAAGGGAACCTACCTATTTTAAGAACACCTCTGGAAATCCAAATTTCCCCATTGTAGTTAACAGGAATCCCCAATGGACCCTATCAAAGGCCTTCTCGGCTTCCAAAGAGACCAGGGCCATGGTGAAACTGCACTCTTCGGACACCGAGAAGACATGAGCCAGCATCCTGAGGTGATCAGTAGCTGATCTGTCCTTCATAAAACCGACCTGTTCCACTCCGATAAGTCTGGGTAACACCCTATTTATTCGATCCGCTAGTAACTTCGCCAGGATTTTGATATCATAATTGAGCAATGAAATAGGCCTATAACTAGCTGGGTGTTCGGGGGGTTGTCTGGTTTGGGGATTAGAACAATGAGTGCCTCAAAAAGCAACTGGTCCAATGTCTGGCAGCTGAGAATGTACTGGAATAACATAAGCAGTAATGGGGATAATTGTTTAGAAAATGTTTTATAAAAATTGGACAAGAATCTGTCTGGGTACGGTGTTTTATCTAACGGGAGACCCTGAATGACCAACTCAATCTCGTTTTGGGTAATATCAGCAGTCAACTGTGTCCTTTGGGATTCAACCAGTGAAGGGAGCTCCAGATCTTCCAAGAAGGTGAGTATCTCCATTTCGGTGGGGGGAGTCGTCATAGCACCATACAGGGATTCAAAATAGTTTCTGAATTCCTGTGCTGTCTCCCCAGGGGTGGTCTTAATTTGGCCAGCCTCCCCGGATTGAATCCTGGAAATTATTCGGGAGGATTCTAACTGTTTGATACGTCTCGCCAGGAGCCTGCCTGCCTTTTCCCCCTGATCCAGGTAGTTAGCTTTAGTTTTAATTAGTGCTAGCTCAGCTTGCTCCCCTAGCAGGTTTAGGTACAAATCTCTCAACTTAACTAGCTCCAGTTTATCTTTCTCCAAGGACTGGGGGAACATGTTGGCCTCCCTGAATCTTATCCTGGCCAGTAAGTCCTACATAACTCGCTCTTTTTCTCTTTTCTTTTTAACTGCCTGCCCAATTTAAATGCCCCTCATAAAAGCCTTGAACACCCCTAGACCATGTCTGGCCAGATATTATCTCTCAAGTTGTTGGCTATAAATTCTTCTATTTTTGTCGAAATATATTTAACTGTATTGGGGTTCCTCAAGATCTGGTTGTTTTTCTTCCACCTACTACCCCTCTTAGGCAGAGATGAGAAGGAAATTGAGACCAACACTGCGGTATGGTCTGAGGGAGGTCCAGCCACAATTGCCGTGTCCATCACCTCTGGAAGGAGAGTTCGGGAAAGTAATATATAATCAATGCGGGATGCTGTACCATGAACTTTAGAGGTAAAAGTATATTCCCAGGACTTTGGGTGGACAACCCTCCACACATCTGATAAGCCAAGCTGGTCCAATAACTCCCTCAAGGTCCACTGGGCCGGAGAGAGAGCCAGATTAGAGGGTTTGGACCTGTCCATTAAGGGGTCTAAAACAAGGTTAAAGTCTCCTCCCAGGATCATGGGGACCTGAATGAAGGGCATTAGCGCCTCTAGCAATTTTACAAAGAACTCCTGCGTGTCAGTATTGGGGCCATAAACAGATCCTACCAAGATCTCTGTATTTTGCAGTTTACCTTTGACAAGAATGTATCTGCCCTCATTGTCCTGAATAACCTGAAGGGGGGTAAAGGGGACAGATCTATGCACAAGCACCATAACACCTCTACTCTACGTGTTGCCTTGTGAGGAAAAGACCATCCCCATTTGCAAACATCTCATACTATTGCTCTCCATGTGGAGTAAGTGTGTCTCTTGTAAAAACACTATATCTGCTTTCGCCACATCTACATGCTTCAAGATTCGATACTGCTTGGATTTCTGTCATGCTCCTTTAACATTCCAGCTTAGAAATGTAATAACCTTATGTGATGCCATGATCCTTAATATTAACCCGGTACAATGATCCGCTCCGCCCTGTCCAGTATCCCCAACATCCAATCCTAAAGTCTTGTGCTCCCACGCCCCTTCTCCCCAGCCAAATAAATCCCGTAAGTAAAATACCCTTCCAATAACCTCTGTACCCCCCTGTCCAACCCTCCCCCTTCCCCAGTCCATCTACATTGTCATGGTCCATGATGACAGCTCACATCGCTGTGTCCCCTCCTTCTGCCACCCCCACCCACCCCAAAACCAGAGTATTGCATGCCCTTAACTTCCTAAATACTAAATAAAGTACCAGTAATCCCTTAACAACTGGCATAGGACTATTGCTGGAGGGCACTGGACATAGCATCCGAAACCCAGACCCAGGCCCTCCTGGTTAACATCTAACTGGGCTCAGGTTTTTATCCCTTGGGCGCTCCCAGGAGGCAATGCTCAGCCCCTTTAAAAACAGCCCATAAGCCTCAATAATGCCTATGGGTAGCACGAGCCTCAAGAGCAACTGTGCTTCACTGCTGTTAATTTAATTTTAACCAGAAAGGGTATGGAAACGCCCATCCCATGTGTACAACATCCAAACCTACCTACTGTAAAGTAAAATAAAAGTGTACCCAAACATGTGATTCTGGAGCCTTCAGACTGCAACACTCCAGTAGTGCAACGATAAACTAGTGGAGGGCTCCATATACCATTAGACCCCTAAATGCTGCAAGTCCCACCCCCGAGAACATTGATTACAACCATCCCCTTGTTTTAACATCTATCCAAGTGATGCCCTCGAATTAGGCACCAAGTAACCAGTTTTGAGTCAATGGAACACTCCTCCATGGCAGAGTCCAGATAGGCAATGATCAGTGTTCACATAACGCCACCTTACACACAGATCCCAGGTATCCAAAGGGACCATCGAGAGATTCGGTTCACTCACTGGCATTCCCTCAATAACTTTGCCCCAGGTAGCTCAGGAATAGGCCACACATTTTTTCATTAATGCAACAGGTGAGAATTCAAAAACTTTTAACCAGCAATGAGAAAGGGTCTATAATGGGAGTAACCAAACCCTCATTTGGGCTTAAACAGGGAAGGTAGTGCTAGTTGAAGCACGGCAGAGGCCGTTTCCGAGTCCTCATACATCTTCCAAGAGTCAGCAATGTAGACATGTAATTTTGCTGGGTACACCATTTTAAACTTGATACCTGCCGCGATTAGCTTGGAGACAAGCGGATGAAAGGATGCTCTCCATTGCCGAACCGATAGCGGTAGGTCTTGAGCCACTCTTAGATTTGTGCCTTCCCATTGCAGGACCTTAGCCTCCTTAACCTTCTGTAGAAAGATCTGCCTCTCCTGGTAGTTTAAAAATTTGGCCATGAAGATACAAGGGGGTGCTCCTTGTGGTGGCATAGGTCAGAGGGCATGATGCACTCTTTCGATATTGTAGCAGGGGCCAATGGGCAAGGGGCCCGCTACTTTCTCGACGAACTTCTGGAAGAACTTCACCGGGTCACCTCCTTCCTCCTTTTCAGGTAAACCGATCAGAACAACATTATTTCACCAACTTCTGCCCTCGAGGTCTTCCACCTTTGAGTCCAGGCTTGAAATACGATGGTTTATGTGCACAATCATGGGGTCGATTTTATCAGCACAATTCTACAGAGACCTTACCCGCGCTTCATTATCTGAGATTTTCCTTGTCAGATCTTCTAATGTAGAGGTGATACTCTTGATTTCAGATGCCATTTCTGCCATTTCCGCCTTAAATGGACACAATTCCTCCAGGAATCTTGCTGCGGTTAGGAGTTCCTCCCGTACTAGGGCTGCAGGACTGGGAAGGCTGTTGCTGTGAGGCCCATGATATCTTCGGGGCCTTCTCTGGGGTTGCTAGTGGGGTATGTTTAGGGGGTGCTTTCGGAATTTCTGCTTCCATCAGTGCCCCAGTCAGATGCACCGTTGTATCCAGGCAGCAATTAGTCTGATTTTGAGTGCAGTTTCACAACTGGTAAGTAACAAATACCAGATTTGGACAGGAGTTAGGCAGAGCTCTCTGAGAGTGCAGCTAGCAAGAGCACTGCATCACATGACTCCCCGTGACCACGCTATTCTGCGCCGGACTTGCGAAAACACATTTTGGGCAGGATATGTAAAATGACATCTGTACTGTTCATCAAGAGGTGAGGAAAAATGCCAGTGGTGAAAATCCAGAGTGAAAATATTACAAATGCACAGCAATACGATCGTGTGTGCAAACTGCGCAACACACACTCGTAACACAGTCATTTTATGGAGTATCATCACCACATTTTCAACATAGGCATTTTAGGACCTCTGCTCATGAACAGTGTCACTGTCATTTTTGTAATCTGGCCCGAACACTGATTTTCCACAGTGACCACAATATTGTGCGCCAGAAGTACGGAAACACATTTTGGCCAGGATGTGAAAAATGACAGCTGTACTGTTCACAAGGAGGTGTACAAGAATGATAATGTTGAAAATCTGGCATGAAAATATTGTGAATTCATGAAGTTATGAGTGTGCATAGCAACTGCACAATGCACGCTCATAAAACAGTCATTTTTGGGATTTTTTCCACCAAATTTGCAACATAGGCTTTTTGAGAGCCCACCTCATGAACACTGCCACTGTCCTTGTAGTTAATCAATCCCAAAGGTGATTCTGCACAGTGACTGCAAAATCACCTTTTGGGACCAATTAATGTCATAACAGTGACAGAATTCATAAGGAGGGTCCCAAAAACCTCATGTTGAAAATTTGGTGCAATAATTCCCAAAAATGCCCGAGATATGCATCAAAGTTGAAAAAACCCGATTTATTCCATTATACAGCTTACCGGCATTTCCTCAGTTCGCGGTCAGCTTTGAAGAGTGAAGACATGTTCCCAGTCCACCAAAGATCGTCACACTGAGCTCCAGAGGTAAGTATGGGGTGAGGGGGGTGTGGGGAGGCAGGGTGTGCAGTGGGTGGGTGTGGGTGGTGCTTAGGGAGACTATGAGGGACCGTTTTCTGTTTACAGGTAGTAAAAAAAAATTGCGAACTTTTTTTTTTACAGGTGGTTTCTTTTTTAGAGGGGGTACAGTAGCTGACGGGAGATTGGGCACCCCCATCAGCACAGAAGAAGGGGGTGACATCATGCTGATGGGGAATGTGCTCCCCTGTTGGCACATTAAAGCGGAAAAGAGGGGTACGGATGCCAACGGTGATTGGGCACCCCCCATCAGAAAACAACGAAAGCGGGGGGGGACATTCTGCTGATGGGGAGTGGCCTCCCCCATCAGCACATACTTGAGGGGCAGAGTATGCTGACTGGGGGATTGGGTACCCCTGATTTAGGCAGTTTAGTGGCCACTGTGTGCCATGTTTCTAGCTGGTGAAGCACGTTGGAAGGGTCTGCTGTGTGTGACGAGCTTTTCAGCGGACCTTTCCATAGATGTGCTTGCCACATTAGTATGCATGATGTGGTGCTGGAATGCAGGCTGATTGGGGAATGAGGGACGCACCTACTGGTGTGTGCCCTGCATTCTCCCAATATCGACCGCATCTCCAAATCTGTATTACCGCAAGATGTTGGCTATGCAATCACGCCAACATAAAAATAACAAGAATAAAAAACTAAAAACAAATAAATGAATAAAAATGACTCATACTGGAGCTAAAATAAAGGCTGACCTAGCGTAGTTGCCATCTTGTTAGGGCAAAAAACTACTCTTCAGAGTGGACTCCATTTATTATTACTCTCTGTGTCCTGTTCTCCAGCCAATACTTTTCCCAGGCTACCATCTTGGGACCCACTCCCAGACTGGCCAACTTGTATATTAATCTTTTGTGTGGGACTGTGTCAAATGTGTTGCTAAAGTCTAGGTAGGACATGTCCACAGCCCCTCCCTGATCTACTACTTTGGCCACTCAGTCAAAGAAATCTATTATTGTATTATTATTATTATTCGGGCTGTGTACCTCAGGACTGGAGGATGGCTCATGTGGTGCCCCTCCACAAGAGTGGCCCCAAGGATGAACCGGGAAACTACAGACTAGTGAGTCTCACATCCATCATGGGTAAGCTAATGGAGACTATCCTGAAGAAGAGGCTGGTGGCCCTCCTAGAGGCCAAAGGACTACAGGACAGCAGAGAGCATGGCTTCATACATGGCAGATCCTGCGAAACCAACCTGGTCGAGTTCTATGACTGGGTAACTAGGCAACTGGACAGGGGCCATGCAGTGGATGTCCTGTATCTGGACTTCAGTAAGGCATTCGACTCAGTGCCACATGGAAGGCTGGGAAGGAAGTTAGTAGGCACAGGGGCGGTGCAAAGCTGGTGAGATGGGTAGGAAACTGGCTGCAGGGAAGGCAAGAGAGGGTGGTGGTGGGTGGGGAGCTCTCATGCCCAAGGGCAGTGATGAGCGGTGTTCCACAGGGCTCAGTGTTGGGACCAGTGTTGTTTAGCATATTCACTGCAGACATATCATGGGACATCAAGAGCAGGATCAGTCTGTTTGCTGATGATACCAAGGTAGGCGCGATGGTGGATGACCTAGGGGGATGGCAGGGGTTGCAGGATGATCTGGCAAAGCTTGAAACCTGGTCAGACACCTGGCAACTGGGCTTTAATGCCAAAAATTGCAAGGTGCTGCATTTTGGGATGAAGAACCCAAGGAGGAGTTACCAGCTAGGGGGAGTGCAGCTAGCCCAGACAGAGGAGGAGAAGGATCTGGGTGTGCTCATTACAGGGTCAATGAACAACTCGGCACAATGTGGGAAGGCAGCTGCAAGGCCAACAAAATGCTGGGTTGTATTGCAAGGGGTATATCCTCGAGGAAGGAGGAGGTGATTCTGCCACTGTATAGGTCATTAGTTAGACCACACCTGGAGTACTGCATGCAATACTGGCATCCGTATCTGAAGAGGGACATTAAGTTACTGGAGGGGGTGCAGCGCAGAGTGACAAAGATGATCAAGGGGCTGGGGGACTTACCATACGAGAGGAGGTTGAAGGAGTTGAACATGTACTCACTGGAGGAGAGGAGGGACGGGGTGACATGATTGAAACCTTTAAATACATGAAAGGAATAAACAAGACAGGTACAGAGGGGCTGTTTAAAGTAAGGGAGGGGAGGGACACCAGGGGCCATGATATGAGACTGGAGCGAGGAAGGTTCAGGAGGGAGATGAGGAGACACTTTTTTACAGAGAGGGTGGTGACTGGGTGGAATGCGTTACCTGCTGAAGTGGTATGCAGTAGAACAGTGGACTGCTTCAAATGAGGATGGGACAGGACAAGGGGGAGGGTTAATAAAGGGGAAGGGTGGAAGGGAGGGTTAGCTGCAGAATAAGGGGTGCTAGCTGCACATTCGAGCAGACTTGATAGACCTCTAGGCCTTTATCTGCTGGCAAATTTCGTATGTTCATATGTTCGTATTAGATTCATCTGTCATGACCTTCTCACTGTGAATCCATGCCGCCTTGGGTCCTGTGCCTCTCTGGCCTCTAGTTACTCAACAGTTCTTTCCATCAGAAGTGATTTCATTATTTTCCCAATTACTCAGGTTAAACTAACAGGTCTGTAGTTTCCTACTTCTGCCTTGCTCCTACTTTTTTGAAATGGAATAACATCTGCCCTTCTCCAGTCCTCAGGTACCACCCCATCCTCCTATGATTTGTTAAAGAGGGTAGTTAGTGGTTTCACCAGTTCTACCCTTAGTTCTTCTAGAATTCTGGGATGGATCTCATTAGGCCCTATTGCTTTGTCCACCATCAGTTTTAAGAGTTCTTTCAGAACCCTTTCTTCTGTAAATGGGCTAGTATTACTCCAGTATCCAGAGCGTTTCTATTTTTGTTTCTATTTCTGTTTGATTTAGGTACCCCCCCTCTTCATTTGTGAATACTGAGCAAAAATATTTGTTTAGTATCTCTGCCTTTTCACAGTCACCCTCTACCCACCCCCTTCCCTTTATTAAGCCTCACTATCCCTCCCTTGGTCTTTCTTCACTCACTAATGTACCTATAAAAGGTTTTAGCTCTCTTCTTAACTGAGTTAGCTATCTTTTCCTCAGTTTGGGCCTTTACTGTTTTGACTGCCTTCCCTGCTTCCTTTTGCTTTAACTGATACAATTCTCTGTCCTGCTCCTTCTGTGATTCCTTGTACTTCCTGAATGCTTTCTTTTTCCCTCTAACCCTCCCAGCCACCTCCTTAGAGAACCATAGTGGTTTCTTACATAATTTTGTTTTATTTATTTGCGTCACACAAAGGCTTGCTGCCTCTGTGATGGCAGTTGTGATTATTCCCCATTGTTCTTCCACCCCTCCTTCCTGCCTATTTGCTAGTGCATTCCTTAGGCACTCACCCATTTAGGAAAAGTCAGCCCTCCTTAAGTCCAGTACCTTTGCCTTTGTATGGCTTGACTCTACTGCTGTGTTTATCATGAACCACACTGTTTGATGGTCACTAGTTCCAAGATGGCTACTCACTTCTGAATCTGTGATACTCTCACCAGCTCCATTTGAGAGTACCAGGTCTAAGACTGCTCCCTCTTGAGTGGAAACCAATACTAGTTGTCTAAGGCATTCCCCATGTAGGGCATCTAGAATGAGCCCACTCTTAGAAGTGGCTGCTGCAAATGCACTCCAGTTAAGTTCTGGCATATTCAGATCCCCCATCATCAATATCTCCCCTGTTTCTGCCATTTTAAGGATATTTTCTGTTATTTCATCGTCCATTTTCTCCCCTTGAGATAGGGTCTGTATACAACCCCTGTGAGGATTGTGGTGCCTTTGCCTGTCTCCAAATTGACAGACAGTGTTTCCTCTCCTACTTGTTTGCCTTTTTGTTCTGTTGCTTTGATTCCTTCTTTTATGTAGACAACTACTCCTCCTCCTCCTTTTTTACCCTCCCTGTCCCTCTGTAGATAGTGTATCCTGGTATGTTTATGTCCTAGTCATGGTTCTGTGTGTACCATGTTTCTGTGACTGCCATTATATACAGATGTTCCTCCTCCATCAAGGCCACTAATTTAGGAAGTGTGTTATCCTGACTACGAGCATTGGTACTCATTGATCTCCATTTTTGATGGCTTTTCTTCTTGTAGCACCATCCCTGTCCTCATTGACTTTGCTTTCTCCATTTACTCTTGTCCTGCTACCTACTGACCTTTCTACCTAGGTCTTTACCTCATTTAGTACCCTGTTTTGCAGGGGGAGGCTGGGAATTCCCTGCTGCTTATCAGTGCCTCCCCCCTTTACTAGTTTAAAAGCTTGCCAGTGAAGCATTTAAACCGATTGCCTGGAAGACGTGTTTCCTTCCTGGAAAGATGTAAACCATCCTGCCAGTATAGGCTGGTATCCCTCCAGGTGGAACCACAGTTCCCAATGAAGCCAAATCTAAACAAACATGTTTTAGTGTGGTAACACCAGTATGGGTGACACTCAGTTTTTTACTCTTTAAAAGCAAAAATGAGTCTGAATCAAGCAACCAGCTACATCAGCAGTCTCATTAGAATGAGAAGAGCCATAAAATGTGTTTTTTTAAACTAGAGATACACCGAGGCCAAATGAGGTTGACAATGTCCCTTTAAAATTTATATTTAGAAGACTAATGGATCTCCAGTTGTTCAGAAATTTTTAATACTTTTTTTTGTGTAGAAAAGTTACTAATCCCGTGGACATCTCAAGTGGTATGCTATTTGTAGAAAGGATATAATTAAGCACTGTAGCCAGTTCTTTAAAAATGTCAGAGCCTATGAATTTATACAGTTCTGCAGTAAGCCAGTCTTTTCCTGGTGCTTTTCCTGTGTGGAGAGATGACACTGTCTGCTCCACTTCCAGGGGAATAATAGGATTTGTAAGAAAATTATGTGTCTCATCAGAACACTCAGGGTTAGGAATTAAACTAATAGTGAAGAGAAGCTTTGCATATCATCAGACTGTTTACTAAAAAGATCTCCCATATAATCAGATACAGTTCATAAAATATCCTGTTACGATGTATGAAGTACATTATTATCATCAAGGACTGCTTCCATTGGTTTCCTTTTCACCATTTCGGCACAACTTAAGAATGGATGCACATTACCTAATTTCCCTTGGGCCCCATATTTCTTTTGCATGGTTAAACAGGTAGCTTGTTATGAAAGTCCTTTATTTTTTGCTGGATAGCCTTTATTTGTTGTGTATAGTCATGCTTTTTGTGCTGTGTTAAACTCATTAAATGCTTCAGCAGCTGCCTGTTCCTTTGATACTGTACTTATTCTGAATCTCTGTTAATTTTGCTAAGAGAAATCAATAATTGCCAGAAATTAAATTTTAAATGCTCCCATCATAAAGAAGGGTTATCATATATTTGCCAAAGGGATTTTTTACACAGCACCGTGTTCAGAATGTGTTGCTTGATATATTCTGTTTGTAACAGTGATGAATTAGACACCTGGAACATGTTTATTTGAAGGAGGCCCTACTGTCCCATAGAGCTCTCTGTAGTCGGAGTACTCTGTTGTTTCTGTTTTTGCTGCGTGGATTAAAAAGATTTTTGCTAAAATGAAAAAGAGATCAATCCTCATGGCAAGGTTCCCCTTCTGAAAAGTTGAAGCAGCATGGCTGTGTTTTTGTAATAAGCATCCACCAGGGATGCCTTTTGGACTGTATTTTGTAGAAATGATGTGTCACAAAATATTTTCTTTGTGGTAGTTGCATTACCTCTATCTTTTTTGGATAGTCCATAATTAAAATCACCCTCCCCAATTACATTTTGTGATGAAAATAGATAAGGGTGGATCTGACTAAAAGTAGAAACCCTATCTGCTTTTTTCTGAATGGTGTATTTTTCAATCAGTCTATAGTAGTTTCCATTGTATTTCATATTCAGAAGTAGGACCCTACCTGATACTAAGTCCAGGATTTTTAAAACCTGAACAGTAATGGAGAAAAGAATCTCCACTCCTGAAAAGGCTTCTAGCCCTAGTGACCATTACGACACCATTCTTTAGAGATTTTTGAAATTTCTTGAGCAATATGCAGCCTGGTATCCTGTAAAAAATATCTAGTTTATTGCTTCTCAGATGTGACACCCTTGACTCCATTTTTAATGCTATTGACATTAATAGAAAGCAGCTTCAGTTGCTGTTGTGTGCAGAAACAAAAGAGAAGATCAACTTATCATGGTGGCTTTATTTTCTTATTTTTTGCTGATGTTCCTAACTTTTTTCTTGTTACCTTAGAGAGCCATTGTGGTGCAGTGTCCTTTTTATTCCGTACATCACTAGAATCTGGATTGGAAAGACCTTCAGTTTGATTCAATTCCCCAGAGGAGCTCCCATTCTCATTACCAGAACCTTCAAAGGAACCTGCCAAGCATTGGTAGCTATTTGAAGTGGGTGTTACAGACATTCTCAGCACTTTAGGTGCAAGTTGCATCTAGGCCTGCTTTCTTCTAGTTGCCATTTTCTTTTGGTCCCTCCACTGGGGATGTGGTGGAGGTGTAATGGCAGAATATGAGATAGGTATGGCTTTCATAACATCTACTATATCAGTTTCATTTTCTGCTGGTTCCCTTTTAGGTACAGGCAAATCCTTAGGTCCTACCTCCTTGTCACCTAATTGTTCAGCAGGTGGGGGGCAGTATCCACGAGGGCCTCTGTGGGGCAGAAGTCACAATAGGGGCTGGTTTTAGATCACTAACACTTCTAGTGGTACCTACTTTAGCGTGCTGTCTCTGTGCCATAGCAACCAAAAGGTGTTGCTCTTCCAAATCTACAGGCCCTGTTGTACAACAGTATGCGCTGCTTGTGCGCATTTCGCATAGGTGTTCCCCTCCCCCCATATAAATTACCCACAACTTCATTTTTGCATTGTCAGTTTGCATGGCCAAGAGTCCCACATAAAGTACACTGTAACTTGTCTCAGACATTGCTAGTATGACTGGGGAAGCCACATCTATAACAAGTTCTTGGCTGCCCCAAATGGAACAGCACCCCTCTATCACCCCCCAAAAAGAAGGAGTTTGGGAGATGCTGCAGCTCACCATCTAAAGTACACAGTATAACTCTCACTCTCTAACCCCCAGTCCATATATGTTTAGCATCAAAGATGGCCTCCAGATGTCCCAACACTGTACACCTTTATTTGAGCCAAAATAAAAGATCTGTAACACTCACCCCTCATTGCAGAATAAAACTGTAACTGTTTTTGTGCAGACCGAGTGAGGGGGATGACCTCAAAAGGGGACCATAATGGGGAGTTTTTAACTTTGTTGTACCTTACCCAAAATTGCTCTAATCCACTGTTAAGTTTAAAACTCACATAAAAAAATATTTCCTGACACATGGATTAATGCATATAATTCAGAAGCATGAAACTTTAAACTTTCTTTCAGTATGGTGCGTCCCACATATTCCCTGCCTGTGAATACCTCCAACCCCCCTTTATATACCAGCCTGATGGCATTATGCCTTTTGGCTAGATAAACTGGCTGTTGAAAAAAGGAGGCATAAGGCTTTGAGTGCTGTCTGTCTCCTGGCTGGCCAGACTTATTAATCTGTGTCAGTGGCTCAGTAGGTAGCACGCTTGCCTCTGAGGCTGGGAGATCAGAGGGCTGTGGGTTCAGTTCCCACATCTGTCACTTGGGTTAATATCCCAGTACTGATACTGTAGTGCAGCATGAGAGGGGTGCTACACTTTAGAGGTGCCGTCTTTCAGATGAGCCGTTAATCTGATGTCCCATCTGCCTGGATTGGTGGTAGTTCAGGTGGATGTTAAAGATCCCACGGCACTTATCGAAAAGAGTAGGGGGTGTTTATTGAGAAATTACATATTGCATACTGTGTTGCATAAAAATAAAGGTGTTACATAAATGAAAAGAACATATGAGAAACAAAAAGAAAAAACATAAAATTGAGTGAAAAATACATACAAAGGAAAAAGAGGGGGGAAACAGATTCAAAACATACAAAGTGTATCTAATATGCACATTATTACTTAGATTTTATAAAGATTTGAAAACCTTTCCACCATCTATATACTTTATCCCCTGGATACTTTAATAAATCTGTGTGATATACAGTGTCCATTGCTTGAGCCACTAGAAAACTATAAACAGTGTAAGGCATTATTTTTTGGTGAAATACCCACTGGCATCTCACTTGCCATAAATAATATCTAAAACAGCAAAGAAAAAGCATATAAATTTCAAGATGCAACTGTGCAACATCATAGGGGAGAAAACCTAAGACAAAAGTTTCATAACTCACACGATAACCAATTCATTTTCCACTTTTCACTTAAAAATATCCACAAAGGTTTAGAGTACGAACATGACAAAAGAAAATGACACATGATTTCCTCAATATTGATACAATCTGCATAAGGGCAGTTCCAGTCTCTTAAAGTCTTATGTTTGGCATTTCCTTTAACATTAAGTTTACCATAAACTGTAAGCCATAAAGTCTCCCACATATGTTGCGGCACTCTTTCATTCATCAACTGTTTAAGAACCTGTGGATTAGAGACAGAGGGACAATTCTTAAAACAAGGTTCAGTTGGATGTATATGGGCAAGAACTGACTGATAAAAATTTTTCCTAGTACTTTTAATTTATTTATTTATTTAAACAGCAGTTTGGAAAACCTTTGAGCCATAGGCTCATTTACAAAAGTACCTTGTCACAGTAAGACAAACAAAAATACACAGTATAACAGTACAACACAGTATAACAGTAACTTAAGACATAGATACAAACAAGCTGGTACAGGTAGGATTGATGCAAACAATGTGAAATATGTTGATGCAAACTTTGTGAAATATGTTCTTTAAGGATTTTCCACTTAAATAATTTTTGAGCAGCAGGTCTAAAATACTCTGGTATTTGCAGTCTAGAATGCAACATTGCTGCCGTTGTTTGCCATACAGCTAAATAATGTCTTAATATTAATTGTACCATACCATAAACTCTGGTGGTAAGGGTGGAGATACCATAACACACTGTATGATACAAAAAAAGAGTATGAAAGAAAACCACAGGCTCAATCATGCCCAGACCTCCCATTTCCCTTTTCAAATAAGTATAACACAATTTAATTGGGTTCATTTTATTACCCCACAACATTTGGAAAAAAAAGACCATATAGAGTAGTTTCTAGAGATAGTGGGGGTGGAAAAATGTAACCAACATATTGTAACTGAGGAATAACAAATTGTTTAAGAATTTGAATTCTTTTGTATTTTGTTAATTTCCAATGCTGCCATTTGTGAATTTTATATTGTACATTGTGTAGCACAGTTTCCCAATTTTTCAAAGGAAGATTAGATGTCCCAAAGGTAATACGTAAATTTTTTTGCAGTCAGTTGTTAGAGCAATCCCTTGTTCTTGACAAAATGCCATATTCCGAGGAACGATCACTAGCTCTTTGCATTTGGTTATATTCAATTTAGAGTTAGAAACCCTAGCATATATATGTAATTCTTGTAAAAATATTATTTGGTCATAGTGCAAAAAAAAGCCACAAATATCATCTGCGTATGCTTGTAAAAGAAATAGGTCTTGTTCATTCGATCCCAATAACCCATTCCATTTGGGAGTATGGGCAAACACTGAAGTAAGGGGTCTAGAGAGAAGACATATAATAAAGGGCTTAGGGGACAGTCCTGTCTGACCCCAGTAGGAATTATAAACCCCTGAGTGACTTGCCCTTTAATTAGCACCCAGACATGGACATGAGAATATAACAACTGTATATAGTTAACTATTTTTGATGGTACCCCATAAAATTAATAGTGTGGAAAATAAAAAGGGATGATTAACCCGATCAAAAGCTGTTTCCTGATTGACTGAAAGTATACATCCTCTAGATTTGGACATAGAAAGTTTTTCTATTATATCTCTAATAATGACAATAGCGTCTTGGATTTTCCTATTAAGTAGACCAGAAAGTTGTAGTGAAGATAGCACGAGTGAGGCATATTGTTTCAACCTGGTATTTAGAATATGAGTATTTTGTAATCTGTGTTCAGCAAGATAATAGGTCTCCAATTCTTTATGTTAATTCTAGCACTGTTTTTATATAAATAAGCTAATAGGCCTTCAGAAAAAGAAATAGAAATATTGTTCTCTTGAAAAAAAATGTATATATGGTCCCAGTTATTCAAAAGGGTTGCACCATGCACAACAGAGATGGGCCAGCATAAGTCCAAAAATGCACCATTGTGCAATATTCAGCAGAGGCAGCTGCACCCCCAAATCATGATGCACAAGAGTGCAATGGTAATGAATGCATGCACAACTGAAGGGGGAGGAACCATGAATAAATGGCGCAGTGTGATATTCAACAGCATGCACCATGCGCAATAGGGGAGCAAGTGGAAGTTGCACGATAGCGGAAATGATCCAAAATAAAAAAGAACAAGAGAAAGGTGCAAGAACATTACAGGGAAGCCAGAGGTGGGAGAAAGGTGACAGCCACAGAAGACAGGGAAGCAGTGAGTGGGACTGGAAAAGAGCAGGACAGGACACACCTGGGAACATAGGGCAACAGGACAGGAGTGGGGATCCTGTGCCACAGTGGACTGAGGGCAGTGGCAGTGAGCAGGACAGAAAAATCTTGGAGGTGTTCCTGGTGCAGGGGGAGTAGCACAAAGGACAGTAGGGGGAACAGGATTACAGCTGCCAGAGGGAACACAAGCCAGGGACATGGCCAGTGCCACCATTCACAGTGTCCAAAGAAAGAGCACTTCTTGAGTTACTCTCATTCTGGGATCCATTAACCTGTTCCCAATTGTGCAGACAGTCATGTGGAAAGAAGAAGCACAGGTGTATGTCTCGGGAAACCAAACCAAAAATATTGTCCCAGCCCAGCCTGGTGCTAATAAATGTCATAGAGTAAACCTTGTGGTGCTTAAGAAGAAAGATAACTTTAAAGTAACTGATAATTTATTTGTAACCTATGCTAGAGTGCATTCCAGTTTAGTAAAGAGTCTGCGACATGCATGTTCTGCATCGGGAGTACAGCGTATGCTGGGAAGGCAATACTGTAACATGTCCCTCTCAAGTGGTTCTTACCATACACTGCAGAAGAGAGAGAATTTGCAGAGGTTGTCCCTCGGTTATTTGCACTGCCATCGAAGGATGTAAGAATGCTTGGGTCCCTGGTCACTGTGTGAAAGAGAATCTTTCTCCATCAGCAAAATTCCACAGAAACCAACAAATCAGCTAGTTCTTCACAGTCCATCCCATTACACAATCAGCAGTTGGCAAACAATGCTGAGATAAGCCGTCATTCCTTAAATTTAGTAAAGCCAGTGTCTAATAGGATCTTAACATTTCTTGCATAATGCAAATCACTCAAACAAGGATAGTTCAGTGTCTACTTCTCAGGAAGGAGCCCCATATCCCTCCCATACTTTGCTCAGGGATTGCACAATAGATCAGGAATGGTGGATTTGAGTCCCGCTGCCGCTGTGTCCAGATCTTCATAGAAGGTCCAGTTGCCAATTTAATGTTCATGTTAGCAGTCCCCTTTATAGCCATTTCTATAGGTAAAAACTTTCATTGGTGTTTCAGGAGAGCTATGTGCAAGTTGGTATATCTAATGGTCTTCTTTTCCATGGTTGCCTCAATATTTTCACTAACCAGTATCAACCTGGACCATTGTGTTTTAGTAATCCAGCCAGCGTAGTCTAAAAATTACAGAACCCCCTGAACCTGCATGGTCATCAGCATAGCCATCTGGTTGTTTGCCTTCACTATCAGTTCACTGAGTCTTGATCTACAAGATGCTCAAACCATGGGCAGCAAAACTGTTTACTATGAACAATTACAGAAGGGTTATGCCAACATGAATGTTGCCATGTTCACCGTCTATTCGCTGTTTGGCTTTATTATTCCTTTCTTAATTATCACAGCATGCCATGTTACCATAGCTGTGGAAATGGAAAAGAAGCAACTGTCCAAGTCAAGCTGTCCATTTAGGGTGATCACTGCCACCATAGTGTCATTCTTCATTTGCTGGTGTCCTTACCACGTATATAGTTTCCTTAGGATGAATTGAGCTGTGGTCTCAAAGTCAGTACTGCACATTGCTGTGCTGCTCGCAAGTCTTTTTCTCTGCATCAACTGCTGCATCACACCAGTTCCCTACATTTTCACCAGTGAGAAATTCACAGGAGTGTTCAAAAAGTCTCTGTTTTCCTTGCTTGAAGATACTTTTGGTGAAGATACATTCCAGATGATTAACAGCAAAGAGAGAAAACTAGAGGTGTCTACCTCTTGGGAAACAGAACTGACAGATATTCACAAAAATGCAGTCTTCTTCATTGGTTCTCAGAATAAATCTGGAATCACAGCTTGAATGTCATTCATATTCATCTG
The DNA here is from genome assembly GCA_016271365.2 of Neoceratodus forsteri. NCBI lineage: Eukaryota > Metazoa > Chordata > Ceratodontiformes > Ceratodontidae > Neoceratodus > Neoceratodus forsteri. The sequence goes on from CM057449.1 coordinate 8,753,214, forward strand.
TCAGATAATCCTAAATCCTTGGACTAATACTTAGCTACAAATCACCCACACTGTATTCATGAAACAGAAACTTAGCCAATCGTGTCCCCATACATTGTTTAGGCAATACATGTCTAACTTTAAAGCATGGCCAAGCAACTGTGAAGGAATGGAGGGCTATGTTGATGTCATTTATCAGATGAAAATATTGACCTACTATACATTCTAAGACTATAGAAGGATGCTTTTGACAACATACGGGCACAAAATAAAGAATTGTATTTATCATCCCAAGGTCAAAACATACAAGGAATTATGGAAAACCACCACCATGGTTTGACAGAATGAAGACCCCTGAGCAAAACCCACCCTCATTTGACTTCCTATGGCATCCCTGAGCTGAGAAAATTAATTTTTTAATCCAGCCATCTCATCCTTCGCTCGTGATGCACGATCACGATCAAAGAATTTGCAGGCTCGCGATCAAAGAATTTTCAGGCTCATGATCAAAGAATAAAAAGTGCTGTAATTAAAAAAATACAAAGAATTGTGGTAAACCACCACCATGGTTCATCAGAATGAAGCCTCCTGAGCAAAACCCACCCTTATCTTTCTTCCTAGGACACCCATGGGCTGAGAAATTAGAGTTTTTAATCTGGCCATCTCATTCCTTGCTCGCTATGCATGATCGCGATCAAAGACTCTTGCAATCAAAGAATTTGCATTCTCACAATCAAAGAAATTGCACACTTGTGATCAAAGACTTTAAAATGCTGAAACATGCCTTTTTCACTGATTTGAACAGACCAATGGCATTACACAATAGAACAAAGTCCCCTGATCAAAACCCATTCTCATTTGTGTCCCTAGACCACCCCTGAGTCAATATATTTGTGTATTTAGGTCACGATGTAAGATCGCAATCAAAGAATCTCATGATCAAAGAATTTGCAGGCTAACAATCAAAGATCGTTAGCAACCCACAATCAAAAATTTTAAAAGCATATAACTCTATTGTTTGACCAATTTGGATGAAACCAAAGGCATAGCTTGATAGACTGGAGCCCCCCCCCCGAGTAAATCCCATGCAAGTTTTACTTCAGGAGTGACCCCTGAGCTGAGATATTTGTATTTTTCCAATCAGAAAACTAAAAACAAGATGGTAGACCACACAATCAAAGAATTCTCGGGGCCAAAGATTCTTTAACCTGTGAGGCTGCAAATTCTTTGATCACCAGGTGGGATGAGATGGCCAGAACCCCATTTTTTGTTTGCAAAACATACATATAAATTTTCACATTGACTTGTAATGGGAACTTCAAAGTAGCGTAACTTTTTGAGTGCCGTAATATTATTTCACCAAATGAAAAGCAGAATGTTCGGCGTCCAAAGCTCTTTCAAACAAGCCATCTCACAGAGTGGCACGCCACACAACAGCCATGCAGGACCATGTCCAAAATCCTGAAAGCTGACTCCCAAAATGGATAATTTTGTATTTTTCAGTGTTTTGTATGCAAAGACGATATGTCCAACCAAAACAAAATCCAGCAAATCAAGAGATCTACTATGCTGCACCACACTTAGCAAATTTCAGGCAAATCTGTTGAACGGGTCCAAAGTTATTAATGTGCTACATTTTGACTTTAACATAGAAGTGACATATGAACCCTAACTATAGTGGTATGACTGCACCACTATAAAATATATGTGTATATATTATGGTAGCACGGTAGTGCTACCATAGTTAGGGTTGAGTAGCACTTTTAAGGTTAAAGGGTCAAACTTTGTACTTTAATAACTTTGCCACCGTTAAATGGATTTGCCTGAAATGTGGAATGCATGATCAAGAACCATACATCTTGGGGTCTACCAACTTTTGTACTGGTAGAATATATGGCTGCAGAGTTATTTAGTCAGATCTGGGCACGCATTTACAGTTCTGGGTGAATTCTTTGCTTGCATCTATAGGTTGCATGGTTTGCGCGAGCAGTCCAAAAACTTCAGTGAACATGCAGCAGGGGTGCCCAGTGTGCCTTTCAAAGATTTCATGAACAAATATTAAATGGTTCAAACGTTATTCAGAAAACAAGTTCCCATTATAAGTCAATGGGAAAAGTTAACAAAAAGTTCAAAAGTGTCGCAAATGCAGTTTTTACTTTCGCAAATGGCCCTTTTACTTTCACAAATACACCATTTTGTTTTCAGTTGGTGATCAGAAAAATGCTTGCCATTTAAATTTGAGACTCTCTAGTAACCTAATTATTTTTGTATTCACCAAGTTGGAGCCTGAGGATGCTAGCCATGTCTTTATTTTGTGGTGAAACACCCCCGAAATATGTTTTCTAAATTTCTGCAAAAAGTAGTGTCACACATGTGATACTTTCATGTTGTTTTTCGCAAGCTTTTGCAAAGTTTGACAGTACTTTTCCAGACTATGGCCCAAATGACAGTAGTTATTTGTCACCATGTTGCAAAAGAACTGTTTAGTCATTTGGACTGAAATTTGGAGGGAATGCAGCCAACATCTCACAGATATGTGTTTCAGAGGTTTAGTGAAAAATATTGCAGATTCACCAAGTTATGGTACTCTGAAGTTGATGTTTTTTCCCATAGACTAACAGGGTGGCGTATGGCGCATCTTTTGCAGCTCATATCTCGAAAATGGTGCGAGATACAGAATTTTGGTCGCAAGTATGCATAGCCGATGGTTATGCATTTACAAGAACATAGCCAGGAAGCGCATGATTCATGTGACATTTAAATTTTGTTTGTACTTCATACGGTTCCTGAGATATTAGCAATTTAGTATTCCAACAGCTCATTTTCTGCTTCGAGGTCCATTGTTATGCATGCATGCTTTGTGCATGCTGTGATTCTCTATACAGCTGTTGGGGAAAAACAGGTTATGTGCTTCTGTTAATGTTACAGTTACTGTTTCCACTTGCTTTTACATACCCATTGTCATTTCTCTTCCCGTGTGCACCACTGCATCTGTTACCCTTTGCGTTCTCGTTTGCGCTTGTGTTTGCATTACTATAACCATTTCGGTTTCCCCTACTGTTTGTGTTTGCATTTCAGTTTGCATCCCCGTGTGCATTGCCATTTGTGTTTACAGCAGCCATTTCATTTGCTTTACCATTTCTCTTTCATTTTGCATCTTCATCGCTGTTACTATTACCATTTGCATTTGCAATTGCTTTACTGTGCCAGTGAACATTGCGGTTTGGGTTTCCATATGCGCTTGCATTTCCTTTTGTGTTTCTCTTTCCCTTGCTGCTATTGTTGCTGTTACCATTACCATTCACCTTTACAATTGTGGTACTGTGCCCCTTCGTGCATCACATGGCGGGAGCACGGGGCCCCCAGCCACTGCATTACTTTCACTATTTCTCATCATCATTCTCAAAAAGAAGGGAAATTAGAGGCAAAAAACTCCATTTAATACATCAGTAAGGGTTGTTCCACAGCAACAAAAGTGAGGAAATTCGGTGTTAGGGTTGAAACCTCACTGCGACCCCTCTAGCCCACCCCCGCAACCAGCATCTGGGTGCACACTGGGGTCATTGATCCTAATCCTCACCCCATTCTCCTATTCCTCAGCTTCTTTACACATGTGATGGGGTGAGAGTTAGGGGCAATGACCCCAAAGCAAACCCCGATGCCAGTTGGGGGGAAGGCTGGAAGGGTCCAAGTGGGGTTTCAACCCTAACAGCAAATATCCTCATTTTTGTTGCTGTGAAACAATCCTAACTAATGCATTAAATGGAGTTTTTTGCCTCTAATAATATATATATATATATATATATATTTATTTATTTATATATATATTATGGTAGCACGGTAGCACTACCATAGTTAGGGATGAGCACCACTTTTAAGGTTAAAGGGTGAAACTGTGCACCTTAACAACTTTGCCACTGTTCAACGGATTTGACTGAAATTAGGTATACATGATTGGGTTGGATAGAGCTTGAGATCTGCCAACTTTTGTACTGATCAGTTATATGACCATGGAGTTATTAAGCGACAACAAAAAATGCAATTACGTTTTTTTATGAATTCTTTGCTCGTGCCTACAAGTTACACAGTTTTTGAGACTGGTCCAAAAACTTCAGAAAACATACAGCCAGGCTCTCCAATATGCTTTTTGAAGATTACATGAAAGAATATCAAATGGTTAAAAGGTTATTCAAAAAACAAGTTCCCATTATAAGTCAATAGGAAAAGTTAACAAAAAGTTTGACATTGTCAAAAATGCAGTTTTTAGTGTTGCAAATTACCCCAGTAGTGTCACAAGACAGCCATTTTTTTTTCAGTTAGTGATCACAGAAATGTTTGGCATTTAAAATTGAGACCATCTAGGGACAGAATTCTTTTTGTGTTCACCCAGTCAGACCCCGAGAATGCTAGCCATGTCTTTATATTGGGGTTAAACACCCCAGAAATATGTTTTTCAAATATCTGGAAAAGTAGTGTCGCAAAGAAGTGTCGCATTCATGACACTTTTGCAAAATTTACCACAAAGGTGTCGCAAATTGTGACATTACTTTTCCAGACTACGTCTAAAATGACAACAGTTCTTTGCCACCCTGCTGCAGATGAATGGTTTGATCTTTTGAGCTGAAATATGGAGGGAAGGCAGCCAACATCCCACAGATGTGTTGTTTGGTGGTTTGGTGAAAATAGAATGCACAGCTGCCAAGTTACGGTACTCTGAAGTTGGTGTTTTTTTCCATAAACTAACATGGTGGCGTATGCAGCATCTTTCAAGTTTTGTATCTTGAAAATGATGCAAGATACCTATTTTTTTGTTGCTAGTTGCATAGCCCAATTGCAAAAACCTAGCCAGGAAAATCATGATTTTTGTGAAATTTAAATGTCATGCGGTTACCGAAATAATAGCAATTAAGTACTTCCAATGCTCGTTTTAAGCTTTGATGCCCATTACAATCCATGCATTCTTTGTACACACTGTGTTTCTTTATGCACCTGTTTGGCAAAAACAGGGTGTGCGCTTCTGTTACTGTTACAGTTACTGTTTCCACTTGCCTTTATGTCCCCATTTGTGTTACTGCTCTTGTGTACACCACCATGTGCATTACCCTTTGCGTTCTCGTTTGTGCTTGTGTTTGCGTTGCTGTTACCATTTGCATTCCCACTACTGCTTGTGTTTGCATTTTGGTTTGCGTCACTGTGATCATTGCCATTTGCATTTCCAACAGCCCTTTTGTTTGCATCTCCATTTCTCTTTCATTTTGTGTCTTTCTTGCTGTTACTGTTACAATTTGTGTTTGCAACTGCATTACTGTCCCTGTGCATATTACAGTTTGCATTTCCATATGCGCTTGTGTTTCCTTTTGTGCTTCTGTTTCCTTGCTGTTATTGTTGTTGTTATCATTACCATTTGCATTTACTATTGCGGTACTGTGCCCGTGCATGTTATTGTTTGCATTTCCATACATGCTTCTGTTCCTGTTTCTGTTTCCTTTGGCATTATTCTTCATGTTAACTTTACCATTTGCATTTACTATTGTGGTACTGTGCCCGTGCATGTTATTGTTTGCATTTCCATACATGCTTCTGTTCCTGTTTCTGTTTCCTTTGGCATTATTCTTCATGTTAACTTTACCATTTGCATTTACTAATGCAGTACTGTGCCCGTGCATGTTATTGTTTGCATTTCCATACGTGCTTCTGTTCCTGTTTCTGTTTCCTTTGGCATTATTCTTCATGTTAACTTTACGTTTGCATTTACTATTCGGTATTGTGCCCGTGCATGTTATTGTTTGCATTTCCATACCTGCTTCTGTTCCTGTTTCTGTTTCCTTTGGCATTATTCTTCATGTTAACTTTACCATTTGCATTTACTATTGCGGTACTGTGCCCGTGCATGTTATTGTTTGCATTTCCATACCTGCTTCTGTTCCTGTTTCTGTTTCCTTTGGCATTATTCTTCATGTTAACTTTACCATTTGCATTTACTATTGCGGTACTGTGCCCATGCATGTTATTGTTTGCATTTCCATACCTGCTTCTGTTCCTGTTTCTGTTTCCTTTGGCATTATTCTTCATATTTAACTTTACCATTTGCATTTACTATTGCGGTTGCCTTGCATGTTATTGTTTGCATTTCCATACCTGCTTCTGTTCCTGTTTTGTTTCCTTTGGCATTATTCTTCATGTTAACTTTACCATTTGCATTTACTATTATTGCGGTACTGTGCCCATGCATGTTATTGTTTGCATTTCCATACCTGCTTCTGTTCCTGTTTCTGTTTCTGGCATTATTCTTCATGTTAACTTTACCATTTGCATTTACTATTGCGGTACTGTGCCCGTGCATGTTATTGTTTGCATTTCCATACCTGCTTCTGTTCCTGTTTCTGTTTCCTTTGGCATTATTCTTCATGTTAACTTTACCATTTGCATTTACTATTGCGGTACTGTGCCCGTGCATGTTATTGTTTGCATTTCCATACGTGCTTCTGTTCCTGTTTCTGTTTCCTTTGGCATTATTCTTCATGTTAACTTTACCATTTGCATTTACTATTGCAGTACTGTGCCCGTGCATGTTATTGTTTGCATTTCCATATGTGCTTCTGTTCCTGTTTCTGTTTCCTTTGGCATTATTCTTCATGTTAACTTTACCGTTTGCATTTACAGTAGCGACACCATTCCCATGCATGTTACGGTTTGCGTTTACGTGTGCACTTGCGTTCGCATTTCTGTCACTTTAGCATTCTTTTTGCAGTGACACTTAAAATTTATATTAACAATACTGCTGCCATCACTGTTTGCATTACCAGTTGTGTGTTTGTATGTGCTTGCATATCCGTTTGCATCACTGTTTGCTTTGGTGTCACTTTGTACTTGCATTTTTATTACCGTTTCCTTCACCATTTACGTTTGCTTTACCATGTGCACCACTGTTGGTGCCTGTGTTTGCATTACTGTTCCTGTTACTATGTCACAAGACATCACGTGGCTGGAGCTTGGGGCCCAAAGGGCCCCGCACTCCCGTCATTGCATTTCATTCACTATTTCTCATCATCATTATCAAAATGAAGGGAAATTATAGGCAGAAATCTCCATTTAATGCATTAGTTAGGGTTGTACCACAGCAACAAAAGTAAGGAAATTCAGTGTTATTGTTGAAACCCCACTTGGTCCCCTCAGCCCCACCCCAACTGGCATCAGGGTGCATGTTGGAGTCATTGAATCTAACTCTCACCATATTCTCCATCCTCAGCTTCTTTACACATGTGATGGGGTGTGAGACTTAGGGCCAAAGACCCAATGCACACCCCAATGCCAGTTGGGGGATGGGCTGGAGGGGTTCAAGTGGGGTTTCAACCCTAACATTGAATTTCCTTGATTTTGTGTAAACAAGCTGAGATAGTGCAGTGTAGGAGAATGAGGTGAGAGTTAGGACCAATGACCCCAAGGCACATCCTGATGCCTGCTGGTGTGGGTGCAAGGGTGGGAACCCTAATGCTGAATTTCCTTACTTTTTTCACTGTGGAAGAACCCTAACTAATGCATTAAAAAAGGTTTTTGCATAGAATATATATATATATATATATATACACACACACACACACACTCACACACACACACATATACATATTATAGTGGCATGATCGTGCCACTATATTTAGGTTTTAGCGGTCACTTACATACTAAAGTCAAATATTTGGGCATTATTAACTTTGGACCCATTTAACGGATTTGCCTGAAATTTGGTATGCGTGGTGGGGCATAGAAGATCTCTTGATTTGCCAAATTGTTTTGGGTTGGACTTACAGTCTTTGTACACCAAAACGCTGAAAAATGCAAAATTATCCATTTTTGGAGGCAGTTTTTGGAATATTGTCCATGGCACTGCGTGGCTGTTGTGTGGTGTGCCACTCTGCAACATAACTCATTTGAAAAAGCTTCACTGACCGAACATGCCGCTTTTCATTTGGTGAAAAAATATTGAGGTATTCCAAAGTTATAGTACTTTTAAGTTCTCATTATGAGTCAAAAGGAAAATTTATATGGTTACTTTGCGAACAAAGAATGGACTTTTGGCCATCTGGTCCCTCCTCATGATCAAAGAATTTGCAGGCTCACAATCAAAGACTCTTTGATCCCGAGGGAGGGACTAGATGGCCAGATTTGGAAGGACCAGATAGCCAAATTTTAACAACTTTTAAAATTAAATATCTCAGAAATGGTTTGGTCTTTTACCTTGAAATTTTGAGGGTGTTGATGGGATGTCCTTGAGATGTTAATTATGTTGCTTAAGTGTCAGAAAATATATTCACTGCAGAGATATGGCGTGGTGCAGTTAATGTTTTGCGGACAGCATTTTGCATTGTAGTAGTGGCTTGAAATTCATAGGGTACCTAGTTTTACTGCCATGGACATACTTTTCAGTTGTTAGGTGTGTCAAATGTAAACAGGTGTGGAATTCTGCCACTCTGACCAATGGAAATCTCAAATTTTAAACTGTTATATCTCTGGCACAATTTGGTCTTTTAAATTGACATTTGCAGGGTGTTGAGGGGATGTCCTGTACATGTGAATTATGGTATTTAGGTGTTGGAAAATTAAGTTGCTGCAGAGATATTGCATGATGCACTTTACATTTTGTGTATAGCGTTTTGCATTGTGGTAGGCACTTTTAATGTTAACCCTCACATTTTGCACGTTAAAAACTTTGCAACCATTCAATGAATTCGCACAAAATTTGGAATACACAGTCAGGTATGGCAGGTCTCTTCACTTACTAAATTGCATTTCAGTTGGAGATATGGTTTTTGTGCAGCAAAGTGCCAAAATGCACTTTTTGCCACTTTGATGTATTTTATGTCCGTTGTGCTGAACGGACATTGTGTGGGCTGTTGGCCTGAATCTTGGAACATAGAAAGAGCTTTGGCCAGGGAATATGCCATAATTTGTTTGGTGAAAAAAATATTACAATTTGAAATTCCCATTATATCCTACAGGAAAATGTATATGTATTTTTGGAATGTTAATGATAAAGACCAGATGACCCAAATTGGGATGACTATATCTCAATTGCAGTTTGGTCTTTTCACTTGAAATTTGCAGTGTGTTGAGGGGATGTCATAGAGATGTGAACTATGCTGTTTAGGTGTTGGGAAAATAAGTTGTTGCAAAGATATTCAATGATGCAATTGGCTTGTTTCCCATACGATTACATTGCGGTCTGTGTCATGACTTTCATCACCATTATGTCGGAAATAAAGTGAGATACAGACTTCTTGCTAGGGCTGGCTTTGCTCACCTAAAGGTATGCTTACCACTGGAAAAAGATTTGAAATTGTTCAGTAAGCCTGCAGTGTAATTTTTTTCGTATGTTGCATGGTTCTTGAGATATTGTGAAATTACTGTCACAAGGGTTGAAAGAGTGCCTGTCCAATGCTTTTCGGTGTCCATATCTCAGAAACAGTGTGAGATATGGGTACAGTCAGTGATTTTGCTATAATTGACTCAGTGTCATGGTTATAATGACACTTGAATTGTTTTTCTAGCTGTTATGGTTCCCAAGATATGGACAAATTACTGTTACAAGCTTTCGGTGGCCAATAGGAATGCTGCATGGCTCCATAGCTATGCGTAAGAGGTAGAGCAGGCCCAGAGGGTCCACACTTCCTCAGATTCCTATTTTTATGCAGAAATGGGCAAGTTGGTTGGAGTACAGGGCCCTCTCCCAACAGAGTGGCTCTTATTATATATTCTAGTGGCACGGTCACGCCACTAAATTTAGGGTACTGCGGTCACTTACATACTAAAGTCAAAAGTTTTGGCGTTAATAACTTTGGACCCATTCATTGGATCTGCCAGAAATTTGGTATGCCTGATGAGGCATGGTAGATCTCTTGATTTGCCAAAAATTGTTTTGTTCGGACCTATGGTCGTTGTGCATCAAAATGCTGAAAAATTAAAATTATCCATTTTTGGAGGCAGTTTTTGGAATATTGTCTGTGGTGCTGTGTGGCTATTGTGTGGATGTGACACTCTGCAACATGGCTCATTTTAAAGAGTTTCACTGTCTGAACATGCTGCTTTTCATTTGGTGAAAAAATATTGAGGCATTCAAAAGTTATAGCACTTTTAAGTTACCATTACAAGTCAATGGGAAAATTTATATGGTTATTTTGTGAACAAAGAATTGGGTTTTGACTATCTAGTCCCTCCTCATGATTGAAGAATTTGCAGGTTCACAATCAAAGATTCTTTGATCCCGAGGGAGGGACTAGATGGCCAGATTTGGAAGGACCAGGTAGCCCAATTTTAACAACTTTTAAAATTAAATATCTCAGAAATGGGTTGGTCTTTTAAGTTGAAATTTGGAGGGTGTTGATGGTATGTCCTGTAGATGTGAATTATGTTGCTTAAGTGTCAGAAAACTTATTCAATGCAGGGATATGGCGTGATGCAGTTAATGTTTTGCAGACAGCTTTCTGCATTGTAGTAGTGGCTTGAAATTCATAGGGCAGCAAGCCTTACTGGCATGGGCATACTTTTCAGTTGTTAGGTGTGTAAAATGTAAACAGGTGCATTTTGCATATAGCGTTTTGCATTGTGGTAGGCATGTTTAATGTTAAACCTCACATTTTGCACATTACTATCTTTGTAACCATTTAACAGATTTGCACAAAAGTTGAAATGCACAGTCTAGTGTGGTAGATCGCTTGATTTTCTAAATTGCATTTCAGTCAGACATATGGTTTTTACTCAGCAAAGTGCCAAAAAATTCACTTTTCACCACTTTGGTGCATTTTTTGTCCGTGGCACTGAGTGGACATTGCGTGGGCTGTTGGTCCTAATCTTGGGACGTAGAAAGAGCTTGGTCCAGGAAATATGCCATATTTTGTTTGGTGAAAAAATATTAATCTGTTCAAAAGTTATTACACTTTGAAATGCCCATTTTATCCTATGAGAAAATGTACCGTATATGAATTTTTGGAATTTTAATGAAAAAGACCAGATGGCCCAAATTGGGATGACCATATCTCAATAACAGTTTAATCTTTTTACTTGACATTTGCAGGTTGCTAAGGGGTTGTCATAGAGATGTGAACTATCCTGTTTAGGTGTTGGGGAAATAATTTGTTGCAGTGATATTCAATGATGTAATGTACATTTTTCCCGTAGGATTACATTACAGTCTGTGTCATGATTTTCAGCTTCATTATCACAGAAACAAAGTGAGATACAGACTTTTCGCTAGGTATGGGGAGAGACCTGAAAGCCTTGAGTAAACCTGCAGTGGAATTGTGTTTGTACATTGCATGGTTCATGAGATATTGTGAAATTACTCTCACAAGGGTTGAAAGAGTGCCTGTCCAGTGCTTTTCAGTGCCTATATCTCGGAAACTTTGTGAAATATGAGTACAGTCAGTGATAGTTCTATAATTGACTTGGTGGCATGGTTACAATGACACTTGACTTGTTTTCTAGCTGTTACAGTTCTCAAAATATGGACAAATTACTTTTACAAGCATTCGGTAGCCAGTAGGAATGCTGCATGGCTCAGTAGCTATGAATAAGTAGTAGTGCAGGCCCAGAGGGTGCACACTCCCTCAGATGCCTATTGTTATGAAGAAATGGACAAGTTGGTGGGAGTACAGGGCCTTCTCCCACCAGAGTGGCTAGTATTATATAATGGTCACACCACCATATTTAGGGTTCAGCGGTCTCTTACATACTAAAGTCAAAAGTTTGGTGTTAATAACTTATGGCTCATTCAAAGGATTTGCCTGAAATTTGATATGCATGGTGGGGCATGGTAGATCTCTTGATTTGCCAAATGTTGTTTTGGTTGAACCTATGGTCTTTGCACATCAAAATGCTGAAAAATGCAAAATTATTCATTTTTGGAGGCAGTTTTTGGATATTGTCTGTGGTGCTGTGTGGCCATTGTGTGGTGTGCTGCTCTGCAACATGACTCATTTGAAAGAGCTTTACTGACAGAACATGCCACTTTTTGTTTGATGAAAAAATATTGAGGCATTCAAAATTTATAGCACTTTTAAGTTCCCATTATAAGTCAATGGGAAAATTTATACAGTTATTTTGCGAACAAAGAATGGGGTTTTGGCCATCTGGTCCCTCCTCATGATCAAAGAATTTGTAGGCTCACAATCAAAGATTCTTTGATCCCTAGGGAGGGACTAGATGGCCAGATTTGGAGGGACCAGGTGGCCCAATTTTAACAACTTTTAAAACTCAATATCTCATAAACGGTTAGGTCTTTTAACTTGAAATTTAGAGGGTATTGACAAGATGTCCTGTAGATGTGAATTATTGTGCTTAGGTGTCAGGAAATACATTCATTGTGGAGATATGGTGTGGTGTAGTTAACATTTTGCGGACAGCATTTTGCATTGTGGTAGTGCCTTGAAATTAATAGGTTAGCTAGCCTTACTGCCATGGACATACTTTTCAGTTGTTAGGTGTGTAAACTGTAAACAGGTGTGGAATTCTGTCACTCTGACCGATGAAAATGTCAAATATGAAAATGTTATATCTCGCACACGGTTTGGTCTTTTAAATTGCAATTTGCAGGGTGTTGGGAGGATGGCCTATACTGTGAAATATGATATTTAGATGTTGGAAAATTAAGTTGCTGCAGAGATATTGTGTGATGCACCTTACATTTTGTGTATAGCATTTTGCTTTGTGGTAGGCACTTTTAATGTTAAACCTCACGTTTTGCATGTTAATATCTTTGCAACCATTCAACGGATTTGCACAAAATTTGAAATATGCAGTTTAGTGTGGTAAATCTCTTTATTCACTAAATTTCATTTCAGTCAGAGATACGATTTTTGCTCAGCGAAGTGCCAAAAAATTCACTTTTTGCCACTTCCGCACATTTTTTTCCGTGGTACTGCATGGACACCGTGGGGGTTATTGGTCCAAATCTTGGAACCTAGAAAGAGCATGGGTCATGGGACATGCCACATTTTGTTTGGTGAAAAAATATTGATCTGTTCAAAAGTTATTATAATTTGAAATGCCATTATATCCTATGGGAAAATGTACATGTATTTTTGGAATGTTAATGAGAAAAACCAGATGGCCTAAATTGGGATGACCATAACTCAATGACAGTTCAGTCTTTTTACTTGAAATTTGCAGGTTGTTGAGGGGATGTCATAGAGATGTGAACTGTCCTGTTTAGGTGTTGGAGATATAATTTGTTGCAGAGATATTCAATTACGTAATTTACATTTTTCCCACAGGATTATATTTTAGTCTGTGTCATGACTTTTGGCACCATTATTTCAGAAACAAAGTGAGATACAGACTTATTGCTAGGGATGGGGAAAGATTTGAAATCCTTGAGTAAGTCTGCCATGGAAATTTGTTCGTACATTGAATGGTTCATGAGATACTGTGAAATTACTGTCACAAGGGTTGAAAGCATGCCTGCCCAGTGCTTTTCGGTGCCCATATCTCAGAAATGGTGTGAGATATAGGTACAGTCATTGCGATGATGTTTGAAGTTGTCGCTGTGATGATTACAATGATGCTAGATTTTTTTTCCTAGCTCTTAGGGTTCCCAAGATATGCATGAATTACTGTTACACTGGTTTAGTGCCCTGTAGTTCTGCTGCATGGCTCCATAGCATTGTGTAAGTGGAAGAGTGGGCCTAGATGCATATTGTTGTTCAGAAATTGACAACTTGGTGGGAGCTGGGCTCTGCTCTCCCACCAATGCGTGTTTTATTCTCCTAATATTACACTTTTTCAAAAAGTAAGGAAATTCTGTACAAAAAAACTGTGTTAATGCTACAGTTAGGGTTAAAGCAAAAAAAATCAGGAAATGAGACATTAGGGTGGAACCCCTAACCCTGCCTCACACACTCCACCCCAATCCTCCACAGTCTGACAGATGCCAGGGTGTGTCACTGGGGTCATGATGCCTTAATCTCACCCCATTCTCATTTACTGTATTATGTCAACATTCTCAGACATGGAACATATTATAGGGGTGCGGTCACGCCACGTTATTTAGTGTGATGAAGCCACTTTTATGTTAAAGTCTAAACTGTGCATGTTAATAACTTTGGACCCATTAAACAGATTTGCATGAAATGTGGTATGGACAGTAGGGCATTGTAGATCTCTTGATCTGCCAAATTTCATTTTGGTCATACTTATGGTTGTTGCACAGCAAAATGATGAAAAATGCACTTTTCCCCAGTTATGTGGGCAGTTTTTTGATTTTATCTGTGGTGTTGCATGACTGTGTGGTGTGCTGCTCTGTGACATGACTCATCTAAAAGAGCTTGCATCAAGGAACATGCCACTTTTCATTGGGAGAAAAAATATTAATCTATTCAAAAGTTATTAAACTTTTAATGTCCCATTATAAGTCAATGGGAAAATTTATATGGTTATTTTGCACAAGAAGAACAGGGTTTTGGCTAGCTAGTCCAGCCTCATGATCAGACAATTTGCAGGCTTGAGATCAAAGAATCTTTGATCGCAAGAAATTCTTTGATCACGACAGCCGCCATCTTGTTTTCACTTTGATACATAGATACATAGACAGTGTCAGCAGATAAGGGCCTATGACCCACCCAGTCTGCCCATTTGAGCTTGTAAGTTCAGTTTATGTTTTCCTAGAAGTCTGTTGCCCCTTACCGCTGACCTCCAGAATTCCTTTATGTCTATCAAAATGGTCAAAAAATAGAGTTTTTAACTTTTTTATTCTTTGATCATGGCTCGCTAAAGATCTTTGACCACAAGCCTGCAAATTCTTTGATCACGAGATTCTTTGACTGAGATCTTTGATCACAGTTGTGTGACTAGATGGCCACTTGAGAAAAATCCATTTTCTCAGCTCAGGGGTGCCTTATAAAGCTAAATGAGGGTGTGTTTTGCACAGGGGGTTTTGTTCTTTAGAGGCATGGATGTGGTTACATGTATTTCTGCTTAAAAATTTACTTTTAACATTTTTTATTGTTTGATCACTACCCTGCAAATTCTTTGATCACAACATTCTTTGACCATGATCTTTGATTGAGAGCGCACAACTAGATGACCACATGAAAAATCCAATTTTCTCAGCACAGGGGTCACTTCTAAAGGCAAACCAGGGTGGGATCTGCTCAGGGGCCTTCATTCTATTGAGTCATGGCTTTGGTTTTATGTATTTTTCTCTAAATATTGAGTTTTTAAAACTGTTTTATTCTTTGACCATGAGCCTACAAATTCTTTGATCACGAGCCTGCAAATTCTTTAATCATGAGATTCTTTGATTGCAATCTGTGATTGCGATGGAGGAACTAGATGGTCAGATTTGGAAGGATCAGATAGCACAATTTTAACAATTTTTCAAATAAGTATCTCGGAAACAGTTTGGTCTTTTAACTTGAAATTTGCAGGGTGTTGATGCCATGTCTTGTAGATGTGAATTATAGTCTTTAGGTGTCAGACAATCAACTTTTGTGGCAATATCGCATGGCGTATTTTACATTTTGTGGACAGAGTTTTCTATGGTGGTAGTGGCTTGAAATTACTAGAGTAGCTAGCCTTACTGCCATGGATGTACTTTTCAGTCATTAGGTGTGTAGAATGTTAATAAGTGTGGAATTCTGCCAGTGTGATGAATGAATATCTGAAACTTTCACATTTTATACCTCAGAAATAGTTTGGTCTTTTACACTGAAATTTGGAGCATGTTGAGGGGATGTGCTGACCATATGAATTATGGTGTTTAGGTGTTGGAAAATTAATTTGCTGCAAACCTATTGTGTGACACACTTTATATTTTGCATATGGTGTTTTGCATTGTGGTACTGGCTTCACATGTATAGAGTGCCTAGTGTTACTGCCATGGAGGAAAGTTGTAGTGGTTAGGTGTCTGACATGTAAACAGTTGTTGAATTATGCCACTCTGATGGCTGACACTGTGCTTTCTTTCAAGGTGGTGGGCCCCACACTACCACCCATATGCACTGCCAGTAATGCATATGATGTTCAGTACTGGTACTCTTTTCTTAAGCAGGAATTTGCAAATTGATGGGGGCATGGGGTCCAAAGGGCCTGCACTCCCACCAACTTGTGCAATGTTCTACTCTTCTATTCTTTCTCAAAAATTAAGGAACTTCTATGCCAAAAACTTTGCTAATGCATCATTTATGGTTAAAGCACAAAAAGTCAGGAAATGAGACTTTTAGGGTTGCCCCATCCCCCCTCATGGACCCTCCCATCATCCTGAGATTGACAGCTGATGGGGTCTGTCATTGGGGTTGTGAGGCCTAAATATCACCCCATTCTTCTTTAGTGTGGCTTGTGAATATGATTACAGATGGAATGGGTGATATTTAGGCCTCACAGCCCCAATGACACACCCCATCAGCTGTCAATCTCTGGATGATGGGCGGGTCCATGGGGGGATGGGGCAACTCTAAAGGTCTAATTTCCTTACCTTTTGTGGGAGACATTGTTTATGGTGCTGTGGGGAAATGTAATAGTGGTACAGTAACAACAATTTAAATAGACTGAACACAGACAATTAAAAGCAACAACAGATGAACAAGGACGGTAGTACCAACTTTAGGGGTGCAGACCTCAGGGAGATGGGAAGGATCCTTAAAGATCATCTGGACAGGATAATGCTGGATATGGAAGCTGACAGCAGGTGAGAGATCATTAGATGTGGAATACAGGAGGTTACCAGATCCTGCGTAAGGGAAATGTGTAAGTTTGGAAAGGCCAGAAAACCCTGCTGGAGGACCCAGGAGGTACAGAAGGTGGTGATGGAAAAGGATGCAGCCTATAGGTGCTTCAAGTGCTCAAGGACTGAAAGGGATCAGGAGGAATATGAGCTGACAGCCCAGAGAGTCACCAGGGTGTGAGAGCAGCTAAGGAAAAAAAGTGCATTCCTTGGCCAGTGGGATCAAGAGGGGGACAAGGGGTTCTTTATATATTTAGGGGAAAAAAGGAAAGTAGGGGGTCAGATTAGCAAGATAAGGATAGGGGATGGTTGGGCACAGGAGGTGGGGGAACAGGCAGAAGTTCTAAAGGAGTACTTTGCCTCAGTGTTTACTGGGGGGATGGAGGGGTTATGTCTTGTGAGGGGAGTTGGGGCAAACCGAAGGAAGGGGTGGGACTGGTAGAGACCAGGGGCCCTGATGGGTCTGGGGAAAGGGAGTGGCCACCACAAACAGATGGAGGGACAGCAGTGCAGGGTGAAAAGGGGGAAAGACATGGAGGCTGAAATCCTGGTAGAGAGAGTAAAGGAATCCCTCAGGTCCTTTTGGACAGAGAAAGCACCTGGGACAGATAAGATACATCCCAGGGTGCTAAGGGAACTAGTGGATGTCCTGGCAATCCATCTAGCACAGCTTTTCAACATCTCTCTGAGGACCGGGTGGGTGCTCCAAGACTGGAGGGTGGCCCATGTTGTGCCGATCCACAAGGGGGATCAAGAGAGGAGGCAGGAAATTACAGGCCTGTTAACCTAACATTGGTGGTCAGCAAGGTGAAGGAGGATATTGTCAAGGAAAGGCTAGGGGGTTGCTGGAGCAAACTGGGTACTTGAATGATAGGCACTTTTGTCATGGGAAGATCCTGCCAGACAAACCTTGTTGATTTCTATGACTGTGTGACAAGGGCCCTGGACCAGGGTATGCCAGTGGACATCCTCTTTCTGGGCTTTAGCAAGACATTTGATGCAGTACCCCACAGTGACCTGCTGGCTAAGCTGAAAGAAATGAGGGTAGGGAGACAGTTGTTAAGATGGATAGGAAATTGGCTCCCTGAACATACTCAGAAGGTGGTGGTTGGAGAGTTAGCCTCATCCCCAAGGTGAGTTACTAGTGAGGTTCCCCAGGGGTCAGTGCTGGGGCCACTCCTGTTCAATGCCTATGTCTTGGACATCAGGAGGGGGATCAGAAGTGAGATGAGTCTTTCTGCATATGACTCAAAGCTGGGTGCAGTGGTGGATGAGGAGGAGGGCAGAGTGGCCTTGCAAGAGGACCTGGAGGCACTGAAAAGGTTGTCAGGAAAATGGAAACTAAAATTCAATGTGAGGAAGTGCAAGGGTCTGCAACTGGAAGTCAGAAATCCAGGGCAGGGGTATACCCTGGGAGGAGACATGATTCAATTCACAGAGGGTAAGAAGGACCTGGAAGTAGTGGTAGATGTCAAAATGAACAACTCAAAGACCTGTAAGAGGGCAGCAGCAAGGGAAAATAAGATGCTGGGACGCATAGCCAGCGGGATTACCTCCAGATAGGTGGAAGTGATCCTTCCATTGTTCAACTGCTTGGTTATGCCACACCTCAAGTACTGTGTGCAGTTTTGGAGACCACATTTAAAAAGGGACATTACACTCCTAGAGATGGTCCAAAGGAGGGCAACCAAAATGATCTGGGGCCTGGCTGAGAGGACCTATGAGGAGAGGCTCAGGGAGCTCAACATATACACCCTGGAGGAGAGGAGGGACAGGGGGACATGATAGAGGTCTTTAAGTACATGAAAGGGATCAATAAAGGAGGTCCAGTCAGGATGCTCCAAAGGAAGGAGAGTGGGGCAACAAGAGTTCATGGGTGTAAGCTGGAAGGGAGCAGGCTCTGAGGGGAGAGGAGGATATGTTATTTCACTGAAAGGGTGGTGGAGCCATGGAATGCACTGCCCAGGGAGCTGGTAGAGGTAGAGACTGTGGACAGGTTTAAATGGGGATGGGACAGGTACAGGGGGAGAATAAATCAGACCAGGCCCAGTACAGGTGGAAAATCAGGGACTGGGGACAGTATAATCCAAGGGGGGGACACCAAAATCGACCCTCAGTGCAGGTGCTGAAAATCGAGCAGACTCGAAAGACTGTTAGACCTATTCTGCTGCCATTTTAGTATGTTAGTATTATATTTATTCAGTTTTTCATGGAAAGGAAGTCAAAAAGCAACAACAGTGATTTCCTGATTGAAATTGGGCACTAAAGAGATGTGACTACACAGGCACAGCAAGATCTTAACCGGTCTTCAGAAATTCAAATGTGGAACAATACCTTAAGCAGGGGCGGAAGGAGATTTACAACAGTAGCCAAACGGAATGAGGAACAAATACCACAGACGGGCTGAGAAGCTAAGAGTACTGCTATTACAGTGTCACAATAAAATGTGTTTGACTTGATGGCACCCCAAACAGCCAAAAGGTAACAAGTAGAAACTGTAGCAGTTCAGTAAACTACAACACAGTCTTTTAAACAGACAAAAAGTGCACAGCAGGACAGCAAACAGCAAAAACTGATAATTTACTAGAAGTATTACAGTGCATAGATCAACACACTAATATTAAAACACTAGCCAACAATAGCTGGAAAAATTGCCTTTCACACTGTGTTCTGTGAACCTCCCTTCTACACCACAGAGCTGTCCCTTCCATGAAGCACACTTCTGCAGTGTCTGTCAGTAAAGACACGGAATACACTAATTTAAGATGCACTTCTGTAGTGTCTGTCAGTACAGACACGGAATACACTAATTCAAGATGCACTTCTGCAGTGTCTGTCAGTACAGACACAGAATACACTAATTCAAGACACACTTCTGCAGTGTCTCTCAGTACAGACACTGAATACACTAATTTAAGATGCACTTCTGTAGTGTCTGTCAGTACAGACACAGAATAAACTAATTCAAGACACACTTCTGCAGTGTCTGTCAGTACAGACACAGAATACATTAATTCAAGACGCACTTCTGCAGTGTCTGTCAGTACAGACACGGAATACATTAATTTAAGATGCACTTCTGCAGCATCTGTCAGTACAGATATGGAATACACTAATTTAAGACGCACTTCTGCAGTGTCAGTCAGTACAGACACGGAATACACTAATTTAAGCATACTTCTGCAGTGTCAGTCAGTACAGACACAGAATATATTAATTTAAGACGCACTTCTGCAGCATCTGTCAGTACAGATATGGAATACACTAATTTAAAATGCACTTCTGCAGTGTCTGTCAGTACAGACACAGAATACACTAATTTAAGACGCACTTCTGCAGCGTCTGTCAGTACAGACACGGAATACACTAATTTAAGGCACACTTCTGCAGCGTCTGTTAGTACAGATATGGAATACACTAATTTAAGATGCACTTCTGCAGCATCTGTCAGTATAGACATGGAATACACTAATTTAAGGCACACTTCTGCAGCATCTGTCAGTACAGACACGGAATACACTAATTTAAGAAGCACTTCTGCAGCATCTGTCAGTACAGACACAGAATACACTAATTTAAGACGCACTTCTGCAGCGTCTGTCAGTACAGACACGGAATACACTAATTTAAGGCACACTTCTGCAGTGTCTGTTAGTACAGATATGGAATACACTAATTTAAGATGCACTTCTGCAGCATCTGTCAGTATAGACATGGAATACACTAATTTAAGGCACACTTCTGCAGCATCTGTCAGTACAGACACGGAATACACTAATTTAAGAAGCACTTCTGCAGCATCTGTCAGTACAGACACGGAATACACTAATTTAAGATGCACTTCTGCAGCATCTGTCAGTACAGGTATGGAATACATTAATTTAAAGATGCATTTCTGCAGCATCTGTCATACAGACATGGAATACACTAATTTAAGACATACTTCTGCAGCGTCTGTCAGTACAGACACGGAATACACTAATTTAAGATGCAATATTCACACTAAATCAATAAACGCTGGATGATATAAATACACAAGAGTTTACTTCACTCAATGTATTACATTTGGACTCAAATGTCCAAAGAAAAAATGTTTTTTTGAATTTTTTTGATGATTTGATTCTCAGAGCTCTAAGAGCAAACTATCTCCAGATTTCCACTACATGCACTAACCAATATAGAGCCCATGTGACCTGCCATCCCATGAATTACTGTAAAATTCACCTTAAACAACAAAAAAATTTGAAGAAACACAAGTCCATATAAAGCAATGGGAAATTCACACTAATGAGGAATGCAACATTTTTCGCTTCGCTTTGTGGAGTATTTCACAAATTTATTCACAAATTACTCAATGTAGTGAAGTTAAGGAACTTTGCCCACCACTATATACATTTTATTTTTTATTTAGTTAGTCTTTGTTAACCGGGTAGGTGCACTAGCCATAAAATGTTGTTATTTATATCCAAACATCTGTGTTCTGTACACTATGCTGATTAGTACAAATGGAAAACTTCTTATCAAATTGAACTCTAACCTTGTACTCTTGAATAAGATTATCTAGTTGAAGTAACTATGAGCTATTATGAATTATTGCTAATGGAACATCAACTTTGAGGATAAGCAAAGAACATACAAATGTTTGTGGTTGTAATTGCTAAAATCAAAATAACATAAACTCCATACAGCAAGACACCAGGCAAATCTGAAGCCTCTGTATTAAATGCATTCTGATGGAAATGTTGAATGGATGCTATCCATCACACATGCAGGTACTGTAGAGGGACTCAGTATTTCCTTCTGAGCCATCCCCAGCACCATTGTACAAATTGTATGTAACAGATCTATAAAGTCTGCAGAGGAGGAAAAATAAAATGCAGAATCAATTCAAGTAGCTGTACATTGTGATCTAAACATTTCATTCCATTAATTGTCTTCAACTGATACTTTATGTAGCTTGGTAATGTATACATGACCACAACCTACAATAGCAGCAAATAGCACTTAAAAAAGGGAAGCCTGGTTAGCATTACGGCTCACAATAACATAGCTACCAGTGTCAGGATGCAAGTAGGTTCCCTAACACGGGGGACAGATGATGTAGTCCCCTTATACAAAAGCTGGAACAGAGAGATTGGTAACATACATAGCTTTCACCATCACTGCCATAGGGAAAAATGTTATGAAAATACTACTGAAGAAAGGAAAAGTAAAATGCCTGATTGCAAACTGTCTTGTCTTTAGGGGTTAAGGTAGCATGATTTTGCTGGGTGGGGGTCATGACGGCCTAACTGCATTGAATCTTCCAACTGGGTAACAAGTGTGGTGGATTGGGGGGTGACATTTGACATTGCATTCCGGCAGTTCAGCAAGGTCTTACATTCTATGCTACCTGAGCTCACTCGGTCCTCCTCCTCCCACCCAAGCTTTAAAGCCGCCCTTTGGCACTTCCTGAAACCTCCCTCCCCCTGCTCCTGCTCAACGTAGACCTTCTCCCCTTCACCACCGAAATTTATCTAGCCTGTCTCATCCGACTCTAAATGCACTATGCCAACCTTGTCCTTGAGTCAGTCTGAACTGCCTGTAAATTTAGTCATGTTTCTTGTCTCCTTAGTCGTATATGTATGAATTCCGTGCCAACTTTGCCCTAGAGCTAGCCCTGTAACTGCCTGTGTATTTCTTTTAAACTCTTCTCTGTTCCCCAACTGCTCAATGTATCCCTACCTTGCTTTAGAACCAGCACTGAATTGCCTGTTATCTTTCTCTGTATTCCTTATGCTCCTTCTGTTGTTTATGTACAAAGTAACTACTTGTAACTACCTTCCTATGTATTTCTAATGCTTTCTCAATGGTTGCTGTATGAAGTTTTACCTGTAACTCTCCCGGGTCGCACCTGAAAATAGGCACATGGCTGTCTAGTGTGCCCACCTGGTTAACAAAAGCAAATAAATAAATAAATAGAAGACTAAACAAAAGGCAAAACACAGTAGTGTGTGGGTCAGTGGTGCTGTGGGTGGGATGGAATCTGTCTGAACTGCATCAGACATAGAACACAGTGGTTAATGGGTGTGACAACGCAGAAGAATGGGTGAACAGCAGGTTGCATAGGAATCAGTTCTTGGACCAGTTCAATCTGCCATCTTCATAAATAACATTACATAAGAGCCATATGGGAGAGTTTGATCATAGCTGCAGTGTTGAAGAATTCAGTGAACACAAGGGCAGTCATATTAATTTAATAGTCTGAAGCAAGAAGCAACTACACTTTCAATCTGAATGTAACATGTGGCATGATTTGCACACCGCAACTTTAAATGTAATGGAATTTCAAACGTACAGTTTACGGAGATAGTTACATTAAATCATAAAGCTAGTGGAATGTACTCATGAATAAATGGAGATTCCTCAGCGTTGTCAGGATACCCCTGACAATACTGATAGTAGGCTGTTTCAAGGACATGTTTGTTCAGACAAGCAGAGTTAAAGGCATCCTATCCTGCCACATATTGGTCCTTTATTTCTCCTATATCTCTGTAGATATCCTTAACTTGCATATCGATTTCAGAAATTTTGTGACAGCAGTGGCATTTTATGACATCCTCCAACAAACAGCATTTTCCACAGGAACATCTAAATAATATAGTGAAAACAAGTAATCATAACTGTTGCTTAACTTCAGAAATTAAGTGTATATGGTCCAATTCAGCATAATGAAGCGTATGAGTAAGCAATAATATATGGCTGAGAGATGGTGGTACTGAGAGATCAACTAACACAGAGGCATAGTGAAACATGAGGCCAGAGGCCAGTTGTGTTCAGCCTCTGGGTGAATGGGTATGTCAGTACAACCAACACCCAGCCATGTCTTAGTGCTTACTGTACGTAGAATGCCCCCCTCCCCAATACACACACACACACACACACTCTCTCAAATTGGTAACATGGAATACATGATTGCAAAATTCTTCAGCGTTCCAGTAGCATACGCACAAAGACATAGAAATATAGACTTTGATGGCAGATAAGGATCACTTCATCCACCCAGTCTGCCCATTTCCCTACCTATTGGATAAGTTACAGATCCTAGTTAACCAACGGCATACTTCTGCCTTCCCTTCATAAGAATTGTGTTATGTCTGTCCCATGCATTCTTGAATTCCTCCACTGTTTTTGACCCCATGTCCTTCTTAGGAAGGCCATTTCATGCATCCACCACCCTCTAGATGAAAAAAATACATCCTTAAGTTACCCCTGAGCTGCCCCCCATTTTCAAAGTTTGCCCTATTGTTCATGTACATCTCTTTTTGTGAAAGATGCTATCCTGTTGGACTTTGTTGATTTCCTTGAGGTACTTGACACACACACACACACACACACACACACACACACATATGCACCCTAAAGTGGAGCAAAATCCTCAATGTTAGCTGTTGCCAGGTAAGGAACAAGGAGTTCTCTGGCAAAGTGGAAGGGATGGGGGGGGCGGTTCTTGGCCATCAAAGAAACACCAGTAATGGAAATTCTGAATAGTACTTGATTTTTAAAGTTTGTGTATGTGTGTAAGGGGTATTCACAAGTGTGAATATCATTTACTTATTTACTTATTTTATGCAGTTTAATTGACTTGTATTTTTGGGGCCTTGTTGAGGTTTTTTATATTAAGTAAAGGCTATAGCTATGTCTGTGATGGAAATTAGGAAGTAAGTGGCTTATGTATTCTGTGAGTTGCGCTGGTTGGCAGGGACTTGTTTTTAGCCATTGGTGGTACTCTCTTACTGCCATGGTTAGAACCAAGTCTCTGCCAATCAGGACACAGGGAGCTCCTTGACCATTTTACATGTAAGCAATAAGACACAGTTTGGTGTTATTAAGACATTTAAAACAGGCAAGAAAATCCTTGTGTCCTGATTGGCTGAGACTTGGTTCTATCCATGGCAGTAAAAGAGTACTGCTAATGGATAAAACAGGTGCCAGCCAACCAGGGCAACACACAGAATACTTTAGTTCCCTATTTCTTAATTTCCATCAAACACATGGCCACAGCCTTTACTCATATAGAAAAAAATTCAACTGTGCCCTAAAAATAAAAGTCAATTAAATTGCATGAAGTAAGTAAAAACATATTAATTTTCACTCATGAGCCACCACACATTCACTTTCACACATTCACAAATTTAAAAAAATCAAGTACTATTCATAGTTTCCATTGCTGGAGTATCTGTGATGAACATGAAACATCCACTTCTTATTCTTACAGCTTGGACAGAGAACCACAGTTTCTTACCTGGCAACAGAAAAAATTGAGGTTCTGGATCCATGTCAGGCCTCTGTCTGCATGCCAGTTGAAATCTGAAGAATTTTACATTTTTATATTCCATGTTACCAGTGTGTGTGTGTGTGTGTGTGTGTATGCATTCTCTCCTATTAAAAGGGATGATCACCTTGTCGTCATTAATACACTTCCCCAGCTGGTCTTTGTGTGTGATTTGAGGACAGGCACATATTCCTAGGCTGCCAGACTCCAGTGCCATGTATGTGCCTCATGTGAGCTCATTACCCTCATAATGTATAAATGAAGATGATATCCTTAGTTCAGTGCTGTGATCCACCCAACCAGCTTAAGTAAGGGTTTTGGAGGGGAGGTCAGTGTATCTAGTCTCAGGTTACAGTATCATATATTGTCTGTGCCAAAGGACAGCCCCTCCCTCATTCTCACATATACAAGATGGGAATGGGGGCAAACAGCTAATCTCCTTGAAATATCCCCCTCCCCCAATCCAGTCTCTGTGTGGGGTTTGGGGTTAGGCCAATGTACCAAAGATATTAAGCTGCAGCACTCTGTGCTGTCTTTGCCACAGGGCAGGCCTCACTCTTTCTGTCATACACAGGGTGACAAACATCTCAGCTCCATGGTACCCTACACCCTACCTCACTGTGGAAAGTGAGGTTAGGCTGATATACCCAGTGTCTAAGACTGCAGTGCCATGTGATGTCTGTGCCACAGGGCAGTTCCTCTCTGTTACTCTGTAATGGGGGGCAAACATCGCAGCTCCATGATACCCTACACCCTACCTCAGTGTGGAAAGTGAGGTTATGCTGATGTACCCAGTGCCTTAGACTGCAGTACCTTGAGATGTCTGTGCCACAGGACAGCCCCTCACTGTTACTCTGCAATAAGGAGGGCAAACATCTCAGGTCCATGGTACCCTACACCCTTCCTCAGTGTGGAAAGTGAGGTTCTGCTGATGTACCCAGTGTCTTAGACTGCAGTGCCATGTGATGTCTGTGCCACAGGGCAGCAACACTCTGTAACTCTGTAATGGGGGGCAAACATCTCAGCTCCATGATACCGTACACCCTACCTCAGTGTGGAGAGTGAGGTTATGCTGATGTACCCAGTGTATTACACTGTAGTGCCATGTGATGTCTGTGCCACAAGACAGCTCCTTTCTGTTAATCTGTAATAAGGGGGGGCAAACATCTCATCTCCATGGTACCCTACACCCTACCTCAGTCTGGAAAGTGAGGTTATGCTGATGTACCCATTGTCTTAGACTGCAGTGCCATGTGATGTCTGTGCCACAGGGCATCAACTATGTGTTACTCTGTTATAAGGGGGGGCAAACATCTCAGATCCATGATACCCTACACCCTGCCTCAGTGTGGAAAGGAAGGTTATACTAAGGTACCCAGTGTCTTAGACTGCAGTGCCATGTGATGTCTGTGCCACAGGGCACCAATCCTATGTTATTCTGTAATGGGGGGCAAACATCTCATCTCCATGGTACCCTACACCCTACCTCAGTGTGGAAAGTGAGGTTATGCTGATGTACCCAGTGTCTTAGACTGCAGTGCCATGTGATGTCTGTGTCACAGGACAGCCCTCTCTGTTACTCTGTAATAAGAGGGGGGCAAACATCTCAGCTCCATGGTACCCTACATCCTGCCTCTGTGTGGAAAGTGAGGTTATGTTGAGGTACCCAGTGTCTTAGACTGCAGTGCCATGTGATGTCTGTGCCACAGGACAGCCCCTCTCTATTACTGTGCAATAAGGGGGGGCAAACATCTCAGCTCCGTGATACCCTACACCCTACCTCAGTGTGGAAAGTAAGGTTATGCTGATGTACCCAGTGTCTTAGACTGCAGTGCCATGTGATGTCTGTGCCACAGGACAGCTCCTCTATGTTACTCTGTAATAAGGAGGAGCATCTAAGCTCCAAGGTACCATTCCCTTTTTCAACCTCATTGTGGAATGTGGGTGGCTGGCAAGGGTACTCAGTCACATGTACCACTCTCTCAGGCATTGTTATCATGTGCTGTCAATTCCATGGGCTAGTACCTCACGGTTATTCGCATATTCTGAGGGTGTGGGGTGGGATTGGGAAGCACAGTTCCATAATGTTCACCGCAACCTATCCATATAAAAGATTTGAGGCCAGACACAAGTATAACCAGGATCACAGGATGCAGTGCCATGCACTGTCTGAGCAATATAACAGGCAATCACTGTTACTCTTATATACGTGGGGGCAGCACCTCACATCCATGAAACCCTCACCTAGCATACTACAGTGAGGAAAGTAGGTTATTAACAATGTACACAGTATAATGGCCAATCACTGTTACTCTTATATATAGGGGTGGGCAGCACCTCACATCCAAGAAACCCTCACCTAACATACAACACTGAGGAAAGTAGGTTATTAACAATGTGCATAGTATAACTGGCAATCACTGTTACTCTTGTATACGGAGGGGCAGCATCACACATCCATGATACGTTCATCTATCATGTTACACTGTGGAAAGTAGGTTATTAACAATGTGCAGAGTATAAAGGGAAATCACTGTTACCCTTATATACGGGGGGGGTACATCACCTCACATCCATGATAAGCTCACCTAACACACTACAGTGAGGAAAGTAGGTTATTAACAATGTGCACAGTATAATGAGAAATCACTGTTACTCTTATATACGGGAGGAGAGGCACCTCACATCCATGATAAGCTCACCTAACATAGTACAGTGAGGAAAGTAGGTTATTAACAATGTACACAGTATAATGGCCAATCACTGTTAATCTTATATACAAGGGGCAGCAACTCACATCCATGATACCCTCACCTAACATACTACAGTGAGGAAAGTAGGTTCTTAACAATGTGCACGGTATAATGGGCTATCACTCTAACTCTTATATATGGGGGGCATCGCCTCACATCCATGATACCCTCACCTAACATACTACAGTGAGGAAAGTAGGTTATTAACAATGTGCACAGTATAAAGGGCTATCACTCTAACTCTTGTATACGGAGGGGCATCACCTCACATCCATGATACCCTCTCCTAACATACAGCACTGAGGAAAGTAGATTATTAACAATGTACACGGTATAATGGGAAATCACTGTTACCCTTATAAATGGGGGGGGCAGCACCTCGCATCCATGATACACTCAAGTAACGTACTACAGTGAGGAAAGAAGGTTATTAACAATGTACACGGTATAATGGGCTATCACTCTAACTCTTATATACGGGGGGCATCGCCTCACATTCATGATACCCTCACCTAACATACTACAGTGAGGAAAGTATGGTTATTAACAATGTACACAGTATAATGGCCAATCACTGTTACTCTTATATACAGGGGGGCAGCACCTCACATCCATGAAACCCTCACCTAACATACTAAAGTGAGGAAAGTAGGTTATTAACAATGTACACAGTATAATGGCCAATCACAGTTACTCTTATATACAGGGGCAGCACCTCCCATCCATGATAAGCTCACCTAACATACTACAGTGTGGAAAGTAGGTTATTAACAATGTACACGGTATAATGGGTTATCACTGTTACTCTTATATACGGAGGGGCAACACCTCACATCCCTGATACCTACACCTAACATACTACAGTGTGGAAAGTAGGTTATTAACAATGTAAACTGTATAAAGGGCAATCACTCTAACTCTTAAATACGGGGGGGCAGCATAACCCATCCATGATACCCTCACCTAACATACTACAGTGAGGAAAGTAGGTTATTAACAATGTACACGGTATAATGGGCTATCACTGTTACTCTTATATACAGGGGGAAGCACCTCACATCCTTGATACCCTCACCTAACATACTACAGTGAGGAAAGTAGGTTATTAACAATGTACACGGAATAATGACCAATCACTGTTACTCTTATATCCGGGGGGGGGCAGCACCTCACATCCATGAAACCCTCACCTAAAGTACTACAGTGAGGAAAGTAGGTTATTAACAATCTACACAGTATAATGGCCAATCACTGTTACTGTTATATACGAGGGGCAGCACCTCTCATCCATGATACCCTCTCCTAACATACAGGACTGAGGAAAGTAGGTTATTAACAATGTGCACAGTATAATGGGAAATCACTGTTACTTTTATATACGGGAGGGGAGCAGCACCTCACATACATGATAAGCTCACCTAACATAAAACAGTGAGGAAAGTAGGTTATTAACAATGTACACAGTATAATGGCCAATCACTGTTACTCTTATATACAGGGAGCACCTCCATCCATGATACCCTCACCTAACATACTACAGTGAGGAAAGTAGGTTATTAACAATGTGCACGGTATAATGGGCTATCACTCTAACTCTTATATACAGAGGCATCGCCTCACATCCATGATACCCTCACCTAACATACTACAGTGAGGAAAGTAGGTTATTAACAATGTGAACAGCAAAATAGGCTATCACTCTTACTCATATATACAGGGGCAGCACCTCACATCCATGATACCCTCACCTAGCATACTACAGTGAGGAAAGTAGGTTATTAACAATGTACACAGTATAATGGCCAATCACTGTTACTCTTATATATGGGGGGTGGGCAGCACCTCACATCCAAGAAACCCTCACCTAACATACTACACTGAGGAAAGTAGGTTATTAACAATGTGCATAGTATAACTGGCAATCACTGTTACTCTTGCATATGGAGGGGCAGCATCTCACATCCATGATACATTCACCTATCATGCTACACTGTGGAAAGTAGGTTATTAACAATGTGCACAGTATAAAGGAAATCACTGTTACCCTTATATACGGGGGGTACATCACCTCACATCCATGATAAGCTCACCTAACACACTACAGTGAGGAAAGTAGGTTATTAACAATGTGCACAGTATAATGAGAAATCACTGTTACTCTTATATCACAGGAGGAGGCACCTCCATCCATGATAAGCTCACCTAAAATAGTACAGTGAGGAAAGTAGGTTATTAACAATGTGCACAGTATAATGGCCAATCACTGTTACACTTATATACAGGGGCAGCAACTCCCATCCATGATACCCTCACCTAACATACTACAGTGAGGAAAGTAGGTTATTAACAATGTGCACAGTATAATGGGCTATCACTCTAACTCTTATATACGGGGCATCGCCTCACATCCATGATACCCTCACCTAACATACTACAGTGAGGAAAGTAGGTTATTAACAATGTGCACAGTATAAAGGGCTATCACTCTAACTCTTGTATACGGGGGGGCATAGCCTCACATCTATGATACCCTCACCTAACATATCACAATGAGGCAAGAAGGTTATTAACAATGAACACAGTATAATGAGCAATCACTCTTACTCTTATATACGGTGGGCAGCACCTCACATCCATGATACCCTCTCCTAACATACAGCACTGAGGAAAGTAGATTATTAACAATGTACACGGTATAATGGGAAATCATTGTTACCCTTATAAATGGGGGCAGCACCTCGCATCCATGATACGCTCAAGTAACGTACTACAGTGAGGAAAGAAGGTTATTAACAATGTACACGGTATAATGGGCTATCACTCTAACTCTTATATACGGAGGGGCATCGCCTCACATTCATGATACCCTCACCTAACATACTACAGTGAGGAAAGTATGTTATTAACAATGTACACAGTATAATGGCCAATCACCTTTACTCTTATATACAAGGGGGCAGCACCTAACATCCATGAAACCCTCACCTAACATACTACAGTGAGGAAAGTAGGTTATTAACAATGTACACAGTATAATGGCCAATCACTGTTACTCTTATATACAGGGTGGGCAGCACCTCCCATCCATGATAAGCTCACCTAACATACTACAGTGTGGAAAGTAGGTTATTAATAATTTACACGGTATAATGGGCTATCACTGTTACTCTTATATACGGAGGGGCAACACCTCACATCCCTGATACCTACACCTACCACACTACAGAGTGGAAAGTACGTTATTAACAATGTAAACTGTATAATGGGCAATCACTCTAACTCTTAAATACGGGGGGGGGCAGCACCTCCCATCCATGATACCCTCACCTAACATACTACAGTGAGGAAAGTAGGTTAATAACAATGTACAAGGAATAATGACCAATCACTGTTACTCTTATATCCGGGGGGGGCAGCACCTCACATCCATGAAACCCTCACCTAAAGTACTACAGTGAGGAAAGTAGGTTATTAACAATCTACACAGTATAATGGCCAATCACTGTTACTGTTATATACGAGGGGCAGCACCTCTCATCCATGATACCCTCTCCTAACATAAGGACTGAGGAAAGTAGGTTATTAGCAATTTGCACAGTATAATGGGAAATCACTGTTACTCTTATATACGGGAGGGGAGCAGCACCTCACATCCATGATAAGCTCACCTAACATAGTACAGTGAGGAAAGTAGGTTAATAACAATGTACACAGTATAATGGCCAATCACTGTTACTCTTATATACAGGGGGCAGCACCTCCCATCCATGATACCCTCACCTAACATACTACAGTGAGGAAAGTAGGTTATTAACAATGTGCATGGTATAATGAGCTATCACTCTAACTCTTATATACGGGGGCATCGCCTCACATCCATGATACACTCACCTAACATACTACAGTGAGGAAAGTAGGTTATTAACAATGTGAACAGTAAAATAGGCTATCACTCTTACTCTTATATATGGAGGAAGCACCTCACATCCATGATACCCTCACCTAACATACTACAGTGAGGAAAGTAGGTTATTAACAATGTACACAGTATAATGAGCAATCACTGTTACTCTGATATACAGAGGGCAGCACCTCACATCCATGATACACTCACCTAACATACTACACTGAGGAAAGTAGGTTATTAACAATATACACAGTATAATGGCCAATCACTGTTACTCTTATATACGGGGGGGGGGCAGCACCTCACATCCATGATACCATCACCTAGCATACTACACTGAGGAAAGAAGGTAATTAACAATTTACACAGTATAATGGAGAATCACTCTTTCTCATATATACAGGTGGCAGCACCACACTTCCATGATACCCTCACTTAACATTCTACAGTGAGGAAAGTAGGTTATTAACAATGTACACAGAATAAAGGACAATCACTGTTACTCTTATATACGGGGGGGGGGAGGCACCTCACATCCAAGAAACCTACACCTAACATACTACACTGAGGAAAGTAGGTTATTAACAATGTGGACAGTATAATTGGCAATCACTGTTACTCTTGTATATGGAGGGGCAGCATCTCACATCCATGATACGTTCACCTATCATGCTACACTGTGGAAAGCAGGTTATTAACAATGTGCACAGTATAATGGGAAATCACTGTTACTCTTATATACGGGGGTGCAGCACCTCACATCCATGATAAGCTCACCTAACACACTACAGAGAGGAAAGTAGGTTATTAACAATGTGCACAGTATAATGGGAAATCACTGTTACTCTTATATACGGGGGGCAGCATATCACATCCATGATACCCTCTCCTAACATACTACAGTGAGGAAATTAGGTTATTAACAATGTGCACATTATAATGGAAATCACTGTAACTTTTGTATATGGGGGGGAGCAGCACCTCACATCCATGATAAGCTCACCTAACACACTACAGTGAGGAAAGTAGGATATTAACAATGTACACAGTATAATGGACAATCACTGTAACTATTATACATGGGGGGCAGCACCTCACATCCATGATACCCTCACCTAACATATCACAATGAGGCAAGTAGGTTATTAACAATGAACACAGTATAATGAGCAATCACTGTTACGCTTATATACGGGGCAGCACCTCACATCCATGATACCCTCTCCTAACATACTACAGTGAGGAAAGTAGGTAATTAACAATGTACACAGCATAATGGGCTATCACTCTTACTCTTATATATGGGGGCAGCACCTCACATCCATGATACCCTCACCTAACATACTACAGTGAGGAAAGTAGGTAATTAACAATGTACACAGTATAATGGATATCACTCTTACTCTTATATGCGGGGGTCAGCACCTCACATCCATGATACCCTCACCTAACATACTACAGTGAGGAAAGTAGGATATTAACAATGTACACAATATAATGGCCAATCACTGTAACTCTTATACAGGGGGCAGCACCTCACATCCATGATACCCTCACCTAACATATCACAATGAGGCAAGTAGATTATTAACAATGAACACAGTATAAAGAGCAATCACTGTTACGCTTATATACGGGGGGGCAGCACCTCACATCCATGATACCCTCTCCTCACATACAGCACTGAGGAAAGTAGATTATTAACAATGTACACGGTTTAATGGGAAATCACTGTTACTCTTATAAACGGGGGGCAGCACCTCACATCCATGATACCCTCACCAAACATACTACAGTGAGGAAAGTAGGTTATTAACAATGTACACTGTATAATGGGCAATCACTCTTACCCTTATAAAGGGGGGCAGCACCTCGCATCCATGATACCCTCACCTAACATACTTCAGTGAAGAAAGTAGGTTATTAACAATGTGCACAGTATAATAGGCTATCACTCTAACTCTTATATATGGGGGCATCGCCTCACATTCATGATACCCTCACCTAACATACTACAGTGAGGAAAGTAGGATATTAACAATGTACACAGTATAATGGCCAATCACTGTTACTCTTATATACAGGAGGGCAGCACCTCACATCCATGAAACCCTCACCTAACATACTACAGTGAGGAAAGTAGGTTATTAACAATGTGAACAGTATAATGAGCAATCACTGTTATGCTTATATACATGGGAGCAGCACCTCATATACATGATACCCTCTCCTAACATACTGCACTGAGGAACGTAGTTTATTAACAATGTACACGGTATAATGGGCTATCTCTGTTACTCTAATATACGGGGGGGCAGCACCTCACATCCTTGATACCCTCACCTAACATACTACAGTGAGGAAAGCAGGTTATTAACAATGTACACTGTATAATGGGCAATCACTCTTACCATTATATACAGGGGGGGCAGCATCTCACATCCATGATACCCTCACCTAACATACTAATGTGAGGAAAGTAAGTTATTAACAATGTAAACAGTATAATGTGCAATCACTCTAAATCTTATAAACGGGAGGGCAGAACCTCACATCCATTATACCCTCACCTAACATACTACAGTGAGGAAAGTAGGTTATTAACAATGTGTACGGTATAATGAGCAATCACTGTTACACTTATAGTTATTAACAATGCACACAGTATAATGGCCAATCACTCTTACTCTTATATACGGGGGCAGCACCTCACATTCATGATACCCTCACCTAACATACTACAGTGAGGAAAGTAGGTTATTAACAATGTACACTGTATAATGGGCAATCACTATTACTCTTATATACAGGGGGGCAGTATCTCACATGCATGATACCATCACCTAACATACTACAGTGAGGAAAGTAGTTAATAACAATGAACACAGTATAATGGCCAATCACTGTTACTCTTATATACAGGGGGGGCAACACCTCACATCCATAATACCCTCACCTAACATACTACAGTGAGGAAAGTAGGTTACTAACAATGTGCACGATATAATTGGCAATCAATGTTACTCTTATATAATGGAGGGGCAGCACCTCACATCCATGAAACCCTCACCTAACATACTACAGTGAGGAAAGTAGGTTATTAACAATGTACACGGTATAATGACCAATCACTTTTACTCTTATATACAGGGGGGCAGCACCTCACATCCATGAAACCCTCATTTAACATACTACAGTGAGGAAAGTAGGGTATTAACAATGTGCACGGTATAATGAGCTATCACTCTTACACTAATATAGAGGGGGGAGCACCTCCCAATGATGATACCCTCACCTAACATACTACAAAGAGGAATGTAGGTTGGTTACAATGTACACAGTATAATGGCCAATCACTGTTACTCTTATATACGGGGGGCAGCACCTCACATCCATGATACCCTCTCCTAACATACAGGACTGAGGAAAGTAGGTTATTAACAATGTGCACAGTATACTCGACAATCACTGTTACTCTTATATACGGGGGAGCAGTACCTCACATCAATGATACCCTCACCTAGCATACTACACTGAGGAAAGTAGGTTATTAATAATGTACACAGTATAATGGCCAATCACTCTAACTCATATATACAGGGGGCAGCACCTCACATACATGATACCCTCACCTAGCATACTACAGTGTGGAAAGTAGGTTATTAACAATGTACAGAGTATAGTGGCCAATCACTGCTACTTTTTTATACAGGGGGGGCAGCACCTCACATCCATGATACGCTCACCTAAAATACTACAGTGAGGAAAGTAGGTTATTAACAATGTGCACAGTATAATAGGCTATCACTCTAAATCTTATATATAGGGGGGCATCTCCTCACTTCCATGATACCCTCACCTAACATACTACAGTGAGGAAATTAGGTTATTAACAATGTACACAGTATAATGGCCATTCACTGTTTCTCTTATATACTAGGGGCAGCACCTCACATCCATGATACGCTCACCTAACATACTACAGTGAGGAAAGTAGGTTATTAACTACGTAAACGGTATAATGGGATATCACTCTTACTCTAATATACCGGGGGCAGCACCTCACATCCATGATACCCTCAACTAAAATATCACAATGAGGAAAGTAGGATATTAACAATGTACACAGTTTAATGGCCAATCACTGTAACTCTTATATACGGGGGCAACACCTCACATCCATGATACCCTCACCTAACATAAGACAGAGAGGAATGTAGGTTATTAACAATGTGCACTGTATAAAGGGCTATCACTCTTACTCTTATATACGGGAGGGCAGCACCTCACATCCATGATACCCTCTTCTAACATACAGAACTGAGTAAAGTAGGTTATTAACAATGTACATGGTATAATGGGCTATCACTCTTACTCTTACATACGAGGGGCAGCACCTCACATCCATGATACCCTCACCAAACAAATCACAATGAAGAAAGAAGGTTATTAACAATGTACACAGTATAATGGCCAATCACTGTTACTCTTTTATATGGAGGGGCAGCACCTCCCATCCATGATACGCTCACCTAACATACTACAGTGTGGAAAGTAGGTTATTAACAATGTACACGGTATAATGGGCTTTCACTGTTACTCTTATATACGGGGGGCAGCACCTCACATCATTGATACCCTCACCTAACATACTACAGTGAGAAAAGTAGGTTATTCACAATGTACACTTTATAATGGGCAATCATTATTACTCTTTTATACAGTTGGGGCAACACATCACATCCAAGAAACCCTCACCTAACATACTACACTGAGGAAAGTAGGTTATTAACAATGTGCACAGTATAAATGGCAATCACTGTTACTCCTGTATATGGAGGGGCCGCATCTCACATCCATGATACGTTCACCTATCATGCTACACTGTGGAAAGTAGGTTATTAACAATGTGCACATTATAATGGAAAATCACAGTTACTTTTGTATACGGGGGGGAGCAGCACCTCATATCCATGATAAGCTCACCTAATACACTACAGTGAGGAAAGCAGGTTATTAACAATGTGCACATTATAATGGAAAATCACTGTTACTCTTATATACGGGAGGGGAGCAGCACCTCACATCCATGATAAGCTCACCTAACATAGTACAGTGAGGAAAGAAGGTTATTAACAATGTCCACAGTATAATGGCCAATCACTGTTACTCTTATATACGGGGGGTCAGCACCTCACATCCATGATACCCTCATCTAACATACTACAGTGAGGAAAGTAGGTAATTAACAATGTGCACTGTATAAAGGGCTTTTACTTATACTCTTATATAAGGGGAGCAGCACCTCACATCCATGATACCCTCACCTAACATACTACAGTGAGGAAAGTAGGTAATTAACAATGTACACAGTATAATAGGCTATCACTCTTACTCTTATATACTGGGGGTCAGCACCTCACATCCATGATACCCTCACCTAACATACTACAGTGAGGAAAGTAGGATGTTAACAATGTACACAGTATAATGGCCAATCACTGTAACTCTTATACATGGGGAGCAGCACCTCACATCCATGATACCCTCACCTAACATATTCCAATGAGGCAAGTAGGGTATTAACAATGAACACAGTATAATGAGCAATCACTGTTACGCTTATATACGGGGGTGGCTGAACCTCACATCCATGATACCCTCTCCTAACATACAGCACTGAGGAAAGTAGATTATTAACAATGTACACGGTATAATGGGAAATCACTGTTACTCTTATAAACGGGGGGCAGCACCTCACATCCTTGATACCCTCACCAAACATACTACAGTGAGGAAAGTAGGTTATTAACAATGTACACTGTATAATGGGCAATCACTCTTACCCTTATAAACTGGGGGGCAGCACCTCGCATCCATGATACGCTCAAGTATACGTACTATAGTGAGGAAAGAAGGTTATTAACAATGTCCACGGTATAATGGGCTATCACTCTAACTCTTATATCCGGGTTGGGGCATCGCCTCACATCCATGATACCCTCACCTAACATACTACAGTGAGGAAAGTATGTTATTAACAATGTACACAGTATAATGGCCAATCACTGTTTCTCTTATATACGGGTGGCAGCACCTCATATCCATGATACCCTCACCTAACATACTACACTGAGGAAAGTAGGTTATTAACAATGTGCACAGTATAATGGGCTATCACTCTTACTCTGATATACGGAGGGCAGCACCTCACATTCATGATACCCTCACCTAAAATATCACAATGAGGAAAGTAGGATATTAACAATGTACACAGTATAATTTCCAATCACTGTAACTATTATATACGGGGGCCAGCACCTCACATCCATGATACCCTCACCTAACTTACTACAGTGAGGAAAGTAGGTTATTAACAATGTATACGGTTCAATGGCCAATCACTGTTATTCTTATATACAGGGGGGCAGCACTTCACCTCCATGATACCCTCACCTAACATACTTCAGTGAAGAAAGTAGGTTATTAACAATGTGCACAGAATAATAGGCTATCACTCTAACTCTTATATATGGGGGGGGCATTGCCTCACATCCATGATACCCTCACCTAACATACTACAGTATGGAAAGTAGGTTATTAACAATGTACACAGTATAATGGCCAATCACTGCTACTCTTATATACAGGGGGGCAGCACCTCACATCCATGAAACCCTCACCTAACATACTACAGTGAGGAAAGTAGGTTATTAACAATGTGAACAGTATAATGAGCAATCCTTGTTACACTTATACTTATTAACAATGCACACAGTATAATGGCCATTCACTCTTACTCTTATATACGGGGGGGCAGCACCTCACATTCATGATACCCTCACCTAACATACTACAGTGAGGAAAGTAGGTTATTAACAATGTACACTGTATAATGGGCATCACTTTTACTCTTATATACGGGGAGGGGCAGTATCTCACATCAATGATACCCTCACCTAACATACTACAGAGAGGAAAGTAATTATTAAAAATGAACACAGTATAATGGCCATTCACTGTTACTCTTATATATAGGGGGGGCAACACCTCACATCCATAATAAACTCACCTAACATACTACAGTGAGGAAAGTAGGTTATTAACAATGTGCAAGGTATAATTGGCAATCAATGTTACTCTTATGAAAAGGAGGGGCAGCACCTCACGTCCATGCAACCCTCACCTAACATACTACAGTGAGGAAATTAGGTTATTAACAATGTACACGGTATAATGACCAATCACTTTTACTCATATATACGTGGGGGCAGCATCTCACATCCATGAAACCCTCACCTAACATACTACAGTGAGTAAAGTAGGTTATTAACAATGTGCACGGTATAATGGGCTATCACTCTTACACTAATATACAGGGGGGCAGCACCTCACATCCATGATACCCTCACCTAACATACTACAAAGAGGAAAGTCGGTTGGTAACAATGTACACAGTATAATGGACAATCACTGTTACTCTTATATATGGGGGGCAGCAACTCACATCCATGATACCCTCTCCTAACATACAGGACAGAGGAAAGTAGGTTATTAACAATGTTCACAGTATAATGGCCAATCACTATTTCTCATATATACAGGGGGCAGCACCTCACATACATGATACCCTCACCTAGCATACTACAGTGAGGAAAGTAGGTTATTAACAATGTGCACAGTATAATAGGCTATCACTCTAACTCTTATATATGTGGGGGAATCGCCTCACATCCATGATACCCTCAACTAACATACTACAGTGAGGAAAGTAGGTTATTAACAATGTACACAGCATAATGGCCAATCACTGTTACTCTTATATACTAGGGGCAGCACCTCACATCCATGATACGCTCACCTAACATACTACAGTGAGGAAAGTAGGTTATTAACTATGTACACGGTATAATGGGCTATCACTCTTACTCTAATATACGGGGGGCAGCACCTCACATCCATGATACCCTCACCTAAAATATCACAATGAGGAAAGTAGGATATTAACAATCTACACAGTTTAATGGCCAATCACTGTAACTCTTAGATACGGGGGGCAGCACCTCACATCCATGATACCCTCACCTAACATACTATAGTGAGGAATGCTTGTTATTAACAATGTGCACAGTATAATTGGAAATCACTGATACTCTTGTATATGGAGGGGCAGCATCTCACATCCATGATAAGCTCACCTAACACACTACAGTGAGGAAAGTAGGTTATTAACAATGTGCACAGTATTATGGGAAATCACTGTTACTCTTATATCACGGGGGGAGCAGCACCTCACATCCATGATAAGCTCACCTAACATACAACAGTGAGGAAAGTAGGTTATTAACAATGTACACAGTATAATGGCCAATCACTGTTACTCTTATATACGGGGGGCAGCACCTCACCTCCATGTTACCCTCACCTAACATACTACAGTGAGGAAAGCAGGTTAATAACAACGTGCACAGCATAATGGGATTTCACTCTATCTCTTATATTTGGGGGGGCATCGCCTCACAATCCATGATACCCTCACCTAACATACTGCAGTGAGGAAAGTAGTTATTAACAAGGAACACAGTATAATGGCCAATCACTATAACTCTTATTTGCAAGGGGACAACACCTCACATCCATGATACCTTCACCTAATATACTAGAGTGAGGAAAATAGGTTATTAACAATGTACACTGTAAAATAGGCAATCACTCTAACTCTTATAAATGGAGGGGCAGCACCTCACATCCTTGATACCCTCACCTAACGTACTACAGTGAGTAAAGTAGGTTATTAACAATGTGCACAGAATAATGGGCTATCACTCTTACTGTTATATACGGGGGGGCAGCATCTCACATTCAAGATTCCTTCACCTAACATACTACAGTGAGGAAAGTAGTTATTAACAATGAACACAGTATAATGGCCAATCACTGTTACTCTTATATACAGGGGGGACAACACCTCACATCCATGATACCCTCACCTAACATACTACAGTGAGGAAAGTAGGTTATTAACAATGTGCACAGTATAACGGGCTATCACTCTTACTCTTATATACGGGGGACAGCACCTCACATCCATGATACCCTCGCCTTACATACTACAGTGAGGAAAGTAGTTTATTAACATTGAACACTGTATAATGGGCAATCACTCACACTATTATATACAGGGGACAACACCTCACATCCATGAAACCCTCACCTAACATTCTACAATGACAAAAGTAGGTTATTAACAATGTACACAGTATAATGGGCTATCACTCTTTCTCTTATATACAGGTGGAAGCACCTCACATCTATGAAACCCTCACCTAACATACTACAGTGAGGAAAGTAGGTTATTAACAATGTACGCGGTATAATGACCAATCACTGTTACTCTTATATACGTGGGGGCAGCACCTCCCATCCATGATACCCTCACCTAACATAATACAGTGAGGAAAGTAGGTTATTAACAATGTACACAATATAATGGCCAATCATTGTTACTCTTATATACAGGGGGGGGCAGCACCTCCCATCCATGATACCCTCACCTAACATACTACAGTGAGGAAATTAGGTTATTAACAATGTACACAGTACAATGGGCAATCACTGTTACTCTTATATACGGGGGGGGGGCTGCACCTCACCTCCCTGATACCCTCACCAAACATATC
The DNA here is from genome assembly GCA_016271365.2 of Neoceratodus forsteri. Lineage (NCBI taxonomy): Eukaryota > Metazoa > Chordata > Ceratodontiformes > Ceratodontidae > Neoceratodus > Neoceratodus forsteri. Next base: position 8,794,555 of record CM057449.1, read on the forward strand.
ACAATGAGGAAAGTAGGTTATTAACAATGTACACAGTATAATGGCCAATCACTGTTACTCTTATATACTGGGGGGCAGCAGCTCCCAGCCATGATACCCTCACCTAACATACTACAGTGAGGAAAGTAGTTTATTAACAATGTGCATGGTATAATGGGATATCACTCTAACTCTTATATACGGGGGCAGCACCTCACATCCATAATACCCTCACCTAACATACTACAGTGAGGAAAGAAGGTTATTAACAATGTACACTGTATAATGGCCAAACACTGTAACTCTTATATACGGGGGCAGCACCTCACATCCATGATACCCTCACCAAACATATCACAATGAGGAAAGTAGGATATTAACAATGTACACAGTATAATGGCCAAACACTGTAACTCTTATATACGGGGGGCAGCAACTCACATCCATGATACCCTAACCTAACATATCACAATGAGGAAAGTAGGTTATTAACAATGTACACAGTATAATGAGCAATCACTGTTAAGCTTTATATACGGGGGCAGCACCTCACATCCATGATACCCTCACCAAACATACTACAGTGTGGAAAGTAGGTTATTAACAATGTACACGGTATAATGGGAAATCACTGTTACTCTTGTAAATGGGGGGCAGCACCTCACATCCATGATACCCTCACCAAACATACTACAGTGAGGAAAGTAGGTTATTAACAATGTACACTGCATAATGGGCTATCACTCTTACTCTTATATACGGGTGGTCAGCACCTCACATCCATGATACCCTCACCTAACATACTACAGTGAGGAAAGTAGGATATTAACAATGTACACAGTATAATGGCCAGTCACTGTAACTCTTATACACGGGGGGCAGCACCTCACATCCATGATACCCTCACCTAACATATCACAATGATCAAGCCAGGTTATTAACAATGAACACAGTATAATGAGCAATCACTGTTATGCTTATATCACAGAGCAGCACCTCATCCATGATACCCTCATTGGCCTTATACTGTGTTCATTGTTAATAACTACTTTCCTCACTGTAGTATGTTAGGTGAGGGTATCATGGATGTGAGATGCTGCCCCCATATATAAGAGTAATAGTGATTGCCGATTATACAGTGTACATTGTTAATAACCTACTTTCCTCAGTGCTGTATGTTAGGAGAGGGTATCATGGACGTGAGGTGCTGCCCCTCCCGTATATAAGAGTAAGAGTGATAGCCCATTATACTGTGTACATGGTTAATAACCTACTTTCCTCAGTGTAGTATGTTAGGTGATGTATCTGGATGTGAGTTGCTGCCCCATATATAATAGTAAAAGTGATAGCCCATTATATTGTGTACATTGTTAATAACCTTCTTTACTCACTGTAGCATGTTAGGTGAGGTTATCATGGACGTGAGGTGCTTCCCCATATATCAGAGTAACAGTGATTGCTCATTATACTGTGCACATTGTTAACAACCTACTTTCCTCACTGTAGTATGTTAGGTGAGGATATCTGATGGAGGCGATCCCCACCGTATTTAAGAGTTAGAGGATTGCCCATTATACAGTTTATATTGTTAATAACCTACTTTCCTCACTGTAGTATGTTAGGTGGGTATCAGGATGGAGGTGCTGTCCCTCCGTGATATAAGAATAACAGTGATAGCCATTATACCGTGTACATTGTTAATAACCTACTTTCCAAACTGTAGTTTGTTTGGTGAGCGTATCACAGATGGGAGGAGCTGACCACCCCCCCGTATATAAGAGTAACATTGATTGGCCTTTATACTGTGTACATTGTTAATAACCGACTTTCCTCATTGTGATATGTTAGGTGAGGGTATCATGGATGTGAGGTGCTCCCCCACTGTATATAAGAGTTACAGTGATTGGCCATTATATTGTGTACACTGTTAATATCCTACTTTCCTCAAAGTGATATGTTAGGTAAGGGTATCATGGATGTGAGGTGCTGCCGCCCGTATAGAAGAGTAAGAGTGATAGCCCATTCTACTGTTCACATTGTTAACAACCTACTTTCCTCACTGTAGTATGTTAGGAGAGCCTTTCAGGGATGTGAGGTGCTACCCTGTATATAAGAGTAACAGTGATTGGCCATTATACTGTGTACATTGTTAATAACCTACTTTCCACAGTGTAGTATGTTAGGTGAGGTAATCATGGATGTGAGGTGCTGCCCCCTGTATACAAGAGTTAGAGTGATAGCCCATTATACTGTGTTCATTGTTAATAACCTACTATTGTCAGTGTAGAATGTTAGGTGAGGGTATCATGGATGTGAGGTGTTGCCTCCACCCTGTATATAATAGTACGAGTGATTGCCACTTATACATTGTACAATGTTAATAACCTACTTTCCTCACTATAGTATGTTAGGTGAGGGTATCATGGATGTGAGGTGCTGCCCCCGTATATAAGAGTAAGAGTGATAGCCCATTATACCGTGCACATTGTTAATAACCTACTTTCCTCACTGTAGTATGTTAGGTGAGGGTATCATGGATGTGAGGTGTTGCCCCCCCCGTATATATGAGTAACAGTGATTGGCCTTATACTGTGTTCATTGTTAATAACTACTTTCCTCACTGTAGTATGTTAGGTGAGGGTATCATGGATGTGAGATGCTGCCCCCCGTATATAAGAGTAATAGTGATTGTCGATTATACAGTGTACATTGTTAATAACCTACTTTCCACACTGTAGTATGTTTGGTGAGCGTATCATGGATGGGAGGTGCTGACCCCAACCCCGTATATAAGAGTAACAGTGATTGGCCATTATACTTTGTACATTGTTAATAACGTACTTTCCTCTTGTGATATGTTTGTGAGGGTATCATGGATGTGAGGTGCTGCCCCCGCTTATAAGAGTAACAGTGATGTCCGATTATACCGTGTACATTGTGAGTAACCTACTTTCCTCAGTGCTGTATGTTAGTAGAGGGTATTATGGATGTGAGGTACTGCCCCCCGTATATAAGCGTAACAGTGATTGCTAATTATACTGTGTACATTACTAATAACCTAATTTCCTCATTGTGATATGTTAGGTGAGGGTATCATGGATGTGAGGTGCCCCCCCCCGTATATAAGAGTTACATTGTGATATGTTAGGTGAGGGTTTCATGGATGTGAAATGCTGCCCCCCCATATATAAGAGTAATAGTGATTGCCGATTATACAGTGTACATTGTTAATAACCTACTTTCCTCAGTGCTGTATGTTAGGAGATGGTATCATGGACGTGAGGTGCTGCCCCTCCCATATATAAGAGTAAGAGTGATAGCCCTTAAACTGTGTACATGGTTAATAACCTACTTTCTCAGTGTAGTATGTTAGGTGATTGTATCAAGGATGTGAGGTGCTGCCTCCGTATATAAGAGTAAAAGTGATAGTCCATTATACTGTGTACATTGTTAATAACCTACTTTCCACACTGTAGTATGTTTGGTGAGGTAATCATGGATGTGAGGTGCTGCCACCTGTATACAAGAGTAAGAGTGATAGCACATTATACTGTTTACATTGTTAATAACCTACTTTTGTCAGTGTAGAATGTTAGGTGAGGGAATAATGGATGTGAGGTGTTGCCCCCACGTATATAATAGTACGAGTGATTGCCACTTATACAGTGTACAATGTTAATATCCTACTTTCCTCACTGTAGTATGTTATGTGAGGGTATCATGGATGTGAGGAGCTGCCCCCCGTATATAAGAGTAACAGTGATTGGCCATTATACTGTGTACATTGTTAATAACCTACTTTCCTCACTGTAGTGGTGGTGAGGGTATCATGGATGGAGATGCTGCCCTGTATATAAGAGTAATAGTGATTGCCATTATACAGTGTACATTGTTAATAACCTACTTTCCCTAGTGCTGTATGTTAGAAGAGGGTATCATGGACGTGAGGTGCTGCCCTCCCATAAAAAGAGTAAGAGCGATTGCCATTATACTGTGTACATGGTTAACAACCTACTTTCCTCAGCGTAGTATGTTTGGTGATTGTATCAGGGATGTGAGTGCTGCCCCATATATAAGATAAAAGTGATAGCCCATTATATTGTGCACATTGTTAATAACCTATTTACTCACTGTTGTATGTTAGGTGAGGGTATCATGGATGTGAGGTGCTTCCCCCCATATATAAGAGTAACAGTGATTGCTCATTATACCGTGCACATTGTTAATAACCTACTTTCCTCACTGTAGTATGTTAGGTGAGGGTATCATGGATGTGAGGCGATCCCCCCGTATTTAAGAGTTAGAGTGATTGCCCATTATACAGTTTACATTGTTAATAACCTACTTTCCTCACTGTAGTATGTTAGGTGTGGGTATCAGGGGATGTGAGGTGCTGCCCCTCCGTATATAAGAGTAACAGTGATAGCCCATTATACCGTGTACATTGTTAATAACCTACTTTCCACACTGTAGTATGTTTGGTGAGCGTATCATGGATGGGAGGTGCTGACCCCCCTCCCGTATATAAGAGTAACAGTGATTGGCCATTATACTGTGTACATGGATAATAACCTACTTTCCTCAGCGTAGTATGTTACATGAGGGTATCATGGACGTGCGGTGCTTCCCCCCATATATAAGAGTAACAGTGATTGCTCATTATACCGTGCACATTGTTAATAACCTACTTTCCTCACTGTAGTATGTTAGGTGAGGGTATCATGGATGTGAGGTGTTGCCCCCGTATAATATAGTAACAGTGATTGGCCTTATACTGTGTTCATTGTTAATAACTACTTTCCTCACTGTAGTATGTTAGGTGAGGGTATCATGGATGTGAGATGCTCCCCGTATATAAGACTAATAGTGATTGTCGATTATTCAGTGTACATTGTTAATAATCTACTTTCCACACTGTAGTATGTTTGGTGAGCGTATCATGGAAAGGAGATGCTGACCCCCCCCGTATATGTAAGAGTAACAGTGATTGGCCATTATACTGTGTACATTGTTAATAACGTACTTTCCTCTTTGTGATATGATTGGTGAGGGTATCATGGATGTGAGGTGCTGCCCCCCGGTATATAAGCGTAACAGTGATTGCTAATTATACTGTGTACATTGTTAATAACCTAATTTCCTATTGTGGATATGTTAGGTGAGGGATCATGGATGTGAGGTGCCCCCCAGATATATATAAAGTTAAGTGTGATATTTTAGGTGAAGGTATCATGGATGTGATATGCTGCCCCCCCCTATATAAGAGTAATAGTGATTGCCGATTATACAGTGTACATTGTTAATAACCTACTTTCCTCAGTGTTGTATGTTAGGAGAGGGTATCATGGACGTGAGGTGCTGCCTCCCGTATATAAGAGTAAGAGTGATAGCCCTTTATACTGTGTACATTGTTAATAACCTACTTTCCTCAGTGCAGTATGTTAGGTGAGTGTATCATGGATGTGAGGTGCTGCCCCGTATATAAGAGTAAAAGTGATAGTCCATTATACTGTGTACATTGTTAATAACCTACTTTCCTCACTGTAGTATGTTAGGTGAGCGTATCATGGATGTGAGGTGCTGCCCCCCGTATATAAGAGTAAGAGTGATAGCCCATTATACTGTGCACATTGTTAATAACATACTTTCCTCACTGTAGTATGTTAGGTGAGGGTATCATGGATGTGAGGTGCTGTCCCCTGTATATAAGAGTAACAGTGATTACCCATTATACTGTGTACATTGTTAATAACCTACTTTCCTCACTGTAGTATGTTAGGTGAGCGTATCATGGATGTGAGGTGCTGCCCCTCATATAAGAGTAACAGTGATTGCCCATTATACTGTGTACATTGTTAATAGCCTACTTTCCTCACTGTAGTATGTTAGGTGAGGGTATCATGGATGTGAGGTGCTGCCCCGTATATAAGAGTAAGAGTGATAGCCCATTATACTGTGTACATTGTTAATAACCTACTTTCCTCACTGTAGTATGTTAGGTGAGGGTATCATGGATGTGAGGTGCTGCCCCTCTATATAAGAGTAAGAGTGATAGCCTTTATACTGTGTACATTGTTAATAACCTACTTTCCTCACTGTAGTATGTTAGGTGAGGGTATCATGGATGTGAGGTGCTGCCCCTGTATATAAGAGTAACAGTGATTGCCATTATACTGTGTACATTGTTAATAACCTACTTTCCTCACTGTAGTATGTTAGGTGAGGGTATCATGGATGTGAGGTGCTGCCCCGTATATAAGAGTAAGAGTGATAGCCCATTATACTATTCATTGTTAATAACCTACTTTCCTCACTGTAGTATGTTAGTGAGGGTATCATGGATGTGAGGTGCTGCCCCCCATATATAAGAGTAACAGTGATTGCCCATTATACTGTGTACATTGTTAATAACCTACTTTCCTCACTGTAGTATGTTAGGTGAGGGTATCATGGATGTGAGGTGCTGCCCCCCATATATAAGAGTTAGAGTGATAGCCCATTATACTGTACATTGTTAATAACCTACTTTCCTCACTGTAGTATGTTAGGTGAGGGTATCATGGATGTGAGGTGCTGCCCCCCGTATATAAGAGTAAGAGTGATAGCCCATTATACTGTGTACATTGTTAATAACCTACTTTCCTCACTGTAGTATGTTAGGTGAGGTATCATGGATGTGAGGTGCTGCCCCCGTATATAAGAGTAACAGTGATTGGCCATTATACTGTGTACATTGTTAATAACCTACTTTCCTCACTGTAGTATGTTAGGTGAGGGTATCATGGATGTGAGGTGCTGCCTCCCTATATAAGAGTTATATAGCCCATTATACTGTGCACATTGTTAATAACCTACTTTCCTCACTGTAGTATGTTAGGTGAGGGTATCATGGATGTGAGGTGTTGCCCCTCGTATATAAGAGTAACAGTGATTGCCCATTATACTGTGTACATTGTTAATAACCTACTTTCCTCACTGTAGTATGTTAGGTGAGGGTATCATGGATGTGAGGTGCTGCCCCGTATATAAGTGTAAGAGTGATAGCCCATTATACCGTGCACATTGTTAATAACCTACTTTCCTCAGTGTAGTATGTTAGGTGAGGGTATCATGGATGTGAGGTGCTGCCCCACTTATATAAGAGTAACAGTGATTGGCCATTATACTGTCTACATTGTTAATAACCTACTTTCCTCACTGTAGTATGTTAGGTGAGCGTATCATGGATGTGAGGTGCTGCCCCCCGTATATAAGAGTAACAGTGATTGGTCATTATACTGTGTACATTGTTAATAACCTACTTTCCTCACTGTAGTATGTTAGGTGAGGGTATCATGGATGTGAGGTGCTGCCCCTCTGTATATAAGAGTAACAGTGATAGCCCATTATACTGTGTACATTGTTAATAACCTACTTTCCACACTGTAGTATGTTAGGTGAGGTTATCATGGATGTGAGGTGCTGCCTCGTATATAAGAGTAACAGTGATTTCCCATTATACTGTGTACATTGTTAATAACCTACTTTCCTCAGTGTGTTAGGTGAGGGTATCATGGATGTGAGTGCTGCCCCCGTATATAAGAGTAACAGTGATTGGCCATTATACTGTGTACATTGTTAATAACCTACTTTCCTCACTGTAATATGTTAGGTGAGGGTATCATGGATGTGAGGTGCTGCCCCCCCTATATAAGAGTAACAGTGATTGCCCATTATACTGTGCACATTGTTAATAACCTACTTTCCTCACTGTAGTATGTTAGGTGAGGGTATCATGGATGTGAGGTGCTGCCCCATATATAAGAGTAAGAGTGATAGCCCATTATACTGTGCACATTGTTAATAACCTACTTTCCTCACTGTAGTATGTTAGGTGAGGGTATCATGGATGTGAGGTGCTGCCCCCGTATATAAGAGTAAGAGTGATAGCCCATTATACTGTGCTCATTGTTAATAACCTACTTTCCTCACTGTAGTATGTTAGGTGAGGGTATCATGGATGTGAGGTGCTGCCCCGTATATAAGAGTAACAGTGATTGGCCATTATACTGTGTACATTGTTAATAACCTACTTTCCTCACTGTAGTATGTTAGGTGAGGGTATCATGGATGTGAGGTGTTGCCCCCTGTATAAGAGTAACAGTGATTGGCTATACTGTGTTCATTGTTAATAACCACTTTCCTCACTGTAGTATGTTAGGTGAGGGTATCATGGATGTGAGGTGCTGCCCTCCGTATATAAGAGTAACAGTGATAGCCCATTATACCGTGTACATTGTTAATAACCTACTTTCCACACTGTAGTATGTTAGGTGAGGATATCATGGATGGGAGGTGCTGCCCCCATATATAAGAGTAACAGTGATAGCCCATTCTACCGTGCACATTGTTAATAACCTACTTTCCTCACTGTAGTATGTTAGGTGAGGGTATCATGGATGTGAGGTGCCTCCGTATATAAGAGTAACAGTGATTGGCCATTATACTGTGTACATTGTTAATAACCTACTTTCCTCATTGTGATATGTTTGGTGAGTTTATCATGGATGTGAGGTGCTGCACCCCGTTTATAAGAGTAACAGTGATTTCCCATTATACCGTGTACATTGTTATTAATCTACTTTCCTCAGTGCTGTATGTTAGTAGAGGCTATCATGGATGTGAGGTGCTGCCCCCACCCGTATATAAGCATAACAGTGATTGCACATTATACTGTGTACATTGTTAATAACCTACTTCCTCACTGTGATATGTTAGGTGAGGGTATCATGGATGTGAGGTGCTCCCCCCGTATATAAGAGTAACAGTGATAGCCCATTATACCGTGCACATTGTTAATAACCTACTTTCTACACTGTAGTATGTTAGGTGAGCGTATTATGGATGGGAAGTGCTGCCCCCTCCCCCGCATATAAGAGTATCCGTGTTTGGCCATTATACTGTGTACATTGTTAATAACCTACTTTCCTCATTGTGATATGTTTGGTGAGGGTATCATGGATGGGAGGTGCTGCCCCACATTTAAAAGAGTAACAGTGATTTCCCATTATACCGTGTACATTGTTAGTAATCTACTTTTCTCCGTGCTGTATGTTAGGATAGGGTATCATGGATGTGAGGTGCTGCCCTCTCCGTATATAAGCGTAACAGTGATTGCCATTATACTGTGTACATTGTTAATAACCTACTTTCCTCAGTGTAGTATGTTAGGTGAGGGTTTCATGGATGTGAGGTGCTGCCCCCGTATATAAGAGTAACAGTGATTGGCCATTATACTGTGTTCATTGTTAATAACTACTTTCCTCACTGTAGTATGTTAGGTGAGGGTATCATGGATGTGAGATGCTGCCCCCGTATATAAGAGTAATAGTGATTTACCGATTATACAGTGTACATTGTTAATAACCTACTTTCCTCACTGTAGTATGTTAGGTGAGGGTATCATGAATGTGAGGTGCTGCCCCCCC